>OX328103.1:45286192-46738281 GCA_946811185.2 Hippopus hippopus | reverse complement strand
TTTTAGTGCTGAATGCTTTGAAAATCACAGAAATGTTCAAGGTAAAGAAAAGAAATCCATTTGTGAATTAGTGAAACTCTGTTCGAAATGCGGTGCACAATATCATTTCAGAAAGAAAAATCATGTTTGCAATGGAAAGAAAAAATGTCATATCTGTAAGAAAATTGTTAACTTTTCTCATCAATGCTATATTCAACCTTACCAAAGTAAGTTGAACCATGACAGCGATGACGAGACGAGTTCTTCTGTAGTCAAAAAACCACAGTTTATTTTCTTTGATTTTGAATGCAAACAAGACACAGGTGTACATATCCCAAATTATTGTATCGCACACAGAGCGTGTGATGAATGTATCGATAAATCACTTGATTTTCATTGTTCTACATGCAGTGAATTTGAAGAGGGTAGGGAAGTTATTTTTCAAGGTGAAGAAACTTTGAGTCAATTTTGCAACTGGCTCTTTTCAAAACATCATAATGATCAAATCGTTGTGAATAATTCATTGTGAAAAAATATTTCAGTGCGATTTTTTTTATTGTTAAGAAAATGTTTTTTTCATTGTCAAGAAATTTTTTTATGATGCATTGCAAAAAAATGTTTGCTTGTGATTTTTTTTAGTTGTTAAGAAATTTTTTTCATTGTCAAGAAATTTTTTTATGATGCATTGCAAAAAAAATGTTTCATTGTGATTTTTTCATTGTCAAGAAATTTTTTTCATTGTCAAGAAATTTTTTTATGATGCATTGCAAAAAAATGTTTCAATGTTTAGTTCTGTTCAGTAAATAAAAGTTCAATAAATAAAAGTTCAAAAACAATAGAGTTCTTCATTCTGTTTTTCCCCAAAAGACTTGTTCTGGTTACATTTTTCCATACAACGTCTCATAACTGTTAGTTAAACTCTAGTTTTTTCTTACCCGAAAAAGAAAATGTAACAAACCTATGGATTGGGTGACAATAAAACCCCCCAAACAAGAAAATGTAACAAACCCACGGTTGGTCAACAATAAAACAATTAGTATTAGAAAAAACAACGCTGAATCTGATTGGATAACATTAATTTGGAGCCAAAACAGCATGAAACGTAGCATGGAAAAATGTATGTGTTTTCTACCCTGACCAAGCTCTGTAAAAAATTTCAATCCTCTGTAAACGTATAAACCCCTGCGTTATTTTTCATACATTCACCATTTCTTTGACTCTCAGCTAACGATCACTTCGAAAGCAGTGTCAATATTCGGAAACATTATCAATATGGAGGAGGTAAATCATCAACTACGTGAGGCTCTCCAAGAGTATCTAAATGCAGGGCAGCAGTTATTGCAACTAACCACTCGTCTCGTAGGAGAGGAGGAACAAAACCAACTGCAACGTATAACACAGCCATACAAAGATCTCGGCGAAAGATTAGTTCAGCTATTATTAAAGACAACACCGGATATCATCTTGGTTGATATCGAGATCGGGAGGAAGATTACAGCATGCCCCATTTACCAAGCGAATTTCGGGTGTTGCCATTAAAAGTGGAAAAAACACAGCCTCCAAAAACAAAACAGCCCTTTTCAGGGCTACCCATCTGCCACGAAAGTTCTATCTTTCCTCAAATTGTCAAAAAAACTCAAAATTGTCAAAAAAACTCAAAAGATTCACAATCAAAAAAAAAAGTCATAGATTAGCCAAACTCTAGTTTTTTCTAACCCGAACAAGAAAATGTAACAAACCCATGGATTGGTCAACAATAAAAATCCCCAAACAAGAAAATGTAACAAAGCCACGGGTTGGTCAACAATAAAACAATTAGTATTAGAAAAACAACGCTGAATCTGATTGGATAACATTAATTTGGAGCCAAAACAGCATGAAACGCCAACGCGGGAAAAACATAGGAGAAAATGACGTCATGGGTCAACTAGTTCAATCCTCCTGTAAAGCTATAAAACCCAGCGTTATTTTCCCGCACATCATTCATCTCTCCGACTTACAACAAAAATGGAATGTGCTTTAAGAGATATGGATTTCTGGGACCTTGCCCAGCTATCGACAAAAGTAAAGAAGATGGACGGTAAGAAGAAGAAGGAGTTCGTCGTGCCCCAGACCGAAGATTGGAACGAAGACGCTGAGCCTTCGTTCTCTTTGGACTTTGACCTGGATGAACGGGAGTTGAAGAGGCTAAAGAGGCGGGCAGCAAGTAGCTGTCCAGCCTGCAGAAAGGTTGGAGGTTGTGCTTAAAAACACAACCTCCAAAACCAGCTCCCTTTTAGGGACACCCCAACAGCCCTTTTCAGGGCTAACCATCTACCACGGAAGATCTACCTTTCTTCAAATTGTCAGACGTAAGTTCTATCTTTTCTTCAAATTGTCATTTCTTCAAATTGTCAGACGAAAGTTCTACCTTCAAGCTGTTAGACGAAAGTTCTATCTTCAAATTGTCATTTCTTCAAATTGTCACAGCTCTTTTCAGAGCTAACCCAACAGTCCTTTTCAGGACTAACCATCTACCACGAAAGATCTATCTTCAAGATGTCAGACGAAAGTTCTATCTTCAAGCTGTCAGACGAAAGTTCTATCTTCAAATTGTCATTTCTTCAAATTGTCACAGCTCTTTTCAGAGCTAACCCAACAGTCCTTTTCAGGACTAACCATCTACCACGAAAGTTCTATCTTTCTTTTAGAAGAGATACACTCCAGAGAGTTATACTGCAAAGAGTAAGAATCATACATAGGTGTAGAAAAAAAGACTAAGTCCAACTCAATGGTCAACCTTTTAGAAAGAGAGAAAATCATTCATAGAGATGTAAAAAGACTAAGTCCAACTCAATGGTCAGACATTTAGAAATCATTCATAGGGGAAGAAAAAAGTCTAAGTCCAACTCAATGCTTAGGCAATTAAAAAGAGAATTCATTCATAGGGGAAAAAAGACTAAGTCCAACTCAATGGTTAGACATTTAGAAATCATACATAGGGTAAAAAAAAAGTCTAAGTTCAACTCAGTGCTCAGACATTTAGAAATCATTCATAGAGATGCAGAAAAAAAGTCTAAGTCCAACTCAATGGTCAGGCAATTAGAAAGAAAAAATCATCCATAGGGTGAAAAAACTAAGTCCAACTCAGTGATCCGACCATTTTTTACCCAGCCTGTCAGTCATAAGATCTGCACTTTGAATGCTAAATCCCTCTCAGGGTAGAGAGCCTGGGAAAAACTCCCCCCCTTTTCCCTTTTTTGCAAAAAATTCCGCTCAGGGACGGGAGCCTGGGGCATTTTTGTCCCCAGAGTGCCATCCACACGGCCGCCATTTTGAATGCTAAATCCCTCTCAGGGACGTTACCATACGGACAAAATCTTTCGGGGACAGCAAATAGGGACACATTTTTGTCAGGGACGGTGATATACGGCACTCAGGGACGTTACCATACGGACACACTCAGGCCGGAGTGTGTCCGTATGGTAACGTCCTTTACTACTGACGTCGAGATGTTGGTCCGTATTCACCAACCATTCTTAAGAATATTCTTGGTCTACTTCAAGATTTAGAAGGTAATACAACCTCTGATTGGCTAAACCATTTGGTTTAGCCAATCAGAAGCTGTGTTACTTTCAAATTTAGTTTTTTTTTTCTAATAGTGAACTATGGATGTTCTTAAGAATGGTTGGTGAATATACCCGTGTATTCTCTTTCTTTTAATATCGTCCTGCGTGGCCCGTTGGAGAATATGTAAGATTTGTAGCCTGGACGCCTCGGGTTTGATCCTCCCTTGAGGGACTGGATTGTTCGTGGGAGTTTCCTTTGGGAAGACAGATCAGAGCCCTACGCTAGTACTTGTGAAAAACCCATCAGAAGGTCAGCTGTTGCTGTCATATGACTGACACAGTGTTATAAGCGGCGTAAAACGCAATTCTCGCCCGGGCGGGTGGCTCAGCGGTTAGCGTATCCGACTCGTGACGTGGTGGTCGCGGGTTCGATGCCCTGTTGAGGTAAACTTTCTTTCCGGCGAGTTTTCCCGTCTCTCCTCTGATACTTGTGAGAAAAAAGGTCGGTGACTTAGAAAGTTGTATCAGTACTTGTGTGAGAAAACTAGGAAACACATGCGTAGGTGCACTGACCGCCGTGATATAAACTAAGCTGTTAAAATGGCTTTAAACTTCAATACAAACAAACAAAGCACCATTGTTAGTCTTATTAAGACTTCGGAAAGAACTCCGAGTTGTAACGACCCTGAAAAAAAAGAAGGCATTTGGGAACATTTTGGGGAAAGGAGACTACGATGTGTACCATAATTTTCTTCTTCTTCCTTGTTTTTTTTCTGTCTTTTAAAAGGCATTTTTTTATCATTTAAAACAGGTTTAATTTGTCGTCTGCAATTGCTTTGAAATTGAAAAGGTGTAAAATTCTGTCGTTTGGTTAAGAGTTGCAGTGAAACATTGCCGGCTGTGATAAGAATACAGTAGCGATAATTAACCGTAAATTAAACAATCTCAGGCCGCTTATACCTTTTCCACACAATCCTTAAGTTTAACGACCCTGAGAAAAAAGCCTTTTGAAAACATTGTAACAAAAAGAGAAAATGCTGGTTACCAGCATTTTCTCCTTTTCCTACAATGTTTTATATCCTATCAAAGACAAATTTTATCATTTGAGCCACATCTGCAATTGTTTTCAATTTGGACAACCCTTCATTTTTGACGTGTGATAAACAATCCATTACTGTGCGAGAGCTATTTTTGGACCAACCACAAATTTCGTTATTACAGAGAATACAATCATCAAACATTTCAACAAAAAGAATTAATTTATTTTTAACTCTAATTGAAAGCAAGCGAGAAGATGTTTTAACCAGTGGAAACAGTTGCTTCCTTTTCCACACTTTTTCTTCTCCAAAATCTGCCACATGCAAAACAGTCGTATACATGTATATACTAATGGGTCTTTCAATGAAATGGGTATTAAAAAGGAAAACCCTACTAAATACTGTTTTACAAAGTATAGACTGTGTAGATCCAAGATCAGTCTGCACGATCTGTGCAGTCTGATCTTGATCCACACTGTCCGCAAAGGGTAACTTCAGTTAGTGTTCATGCTAAAAGGATGGAAAGCTGACAACAGCTTGTGCGTTATCTATATCGAAAAATAATACCAGGGCAAAATTATGCTAATGACCCTCACTATATTTAACTCCTCACAACACGACGGAGTTTTAGACTCGTCCAATTTCATAGCATTTGCAGACGACAAATTGATTGTAGATCAAATCACGGAAATTGTCTGTGAACGGATAGAAAACATTTTGCAAAAAGGAGAAAATGCTGGTTACCAGCATTTTCTCCTTTTCCCACAATGTTTTCGACGCCCCCTCCAGTCAGGGCCGTTATAATACGGGGTTGTGTGGTAAACGACGAACCAGATGTCAATTTTAAAGGCTAGAATTTGTCCATATTGAAAGCACGAGCAGACGACAAACTAGATGTAACAAAACAACAACTAATGACAAAATAAGTGTTTGAAAGGATGAAAAACTTTGTAGGAAAAGGAGAAAGTGTTTGTCCACGGGATCGCTAAAATACGTGATTGTTTTGACAAGGGCTGATAAATAGTATTGCCTCCTTAAAGAATCTGCAGCAGTCGACTTTGGAAAGATTCTTGTAAAATTTTTATTATCACAATGATTTAGAATTCCATTCACGAGAACACATTGTGGGAAAAAGGAAAACATGCTCATTACGAACAATTTTTCCTTTCGCCAGAATGTTTTCCAATGTTGTCTGCTGCAACTCGTTAACTCTTAGACTGCGCGACTCAAGGACCTTTTGTGGACATTTGCGGACAGTGTACATCAAGATCAGACTGCACAGAACGTGCAGTCTGATCTTGATCTACACTGTCCGAAAAGGAGATGTCGTTCCTACCCCCCCCCCCCCCCCCCAAAAAAAAAAAAAAAACTTTGAAATAGCAGAATTTTGGGTTTTACTGTCGGCTTGAAAGTTTCATTTCACTTATTCAGCAGGGTAAGTTTTTAAAAATCGTCCGCAGCAGGAAATGATGTTCTTTGAATGATACAAATATTCACTTTGTCTTGTGTGTAGCCGAGCCCGATATCGCAGTTGGTAAAGTAGAGGGCTTGAAGCCGGGGTGTCACTGGTTCGAATCCCGAGGATAGATGATAGTCATTGCGACAGAATGCATTCCTTTCTTACCTCTTAGTCTTATCACTGTATCATCGATGGTAATTTAGGAAAGCAGCCAGAAGCTTGGTAAGAATATTGCGAGAAGTACTAGTAAAGAAAAACTCAACTCAAGGAAAGCAGATATAGGCCACTGGCCGCCGCTATATAACTGAACTAATGTTGCAAACTCGGTTTACCACTATACAAACAGACATCTTGTTTTCGGCGGGGGGGGGGGGGGGGGGGGGACGTTTATTCTTGACTTTTGTGCGTTTGGTGTTTGATATCGTTTTCAACTGTATTATTTCATCCATATCAAGGGGAAAAAAAGCCCATTTATCCAATGCATTACTGGACTTTTTTTAAAAACGCTTCACGAAGGGAGATAATTATGTCGATTGCTCCTTTTGCCAAAATGGTTCCCAACGTTCCCTGACGCAGGATAAAAAAGGTCATCTGCAGCTGGATATCAATTAATATGCTATTTTGCGTAACACTAAACATGCAGTAAAAAAGCTTACGTGCCATAGCTACATGCATGTCCTCAAGCAGACAGACTGGCTATCGCGCATAAATCGTGGTTGATCGTACAGGTGACCTCGGGGGCAGGGCTGTCAAGGCAACACGACTCAAAGACAAGGGTGTAGTCACACCATTTACACCTTTAAATAGCCCTGATGACAAGTTAATTTGTATTTAAGATAAGATATAGCGATAAAAAAAACTAGACAAAGACGGCACATTATCTTGATGCTTCTGTGTCCCATTTACTATTTACAAACAATCTACAATAATAAAAGCACTGAGTTAGATGAAATGGGAATACATCACAAAGAGGGGCAAACGAAATGGGCATACATGTAGATCCAACAGACGAAATGGTTATAGACGAAATAGGGATAAATATACGAGACGAAATAGAAATAGACGAAACAGGGATAAATCTTGACGAAATTGGAATAGACTAAATTGGAATAGACGAATTGGGAACAGACGAAAAGTGAATAGACGAAATGGGGAAAAATCTACAAGACGAAATGGCAGTAGACGAAATGGGGATAAATCTACTAAACGAAATTGGATAGACGAATTGAGAATAGACGAAATGGGAATAGACGAAATGGGAATAAATCTATTAGACGGAATGGGAATTTAACTTAAATTTTAGTATCTAATATAGCAACATCGATACGTCCTGACGCTGGATTTTTTTATGGGATATATTTGCGTTTCTCCAAGAATAAACGCACAATGAAATAACAATTCCCTGACAAATGAAAAGTCTATTGATTGGTGAACCCATTTACGTGGTGAATTTGTTGTTTTGCTTAAAAACCGAACTTGGCTTTCAATATACAGTTTGACCTGCCCTCATAGCTCAAGTGGTACAGCGTTGGACTCGTAAACGTCAAGTTTCGGGTCAGTTGATGATATGGGTTCGATTCCTACGGCTGGCCATCTAAAATTATTTCAGATGAGACATTAAACCGAGGTCCCTTGTGACAGTGCTATACACGGAGCACATTAAAGAACCAAGGGTGACTTAGCATGGGTTTCGCCCTGTATTTGCGCTTTCCCCCATAACAAAATTAGCAGCTTTCAGGAGGCGTCACCCATATGAGCAACCGATGGCGACGATAAATGAACGCAAATTGAATCAAGCAACATACAATACGTCAACATTACTTCTGCTGGCTATTACTGATTAACCAATGAGTCATGCTCTCTGATAACGGGGCTTAATGCATCTGCGGAAAGTATCGACCCAAGTTAGCCTGCGCAGTCTACACAGACTGACCTGGGCCGAAAGTCTTCGCTATTGGTCAATTTTCTGTTTGTCAAAATACCAGTCTACCGTATGATAAAGTCGGTTTTACGACATAACTGATTGTATGGATCCTTAATTATGTGATGACTTGCTTGGTATGATAAATCACGGAGATGCATGAAGCCACCTTTTTCCAGAGCATGGCTCATTGCTTTGGCACTGAATTTCGCTCTGGTGTATATGGCCTGCAACACGCGAAAAGGGGCATTCGGACATTTGCGTAAAGTGTCATCCCGGATCAGCCTGCGCAGGCTAATCCGAGACGACACTTTCCGTTATTATGTAATTTTCAGTTTGGTGCAAGTCTACTGTAGAACAAAATCTAATGTAGTCGTAAAGTGCCGTCTCGGATTAGCCTGCGCGGACTGCGCAGGCTAATTCGAGACGATACTTCACGAAAATGTCCGAATGATCCATTTCGCATGTTGCAAGCCAAATTATTATTATAGAGTAGGCTTCTGGGCGCGACTCAATGTTCGTTTGCGGCAGTGTAGATCAAGAAAGGACTGCACAAAACGTACATTCTGATAGTACTGTTCGATGTGATGAGATATGTTTTCGTAAAAAGACCTTGGAAATCGTAATATTTGGGTTTTACTGCTTACCAGCAGACAATAATTTGTACTCGACTAAGTTGAAGCTCTGGCAGGCGAGAATTTAAACGTGACTCTTATGATGCCATTTCAAGGGCAGGAAACAGAGTGGGGAAAAAGAAGAAACGCTGGTTAACAGCATCATCTCCTTTTCCCTCTATGTTTTCAAAGGCCTCCTTCGTCGGGGTCATTGTAACACGAAATTGTTTGGTGAAGGGATTAGACCATTTCTTTGATATTCTTACGATTTATTATCGCTTTAGCAGTAAACAGACACAGACGTACATGTATGTAAAATAGATTATCGTCAGGATAGATACTGACATCTACCCGGTCACTCGTCACATATCGGCCGATTCCGCAACACCTGTCATAACTTGACTGATTCCGCGACATTCGTCACAACTCGGCTGATTCCGCAACATTAGTTACAACTCGGCTGATTCCTTAACACTAGTCAAAACTCGGCTGTAATGATTTAGATTTGGAGAAATCCAAAATTTTGCCGTCAGTTAAAGAGTTAAAATGTACTTGTATTACAGAGATCCTTAACTCTTTTCCAAAGGACAAAATTTTACAATTGTCTAAATGGAGAGCATTTGCAGACAATAGATCGAATGGTGCTCAAATGATGAAATTTGTCTGTAAAAGTATAGAAACCTCGTGGGAAAGGAGGAAATGCTGGTTACCGGCATTTTCTCCTTTTCCCTCAAGGTTTTCAAAATACTATTTCCATAGGGTTGTTAAAACTCGGGATTGTGTGGTACAGAGTTTAAATGATTAAGGCAAAATCCCAATAGCTTAGTCGGTAGCGTATAGAACTTTAGGAGGTCGTTGGTTAGATCTCCGGCTCGGCCAATTTCTTTCCGAGAATTGATGATAGTCATTACGACAGGATTCATTCCTCTCTCACCGCTTACCATTGTTTCGACGATGGTTATGTGAGAAAGCAGCCAGTGGCTCGGTAAGAAAATGTGCGGAGCACTGGTAAAAGAAACTCCAGGAAAACATTTATAGGTGCACTGGCCACCACGATAAAACCTTAACAATGGCATGTTTTAACGACTCTGAAAAAGAATACTCTTGAAAACAGTATGGGAAAAATATGAAAAGCTTGCGACTAATAACGTATCGTGGAAAAAAGAGAGAATGGTGGTAATCAGAACGTTCTCCGTTTTCCACAACGTTTTCTATACTTTCAAAGACAAACTACTAGTATAATCTTTACGCCATATTGTCGTCTGCAAATGCTTTCAATTTGGACTTAAGGTTTACCGTGAAGTAAAAACTTATACCCATGATATATTACACGTGATACAGCTGATCTGAACGTCTGCAAGACACTTCAAAGCCCAGTCTCAGCCAATCAGGGGATTAGTTTTTGAACTTAGAAAAGGAGCAACACTGGAATGTTCGGTTGATACAACCCAAGTGCTTTTCTGTTGTGTAAAATAAACTTAAGCTTTCAGTGCATGCATACAGTCATATCCGTGTTAATTCATATGTGTCAGCCTTGATACATCATGCATTTATAAAACATTTAGAAATATTTGAGTCATGCTCTGTGAAAAGTGGGTTTAATGCATCAGCTAAGAGTATCGACCCAGCCCGCCTAGGCTGACCTAGGTCGAAACATTTAGCAATTGGTCAATTTTCTGCGTCTCAAAGGACTTGACTACCTAATGATTCAGCCGGTCGTTAGACAAAATGGATTTTATGGATCCATAACCATATGATGACTTGCCTGGTATAATGCATCACGGAGATACATCAAATCTCGTATGGCTGAGCGCGGTTCATTCATAATGACATGAATAAGATTTCATTGAAAACCAGCGTCGTAGCGGAAACACGTTAACATTTTCTTTTATGTTATGACGTGGCTTGCAACACGCGAAAAGGGGCATTCGGACATTTGCGTAAAATGTCGTCTCGGATCAGCCTGCACAGTCCGCGCAGGCTAATCCGAGACGGCACTTTACGACTACATTAGATTTTGTGCTACAGTAGATTTGCGCAATACAGAAAGTTACATAAAAACGGAAAGTGTCGTTTCGGATTAGCCTGCGCAGTCCGCGCAGGCTGATCCGAGACGACGCTTTGCGCAATTGTCCGAATGGCCCTTTTCGCGTGTTGCAGGCCATGTATACTTTAGCGACATGTATCAATGCGCACTGAAAATGGCTGTTGACTGTTGCCTAGACTACAAAATTTTATACTTGTCCAAATTGAAAGCATTTGCAGACGACAAAGTGATCGTGGATCAAATATTGACTTGTCGAAAAAGGAGAAATGCTGGTTACCAGCATCTCTGTCCTTTTTTCCACAATGATTTTAAAAGCCTCCTTTGGTTTTCCCCCAATATTTTGCCTGTTTATGAAAGGGCTTCCCGTGTTGTAAACTGTTCGGCCGCCGGGCCGCAATGGGGGTAACGAACAGGACTGGTAATCAAAGATTTCTATGTTCGAATCTCGGCTGGGCTAAAAGTTTATCCGAGCCTTAGAGGATTGATTTAAGTTTTTTTCTGTCTAACTCATTATTCTCTCGTAGCATCTGGAATTCGTTTATGTGGGGAAGCAGCTAGTAGATTAGAAAGAGATTGGCGCGTGGTACAGGTACTGAAACTTCAGACACACATAGATGGGTGTAGTGGCTTCCGTGATGTGATTGGTATACTGTTGAAAACCTCGTTAACTCTTTACCAGACGCTATAACTCGTCCGTCTTCGTCCGTATGAAAGCATTTAACTCTTTTACCAAAGGATTATATTCTGCATTAGTCTACTGTCAAAGCAGATGACAAAATGCAGTGTTGCTCAAACGACCAAATTTGTCTCTTGAAAGTTAGAAAACATTGTGGAAAAGGAGAAAATGCTAATTACCAGCATTCTCTTCTTTTCCCACAATGGTTTCAAGTATATTTTTCTCCAGGGTCGTTAAAATCGTTGATTGTTGGGTTGTTTAGTAAAGTGTCAAATGTGACTCAAATGATGGAATTTATCAAACTAGATACTATACATCATATACAGCTAAAATATGAGCCATGCTCTTGTAAAAGGGGGCTAAATGCATCTCCGTGATCATGGATCCATAAATACCGTTTTGCCTAACAACCAACGGACCATGAGGTAGACTGGTCCTTGGACATGAAGAAAATTTACAAATAGCGAAAAGTTTCGGCCCAGGTCAGCCTGTGCGGACTGCTGCACAGGCTGACCTGGGTCAATATTTTTTTGCAAATGCATTAAATTTAGCCCGGCCGGGTAGCTCAGTGGTTAGGGTATCTGACTCGTGACCTGGACGTTGCGGGTTCGATACCCTGTTGCGGCGAACTTTCTTTCCGGCGATTTTTCGCCTCTCACCTCTGATGCATGTGAGAAAAGTACATGTAGTAAGTGGCTTTGGAAAGAAAGTTGTGTCAGTACTGGTGTGAGAAAGCCAAGAAAAATTTGGGTGCGTCACTGACCGCCATGATATGACCTAAGCTGTTAAAATGGTGTTACAATTCAATAAAAACCAAAAAGCATTAAATCTTCTTTTCACAGAGCACGAATCGCATATAAGAGTATCAAACTTTAATTGTATACAGACGACGTCATTTCAGACTTGTTCATATTGAAAGCATTTGTAAAAAAAAAAATACGGCTCAATTGATAAGATTTGTCCTTAAAAAAAGTCAAAACAAATTGTGGGAAAAGGAGAAAAAGCTTGCTACAAGCATGTTCTCCGTTGCCACAATGTTTTCAAACGCCGTTCTTCATAGGGTCTTTAAGACTTGGTACAGGGTTAACTAGTCTAGGATTATTCCGCGCGTGTAGATTTGATTTCTCTTTATGAATGGAAAACTTTATTACCCGTCACAATATTATTTTAAGTTATCAAACGGCGATACATCCACAAATTCGTGTATTGTACAGGGTCTCCCTTTAACCCATAAACTGCTAAGCGCGACTCACTGACCTTTTGCGGACAGTGTAGATCAAGATCAGACTGCATAGAACGTGCAGTTTGATCTTGGATCTACACTGTCCGATAAGGAGAAATTCATCTCCAAAAAAAAAAAATTGAAATAGGATCATTCGGGTTTTTACTCTCGACTTGAAAGTTTCGTTTAATTTATTTAGCAGGATAAGGGTTAAACTTGTTAAGATTTTCAACGCTGATACTAGTAATTCTTAATTGGATCAGACAGGCTATATGAAAGTTTTTCGTGGACAAGATTTAACTGAGAGATCGTCATATTCCGTGGACCTTACTTCGGCAAGACTCGTCATCCGAACTGATTAGTGAACTCATGACTTTTGTTCCAATTATTATCTTCCGCTAGGTGGCACTTTTTTCAAATACATACCTGTCTGATTTGGGCATTCTCGGTACAGAATTGGACTTCTTTTCCAGCTGGCAATCGATACAGCATATTTTCAACAAAATATACTTTAATTCAAAACAACGTTAACTGATAGTTTTTATCCAGCCATGGTTAGCTAGCACAAAAAGTCGTTGGCACCGGTCATGCGTCAATCAGGGAAAATACCTTTATCGTTTTTTAGCTTCAGAAGGATTAAACTGTCACTTAATTCATAACTAGTTGTCAGTTTTATATTTGTTTTGAACAAGTTGAAGTCCGCGATTATTGATCTTTTTTTCTCGATTCATACGACCACCCGTTTTCTTTTAAATCGCCAGTTTAAAATCGATTTCCTGAATTGTTTCATGTCAGGATTATGTGTTCCTGGACTTGTTCGTCCTATCGCACGGGTAGGAAACTTCATATTCAGAGCCAATGGCTCTGACGAGAAAATGTTGTGTTGGTCTTCCGTTTCTGAAGATGTCGGCTGAAAAACAACCAAAAACAGGTAAGCTTGTCATTATTTGTAATCATGTGTTCTTATGTCTTTGAAATTCCAAGAAAGGAGAATGTCATGCAATGCTCTGGGCTTTCAAAGTGTTTTCTACACTACGGAAAGTTGTAACAAGTGTACGATGTTGTCTGAATCATTTGTGGCGTGGGTTGACCTTAGCTAAAATAATACGTCACGGACCTAAATTCAGTCTATTATTGCCGTATAATTGGCAATTAAAAGAGAATCTTGCTGTCCCAAAAGCGTGAATTAATGTCTTGAAATGTTACATCCACTGCTGGTAAAGAATGGAAAAGAAATAGCACAAAAATGATGAAAATAAAGAAGGGCTCTGATTATGTGGACCAGCTCTGAATATGTAAGTCGGCACCGATTGATGAGGGCTATCTTTCAAAAATTTAGTTTTCTATAAAAATTTACTTAGGAAGTAGGCTTTGTTTTTCCGTTAACACCTTTCAGTCAAAAAGGTAGTACTATTGTTGGATGGAACATGACTGAATTTATAAAAATACAAAGGACTGGTATTGTCACGAATGAAAAATCCTGTCGAAAATTAGTCTATCTAAATAGCATTTGTCATGCTTTCGTCGTAAGTGCAGCCCACAAGTAAGCAAAAATCATGAAAAATATTTGGCATCTTCGGAAGGCTCTTTGGTCTTGAAACAGTCATTAAAAAGTTAATGGAAAATGTACCGACCGTAGCAGAAATGATGGACAAAAAAAAAACTTTTACAAAACGTGAGAAATACAATTGACCTATTCGCAATACACGCCTCAGGGTATATGTGTGAACACTGTTTACTCTTTTTAATACTTTACTCTACACAACAGTATGTCAGGTGGGTGGGGTATATACATGTACAAGTCTTTAACAACAAAAAAACTGCGTATTGTCCCGTTTTATTCGTATCCATTTCGTCTGCACATGCTTAAAAGGATTTCGGACATCGGATTTCTTTTCGGAGCAAGGTTTTACAAACTTTAAGACTTTTAATGCTTTGTTTAAGCAGAAGTACACGTAAAATACACCATGAAAATTCCCTAAACTGTTCGAAAAAATGACGACATGCAGGTTTTTTTTTTTCTTTCTTTTTTTTCAGAATTTTACTTTTTACTTAATCAAAATTACTCGGCACGGCAAAACACGAAAACCCACGACAAAACAGGTGCCAAGTTTACATAATACGCTTAAAGACCCTTTAAACTGCCTTTTTCTTCTAAATAATGACTCAAGCCAGCTAATTTGCATACACACTCAATATATCATGATGTTGGAGCTAGAATCTCAATCTAATTACGGCGTAAAGTAAATGATTTCTACATTAGAAATGGGGAGGGGTCGGCGCGACATTTCTGAAACAAGTGCAAACGACAATGTTTAGGACATTCATACAAAAATCTAGGACGGAAAAAGAAAAAGAAATAACTCGAAGCTATTCATTATGAACCCTTAAAGTGCCTGTCACAACTTAAGTTGCTTCTGCAGCCAGTGTAGATCAATATTAGACTGCACAAAACGTGATCGTTCGCTTGGATGGATGTTTGTTTATCATCGGCTTAGAAAATAACTAATATATGACATATTCTGATCTAATATGCGTTTGGTTAATTGAGAATTGAAAGATCTGAGTGAGTACAATCAAAATCAGGGATCTATGAACATTTTTTGGTCTTGACGTACTTGTGAATTTGATTTTTTTTTTTTTGTTAAAGACTTGTATATACCCCACCCACCTGACATACTGTTGTGTCGTGTTAGGTGTTGAACAGAGTTAAAAGTGTTCACACATGTACCCTAGGCGTGTAATGCGAATAGCTCAATTATATTTCTCACGTTTTGTAAAAGTTTTCTTTTTCTATTCAGTATCTCTACTACGGTCGGTACATTTTCCATTTAGCTTTTTAATGACTGTTTCAAGACCAGATAGTCTTCCGAAAATGCCAAATATTTTTCTTTTTCCTTTTTAGCTTACATGTGGGCTGCACTTACGACGAAAGCATGACAAATGCTATATGCTATATACATGTATAGACCATTCTGTTAATCAAAAGCTATTTGTAGCTATTCCTACAAAAGTATTTTCAAAAGTCAGACTAATGTTCGACAGGATTTTTCAATAGTGACAATACCAGTCCTTTGTATTTTCATAAATTCGGTCATGTTCCATCCAACAGAAGTACTACATTTTGGACTAAAAGGTATTAACGGAAAAACAAAGCCTACTTCCTAAGTAAATTTTTACAGAAAACTAAATTTGAAAGGAAGCCCTCATCAGTCGGTGCCGACTTACATATTCAGAGCTGGTCCACATAATCAGAGCCCTTCTTTATTTTCATCATTTTTGTGCTATTTCTTTTCCATTCTTTACCAGCAGTGAATGTAACATTTCAAGACATTAATTCACGCTTTTGGGACAGCAAGACTCTTTTTTAATTGCCAATTATATGGCAATAATAGACTGAATTAAGGTCCGTGACGTATTATTTTAGCTAAGGTCAACCCACGCCACAAATGATTCAGACAACATCGTACACTTGTTACAACTTTCCGAAGCGTAGAAAACACTTTGAAAGCCCAGAGCATTGCATGACATTCTCCTTTTTTGGAATTTCAAAGACATAAGAACACATGATTACAAATAACGATAAACTTACCTGTTTTTTGGTTGTTTTTCAGCCGACATCTTCAGAAACGGAAGACCAACAGAACATTTTCTCGTCAGAGCCATTGGCTCTGAATATGAAGTTTCCTACCCGTGTATCAACCCTTTCCTAAACAAGAAATTTTAGATCCTTCCAAATTGAAGACGCCTGCAGATGAATGGGTTCAAAATTTATAAAAATTAGCCTAAGGGTTAAGTGCATGTTTTTTATTAGGGATGGAATCAATTAGTAATTTTACTAATGAGTAATCGGTCGCTCTTTCGATCGAGTACTCGAGTACTCGAAAGGATATGTCGACTTTTGACGGAATGTTTTCAAGTCACCATTCCGAGGTATAGGCCAAGTGTTATCAATATACATCAATAGGCTAGATACCAAATAGGGAGTTGGACAATATACACGTTAAAATTAAAACAGAAATGGGAAATGACTGGAACATGCGCGAAAAAGAAAAAGTCTGGTTCATTTAGTCAATTGTTATCTCTTAACCCGGTAGACAAGTGAAATGCAACTTTCAAGCTAATAGTGAACCAGAATTTTGCCATTTCAAAGACATCTTTGGCAGGATAAATATCTTCTTATCGGACACTGTAGATCTAAGATCAGACTGCACTGTCTGTGCAGTTTGATCACCTACACAGCCTGAAAAAGTTCGCGCTTAACAGCCTAAGGGTTAATTGCGAATGTAAATCGTTTTCGTTTTCTTTACCTAGCAACAGGTGCCCGTAATATTTACACGCACTGTAAAATATATGTTATCAAAATCAAGGTCATATTTAGCGTCTGGAATGATCAGCAACGACTTATTGCCATCATTAATTTTTAATTGTCTCTTAAACAAGTTGATAAGCATGTTAATACCGCAAGCGTAAAATTAAAATGCCTATACCGTAACAGGTGTTGGTGTAAAAACTCCCGATTTTGGTTGATACCACATTGCTAATTGAAGATAAATGAATTGCATATGGCGGATCAAGGGGTCATTAGATGGTAAGGTGTTACAGATAATTGACCCTTCACATCATCCTTGTCATCTTTATTAATCTCTTAAGCTTAAATGTTAAGCTATTTTGAATCTAGAAATCTGACAGTCGAAAAAAAATCGATAATCGGACGTCTCATTGAGTACTCGATTAATCGAGTACTCGTTCCCATCCCATTTTTTATATATTTATTTACAAAACTAGGCTACTGTTATTTCTTTTATTAGTGGTACTTTTTGCATACCTTAGCCTTTTCAGGTGACTTTACCATCACCACGTGATGTCAGTGATAACACTATGCAACTGTTCAGATTAACGCACCGTTCGGGGTATTAAGGTTGCATGGCCGATTTCACTTTATTATGATTCCAACGAGTAATTTAGCGTTGGGCTTAATTTGCTTGCAAAATTTGTACTCTAAACTTCCGACAGTGATCCATAGATATCAACTTATAGCCTAACTGTTTTTTCTGTCTTAGCCAGTATGCAATAAGGTCCCGGGATTTCAGTAATGTCAGGGCTTTGATACACGTCGGCTTTTTCTATACGAATACGGTGTTAAATAAGCTACTTGTGCATTTATCTTGTTGGTCTACGATAACGATGTAGGACATACGTCATTACTCAATACATCTGTGTCATTTGATTTAGGGTCTTAGCGAAAACCATTCTAAATCTCAGTGCTATTAGCGCCTTCGTACATGCGTAATGATACCAGATAAGTTGTTAGATAAGATTGATTGATTGAATGGAGTTTTACACTGCTTTTGACATTATTTCAGTCATATTACAGCGACAGCTCACTTATTCATGTACCTCATGGGTTTCACAAGCACTAGGCTAGGGGTCGTAGAGATCTTTTCTGATGTCTACCACGCGATAACCCATTAATAATAATATAGTAGAGTGATTATTAAACCCCGGGTCTCCTGAGGTTACGAATTCTGCACCTCCTCATTGATATCTGTTATTATGCATTGGCCTTTTTTATCATTGCTTTAATGACGCTATACAGCAACTTATTAATCACTGAATACATTTGCGTCACGTATAATTTAGCGCTGTAACTGCACAATGTGCTCGTAAAAACAGATCTTGACTATCAGTGCCGCCAGTGCTTTGATACGTGTCCTAACAACCACGAATGCATTGTAAGATATGCTACCGTTGCTACCGTTTCGCTGAACATTAACCTTAGAGGCTCGAATAAATTAAACTGACATTTTCAGTCAGAATCTCGTATAACCCAAATAATTTCAACTTTAATATTGCTTAAATTGCGGTCTAAATAGTCTCTGCAAAGCAGGCAGTGCAGATCAAAGATCGGGCTGTGCGGTTTGTACGTCTAATTTAGCTGCATATGCAACTGAAGTTAAAAAGAGCGCTCTAGGGTGAACCTTTTCTACAAAGATGTAAAGACTAATTACCTGAAATGATTGTGTCAGGTCATAGAGCCGTCGCTAAAACACAAAATCAAATAAGACCGTGTTAACTTGTTCCCTGAAATACGAGTATTTTTGCAACAGGCAACCTTAGAACCATCTTTTTGACTGGTTGGTTGGTTGGTTGGTTGACTGATATAGCTTTATTCAACATTTTGTCAGTAATATCACGGCGTCAGCTTATATTTCACAGACAAATTCCATTATCTGAGCAACTTTTTTGCCTGACGTCTGCAAATGCTTTCGATTTCGACGAATGTTAACTTTTTCCGTTTCGTGAAGTGTGTTAAACCGGCTTTCTTGTTTTGTAGGAGCATGAAGTTCACAGTTTTGTGCACATTGGTTCTACTGCTGGATAATACACTGTCCCAGAATGTTCTAGGTAAGTCAGTTTCTGCGTCATTTATATAAATAAATAATCTTACGCCGTTACGGTTAGCCTAGAATTTACATTTGTTCGATTTAAAGAAGATTATTGCATAAAATGTGCCTTTCCAGGCCGTTACAAGCATGTATTAACGGATAAACACCGGGCGTTAACGGGAGAAAACATGTATTAATCAGTAAATTCACGCGCCGTTAACGCCCGGCTTTGTACTGTCAATATCCTCGATCCGGGCCTACCCTGTAAACAACGTTTGTCCTTGTCAGGACTCCCCTAGACTCCGACCAACAAACTGTAGGAACTTGTACCATATTAGATCCTCTTTATGGCTTGTCTTTGATGATATTAGTACACCACAAGCAAAATTTTGCACAGAATCTCAGTCGAATCGAGATCTGAATAAAAAGTCACTCGTGAAATACACTCTACACCAGCTACATTCCACCAGGGACCGTATATAACGATCCCTGATCCCACCCACTTTTTAGCGTGATCGGCAATTCTTTCGCTTGATATAGATCTATCCCTTGGACGTCGTTCGGTTACAGAAATTCATATCCACTCATTTATCCTAGTTAAAATCGATCCAGACCTGTGCAAGTGTATCCCACAAAAGTCCACTTTGTATTAAAAATCATTCGAAGTGAATTTACACCGAGAGAATCAAAACTGACATGTAGGACTAACGGCCCTTCACTGTTGGTAACAAAAACTTTCGCCGACTTCCGGTTTTTACCCATTTATGTCCAGTACATTTGAAGTTCGCTTATTTGCATTTCTATGGAAATATTTTTGCTATTGTTGCAAATTATTGCTAAAAGACTTTTCCTTTATGCAATTATAGCATTAATTCACGTTTTTTTCGGTCGTTAACATTCGCAGAGACCCTCAAAATACTTTAACACCCTCGTGCTTCGCACTCGGGCGTTAAAGCATTTTTCAGGCCTCTGCGAATGTTAACGACCGAAAAAAACGTGAATTAACCCTATATAAGCTCAAGCACCTTTTTCGGCGTAGTCCTGATAAAAAAATGATTAAATGCAAATTTGTGATTGGTCAAAAATGTAAACATGTTTATTTTAAGGGTCCCTACCTATTTTGGGACAAATTTACGCTGTCTTTCTTTTTAAAAGATATTTCTTGTTATTCAGGTGAGCAGTATACTTGTATGACTATCATTATCCTCTCCTTACATTTACGACATCAAGTTTATGCCAGTGGTTTTGTAAAAATTTGTACAAGTTTTTTAGCTCGTCATGATGATTTAATTATTGCATTGGTCAGTTCTTTTTCGGCGTAGCTGAATACACTGGGCTTTGACCTACTTCTTGGTATTAGTATACTCAATTGAATAAATAGTAATTTAAAATTGGTCTAAAATTAGGACATGTTTATATTTATGTTTATGTTTATAAATGACGTATTCGTAAATTCATTTTGATTTTACATGCACTTATTTAAAAATTAGTATGTATTAATTCTTGTTGTTGTATATAATATCTATGTTTACATGTATACAACATGTTTACACCATTCATGCAACATGTATACAACATTTATACATGTATATCTTCTTTGTTTAATGATGTACTTTGTACAAGTCGAACAATAAATGTTCTATTCTGTTCTGTTTCTATTCGTCTGATCCCTGCTGGCCTATTAATGGGTACATTTATGACACCATTACGAATTGCTACTGCTTTAAAAAGCAACTGCTCCTTTTTCAACGATGATTTGGTTGCATATCAATTGTAAAATGTTACTGTTCCATAATATGTAAATTATTGAGGAAAAGGAGGAAATTGTTGGTTTGAAAGATTTTCCTGTTCATAGTTAACCACAAATGAGTTTTAATGTTCATATTCGATTTCTTCTGAGGCCGCCTCTATCTAACTACCTAACCGGTTTTTAACGAACCTGAAATAGAAGGCTTTTGAAAAATTTGTGCGTAAAGGAGAAAATGCTAGTAACCAGCATTTTCTCCTTTTCCCACTATGTTTTCTACCTTATCAAAGACAGAAGTCATCCTTTGAGCTACACTTAATTTGTCGTATGCAAACGCTTTGAACTTGGCCGAGTTAAATTTTTTATAGAGTTAAAAGATATTTCTTGTTTTTAAATCAGTGTTAGCTGACATTGTCTCTAACCTGACGAATCACTGACTTGCCATATATAGACCCTGGACACTAGCATATTTTATCAGCTGTTTATCTATTGATCTGTTTGATATTTCTTAACTCTTAAAGCCGCTAAATAAATCAACTATATATTCCAAGCCTCTAGTGAAAACCAAAGTATTGCGATTTTAAAACCTATTTTACCTTATAAACCTTACTATATCTGACAGGGTACATCTAAGATCAGACTACACATTCTGCGCAGTCTGATCTTGATCTACACTGTCTGCAAAAGATCCATAATGTCGCGCTTAAGAATCTAAGAATTAATAAAAACTCGTTTTCTTGTTTTCAGACTCGCTGAAGAAACTTGGTAGAGGTGGACAGAATAATCCGTATTTGGACGAATTCCTTGACAAACATTCCCATCCTAATGTAAAATGGGACGGCAGAAATTTCGATCTACATATTGACGATCGCAGCCCTTTTAAACCCCCAATACGCATGGCCCCTTTCCCATCGACTGGCGAACCATGGCCAATGCCCAAGAAGTACTCACAAACCAGGGACCGGGTTTTGAAGATGAACTCTGCGTATTTTAGGATCAAAGTGCTAAATAAATCCTGTGACATTCTAGAAGACGCCATTAAGCGTTATACAGAGATTATTCTACGCCATACTATTCCAGAACATTACAATTTCCCCTTTAACTACAATCAGAAGACGATTAACGATCGAGTAAAGCAGGAGGAGGAGAAATACAAACAAGTCTCCGACATGAAGGACTTAGAGATTTCAGTCCTCGGGGACGACCAGAAATATCCCCACGTGGACATGGACGAGTCTTGTAAGTTGGTATTTTCTTAAACCTTAAAATGCTAAATAAGTTAATTGAAATTCTTAATCAGATAGTAAAAAACCCAAATGTTCCTATTTCAAAGTCATTTTGGGGGACAAAAACGTCTCCTTATCGGACAGTGTAGATAAAAGATCAGACTGCACGTTCTGTGCAGTCTGATCTTGATCTTCACTGTCCGCAAAAAGGTGCTGAGTCGCGCTTAACAACCTAAGGGGTCATGATTAATTACCTGTTGAGTTCTCACGCCTTATCGTCTGAAACTCGGAAGGATATTTGTCTTGTAGGCCTAATTAAACAGGCAGACGGTATAGATTCAAGATAGCATGGCTGGGTAGCTCAGTGGTTAGCGTATCAGACTCGTAATGTTGGTTGTGGGTTCGATACCCGGTTGAGGCAGATGGCGATTTTTCGCCTCTCATCTCAGATGCATGTTAGAAAAGTAGTTAGTGTTTGTGTCAGTGCTAGCGTGAGAAAGCCGAGAAACACATGCGTAGGTGCACTGACCGGCGTGATATGACCTAGGCTATTACACCGGCGTTAAACTCCGAAACAGACAGACGAACAAACAAATAGATCCAAAATCAGATTGCACGTCCTGTAATTTTGATTGATTCTGTCAGCATAAGCCCTTTTTTCGCCTGTGAGGCTGAAAAAGTTAACTCTTTGCAATACGATCTCGAGTTTAGACAACCATGAGGAAAAAGGCCCCACAAAACATTGTGGGAAAATGAGAAAATGCTGGTAACCAGTATTTTCTCCTTATTTTCCATATTTTCTACCCTTCCAAAGACAAAATTAATCATTTTAATCACATTGATTTGTAGTCAGCAAATGCTTTGGGTTTGGATAAATACAAAATTTAGTCGCGTGGTAAAGATTTCAGATGGCGACATTCGCTCGCGAGGTTCCTTCCTGAGTTCTGCTCTCATAGTCAGTACCTCCGACCTTTGTACGGAACATACCGAAAGGGTTCGGCCTTGACGATCAGGTATTGAATGCATGAGTTCTGCTGTCATAGAAAAGAAGTCGGCCGTAACGATTAGGTAATGATTGCTTGAGTTCTACTCTCATAGTCATTACTGCCTTCCTTTGTACGGAACATACCGTAAGAAGTCGGCCCCAAGGATTAGGTAATGATTGCGTGAGTTCTGCTGTCATAGTCATTATTGCCTTCCTTTGTACGGAATATACCGAGAGAAGTCGGCCTTAACGATCACGTATTGAATGCGTGAGTTCTATTGTCGTAGTTTGCCTTCCTTTGTACGGAATTTACCGAAAGAAGTCAGTCCTTACGATTATGTATTGAATGCGTGAGTTTTGCTGTGATAGATATTACTGCCTTCCTTTGTACGGAATATACCGAGAGAAGTCGGTCTTACCGATTAGGTATTGAATGCGTGAGTTCTGCGTTGATAGTCATTACTGCCTGCCTTGGTACGGAATATGCCGAGAGCAGTCGGCCTTGATGATAATGTTTTATTGAATACGCCGAGAGCGAGGTTGGTCAAGATGGTCAAGTTCTGCCGTCAGCACTGGACTTGAAATCAGGCGGTCGCTGCTTCCAGATCCCAGCTCGGCGAATTTCTTTCCCAGCATTGATGATAGTAATTACGACAGGATTCATTCCTCGCTCATTCCTTATTGTTTCGGCGATGATTATGTGGGAAAAGAGCCGCTGGCTCGGGGAGAATATTGTATGAAGTACTAATAAAAGAAACGTACAGGGCTTGAAACTGGTCGTTCAGGCCGATTCCTTTCGGCATAGCCCGTACAGAGTCGGTTGTTCCGACTATGTACATGTATATGTATGGTGTTTAACGCCGTTTTTAACATTATTTCAGTTATATCACGGCGGCTAGTGCACCGTTCCAACTTTTCCGTTTTTTTTCCCACAAGCACTATGCACAATATTTTTATAAAGCCACTGGCTACTTTCCCATATAAACATTGTCGAAACAATGTGCAGCAGGAGGAGAGGAATGAGTCCTGTCGAAATGACTATTATCAAACCTCTGAAAGAATTTGAATGATGATGTGGGAAAGCAGCCAGTGGCTTGGAAAGAAAATTGTGCAGAGTACTGGTAAAAGAGACTCCAGGAAAGCATGGATAGGTGCACTGGCCGCCGCGATATAACTGAAATAATGTTGAAAACGGCATTAAACACCATACAATCAATCTGAAAGAATTTGGCGGAGAAAGGGAATCGAGCTAGTGGCTTCTGATTTTCAAGCCATGGTTACCGACCGAGCTACCGAGCTCAGCATAGGAAGGGACAGAATTTGCTGAAATGACGTGAAGGGAGACTGTCAGAAGGATAGGCTACCAGATATAATCTTGGTTCAATTCACCCTTACCACATAACTGTGCGATACAGACTTCTTTTGCGGACAGTGTAGATCAAGATCAGACTGCACAGAACGTGCAGTCTGATCTTTGATCTACACTGTCCGATATTTTATAAGAATTCTAACCATGAAAATCCTGAAAAGTGGAAAATCTTTGTTTCGTTTTTTTCTGTCACGAAAAAGTCACGTTCAAAATAGATCTAGCTTTGTCCACAAAGGATCATCTTGTTATTGGATGAACAATTTCTACCCCTTTGTCCTCAATCCTTATCCTGCTAAGTAAGTTAAATGAAACTTTCAAGCCGATAGTAAAACCCGAATATTGCCGTTTCGAACTTATTTTTTTGGAGAAAAACATCTCCTAACGGACAGTGTAGATCCAAGATCAGACTGCACGTTCTGTGCAGTCTGATCTTGATCTACACTGTTCGCAAAAGGTCATTGAGTCGCGCTTAGCAGACTAGGGGTTAACAGCTCTGGAAAGCATTGTAGCGAATGGACCTATTGCTTGTAAAAAGAAGTGGCTCATTTTCCTACGGTTTTTTTTTTTCATGATTCTGAAAAAAGAAACACTGAAAGTTTTCTTTCCTTCAGCTGTTTGTCCTGTTGGCCTTATAGCAGAATATACAGTAAAGAGTTAATTCTTAATCTAACAACAACGTTTTAGACTTGTTCAAATGACAGAATTTGCAGTGAACAAATTACATGTGGTTTAAATGATGGAATCTTCTCTCTGGAAGAGGAGAGAAAACATTGTGGGAAAAGGAGAAAATGCTGGTTACCAGCATTTTCTCCTTTTCCCTCAATGTTTTCAAAAGCCTTTTTCAGGGCCATGAAAACACGTGATTATATATATATAATGTAAAGAGTTAATTTAGCCTGAATAGGTCTGTATAAATGTTCTCGGGGCTGTTATTGAAAGCGCTATTCTGTTCGATGAATAATTCAGATACATGTCCTTTCCGCTCCACAGGTATTTATCAATCAAGTTTGATCGATCTCCATATTGATTTGTTTCTATACGTGTCAACCTGTTTCTGTGCTATAAATAGATGTAATTGGCTAAGTTGTACCGCGATATTGTTCTATGTGTGTTTGCCCAAAGAGAATTTTAGTATTTTTCACGACTTATACACGTTGTAACCAAGGGAAATTTCGACATCCATTGTAAGTTCATGTCGAAGGTCCCAGAAACATTTTCGGTTTTATCCATGGACGAAATGTATCAGAGTGGCGCTCTGTGAAACAGGGGTTTAATGCAGATATTCGTAATGCATTATACCGAGCAAGCCGTTGCGTATGATGGGTCAGATTTGTCTAAAACCCGACTGAATCTTGAAATAGAATGCTTGGACGTACAGAAAAGTTACAAATAGCAAAAAGTGTTGTCTCAGGTCATCCTGTGCGAACTGCGCAGGCCGAAATGGGTCGATACTTTTATGTAGATGCATTTTAAAACACCTTTTCACAGAGCATGAGTTTGATTAAAGGGCAAATCCTAAAATATTTTGACCAGACTGTTTTTTTCCTTTAATCAGCTGCAAATGATGTCAGTTAAACATGTGTCCGTCATTTTTCATAAATACCACCCTGTAACATGCCATAAACCTCGGCCGAATTGTCACGCTGATATACGGCCCTAAAAATGGTACATGGCTTACTTCCCCCGATTCGCTTATCTCCCGTGCATGTGTGACGTCATTGTCGAGTCAGTGTGTGTATACCGTCAGTAGACATTAGTAGGAACGCGGATGATTATATGCAGATATCTGAGTATTAACTGAGAATTGAGCCGAAAAAATGGTAAATTGTGCAGCCATACGCTGCAACGTCGATTCGGGAACTCATAGAATTAGTATTTTCAAATTTCCGAAGGAATTAAAAAGGAGGAAACTATGGATTCAACGTTTAAATCGGGGCCGGACAGTAGCGACGGATTTTTTGCCATCGGTTCATTCGAAATTGTGTCTGAAATACTTCGATGACAGTCAGTTCTTAATAAGTCCAAAACTCGCAAAAGAAGTTGGTCATTGGAATTTTAGGCTGCGGTTAAAACCTGACGCTGTGCCGACATTATTCGAAACTCCGAGTCGAAAGGAGATAGGCAGTAGATATAAATGACGGGTTCTGGCTCACCATTCGATTCGACCACCTACCCCGATTCGTCCCACCACCCAATTCAACCACCTGACTCCAACCCGATCGCAATTCGTCCCACCACCCAATTCAACCACCTAACTCCAACCCGATCGCAATCCGTCCTACCACCCAATTCAACCACCTAACTCCAACCCGATCGCAATCCGTCCTACCACCCAATTCGACCACCTAACTCCAACCCCACCCCGATGTCTCGCCTGGAGGCTCGCCTCCATGTTCGTCCCACCACTCAATTCGACCACCTAACTCCAACCCGACCCCGATGTCTCGCCTGGAGGCTCGCCTCCATGTTCGTCCTACCACTCAATTCGACCACCTAACTCCAACCCGATCGCCATGTCTCGCTTGAGCTCGACTCAAGTGTCTCGCCTGGAGGCTTGCCACCATGTTTGTCCCACCATTCAATCGGACCGGATCTAGTTAAAAGATTATCAAATGGCTCTCGCGAAAAAATATTTTAAGTTAAGCGTTTTGGGCGCAATTATAAAAGAATGTCAGAATTCGATCTTATGGAAAAACTAAAAGCGTACATAGAGGAATGTGGGATGTCTCCAGAGGAGATCATTCCGCCACCCGGAGCAATTCTATCTTATCCCGGTGAATTTGATTCGGATGAAGAAATGAGTTACAGGTTGGATATTGCTGCGGAGACGTTTAAACTTTATGTCGACCGTCTAATCAAAGAAAGGGTTGGAAGGTTTACCGGATTATTAAATAATTACCGCGATATAGACGAAATACGTGAGTACGTGCTCGATTGCAAGCTACCTCCAGAGGTTATTGTACCTCTAGTCGAAGGATGGGTTGGGTGTTTGGATGAGAAGAGAGCCTGCATTATCAACCTTTTTAAAGAGTTATACGATCATTTAGCTGATGAAATGGTTCGCAAGTTTGAATGCTTATGTCTTGAATATGAACCTCCTGATACCTACGAGACGAGATTAAGAGTTTTGTTTAAAAGAATAAACCTTAAAGATTGTGAAGAAAGTAAACTACTTTGGTTTATAGATCTAAGCAAGGAGGAAGCGAAAGAATATTTTAGAAGGATGATCTATGGAATAGATTTGTCCGCCATAGGGATGGTGTGCGTAAATCCAGCTCAAGTAAAATTAAACCAGAATATAATCTATAAAGTGTTCTGTGGGATAGTAGATAACTTTCCTCTCCAGAGATAGGGTTTTAAATGATTAGAATCGAGGACCCAACGCGAGGAAAAATATAACTTGCTTGAAGTTATATTTTTACAGGTCTAATTCTATCAAGATAGATATATAAGAGTGTGATATATTACGACTGTCTGACCTCGAGATAAAGTTTATGATGTCACATTCCTCTACCTCCAACGCCCTCGGAAAAACGGTACAGCTACAATCTTCGTTTACTTTTTTTATAATAGAGTAAGCACGCTGCTCTCTACCGTTTACCGTTATATTAATTTTAACCTCTTCTCCAGGTGCTTTACGATCTTCCTTTACGACCGCTAAACTTCCCCTTATGATTCTTCCCTTCACACTCATACAATAACCACCCAAACCATGCTTTCTACCTGAATTACCATTACCGAAGGAAAATTCGAAATTACCGTTTGCGATCGGTCCGTTTTCTTCAGCCCACACGGTTATAACAGGTCGCCTTAAAAGAATATCCATTGATACCTCTTGTCTCGTTTGATCCACATAGGATTTGGTTACTAAATCACCTCCCCATAAAGGACCTCCAGCGTTTTTTAGAGTATAACCTCGAAAATCAATTTCAGCCACTGCCATGAAACTTCCATCCTGTCTTTTTACGATGGCTCCACCATTGTCAACATAGTCTTTATTCGCAGCGGCATCGTGGGATGGTGGGTGGGGTAACCCGGTAATCGACTTTTTATTCATATCAATATCAGCTTTAGCGGAAAAAGATCCATCAGGGTTTATAGTGAAAGCTTTTTCACCCGTGATAGCCTTATCTACGGTGGTATCTACGTAAAACTTACTAGCAGCCTGATCGTGTCTCGTAGGGGTTCCGAGATTGTTAATTACTTGCCCTCCCATAGAGATTGCATCAGCTGCCTGAAACCACCTTCCATCTCTAAAATCGAAGGCTCGTTTGAAATTGTCAACATACTTCTTAGTAGCAGCTTCATTAGGTTCTTTAGGTTCCTTAACATTCCGTATCTCGTTGAAAGCCATATTTATAAATCCGAGTGCCTGATACCCCCAGTTTTCTTTTAACATCCCCCCACTTGAAGTTCCATCCACGTAATCCTTAGTCGCCACGTCGTGCGGATTTACTGGGTTACTAACCCTCGTTAATGTATTACCATTCATGTCTATAGAACCAGTAACAACGGTCGTTCCATCCACGCGTAAAAAGTTATTGTTCACGTAAGCGAGTGACACACCATCGCCACCCTCCTCCGTTTTATCGCCTTTCATCCGTCCGAATTTGTCTACGGGCATATTTTATAATGCTAAAGTAAACTATTTAAAACGTCTTGAAATGGTGTCCCTGAAGCTAATTCTTTTAAAACGTACAAGCATAAGTGACCGCAAAATACCTGTCCTGCGGGCTGTATTTGATCGGTATTATAGTATATCGGACTCTTTAGATACTCTTGAATTTCGTTAGGTGGTTGTATTCCGTAACTATCGAAATAAATCTTAGTCTGACCGTTTTTATACCATGCGACCCAGTGTGTACCAGGACCTCCACTTTTATCGAAGTTCAGTATACCACACTCCTTTATAGTCGGTTTTCTCGGTAATGTATCTGGTAAGAAAACGCCCTTGAAAGAAGGGATCCCTAGTCGTTCCGCTGCATCTTCCAACTCTAAATTGCTTAACGGTTTATTCGGCAATATCACCCTCGTCATTTTAATTCTACAATATTCTTGTTATCTATCCATGAGTTGAATTCGTTGGAGTAGCCTTTCCACTTTACGAGAGACCTCTTTTTTAGCTTCCTAATAACCTTTTCAATCCTATACACCTCTTGACTAGTTTTCTGTAGTTCAGCTTCGTAAAACGCGCCTTCAACTTGTTCTCCATTAAGATCCGTAATTTTGTAGGTTACGGGTGAAGTATCCTTCACCTCTGAAATCGTAAAAACCTCTTCCGTCCACCTCGTGGTATAACCCTTCTCAAAGGTCCTTTTCTTTTTTGCTAACCTAACCCTGTCACCCACGGAAAACTTAGGTGCTTTTACTTCAACATGATGAGGGTAAAGGTTTCTCCAAACCATAGTTTCATTCTCTTTCTTACTAGCCTCTACCGGCGTCATTTTAATAGAGGAATGGATAGTATTATTATACTCCTTAACGAGATCTTGCAAGACATCGATGTAAACGTTCGTAGAGTTGACAGAGAAATACTTCCACATCTTCTCCTTCATCGTTCTAATCCATCGTTCAACGACGCTAGATTTCTCTTCGTTCTGTGTGGAATACAATTGAACCAATGCTTTTACGTCTTTGTTGTAAAACTCCCGACCTTCATCAACCCACAATTTCTTCGGCTTTCTTTCCTTAAAAATACCTTTAAATGCTTCAGCCGTCACCTTGCCTGTCTTGTTTTTCAACGGGACCAGCCACCCATACTTCGAAAAGATGTCGATCACAGCGAGAAGATAATTATTGCCCCGATTATACTTAGAAAAAGCGCGCATGTCGACTAAATCTGCGGCCCATATACTATCGATACCGTTCACTGTAACTCTCCTCTTCTTAAACCTTCGTCTTACGGGTTTGTGCAATTCCTCCGCCAGAGTCATCATTTTCGGGGTTTTTTTATGACTCGCCCTGCTTTGTCAGGGGTCCCCATTCCGAACTGCATCTTCGTACCTATGAGTCTACTTACCAAACCCTGTTCCATCTTTTCTCTAATAGAAGGGTTGTAAATACCATCCAATTCCGCCAACATATTCTTGTCACACACCACGTTTCTCGTGGCTGTGTCATTGTGCTTAAGATAACAAACATCGTGGTTGTAAGCGGCCTTATCGACGCGGTTGATCGGTTTGCTCCACTTCTTCGGCGTTAAATCCGGGTTGAGTCTTTTCTTCAGCTTAGTACCAGGTCCCGTAAAATTATGACCGGGTAGATGCATTTTGAAAGGCATGTTGTTTATGACTTTGTTTAGCAAGGATCCACCCGTCGCCGTGTCTCGCCTGGGCTGTCTCGCCCGGAGGCTCGACTCCGGGTCGACCCAGGTAGATCCAGGTACAAATTGGGTTTTAGTTATCCCGCAAACCGCGCATTTCCCGCGCTTCATATTCCTGTTACTTTTACTAACCACGTAGCTTACATCGTTCGTATCGGTACGTCTCTTACACTTAACGCAGTACATTTTATATAATAAATAAAAAATCTTATATAAAATGGAGATCATGAATCTATCGTGGAATGAAGACGCATCGAGGTTTAACCACCCTCTTTTTCCTAGGAGTATCAGAGGTTTAATCATAGGCAAATCGGGATGTGGAAAAACGACCTTATTGTTAAACCTTTTACTTAGACCCGGTTGGCTCGACTACAACGATTTAAGCATCTTTGGAAAAAGTCTTTTTCAACCAGAATATCGATTACTAAAAAAGGCCTTCGAAGAAAGACTACCCAAGGACTGCATCCTGAGGTTGTTTAACATGCGTGATGAGATACGAGAATCGGGTGTATCCCCTACTGCTTTGCTCGACGAATGGAGCAAAACGACCAAGATCAAATCGGATATAGATTGCAACTTCTTCGAGAACGCGAGCGATGTGCCCGATCCGAAAGAGCTAAACTCGCAAAATAAAAACCTGATCATCTTCGACGACCTGCTTTTAGAGAGGCAGAATAAATGCGAGTGTTATTACGTTCGAGGAAGGCATAGCAACGTGGACTGTTTTTACCTCTCACAAAATTACTTTAGACTACCGAGGGAAACCATCAGAGAGAACGCTAATTTTATCTGTCTCTTTCCGCAAGACTTAAAGAACGTTAACCACATTTATAACGATCATGTGGGAGATGATATGCCTAAGGACGAGTTCAGAAGATTCTGCCAGAAGGCGTGGGAGAAACCGCACGGTTTTGCCATCATCGATCTTACCAGTAAAAAACAAGATGGGAAGTATAGAAACGGTATCGATAGTTTCTACCTGCCAAATTCAGTACACTCGTAATAAATGAAATAACTTAAGAAAGATATATTAATTATGGTTATAAAATGGTGAGAAATAAAATAGAGACTGCTATGGACATAACTTTTTATATAATGGATAAGTTCATGGGGGAATACGGTCTTAGTGGTATTGACTTTAGGGGTTTAGTATTTGGCAATGAAGTAGAGGAATTAGAGAAACTCGGAGAGGCAGATAATAATGAAAGCGATAAACCTTGGATAATGGTAAAGAAATTGAGGGGTTTATATGACGCGATGATTAAATTAGAACAAGATTTAACTAGGACGGGTGAGGTTCGTCGTTTATTTGATGAACTAACAGAAGGAACCACAAAAACTTATCTAGTATGCGCTTTTTACGATATACTAGAAGGTATTATCGATGACATAAAAGGAAATATTTAACTATTATAAAATGACTGAAGACCTTTTAAGGCAAATCGCTAAAAACACGGAAAACAAGACATCGTTTCAAATTATAGTAAGCGATAACAAAACGCGTTTCAGAACGAGGTTCAATCCTCCCATTATGCTGGATAAGAATAAAGTGTACGAAATAGCTTTAGTAAACCTCGAAACTTACTACTCCTTTCCGAATATCGATGATACGAACAACACATTCGTTTATTCTCCGGACGATGGTAACTCATGGATCAAAATCAAAATACCGGAGGGTAGTTACGATCTCGTCGACATTAATGATACCATTCACCAGGAAATGAGAAAGAGGGGTCATTACGACGCAGTAAATGAAGGGCATTATATTAACATTTCCGCGAACACCAACACCCTAAAGTCCGTCCTTACTTTAGAAGAGGGATACCAAGTAGATTTTAATCAACCGGCGTCCCTCGCTAGAGTATTAGGATTTACTCACGCTAAATATACACGAGGCTTTCACGAGTCGGAAAACGTGGTCAACATTCTTAGCATAAACAGTTTGCTCGTCAACGTGGATATTATTTTGGGTAGTTACCTTAACGGCATGACGAAAAACGTTATTTATTCCTTCTTCCCGGATGTGGCGCCGGGATATAAGATAATCGAATCACCAATTAACCTGGTATACCTTCCGATAACGCTAGACGAAATACATAACCTAGACGTAAGCATCACGGATCAGGACGGTAATTTACTGAATCTTAGGGGTGAAAATTTAACCATTCGCTTTCATATCAGGGAAGCGAGGTGACTCGCCCTGCTCGTCAGGGTTGAGGGTCCATAAATATATATTAGAAAAAAATATATATTTATATTAAAATGGCTAATAGTTATAGCACTAAGGTCAAAGTAAATATCTCGGATGGTCAAAAGGAAAAGCTTCAGCACGCTGTAAATGCTGGTTGTCCGGTAAGTTTACGATTAGCTCACGAAGATTTAGAAGGAGAAGACGTTTTAGCCATTACCGATTCTCAAGCGAGAAAAATGGCTAAAGCCTATAACGAAGGCAAGGGTGTCACGATTAAAATGACCGCTAGGCAACTGAAGTACAACACGCGAGTCGAGGGAGGTTTTCTAGGTATGTTGGCCGGGTTGGCAGCTAGAGCTTTACCGATGCTCGCAAAGACTGTTTTACCGGCACTAGGCGTTGGTGCCCTTTCGGGACTGGCACAGACGGGCGTACAGAAAGCCTTAGGGTCGGGCACGGGCTCAGGCTCGGGCTCGGGCCTTTTCCTTAAAAAAGGAGGATGCCTTTGTCGAGTTGAAACCGATGGATGTGGATTATACTTAAAGCTGCATAAAGGTAAAGGGCTCGATTCCTACGGTGATGGGTTGTATTTAAAGCAAGGAGGTAAGATTTATGATGGACGAGGGCTTTTACTCGGGCCAAATAGTCTGTTCGCGAGTATCCCTCTTCTAGGAGCTATATTCTAAACTAATATAATTCTATATTAAAATGGAGGTTCATAAGTTTGGTATAAAACCGCACAAGACCTGGCAGACCGTCAAGGCAGCTAAGGAGGTATTTTGGAAGCCCCTCCCGGTAAAATATCCTCCAAGAAAGCAAGACCCTCTAAGATGGGAAATATACTCGCAAGTAACTATCGAGGTTCCTCCGCGCAATGGTCTGAAACTTTCGTTAAGGTTTGGATATGTAACCACGCGAGGTGTTGTGCTGATATCCGTTTGCGATAAATGGAAAGGTAGTTTAACCTTCCTTAATGGAATACATCTCGATAATGAGGTTGATGATATCTTAGTCTATATTTATAACTTCTCCAAGCAACCGATCGAGATACCTGCAGCTGATAAGATCTGTTTCATGAAATTTTTAGTCTAGCCTAATAAAATGATAGCGGATCAAGAGTATACGAAAATTTATCCAAACGCGCCACCTTTAGAGGATGGAGGTCATTCCTATCGACTACAAAAGATATGCGAGGTACAAAAGTTCCTCGAAAGCGAAATTCATGAAAGAGACGCCCTCGCGAAGAAGTATCTTAGGGTGGCGAGAATCGTGGACAGTGTAGACACGGTTTTGATCACGATAACCATGGCTTCGGGGGTAGGTGGAATCGGTTTACTATCTACTGTCGTGGCTATCCCGGCTGTCATAGCATTAGAAGCCTCAGCTGCGGTAACCGGACTTCTTTCCCTTCTAGGGAAATACGTGGTAAAGAATTCGAGAACCAAGTCGGAAAAACATCGAAAGATTCGAATGATAGCTGATGCTAAGCTCGATACAGTCGCCTCGCATATTTCGAAGGCTTTAATCGATAATTGTATTTCGAACGAAGAATTTAAACTTATCATGGATGAACAAGAGAAGTACAAGAAGATGAAGAGTGAGATAAGAATGAAGGTTAAGAAGACCATCGAAAACGAAGAGAATTTAATTGAGAGAGGGAGGCAAGAAGCTCGCGAGTCCTTTCGGAGGTTGGTTGAGAAGAATCGTGTCACGTCCTAGGGACCGACGGGTGAAAATAAATTTTACGTGCGGCTTTAGTTTCGAATCATGATATTTGCTCATATAGTAATATGGGCATAATCCTGGGAGAATCGCGTTAAAAATCGCGTTAAAAATCACGTTGGAAATCGCGTTAAAAATCGCGTTGGAAATCGCGTTAAAAATCGCGTTGAAAATCGCGTTAAAAATCGCGTTGGAAATCGCGTTGATTCCCTCATATAGTAATATGGGCGTTAGACGTGTGACGCGTATATGGAGGTCTCAACCACATATATATTAGTAATAACTAATATATATCAGTAATAAAATGTCTTTTTTAAAGATCGCTGATCCAGAGAAAAGGGACTTAATCGTAAAAGACTACCTCGATACGAGAAGGAGGATCCGCGACAATTTCCTGGCAGAGAGAACGGGTGAACAACAACTTCAAGCTGATCTCTCTAAGTTCTTTAAACCTATTACGGAAGGACAAAAAGCTACAGCGAGGGAGATTACGGAAGAACTAAAATCTATTTGAGAGGGCATCGAACAACTCCCGCAGGCTATTACCTTTCCAGCCTTTCCTTCTATCGAGGAGGATGAGCCGCTAGTTCTCGGAGAGATAGCGGGAAGCTATTTAAGAAGGTTTACTTCTAAGGATGCAGCCGATAAAACGTACGGAATATATGACAGAAAGGGTAAGTTCTTTATCGGGGACAAACAAGTCGTTATTCGAGACAACGATATTATCACGGAGGATGAGGAATATAGAGGTACCCCTGGCCTATGGGAGTTAATCGTTTCTAAAGATCCAGATAGTAATATCTTTAATGAAGAGGATTACAGGAATTACGCGAAGTTGTTGGTTAAAACCAACTCCATTTATCGTCGCAACGATCCGACTAGTAAACATCCTAAGTCTTCTAAAGGTAGAAAATGGAACGCTATAGTTAAAGGTATATGGGATAATAGAAAGCTTTATCACGGAAAGGGCATCGTTTATATCCCCTCCGATCCTAACGCGTTACTAGAAAGACTAGACCTATTACTAGCGAGTAAAGAGGCAGGCAACACAGGAGTATCCAGGAACGAGCTAGTAACCATTTGTGATGAATTAAAGAGACAAGGCATCTTGAAGTCGTCAGCTTATAAAAATTTAATGTCTATATTATAAAATATGATCGTAAAACGAGGATTTAAAAGAAGCTATTCGTACGGTGGGTCTGGAATCTTCGATACTTTAGCCAGTTTCCTAGCTAGGCTTTTCTCTAGTAGTGCGGCAAAACAACTGGCGAGTTCTGCCATTGATGTGGGAAAGAGTGTAGCTAAGGAAGGTGCAAAGAAAGCTTTAGAGGTTGGAAAAAGTGCGGCTATAGAAACAGGGAAAAAGCTGGTTACGAAAGCGATGAGGAAGCGGACCGAGGGTCAGCCGGCCGACCTGGGGTCGAGACAGCCGCCGACTCAGCCGGTCGAGTCACCGACCCAGTTGACACCAAAGTCGAAGAAGATCTTAGAGAAGTATAGTTCACCGCAAAACATTAGTACATTGATAGAAGCGTCTTCTCTGGCGACGCCAACTCCTCACCGACGTTCGGAGGTGAGCGCGATCGCTATTCAAGATCTAGTTAAAAGATTATCTAACGGCTCAGGCGTAAAAGTAATTTAAGTTCAACGTTTTGGACGCTATTATAAAAAGAATGTTAGGATTCGAACACGTATATTATGAGACATACGGTACCAGTTGCATTAATATACGAGGCGCGCGTTTAAATATAAAAGATTGCGAAATCCTCGAAGTTAATGATACGAGGTACGGTTATAAGAAATGTGTGGTTAAGTTATCTCCCGAAAAAATAACTAAGATGAAAGAGATAGAGGAAGAGGTAAATAAACGTTTAGAAAGGTGGCATGTACCTCGAGTAACGATTGTATACGGTAACAAAGTTTATCCTAAATGTAAACAACAGCCTACGAGTACCTGGGGTCGAGCCCCCAGGCGAGACATAATTTTGCTTAAAGGTGTGTTTGTTAATGCTCAAGGTAAATCTTTTCCTCAGCTTTACACCGCCTAATCCACGCAATTATAATTTAAAATTATAATTGCATTATAAAATGGAGATATTAAAGATCACCGAACCGATTTTAAAGGATGAAAGCATAGATGAGTATGAACACCATGAGTACCTACCAATCACCGGTACAAACCTCAACAACTCAGGAGGAGAAGTAAGGATTGACATCGAGACTCAAGATACCTTTACACATCCTTGCGAAAGTTATTTGCTTTTTGTAGGTGAATTAGTAAGGAGTGATACTGGTGCGGTTTATGATGCTAACACCGATATTTCTTTAACGAACAATGGCCTTATGTATCTCTTTAAGAATATCAAGTATCAACTTTCAGGTACGGAAATCGAATCTATAATGTACCCCGGCCAGGCTACCACGATGCTCGACTTGTTAAAATACCCCGATGATTTTTCTAAGTCGGTAGGGTTGAACCAGTGTTGGTATAAAGATACATCAGTGGCTGCGGCTGCTGGGAACACCTGCTTTATCGTGAGAAGAAATTATATCATTAACGACCCTCTTCCGAGAGGTACCTTTAGTTTCAGGGTTCCATTAAAGCATATATTCGGTTTCTGCGACGATTATGATAAGATATTGTACGGCATGAAACAAACACTCACATTAACGAGAAGCGATGATAACGACGCGATCTTTAAGACTGGTGCTGTGGGTGGTGTTGCTGCTCCCGTCAAAGGTAGAATTAACTTACTTAAAATATCATGGTTCATACCACATGTTTTACCCGCTGATGATGAGAAAATGGCACTCTATAAGATCATCGAGAAGAAAGAGAAAATAGCGGTCGGATATAGAATGCGGCAATGCGACTCTATCGCGGTACCTCAGTCACTATCGTTTTCCTGGAGACTAGGTGTCAGGTCGTCTCCCGAAGTGCCACCTTTTATTATCGTCGGTTTTCAGTCTGGTAAAAGAGGGGATCAGGAAGAAAATCCGGCTATATTCGACCATAGAAACGTAAACAACATGTACGTTATGTTAAACTCTAGAAGATATCCCGTGGCTGACTATAACCTTTCGTTCGTGGTGAATCAATTTAGCAGGGTGTATGGTGACGCTGCTTTATTCAGGTCTAAGTTTTATCACATGGATGAATTGGTGTCAAACCCAAACATTACCCCCTCCGATAAGAGCCTTTATCCTCTGTTTTTATTCGACGTTTCGAAGCATAGCGAAAGACTGAAATACTCTGTCACCGATATCCAAATCAAAGCGAGGTTTACCGAAAACCCGCCCGCGGACACGGAGGCGTTCGCCGTTATTATTTGCGATAGGTTAATTAACTTTCAGTCTGACGGAAATAAAATGAGCGTAGTGATTTAAGTTAAATAATTATTTTTTATATATAAAATGAAGAAGCTCGAGGATATAAGGAGAGTTCTTAGGGAGAATGATATAAAGTTCTTCGGGTACTGGAAAAAGAAACGGTTGGAGGCGCTGGCGAAAAAACACGGTTTGTACGATAAGGTACCTGATAATATAAAGAGAAGCGAGGTCAAAACAGAAAGAAGTAAAGACCCAAAATACGATAGATTGAGGATGTCTATGGCTAACCCCAGGAAGGTTAGTATGGAGGATGTAAAAACTGGTGAAATAAGAACCTTTCCTTCGCTTTATAAGGCAGGTAAATTCATAGATCGCTGCGCGCAAGCAATTAATAATCATAATGGAAAGGTTTGGAACGGTAAATATTGGATTAAGATCCTGACGGACGATAGAATGTAATATATATGTCTGAAGATTTAAACGGACATATATATTTAACGCCGCGAAAAAAATTTAGCTTAAACATTTTTTTTCGCTATTATAAAATGAGTGCGATTTACGACGCGTACACCGTAAGAGGTTTAAGAGATTTAGCTAGGACAAGGGGGATCCGAGGATACTCTAGGCTTAGAAGAGCCGGATTAATCGAGCGTCTACGTAATCCTCCCCCTATTAGTCTAACCAGTCAATTATACGAGGGACACACGGTAAGAGACTTAAAATGAGAGTCTAAAGCTTTAGGAATGCGAGGATACTCTAGACTTAGAAGAGGCGAATTAATCGAGCGTCTATGTACTCGAGGTGGGAGGTTGTTAGATTCCAAGATCAAGGGTTTTGACGCGGAGATGTTGCAACCGACGCCTTACGAGCCTCCTCCACCACCCGCGTCAGTGCCTAAGGTTGCGATCAAGAAGCTGATGAAGTATTTAGATAGCGAGATCCCGATAAAAATAACGCCGGAGATAGAAGCTTTAAAAAGAAGGATAGACAAGATATATAAGGATGAAGATGAAATGGTGGTTGAAGAAGGGGAATTGGCATTTAAAGGATTTACCAAGCAGTATCTTATAAGAGGTAAAGAGTCTTATACTCCGAAAGAGTTCCTCGATTTAGCAAAGAGTAGAATAACCAGTATTATAAGTCAGAATCGTCAAACGAAAGTTAAACTCATTATGATCTGTATGATGAAGCACTCTGGAACCAGCCAATTGATGGAAATGAACTTCCATTCTGGATTTCCGATCGTTAATTTAAACGGGGAAGATGCGAAGGAAATATACGAGGCGATGAAGGAACAGGTTCGGGTTAATATTGCGGATAAGGAAATGCAAACGGATTACTGGAGAGTCACACACGTAATCGATTTAAGATTGCACACGGTTTCGTATAACCCGATAAGGGGCAATTCATGGTTCCCAACTCCTCCTAAGATAGCGAGCACGAAAAGCGTTATTAATCCAAGAAATACGGAGGATGATATGTGCTTCGCGTATTGTATTCTTATAGCTTTGAACCCGACGGATCATAATGCAGAAAGAATCGAAAGACTAAAACCTTTGTTAAGCACTATAAATATGGAAGGGATTAACTACCCCGTTTCCATTCATGATAGAAGTAAATTTGAGAGACAGAATCCTTCCATATCCATATCGATACACGCGTATGAGGGTGCTGGTGTCTACCCGCTTAGTGTAAGTAAAGAAGCTTATAAAAGAGAACATCACGTTAATCTCTTACTGCTTGAGAAAGAAGGTAGAAAGCATTATTGCTTGATTAAAGACATGAGTAGATTGTTATCTAAACAAATAAGCACTCGTAAAGGTAGAACTTATATTTGCGAAAGGTGTTTAAATCGCTTCCATAAAGAAGATACTTTAAATAACCATTTGATGTATTGCAGCAAGAAAGATGCCTGTGCAATAGAATTAGCCAAAGAGGGTACTACGATATCTTTCAAGCATTTCTATAAACAGCAGAGACACCCGTTTACGATTTACGCGGATATGGAGTCTACGTTAGAAAAGCAATATGAAAAGAGGGGGAACAAAACGAAGGTTATTCACACCCATAAAATCTTGGGGTATTGTTTCTACGTTAAATCGCTTTACGAAGACGTCTTTCCTTCGGAAATCTACCAATACTCTGGTAAAAACGCGTCTGAGAAATTCGTAGAGCAACTAGAAGAGGTTATAAGAGCGATAAGCAGTATACCCGACAGGGAAATGATTTTTACAGCTGAGGATAGTAGAAGGTATTACAGTGCGAAAGTGTGTTGGATATGTGAGGAAGAATTTACTCCTTCATCGAAAAAGGTGAGAGACCACTGTCATTACACCGGGGCATTTAGGGGTGCCGCGCACAACTCATGTAATTTAAAGTATAGGAAGCCTACTTTTACCCCCGTATTCTTCCATAACTTTAGTAAGTACGACGCTCATTTATTTATAAAGGATTTAATGAGCACACCAGGTGAGACGAGTTGTATACCTTCAAACAAGGAAACGTACATAAGCGTGTCTAAAAAGCTACCAATAGACTACAATGTATTAGATCCAGTATCGGAAACATTTATAAAGAAAACTAAAACGCATGAGATTAGATTCCTCGATAGTTTAAAGTTTCTAGCCAGAAGTTTAGACGAACTCGCCAGGTCTCTAACCAAGGAGGATAAGGTTAATCTCTCGAAATACTTCGAGGGGAAAGAGCTTGAAATGGTCTCTCAAAAGGGTATATTCCCATACGAATGGTTCGATAGCCTTAGCAGATTTGAAGAAACGAAGCTACCCGAACGAAGGAAGTTTTACTCAAAGCTTAAATATAGCGGAATTGATAAGGAGGATTATCAACACGCGTTAAATGTATGGAAGACATTCAAGATGGAAACTTTTAAGGATTATCATGACCTATATAACAAGGTTGACGTTTTACTGCTAGCTGATGTTTTCGAGAACTTCAGGAACGTTTGCTTTGAGAATTATGGTCTGGACCCATCTTGGTTTTATACGGCACCTGGTCTGGCTTGGGAGGCGATGTTAAAAACCACAGAGGTAAAGTTAGAACTATTATCCCACCCCGATATGGTTTTATTTATCGAAAACGGAATAAGAGGAGGCGTCTCAACCATTTTTAAACGATACGCGAAAGCGAACAATAGTTATATGGGTGAAAAATACGACCCAAACAAACCATCGAGATTTATTACTTACTTGGACGCGAACAATCTTTATGGTTGGGGGATGATTCAAAAACTTCCCTACGCTAATTTTAAATGGATGGATGATTTTGATGATTGGGAAAATCAACCATGTATATTAGAGGTCGATTTGGAATATCCTAAGGAACTGCAGGACTGGCATAACGACTTTCCGTTAGCTCCTGAAAGACTGAAGGTCAACAAAGTCGAGAAACTTATACCTAACTTACGTGATAAAGAAAGGTACATTTTACATCGTGAAAATTTAAAGCTATATTTAAGCTTAGGTCTGAAGCTTAAAAAGATTCACAGAGGGTTAACTTTCGATGAGAGTGAATGGTTAAAACCTTATATCGATAAGAATACTAACCTGAGAACGAAAGCCAAATCGGCGTTTGAAAAGGACTTCTTCAAACTCATGAACAATTCCGTGTTCGGTAAGACCATGGAAAATATTAGAAACAGAGTTGATGTAAGGCTAGTTAGTACCAAGGAAAAGGCGGAAAAACTAACCGCTAAACCGAACTATTACGATGTGAAAATCCTTGACGAAGATTTATGCATAATTCAGATGAAGAAAACGCGTTTGTCCTTTAATAAACCCATTTACGTTGGGATGTGTATATTAGACTTAAGTAAGGTACTGATGTACAGGTTTCATTACAACTTCATTAAGGATAAATACGGTAAACAAGCGGAACTTCTTTTCACCGATACGGATAGTTTAATGTACGAGATAGATACGAAAGACTTTTATAAGGATATTAGTGACGACGTTAAGAACTGGTTTGATACGAGCGACTATCCACCTGACCATCCTTCCGGTATTCCTACAGGATTGAATAAGAAGATCGTGGGTATGTTTAAGGATGAGGTGAGCGGTAGGGTTATCGAGGAGTTTGTGGGTCTCAGGTCTAAACTATACTCTTATAAAATGTGTGATGATAGGGAGAATAAGAAATGCAAGGGAATTTCGAAGCAGGTAGTAAAAGCGTTTATCAAGCACGAACATTACAAAGAGTGTTTGTTCGAAGACAAGACGCAAGTAAGGAGAATGGTAGTTATTAGGAATCGCAATCACGAGTTGTTTACCGAAGAGATCACTAAAATCGCCTTAAACGGAAACGATGACAAACGCTTTGTCCTCGAAAACAGAATCAATACGTTAGCTTGGGGGCATGATCGAATTTCGGAGGCTCGACTCCAGGTCGGCTCTAGTCTGGTTGAATCGAATGGTGGCCCAGACATGGAGTAGAGGCTCCAGGCGAGACATCGGGGTGGGGTTGGAGTTAGGTGGTCGAATTGAGTGGTAGGACGAACATGGAGGCGAGCCTCCAGGCGAGACATCGGGGTCGGGTTGGAGTTAGGTGGTCGAATTGAGTGGTGGGACGAACATGGAGGCGAGCCTCCAGGCGAGACATCGGGGTGGGGTTGGAGTTAGGTGGTCGAATTGGGTGGTAGGACGGATTGCGATCGGGTTGGAGTTAGGTGGTTGAATTGGGTGGTAGGACGGATTGCGATCGGGTTGGAGTTAGGTGGTTGAATTGGGTGGTGGGACGAATTGCGATCGGGTTGGAGTTAGGTGGTTGAATTGGGTGGTGGGACGAATCGGGGTAGGTGGTCGAATCGAATGGTGAGCCAGAACCCGTCATTTATATCTACTATAGGCTTTAAACCGAAACTCCGAAAGACAGACATTCCGCAACGGCAATTTCCAAAAGAAAACCCAACATGAAGTAGGTAGTTTCTTTTTTCTTGAAATTGGAATACATGAATTGTTATTCGTACTAATTTACCCTTTTCTACATTACCGCTTCATTCTGAACAAAGAGAAAATGCTGCCGTTTTCTCTCTTTTCCAAATGATTTCAACATTTAACAAAATTATAGCTTCATCCATATTCATAACATAAATTTTGCAAATAACACTGTCGACATTGTTCAAATGATGTAAACTTTCAAGGGATAATAATCATTCATTGAACAGCAAACATCATTTTCTTCCCTCACTGTTTTTCAAACACTCTTTCTTTGGGTATTGGAAACTAGATCTAGGGTTTGTATGGTAAAGGGTGAAATCAGTATCTGGCTACCCCTAATCATGGTCATAAATGTAAATCCATCACCGGCCAGTTGAAACAATACAGGAAATGGTTACATAACATTTGCATATCTCACCCCTTTACACTGTAATGTTTGTTGGTGACAGTAAACCCATGTTACAGCTTTTATCCCATACACTACTTCTCTTTGACATTTCACTCTTAAAAATGATTTGACAACTTACATGCATTTTGAACAAATTTTGAATTATATCTATACAATTTTGATTTGTGGATATTTCCTTTTCCTATCCATATTATGTCTTCTAGACAGGCTACTGGGAAAAATGTTTTGAACATGTCAGTATGAAAATTTTGAAAATGCATATAATTTGACACAAGTCATTTTCTCTGATAATCAGACAAAAGTGAGAAAATTAAAAATAACACATTTTTTTTTAAATTAAGAAACAGAATGTTTTTGATCAGGCTCACACACCAATTCTTTTACCTTTTACCTCAAAATTCTGATCTTCAACCACCCTAATGGAGAAGGCTTTTGAGGACAGGGTGAAAAAAGGAATAAGTCCTGATACCCAGAGTTATCTTCTTTTCCTACAATATTTTCTACCCTCAAACCTATTGTCAAGGCCACATTTGATCTGTGGTCTGCAAATACTTTCAGTGTGGAGTGGACAAGTCTAAAGTTTTGCCATCTGTGTAAGGGTTTAGCCTAACCCTTACCCAAATGATAAAAAATTAGAATATTTCAAATCCACACCATTTAAATATGACCGATAAAATGTGATTGTTTATTGGAATTTAGTTTAACTTAGTTTAACCTTTTACCAGACAATCTTTTGTTTTAACGACCCTTGTGAAGAAAGAAAAACCTTTTGAAAACATTGTAGGTAAAGGAGAAAATGCTGGTAACCAGTATTTTCTCCTTTTTCTACAATGTTTTCTACCCCATCAAAGACAAGTCCAAACATGTGAGTAAAATTTAATTTGTTGACTCCAAATGCTTTCAATTCGGTTGAGTCAATAAATTTGTGTTTGGTAACAATTTAAACATGTATTTTACATATCTTGAGAAACAAGTTCATACAACTCGTACTAATCTCTTCGGATACTGCTTCCTGGGAACCAAAACAAAACTCGTGCCCAATGTGTGGGATTTATATTTAACCCTTTACCAATCAATCCCTAGTTTTTAACGACCCTGAGACAGAAGCCTTTTAAAAACATTGTAGGAAAAGGAGATAATGCTGTAGCCAGCATTTTCTCCTTTAACCACAATGTTTTATACTCTGCTGGAATAAATTTCAATTTTTGAAATATTTAACTTTATTTTGTCGTCTGCAAGGTGATTTCAGTTTGGACCTATTTAATATTTTGTCGTTTGGTAAAGAGTTAAAAATATATTGTGAATAAAGGACCAATTGATAGTTACCAGCTCTTTCTATGTTTTTACAATGAATCTGAAATCGTCTATACTGCAATTTGACCGGAATGTCAGTATTAACCGCTAAGTCCCTAGTAGACGGTAGACCAATTTGAGACTTACCCAAATTGAAACAATTTGCATATGACAAACAAGAACTGAACAAATTACAATTCAGAGTTTAAGACTTTCACAGAGAAAAATTTTTCACACAGGTAGATCCCCTCTCCCTCTCTCTGATGTTCTTGTATTTCTGTATGGAAAGATAAACAACTAAAATAATTTTCAAAATAATTTTGAGAATTAACTCTTAATAATCTCGGAACATATTCTTTTATCAAATTTCATGCTGGTTAACAGCATTTCAAAATATTCTTATTCTCATGAAAATCGTGATTTATTGTGTAACCCTTCACCCACGAGAGAATAAACTTGTACCCGTCAATGTTTACAGAATTTTTTACAAGGTACAAATATCAACAAGGACCCATCAACAAATAGTTAGAACTAACATCTCACGATTATCAATCGTAAAAGTCAAGAAAAGCGTTATTTGACATGAAACTTAAGTGTCGGGGAAATGTCTTCAAAAGTGTCGGGGAACTGTCTTGTCGTGGAACTGTCTTGAAACCGTATTTTTTTGTTGTTGTTGTTGTTGTTGTTTAATTCCGCCCGTTAATCTACTGAAAATGCTTCACGTTAAACAAAGTTTATACCATACACTTAATTTTATCATGTATAGAATAATATTTCTGTAAGCGATGTTCGCCCCGTAATAGACGTATTTCAATAGCGCGCAGTACTCAACACGTAGAGAAGTCCGGCACTACATCGTCATTTTCGTCATCAGTGGGAGAAAAGTTACTTTTATCCTCATCATCAGAAACTTAATAAGTTTCTTTAAAAATAGGCTGGTACATGTACGGCCTTACCGGCCCAGAATCGTCTATTTCTTCGTCTTCAATATCGCTCAGTTCACTATCGTAAACAACGTCCATATTGAAACAAGCTCTCCTATGACGTCACAAATCAAGGGACGCAACAATAAGTAAGGGAGATAAGCGATGCAATGAAAATTAATAAGCAGAAATATGAATTGAAAAAAAGTACTTTTACTAATTTTTTTTTCTAATTACAACATTACCAGGTTACCATTTGATAAGTGTAGATTTGAAAATTAACCATATCTGAAACTTGTTGATTTGCCCTTTAAGTAAACCTGCAGAGAATTGTTATTCCATCTTGTATCAATTTTGAATAGCGTTGTGGCAGAATATTAATTATCCCCTGTTTACATGGGTGTGCAAATTTGCTTCAAGAAGTGATGGTTTAATTTTAACGGATCGTAAAATGATGGGGGTGGGGCGCAAAGTTATATTCAACTCTTGAAAGAAAGTGGTGTTTTGCGAATGTCTCTTTCAAACACTAAAGAGCAATATATCTAGTGCTTCTGAAATTTCTTTTGCCAACAATAATAATTACGGACAGTCCTAGAGTTATCTCTCTTTGAGCACTCTCCTGCATATATGCCAAGAAAAGGAACAAGTCTCGCGAGACAGCGTGATATTATTAGAATATACGCCTACTCGGTGCCGTAATTTAGGGAAAACGTCAACCAACCCATTAGGAGAAAAACAAAGGCGAAATGAAAGACTATAGATATACTTATTAGACACCGCATCGCAATGAAATTTGCCTCTGTTACTGCAGATTGTTGCATTGATTGTTCTTAAATGCAATACCTTTGGTATTTTTTTTTTATACGTGCTTCATTAAGAAAGTGCAAGTGCGCCTTTAACTTGAAGAGTCCCACTAATGGGAATTAAAAGTATTTAGATGAACATCAGACTGTACACAGAACATGCATTTTCGTCTTTGATCTTCAATGTCCTATATTTTATTATTGTCTTTTTTGGCTATCTAGGTTTCGAACATTTACTGCCTTGGTGGTGTTGTTTTGCAGGCTATAATTGTCCCATTTAATCTAACGGCTTTAACCGTTTTTTTATTGCAACCACTAGACTTTAACGCTATACCTATAAAGATAAACCATGCTCTGTGAAAAGAGGGTTTGATTCATCCCTTTGATGCAATATACCAAGCAAGTAATCACATGATTATGGGTGCATAAAATCTAATTTGTCTTACAACCGACTGAACCATAAGGTAGACTGATCCTCTCAATGCAAAAAATTCAGCTATAGCAAAACCTCCGACAAAAGTCAGCGTGCGCGAACAGGGCGTTGCTCATATGAATTTTTGCAAAACGTTGAAAAATCATTGTAAAATGTAGATAATCACCATGGGTAATCGAGATAATTTACGATTTATTGCATGAATATAATAATGCAGCAAAAGGAAGGCATAGCTCGAAAAAATCCGTCTGCATGAAGTAAATATATGAAAGGGTAGATTCAATTCATATGTTAATCATGAGCATAGAATTTTCATTAATCTGTTAGATCTACCAGATACATATATATGACTTTTAATGCCAGGACTTGTCGATAGCTAAAAAAAAAAAAAATGAGAAAAGGAGTAGTTGTTTGTTACAAGTTAAATTGCTCCTTTTTGCTCAATCTTTTCCTTTAATTCCATTTTCTCAAAATGGGTTTAGTGAGTTCATTTGTACTGGTTTATAGTGCTCCAAAACTCTTTTCCATACGACAAATTTAGATTTCTAAATTGAAAGCAACTGCAGACCACAAAAAATTTAAATTATTATACATAAGCTTAAGTTATCTGATATAGTAGAAAACTTTGTGGGAAAAGGAGAAAATGCTGGAAGCATTTTCTCCTTTTCCTACAATGTTTCCAAACGCCTTCTTCGTCAGGGTCGTTAAAACTCGGAATTATTTGTTTAAGGATTGAAATATCTGACACAGTGTCATATATTATACTGACCCCACAGAAAAGTGACCCGGACCGGTACAGTGTATAATGACGATGAACTGACATGTAAAGTGAGCTGAAATGATTACCGCCAACTATCTAGCCTTTGATCAAACACTGTCTTTTATACAATTTAAGCAAAATTATGAATTCAATAGCGTTGTACAGGCATGGAAAAAAATGACCATGCCAAAATTTGAATCAGTAGAAATTGTCACGCGTCATGTAAAAATGCACGACTTCGTCAAATACCCCGAAACTAATTCTTAAACATGTCTACATTAACAATATTTTTTCCTGTACTCTTCTAAATCGACATCAGTAGGCGAAAACAGGGGCTTTTGCTGAATGGCGTAGATTAAGATCAAACTGCACAGAACATGCAGTCCAGTCTTGGATCTATACCGTCCACTTGATGGCCTAGAAAGTGAAACTCTTTCTGGGTTTTAGAGATTTTTGTTTTTTCGAAAGAAGTCGAGTATTCTCGCTGAAAGACTTAATCTAATTCTAAATGAAGAAAGTAACGCAATTTCAGATTTAGTTTAGCCAATCAGAAAATGTGTTACATTCTTTATTTGGAAAATTCTTGAGAGTTGCAGTGCAATTTAGAATGGTTGGTTGATACACCGTCTCTGTTCTTACCTGTTTGTTCATAGTCCTAACATTATGCAAAAAAAAAAAACCGACTCGGCGTTTTAACTACAAATTTAGTATTTTGAGAATATCTGGAAGATTTGCACAAACGCAGAATTCCTAGCATGTGATTGTCCAAAGATGATCGCTAAGTTTCGTATTACGGTGACCACTTGTAAGCTGCTGTTGCAAAATGTTCTACGTTAAATTGGTTGCCAGCGTTTTTTCCCTTTTCCACCGTTTGAAAAGCCTACTTATGGTCGTTAAAACTTAGGATATGTGTGATAACGGGTTGAGAGAAATAGTGCAAAAAGCAAAACGTCTTTGAGCATTCAACTCTCTCTCTCTCTCTCTCTCTCTCTCTCTCTCTCTCTCTCTCTCTCTCTCTCTCTCTCTCTCTCTCTCTCTCTCTCTCGTTTTCTGTCTTACTCTTATTCAAAATGTGTCTACCATGAAATGCAAGAGGTGATAAAGAACATGCTGATTTATTCGGTAAAATGAACTCCCAGGATATCATGGATAGGTGCACAGGCCGCGGCGATATAACTGAAATAATGTTGAAAACGGCGTTAAACGCCATACAGTCAGTCATTATTTCTTAACCCTATACCCCACAATCCCAACTTCTACAGACTCTGAGAAAGAAGACTTTTGGAAACTTTGTAGGGAAAAAAGAAATAACTGGTTACCAGCACTTTCTTCTTTTCCCACAGTGTTTTCTACCCTGTCAAGGACGAACTTCATCATTTCGGACAACTTTGATTTGTCGTCTGCAAGTGGATGGGTGAAAAATTTTATCAAGTGGTAAAGAGTTAAACAATATTTCTTCGCTATAGCATACTTTGTGGGTACGATCTCGATGAGACAGTCTTAATTAATGAGAACCCATAACTGAGGTTTTGGTGAAGAGCAAAGAGGTTAACTACGGTCCATTCTGCAAATACGACCTACATCGCCCGTCTGTGCGGGTACAATCGTAATCATTACTAAACAGCTGTCGAACATTATTATTCATAAATAGTATGGCTTGACGGTTCTTTTCACTGATATGAACGGGATTAATATAACACACTTGAATAGATAAATCAAAGTTCGGGGACACGAACACTTAATTCTCTACCATACGACAGCATTTTACACCAGTCTGAGTCCATATAGAAGGCATTTGAAAAGAAGACAAATTCATCGTGGCGTAAATGATGGTATTTGTTTTTGACATGAAAGAAAACACTGTGGGGAAAGGAGAAAATGCTGGTTACCAGCATTTTCTCTTTTTCCCGCAAAGGGTTAAATCAGTTTTATTGGACGAACAATTAACCCGTTACTGTATACTCTGCACATTAGTGCGCCAAGCCGGGATCGAATATGTACAGTAGATGAGCCATGCTCTGTGGAAAGGGGGCTTAATGCATAGATACAAAAAAGGTTGACCAGGTCAGCCTGCGCGGACTTTTTTGCCATCTGTCAATTTTCTACATGTCGAAGAGCAAGTGCTTTCAATTTGGACAATTCTAACATTTTGTCTTTTAGTAAAAGGTTAGAAAAATAAAATCTTTTCTAACCGTTACAAGCTAGATCTTCTGTTCTGTCTCACACGGAGTAAGAAAAGAGGTCGTCTTTGTATGGTTAACCGTTCTTTAGAAGCCGACAAGATTTTCGACTAGTGCAGATTGAGACTATTATAGACGACAAGTTTACAATTGATCAAATGAATACATTTTTCTCCGGTAGGGTATGAGACTATGAAAATGAAGTAAATGCTGGTTACCAGAATTATTTCCTTCCTTCTCTCATAATTTATTTTTAAGCCTTTTGCCTCATGGTCGTTAAACATTGATTGTATGTTGAAGGGTTAAACGGTGATGTCATGAAACAATCTAGCAGTAGTTCTGTTTGCTCTTTACAAAGCAATCAAACAAGGGACGGAATTGCTTTTCTTGAAGAAATCTTTCGCCTCGTGAGCAGTATCGTAATTTATTACAAGATTGCATACATGTATGCATCCTGCAGACGCATATAACAATTATTTATGGGTCCTTTCCATTATTTCGTGTTTGTTGAAAACTTGTCCACTACATTTTCTGCATAGCAAATCTGTACAAAAGTATGTTAAATAACCTAATTAACGGCAACAGCTTTGACAAAAATTGATGTGTTATATCTTTGACAGATAAATTAACAGTTAAGCCAGATGTGGTACAATTGGTGGCGAACCGAGTTTGGGGCGCTTTGCGGGGACTGGAGACTTTTAGCCAGATTTTATTCCGTAGACGTGGAACGGAAGAGGTAGGTATTCTATTTCCTAGGTGAACTGACTACTATGAGCGATGAAAATAATGAAATTTGTCTCTGCTGCTCATCACTATTAGTATAAGCCTCGTCTTCACTTGGTTTAAGTAATACAGGCCTCGAAAGCGATCCATGTGGTAGAAAAAAATGGGTAAAAGAGAAAATACTTGTTACTTGTATTTTCACCTTTTTCCCACGATTTTTTCAGAAATCTTCTTCCTACAAGTCATTAAAACTCAGGATTTTTGTGGTAAAGGGTGAGATAATAATGCAGAATAGTGTTCATATTAGTCTAAACTTTAAGTCACATCGGTCAAGTCGTAGCTCTGCCCAGGTCTGAGTCATAGGCATCTCGAGTCAATGCAGAATTTGTGCAGTCTTACATACCAGGGTATTTGCAGCACTTTGATTTTCATTGTTACTATTTTCAGGACGATGCTGGTTTCGTCCCAATTTCGCCCTTTGTTTTTAAAAAGGTACTGTTTCGAGCTTGGGCTAGTTAGGTAAAGTTTTCAGTGCTTTCCACGCAGATATTTTTCATTTACAAGTAGGGCGAATGAATTGTCTATGCTGTTCGGCAATTTTGAAATCGAATGATTGACGCGTTAACAAGAAATTGGTGGTTATTCGATCAAAATTCGATTAGAATTCGCTTTTGTATTTTGACGACGTTCTCCTTTGTAGAGAGTATGCGTAGTTTCCCGTCTTATACTTGCGCCATATCAAAGCAGGGCCCTGTCTGACCAGCTACACCATAGTTCAGTTGGTAGAGCGTATGACCAGAGGAATTTGACATTCTATAATCAAAATGTATGATTAAATATGAAAAAAAAAATACTCCCCTATATGTGTTTCTTTATATACAGGGGAGTATTTTTTTCATATTTAATCATATTTTGATTATAGAATGTCAAATTCCTGTGGTATGACTCGTGAACGTGATGTTTGGGGTCACCTGAGGGTGTGGTTCGATTCCCACGGCTGGCCATATAAAATTATTAAGAGTCTTTTGGATGAGACGTTAAACCGAGGTCCCGTGTGACGGTGCTATACACCGAGCACGTTAAAGAACCAGGTAGAACTTAGAGTGGGTTTTGTCCTGTATAATTATGCACTATCACCCGTACCCCCGAGACTGAAGGTACATGTATATCACCCGTAACAATACTAACAGCCTTCGGGGGGCGTCGCCCATATGGGCAACCGGTGGCGACGATAAACAAATGCAAATACAATTAATCGGGGCCCTGTCTTAAAAGTTCTCTGCAGGGGTTTAGGCTAAGAGGCTAATTAACTTTTATTCTGCAGACAGCCCCAATAACTCAAGCAGTAAAGCATGAAACTTTGTAAATCTCAAATCTCGGGGCCATTTAACAGTGTGGATGCGATGCCCACAGCTGGCCACCCAAAATGAGCAACAGGTTTTTTGGATGAGACATTTAACCTGGGCTAGGTCCTGTGTGACAGTAATGCTGAACATGTAAAAGAACCACACGTAACTAAGGAGAGGTTTTGTCCTATATCTTGCATAATCCCCTGTAATAAAGTCTAACAGTCTTCTGGGGGGGGGGGGGGGGGTCCGCCGATATGGGTAAGCAGGTGATGGCGGCGATAAATAAGTAATTTTTATTTTGCAGACCTGTTAAGCAACATGCAATCATTAAACTCTTCACAGTGTTTCTCTTCTACAAGAAACAGTAAATAGCTAATTGGTTAAAATGTGCTATTACGAATTTCTGAGAGAAATAGAGGTTTGATGGTTTCAATACAGAAGTTTCATCTCAGAATACTTTGAAAGATCAGAGTGCATAATTGTGATTTACACTGGACGCAAAGGCAACTAAAGTAGTGTAAAGTGCTCCAAGGGTTAAGTATGAAATAATAAAATTGTCTTTATCATCTGAATTGACCTACATCCTATTGAGGTAGTATTGCTAATTAGAATAATATATTAAATCTACTAAAAACTTAATTCTTAAAATCCTTTTTAAAACACATATAGATCAATTACAAAACATCAAATAATTGACCTACAAGTGAGGATTCAGCACTAGCAAAGATTTACGTGACATTCATTGTACATTTAAAGATGAGATCGTTTTTGCTTTATTGACAGATATATGCAAAGGAAACAGAAATCGATGATTCACCGAGATTTCCACATCGAGGGATTATGATTGATACATCAAGGCATTATATGGAAAAATTTGTAATAAAAAATGTGCTGGTAAGTAGGCTTAAGACATGTCTTTACCAAGCAGTACAAGTTCTAATGACTGAACAGATGAGGACTCTTGAAAACATTGTGGGAAAATGAGAAAATGCTGGTGACCAGCATTTCCTCTCCTCCGTTTCCCATAATGTTCTAACCCCCCCTTCCCCCCCCCCATAAAAAAAAAAAAAAAAAACCAATTGTCTCTGAAAGTGTTGAAAATCTTGTGGGAAAAGGAGAAAATGCTGGTTATCAGCATTTTCTCCTTTTTCCCACAAGGTTTTCAAAAGGCTGTTTCCTTGGGGTTGTTAAAACTCGGGATTGTGTGGTACAGGGTCATAACAGCTGTATCATTAAGACCTCTTTGCTAGGGTTTTAGTATGATGCCTTAACTTTCAAGTTTTGAATGAACTGAAGTAATATGGATATTTTTTCTGCATATCTTTGTTTGACTGTTGAACAGACATAAAAATTTTTGATGTTTGAATTGAAAGCAACTGCAGATGTCAGTTAAAGGTGGCTCAAACGATGGGACTTATCTTTAATAGAGTAGGAAACATTGTGGGAAAAGGAGAAAATAATGTTTACCGTCATTTTCTCCTTTTCCCACATAAGTTTCATGCTCAGGCTAGGTAGACAGTTGAGATGCTCATCAGCACATGACTTTAACCCTGTATCAACCAATCCCAAGTTTTAGGGACCCTGAGGAAGAAGACTTTTGAAAACATTGTAGGAAAAGAAAAAATGTTGGTAACCAGCACTTTCTGTTTTTCCCACAATGCTTTCTACCTTTTCACAGACAGATAATATGTTTTGAGCAACTGCAAATGCTTTTAACTCTTTACCACACAATGACGACTTTTAACACCCCTGATAGAGAAGGCTTTTGAAAACATTGTGGGAAAAGGAGAAAATGCTGGTTACCAGCATTTTCTCCTTTTCCCACAATGTTTTCTACCCTATCAAAGAAAAATCATTTTCATATGAGCCACATTGAAACCGTCATCTGCAAATGCTTTCAATTCGGACAGGTCTAAAATTTGTCGTGTGGTAAAGGGTTAATTTGGATCAGTCTGAAATTTTGTTGTTGTTTTTTTTTTATAGCGGTTAATTCCAAGGATCATCTTTTTGTGTGATATTTCAGGAAGCCATGTCCTATAACAAGATGAATGTGTTACACTGGCATATTGTTGATGACAATTCTTTTCCGTATAAAAGTGAAGTGTATCCCAAACTTAGTGAGATGGTAAGTATCCTAACTTTTTGTGGTAGCTTACTTTTTGTGGCAGATTGACCCATTTCAACACTATTTCAGTTATATCAGAGCAGCAAATGTGCCTTTCCAGGGCTCCTTGTATGTTTTTTTCCAGTACTGAATTGGGTCCTGCATGGCTCATTGGAGGTGTAGGATTTGCAATCTGGAGGTTCAGGCTTCAATCCTTATTCAGGGCACTAGGTTTTCAAAGGAGTGTCCTTGGGCAAGACACCTCAGAGGCCTGGCCAAGTGGTGTTAAATCTAGGACAAACATGAATAAGTAAGATGTCTCTGAGATATGACTGATATAATGTTGCAAGTGGCATAAAACGCAATTTAGCCATTTAATCAACCATTTGTAAATACAGCAGTCTTTTTTAGCACCTTGCATCTTCATGATAATTTCCATACTTTTAATTGGCATGGTTTAAATTAGATGCATTTAACACCCACTTTGTTTACTTTTGGCAGCTATTGTTACTTTAACTCTTTACCAAATGACAAAATTTTCAATATGTCCAAATTGAAAGCATTTGCAGACAAAGATGCGACTAAAATGATTGGTAATTGTCTTTGAAAAGATGGTCAACATTGTGGGAAACCACACTGCTGGTAACCAGCATTTTCTCCTTTTCCCACAACATTTTCAAAAGACTTTTCCCGTAAGGTTGTTAAAACAAGGGACTGTTTGGTAAAATTTAACGCAGGTTGTACTGTTTCTATGTCTTAGGGAGCCTACCATCCAACCAAGGTATATACCTTAAAAGATATAAAAGATCTGGTGGAGTACGCAAGACTGCGAGGTATTAGAGTTATACCTGAATTTGACACTCCAGGTAAGTTAATAAAAAGAGAACATAGAAGTTTACTTTTTCATCTTAAATTTTTCAGTCTTGTTCACTCTGTATTGCTTACCGGTAACTCTTTCATTACTGAATAAATGAATTGCATTTTCTCAAATGCTACAAAAACACTTCCACTGCAAGATCAAGACACAGTTTGGTCATAATCTAGGATATGGCAGTGAACAATGTAGATCAGAGATCAGACTGCACGTTCTGTGCAGTCTGATCTTGATCTACACTGTCCACAAAAGTTTCTGGTGTCATTTTTGAGTTAACCAGTATGAATGTATTATTTATGATTTCCCATCATTAAACCATCTTTGGCCTCATAACTTGTGGCATTTTTCAAGTACATGTATTCAACAATAAGCACAAACTGATCAATTTAACTTCAACTCTTTACCAAACAGTAGAATTTTGAACTCGACCAAATTAAGAGCATTTCAGATGATAGTTATAATATAGTTTAAAAGATGATTTCTGTAGAAAACACTGTGAGAAAGAGAAAAAATGCTGGTTACTGGTATTTTCTCCTCTCACAATCAGGTATAACTCTAATATGTTTGCTTGCATCAGAGAATTTTATCTTATGACCCTTCTTTTTAAGGTCACATGTTCTCCTGGCTTGGGTACCCTGCTTTGAAAGCCACATGTTACCAAGGGGGGCAACCCATTAAGGGTCCTGTGGGCCCAATCGACCCATCTAAAGATGAATCATACACATTTATGTCAAACTTATACAACGAGATTTATGAAGTGTTTCCGGATGTGTTCTCACATTTAGGAGGGGATGAGCTGCATACTGATTGCTGGTAGGTGACTAAATTATTTTTACAGGCAAAGGTATTGTATCAAACCTTAGACTGCTATTTAAAATAAATAGAATGAAGATTTTTAGCCAGTAGTATTTACTGAAGCACTGTGATGATAAAGTGTTGTTGGAAGAGGACTGATGATATTGGGCAGTGTAGATCAAGATCAGACTGCATGTTCTGTGCCATCTGATCTTGATCTTCACTGTCCACCAAAGAGTATTTAGTCCCACTTAGCAGCCTTAAGGTCAACGTAATAATATCAGTTGCTGATAGGATGCTGTTCTGTCTTTATTCTCTTGTATGGGACTATAAGCTGCTTTGCAACTGTTCATCCTTCCATCTACTTTTCTATCTGTCTTCTACCTTCATACACATCGTATAATAATTCAGTGACTACATGTGTATTCCTTTACCATACAACAAAATTTTGGACTAGACTGAACTGGAAGCATTATTTTTGCAGACAGCAAATTAAATTTAGCTCAAAGGATAGGATTTGTTTCTGGAAAGATGGAGTGGGAAAAGGAGAAAATGCTCTTTTTTTCCTTTTCCCTCTGTTTTCAAAAGCCTTTATCCTCAGGGTTGATAAAACTCTGGATTGTTTGGTAAAGGGATATGGACAAGCTTCTTTAACCCTTTACCGTGCAATGCCGACTTTCAACGACCCTGGAAAAAAAGCCTTTTGAAAACATTGTGAGAAAAGGAGAAAATGCTGGTAACCAGCATTTTCTCCTTTTCTCACAATGTTTTCTACCCTATCAAAGAACAATTACCGGTACACCATTTGAGCCACATTGAAATTGTCATCTGCAAATGCTCTCAATTTGGACGAGGCTAAAATCTGTTGTCTGGTAAAGAGTTAAACTTCACCTAGGGATAGATGATATTATGTAGATCATGCACATGTCATCGACTTATCTATGGGGTATAAGTCAGGATCATTGTGACTAGCTATTGGAAAAAAGAAATGAACTGCACTTTCGGAAAATGGGTTTAAATGCATCTCTGTGATGCAATATACCAAGCAAGTCATCACATAATTCGGGATCCACGAAATCCATTTAGTCTAACAATTAACTGGATCTAGTGGGAGAATGGGCATTGGACATGTATAGAATTTACACATAACAAAAAGTTTCCTCCCTTGCAGCCTCTGCGGACAGCGTAGGCTGCCATGGGTTTAGTTGACACTTTTTGCAGACGCATTCAGTTTCCTTTTCACAGAGCATGGCCCAAATATCTGAGTTCTAAATGGGTAGGAGACTTTTCTTTTTGACCTGAATAAGTCTGGTTTCTTATTTGTTGGGAATTAAAAATTAACATCTGGATATCCTTAAGCATTTTAACTCTTTACCAAACAACATAATTTTAGACTGGTCCAAATTGGAAGCATTTGCAGACGACAAAATAAATGTGACTCAAAAATTGAAATTTGTTTTGGAAAGGGAAGAAAACATGGTGGGAAAAGGAGAAAATGCTGGTTACCAGCATTTTCTCCTTTTCCCACAATGTTTTCAGAAGGCTTCTTTCTCAAGGTCGTGAAAACCAGGGATTGTTTGGGAAAGGATTAATAGAATAATGTAAAAATGATGCATTACATAAGCAGGAACCACAAGCCTTTTAACCCTTTACCACACAACAATGTTTTAGACTAGTCCGAATTGACAGCATTTGAAGAAGACAACCCAAATGTGACTCGACTCATTGAATTTGTTTTTGAAAGGTTAGAAAACATTGTGGGAAAAGGAGAAAATGCTGGTTACCAGCATTTTCTCCTTTTCCCACAATGTTTTGAAATGTTGAAATTCAAAGGGTTGTTAAAACTCGGGACTGTGTGGTAAAGGGTTAATAGATTTATGTAATAATGATGTGTTATAAAAATAGGTATATTGCAAGCATCTCATGTTCAATTAGATGATTTTTCATCTGTTGGCTTCATGGAAACATTGTTTGAGCTGTTACCTCCTGAAAAAATTAGCAATGCAATTTTGTAAACAGTACCTGTAAAATAGTTACAGTCCACACAAATTAAGGTTTATGTTGGTACATATAGAAGCATCAAGGAAAAAGGCTTTTTACTGTGTAGTCTCATTTCTTTTTACCATATTGCTTTCAAAAATAGTCAGCTGCAAGACAAAGAAAAAATTGTATGTATGAGGTAATGTGTTAACCCTTTACCAGATGACAAAATTAAAGTTTTGCCCAAATTAAAAACAATTGCAGTGATGTGATCTGTCTTTAACTCTTTACCAAACGACAAAATTTTAGACTGGTCCAAATTGAAAGCATTTGCAGACGACAAAATTAATGTGACTCAAAAATTGAAATTTGTTTTGGGAGGGTAGAAAACATTGTGGGAAAAGGAGAAAATGCTGGTTACCAGCATTTTCTCCTTTTCCCATGATGTTTTCAAAAGTCTTCTTTTTTAGGGTCGTTAAAACCAGGGATTGTTTGGGAAAGGGTTAATAGGTAGAAAACATTGTGAGAAATGGTGAAAATGCTGGTTACCAGCATTTATCCTTTTCTCATAATGTTTCCAAAAGCCGTCTTCTTGAGGGTTGGTAGAATTCATGATTGTTTTATGATGTGTTAACCCCTATACTGTTGAGTAAGGAAAAGGAAACTTTTAAGCAGATGGTAAAAACCAAAATTTTGCTATTTTAAAGGTTTTTTTTTAGAGGAAAATATCTCCTGATGGGACAGTGTAGATCCAAGATCAGACTGCACGTTCTGTGCACTCTGATCTTGATCTATACTGTCTGCCAAAGGTCCTTGAGTCACACTTAGCAGTCAAAGGGTTAATATTGTATTTAATTCAGGGCCACTAATCTTTTGTCACAAATTTCTTTGAAAAGGTAGAAAGCATTGTGTGAGAAAAGGAGAAAATGCTGGTAACTGGTATTTTGTCCTTTTGCCACAATATTCTCAATAGCCTTCTCTTCAGGATTGTTAGAATTTAGACTTGTGTAATTTTTCATTATCATATTCAATTCAGGGCCACAAATCCTGACATTAAGAGGCATTTAGAGCAAAAGGCAGGAATACCACAATCAGAAGCAAGGAATGGTAGATATTACATTGATAAGGCTATCGGTTATTACTTTAAAAGGTATGTACCGGTATCTTGCAAATGGAAATTGTTGTCAGGAGTGTCAGTAAAGCTAAGCAAGATACAACCAAACTTTCTATCTTTCTGTCTCTCTAGCAAACTGTCAGAACAGACATTTAGTTTGAACAGATAAACTTGATATTTCGATATATTTGGACACAGCAGAGTCTGTGGAGTCTGATCATGATCTATGTCATCTGCAGAAGCCTCAGTGTAGCTTCACCTATAGTTTGAAAAGGCTTAAAGTTTGTTTGAAGCTCTTACTTATAAATTATCAATCAATTGATCAGTCATCCATCATCCCACCAATCCACCCATCCATCTATCTATCCAGCCAGCCAGCCAGCACATCCGTCCGCCACATTGCCTGCCTGTCTGAACACCTACTAACAAACTGATGGTTTGACTGATATTTATTACTGTATCTCTGTTTTAGGCTGATTGAAACTCTGAAAGATACAGCTGCAAAGAAAGATAACCGTAAAACAAGCTTTGTTATGTGGGAAGATGTCCTTAAAAACACAGATAAGGTAAGTTTTTTTAGAAATTACACACGTGCGGTATTTTTGTATGCTTTGGAAAAAAAATTCAAAATTCAATTTAAGACATTTTTAGGCAGTTTGTGTATTGTTATTTGTCTGTCTTTCACTTTTTTTCAGTACCTCCTTAACCCTTTACAACACAATGCTGAGTTTTAATGACACTGAAATTGATTGATTGTATTGTGTTTAATGCTTTTTTCAACATTATTTCAATTATATTGCAGCAGCCACAGCACCTACCCATGCTTTCCTGGAGTTTCTTTCGCCAGTACTCAACACCATATTCTTTCCAAGCCAATGGCTGCTTTCTTGCATAACCATCTTCAAAACAGCGGTCAGCGATGAAAGAGGAATGAAACCTGTCACAATGACTATCATCAATCCTTGATAAGAAATTGGCCGGGCCAGGGATCAAACTAGTGAACCCCTGTTCCCAAGTTCTGTATGCTACTGCCTAAGCCACTGGGGCTCGGCTAATGACACTTAGAAAGAAAGCTTTTGAAAACTTTGTGGGAATAGGAGAAAATGCTGGTAACCAGCATTTTCTTCTTTTCCTACAAAGTTTCTACCTTTCCAAAAAAAATTTAAGAGTCACATTTCTTTTGTCGTCAGCAAATACTTTTAATTTGGTCAGGTCCAAAATTTTATCATATGATTAAGGATTAAACAAATTTCCTGGAACTAATAGTAGACATCTATTAAAATATGATATATGTAAAAACATTGAGGCAAGAGGAGAAATTGTTCATTACAAGAATCCCCCCCCCCCTTTCCGCAATGTTTACAAAGTGATTCTCACAGGATGAAAAAATTTGACCGCAGGAAGTGATGTGTTAGTTCTTTACCACTCAATAAACTTTATACTTGGCCAAATTAAAAGCAATTTCAGACAACTAGGTGAGGATAGCTAAAATGAACAGGTATGTCTCTGAAAGTTTAGAAAACATTGTCAGAAAACAAGAAAATGCAGGTTTCCTAAGCTTGCATGAGCAGTAGAGGCAAGTATTCACCAAGTAACCCAAGACTAATTCAGTAACATGATTTCTACTTGGCTGAACTGAATTGGCTAAGCCATAAGTTTTGTTGAGCCAGTCAGATAATGGTATTTGCTCTTAAAAGTCAAAAGCAAGTAGGGTTGTTTAAATTGGGTTGTATGATACAGGGTTGAATTTGAAGTCCAGTATAGCCCAGTGGTTCAGGCTTTGCATTTGTAGTCAGCATATTGTGGGTCCGTTTCTGCTGGGGGCTTTCACCACAGTGCCATATAGAAAGCACTTCACAGCTCCAGCCTAGTACTGGTGAAACCCATGAAAGAGATAAGTCAGCAAATTGTGTTTAAAGTGGTATAACACCTTTGTTTTATCAGACAAGGTAGCAGTCAAGTACATGAATGACCAACCACAGATTGTTTTGATCTTGAAATTACCAGTATGTCCAATTTCAAACAAAGAATTAAAGTAAAGCTCAGCTTTATTGCTTGAATTAAACAGCACATATCGCGATCAGACTGCATATTCTGTGTGGTTCGATCTTTGTTTCACTGTCTGATATGTTCAAGGTATCTTTTTACATGACATTTTAAAAATTTTTTTTTCTAATGATTGTTAAAACTTGGGATTGTGTAGTAAAGGGTTTAACAGTTACCATGTTTCTAGGTTCCCAAGGACTCTATTTTACAAGTGTGGTCTGCACCACAATACAACATAGAAGTTTTAAACAATCGGGGCTACAGGGCCCTTTTTTCATCTTGTTGGTACTTGGACAACTACCAGGGCCAGATAATGTGGGTTGATTATTATAATTGTGACCCCTCACCATACATGAAAGGTAAATCTTAAGAGGATAGGCATGACAATGCTTAGTCTGTAAACAGCTTATGTTGCCTTTGTACAAATAAATCTTTGGTTGAAACTGGTGAATGTTGCTTCACGAATTCAACTTGAATAAAAATTTGCGCTTCAAACATGAATCCTGATGTAGTGATATAGACACAGACCTTTGTAATCTTTCAATCATTCTTTGGCTGCATTCAAAAGGTATAAATAAAAGCAAACATTTTAACCATCAGGGCACCAAATAAACACTACAGATACTTTCATCCCGGAAATAGGACCTGATTTAACACTTTACCAAACAATGAACTTTTACACTTACCCAATTGGGAAGCATTTGCAGACAACTAATTAGGTGTGCCTAAAATGATAGAATTTATCTTTGAAATGGTAGAAAGCATAGTGGGAAAAGGAGAAAATGCTGGTTCCCAGTATTTTCTCCTTTTCCAATAATGTATTCGAAAGCAGGAAAACTCAGGATTGTTTGATAAAGGGTAAATTGTAATATCAAGTTTGTTTTTCTTCAGAATATCCAAGTAAAGGAGACAGTGCAGATCAAAGATCAGAGTGCACATTTTGTGCAGTCTAATCTCAATCTACACTGGCCACATAGGCATCGGTAGTTCTGAAAGGTGCTTTAAGGGTTAAGTCTGATTTTTGACCTTGTCATTTTGTAATATGGGGGCAAATACAAGTAATTTCATGAGCTTTTCTTTCCTTTCAAAGACAACTCCTGTCACTGGAGTCAAATTTGATTCAAGTTTGAAGTGCTTATCTACTGAATTTCTCTAATATGCATGGAATGCATCCATGTGTTGTTGAAATGTCTCTGTCATTAACCATGTCCATGTAGGGTTTTGTTTGACTGCTTTTAGAATGCTTCAATGTAACCCTCTCCAACCTGACTAAGAAGGCTTTGGAAAAAATGGCACAAAGTAGATTTTCTGATTTTGCTTGTCTAATTGCAAATAAAAGCAGAGAGTGCAGAATTAAAAAGAATGCATATTTTCTCTAACAGTGCAGAATCTGTTCAAGCAACCTCTTTGCCAATTGATGACAATCTGAATTTCCTACGCCTTTTTCCAAACACAAAGCATGGTTTTGAAAAAAGGACTACATTACTGGTAACTCTTTACTTCATGGCAAAAATGAAGTCTAGTCTGAATTGAAAGTATTGGCAGATGTCAACTTAAATGTGCCGTTAATAATGGAATTTGTCTTTTTTGGGTAGAAAAAAATTGTGGGAAAAGGAGAAAATCCTGGTTACCAGCATTTTCTCCTTTTCCCACAATTTTTTTTCAAAATGCTTCTTCCTTAGGGTCAGTAAATGTTGGGATTGTGTTGTAAAGGGTTAAGCCAAATTTCCTTAGGTTTTTCTTCAGTAACTTCTGACAGATTAATATCATGAAAACTGTCCCTATCTGGACATGGGTGATAGAGTTCATGTGTTATTTGACTATGTCATGTAAAATGCTGTATATTCTATGTATAAACTTTATTTTAGGTTCCCAAAGATTCAATTATGCATGTGTGGTATGGAAAACAGATAAATGTCCAGAATGCTAATAATAAGGGCTACCGGGCCCTTTTTTCTAACTGTTGGTATTTAGATTCATATGAAAAAGGCATTCTGTGGCACAAGTATTATCAGTGCGAACCATCACCATACTTCAAAGGTATTTGTATCTGCACTTACTGCTTGTATCTCACATTTGCTGTTGGTATAGTACTAACATAGGAGTGGTTTGGTTTGTTTTTAGTTATACTAGATGTTTGTATATACCAGTACTTTCTGTTTAGGGATGGGACTGATTAATTGATCAATGGAGTACTCAGACGTTTGTCTGTGAACTATTGAAATCCGTAGTGGGGTACTTTGTGATTTTTTTACTTTTTGAATACTTTTGAAAAACTTCTGAAAGCTGTTAAGAGACAACTACTAAACCAGGGAACATTAAACACATAATGACCTTAACACTTTACCAAATGACAAAATTTTAGACTGGTCGAAATTGAAAGCATTTGCAGATGAATAATTAAACATGGGCCAAATGATGAGATTTAACTGTGATGGGATAGAAAACAGTTTAGGGAAAGGAGAAAATGCTGGTTACCAGCATTTTTTCCTTTTCCAAAATGTTTTCAAAAGTCTCGGATCGTTAATAGTCGGGATTGTCTGGCACAGTGTTAATCATTCAATCCATTCTGTAAAAATCACTGATGGAATAGCCACTGGAACTCAACAGTTACAACAGGGTACTCAATTACCAATATTGATACAATCATGATCCTATCCCTAATTCTGACCTCCTCGTGGGCGGCAGTACATACTCTTTAGGATTTGAGTATGGCTATTTTGCCATGATCGTTTATTGCATATAAAAACATTGAAAATACACATGATTTATACCCTGAGAAAAGGGGGTGTAATGCATCTACAAAAAGTATCTATCCATGAATCTGACATGGATACCTTTTTGCTATTTGTAAATTTCCTGCATGTCAAAGGACTATTTTTATCTCGTGATTCAGTTGGTTGGTACACAAAATAGATTTTATGGATCCATAATTGTGACAACTTGCTTGCAACCCCGTTTTGCCAGAGAACTCTCATATTTCTTTCTCACATCTCAATTGAACTAGACACTCTTAGTCTGAAACGACAACAATGACAAAAATGCCAAAATGTGGCAGTTTCTTGGTTGTGTGTCACAGTATTTCAAAAACTATCTTACGCTGTAGATCTAACATTGTATTGCTTGTTCTCAGTAGTCTCATCTTGCAAAAGTAATCAGTTAGACTTTTGCAGTCTGTAAGCAAATCCTCTTATTCACTGGCACAATTATCAGTCTTTCAACCCTTTACTAAATGACAAAATTTAAGACTCACCCAATTTGAAGCATATGCAGATGATGAATGAAAGTTACTCAAATGATGAAGTTTTTCTTCAGGAGGGTAGGGAATGTAGAGGGAAAACGAGAAAATGCTGGTTACCAGCATTTCCTCCTTTTTCCACAATATTTTCACAGGCCTCTTTCTCAGAGTTGTTAAAACATGGGATTTGTGGTGAAGGGTTAAATACAGTGTGGAAGTCAGATGAATATTTAATCTAGTTTTCTGGTGTTAGTGTTTACTTTGCTTTATTTCATAATTTAGTTTGTTTATTTAGTTAGACATTTTATTAACCATTCTAACATTTCATACAACTGTAACCCGATTGAACAAAGGAGATAATGCATGTTCACCTTTGTAGCTTACCTGAGCATGAAGTGCTCAAGGTGAGCTTTTGTGATCGTGCTGTGTCTAGCGTGCGTTGTGTGTCATGGGGGTCGTCAACATTTACCTTATGTGCGCTTTAGAAGCCACATTTTGAATCAGATACTCTTGAAACTTGTTCAGAATGTTTGTCTTGATAAAATCTCGGACAACTTTGAAATTGGATCACGTCAGGTCAAAAAGTAGGTCACCAGGTCAAATCTTAGAAAAACCTTGTGTGCACTGTAGAGGCCACATTTTTAGCCTGATACTCTTAAAACTTGGCCAGAATGTTTGTGTTGATGATATCTTAGACAAGTTTGAAATTGGGTTGTGTTGGGTCAAAAAGTAGGTCGCTTGGCCAAATCATAGAAAAACCTTATGTGCACTCTAGAGGCCACATTTTCAGCCTGATATTCATGAAAGATGGTCAGAATGATTTTCTTGATGATATCTTTGACAAGTTCACAATTGGGTCATCTTGGGTCAAACCAAATCTTAGAAAATTGCTGTGTGCACTCTACAGGCCATATTTTTAGCCTGATATTCATGAAAGTAGGTCACATTGTTTATCTGAATGGTATCTCAAACAGGTTTGAAATTGGGTCTCGTCAAGGCAAAAAGTAGGTCATTTGGCCAAATCTTATAAAAATCTTGTGTGCACTGTAGAGGCCACATTTTCAGCCTGATATTCATGAAGTTTGGTCAAAATTTTTGTCTTGATAATATCTTGGACAAGTATGGAATTGGGTCACGTCAGGTCAAAAAGTAGGTCACCAGGCCAAATTTTAGAAAAATGTGTACACTCTAGAGGCCACATTTTAAGCCTGTTCTCTTGAAACTTGGCCAGAACATTTGTCTTGATGATATCTTGGACAAGATTGAAATTTGGTCATATTGGGTCAAAAAGTAGGTCACTGGGCCAAATCTTAGGAAAACCTTGTGTACACTCTAGAGGCCACATTTTCAGCCTGATACTCATGAAACTGGGTTATAATTTTTGTCTTGGTGATATCCTTGAAATGTGAAATTGGGTAACATTGGGTCTAAAAGTAGTCACTGGGCCAAATCTTAGAAAAACCTTGTGTACACTCTAGAAACCACATTTTCAGACTAATACTCATGTAACTTGGTCAGAATGTTTTCCTTGATGATATCTTGAGCAGTTGAAAATTGTGCCATCTTGGGTCAAAAAGTAGGTCACTTACACTCATATATTTACTCCATTAAAACCAGGATCTCTTCAGTTTTATCAACTGTAGATGACTTTACTCAGGTGAACGCTTTAGGGACAATGGCCCTCTTGTTACTTATTTATCATGTATGTTATGACATGTATATTTCTATTTTTGATTTAGTTAATAAATCCTGAAATAAATTTGAAGCAGGCAACTTTGAATACATACATCATATAGATATTATTGCTGGAAGTAGGGGTTTATGCGTGAAAATAAGTAAAAATTGGGCCAGAACATGTGAGCCATGCTCTAGGAAAAGGGGGTTTAATGCATCTTTGTAATGCATTGTACCAAGCTCGTCCTTGTATAATATGGATCCATTTTGTCAAAAAACTGACTAAATTGCGTGTAATAATGGTCCTTTGATATGCAGAAAATTTGACAGTATCAAAAAGTTTTGACACTGGTTGGCCTGCGGGGATAGGGCTGGCTTACCAGGGCCTACATTGTTTGCAGATGCATTAAACCACCTTTTCACAGAGTGTAAAAATAATAATAAAAAAAAAAAGAAGACCCTCAAAATGGCCTTGAACTTGACATGATTGAGTATTTCACATTGTTATGAAAAATTCTGCTTTATTTAGGTTTATCCTACCAGTAATTGTGGCCTTCATTCACCAAAAGCTAACCATGTTAGCATGGAGTCCATTGTCCATGCTCATATCAGTCTTTCCTATGTTCTCGATTGACAATTAAAAAATGGTTTCCTATAGAGTAGTAATTTGAGCAGTTATGATGATGAAAATCAGACCTTTTTCCACATAATCCCTAGGTTCAACATTGCTGAATAAAAAGGTGTTTGAAAACATTGTGGGAAAAGGAGAAAATGCTGGTTACCAGCATTTTCTCCTTTTCCCACAATGTTTTCTACCTTATCAAAGACAGAAATCATCATTCGAACAACATTTGATTTTGATATCTGCGAATGATTTTAATTTGATAGAGTTCAACAGTTTGGTTTTTGGTAAAGAATTGATATTATAAAAAATCACTCAAGGGTTCAAAAGGAAGGTAACAAAACTGTTGTTACATACATATTCAAGAAATTGGTATTGTGAATACAGAAATAGGTAACAAAAGGCAAATTCTTTTCCTTCTCTTTGCCAAAAAAAGCTAGATTCCTAGAATACAATCCAGAAATGCTTGAAAGAACAGTAAATCAGGATCCATATTCACCACTTTCTGAATTTGAAAGTAACACAACTTCTAATTGGCTATACCATATGGTTGAGCCAATCAGAAGTTGTGTTACATTCAAATTTAGTAAACTTAGAAGAATAAGACAAAGAATGTTGTTAAGAATGGTTTGTGATGCTGGCCCTGATCACAGTTATGAAATTAGCATTAGAGTTGTTGGAGGTGAAAATGGTGGTTAACAAAAATATCTCCTTTTCCCATTCATTCATTCTTTCATTCATTCATTCTGGACTCTTCCAGCACTTTCATTCATTCATTCATTCATTCGGGACTAGTCCAGCACTTTCATTCATTCATTCATTCATTCATTCATTTATTCATTCGTTTGTTCAGGACTACTCCAATGCTTTCTTCTTTTCTCATAATTTACTCAAAAGTATACTTTCGTTGGGGTGTTAAAACTTGGGATTGTCTAGTAAATGGTTAGATACGACAAATTTTCCTCTTATTTGGAAAATTCTTCTTTCTTCCTATTGTACCAGTTGATGATAGGTTTGAAACAGTCATTATGGTAATGGTTGAATCACAGTAGGCTAATCCTCTTGCATCAATGATTTTCTTATAGGATAACATATGGATTGTCACATAAATTCAGTCTAGCAAAAAAACACCTATGCTTTAAAATAATACCGCTTTTTAGGTCTGAAATTTAAGATACACTGGGCTCTTTGTAGGAGTATCCTTGGGCAAGACACTTCAGATCCCCAGCCTAGTACTGGTAACAACCCAGGAAATACATGAATATGTGAGCTGTCACTGTGATATGACTGAAATAATGTGGAAAGCGGCATTAAACACCATTCAGTCAATCAGTCAATCAACAAGAGTCTGAAATTTTGTCACCTGGTAAACAGTAAATTCTGTAGGACAAAAAAGGACCACAGTAATACGTGCAAACTTTAAATATTGTACCGGTAGTATGTTGGAAAAATAATCATTTACTACACAATCCAGTTTTAACGACCCTTTGTGAAGAAAAGTTAAAACCATTATGAGAAGAGGAGAAAATTTTGGTAACCAGTATTTTGACTTTTTCTCATAATGTTTTCTACCTTTCCAAAGAGATATCCTAACATTTGAGCCACATTTGATTTGTCGTCTGTAAAATTAATGCTTTCAGTTTGGAAGAATATGAAGTTTTGTCATCTGTTCAAGCTTCACAGCTTAATTTTTCTGCTGACTGATTTTAAGTCTGTCCACATCACAGCTAGCAGATGTTACAATGCATTTTTATGAGATTATTTCTTGAGATTAACTTAAAGGATTAGTCTAGATCATTAAGCCTTTACCACACAATACTGAGTTTTAACGACCAAGATGAAGAAGCCTTTTGAAAACGTTGTGGGAAAAGGAGAAAATGCTGGTAACTGGCATTTTCTTCTTTATTCACAAAGTTTTCTGCCCCATCAAAGCAAATTCCATAGATTGAGCCACATTAAATTTTCATCTGCAAATGCTTTGAATTTGGACAAATCTACATTTTTGTCATGTGGTAAAGATTTAGTCAGCTGTGCATAAATCATAAATTAGTATTATGTCAGATTCGAATTTTTCATATATGATCATAATGCTGTACAAAATAGTTCTGTGATTTTATGATCCTGATGAAGAAAGCTTCCAAAAACATTGTGTGAAAAGGAGAAATAGTAAAAGTAATCATTTTGTCCTTTTTTTAATAATGATTTTTACCATATCAGACAAGATACCATTATGAAACATTCTGGGGGGGAAAAGAAAATGCTTGTAATCAGCATTCTTCATTTACCACAATATTTTCTGCCCTAATGTACACACAAATCGCCATCATTTATATTGTGGTCTGCAATGCTTTCAATATGGAAATGTCTAAATTTTCATAGTCTAGTAATTGTTGAAATTATACAGTTATCTCCCTTGCTAACTTTTGAGATATTACAACCACCAGAGGACTTCTTAATCATTTCACAAACAAGCCTTTGTTTTAAGGACCTTAAGTAAGAAGGCTTTTGAAAAGATATTGGGAACAGGAGAAAATGCTGGAAACCAGCATGTTTTCTGTCCTATCAAATATAGATCTCATCATTTTATTATCTGCCAATGCTTTCAAAAATGTCTAAAATTTTGTCACACAAAGCATTTTTAGAAAAGAAGCAAATACTCGTTACAAGCATAATGCTGTCTGTCCGAAAATGCTTCAAAAACTGTCAGCTGCACTGTAGCCATGTAAAAGTCATATTTGTAAAGTTAAAGGATTGGCCTAGATCACGTCATCTGATCATGATCTACACCCTCCATTGTTGTGAAAGATGTCCTAGACAATCAAAGTGAATGATATATTATCTGTATTTTAACTGGAACATTTGGAACCTTTTTGCAATATCTGTAAATTTTGGGGACAATGTAGTTCATTTTTTATACAATTTGGCTTTCATTTTAATCTTATGAACCCAAGAGCAAACAATCCCATGATTTAATGGCCCTGATAGACAAGGCTTTTGTGGGTTACCAGCATTTTCTCCTCTCCCCAAAATGCTTTCTACCATCTAAAGGACAGAAATCATTTTCTGAGCTACAGTCATGTATGTTGAATTAGTTGTCTGAAAATAATTTCAATTTTGACCAGTTTAAAATTTTGATGTGTCGCATGATCTTGATGTACATTGTCCCTGAAAGTCAAAGATATTGCGGAAAGGTTCCAAGGGGGTGACTGAAACACTTCTACAGGCTTTTTTTTATGTGACTAGAAAATCATTTATGGCAAGAAGGCATATAGAGTAAGATCGAACCTCATGGCTTTAAAGGTATAGGTATTGCCAAAATGCTTCAAGTTAGGGACTGAGGTGTGTAAATGGCAAGTAATTATCTGTTCCATAAATTTCAATTATCATTACAATACTTTTTTAGAGGAAGATGAGAAGGGGAAGTTGCTTGGTGGAGAGGCATGTTTGTGGGCGGAGTATATCACTTCTGACACATTGATGACATTTATGTGGTGAGTACCTAAATAATGTGCATGTGTATTCTACATTCAAATAAAAGAACAACTGAAAACAATGTGCCACACATTTTTTGTATTGCCACCCAAGGTTTTCATGTTGCATAGTGCTTGTACAACTGTCACAGGAATCTAATGCACAGCAACTGCAGGCATACAATCACACCATGTTCAGAATCCTTCCTAAGTTGCATTGCAGTAGAGTGACTTTGTTTGTTTGTTGTTCAGTGCCACCTTTCAGCGTTATTTAAGGTACCTAGTGGCGGTCAATGCACCTACCCATACTTTCCAGAGTTTCTTTTACCAGTTCATGTACTTTCACAAATTCTAACCAAGCTTCTGGCTGCTTTCCCATGTAATTAGCACTGAAACAGTGATCAGCAGTGAGAGAGGAACAAATCCTGTGGCAATGACAATCATCAATTCTAAGTGGACATACGGTCCAGCTTGGGATTGAAAAAGTGACCCTCTAGTTTCTAGCCCTGTACAGTACTGACAGCTACCCAGCTTAGCTTCAGCTGCTTGAGATTCTGCTATGACTGCAATATTATGCAAAACAACATGAGAATGATCATGATGAATTACTAAAAAGTGTTGCAGGTTATCATAAAGAGTTTACAATGCAGTTGTGATGAGGGCTCAACCTTTTACCAAACAACCCTATATTTAACCCTTACCACACAGCCCTGGAATTTAACAACCCTTACAAAGAAAGCTACTAGAAACTTCGTGGGATACCAAGATAGTAACCAGCATTTTCTCTTTTTCCCATACAGTATTTTCTAACCTTTCAAAGATAAATAAAATCTTTTGAGCCACTTGTAATTTGTCGTCTGCAAATGTATTCAAGACAGACAAGTGTAAAGTTTTGTCGTTTGTTGAAGGGTTATTTAACTCTTTACCAAACAACAAAATTTTAGACTGGTCCAAATTGAAAGCATTTGCAGACGACAAAATTAATGAGACTCAAAAATTGAAACTTGTTCTGTGAGGGTAGAAAACATTGTGGGAAAAGGAGAAAATGCTGGTTACCAGCATTTTCTCCTTTTCCCACAATGTTTTCAAAAGGCTTTTTTCTTAGGGTCGTTAAAAGTCGGGATTGTGTGGTAAAGAGTTAAACAACCCAGGGGAGAAGCCTTTTGAAAAAAAGTAGTAAATAAAGAAAGTTATTCTCTGTTATGATAAGAAATTACTAGCTACATTCAGTTTGTCATCTGTGAAAGCTTTCCATATGGATGTTGTACCAGATGACAACATTTTAGACTGGTCCAAATTGAGAACATTTGCAGATGAGAAATTACATGTGGCTCGAATGATAGGATCTGTCAAAAATGTGCCGTCTGATCTTTGATCTACAGTGTCCACTTTGCTGTGTCTTTATAGACTAAAGGAACCATGAGGTTGCAATTATTTGGGTCTTGTTTTTCGACTAGAAATGTCTGTTGGGTTTATTTGGTACTCTAAGGGTTAATACAGTTTATAGGACTAAAATTAGCCACAGCAGTTTAGGGTTATAAATTTCTTTTTTCGTTCCAGGCCACGTTCCTCAGCCCCGGCTGAGAGACTGTGGAGCCCAAAGAGCCAAACTGATATTGGAAATGCTGCCCGCAGGATTCAAGAACAACGCTGTAGAATGATATAGTGGGTGGTTTTAGTTTTTTAGTGGTTTTATTTTTCATTGTAGCTGAATGTGCTGGCTATTGACCTACTTTTTGGTACTGATAAAAAATGAATAAGTAGAAATTTGTGATTGGTCCAAAATGTAGAAATGTTTATTTTAAGGGACCCTGCCTATTTGTGGGCTAATTTACGTCGTCTATTTTTTTTAAAAGATATTTCTTGATTATCATTCTGTATGTGTAACTCATTGCCACTTTTAGATCACAAAAGCTTTTCATTTTGTCAGGGTATTTTAAAGAAGCTGCAGTTAAATCTCAAAATTCTTATTCATAGACAGAAAGAAATCTGTTTGAATTATCTGTACATATTTAGGTTGTTGTTGTAGTAGTAGTAGTAGTAGTAGTAGTACACTATTTTCAACAATATTTCAGTTGTTTTATGGTAGGTAGAGCATCTGTCTTTACATGAAGAAATTTTGCAGAGCTGGCAGTCAATTTTGGTTATCAGAAATACTCAAAAATATCAGTTTGAGTGAAAATCATAAATGCACATACTACCTAGGTCCTTTAACTCTATACCAAACAACAAAATATTAGACTTATCTATATTGAAAGCATGTGTAGGAGACAATTTTGCTTTTTATCCTTTTGAGGATGAATTTCATCATATAATTCACATTTGATTTGTCATGTGCAATTGCTTTCAATATGGTCAACTCTAAGATTTTTGTTGTTTGATAAAGAAGTAACTTAATTACATTTCATGCTATTATTACTTTTTTCAGCCGCGGTTTACCAACGGGACATATCGGAGGACCAGATTATTGTTTACGATATGTAGATGGACCACTGGGTGGTCATGAACCCCTGGCTCCATCCTTTATCCGGAGGGCAACTGTGAGTCACGTTGATGGAGATTATTCAGTTGTAGAAGGATCCATCAAAAACAGGGTTGCTTTGACTCTTATTACAGACTATCAAAGTGTAAGTAGAATTTTTTTTAATCCTGTGTAAAGTGATCTTGTTAGCTCAGCTCTTTTCAAAGCAAACATTGTCAATGAATTTGCTGTAGCCCTGTGGTCATCTGTGTCTTTGTGCAAAAACTTTGACAATTTTTAATTCCTCTGTAATTACTGAAAATATTTACTGCAAGCTCTGACTAGTTAAGTATCAAAAGGGTAGGTAAGCATCCAAGTTTTTTGACACAGTTATATCTCTTTTTTGGCATAGAATTTCACTGAAAATTTGCTTGTTTGTATTGGAGTTTAATGCCGTTTTAACAGCCTAGATCATATTGCGGCAGTCAGTGCACCTTCATGTGTTCCTTGGCTTTCTCATACCAGTATTGACACAAGTTTCTTTTCAAGTCACCGACTACTTTCCTCACATGCGTCAGAGGTGAGAGGTTGAAAATTGCATGAACTGGGTATCAAACTTGCAACCACCAGGTCACAAGTCAGATATGCTGAACACTGAGCAACTTGGCTGGGCACTTAAATTTAAACAACTGCAGCCGAGTTTTTGCACCTACATTTGGTGCTCTTGTATATTTTCTATTACACTGAGAAAGAGAATCAGGTTACCACCATTTTCTCCTTCTTTTTCTGTATGGACAAGCCTAGAAATTTGTCATATTGTTTGTATTAGCAGTTGTATGCCAAATCACTGATACTAGATTTAATAATTTATAGTAATGTCACTAAGACATATGACTTGTAGTCTTTGTTAGAATATAAACAAAAGATACAACACAAACATAAAATTTACCCTCTCAGGAACTCATATCAAATGCTGTGAAATTTTTAAGTCATTGCTTCAAACTCTTACTAATTTGGCCAGGTGTTTAACCCTTTACCAGACAATTCCAAGTTTTAACATCTCCTTGGGAAATACTTTGAAATAAATCTCACTACTGTTCATTATTTTGGCTATTGCCTTTTTCAAGGGTTTTAAAACTCTAAATCTGACTAAACTGATTTGCAAAACAATATGGCTGAAGTTGTACATGATTAACAATACTGTAGTCAGATTTAGTGTTTTGAAACTCTTGAAAAAGGCAGTAGTCGAAATATTAAACAACAGAGTGCATTTTGATTCATAGTTTTATTCATCCCCTGAAGAATTCATGGATGGAGATAGCTTTTCAAAACACTCTGTGAAATGGAGAATTCTCCTTCAACAATGTTGTCCACCCTGTCACAAAACTTATACTCTTTAGTACCAATTTCAAATTGGTCCTTTGCAGCTGTTTTAAGGTATCACATGATAGCAGCTCATTTATATATAATTCTACAGAAAAACTAAAAAGAGGGAGGTTATATATTGTCATGTTTTCTGGGCAAGACACGAGTTCATTCTTATAACTCATACAGTGTATTTTACAAAGTTATCTGCAAATTTGTTTGAGGATTTAATGGGTAACATTATTACATTTTACTTTTCAGGAGATCTTGAGTTAAACCCTTTACCAAACAATCCCATTGGTTATGACCCTTAGAGAGGAGGCTTTTGAAAACATGGGAAAATGAGAAAATGCTGGTAACCAGCATTTTCTCATTTTTACATAATGTTTTCTATATTTTCAGGGAAAAAATATCAATTGAGCCAGAGTTCATGTGTCATCTATTAATGAGGCATACTGTGGCAAGTGGGGTGGGGGGTGTGTTAATGCAAATGATACCAAGCAAGTCATTACATGTTGGGGATCCATCAAATCCATTTTGTCTAACAACCAACTGAATCATGAGGTAGAATGGTCCTTTGACATGCAGAAAATTTTGAAATGGCAAAATTTTCAACCAATGTCAGCCTGAGTGGACTGTGTAGGTCTACATGGGTTGATACTTTCTGTAGATGCATTAATCCCCCTTTTCACAGAGCGTGTCTCAAATACTTCCAATTATAAAATTCCTTAACCCTTTACCTAACAATCCTGGGTTTTCACAACCCTGGGAAAAAAGGCTTTTAAAAACATTGTGAGAAAAGGAGAAAATACTGGCAACCAACATTTTTCTTCTTTTCCCGCAATGTTTTCCACCATATCAGAGAGGTTATGCTCATATGTATGAATTTTGAATTTGTCATCTGCTGATGGTTTGAAAAGAGCTGAAAGAGTCTAGAAATAGATTTTAAAGTGTCTAAAGATTAATGTTTGGGAAAGGACTAAAGTGTATTTTTTTTGGTGGAACGTTAATCTTACATTTTTTTCTCTTTTTCAGTATCTCCCAATTATTAATCTAGTACTTACAGGGCTTGGTATCTATTTCATCATTCTCGCATCAAGATGTTGGAGGAACAAGACCATGTTTTCCTCGTGAGGGTTTCTGCAAAACTGCTCTTTACTGTGATACTGCAATCATATCAGATTTAAAGGTCCATTTTGTCTATAAGAATTACATACATATTGTATTACAGGACTAAGCACTTTACCTAATAATTATGTGGTTTTACAACCCTTTACCACACAATCCCAACTTTTAACAACCGTAAAAAGAAGCCTTTAGAAAACATTGTGGGAAAAGGAGAAAATGCTGGTCACCAGCATTTTCTCCTTTTCCCACAATATTTTCTAACCTTGGAAAGAAAAATTTAAGGTTTAGAATACTTTTTAATTTGTTATCTGCAAATGCTTTCAATTTAGGAAAGTCTGAAATTCTGTTATTTGGTAAAGAGTTAAAGACATCTAAGCCGGAAGTCTGTTTCTAAATATTCAAACTATCATAGACAAATCCATCCTTTAGACCATATTTTATTTGTTGTCTACAAAGGCTTTTAATTTGGACTAGTCTAAAGTTTGGTGTTTGGTAAAGATTTTAGGCATAATACATGGATATGGTTATGTAAAAACAATGTCACAAAATTATAAACTGTTTGATTCAAGCAGTTTCTCCATTTGCCATAATATTTCTAATGGTTTTCTGCTTCCTTAGAGCAAAAAAAAAAAAATTGTTCATTGAGCAGAATGAGTTAAACTCTTTACCTGATGACATGCATGTAGTTTGAATTTGTCTAAAATGATAGAATTTGCAAACAGCAAAATGAATTTTGCTCAGGTGATGTGATCTCTCTTTGTAAGGGTAGAAAACATTGTGAGAAAAAGGAAAAAATGCTGATGACCAGTGTTTTCAATAATTCTTTTCCTCATGGTCATTAAAATAGTGAATTGTTTGGTAAAGGGTTAAATCATATTAATCCTTAACAACACAATTCCAAGTTTTAAAGACCCTAAAAAAGAAGGCTTTTGAAAACATTGTGGGAAAAGGAGAATACGCTGTTAACCAGCATTTCCTCCTTTTCCAACAATGTCTTCTGCTCTATCAAAGACAGGAATCATCATTTGAGCTACATTTATTTTCTTGTTTGCAAATTCTTCATGTTTGGACAAGGCTAAAATTTTGTCATCTTGTAAAGGGTTGACTTTTCATTTTACTTTCCTTATTACTCAACTTTTCAACTCATTAACTTTTTTTTCCTATTTAGCGACATATAGGCTGTTTTCTTGTTTTTCCTTTCAGCTACAGTTTTTGTTATTAAAATATTTTGTTTGTTCGTTCATTATTCTAACATGACACGTGAATTTGGCTCTATAAACACAGTGCAATGAAAGTGTGGAAAATCAACGTCATTCAGTATAAAGTGATGTCATTCTATGTAAAGTAAGTTGCTTTTGGCTGTTCCATGTCTCCGTCTTCTGATGTTTTATCTATGAAAGTCACTTGACTTTAAAAAAATTGTCATTTTCGGCTACTCGACCAAGGAGGAAGAAAAAACTCAAGGATTTACCAGTATTGAATGGTTTTGATAAAAATTGACACCGATGGAACTATTTAAAATGTTGCCAGTAAACATGTGTAAAACAAGTGCCTTTTCATGTTGAAGATTCACATCAGAAGTAGCTGGTGTTGCCTTGGAAACAGGAATGAGAGTGTGTGGGGTAATATTCAGAACATTTAAAGGGACTGCGACTCTAATTCTCTGGGCATTAGGGTTTTGTTTTGGTTAGTAACTGGAAGAGCCATGGTTTTTATTCAAGGGAATTACCGGTAATCTGCATCCATTTTTGTATACTAAGTATGAACATGTTTTCCTTTAATCAAGAGTTGGTTATGTTAGAATCAAAATAATCTTTTTTCTTCGGTTATGGGTTATGAGGCAATAGTCCTCGTGGTTTATTTATTGTGCCTCATAACTAACAACCGTGGTTTACTGAATGATAAACCAGGATAGAAAGAAGATTGTTTCTTAAACATACAAGGTGAGCGTATGAATCCATGAACAGGTTATACTGTTGAGAGTTGTTTGCTCAAAAATATTTTTGTGAAGATATTGTACATAAGAGGGTTTTATTTATTGAACTTTTTGCTTTGTTACTGCTGTATGGTTAAGTGTGTATTTGATTTTATAAAAAAAAAGATGCTTAAAGCTAAAAATGTTGCTGTGAATAAACTGGTTGCTTTGGGCTGTTTTTTATATCATACTTTTTTTTTATATTTGATTGTAAGTACCTCTTTACCAGATGACAATATATCAGACTTTCCCATATTGCAAGCATTTGCAGACAATAAATGGAAGGGTAGAAAACTGTGGAAAATACTTACCAGCATGTTTTCCTTTTCCATCAATGTACTGTATATGTGGATATATATATGTGTCGAGAAATTTGCGAATTACAGTTTAGAGACATTTTGCTTACAGAAATGTTTGCAAATTCAAAACAGTTGTTATTTGTTGGTATACTTTTGGTAAAATATGCAAACAGAAAAGTTTGCAAATTTTACAAATTCGGGAAATCACATAAATTCTATGTCACAAAAATTTCCTCTTATACAGTGTTCAAAAGCTTTTTTTCTCTGGGTCATGCAAGCATGAGATTGTTTGGTGTATGATTGAGAAAAGGGGTTTTGTCAAATTTACATTATACCAAAAAACCCTGAGCTTTAATTGGTATTGTGGTAACCATCATTTTCTGCTTTTCCCACAATGTTTTATTCCTTTCAAATGACAAATTTCAGTTTTAGAATTACCTTTATTTTGTCCTTTGTTAATATTTCAATTTGGAAAGAACTAGAATTTTGTCGTTTGGTAAAAAGTTAATCTTTTACCATACAACGAAATTTAAGCCTTGTCCAAATTGAAAGCATTTGCAGACGACAATTTAAATGTTGCTCAAATAGTGCAGTTTTTCTTTGATAAGGTAGAAAATAATGTCGGAAAAGGAGAAAATGCTGGTTACCAGCATTTTCTCCTTTCCCCACAATGTTTTTGTAAGGCTTCTTTCCCAGGATCGTTAAAAGTTAGTATTGTGTGGTAAAGAGTTAACTAGTTTCAGTGAAACTTTGTACAGCTGTGGTTTTTTCGTGTATTGATAGTGTGCTTTTGATACTTAGGATGCTTTGTGCAGCTCTTTTTGTCATGTAAATGTTTATGGGCCGTAGGCTTAAATACTTTCACAAACCATGGATGGATGGATGGATCGGTGCATGAATGGGTGGGTGGGTGGATGGATGGATGGATCGGTGGGTGGGTGGGTGGATGGATGGATGGAAAAACAGTTTTACCTATATTAGGTATTCTAAAGGTGTTTGTGTGTTTGCTGGCTGACAATTTGGTCAGAATATCTTAAAAACACCAATGAAGATCCAAGGTTAAGTTGCATATTTTGTGCAGTGTTCTAAAAAAAGTGCACATAGCTATTATATGCTTTGTAAAGGTTATACCTCAAAGGTTGCAAATGTTAAGTACTTTATTAAAATTGTGTCAGTAAAAATGTAAATCTGTTGTTGTTTATTATGAATCTACACATGTACAGAGATTGTTCAGATATGGTTTCGGAAACATGGTGTTTAATTTTTCTCAGGTTTGATAAAAAAGACATTCCATTTTTTGGGGGGGGATTGACGTGTTTTGATGTTGATTTGTTGTATTGATATACCGGTATTTATTGTTTTCTGTGATTGTTGTTTTTCCTAAAAGGAAGTTGAGTGATTTGCTTATATATGTGTAATAATTCATTTAACTCTTTACCAAACAACATAATTTTGGACTAGTGCAAATTGAAAGCATTTGCAGACGACAAAATAGATGTGACTCAAGAATTGAAATTTGTTTTGGGAAGGGTAGAAAACATTGTGGGAAAAGGAGAAAATGCTGGTCAGCAGCATTTTCACCTTTTCCCACAATGTTCTCAAAAGCTTTCTTTCTCAGGATTGTTAAAAGTTGGGACTGTGTGGTAAAGAGTTAACCCTTTACCATGTGACAAACTTTCAGACCTGTCCAAATTGAAAGCATTTACAGACAACAATTTCATTGTGGCTCAGATGATGATATTTCTCTCTGATAGGGTAGAAAACATTGTGGGAAAAGGAGAAAATGCTGGTTAAAGCATTTTTTCTTTTTCCCTCAATGTTTTCAAAAGGCCTTTTCTTCAGGGTCGTTAAAAGTCGGCATTGTGTGGTAAAGGGTAAATCGTTTGGTACTCAATCTCGAGTTATAAAGACCCTAAGGAAGAAAGCTTTTGAAATCATTGTTGGAAAAGGAGAAAATGCTGGTAACCAGCATTTTCTCCTTTTCCCACAATGTTTTCAACTTTTTTACAGACAAATCCCACCATTTCAACTACTTTTTATATATTGTCTGCATATGCTTTCAATCTGGACTAGACTCAAATTTTGTTGTGTGTTGAAGAGTTAACCCAATACTACTCAACGTGCTAATCTTAGGCCTACTTCAACTCTTCATCCAACGACAAAATTTTGGACATGTCCAAATTGAAAGCATTTGCAGAGGACAAATTAAAGATAGCTCAAATGACGAAAGTAGTCCTTGACAGGGTAATGAAACATTTAGGGAAAAGAATAACATGCTGGTTACCAGCATTTTCTCCATTTTGAAACAATGTTTTCAAAAGCCTTTTTCCTCAATGTCATTAAAAGTTGTGATTGTTTGGTAAGGGGTCAACTCTTTACCAGACGACAAAATTTTACACCTGAAAGCAGTCAAAGACGTCAAATTTGATATGACTCAAATGACGGGAATTGTCATGGAATGAGTACAAAACATTATGGAAAAAGGAGGAAGTGCTGGTTACCAACATTTATTCCTTATAGCAAAATTTTCTCGAAGGCCTTCTTCATCAGGGTCATGAAAGCAAAGTGCTTAACTCTTTACCACACGACAGAATTTTAGCCAGGTCCACATTGAAAGCATTTGCAGACAACGAATTAGATTTTATTCAAAAACATAAAATTTGTGGGAAAAGGAGGAAATGCTGGTTACCTTTTTTTCCTTTTCCCACAATGTTTTCAAAAGCTTTCTTCCTCAGGGTCATTAAAAGTCGGGATTGTGTTGCAAAGGGTTAAGCTGTTTTTGCAGACAGTGTAGATCAAGATCAGACTGCACAGAATTTGCAGTCTGATTTTGGATCTACACTGTCTGCACCTTTGTTACATATTCTGGCCAAAACAACGTTGAAATAAGAATATTTTGGATGTTTGTTCTGATCCAAAATGTCAATTTCATTAATTTAGCGATCAAAGGGTTAAAACATGTAACTGTTTGGTAAAGGATAAAACTTGTATAAATGACACCTGGAAGAAATGTTTGAATAGAGAAAAGGGTAGATCTAAATAACTTTTTTGGAATAGTGATTGGAAAGGAGCAATGTTTTTAATAGGTAATTATTGCACCTATTATCACATTGTTTTTCTTTTTCTACATAAAAATCTGTCTGTTTTTGCGGGAAAATAGTCAGTATTGGATTAAACAAATATCGTTATGAGATTTTTGAAGCCTCCCAATGCTGTATGGCTTTATAATTATACACCTGACAATATCACACATTTCCACATTTGCTTATTTTCATAATACATAACTACGTATAAAAAATATAATGAGGAAAAAAATGCAAAAGCTCTGAGACAAATAGAAATACATGTAGTGTTTTAACAATTTCTCCTGACCTGTAGTCATGTCTTTGTTCTGAACCCTTTACCATAAAATATATGAGCCATGTTCTGTGAAAAGGGGGCTTAATGCATCTGCGAAAAGTATCGACCCAGGTCAGCCTGCGCAGTCCGCGCAGGCTGACCTGGGCCGAAACTTTTCGCTATTGGTCAATTTTCGGTATGTCCAAGGACCAGTCTACCTCATGATTAAGTCGTTTTTTACAAAAAGTGGACATTATGGATCCATAAGTATGTGATGGCTTGCTTGTTATCATGAATCACAGAGATGCATTAAGCCCCCTTTTGCCAGAGCACAGTTCATATGTTTTAACGACCCTGAGGAAGAGGGCTTTTACAAACATTGCGGGAAAATAAGAAAATGTTGATAACCACTAATTTATCCTTTTTCCAGAATTTTTGTACCCTTTCAACGAAAAATTGAATAATTTGAGCCAGTTTTAATTTGTTGTCTGCAGATGCTTTTAACCCTTTACCACACAACAAAATTTTAGACCTGTCCAAATTGAAAGCATTTGTAGATGACAGTTTTAACATGGCTCATATGAAATGATTTTTCTTTGATAGGGTAGAAAACATTGTGGGAAAAAGAGAAAAATGCTGGTTACCAGCATTTTCTCCTTTTCCCACAATGTTTTCAAAAGCCTTCTCTTTCAGGGGCATTAAAAGTCGTCACTGTGTGGTAAAGGGTTAATTTGGGAGAGCCTAAAATTTGTAGTCTGGTAAGGAGTCATATTGAAAAGGGTCATAATGGCTACCTCTTCATCCAATATTTTCAAACACCTTATTTTTAGGAGTTGTTAAAAAATGGGTTCTTAGAAATTCATCCAATATTTTCAAACACCTTATTTTTATGAGTTGAAAATGGGTTCTCAGAAAACGTGACTATTTGGTAAAGGGTGAGAGGTCAAATCGGTCTTTTTCTCGATCCATAGAGTTTGATTTGTTTAAATATGAAGTAAATTTTTTTTTTGTTTTCGTGGAGGTATGAAAAAAAAACCTAATCACACTTTTGTATGAAACTGCAGTTTGTTTTTTTTTTCATACTTCCATGAAAACAAAAAAAGTTCTCTTCATTCCTTAAATGAATATATTTGCAAGTTTTTTATGCTCCTGCATGAGATAGCTATTGAGAATAAATTGGGAAAAGGAGCAATTGGTACAAGCAGTTGTCTCTTGTCTGGCAATGTTTTCCACATTAGAATAAAGAAAAAAGTTGCTACCTATTGTTCAAATATTTCTTCTTTTTATCACATAAAAATACCTTGTGATAGGTCTAAAAGTACAAAGCCTGTTAGTGAGTTGATTTGCATGAATTGAATATTTGTATTTTCATGAGTTCCCTTCAAGAGAAAGCACACATAGTTATGTTATGCCGTTTTCATTTACTTATCAACTGGGTTATTAAAGCTTTTTCAAATAAGCAAATGTTTACCTTGTTATTTCAAAACCAAGGATCTGAAGGGAAAAAAAAATCCCTGACCTTCACAAGATTTTAGTCCATACCCTGCTAAATAAGGTTAACGAAACCTTCCAGACGATAATGCAAACCCAAATATTATTTCAATTTTTTTGTGTGTGTGGGGGGAGGGATATCTCCTTGTCGGACAGTGTAGAGCGAAGATCAGACTGTACATTCTGTGCAGTTTGATCTTGATCTACACTAAACACCTAAACATCGTTTGCACTTGTTTCAGAAATCTCGCGCCGACTCCTCCCCATTTCTAATGTAGAAATCATTCACTTAACGCGATAATTAGATTGAGATTCTAGCTCCAGTATCATGATATATTGAGTGTGTATGCAAATTGGCTGTTTTGAGTCATTATTTTGGGGGAAAAGGCAGTTTGAAGTGTCTTTAAGCGGATTATGTAAACTTGGCACCTTCTTTGTCGTGGGTTTTCGTGTTTTGCCGTGCCGAGTATTTGTTCGAACAGTTTAGGGAATTTTCATGATGAATTTTACGTGTACGTCTGCTTAAAGAAAGCATCAAAAGTCTTAAAGTTTTGAAAAACCTTGCTCCGAAAAAAATATCCGATGTCCGAAATCCTTTTAAGCATGTGCAGACAAAATGAATGTGAATAAAACGGAACATTATTACATTCTGTTACTATTAATAGTAACATTTTCTGCTGAAAATGGTGTAATATCAGTGTCACGCGAGGGCAGATATGGCGGGGCAACGGGCTGATATCCTGCCCGTTGACAAGATATTTGTTCTAAATCTATAGCAACAGAACACTCGCACGTAAACTAACGTTCTCAAAACATCCAGTTTGAAAAAGAAAATGGCTGAATCAGTCCGTCAATCGCTAGCGGACAATTCTTCAGGACTACAGACAATGATTGAATCGCAAAACCAGCAAAGACACTATAAATAGAGAATAGATTGTTGTTGTCTTGGATTGGGAAAGTTTATTGGACAAGGCGTGGTATCTGTAGGCTAGTAGTTCTGCGAATTTCATCCGTTGAGCCAGGGATCGTATATAAGATCCCTGGTTGAGCCGGGGGAACCGAGCCTGATTAAGTTTCCCAATCCAAAGCACAAATCATCTATTCTATTTGTCCTGTTTCTCATTTATAATGCGTATCATACTAAATTTTTAACTATGAATGAAAATGAAGAACTATTCATTTAAAACGTCCTTATACTGCAGTTGCGATAGTCATGATGAATGATGCATGATTACGTCATGAACGTGACGTTTACCCGCGGAAAAAGAAGTGTCGAGTGAAGACAAGAATTACTCTGTTTTAAGTGTTTAAACATGTTAGAAAAAAAAACGAGCAAATGATCAATGAATGTAATAAACAGGTTATTACACGGCTGATGAGGGCCGGAGAGTGATATCGGCCCGCCACCTCAAATCTGCCCTCGGGCTAAAGCCCTCGGGGCAGATATCAAGGTGGCGGGCCGATATCACTCTCCGGCCCTCATCAGCCGTGTAATAACCTCTATATACGTGGGGTTTTTTTTTTCCAGAATTTTACTTTTTACTTAATCAAAATTGATTAAATTAATCTAAAGCTACACAAAAGTATTTTTCAAAATTTCGATAGACTAATTTTCGACAGGATTTTTCAATCGTGACGAGACCAGTCCTTTGTATTTTCATAAATTTGGTCATGTTCCATCCAACAATAGTGCTACATTTTGGACTGAAAGGTGTTAACGGAAAAACAAAGCCTGCTTTCTAATAACTTTTTACAGAAAACTAAATTTTTGAAAGGAAGCCCTCATCAATCGGTGCCGACATACATATTCAGAGCCGGTCCACATAATCGGAGCCCTTCTTTATTTTCACCGTTTTTGTGCTATTTCTTTTCGATTCTTTACCAGCAGTGAATGTAACATTTCAAGACATTAATTCACGCTTTTGGGACAGCAAGACTCTTTTAATTGCCAATTATATGGCAATAATAGACTGAATTTAGGTCCGTAACGTATTATTGGAGAGGTCATCAGACCTCTCCAACAGTGGTGAGTTTAAAAGGCAGACTGCCACAGAATTTGCTGTCTAAATCCATTTTTCTTGCGAAATTGTTCTGATACACAGTCTGTTTCGTCATGGTTTTGTAAATAAAGCGAAATCAAAAAACCGAAAAAGGAAATAGACGTGAGTAGTATAGGAGGGTCGCATACGGGCCTGACAGGGCCGGGTTAGGCCCGTATGCGACCCTCCCTGAGAGCCGTACATCACCACCCCTGAAAGAAATTTGTCCCTATTCTGCCACTCTGAAAAAAGTTGCATTTTTATAAGCCCTATTCTACCCTCCCTGAGTGGATTTTTCTGCAAAAAAAGGCAAAAGGGGGGGAGCATTGAGTTGGACTTAGTTTTTTCTTCACCTATGTATGATTTTCTCTCTTTCTAAAAGCCTGACCATTGAGTTGGACTTAGTTTTTTCTTCACCTATGTATGATTTTTTCTCTTTCTAAATGCCTGATCACTGAGTTGGACTTAGTTTTTTCACCCTATGAATGATTTTCTCTCTAAAAGACTGAGCACTGAGTTGGACTTAGACTTTTTTTCTGCATCTATGAATGAATTTTCTTTTCTAAATGTCTGGACATTGAGTTGGACTTAGTCTTTTTCTGCAATTATGAATGATTTTTTCTCTAAAAGCCTGAGCACTAAGTTGGACTTAGTTTTTTTCTTCACCTATGTATGATTTTTTCTCTTTCTAAATGCCTGGACATTGAGTTGGACTTAGTTTTTTCACCCTATGGATGATTTTTTCTCTTTCTAAATGCCTGGACATTGAGTTGGACTTAGTCTTTTTCTGCATCTATGAATGATTCTTACTCTTTGGAGTGTAACTCTTTGGAGTGTAACTCTTCTAAAAGAAAAGAAGTTTGACAATTTGAAGAAATGACAATTTTGAAGAAAGATAGAACTTTCGTGGTAATGGTTAGTCCTGAAAAGGACTGTTGGGTTAGCTCTGAAAAAGAGCTGTGACAATTTGAAGAAATGACAACTTGAAGATAGAACTTTCGTCTGACAGCTTGAAAATAGAACTTTCGTCTGGTATCTTGAAGATAAATCTTTCGTGGTAATGGTTAGTCCTGAAAAGGACTGTTGGGTTAGCTCTGAAAAGAGCTGTGACAATTTGAAGAAATGACAATTTGAAGATAGAACTTTCGTCTGACAGCTTGAAGATAGATCTTTCGTCTGACATCTTGAAGATAGATCTTTCGTGGTAGATGGTTAGTCCTGAAAAGGACTGTTGGGTTAGCTCTGAAAAGAGCTGTGACAATTTGAAGAAATGACAACTTGAAGATAGAACTTTCGTCTGACAGCTTGAAGGTAGAACTTTCGTCTGACAATTTGAAGAAATGACAATTTGAAGAAAAGATAGAACTTACGTCTGACAATTTGAAGAAAGGTAGAACTTTCGTGGTAGATGGTTAGCCCTGAAAAGGGCTGTTGGGGTGGTCCTAAAAAAAGGACCTGGTTTGGAGGTTGTGTTTTTAAGCACAACCTCCAACCTTCCTGCACGCCGGACAGCTACTTGCAGCCCTCTTCTTCAGCCTTTTTAGTTGCTGCTCGTCCAAGGCGAAGTCCAACGAGAACGGTGGCTCGTTGTCACTATCCCAGCACTCGGTCTGGGGCACGACGAACTCCTTCTTCTTCTTCTTTTCTTTGGATGCCATCTGGGCGAGTTCAGAAAAACTCATGTCTCTCAACGCACACTCCATGTTGCAGCAACTTGAAGAGAATGAATGATGTGCGGGAAATGCCGCTGGGTTTTATAGCTTTTCAGACGGATTGAACTAGTTGACCCATGACGTCATTTTTTCCTATGTTTTTCCCGCGTCGGCGTTTCATGCTGTTTTGGCTCCAAATTAATGTTATCCAATCAGAATCACCGTTTTATTTCTAATACTAAATGTTTTATTGTTGACCAACCCGTGGTTTTGTTACATTTTTTCTTGTTCGGGTTAGAAAAAACTAGAGTTTAACTAACCTATGACTTTTTTTGATTATGAGTCTTCTGACAAAATGAAAAGAAAGATGTTTATTTAAGATAGCTAGCCCTGAAAAGGGTTGCTTTTTTTTGTACAGAATGCACTTTTTTTATCCTCCTCTCTTTCTTTTGATTGATTCCATTTTATCTAGCATTTGCATCAGATGCTCAATTTCATGTCTGATATATCTGAAACGTTCTCTTTCTTCTAACCAGAAGAGCAATAAGAGAAAAAATGTTAATCCAAACATTGTGGGATACTGGCTCAGGTTTTACGAAAAGTTAATGGTAAATGAGAAAAAATAATCAAGAGTTTACTGTTTTATATGTGCATTGGATCACTTTTTAGACTTTTTTTTGATTTTATCCCTATATCACTGAGTTGAACTTAGACTTTTTTCTACATCTATGGACGATTTCTCTTTTCTAAACGTCTGATCGTTGAGTTGAACTTAGTTATTTCTTCACCTATGTATGATTTTTTCTTTCTAAATGTCTGAGCACTGAGTTGAACTTAGTTTTTCTGCATCTCTATGAATGATTTGTCCCTATATCACTGAATTTGACTTAGCTTTTTTCATTCTATGAATTAATTCTCTTTTCTATTTACCTAATCATTGAGTTGAACTTAGTCTTTTTCTGCAATTATGAATGATTTTTTCTCTAAAAGACTGAGCACTGGGTTGGACTTAGCTTTTTTTCATTCTATGAATGAATTCTCTTTTCTATTTGACTAACCATTGAGTCGGGATTAGCCTTTTTTTCTGAGTTTTTTTACTCTCTGGAGTGTGGACCTTTGAAGTGTGAATCTTTGGAGTGTAACTCTTCTAAAAGAAAGAAGTTGGACAATTTGAAGAAATGACAATTTGAAGAAAGATAGATCTTTCGTGGTAGATGGTTAGCCCTGAAAAGGGCTGTTTTTGAGAAGGGCTGATTTTTTGAAAATATTTATTCAGTATCGGCATCAGTCGATTCGCTGTCTGACTCACTCCTTTCAGCGGCGATTTGCGCGCGGAAAAGACGGTCTACCTCCTCTGTTTTTGAAATAACATACTGAAAATACATTTCAAGCATGCCCTCAATAATGAGTTCCTTCATCCGAAGGTTATAACAGAACACCCTGTTATTAGCAAGCTCAGCCCTCTCGTATCGTCTTCTCACTTCAGCTAAGCGTTGTTTAAGTAAGACGATTTGCCTCCTTGCTCTTATTAACTTTCGCTCAGCATCCATCCAAGTACCAAGAAGTGGTGCTATCGTAGCCATTGTGAAAATGAAATGTATGGAAAATAAAACGCAGAGATTTATAGCTTTTCAGACGGATTGAACTAGTTGACCCATGACGTCATTTTCTCCTATGTTTTTCCCGCGTCGGCGTTTCATGCTGTTTTGGCTCCAAATTAATGTTATCCAATCAGAATCACCGTTTTATTTCTAATACTAAATGTTTTATTGTTGACCAACCCGTGGTTTTGTTACATCTTTTCTTGTTCGGGTTAGAAAAAACTAGAGTTTGACTATTCTATGGCTTTTTTCTGATTGTAAATCTTTTGAGTTTTTTGACAATTTTGAAGAAATGACAATTTGAAAAAAGATAGAACTTTCGTGGTAGATGGGTAGCCCTGAAAAGGGCTGTTTTGTTTTGGAGGCTGTGTTTTTTTCGTCTCACGCTGTTTTTTCCACTTCTAATGGCAGCACCCGAAATTCGCTTGGCAAATGGGGCATGCTTCAACTCTTTTTCTGATCACCATTGCTCCATTATCGAAAGTAATCTTCCTCCCAAATTCAATATCAACCAAGATGATGTCAGGCGTTGTCTTTAAAAATAGTTGAAGTAATCTTTCGCCGAGATCTTTGTAGGGCTGTGTTATACGTTGTAGTTGGTTTTGTTCCTCCTCTCCTACGAGATGAGTGTTTAGTTGTAATAACTGCTGCCCGGCATTTAGATACTCTTGGAGAGCCTCACGTAGTTGATGATTTATCTCCTCCATTTTGATATTGTTTTCCGAATATTGACACTGCTTCCGAAGTGATCGTTAGCTGAGAGCCAAAAAATGGTGAATGTATGAAAATAACGCCGGGCTTTATACGTTTACTGAGGATTGAAATTTTTAAAGAGCTCGGACCTGGCAGAAAGCACATACATTTTTTCCATGCTACGTTTCATGCTAATATAGCAAAAAAAGTTATGAGACGATGTATGGAAAAAATGTAGACAGAACAAGTCTTTGGGGAAAAACAGAATGAAGAGCTCTATTGTTTTTTAAACTTTTATTTATTGAACTTTTATTTACTGAACAGAACTAAACAATGAAACATTTTTTTGCAATGCATCATAAAAAATTTCTTGTCAATGAAAAAAATTTCTTGACAATGAAAAAAATTCACAAGGAAACATTTTTTGCAATGCATTATAAAAAAATTTCTTGACAATGAAAAATCACACTGAAAAAATTTCTTGACAATGAAAAAAATTTCTTGACAATGAAAAAAATCACAAGGAAACATTTTTACAATACAGCATAAAAAAACATTTTCTTAACAATGAAAATAATCACACTGAAAAAATTTCTTGACAATGAAAAAATTTCTTGGTAATGAAAAAATTCACAAGGAAACATTTTTTTACAATACAGCATAAAAACAATTTCTTGACAATGAAAAAAATCATAATGAATTATTTTTTTGCAATGAATTATTTACAATGAATTATTCGCAAAACAGTATATAACAAATTTTTTACAATGCAAATTCGCATATACCACGAGTTTCACATTTGTCTTCATATTCCGTAATGTCTTTATGCAATTGGTCACACCCCAAAAACATTTTATACTCACTGTCCATATCGTCGAAATCTCGTAGTCCTATGAATGGAGCAACATGTCTATAAGCGTCTTTTGTTGAAAGAGCTGAATTCACTATTTCTTCTGTAACATCTCTATCAAATAGAATATACCCTGACATGGTTTCCATTGTTTCTCCGTAGGAATCATGAACAGATCCTTTTTTGTAGCGTAAGTAAAAGTCAAATAGAACTGATTTCATTTTCAGAACGTTAAGAAAACTTTCTTCTGTTGTTCCTATGATAAAAAATGTCCATCGACTTGTGGATCTAAACAGTTTACTAATAACATTGTCTTTCATACAGCTATCTGCTAAATAAGTTTTGAGAACGAGATCCAGCCCCGAATCGTCCACCATCATCGCAATAAAGTTGAATATAGCATACACTTTGTATGACTTTTCTCCTTTTGCAACCCATTTAAACATTTTTTTGATCCAAATTTTCACACAGAAAAATTTAATGTTAAGCTGTGTTTGTTTATCAAGCGTATGCTGTCGAACAAATTCTCCATAAATTTTTTCACGTAGTTCTATTGGTAGCGGCAACATGATTGTTATTTTTTGACCAGCGGCTAATATTTTTTTCTCGACTTACTTTGACTGATTTCTACACAACAATATGATATAGAATTATTTTCTCAAACTTTTATAACCATAGGGTACAGTGTCAGTACCATTTACAATAACTCTCTTAGTGTATACAGAGCGAAACGTTTTTGTTTGTGGTTCACTGGTAACCGTTCTATCTCTGTGTCTTTTAATTCTACAATCATACTGAATTTTGATTTCTATTGTGCGATCCAAAGCACATTTCGAATATGTATCGAAATTTACCACCTGATTTGTATTGTAATCCAGAGTAACCCCCTTTACTTTACATTTGCTTATCTCTTCTCCATCTTTTGTTTTCATTTTGTAAGCATAATTCTTAGGCCCAAGCCCTCTGAATTGAGTAATTTTACAATCAGGTTCTTCATCAGTCCATTTTCCTAGTCGGCTGTTAATAATAGAAGGATTCCATAATTCAGGGTCGTGAATGTACATACAACTATCTGTATCGAAATACAGAACTCTATCTTTTAACTTTTCAAGAACACTGTACAATTCCAACCTTGCATAAGCTGTTACGTAAGATCCTACTACCACATTGGCTGTAGCGTGGGTGTCAATATGTTCCAACTTTGATTCATAGTTAACCAAGATGAATGAACAGTCCTCGTCAAAGATTTCTACATGCTTTACAATGAAATTAGGGTTGGTGACTAATTCAAAATATTTAGACGGATCACTGATGTATTCCGTCTGGGTCATTTTTTCACGCTGAGCTAATTTTCCCCAAAGACAGTTCAACATAATCTTAGCAAATGATCTTCTCCCAGGATTTCTTTGAATACAACTTGGATCAAGACGAACACCTTCCGCCTTCTCATATTCACAAACGAACTGATCTTTTTCTGAGTTTGATTGACACCAACCTGGATAACCACTGGCTTCTTGCTTAATTTTCAAGAAATTGTCCACATAATGTTTAAAGAACTGATCTGATACAGAATTGAAATGCCAAACTTCATACACTTGTAATAATCAAAAGTAACCCAAGTTCCGACCAAAGCCCTCTCTTCTTTACCATGCCTACAAATGTTTGAGCTTTCTTCTGCACATTTCATACAGAGTGGAAACATCATTTTGTTGTTACAGTGAACTGGGAGAACGGGGTGAAACAAATCAGTTGGAGGTAAAACTTTACACTTGATTAATCCCTCATATTGTCGAATATTGTTCATATCAATATTCTCAGCAGACAAAATTTTTGGGTGACCTACAGGGTAGGATTTGTGTTTACAAACATAAGGGTATAGAGAACAGATATCAATGTACTTGATTTCCTTTTTGGTTTTTTTTTTTCATCAACATCATATCCAATTTTTATTGCATTACATCTTCCCCCTGACAAACCATCCCTCGGATCGATAGGGTCCAAATGTGGATATAACTTTTCAATGAGTTTTTTGTACTCTTTATCCTTCATCTTAGCATCAAATTCGTGTTCCCAAATGTACACTACATTATACCCCATTTTTTTGATATCTGCTATACGTTCAAAAGTACGTTCGTACAATTCAGACATGGGTTTTCCATTAATAGGATTGATCTGTTTTTGATCTGTATAGCATACAGGACAACCATGATACAAATCCCCAAGAAATTCATAAACAGTGTTTGATTGACTGTGAAAACCATCTACACTATATTTCCCGATTTGAACTTCACCACCATTTTTTGCATGCTGAATATTAATACCTTTTTCCTGAGCTACGCTTTGAATCCATCGTATCGCTTTCATAGAAAAGCGACGTCTGGATGAGTCTTTACTTGAAATGATAGCTATTTGATTTTCTGGTAAATATTTGCTTCGCCACACCTTGTTACAGGCATCTGCGATGGTAATCGCCTCTAAAAATGGACAAATACCACCCTGTTCGATAAACAGCTTTCTGAATTCAGCACACCCGCGTCTAAGGATATCAACATCTGACCTACAGTACAATTCCATCTCCTTCTGAAAATTGAATTCCTCACCATTTCGAACTTTGTCATTATACCAAACTATGAATTTTGACCTACCCTCTTCGGTCATTGAGTCGGGTTTGTAATAAGACATATCCAAGTAGGGTCCAATGTAACTCCAAAATTCATCTGTATTTGCCCAGTGAGGAAAGTAACCTTTTTTCATTTCTTGAAGACCAAAGGTGACTGGAAATTTTGCCAAACCAAAACTCATGAAATTGAAAGAATCGATCAGACGTACACCATTCAGTTCTAACTTCATAATATTGTTTCCATTCATGATCAATTTTGGAAGTTTTAACCCAACTTTGACAATATAGTCAAGAATGAACTGACCGTCATAACCTTTGAAATTATGAGCAATAGCCGTGACTCCTTTATGATGTATTGAAAAGAGCCATTTGCAAAATTGACTCAAAGTTTCTTCACCTTGAAAAATAACTTCCCTACCCTCTTCAAATTCACTGCATGTAGAACAATGAAAATCAAGTGATTTATCGACACATTCATCACATGCTCTGTGTGCAATACAATAATTCGGGATGTGCACCCCTGTGTCTTGTTTGCATTCAAAATCAAAGAAAATAAACTGTGGTTTTTTTTTGACTACAGAAGAACTCGTCTCGTCATCGCTGGCATGGTTCAACTTACTTTGGTAAGGCTGAATATAGCATCGATGAGAAAAGTCAACAATTCTCTTACAGATATGGCACCTTTTCTTTCCATTGCAAACATGATTTTTCTTTCTGACAAAATATTGTACACCACATTTCGAACAGAGTTTCACTAATTCACAAATGGATTTCTTTTCTTTACCTTGAACATTTCTATGATTTTCAAAGCATTCAGCACTAAAAAATCGTCTACTGCAATCATTGCAAACATATTCTTTAAATTCTGATGGACATTTTCCTTTGCGGTAACAACCTTTACAGATATTTGAACAACCATGACTTTCCCGGTTAGAGTAACCCACATCACAGAACTCACAATAATATGCACAACTAAGAAAACCTTTGATAGATTTGATGTAGTCATAATGGTTTTGATGAAAGTACAAATGTATGATCTTACTATTGGTTTTCACTTCTGGATGTTTAAATATTTTTTCCACTTTTGAATGCTGTTGATGAACTTTAATGACATAGCCTTTTTCATACAAGAATGTTTGAATTTTTTTGTATTCATCAATTCCTACAGGCTGTGTTGGTGAAACTCCAGCTTCATTTAACAATTTCTCAGTTTCAGTGTTTTGAAGAGGGCGTCTTGAACGACAAATACGATCCCATTTTCTATTCCATGCTTCGGTGTTTTCACGTTCACTGTAGCAAATTCCCACAACAACAGATCTTGCAAAACATAGTTGGTCATGATTGGCAATTTGAATAATAGATTTTTTCTTCCGGGCAAAAAACTTTGAATCTAATTCTGATGATCTATATTTCTGTTTTCCGCTACCACTTGGTGGTATTGTATGTGTAATGTCAAATGTCATCAATCCATCGTTCAACACGAAATCTGTATTCGATTGTAAAACTCGTTCAATTTCATTCAGCATAGTTTCACCTTGTAACTGGTCTGCAGCTAAAAAAGGAATATGGATTCCCATTTCCAAAGAAGGATGATTGATGGTAATTCTAATCATGTCCGTCGGGTTAGCATTTAACTTTCGAATGATTTCATGGGTAACATCGTCAAATAATCCAAGTAGTCTCTGAGGTGTTAATTCTTCAAATTTCTTAAAACTCAGCATCAGCACATGTGATTCTGTTTTAAATTTTCTTGACTTCTTATTACCCCTTTCTGTTAAATCATATAGACTTTTCATGTCTAAGTTAGAGTTGATACTTTCATCGTCGCTGTCACTTTCTTCTTTCAGCGGTCTAGTTTTTTTCTTTTTTGTTGGTGGAAATATCTCATCGTCACTTTCTTCTTTCAACGGTCTAGTTTTTTTCTTTTTTGTTGGTGGAAATACCTCATCGTCACTTTCGCTGTCTGAATAGCTTATTATTCTTTTTCTTTTACCCATCGTTTTAGCTCTGAGTGAAAAGACAATAATGCAGAAGTGAGAAAAACTAACAATTTATATAGCCTCTCCGTTGTAACAGTGTATAAATAGAGACGGTAGTTGTGAAAATCTAATCATTCTCCTACTCAATCTCAGACAGTACAGCTGATAAAAGAATATGAGTGAGTTAAAGCTGCAAAATACATCACCACTTAGAAAGAGGGTGTATCTGTATGTTAATCCATACACCCACGATTATGAGATCAGCAATATACCATCAAAGTATGATGTTAAACATATCGGAAACTACGTGGGATCATTTTTATCCCACCAACATTTAGAAGAAAAAGATGTTTACCGTACTACCAGATACAGAGTTTTGGATCAAGCGACGATTGACAAACGGTATGGTGCAAATGGCAAGAGAACAAATATTTGTTTCACATGCAACAAAGCAGGACATTGGGCCAAAGAATGTCCAGAAAAAGAAAATCAGCTAGGAACATTTGTTTTTGTCTACTTGAATCCACACAGTCACGACATTGAAATTTTACCAACGTTTTACAACGTTGATGGTCTCAAAGATATGAAATTCGTCGGGACACTAAATTCATTCTGCAGTGAAAATAAATGGAAAAAAAGTTCACCACAAGCTACATCCTCATCGGTTGAAACTCAGACCGTAGACATGCAGAGCGATACGACGACTATCAGCGATTCAGAAATCTGCAAAATAACAGAACAGGTAGAGGAAAAAATATCTACAATACGAAAAAATCTAAGAAAACAACAAACTTTGGATCTAAGAAAACAACAAACTTTGGATCTAAAAAACGAATTTTCTGCAGAACCGGGTTGTTCGTACGGAGAGGAAAAACAGCAAAACAACGAAAAGAAGAAAAAACGAGTAACAAAACACGAGGACAAAATCTGTCCAGATGTGGAATTAAAAACCAACGAAAGGAAAAGAAAACGTAAAACCAGATGTGAATCTGACATTCCAAAGAAAAAAAGAAAAACATACTGAGTGAAAAAAAGATTTCAATACAATATTGAATATAAACAAAAAAAGACTGACTTGATTTTTTCATTCATTTTTGTCTTTACAGTTCATTCATTTTTTTGTCTTTACAGTTCATGATTTGATTTCTTTCATTGTACATAAGTTCTTTTTGAAATAAAAAAATATAAAATAATTACTTCTTACTTTTGACTTTTTTCTAGTTGTGACTGTAAGTCTTTTTACTTTTGACAATTTGAGAAGAAAGATCTTTCGTGCTAAATGGTTAGCCCTGAAAAGGGCTTTTTTGAAGAATCTCACATTGACATCCAGCTCTACGATTCTTCCGCCCGATCCACTGGGATGATTTCACACCCACAGTGTTCACAGCAAATCGTCGAACCTTCATCATCATCGTAAAATCCTTCATCTGTATCTGGACAGTTATGCTTCTGGCCAAGATACTCAAGTATGGTAAAACATTTCCCACACTCTATCAGACATCTGCTTGCACAGTGAGGGCACACAAGAATTCGAACCATTCTGGAACAAATATGATTTTATGTAAAATATCACTGGGCTTTATAGCTTTACAGGAGGATTGAACTAGATGACCCATGACGTCATTTTCTCCTATGTTTTTCCCGCGTCGGCGTTTCATTAACATTGTGCATTCAAATCGACGGTTATATCGGTGTTTTTTTCACCACTCCCATTTCGATGTCACACAGTACAATCCCGGTGTTTTCCGCCAGGTCCGCACTCTTTAAAAATTTCAATCCTCTGTAAACGTATAAAGCTCGGCGTTATTTTCATACATTCACCATTTCTTTGGCTCTCAGCTAACGATCACTTTGGAAGCAGTATCAATATTCAGTAGCAGTTTCAATATGAAGCACAACTTAGATGAAATCAACTTGGACGATTTTCCACCAGTGGAAAACAATGGAGACGTTCTTTCATCAGTTATAAATTCGACAATCATCAATCCGCCACCAGAGTTAAATTCGACAACCATCATTCCAGCGACGGTGCTGGACAACATTTATGAAGAGGTAAAGCAGCTAAATTTGAAGCAAGATAGCATGATGACCCGGATCATAGATCAGCTGGAGACTTTAAACAGACATTTGGAGGAAATTAAAACTTTAAGCGCAAGTACTGATCAGCTCAGTAGAAATATCGAGGTACTACGCCAACAGGATCAGTGCATTTCAACAACTCCTGTGAAGATTCCTGTGGAGTTCGACTTTGATAAATCCAATCTTCACAAGTTAGTGGACTCTATCGTAAGTGTTGTGAAGAAAAATCAACCAAAGAAAAAACAACCAGAGGAGAAACAACCAAGAAAAACAACAAAGCGGAAATCTGAGGATGATGCTAACCATCTCCACAAGAAACAGCGAGTTGATCAAAAACCAACTACACCAATATTGACAGGCCAGGGCAAATACGGGAAAAACATTGATAATCACGTTGATTTCAAGACCCCAAAAAAACCAAAGACAGAGCAAAAACAACCAAGAAAAAAACAACAAAACGGTAGGAATATGAAAACAAATATGAAACTCGTGGTGTTTGCGAATTTGCATTGTAAAAAATTTGTTATATACTGTTTTGAGAATAATTCATTGTAAATAATTCATTGCGAAAAAATAATTCAGTGTGATTTTTTCATTGTGATTAATTCATTGTGAATAATTCATTGTGAAAAAATATTTCAGTGCGATTTTTTTCATTGTCAAGAAATTGTTTTTTATGCTGTATTGTAAAAATGTTTCCTTGTGATTTTTTTCATCGTCAAGAAATTTTTTATGATGCTTTGCAAAAAAATGTTTCATTGTGAATTTTTTCATTGTCAAGAAATTTTTTCATTGTCAAGAAATTTTTTTATGATGCTTTGCAAAAAAATGTTTCATTGTTTAGTTCTGTTCAGCAAATAAAAGTTCAATAAATAAAAGTTCAAAAACAATAGAGCTCTTCATTCTGTTTTTCCCCAAAGACTTGTTCTGTCTACATTTTTTCCATACATCGTCTCATAACTTTTTTTGCTATATTAGCATGAAACGTAGCATGGAAAAAAATGTATGTGATTTCTGCCAGGTCCGACCTCTTTAAAAAAATTTCAATCCTCAGTAAACGTATAAAGCTCGGCGTTATTTTCATACATTCACCATTTTTGGCTCTCAGCTAGCGATCACTTTGGAAGCAGTATCAATATTCGGAAGCAGTATCAATATGGAGGAGATAAATCATCAACTACGTGAGACTCTCCAAGAATATCTAAATGCCGGGCAGCAGTTATTACAACTAAACACTCATCTCGTAGGAGAGGAGGAACAAAACCAACTACAACGTATAACACAGCCCTACAAAGATGATCATTGCAGGCACACTTGAAATGTATTTTCAGTATGCTAATACAAAAAGTGAGCAGTTAGACCGCCTTTTCCGCGAGCAAATCGCCGCTGAAAGGGCTGAGTCAGACAGTGAATGGTCTGATACTGAATAAACATTTTCAAAAAAAATCAGCTCTTCTCAAAACAGCCCTTTTCAGGGCTAACCATCTACCACGAAAGTTCTATCTTTCTTCAAATTGTCATTTCTTCAAATTGTCCAACTTCTTTCTTTTAGAAGAGTTACACTCCAAAGACTCACACTCCAGAGAGTTACACTCCAACGAGTAAAAAAACTCAGAAAAAAAGACTAAGTCCAACTCAATGGTTAGTCAAATAGAAAAGAGAATTCATTCATAGAATGAAAAAAAGCTAAGTCTTTTAGAGAAAAAATCATTCATAATTGCAGAAAAAGACTAAGTTCAACTCAATGATTAGGTAAATAGAAAAGAGAATTAATTCATAGAATGAAAAAAGCTAAGTCAAATTCAGTGATATAGGGACAAATCATTCATAGAGATGCAGAAAAACTAAGTTCAACTCAGTGCTCAGACATTTAGAAAGAAAAAATCATACATAGGTGAAGAAATAACTAAGTTCAACTCAACGATCAGACGTTTAGAAAAGAGAAATCGTCCATAGATGTAGAAAAAAGTCTAAGTTCAACTCAGTGATATAGGGATAAAATAAAAAAAAAGTCTAAAAAGTGATCCAATGCACATATAAAACAGTAAACTCTTGATTATTTTTTCTCATTTACCATTAACTTTTCGTAAAACCTGAGCCAGTATCCCACAATGTTTGGATTAACATTTTTTCTCTTATTGCTCTTCTGGTTAGAAGAAAGAGAACGTTTCAGATATATCAGACATGAAATTGAGCATCTGATGCAAATGCTAGATAAAATGGAATCAATCAAAAGAAAGAGAGGAGGATAAAAAAAGTGCATTCTGTACAAAAAAAAGCAACCCTTTTCAGGGCTAGCTATCTTAAATAAACATCTTTCTTTTCATTTTGTCAGAAGACTCATAATCAAAAAAAGTCATAGGTTAGTTAAACTCTAGTTTTTTCTAACCCGAACAAGAAAAAATGTAACAAAACCACGGGTTGGTCAACAATAAAACATTTAGTATTAGAAATAAAACGGTGATTCTGATTGGATAACATTAATTTGGAGCCAAAACAGCATGAAACGCCGACGCGGGAAAAACATAGGAGAAAATGACGTCATGGGTCAACTAGTTCAATCCGTCTGAAAAGCTATAAAACCCAGAGGCCTTTCCCGCACATCATTCATTCTCTTCAAGTTGCTGCAACATGGAGTGTGCGTTGAGAGACATGAGTTTTTCTGAACTCGCCCAGATGGCATCCAAAGAAAAGAAGAAGAAGAAGGAGTTCGTCGTGCCCCAGACCGAGTGCTGGGATAGTGACAACGAGCCACCGTTCTCGTTGGACTTCGCCTTGGACGAGCAGCAACTAAAAAGGCTGAAGAGGAGGGCTGCAAGTAGCTGTCCGGCGTGCAGGAAGGTTGGAGGTTGTGCTTAAAAACACAACCTCCAAACCAGGTCCTTTTTTTAGGACCACCCCAACAGCCCTTTTCAGGGCTAACCATCTACCACGAAAGTTCTACCTTTCTTCAAATTGTCAGACGTAAGTTCTATCTTTTCTTCAAATTGTCATTTCTTCAAATTGTCAGACGAAAGTTCTACCTTCAAGCTGTCAGACGAAAGTTCTATCTTCAAGTTGTCATTTCTTCAAATTGTCACAGCTCTTTTCAGAGCTAACCCAACAGTCCTTTTCAGGACTAACCATCTACCACGAAAGATCTATCTTCAAGATGTCAGACGAAAGATCTATCTTCAAGCTGTCAGACGAAAGTTCTATCTTCAAATTGTCATTTCTTCAAATTGTCACAGCTCTTTTCAGAGCTAACCCAACAGTCCTTTTCAGGACTAACCATTACCACGAAAGATTTATCTTCAAGATACCAGACGAAAGTTCTATTTTCAAGCTGTCAGACGAAAGTTCTATCTTCAAGTTGTCATTTCTTCAAATTGTCACAGCTCTTTTTCAGAGCTAACCCAGCAGTCCTTTTCAGGACTAACCATTACCACGAAAGTTCTATCTTTCTTCAAAATTGTCATTTCTTCAAATTGTCAAACTTCTTTTCTTTTAGAAGAGTTACACTCCAAAGATTTACACTCCAAAGAGTAAGAATCATTCATAGATGCAGAAAAAGACTAAGTCCAACTCAATGTCCAGGCATTTAGAAAGAGAAAAAATCATCCATAGGGTGAAAAAACTAAGTCCAACTCAATGTCCAGGCATTTAGAAAGAGAAAAAATCATACATAGGTGAAGAAAAAAACTAAGTCCAACTTAGTGCTCAGGCTTTTAGAGAAAAAATCATTCATAATTGCAGAAAAAGACTAAGTCCAACTCAATGTCCAGACATTTAGAAAAGAAAATTCATTCATAGATGCAGAAAAAAAGTCTAAGTCCAACTCAGTGCTCAGTCTTTTAGAGAGAAAATCATTCATAGGGTGAAAAAACTAAGTCCAACTCAGTGATCAGGCATTTAGAAAGAGAAAAAATCATACATAGGTGAAGAAAAAACTAAGTCCAACTCAATGGTCAGGCTTTTAGAAAGAGAGAAAATCATACATAGGTGAAGAAAAAACTAAGTCCAACTCAATGCTCCCCCCCTTTTGCCTTTTTTTGCAGAAAAATCCACTCAGGGAGGGTAGAATAGGGCTTATAAAAATGCAACTTTTTTCAGAGTGGCAGAATAGGGACAAATTTCTTTCAGGGGTGGTGATGTAGGGCTCTCAGGGAGGGTCGCATACGGGCCTGACCCGGCCCTGTCAGGCCCGTATGCGACCCTCCTATACTACTGACGTGGTTTATTTTTATATGACGAATTTCAGAAAAGATTCGTTGTATTAATTTGCCATGGCTGCACATGACCCCTCAAATAATTGTAATTTTTCATTAAGCAAATAAATCTAAGCAGAAGAAAAAATAAGAAGAATTTCGTTAAAGAAGAGAAAGAAGACCGCTGGACAAGATCATGCGACTTGAAAACGCGACAAGAAGGTCAAATGACCGTCATGTAAAGCATATGAGGTTTCTACGTGGCGGCTTTTTTACTTGTTTGTTTACATGTACCAAAATATACTGAAATTAAAAACCAATAAACTATTTGAAAACATTGATGTTGACCTCTCCTGGCTTCTTTTTTAAAGAAGCCAACTTGTTTTAGCTAAGGTCAACCCACGCCACAAATGATACATCGTGCGCTTGTTACAACTTTCCGTAGTATAGAAAACACGTTGAAAGACTAGAGCATTGCATGACATTCTCCTTTTTTGGAATTTCAAAGACATAAGAACACATGATTACAAATAATGACAAGCTTACCTGTTTTTAAGTTGTTTTTCAGCCGACATCTTCAGAAACGGAAGACCAACACAACATTTTCTCGTCAGAGCCATTGGCTCTGAATATGACACAGGCTGATAATCGCTTATTCATTTATCATCAATGCAGGAAGAGTTTACTACATCTAAATAAGAAAACAGGTTCAAAATGAGCAATCTTACTCTCCGATGACATACTATACATGGATCCGTGGTGATAAGATAAACCGACTTCCTTGGTTACTGTTGCCAAGGGCTCCCAAACAACCACAGTAAATACATATACAGTATAGCAGATAGGCTACTTAAATCGTGCTGTCATGATTGATTCTCTCAATAAAATTCCGAAAAAAAAATCCATCATAATTATGTTTCTGTCGTTGATGAATACTCCGTAAGAAATTTAAAGATGCTTGAACTAATTTACACAAAGATATGTACAAAAAGGGTGATTTACGGGGGCTACGGTCAATGTAATAGATCTACTTGTTTTAGCAAAGTTTTGAACTTCAATATGAAAAAAGAATAAATCACCTCAACAAAACTGTTTTGCCACATAATAATAGAATTAAAGATACTTATTGCTTTCGTAAGGCTAGTAAAGTCGTCTCAAAATCATACCCAAATAAACAACACTGAATTACAAGCATTGCGGAAACATTATAGATTGATGGTGTTCTAAAGGCGTTCCAATGTCGAAAATTCTCCTCCCACCCATAGAAACGTTAGCAACTGCCCTATACCCTCCAGATCCGTAAACAAAGACTTGATTAACATCATCTACATATTTTTTAGTAGCAGCTTCATGCGATTCTGTTGGATCCTTAACGTTTTTTATCGTATTAAAATTTAGGTTTAAATAACCTGGAATGTTGTAACCACCGTTTTCATCCAACAACCCTGAGTTGGTGTCAACATAATCCTTAGTTGCCACATCTTGAGAATTTACTGGATTACTAACCCTCGTTAATGTATTACCATTTATGTTTATAGAACCAGTAACAACAGTTGTTCCATCTTTACGTAAAAAATTATTATTTATGTAAGCGAGTGACACACCATCACTGATTGTGCCATCATCTTTCATTCTTCCAAATTTGTTAACAGGCATTTTTCATAATATTACTAAAAAAGTTTATTTAAAACATTTTGGAACCCATTCTCTGTGGATAACTCTTTTAGAATGTACAAACATAAATGACCACAAAATACTTGCCCAGCTCGTTGTAATTGATCGGTATTGTACTGTATTGGGCTTTTTAAATACTCTCGAATTTCAACAGGTGGTTGTATACCATAACTATCAAAATAAATTTTAGTTTTACCATTTTTATACCAAGCGACCCAATGTGTACCAGGTCCACCACTTTTATCAAAGTTTACTATACCACATTCTTTTTTACTCGGTTTTCTCGGTAATGTATCTAGTAAAAAAACACCTCTAAAATAAGGAATCTTTAATCTTTTAGTGGCACCTTCCAATTCGAAATTGTTCAACGGTTTATTCGGTAAAATTACGTTTTCAATCGAAATATTTGACATTTTTTTATAGTTAAATATTTCTAATGTCTTTATTGTCAACCCATGAATTAAATTCATTAGGATAACCTTTCCACTTTACGAGAGATTTCTTTTTTCCTTTTTTAATAACCTTTTCTATTCTATACAGCTCTTGACTGGTTTTCTGCAGTTCAGGTTCATAAAAGGTACCTTGTATTTCTTCTCCATTTAAATCTTTAATTTTATATGTTACAGGTGATGTAAGTTTTACTTCAGAAACTGTAAAAACCTCTTCAGTCCATCTTGTTGTATAACCTTTCTCAAAAGTCTTTTTCTTTTTAGCTATCCTTACTTTGTCTCCAACGGAAAACTTAGGATTTATATCTTTTATTTCGAGATGATCGGGGTAAAGATTTCTCCAAACTCTCGTTTCATTTTCTTTTTTACTCGCGTCTACCGGAGTCGTCTTAATAGATGAATGCCTCGTGTTATTATATTTTTTAACGAGATCCGGTAGCACATTGATGTAAACGTTTGTGGAGTTAGCGGAAAAATGCTTCCACATTTTTTCTTTCATTGTTCTAATCCATCTCTCAACCACACTAGATTTTTCCTCATTTTCGGTAGAATACAATTCAACCAAGTCTTTAACATCTTTGTTATAAAACTCTTTACCCTTATCCACCCACATTTTTTCAGGTTTTCTCTCCTTAAAAATACTCTTTAATGCTATAGCAACAAATTTCCCTGTTTTGTCTTTTAATGGCACCAGATATCCATATTTAGAAAAGATGTCAATGACAGCGAGAAGGTATTTAACACCACGATTAAACTTAGAAAATGCTTGCATGTCTACTAAATCCGCAGCCCATATCCTATCTATACCGTTTACTCTAACTCTCCTTTTCTTAAAATTTCTTTTTACGGGTTTATGTAATTCTTCCGCTAAAATTTTTATCGAATTTTTTTTTTAACCCCCATTCCAAATTTCATCTTCGTTCCAATGAGTTTACTTACCAAACCCTTTTCCATTTTTTCTCTAATACTAGGATTGTAAATACCTTCTAACTCTGTTAACATATCTTTATCACATATTTCATTCCTAGTTTTTGTATCATCATGCTTAAGATAGCAAACATCATGATTATAAGCAGCTTGATCTACTCTATTTATAGGTTTACTCCATTCCTTTGGGGTTAGATCAGGATTTAACCTCTCATCTAGCTTTGTACCTGGTCCTGTAAAATTGTGACCAGGGAGATGCATTTCAAAAGGCATCATGTTTATAAATTTGTTTAAGATGCTACTGCAATTAGTTTTTTTTTCTCCTTTTATAAATTGTGTTTTAGTTATTCCACAAACCACACATTTACCCCTCATCATATTTCTTCCATTTTTAGAAACGGTATACCCGATATCGTTTGTATCAGTATGTTTTTTACATTTAACGCAATATATTTTATATATAAAAATTAAAAAAGTTATATAAAATGGATATTATAAACTTATCATGGAATGAAGTAGTATCAAGGAGATTTAATCACTCCCTTTTACCAAAAAGTATTAGAGGTTTAATTATAGGCAAATCAGGATGTGGCAAAACTACTTTATTGTTAAACCTTTTACTTAGACCAGGTTGGCTTGATTACAATGATTTGAGTGTTTTCGGAAAAAGCCTTTTTCAACCGGAATACCGAATACTAAAAAAGGCTTTTGAAGAAAAACTACCAAAAGAATGTATCTTAAGGTTGTTTAACATGCGTGATGAGATACAAGAACTAAACATTGTACCAACAGCTTTAGTTGAAGAATGGATTAAAACGATTAAAAACAAATCGGATATAAATTGCAACTTCTTTGAAAATGCTAGTGATGTACCTGATCCGAGAGAGTTAAACTCAGAAAATAAAAATTTAATGATCTTTGATGATTTACTTTTAGAAAGGCAAAATAAATGTGAGTGTTACTATATTCGAGGAAGGCATAGTAATGTTGACTGCTTTTACCTCTCACAGAATTATTTTAGACTACCGAGACAAACTATTAGAGAAAACGCTAATTTTATTTGCCTTTTCCCACAAGACCTAAAAAACATTAATCATATTTATAACGATCATGTAGGTGAAGATATGCCTAAGGATGAGTTAAAAAAAAATTTGTCAAAAGGCATGGGAAAGACCTCATGGTTTCGCTATCATTGATCTAACGAGTAAAAAACATGATGGGAAGTATAGAAACGGGTTTGACAATTTTTATATACCTAAGTCAGTATAAAAAATATTTTCGCTTTTTTAAAAAATGGAAGATCTTTTAGAACAAATTGTAAAAAATACGAGCAACAAAACATCATTTCAAATTATAGTAAGCGACAACAAAACACGTTTTAGAACAAGGTTTAATCCTCCAATTCAGCTGGAAAAGGATAAAGTATATGAAATAGCTTTAGTAAACCTTGAAACATACTGTTCTTTTCCAAACATTGATGAAACAAACAATATATTCGTTTATTCTCCAGACAATGGTAATTCATGGGTTAAAATTAGGATACCCGAAGGAAGTTATGACCTTGTTGGCATTAATGACACCATTCAACAGGAAATGAGAAAAAAGGGTCATTATGATAAAGTTAATGAAGGGTATCCTATTAACATTTCTGCAAACACCAATACTCTAAAGTCTATTATTACTTTAGAAGATGATTATCAAGTAGATTTTAATCAACCAGGATCCATTGCCAAAGTATTAGGATTTACTCGCGCTAAATATACACAAGGATTTCACGAGTCAGAGAATGTAGTGAACATTCTTAGTATAAATAGTTTGCTCGTTAACATAGATATTATTTCAGGAAGTTATGTTAATGGTTCAACAAAAAACACTATTTACTCTTTTTTCCCAGATGTTGCACCTGGATATAAGATAATTGAGTCACCAGTTAATTTAGTGTACTTGCCAATAACATTAAATGAAATACATAACCTAGAGGTAAATATTACGGATCAAGATGGCAATTTACTAAATCTTAGAGGTGAAAATTTAACAATTAGGTTTCATATTAGAGAAGCGAGATGAGATAAATAAAAAAATAGTTATATATAAAATGACGAGTTACACTAATGTTAAAGTAAATATATCGGAAGGACAAAAGGAAAAGCTTCAACATGCTGTTAAAGCCGGTTGTCCAGGAAGTATTCGTTTAGGTCATGAAGATTTACGAGGTAATGATGTTTTAGCATTAACCGATTCACAAGCGAGGAAAATAGCTAAAGCCTATGAGGATGGTAGAGGTATCACAATTAAAATGTCTGCGAAACAACTTAAACATAACACGAAAATAGAAGGGGGTTTTCTCGGAATGTTGGCTGGGCTAGCTGCTAGAGCTTTGCCGATGCTTGCAAAAACCGTTTTACCAGCTTTAGGTGTTGGTGCTCTTTCTGGATTAGCCTCAACAGGTGTACAAAAAGCAATGGGGTCGGGTCTTTATCTTAAAAAAGGAGGATGTGTTTGTCAAGTTGAAACTGATGGATGTGGATTATACTTAAAGCCATACAAAGGTAAAGGATTAGCTTCCGTTGGTGATGGTTTGTATTTAAAGCAAGGAGGAAAAATGTATGATGGAAAAGGACTTTTACTCGGACCTAATAGTCCATTCGCTAATATACCTATCTTAGGAGCTATATTATAAATATTATTTTCATCAAAATAAAAATGGACATACACAAATTTGGTATAAAACCTAATATTAGTACCCAACATAAAACGATATTTTGGAAACCTCATTTACGCGGAGTAAGATATCCTCCCTTAAAGCATGATCCTTTAAAATGGAAAATATACTCGCAAGTAACTATCAAGATTCCTCCTCGTGATGGCATGAGACTTTCGCTAGGATTTGGTTATATAACTACACGAGGAGTTGTAGTGATATCTGTTAGTAATAAATGGAAAGATAGTTTAACCATTCTTAATGGAGCACATCTTGATAACGAGGCTAATGATATCTTAGTCTACATTTATAATTTCTCACAAAAACCGGTTGAAATACCTGAAGGAGAGTTATTCTGCTATCTAAAATATTTACAATCTTGACATAAAAAATTATAATTTTAATAAAAAAATGGCAGATACAGATCAAGAACATCCCTCTAAAAAAATCTATCCTCCGTTACCCAAAGAACGAAGTACCGCAAGCGCTCCACCTATTGAGATGAAGGATATGGGTGATATGGTTGGTCATGCGTATAGACTAAAAAAGATATCTGAGATACAACAATTCCTTGAGAAAGAAGTTCAAACTAGAGATGCTTTGGCTAAGAAATATTTTAGAGCAGCTAAGATTGTTGACAATGTCGATACTGTTTTGATTACTGTAACAATGGTTACCGGAGCTGGAGGTATCGGATTACTCTCTACTATTGTAGCTATTCCAGCAGTTGTAGCATTAGAAGCTACAGCTATTGCAACTGGATTACTTTCGATAGTAGGTAAATATGTAGTAAGAAATTCGAGATCTAAAGAAGAAAAGCATCAAAAGATTCGGATGATAGCTGATGCTAAGTTAGATACAATTGCTTCACATATATCGAAAGCTTTAACTGACAATTATATCTCTGATGATGAATTCAAACTAATCATGGAAGAATTAGAGAAATATAAAAGCATGAAAGATGAGATACGTACCAAGATCAAGAAAAAGATATCTATCGAAAACGAAGAAAGCTTGATCGAAAAGGGGAGGCAAGAAGCGCGTGAGTCCTTTCGGAGGTTGGTTGAAAAGAATCACAACACGTCCTCAGCGTAGTAGCAATAGCAATACAAACACTGATCCCGATCCACCTCCATATAATACAATCAAACCGAAAAGAAAATTTAATCTTTCTTGCAACTGTAGTTATGAAACGTGTTAAAAAACTGTCTCGTATTTGCTCGACAAATGTATGTTAAAAACTATGTTCAAATGTATGTTAAAAAATTATTTCAGTAATTAAAAAAATGTCTTTTTTAAAAATCGCTGATCCTGCAAAAAGGGACTTAATTGTAAAAGAGTATCTTGAAACGAGAAAGAAGATTCGGGATAATCTACTAGCAGAGAGAACGGGTAAGCAAGAATTACAAACCGATCTTTCAAAGTTTTTTAGGCCTATTACTGAAACACAAAAAGCTACAACAAAGGAGATTACTGAGGGACTTAGACCTATTAAAGAAGCTATCGAGCAGTTACCGCAAGCTATTAATCTACCAGCTTTTCCAACAATAGAAGCTTATCCCTCTGAAGAAAAACCAAGTATTGAAGAAAGGAAATTGGAGAAATATGAAAATACACATTTCATTGGACCACTTGCAAGGAAGTATCTAACAAAATTTTTTAGTAAAGGTGATGTTGATAGAACATATGGATTATATGATAAAGATGGTAGATTTTATATTGGTCGCAAATCAACCATAGTTGATGAGGATGAAATTTTAGTTGCTGGAAAGATATATAAAGGAACACCTGGTTTATGGGAGTTAATTGTTGCTAAAGAACCAGATGAAAATATCTATGACTATGAGGATCTTGGAAATTATACAGATTTAATGATACGAACCAGTTCTCTTCATCGAAATAACGATCCGGATGAAAAACATCCTAAAGCTTCTAGAGGGGATAAATGGACTAAAATTCTTAGACCTATTTGGTATAATAGAAAACAGTATGAAGGAATTACACGCAGAGGTATTGATCCTGCTGGGTCATATATATATCCATCAACTGGTGAGGGTATCGTTATCCCATCTGACCCTAACTCATTAATAGAAAGACTAGACCTGTTGATGGCAAGTAAAGCAGCAGGTAACACAGGTGTAAGAAACGAGTTAGTGAGTATTTGTGACGAATTAAAAAGACAGGGTGTTTTAAATTCAAACGCTTATAAAAATTTAATGTCTATACTATAAAAAATGATCGTCACTAAAAAACACGGATTTAAAAAAAGGTACTCATACGGTGGTGCCGGAATCTTTGACAGCGTTGCTAACTTTTTAGCGAGGCTTTTTACTAGTAGCGCAGCTAAACAAATTGCGTCTTCTGCCCTTGATGTAGGAAAGAGTGTAGCTAAGGAAGGTGCAAAGAAAGCTTTAGAGGTTGGAAAAAGTGCGGCTGTAGATGTAGGAAAAAAATTAGTTACGAAAGTTTTAACACCAAAATCAAAGGAAATTTTACAAAAATATAGCGCAACACCTACAACGCAAAACATTAGCACATTAATAGATGGAAGTGCCATTGCTATTCAAGACTTAGTTAAAAGATTAAACAGTGGAGCAGGTATTAAAACAGTATGAAGAAAAAATTAAGTTAAGAAAATTATATTACTTATAAAAAGATAATGCCAGAATTAAAATTTAATCGTGTAGATTATAAAAAATACAATACTAGTTGTATTACTATAGTAGGTGCATCTTTAAACATAAAAGATTGTGAAATCCTCGAAATTAATAAAACGAAATATGGTTATAAAAAAGCTGTTGTGAAGTTATCTCCTGAAAAAGTAATCAAGATGAAAGAGATTGAGGAAAAGGTGAATGAACGTTTACAAAAGTGGGGGATACCCCAAATAACACTTGTATACGGTAATAGAGTTTATCCTAAAACTAAACTGGAAACCGCAAAAAGCATTAAACTTGAAGGTGTGTTTGTTAATGATGAAAATAAGTCTTTTCCTCAGCTTTGGTTAGAAATTTGAGTAACACAATTATAATTTATTTAAAATTATAATTGTAATAATAAAATGGACATTTTAAAAATCACCGAACCAATTTTAAAAGATGATAGTATTGATGAGTATGAGCATCATGAGTATGAACCGATCACCGGTACAAACCTCAACAACTCGGGAGGAGATATTAGAATTAGTATCGAAACCCAAGATATTTTTACTCATCCCAGTGAGAGTTATTTACTTATAGAAGGCAAATTAGAATTAGGAGCTGGTGGTAATTATGCTGCTAATGCAAATATTTCTCTAACAAACAATGGTCTCATGTATCTTTTTAAGAATATTAAGTATCAACTTTCAGGTATGGAAATTGAATCCGTATTACATCCAGGTCAGGCTACTACAATGCTTGGACTGTTAAAATATCCGGATGATTTTTCTAAATCACAAGGGTTAAATCAATGTTGGTATAAGGATACAACAGCCGCAGCAGAAAATAATAACACTGGTTTTATTATAAGAAGAAATTATATTGTTAGTGATACCATTCCAACTGGTAACTTTAGCTTCAGAGTTCCATTAAAACATATATTTGGTTTTTGTGATGATTATGATAAAATATTGTATGGAATGAAGCAAACTCTCACGTTAACAAGAAATAATAATAATGATGCAATCTTTAGAGCTGATGCTGTTGCAGATGGTACAATTAATTTAACTAAAATATCCTGGCTTATGCCGCACGTGCTACCTGCAGATGGAGAGAAGATGGAACTTTATAAACTTATCGAGAAAAAAGAAAAATTTCCAGTTGGATATAGAATGAGACAGTGCGACTCTATCGCGGTTCCCATGTCAACATCATTTACCTGGAGACTTTCAGTCAAATCATCACCTGAGGTGCCACGTTTTATTATTGTTGGCTTTCAGACTGGTAAAAGTGGTAACCAAGTACAAAATCCAGCCATATTTGATCATGAAAGCGTTAAAAATATTTATGTTACGTTAAATTCTACTAGATATCCTGCTGTTGATTATAATCTTTCATTCGATATAAACCACTTTAGTAGAGTGTATGGCAACGCTGCTCTATTTAGATCTAAGTTTTATAACATGGATGAATTGGTGTCAAACCCTAACATTACTCCCTCAGATTATAAAACCCTTTATCCTTTGTTTTTGTTTGACGTTTCTAAACAGAGTGAAAGATTAAAATATTCTGTTACTGATATTCAAATTAAAGCATTTTTTAATTCAAATGTACCTGTAGGCACCGGGGCATATGCTGTTATTATTAGCGATAGGTTAATTAACTTCCAGTCTGATGGAAATAAAATGAGTGTAGTGTATTAAGATATTCTTTCCTATATAAAAATGATAAAGATTACAGATTTAAAAAAAATTCTTAAAGAAAATAATATAAATTTCTGCTCATACTGGGATAAAAAGCGGTTAGTTGAGTTGGTGAAAGAACATGGATTGTTACCAGAGGAGGAGTCGCCTAAGTTACCTAAAAAAGAAAGAAGTAAAGACCCTAAGTTTGATAGATTAAAGACTATTATGCATAATCCTAAGAAAGTTAGTTTAGAGGATGTTGAAACTGGTGAAATAAAAACCTTTCCATCAATTTATAAGGCGGGTAAATTTATAGATCGCTGCCCACAAACGATTGAGAACTGGAATGGGAGAACTTGGAATAATAAATATAAGATTAACATCCAATAATTTTATTATGACAATGACGAAGTCGTAATAAAATTAAATTTAACTTAAGTTTTTTTATTATATATATAAAAATGAGTTTCCTAAATAGATTTACGAGTGCAGCTAGACGAGCTGCGTCTAATGTTTACTCTGGAGCAAGACGACTAGCCTCAGCTGTCGTTCCGGAATCTATACAAAGAAGAGTAACTGATTTTGGTAACTGGATAACTGGTAATGTGGAGACAACACAGATACCACAAGTGTTAGATGAAATTGTTGAACATGTTAGAGAAAATTACCCTCCAAGACAACCGTTTGAGATTAGAGCTTCTCAATCCGCATTTGGAGGGTATGCTACACAACATGTTATAGAGGGTAGAGAAAATTATAACCCACAAAGATTTTTCGCAGACACGTGGATGCCTCTTATAAATACTTTTAGAAATAATTTACGAACAAAGGTAAAACTTGTACTTAGGTGTAAATTATGGTTAATGACAAATCTTGAGCAAGGTCCTGTTGAACGTGCTTTTCATAGTACACAACATTTAAATTTAAACGGGGGAGAAATAGAGGATTTGTTGAATAGAATGATAGATGAAGTTTTAGAAAATTTAGCTAAGTTCCAAAGAGAAGGTAGTGGTTGGACTTTTGGAAGTATAGTGCGGTTAGAACTACATACAGCTGTTTATGATCCTTTAAGAGCTAATGGTTGGTTACCTTTGCCAGAGTGGATTGCTAACAAAAAAGCAGTTATCAATATGAAAAATAAAGTTGACAAATGCTTTTTATGGTGTGTTTCAAGAGCGTTAAATTCAAAAGACAACCATCCAGAAAGAGCTGACAAGGCTTTACAAGCAAAGGAAAGTGACTTAAACATGGAGGGAATAAAGTATCCTGTTTCGTTTGAAGATATCGATAAGTTTGAAAAACAAAATCCTGAAATTAGTGTAAACGTGTATGGGTATCAGGAATATATTTATCCTCTTAGGCTTACAAAATGTGAAAAAAGTAAACATGTTGATCTTCTTTTTATTAAAAATGAGGAAAACATGCACTACGCTCTCATAAAAAAATTTAATAGTTTAATGAGAAAACAAGTAAGTAACAATGGTGGTATAGAATATTGCAAACGATGTATGAATCACTTTGGTAGTAAAGAACTTTTGGAAAAACATAAACAATATTGTAACGAACACGAACCTATTACTTTAGAGATGCCAAAACAAGGTACCATGTTAGCTTTTGAAAACCATTCTAGAAAACTTGAGGTTCCCTTTGTTGTATACGCTGATTTTGAAAGTGTTTTGGAACCAATACACACATGCCAACCAAACCCAGAAAAAAGTTATACTATACAACGTCAAAAGCATGTACCTCGTAGTTTTTACTATATTATAAAATGCTTTGACGATGCTGTGTGTGCTCCTATAAAAAGAAGTTATGTTGGAGAAAATGCTGAGGAAGTTTTTATAAACCAGTTAAAAGATGATATACAAGAAATTCATCAACGGTACCACCAAAAACCAAAGCCTATTAAAATTACAATAGAGGAAAAAACGAAACATACACAACAAACACGCTGTTGGATTTGTGGTAATAAGTTTACAAAAGATAATATTAGAGTAAGAGATCATTGTCATTTTACAGGTAAATATAGAGGCGCCGCGCATAATGAATGCAACCTAAAAGCTAAAAATCCTAACTTCACACCTGTGTACCTTCATAATCTTAGTGGATATGATGCTCATCTTTTTATTAAATGTCTCGGCAAATCTGAAGGGAAGATTGATTGTATTCCAAACAATGAAGAGAAATATATTAGTTTTAGTAAAGACATTTGGGTAGGAAAAAATATAAACCATAAAATTAGATTCCTTGATAGTTTTAAGTTTATGAGTTCTAGTTTGGATAAACTTTCAAGTAACTTAGAGGAAAGTCAATTAAAAATTTTATCGAGATATTTTACTAGCTCCCTGCTGCCCTTGGTTAGGAGAAAAGGAGTTTTTCCTTATGAGTACCTTGATTCACTCGATAAACTTAAAGAAGAGAAATTACCACCCAAAGAAGCATTTTACTCAAGTTTGAACAAAGAAGGAATTACGGATGAAGATTATGCTCATGCGCAAAAGGTTTGGGAAACTTTTAATATGAAAACGTTTAAGGATTACTTAGAACTTTACAATAAAATAGATGTATTGCTTTTAGCGGATGTTTTCGAAAACTTTAGAGATGTTTGTCGTGAAAACTATGACTTAGATCCTAGTTGGTATTATACTGCTCCTGGTTTAGCTTGGGATGCAACATTAAAAATAACGAGAGTAAACCTGGAGCTTTTATCTGATCCTGATATGCTTTTAATGGTTGAAAAGGGTATCAGAGGAGGTGTTAGCATGTGTAGTAAAAGATACGCGAGAGCAAATAATGAGGATATGGGTGAATTATATGATTCTAGTAAACCATCAAAATATTTATTATATATAGATGCAAACAGCCTTTACCCTTGGGCAATGAGTCACCCTCTTCCTACTCATGGTTTTAAATGGATGACGGGTAAAGAATTAGAAATTTGGCAAAAAATACCGTGTATATTAGAAGTAGATTTAGAATATCCTAAAGAATTACACGATTTACACAATGACTTTCCTTTAGCGCCTGAACGTTTAAAGATAGAAAAAGTAGAAAAACTTATTCCAAACTTAAATAATAAAAAGAATTATATTATTCATCATGAAACCTTAAAAACATGCGTTGATTTAGGTTTAAAGATTACTAAAATACATCGAGGAATTAAGTTTGAGGAAAGCTCATGGCTTAAATCATATATTGATACAAACATTGAACTAAGAAAAGCAGCTAAAAATAATTTCGAGAAAGATTTTTTTAAGTTGATGAATAATTCAGTCTTTGGTAAGACTATGGAAAACCTGAGAAATAGAGTAACGATAGAACTGGTTTCCAGTGAAGAGCGTTATAGGAAATTGGTAGCAAAACCAAACTATAACCACACAACAATATTCGATGAAAACCTAATAGCGGTACACATGAAAAACACTAAGTTAAAATATAATAAACCTATTTACTCAGGATTAAGCATTTTAGATATTAGTAAAACACATATGCAAAAAACTTATTATAATTACTTTAAAAATAAGTATGGTGAAAAGGTTAAAATGTGTTATACTGATACAGATAGTTTTATTCTTGAGATAGAAACTAAAAATTTGTATAAGGATATGGAAAAAGATGTGTTTGAAATGTTTGATACAAGCAATTATCCTAAAGATCATTTCTTAAAAAATGATTGTAATGCGAGAGTAGTTGGAAAGTTTAAAGATGAGTTAGGTGGTAAGATTATGACTGAGTTTGTTGGTCTAGGAGCAAAAATGTATGCTTATAAAACTTTAGATGGTGAGGAAGATAAAAGATGTAAAGGTGTTAAAAAAGCGGTTATCAAGAAGGAGATAAATTTTAATAATTACAAAGAGTGTTTGCTTACAGAAAAGGATCAGTATAGAAAGATGACTGTTTTAAGAAGTAGGGGCCATAATATGTATACTGAAGAGTTAAACAAAAAGCGTTAGGATCAAGTGATGATAAAAGGTTTGTTTTGGAAAACAAGATTGACACATTAGCTTGGGGACATCGAAAAATATAACTTTATTATAAACAAGTTATATTTTTTTATTTATGGTATTAGTAAAATGGTTGTTGTGCTATCCTTCGAGCACTTTTTATTTCATCAACAAAGTATAAATATTCATTATATGATGGTTGATCGACGCCTAATGCTAAGCTCTCTAGTCTCATTATTAACGGTTGGAGGATATGTATTATACGTAAGTCTATTGGCTGGTGTAAAATTGGTTGAAGCATTGGTGGATTCATCATCCCTCGAACATCTTCTATCTCATCAACAAAAAGCATATAATCATTACGTGACGGATAGGGTTCCTTTACAAACCCTATTAATTTTATTAACAATGGGTGGAGGATCTGCATTATTGGTTGATATACAAAAGATTCTTCTTCTAAAGACTCTTCTTCTAAAGGTTGTTCAACAATTGGTTGTTGCACAATTGGTTGTTGAGGTAAAGGTTGTGGTGCGATTACTGGTTGATAAATTGGATGTGGATTTAAACCATATTTTAATTCCATTTTAAGTTTTTCATATAATAAGTCTTCTATCTCAGATATTAACTCTTTATATTCATCTAATACTTTCGCGTTATATAAAGGAATAGATTCCCTATTTGTTAAATCTGTCATTGTAGAAATATCACAATGTTTTTTTAAAAAATTTTTTCAAATTCAAAATTTTTTTTTATCCTTCAAAAGGGGGGATTTAAAAATTGAATTTTTCGAAAGGCATTGAGCTTTCGCCCTTTTTTCTTAATTTTGGGTTTTGGCCTAGATAGGGTAGATATCTATCTACTGATAACCTATAAAATAATAACGATAGGCCTAAAATATAAAACAAGAACTCTATAGAATCTCTTTAAAAAAAAAAAAAGGGACGATACAATATTGAACAAATAATTTGAATAAAAAATACGGGGACGGTTAAGGGGGAAGCAATGGAAATTTTGGACATTTAAATCAAAAGTGTGGTGTTTTGACTGTGGGACATACTATTGGAAGTGTAAACAGTGGTCCTGTGTAGCACTAATGAGATGCAATGGTATCACGTGACGTTCTCGAAGACCTAGTTCGAATATACACGAACGATCAATGGCGTCCCTGAAACCGACGGGCTTCTCCATGCATTTTCGCACCCGTATTTCACGGCAACCAATGCAGTAACTGACACGTTCGAATTTTCTCCGATCTGTGATGGGTTATCCGATATATTTTCGAGTTATAAAGGGTGAAAATTACCTATGTTTGGACTTTATAGGGGCTTCAATGGCATCCCTAGTCCAGTGCTCAAGAATTTCAAAATAACGAAAAGTCTGATTGGCTAAACCATTTTGTTTAGCCATTGACAAAGTTTGTTACTTTGTAAATCTGGAATAAGACCATGAACGTAATTTACAATGGTTAGTGAATACGGCCCCAAGCACATTTTGTAGCACTACCAAAGTTCCTGTAGAAATCGGCATTAATTCATATCAGCTTTTGGCTTGCAGACCAAGTGCAAACGAATAATAATATGATAGGAGATAATCCTTTTTCTTATACAAACTGGTAATCTGATATTTTCTAAGCGTGACCATATAAGCCATTACTGTTTTTATTTTTTATTTTTCTGACACATAAATCTTAGCAGCAACTTTCCTTTTCTGACAATGATTTGGATTTAGATCTGAGCACAGTATGTTTAGGTAGACCTGGGTTGGGGTTTTTTTTCTATTGGACAATTTTCTGCTGCTCGAAGAAGCAGCTTACTCAGATAAAGTGGACTTTATGGATCAAGAATTATGTGATGGCTTGCTCAATTTAATGAATCACTGTGATACATTAAACCCCGTTTATCCAGACCATGGCTCATTTTCTTTGTGATCTGCAAATGTTTTCACTTTGGAAAAGTCTGAAATTTCGTCATCTGGTAAAGATTTAACTAATATTAAAAATGGGTGTTTTTAGATGTTTGGAGCATGAAACTTTGAAAACAAAACAATGAAAAACCCTTAACGCTCAAACATATAAGCAAGGCTGTCGAAGAACAGGAAAAAATTGATATCAAACGCAAGAAAAATCTAGCTGTACCTCGGGACTCAAGAAAAATTAATTCTGATCGCTAGCAGACAAAAAAGTGGAATAGAGCATTTGCAGTAAATGCAGACATAAACGACAGAATAAACCCAAAGTAACAAGTAAGTTGACTACGGTGGCACAAAAGTGACATGGAAGATATATTTCAAAAATTATACCATTTCGAAGAATATTTCTTTATGTATGATTTATTTTATAGTTGACGTCTGCAAATGCTTTGAATTTGGACTTGTCCAATATTTTGTTCTGTTGAGAGTTAACGCTGTTTTTGTCACTTCATTTAAGTCAAAATAGACAGTGCACCCTTAGCATATACGTTCCTACCTTTCATTCTAAGCCAATGGCTGAATTTCGACAAACAAAATCGACGGAAAGTTCAGCAATGAGAGACGTATCAATAATGTCGCACTGAACTTTACTAGCGATATTAAATGATTTTTTCCGAGATGTGAAGGAATCCATGGATAGGTGCACTGGCAAACGCAAAATATCTGAAGCACAAATTTAAACCACCTGCTTCGTCAAATATCTTGTTGCAATGTTGTAGTGAACCTTTTACCAAACAATTCCGAATCGTGACGACACTACAGGATAAGGCCCTAGAAAGCATTGTGGGCAAAATGAGAAAATGCCAATATCCAACATCTTTCCGCGTTTTTTTCCCCGTACTCTTTCTCTCTTTGCGGACAGTGTTGATCAAGATCAGACTGCACAGAACGTGCAGTCTGATCTTGGATCTACATGTCCGAGAAGATATTTTTCGCCAAAACATTATTTTGAAATAGCAATATTTGGGTTTTTACGATCGAATTGAAAATTTCATTTTAGTTATTTAGCAGCATAAAGATTAATGTCAGCTTTGTGTGTCTTCGCGCCCATCAAACGTTTTCAGTACTGTAATTAAGTGTACCTAAATACATAGGTCTTTCATCAACAAGAAATTTCAAATATTGAATTACGTGCTTACTGGATCCGTAAATCTGCTATCAGAACATCAGTCCCTCGTCATGTTTCAGATTTATCATTCAAACAAATCTATACGATCGTTAAAGTTAATTACTTTTCTCTTTTAGGAACCATGGTGTTCATCAGTGATTAATAAGCAATTCTGACTTCAGATAGAGCATTTCAATGACACTATATTGGTATCTTTGTCCAAAACAAATCTGTATTCACTTGACATTCTCAGCGGGATAGACATTATCAGCTCTTCACTGTGCGGTCATTCCCTCGTCTGTGGTCATCTGCATGGAATATTCCAAATTGATTGTAACTTTTGATATTATATATGAAATAGAAGTGTATTAGAAACAGCGATTATACAATTTGCAAGGTATTTAAGTCAGGAAGGTCAGTGTATTTGATGGAAAACGTTCCAAGCAAGTGGATTTAGTGATTCAGTAAGGTTTTACAAAGAAAAATATTTTTCACTATTTGCATATGCGTCCAGTTAAAACTATATTTTGTACCGAGGTCTGCTTTGGTAAAATATATGGAAATACACACGCTGGAAGTGATTCAAATATGAAAGGTTTCTCAAAATCCGAAGATGTTCCGCTTTCACTTAAATGCCACTTAGACTTTGGCAACTAATGGTACATTCTTAAGCTTTAACAAGTAATTGTTACTCTAGCAGCACGAATGGGCAAAAGAAGTTTGTAAAGATTACACTAAATCCCATTAAAGTTTTATACTTGTACTCTCTGGAAATTGCAATAAGTTACATAAGCTTTGCTTCGTAAAAGGCAAAGATGGGCAAGCTTTACTCAATCAAGGTATCATCTTTCTGGAAGAGCTTAGTTCTCGTGCTGGAAGTTTTAACTAAGACGTCAAAAGCAGATATCATAGACGATACAGTGTATTTTGCCAGAGCATTGCCGATTACCGACATAGCCCTCAGTGCCTCTCCCATATCAACATTTCAAAGTGATATGAAACTACACTGTTTTAGAGAATGCATTAACCTGAACTGTCTGTCATTTAACTTTGGTCCAAGTTTTTGCGAGTTGTTTGATACTTACCTTTGTCAGGATATCGGAAATCTGGAGTTTAGGTCTGGATACAAACATTACGATGTGTTAAATGGATCCATGATAGAGGTAAGACGTTACATTATAAATGAGCCATGCTCTGTGAAAAGGTGGTTAGATGCATCTCTGTGATACGTTATACCAAGCAAGTTATCACATAATTATGGATCCATAGAATCCATTTTGTCTAGAAAATCGACTGATTCATGAAAAAGAATGGTCCTTGGACACGCAGAAAATTTACAAAAAGCAAAAAGTATCGACCCATGTCAGCCTGCGCAGTCCGCGCAGGCTGACATGGGTCGATACTTTTTGCAGATAAATTAAACCCCGTTTTTACGGATGGCTCAAATATTTGAGAACTTTTGACAGCTTTTTCTCTGACTGACTACTTTCTAATATAATACAAGTTATATTTAAGTTCCTTATATCTCAAAAGTCCGAAATGGTTTATAAAAACAAAGAAAAAACATAGGTTGGAAAAAGAAGTACTCTCTATGGATGAATGGGTTCATGGATTGCACTATTGCGGACAGTAAACTGCAAAAAGTAGTATTCATTCGAACATCAATCCAGCCATAGCCCATTAAATCCAACAACAAATTTCGAACGTGATTTTTTTCTCTGTGTTCAATGTATTTCCATAATTTATCTATCGTTGATTGAATTTTACTAATTGTTACCACATTATTCTATGCCAGGCAGAGAGCGTTATTCTATGCCAGGTAGGAAATGAATGTGACGTACATAACCAAGAGGTCACCCATCTAAGCCCCTATCTAACCCACACGGGATGTTGATTATTTTTCAAAGAGACCAGGCATCAAACAGCATCGCTGAAATAGCTAGCTTTCCAGCGAGACTGGTGTTAAAAGCACAAACCCCCCCTCCATGTTTTTAGGACCCTGGGAAAGAATGCGTTAGAAAACATTGTTTGAAAAGGAAAAAAAAAATAGTTGGTTATCAGCACAAACTTCTTTTCCCATAATGTTTTCCACAGCTTGAAAAAAAAAAATTAATTTGTCCTCTGCAAGTGCTTTCCAGTTGGAAAAGTTTTGTCGTCTAGTAACACTCGTCTCTCATCTTTGCATGCCGGAATGCAGTTGAAGAACAAAGATTTGGTTTCTATGCTTCTAATGCAATCTCGATGTTTACAGTCAAAACGCTTTCTAGTGGAATGAATGTTGATTTATTTTGTCTTTCTAAGTACATTAGTAAAAACAGATTGACAATAACGAGAAAAGTCTAAATTCCTGTATCAGAACGCCTATTGCTTTGTCGACATCTTTTGCGGTATGCACCCATGCTCAAGTATGATCTTCCATTGTGTAATGAACACAAAGTTCATATGCGTACATGTTTACATGTGTCTGTTTTCACGAGAATTATTATATAAAAAAATAGTGGACTGTGTAGATCAAAGATTAGACTACACGATCTGTGCAGTCTGATCTTGATCGCCATTGTCCGCATAAATAACTAGAGTCGGTTCAGGCTACAACGGCTAAGCGGTCTTCCCTTGCTCAGTGGTAAGGGATTGGAATTGTCATCCGGTTGTGGTTTCGATTCTCTCTGTCTGCACTGATGGTGTTGGGTCGCCCTTGCGTATGGCTCTGCCGAGCCCAAGTCTGCTACTAGTGAAACTCATGGTAAATCATAGATAAATGTCATAGGGATATTACCGATATACTGTTGACAGTGGCGTAAAACTCCATATAAAAAAAACCATCCTATGTACTTGAGCCATACTCAGTGAAAACGGGGTTTGATTTATCTGCAAAAAATATCGACCTATGTCAGCCTGCGCAGTCCGCGCAGACTGACATAAGTGGAAACTTTTTGCTATTGGTCAATGAAAGTCAAAGAACCACTTTATCTCATGATTCAGTCGTTTGTTAAACAAAATGGGATCCATAATTATATGATGACTTACTTGTTACTAGTATGGTGCATCATTGCAATCCATTAAGCCTCCCTTTTCTCACAGAGCACTTTTGGTTTACTTTCAGTTGATCGATTTATACAGAGACCTAGAGGAATGCACAATAGAAGGACGATGTTCACCCTTATGTTGTAAGTTAATTTTAGTTATTTTAGAACACGAAACTTTAGACTATTCCATATTTAAAGCCCTCTGTATACGACAAATTAGACATAGATTAGATAAAGATGATAGGGTTCGTCTTCAAGATGGTAGCAAACATTGTGAAAAATGAAGAAATCTTTGTTACCAGGATTTTTTGCTGTTCCCACTATGTTCTCTTCATAATCGTAAAATCTTGGGACAGCCTCTTTCAGGATTTTCTTTGGTCTAGGAAAGAACGTAAAGAAAAATGTTGCCAAAAAGTTATATATGATCAATACACTTATACAGTGCAGTTTGTTTTAATTCGTTACATAGGCCATCGGCCCATACTTTTTACAATATACATGTAGAACATTCATACTTCTTGTATTAAATATTCAGTCTAGACTGTATAATTCAATATGCTTTTAGACCAGTTTGTATTGACCGTAAATTTAGTTATTTGGCCCTCAAACTGTTACGTGAATTAAACGAAAAATTCCGGTCAACAGCAAAAATCCAAGTATTGCGTTTTCAATGCTCATTTCGGTGAAAAATCTCAAGAAACGAGAGATACGTTCTAAACTGTTTTAATCGCATGCTAGAGAAAGACCTGCGTTTGTCGACCTATAAATTTTGTTTTAGTAACACATTAACACTTGGGGTTGATTTTTTTTTTTTTTTTGTGGGGCCGGGGAGGGCTAACAGTTAGTTTCTCTTTTTCTCCTTTTGGTTTTTCGTAAAGCTGGAGAACTAAAAAAAGCTGAATTTAGGCATGTCATACAATTGAGTACAACATCTTTGGGACAGAATTACTACACCCACTTTGAACACGCACACAACATACAAACCTTTACCAATTGATTCAATGTTGCATTATATTACATTCACTATTTATAAGTTTCAGTATACAAAGTTTAACCAAAATCGGTAGTGGCCATGAAAAACACCTATGGATACCCCTCCTGTGTTTAAGGAGCTAGGTAGTTAACAGTTAAATCACTGAAACACTATGTTTACGCTGCCGTTTCAGACGAGTCCTCTTTGACATGGACAGCATCGATCACCCAATCATCGTCGGTTAGCCAAACTACTGCAGGCACAGAACCTGTTAGTCAAACCAACACAGGTTCAGAAACGGAAAGCCAATCCACTACAGGCACAGAAACTGTCAGCCAAACTACTACAAGCCCTACCACAGAAACAGTTAGCCAAACCAATTCAGGTTCTACCACGGAAACAGTTAGCCAAACCAATTCAGGTCCAACCACAGAAACAGAAGTAACCACGACAACGGGCGGTGAATCTGTTGAGGAAGAACCTAGTCCCGGTGAAGTACATTATAACTGCGACTCGGATGGAGACTGCCTGGCAGAATTTTCAGACTGCAGAAATGGTGCGATCTGCGAATGTATCGCCGGATACAGTTACGAATCTTCATCCAAATCATGTGTCACCAGTAAGTTTTATAAAAATAACTTTTATAGACTCATTAGCTTACTTGAAATCTTATGTAAATTTACTGCAGACTACTTTGGAAACATCATTGTAATATCGGGATATTCCACATGAATAGGCACATCCCATTACCACACAATCCCGATTTTTAACGACCCTGAAAGGGAAGGCTTTTGAAAACATTGTAGGAAAAGGAGAAAATGCTTGTAACCAACATTTTCTCCTTTTCGCAGAATGTTTCCTACCTTTTGGGTAACAATTACTATGTCGCCTGTAGATGCTTTCAATTTGGACAAGTCTAAAATTGTGTCATTTGGTTAAAAAGTTAAGGCTAAATACATAAATACTTGTAAAATCATTGTAGCAAGAGGAGAAATACTCGCTATGACCAATTTCTGCTGCATTTTTGCGAGAAGTGCTCTGCAGCAACACGAAAAAAGTCGTCTGCATCTGGTTGTGCTTTTATTTCGTTTGAATTTTTTTTTTAAACCCAAATGCACAAACACATGACAAAGTATCGTTAAATGAATTAAAAAAAAAAAAAAAAAAATGAACGATTTTCGAAATAGACTTTTTTTGTGGGAAAAATGGAAAATTCTTGGTACCATTATTTTCTCCTTTGACTTTCAATGTTTCTAAAGCTTTTTACCTGCGGATTCCCGATTTGAACACGCGATAATTCGGCGAAGTTTAACACAATGGTACTCAACATTTACTGAGATCTATTTCCTATATAATATTTAGGTTTTCATCCTAGTAACTCTCTACTAGACATCGAGATTTTAGAATCGCTCATAGAGAGAGCCTATGCTGACGACAAATGAAAGGTGGCTCAAAGAATGTCAGCTGTCTTCGAAAGGACAGAAAACATTGGAAAACGGATAAAATGCTTCTTAACTCTTTCAGTGCCAAATAAACTCGATCTCTTTCGACGGCTCTAAATACAATCCATTGATACTTACAAAGATTTTGATTGTATAGGCTTGACTAAACAAGCGGACGGTATAGATCAAAGATCAGACTGCACGTTCTGTGCAGTCTGATCTTTGATCTATGCCGTCCGCAGAAGTCACTGTTTTCGCCTAAGGCGCCGAAAGGTTAATAGAATTTTCTCCTTTCCCTCAATGTTTTCAAAAGTCTACTTCTCTACGGTCTTCCAAACAAAGGATCATTTGGAAAAGGGGTAGGCGACTCTATACCTAATTACGTCACATCCTGTTTTGCAGACTGCACAGAAGGATATGGCGTGACATTCCACGTCACAGATGGTCGATATTTGTTCGGCTTTAACTACAAAATATTCCAAGGAACTACAGTTGCTGCCTGTAAACAACACTGCCTTGACCACGATGAGTGTATTTCGTTCGACTTTGACAATTTACTGGATGATTGCACAATTAGCACTGTATCGAGGTTCGGCCGCGATGCATTCTGGTTCAGTGATCCGTTCTATGAGTATTACCAACGTAATTGCGCATGATTCTGCGCATGTCACGGGTTATGCTCCATAGGTTCCTTCGGGAAAAAATGCTCTAACATGAATACAAACAAAGACACTCCAAGAAGGGAATGGTGGTGCAACGCTTATTTAAGGACCATACAAATTATGAAATAGATATTTATATCTAAATGTTTATATAATTATCGACATCTGAAGACTATGGCGTGAAATACGTTTCAGTATTGTATCTGGTAATATATGTGTTAATATAGAATATATATTTTTAATATGGAAGACATATATTACCAGATACAATATTGCAACGTATTTCACGCCATAGAAGACACTAATCTATTGACTACTTTAATAAATAACACAGATGTACTTTACTATTGGAGCATAGAATCAGGCTGCACCGACAAACTATTTCAACTATTCCTCCTTAGAACATTTGAAGACTGATTTACACCCAAGAAAGCTTCTAACCGGCCATTTTTATTTCTGTTGCAATTTAGTCAAAGTTGTAGACAGGTAGATAGAAAAGTCACAACATATTATCGGACGTAAGCCATGGTATTGTGAAGAAACGATTCTCGATTCTGCCTTTTGAATGCATGTTACCCGAAAAAGGGGAGAAACACGTCGTTTGCGACTGCACAGTGTCCGTTAGCAAAAAAAAAATGCTGAAACAAAGATGCCATAATTACTGAAACTTTGTCAGTAGTAAATGTTTAGATGATCAATAGTTTTATTTCTTGAGTGTCTGCGATAACTATCTTTAACCCTTAGGCTGCTAAGCGCGACTCGCTGACCCTTTGCGGACAGTGTAGATCAAGATCAGACTGCACAGAACGTGCAGTCTGATCTTGGATCTACACTGTCCGATAAGGAGATATTATTCACCAAAAATAACTTTGAAATATCAATATTTGGGTTTTTACTACCGAACTGAAAGAATCATTTTAGTTATCTAGCAGTATAAGGATTAAAACAAGACCTTATTTGTAGCAAGCTTCTGTTCCTGGTATATACCCTTCGATAGCCAAACTGTTCAAATGCCTTTACTATACCTTTTCAAAATGATTATACTCTAGTGTCACCTATTGCAGAACTATCAGCAGTTTCGCCTTGACCAACACGAGCCGTTTCCTGTTCAGGAATGCTCTCTTTACCATTATCCTGTATATAGTGGTGTTCCAGTACCTCAAACGTAACAACTCCCATAGCTATGATATTTTTTAAAGTAAAGATAGATATTCCGTGTGATAGACCGTGCCAAGCTATCATTCGAATTATGAGGAGGGGTAAATTTATCAGATATGCTATACTTAGTTTGTGCAGCAATTCTTGATTTTTTGATAATTTTCGTAATCCAAACTTAGTTTTTGCCAGGGTGAAGAGTGGAACAACCGGAAGTAGTTGGTTGATACAAAATACTCCAATGATGGCGTCGTCTAGTCCTGGCGGGTATGCGTCTCTTTCAACTTTTTCAAACAAGCTTTCTAAAATATCAACACCGTCCAGTATGTCAAACAGTACCGAGTTTGTTATGTCCACCATCATGTCCTTTCGGTATCCATGTCGAAGGTCGTGCTGGGTGGATAAAAATGAAACAAACACAATACCAGATAGGGCTATGGTCGTTTTGAGGGTGTTCGGACCAAAAAAATAAACCTCATCCAAAACTGTTGAAAACGTAGTAAAAATCACAAACACTTTGATATCCAATAGTACAGCGTAAAGAAACCACGTGATGTAAGTCAATGGTTTGTGTGGCACGTCATCGAATTCCGGCTCCACTAGTTTCTTTTCTTTGTGTATAGCATTTGTGGACCAAACTATGGCAGTAGTAAATAGGATGAAAACAATCGCATCCGCACAGTAAACTACAGCCCAGATGTAGGAGATTTCCAACATAAGATACCAGTTTATGGACACTGCCTGTATCAACACAGTCATAACACACAAGATCCTTGTTGGCCAGTGATGTAGGCATCGTAGAACCGGGTGGCGCCCGACCATGCCTGTATATTGCTCCCTGAATATTCGCTATGTATCTGTTTGCTATTTGGAAGTTTTATTCCTTGAACAGCTCATGCTAATTTGGACCACAGCAATCATTTTTCCCATCATCAGTGGATCATCTATAGGTCTGTAAGGACCTCAAAGTGATCAAAACATAGACTTGTTTCCTGTAATAAATTTAAATGAATACAGACATCTTTTTAACATAGACTTTATAACGCCATTATATAGAATTTGAACGATAACCTGAAAAGAGACAGTCGTTTAATAATTTGAACTATTTACAAAACATTCCCGTGTTTTACGAGCCTAAGGCAGACGGCCTTTGGAAATATTGTGGAACAGGGTAAGTCTGATCTTGATCTACACAGTCCAAAAAAGGTCAGTGAGTCGCGCTAAGCAGCCTAAGGGTCGAGGTTTGATAAGTAAAGGTATGCGAAAACAGTTTTATGGTGGCAAACGAGAGAAATAGCTCGTCACGAATAATTTATATGTTTATCACAACATGCATAACATTTTATTCAGCATAGAACGGCACGTGCTTATTTATAGCTTATAATGTGAAAAATAAATGAGTCTTGCTATGGCAGAAGTGGGTTTAATGAATCCTTTTAAGTAGTAGTAGTAGTATCTTTTATTGCATAAAGAACAAAACAGTCTTACAACAAATATAAGCAACAGTTATATGACAGTGAACATTTTCCGAAGAGCACGTGATTTTATATGGCTTGCAACACGCGAAAAGGGGCATTCGGACATTTGCGTAAAGTGTTGTCTCGGATCAGCCTGCGCTGTCCAAGCAGGCTAATCCGAGACGACACTTTACGACTACATTAGGTTTTGTTCTTCAGCAGACTTGCGCAAAACAGAAAATTACATAAAGACGGAAAGTGTCGTTTCGGATTAGCCTGCGCAGACTGTGCAGGCTGATCCGAGACAACACTTTACGCAAATGTCCGAATGCCCCTTTTCGCGTGTTGCAAGCCAATTATTATAGTGCATAAAATATAAAGTGTTTCAATCAATTAATACAGACATAATCGAAATACGGGTAAATATGATATAAAAGTCTGTGATTAGATCTACTCGTGAATGTTTTATCAGTTACATTTGAAATTACAGAGCATGTCGAGTATGAATCTCCGTGATGTATTATACCAGCAAGTTATGATATGATTCTGAATCGATTTTGTCTAACAACCGGCTGAAACCAATTGTAGAATGGTTCTTTGACATGCAGAAAACTTACAAAAAACTTAGCTAAATGTTTTGACTCATGTGAGCCTGCGCGGACTGCGCAGGTCGACTTGGGTCGATACTTTTTTTGCAGATGCAGTAGCCTCTTTTCATACTGCATGACACAATGTCTACATGTCTACATGCACAGAAAACAAAGACCGACATAGATTGTCATTATCTGGGAAGTATTAAATAAATAAACAAATACATGTACGATTTAAGAAATTAGCCATGTATTTGTATCAACATGTAGAGCCCTAATTATTTTAAAGCTTAGATTATACTACCTGTCATAAGCAGTCTGATCTTAACCCGTGATATCTATTGAAGCAGAACTTATCTTACCATCCATAAAAAATGCTAATATAATTTATACCTTTCTATTTCCTTAATGTTTTTTTTTCTAAAGTAAATTGTAGCATGACGGGAAAATCCTCACCAGGTATAATAAGGTTTAAAAACCAAACAAAAGGTAACCACGGAAATAAATTCATTTTCATAAATTTTTACTCAGCTGACGTTTATAATGCTGCATTTTTCAGTGTAACACTTATCCTGCTAAATAAGTTAAGTGAAACTTTCAACCCAATATTAAAAAACCAAAGTTTGCTATTTCAAAGATATTTTGTGGATGAAAGACATTTTCTGATCGGACAGGGTAGATCAAAGATCAGACTGCACGTTCTGTGCAGTCTGATCTTTTTCTACACTACCCGCAAAAGGTCATTGAGTCGTGCTTTGCAACGTAAGGGTTAACTCTTTCATTACTAAGTAAATGATTTACACTTTTTCATTGGCTATAAATGAAGTTCTACTGCAAGATGAAGAGACAGTTTAGTCTTAATCTAAAGAAAGGTAGTGGACAGTGTAGATCAGAGATCAGACTGCACGTTCTGTGCAGTCTGATCTTGATCGTCACTGTCCATAAAATATTCTGGTGTCGTCAACACTAAGGATTGAGTTAATTAGTGAACACAATGCCCTTTGCAAGTATACGGTAAATTATCATTATCTCGAAATGTGGTCAGATTATGATTTCAACTATTTTAACGCCAGATATATACATTCAAGCTGAAAAAAAAAATCTACATGTACCTAGAAAATTAAACAGGTTTTCATTTAAAAGCTTGACTAAACGGGGAGGATGTAGATCCAAGATCAGACTGTTCGTTCTGTGTATTCTGATCTTGATCTATGCCGTCCGCAAAATCCCCTGTTTTCAACAAACCAACTATAATAACTAATGTTTTCAATGTATTATAAATAGACTCAGTCATACTTTCTAAAATCGTTCTTAGCTCACCTCTTTAATGCTGCATTCTATTATTTCCATTTTAAAAACTCCTTTCATAAGCATATTGAAAGTTGGTTGCATTTCTACGATAAATATGCTCATAATATAATTTCAACTAACTTTACCCTGGTACTGCTAGATAAAAACATCGAAAATTTCTAGCCAATTGTAAAACCCCAACTAAATGCGATTTAAAAGTTTTCTTTTCGGTGTTGATATTCTCACTTCATCGCACAGTGTACATCGAAGATCAGACAGCATGTACTGTGCAGTCTGATCTTGATCTACACTTTCTAGAAAAGGCACTTTGATTCTTGCTTCGTCGCCTATGGGCTAATATGCGCAAAGTACCTAACAATTACGTCAAGATATGTGTATCGTTAATTCGTCGTAGCAATAATTGGACGTTTGAACCCTTCACCACACAATCCCGAGTTTTAACGACCCTGAGGAAGAAGCCTTTTGAAAACATTATTGGAAAAGGAGAAAATGCTGGTAACCAGCATTTTCTCCTTTTCCAACAATGTTTTCTACCCTATCAAAGACAAAAGTCATCATTTGGGCTACCTTTAATTTGTCGTCAGCAAATGCTTTGAATTTGGTTGAGTTCAACATATTATCGATTGGTAAAGGGTTAAAGCCGTTTTAACGCATTGACCCCCTTTTCCAATTTGCTGCAGACAACTTTCAAAATATCCTTATAATGTGCGGGTTCATTAACGTGAATAAAACCGGTATAAAAGTAGATTTTTACCAAATGAATTATTATTGCTGCAGGCTAGTTTCAAAACGTCTTCCTAAAGTAGAGGGGAAATGAACGTGAATTAAAGCGGCATAAAACTAGATATTTACAAAAAAGACTGCGTGAGAAAAGTGATACTTTCTGAGGATGTGATTGTTTACTTTCAGTTGGGGGAGGGGTGAGGGACTCAAAAATACCACAAACATTTTATTAAGTAACTTCATGTGTCAATTAAATCATATAATAACCTTTATTACGTGTATTTGTCATGTCTACACTTTCGAAATCATTTCAAAAATTCATACTTACATTGTGCTCGACAATCTTTTCCTATGCTGTTATTTAATGATTACAAAAAAAAAAACCCAAGAAAATCCTCATCCAAGTATACAGTTTGTTTGCGTAATAGAAAATGTGGTCAAACTATAACTTCGGCTAACTTAATGTCTCTAAAGAACCGTACAATTAGGTATAATATGACACGACGTTAAATCATTCTAGCAATAATTAATTATACAGATGATTTAACCATTTACCACACAATCCCGACTTTTAACCACCTTGAAGGAGAAGACTTTTGAAAACATTGTGGGAAAAGGAGAAAATGCTGGTTTTCCTATCCCCACGTTTTCTATCCTGTCAGGGATAAGTTGTGTCATTTTGGTCACGTTTGTCCTCTGCAAAATCTTTCAATTTGGACCAGTCTAAAATTCTGTCGTTTGGTAAAGAGTTGACCCTTCCAGCGCCATTGACGAAAACACAGGGTTTTGCAGACGACATAGATCAAGATCAGACTGCACAGAACGTGCAGTCTGATCTTGGATCTATATCGTCTGCTGATTCAGTCATGCCTATTATGATAAAATTCTCTGACTTTCAGTGGTTCGTGTTTTCAGCCGACAAAAGAGATTGGGTTTATCTATACTCCTCACAAAAAGTTAAGCAACAATAAATTAGTGCTGCACCAGAATTTTATTATTACACATATAAACAATTTCATTGTATAAATGTAATGAGAATTGAGTTACAACCCAGTCCAAGCAATTCCATACTTCTATCAGCTAATGCTTCTCACTTAAGGGCTTTTGAAGTAAGGCACTGTCAAAATCCACATGCAAAAAAGTGGTTTACTACCCACATGTTTTAAAATCTCTAAAATTCGTTAAATCTGCAACAGTCAGTACACAGTATGGCCACCATTTGCACGAATACAAGCTTGAACTCTTCTGGGCAATTTGAGTGGCCAGCAAGATCTCCAGATCTCAATCCGGTTGAACATGTATGGGACATTATCGGTAGGCGTGTCAATGATGGAAATGTGAGGCCTCACAACGTCCAACACCTTGAGCAACTTTTGAGTCGGGAATGGCAGGATATTCCACAACAACAGCTGGGTGGCTTGATCTGGTTAATGCCCAGAAGAGTTCAAGCTTGTATTCGTGCTAATGGTGGCCATACCGTGTACTGACTGTGTCCCGGTTGCAGATTGACCGAATTTTAGAGATTTTAAAACATCAGGGTAGTATACCACTTTTTTGCATGTGGATTTAGACAGTGCTTTACTTCAAAAGCCTGAAAGTGAGAAACATTATCTGATAGAAGTACGGAATTGCTTGGACTGGTTTGTAACTCAATACTCATTACATTTATACAATGAAATGGTCTATATGTGTAATAATGAAATTTTGGTGCAGCGGTAATTCGTTGTTGCTTAACTTTTTGTGAGGAGTATATTTGGCGCTGAGAGAGACGGGTTATTTGTATTATTTGTAAATGAGGGTAACAAATAATGAAGTCCAGTTGATTAGTTAATCCATTAGCCTGCCTCCTGAAACAATTTTGCAACAGATGACTTTGAAACAGCCTTTTGAAAGATGGTGAATAATTTGATTACACGTGAAATTATTGTTGACGAGGGACAAATTACCTGTTAAAATTTTCAAATTTCCCTTTTTTTTTTTTCAGATTGAAGATAAAATAAATATCGAATAAAGAATAGAAACTATATACAAGTTGGATTTAGTGAAGAAATCAAGGTTTGACATTAGGAATTGCAAATATGTATCTGTATTTTCTCTGTTCTTAACGTTTTCAAAAGCTGCTTGGAAAAAGCGCAAGATAGCTCGCACAAGTGATCAGAACTGGTGCTATTCCATTTGTAAAGGCATACCCTAAGTCCCGAACCAGCTCTAATTTTTCGTCGGTGCGTGTTGGTGGGCACTATCTCATGTTAGAATGACGAAAATTGGTAAAAATGGCGTTTCCAAATTTTCAAAAATGAGAGACAGAGACAGAGAGGGGGAGGGGAGGGGGAGAGACTGTGGCCGAGGACAAACGGCTAAAAGAAAGTCGACAAGGAGTTTGCGAAAACAAAACACATTTGTAAAGGCAAGGTAAATAGAACAATAATAAATGTTGGCGAGGGAGGAAATGACATAACTATGTGTTTATGAAATATGGAGTGTCCTGGCCTTTACCATTTACCAATTTACCAAACCATCCCGAGTTTTAACGACCCTGAAAAATAATGCTTTTGAAAACATTGTGGTAACCAGCATTTTCTCGTTTTCCCACAATGTTTTCTATCCACCAACAGGAAAGTCCCATTATTTGAGACACAATTACGTTGTCTTCTGCAAATGTTTTTTGGACACATCTAAACTTTCGTCGTAAAGTAACTTTAAGTAGTCGCATGGGCACAGCTGGTTAAAAAAAGACACCTTGTTTACCAAACTAAGACTAGTAAAAAAAGACCACCACCCCTTGTTTACCAAACTAAGACTTGTAAAAAAAGACCACCACCCCTTGTTTACCAAACTAAGACTTGTAAAAAAAGACCACCACCCCTTGTTTACCAAACTAAGGCTGGTAAAAAAAGACCACCACCCCTTGTTTACCAAACTAAGACTGGTAAAAAAAGACCACCACCCCTTGTTTACCAAACTAAGACTGGTAAAAAAAGACCACCACCCCTTGTTTACCAAACTAAGACTGGTAAAAAAAGACCATCACCCCTTGTTTACCAAACTAAGACTGGTAAAAAAAGACCACCACCCCTTGTTTACCAAACTAAGACTAGTAAAAAAAGACCACCACCCCTTGTTTACCAAACTAAGACTTGTAAAAAAAGACCACCACCCCTTGTTTACCAAACTAAGACTTGTAAAAAAAGACCACCACCCCTTGTTTACCAAACTAAGGCTGGTAAAAAAAGACCACCACCCCTTGTTTACCAAACTAAGACTGGTAAAAAAAGACCACCACCCCTTGTTTACCAAACTAAGACTGGTAAAAAAAGACCACCACCCCTTGTTTACCAAACTAAGACTGGTAAAAAAAGACCACCACCCCTTGTTTACCAAACTAAGACTGGTAAAAAAAGACCATCACCCCTTGTTTACCAAACTAAGACTGGTAAAAAAAGACCACCACCCCTTGTTTACCAAACTAAGACTGGTAAAAAAAGACCACCACCCCTTGTTTACCAAACTAAGACTGGTAAAAAAAGACCACCACCCCTTGTTTACCAAACTAAGACTGGTAAAAAAAGACCACCACCTCTTGTTTACCAAACTAAGACTGGTTGAAAAAAAGACCCCCCTTGTTTACCAAACTAACATCTAGTTTCTTTTCATACTAATAAATTATGCTTGTTTGAGTTTAACCGCGTTTTAAGAACTAAAGTCATATCACGGCGGTCAGTGCACCTACGCATGTGTTCCCTGGCTTTCTCACACCAGTACTGACACACCTTTCTTTCCAAGCCACTGTCTACTTTTCTCAAATGCATCAGAGATGAGAGGCGAAAAATCTCCGGAAAAAAAAAAACCTTTGCTCCAACCGTATATCGAACCCGCAACCACCAGGTCATGAGCAGATACGCTAACCATTCAGCTACCCGGCCGGGTTATACTACATGCTAAACATTGTTCCAGTATGTACAATATCCTTTTCGGGCAATGATAAATCAAACAGACGATGTTTTTCCATGGTGTTTAGCAGTCTTTTGGATCTAACACGAGAGTCAGCACACCAGTTTCTGTGTCCCTCGAGCTTTCTTGACCAGGGCCACGGAAAATATTCTCTTGTAGCCTGTGGATGTTATTCTATAATTAAATTGATTATAGCCACAAGCCAATGATTATTATTAATACATGATAATTGGACTCCAGATGACATACGTTATGCCTTAAGCAGTCCCTCGAGCCAGGGATCGTATATATAATTGAGTCATGCTCTGGCAAAAGGGGGCTATATGCATCTCCGTAATCCATACCAAGCAAGCCATCACATACTTACGGATCCGTAACAGTCACTTTTTTTTAACAACCGACTTAATCATGAGGTGACTGGTCCTTGGACATACAGAAATTTGACTTAAAGCGAAGTTTCGGCCCAGGTCAGCCTGCACAGACTGCGCAAGTTGACCCGAGTCGATACTTTCTCAGATGCATGAAACCCCTATTTCGCAGAGCAAGGCTCAATTATTATTATATACGATCCTTGCTTGAGCACAGCTGGTAAAAAAGACCCCCTTGTCTAACAAACTAGCATCTAGTTTCTTTCCATACTAATAAATTATGTGGAACACTGTTTAAGTACGTGTATCTATGAAATCCTTTTCGGGCAATGATGAATCAAACAAATGATCTTTTTCCTGGTGTTTCAGCAGCACTTTGGATCTCTCGTAGAGGCCAGTGCACCAGTCCATGTGTCCATCGAGTTTCCTTGACAAGGACTACGGGAAACATTCGCTTGAAGCTGCTATTCTGTAATTAAGTCTTCACCAAACGACAACAAATTAATAGTCGTCCATACTTGAAGCATTTGTAAACGACAATTAAAAATTCGGCTGAAATTAAGATTTTGCTGTGAAAGAGTAAAAAACAGTGTGGAAAAAGGAAAAAAATGCTGAATACAAGTACTTTCTCCTTTTTCCCTGATGTTTTCACAAACTTTCTTTCTCAGGGTCGTCCAAACACGTGGTTGTTTGGTAAAGGTTTAAATCAATCATAGGCCATCAGCCTATAACCAATGGCTATGACAATTGCAATGCAGATGTCATGCCTTAATCTACCCCTTACAAAACGATCCCGTGTTTTTACAGGGCGTCGAGGAGCGGCAGCTTAAAGAAACATTTCAGGAAAGAAAATATGCTGCTTTCCAGCCTTTTCAAAGATGAGGTCCATCCTTTGAGCCATATTTTACTTGTCGTCTGCAAATGATTCTAAAGACAAGTCTAAAAATTTGTCCAGTTGAGAGAGAGTTAACTATTTACCAGACGACACAATTTTAGACTTTTCCATTTTAACCCTTTACCACACAATCCCGACTTTTAACGACCCTTAGAAAGAAAGCTTATGAAAACATTGTGGGAAAAGGAGAAAATGCTGGTTACCAGCATTTTCTCCTTTTCCCACAATGTTTTCTACCCATCCCTTAAACAAATTTCAGCTTTTGAATCACATTTTTTTTTGGTCGTCTGCAAGTGCTTTCAATTTGGGCATGTCTAAAATTTTGTCGTTTGGTAAAGAGTTAAAAGCGTAAGCAGGCGATAAATAAAATTTATTTCACATGACAGAATTTTTCTTTTGAAGGGGAGAAAACATTTTGAGAAAAGGAGAAAATGCTGTTTTCAAATGCCCTTTTCTCGGGGTCAATAAAATCCCGGAGTTTTGGTTAAGGGTCATTGTACATCGACATTTAGATATCAAAATTATTGATTACCATTTGTTATCGGTCTTTCTTTCGCCTGTCCAAAATCTGCTTCCAGTGCCCATCACCGTTATAAACCCTTTCAACACCATAGGCGCTTGCAGACAGCATATAGCGAGATCATACCACTCAGAACACGCAATCCGATCTTTCATCTTTACCATTCACTTGTATGATCAAAGCTTTAACGTACCGTGCGAGCAGTGATGTAGTATAACATACGCGTTGCCACTTGCATCGTACCTTCTTCCGGCGTACTGTTTTAACAAAATAGATCTAGACATCTTTCCTTGATTATCTGCTGTTTAAATTTTGCATGGTGTAAACAGTTTGCTCTACGGTCGTCAAATGCTTTGTACTTGAACGTTCATGTTATTCCTTTATTTCACAGTATTTCTCAAGTATAAACAATCCCGTTTCTTAAGACCTTGCGGAAGACCGATATTCAAAACAGCAGTTCGAAAAAGAGCTAAAGCTGATAACCAGCTGTTTCTCCTTTTCCAACAGAAATTTTCTGCCTTGTCACACAAATCCTCTCATTTGGACAACATTCAATTTGTTGTCTGCAAATGCTTACAACACGGACAAGTCTTAAGCTTTGTCGTCTGGTAAAGATGTCAAGTGTGTGATTAATTTCACTGAACTCTTAACTAGACGACAAATTTTAGACTTTAGGAATGTGCTGATGACGATTTAAATGCGACCCAAACGTTGAAATTAGTGTTGAAAAGGGTGAAAAACATTGTGGGAAATGGAGAAAATGCTGGCAACCTGCATTTTTCTCATTTCTCACAATGTTTTCAAAATACTTTCCGAAAGGTCGTTAAAACTCGGGATTGTTAAAAGGATTAATGATATATGACATTTTAACAGTATTTCAGTATTCTGGCCACTACAGTACATTTATCCGCTGTTCCTGGGCCCATCTATCTGTGCTGAAAGGACAAATCCAACATGACCAGCTCCAGAGGTATTCAAACTTGGAACATCAAGGGAAGTAGCCAGGAATTTGCTTAATTTAAGTCACAGTGTACAAGTTGACTCATAGTTGACTAAAAGTAAACAATGGGTGTTTTAAAATACATTTTAACATTTAAGGAATGAAGAGAATTTTCTTTTTTTCATGGAGGTATGAGAAAAAAAACCTAATCACACATCGCGGTTTCATACAAAAGTGTGATTAGGTTTTCTTTCTCATACCTCCATGAAAAAAAGAAAATTCTCTTCATTCCTTATAATTTAATATTACAGACAACATACATCCACTAAAATAATTCAAACTGCATTCATTTTCTTTATTTTTAAATCTAACTTTGGGAGTTTCTAAAGCCCCTTCCACTCATATTTGTATGGCGCAAGAATACAATAGGGAAGCAGTTTTCAGATCCCCAATACTGAAAATTAACCAATAGAACGAAAGTAAATGAACACAGCAGTGTGTAGGACCCGCAAAAGTAACTTTCAGCGAAAGTAGTTCCGGCATAACGTAATTTTTTTTTCATGGAGCTATGAAAAAAATTTTTCAGCCAATCAGAACTCGCCAAAGTTCATGAAAACAACCGATATTAAATTATTAAACCATAAAATTTAAAAGTATGGAAATCATTGTGAAGATGACAATCTTGTATTATAGGAAGGGTCCAAGTGTTAGTCTGCCAGAAAAATGAATTTTAAAACCAGGTAAAAAAGTAAACAAAAGATAAAACGACCTGGTAACTACAATGTATTTACCTTGTATTAAAATTCATTTACCTGCCAGTGACTAACACTTGGACCGACTGTACAATAACAGATTGTCATCTCAACAAGAATTTCCATACTTAAAGATTTTGATTTAAATTTAAAAGCATTTTACCACCCCACTGTTTTCTTTTGGCTGTTATTAAGCCTTCAAAGCCCATGCTAAATATGTGGATGAAGTGCCGAACACACAAGCGGGTAAAGAGCACGTCCTTCACTAAGAAACCTTGAAAATTTTGTGCAATTTGGTTGTATCCGGTCTGGACTGGAGGATGTGCTATTAAACTTTTAGACTTGTCTTTTCCTGTTTTCCAGTCTTTCATTTCTTGTACGATAAAAGGCTTTTTGCCTGGCTACGTGCCAGCAAATGTATAACTACACATAACAAATCTGATACGTCTAGATTACAGAGGAGCCTTACTTTATGTTCAAAGCCAATTCGTTGGCTTATTTAATCCTTTACCACACAATCCTGAGCTTCACCGACCCTGAGCAAGAGGACAGTGTGCAAAAGGAACAAAATGCTGGTAACAAGTTTTGTTTTCCACCTTTTTTAAAGAGAAATACCACCGTTTGAGGCATATTCAATTTTTCACCTGCAATGAGACCTACCTCACTTGGACACGTCTAAAATTCTTTTGTGTGGTCATGAGTGAATAGACAGACACAAAACCTTCTGAATTTTATCACTCCATTTCATTTGTCAAAAATGTACAGTTTGCATCATTCACAATTATTTACAAAGATAACAGCTCTGTTTTAGTGTCAGAGCTTGTAAACCCAAGATAAATAGAACTGTCACGAAGGACAATTTGATTCGTTACCAAACACAAAATTAAGACTCCTTCATACTATATGCGTTTCTATAGACTACAAACTGAGTGTCGCTTGAATGACAATTGTACTTGAAAGGGTAGAAAACTCTGTGTGTGTCAACAGACTGACAGACATAGAGTTTTTGATGGGGAAGAAGGTGTTGCAGGCGGGTGTAATGTTTTACAATAACTGCATAGAGTATATAGAATGGGTGAGCTCTGACTGAATTCACAGCCTATATATTACACACAATAATTCATATGTAAATTCCACTTTTAACCATGCCCAAAAAAAAAAAAATTCAGACATGTTCAAAATGAGAGTATCTGCAGACTTTAAATTAAATGTACCCTAAATGATGTGGTCTTTGAAAGGATAAAAACATTGTGGGAAAAAGAGGAAATACTGATCCTTTTCCCAACTATTTTACATGTTTAAACAGTTTCATTCAAATACTTCTCTGTATCAGTTATTGTAATTGGTTTTGTTAACTGTACCAAAAGACAAATTTTAGACTCTTCCAAACTGAAAGCATGTGCAGTAGAAAATCTAAAAGTAGTGTAAATGACGGAAAGTTCTTTGACAGGGGAGAAAACGTTGTGTGAAAAGTAGAAAGTGCTGATTAGCAACACTTTCTACTTTTCCAATGTTTTCGATTGTTTGGTAAATGGTTAAATGGCTTTCTAATACATATATATTTTATTCATATCGCTGATATAGCATATGATGTGTCTCCTGTGTTTTACCAGTGTTCCAGTGTTAGACTGGAGCTCTACAGTGCCTCGCCCAAGGACACTCCCATTCAGAAAGAATCAAACCCTACACAGCCTTAACCACTGAGCCTAGCAGGATTCTTTATCATACATAAATATTTTAAACAATATCATGAATTTTGCACTTCTAGTTCTGATTGGTCCATAACTGTCAATGGTTGCTCGCTGTCAGATGATGTATCTGCTGTTACTTGTAATATCTGGGCACCATCTGTGGTCACCACTATCTGCTGTTGGACTTGGTCTGGCTCTACTTTATAGGTATAAACTGTGTTATCTCCATCTTGTACTACTGTCAATACATGGGCTGCTTCTAGTTCTTTCTCTGTTAATGTGGTCTATAAACAGAACAATACCATATGAACCATGCACTGAGAAAAAGAGGGTTTACTGCATCTGTAAAAAGTATCAACCCAGGTCAGCCTTAGTAGATTGCAGGCTGACCTGGGCTGAAACTTGTTGCCCCTGATCGAATGTCTGCATGTACAAGGACAAGTCTGCATCATGGTTCAGTTGGTAGTTGGACAAAACTGATTTTATGGATCAATATTTATGCATTGACCAGTTTGGTTCAGTACATCATGGAGATGCATTTAACCTCCCTTTTGCCAGAGCATGGCTCATATCTATAACTATATGAGCACTACGTACATCTATAATCCCTGTTGAAGACAGTCTATTTTAATATCAAGCTGAATCAAGAATCCACCAAGGAAATAGGCATCCAGTTGTCTAATTCCAACTGCTGTATTCCATTTTTTTTAGTATGAGCATGTATCTAAGATACCAATACTAGTTGTACAGTTTGGTTTCAGTGGCCTATTCCTAATAGAAATCAATCAGTGCTATTCCCTGGTATGAACTGCTGAACGAAGGTTTTGTTTTACGATGGTTTTATTACTCATCAAAGTAACTGTTTTGTGTTATCTTCACAGTCTTAAACTTTAATACTTAAACAAGGTATGGAGTCTAAAAACAATTTACAAGAATAAAAGCAAAAGCTATTTAAATAATGTGTTCAAATCAAGCTCATATTGAATATATATTTTTCATCTGACTTCATACTTTACCAACTATCCCGGCCCAAACCGATGACATCCCATTCTAAAGATTAGTTCTTCTAAAGGAAATAGCAATTACATACTCTATACAAAACATAAATGAGAAGTCCTCTATGTTTGATACCCTTGGTATCTCTCTAAAGTCAATATGTTGATTATAAATACCAACATTTATGTTAAAGAAGTGATTAACATAATACATGTGCCTACAAAAGTGGTGGTAAAAATCAGTTCTTGATACTTTTCATGAACAAAAGCAAACACAAAAATATGTGGTAAGGCTAGTGAAAAAAAAAGCTCGAGTGCCCTCTTGCAACAAATGATACAGTAAGTAATGTCCTTTTCAGCAATCCATTGATAACATTTCCATATCAACTCTACACCAAAACAACAAAACTGTAAACTTTTCCAAACTGAAAATATTTGCAGATGCCTAAATAAATGTGGCTCAAATGATGCAATTTGTGTTTAGATGGTGTAGAAAACGTTGTGGGAAAAGGGGAAAATGCTGCTTACAAGCATTTTCCCCTTTAACCTCAATGTTTTCAAAAGACTTCTTTCCTGGGATCGTTGAAACCTGCGATTATTGGTAAAGGGTTAATCAAGGACACTCCCAATTACATGCTGCAAATTTGTGTCAAAAGATATGTTAATAAACACTAACATGTACATCTTGCATCTCTAATTCTTGCTCTTCTTTTAGCAGCTGTTGTTGATCTGCTGGTTGGTTGGAAGGTCCATCAATCACTAACGTCTTTGGGAGACTCGAACTTGATAAAATCTTTGGGACATTGCCTAAAAGGAGATTTTCAAATAAAGGCTTGTCCAGTAAGTTTTATTTACATACAAAAATATTTTAATGAATGAAGGGTTCCTATAAAAGCACAGGTCAACTTGCCTTGATACACAGTTGAATGCATACAACAGACTGAGGCCTCCTGTAATTCAACTGAAATACGTTGCCTCGGCATTAACCTACATCCAGTTACACTACACTTTGCACAAGTTAACCAGATTTGAAAATATGAGCTAAGCTTAGGCCTATACCAAACAATCTCATTTTTTAACAAGAGGACCATGATGGTCCTAAATCACTCACCTGAAATGCAACTCAGCTGTCATTGTTATGGCCACTTGCCTCTTTACTGGAATGTTTTAGTTTTAAAAATGATTCATCCATATGACAATACCAACAATCAGAGCAGGTAAGAAAATGATAGAGTGGAAATTATAGGCCCTAGAGTGTAAACAATGGAATTGTCATCAAGATCCCCTATTTTGATGCTTTTAGCTTGTCCCCATTTTGATCAGATTTGTCCTTGGTCATTATGAACATCCAGGGAAATTTTGAGTATGACTGAGCCAGAATTGTGGTTGCTGAGTGTGTTCATGTTCACAACCTTACAAACATTCTGGGCGATGGATCAAGATTATGCTGGAATTCCGATAGCTATATAATAAACAGTGGAATTTTGGCGATGCATATTCAAGGATACATAAAAGCTAACCATGAGTATGTTATGCTCAGGTGAGCTGATAATGGGTTTTCAGACAGAATCACATGCCAAATGTATGTTGTGGGCCGTACAATATGGAACAGGAGGATTCCAAGAATACACTCTTTACATATTTGATCCCACATTGTGACTACAAAGGACTTTTTGTGATTCCAAGGAAGAAATTTGGTAAATGCTATTAGCAAACAAGAGCCATCAAGTGGTTGTTGAGAAATCGCTTCGGACGGACAGACAGACAGACGAAGTGGCGACTATATGCTCGCCCTTACGGGGGCATAACTATCCACCAGTCCATGCTGAATATGAAAGCTCTTGGGTTAATGTTTGGATGAAAGAAGATTTTAAAAGATCTTTTATTTGGATGTGGAAACTGGGATCCAACAACAAAGCACTTATTTTTTTTTCCCAAGGTCACAATTCGATGTACTTTGGTTGAGTGCTACTGTTGCCAATTAAGTTGTAGGCTTTGTGTTTGGGTTGATTTTTTCTTTTCAGTAGTTGACATAGAAACCAGAGTTGTTCATGAATTCTAATATGTCAAAGGGCAATACAGTTGATCTTGCTTAGCTAAGCGACTACTTTATTAAGCCAACACTTTTATTAAGCAATAGGAATTCCAATGTCTCTGTTGAAATATATAAAACTAGCTGGAATTGAATGCCCCATGGATTAAAGCCTTTATGCTGAGCTAAATCCTATGTTGTTAGTACTTATTACAATTGTCTTGTGAAATCCGAGAACCCACAACATAGGGCCATTTTCAACACTAGGGCCATAATTTGAAGTATTTTGGTAGAGGGCCACTAGATGATGCTACATGCCAAATATGAAAGCTCTAACCCTTACCGTTTGGGACAAGAAGATTTTTAAAGATTTCCATCTTTATCTCTATGTGAAATCCAAACCCCACAACATAGGGCCAATTTTTAACACCAGGGCCATAATTTGAAGTATTGTGGTAGAGGGCCACTAGATGATGCTACATGCCATATATGAAAGCTCTAGCCCTTACGGTTTGGGACAAGAAGATTTTTAAAGATTTCCTTCTTTATCTCTATGTGAAATCCGAGAACCCACAACATAGGGCCATTTTCAACACTAGGGCCATAATTTGAAGTATTTTGGTAGAGGGCCACTAGATGATGCTACATGCCAAATATGAAAGCTCTAACCCTTACCGTTTGGGACAAGAAGATTTTTAAAGATTTCCTTCTTTATCTCTATGTGAAATCCGAGACCCCACAACATAGGGCCAATTTTTAACACCAGGGCCATAATTTGAAGTATTTTGGTAGAGGGTCACTAGATGATGCTACATGCCATATATGAAAGCTCTAGCCCTTACGGTTTGGTACAAGAAGATTTTTAAAGATTTCCTTCTTTATCTCTATGTGAAATCCGAGAACCCACAACATAGGGCCAATTTCCACACTAGGGCCATAATTTGAAGTATTTTGGTAGAGGGCCACTAGATGATGCTACATGCCATATATGAAAGCTCTAGCCCTTACAGTTTGGGACAAGAAGATTTTTAAAGTTTTTTCTTTCGGTTGCCATGGCAACCAGAGTTTTTCATGGAATTCAAATCTTTGAAGTAGTTTGAAAGTGCATCACCTAAGGATCATTTCTGTGAAGTTTTACTGAAATCTGATTGGTGGTTTCAGAGGAGAAGATTTTTTAGTAATTGTTTACGGACGGACGGACGGACAGACGGACGACGGACATTGACCGATCACAATAGCTCACCCTGAGCACTATGTGCTCAGGTAAGCTAAAAATGCAAAAAAGACTTTCAGAAAAACATGATAAAATGAGAGATGTTGTTTTCTATTCTTTCAAAGAAAAATATCACAAATTCAGTTAAGATTTGTCATCAGGAAATTGTTTGGACAAGTCTAAAATTTAGTCATTTAGTAAAGAGGAAGCGCATGGACAGAGACATTATCGCAACTATTTTCTAAACAATTACATCATGCTCTGTTTCAAGATTATAGGCTACCTGAGGACATCAGAGATGGAAAATAAAAACTAAGGACAAAGATAACGATAAAATAGATATGAACACATGGTGTCAAATGGCCATGCATTTTAAATCCAAGGATTAGCACCATTAAACCCTTGTATTATGTGGTACTTGAGAGTGTTTAAGAAATATTCATAGCTTGTCTCTTGATATCAGTTATTCCATGACTTAAAAAGTACATTTCACACAAACAGTTAGAAACGGTCAAATTCTCTATATTCCTATTTTTGCAGCAGCATCTTAGTTTAAATTCCGTCGGTGCAAATGGTGACTTTAGCTTTTGCAAACAGTGGATATCAAGATCAGACTGCACAGAAGGTGCAACCTTATCCTGAATCTTCACCGTACACTACACGCTGCGAAGTATGACCAAAAACCATCTTTTGACCTTAACATAAGTCAAACTATTTATCATTAGGCAGCAACAGATTTAAAGGCAATGTTTTCAGGCAAACAAAGACTTGAATTGAAACCTAGCTGCATGTTGCTAACTATTTGAACTATAAAATTTCACCATTGCCAAGTTCTTGTACAACAGCTTCCCCTACAACTTCTGTTCCATCTAAAGATTCCATCGCAGCTTCCTGCCTCTCTATTTCTTCTAGAGCAGCTTCTGTTAGATCCTGAAGAGTGGTTCCTACAAAATGAGTTTAAAGGTGGCCCTTCAGATTTTGGGACGAAAATTTTACAAAAATACAAAAAAATCATTCTTATACTCCCAACGCCTTTTAATTTTCATTCATAAAACCCAAGTAGTCGAAAACCATCCGACAACGAGAAATTGTAGATTTACTACGGCCCAAGTCGACACCGACGGGAAACACGGTCTATTTTTACATGAGCCACTCGCTCATTTACATACCGGAAATACACAGACGAAGCTTCAAACATAGCATCCGAAGAAGACATTATAGAAAATAATTACATGTTTGTTATGTTATGGAATTTAAGTGTCATTAATCACGTGCCAGTCACTTGACATTCCCACAATGCTTTTTTGATTTCTGGCGCGAAATCTAAAAATACCTTAAGAGGCTACGTAGCCTTTTAAGGGAACACCATCAAAAAAAATCTTTTTTTGTAATTTTATGATTCTTAATTACTGATGATTTGTATTGTTTTTTCATATAAATTTCAGTGATATATATATTTTTTAATTTGGTGAGGTGTGAAAAATCTGAATACCCACCTTTAAAAATTAAATCATTTAAGGAATGAGGAGAATTTTCTTTTTTTCATGGAGGTATCATACAGTGTGATTAAGTTTTTTTTTTCATACCTCCATGAAAAAAAGAAAATTCTCTTCATTTCTTATAATTTAATATTACAGACAACATACACCCATGGAAATTATTCAAACTGCATTCATTTTCTTTATTTTTAAATCTAACGTTGGAGTTTCTAAAGCCCCTTCCACTCATATTTGTATGGCGCAAGAATACAATTGGGAAGCAGTTTTCAGATCCCCAATACTGAAAATTAACCAATAGAACGAAAGTAAATGAACACAGCATGCTGTGTGTAGGACCGGCAAAAGTAACCTTCAGCAAAAGTAGTTCCGGCATAACGTGATTTTTTTTTTTCATGGAGCTATGAAAAAAAATTTTCAGCCAATCAGAACTCGCCAATGTTCATGAAAACAACTGATATTAAATTATACTACTATAACAATATTTACTTAACTCTGTGAAGCTATGATTTCACAATAGCTTTATTGAAAAACATCTAAAAGTTTTCATAATAATACTGACTTTGTTCTTTTTTTTTTTGCTTCATGTCTGACTACTTGAACTTGGGTATACTGACTTGCAGGAGGACACTTAAGTAATGACCCATTCTATCAGATATCAAATTCAGGTTCACTCAGCTTCATCTCTGCATGGTGGGAAAAGAAGAAAATGCTGTTTACCAGTTTTTCTACCTCTTTCAAAGACAAATTCTATAATTTCGGTAACATTTATTCAGTCATCTGCAAATACCCTCATGTCTGGTAAAGAATTCACTGTAAGGCCTCCTAGGACCCACTGCTCAAGAGAAAATCTCATCACGCTACTAATAATTCATAGCAGTCTTACCCTTATGATGGTTTTTCACGTGTTCCTTTAGTAAAACTTTTCTAGCAAAGTCTTTCCCACATAGGTCACAGACATGTGGCTTTTCACCTGTGTGCATTTTCATGTGATCTTTCAGATTACCATTCTGAGCAAATCCTTTCCCACATACCTACATGTATAGAGAAAATACAGGCATATAGTAACATAAAATTAATCTTCAGATATCCTCTCTATAATTTTTTTCCATTTTTCTTCATTCTTATTCATACTTTTATTCTTTTTCTATGCAATTTTTGCAAATGGTAATGTTCTCATTAAACCTTTAAATAGATAACTACAATATCTTTATTAATAAACTCATTCCAAAATGAAAGATGACTTACTAAATCCATGCTCTGGATAATTTTGATAAGATTTTGGGAAAAGGAGCACTGCTTGTAATAAGCAACTGATTTTTTTTCCTTAAATTCATGTGCCAATTACATGTAACTTATTTTACTTATTTTTTTGCACCAAATTTTGCAATGAGCTAATTGAAAGTCACCCGATATAAACAATCACAAAAACAGGTTTCTCTATCACAAACTGACATCTTACACTCACACAGCAGGTTTACACATTTTTCATGGAGTGTCATGTCTTATTTCTTAAAACATAAAAAACCCTTTTTTAATTTCTTCATTTCTTTTTTTACCACAATGCTATCAAAGACTTTCATACTGTTAATAAGTTTTGTATTTGCTGTAAAGGCTTAAAACTAACCCAAATTGAAACAACATATAAATACTAACCTGACATTTATAGGGTTTTTCACCAGTATGAGTTCGTAAATGTCTGTACATATCTCCAATTTTTTTCACACGCCTCCCACATACTGTACACACAAAGGGTCTTTGACCAGAATGTATTTGTAAATGTACCTGAAAGATAGTTCAAAACAATAGTTTTTGCAAAAAAATATTAATTCACAATGAATGCTGTTATTTCATCAACAAATAAATTGAGGATTCAGGTACCACCATAATCAGTCTCACAAAGTTACATAGAACCTCACTGAGATCTTTGAAAGAGAAGATAGATTTCTAACCATAGCATCCATTGCTGACAACAGTGTCTTAGATCAAAAGAAGATGACTCTTCGATGCTTAAAAGTAGAAATCTGCAAATCATGTCTTGAGCATCTTCAGTTTTCAGTGTTTATGTATAATGTTTTATTCAACAATAATAAAGCTGAAGAAGGAGTGCAACACACAGGTATACCTAGAACAAAAGATAAAATGTAGACAAAAGACATAATACAGACAGGATATCTCCACAAATCTTAAAAGTGACATACAAGTTGAACTAAGCTGTCTTTACAAACAGTGCAGATCAAAATCACACAGAATACGCTTTAACACATTAATACCTGTACAACAGCTTTTGTCTTGGGCTACTATCTTCATTGTAGCAAACAGAGAAATTACTTCTGGCCCCTTTCACAATATTTTCTTTTATCAAACCTTAGATTCATGTATTTTTTTCTACAAAGACACTCTTTAAGTAGTCTGCTGCAAATTTGTTTCAAAAGGGAATGAGTTATAACAGGAAGAAAACTGATACCTGTAGTTTTTCAGCATGGAAGAAGCCTTTACAACATATCCCACATCTGTACGGGGAAGCCTCCTGGGGTCTTACATGTATTTGTGTATGACGTTTCCAATTTCCTCTCTCTGTGAAGGTTTTTCCACAAACGGCACAGCTGAATGGTTTCTCACCTGTGATTACAAAATAAACTTAATTCTAACAATGCAGATCAATATAAAACTACACAAAACCTGCAGCCTGTCCTTGAATCTACACTTTCAAACATTTTGTGAGATATTCTGGCAACACGGTGTCAAACTTATAAAAATTTTTATAACAATTTATGTATTTTACTTCTTCTTCCCATTACTGTGAAAATATGACTTTTTATTTCCCTGCAGTTGACAGCTCTAGAATACCATGTCTCCTTTTTCCTTAGTGTTTTCCATACTGCTGAAAAACAGTTATCTCCTTTCCTTCCAATTATTGGCCTTGTGTAATTTGTTATACATTTTTCTGGGCTTAAAAATAACCTGTACAGTTATTGATTAAAACATAAAGAATCAAAAAAAAAAGAGGGAAAAAATCAAGGAGTAAAAAAATTGACTTATTTCAACATCAGGGTTATTTAGGGCCACGTGTCTTGTAACATATCTGAAAGTGTAGATGGAAGATCGAACTGTATTGTCTGATCTTTATCAACATAGTCTGCAGAGCACCAAAATCTGTCCCTGATGATCTATGGATTAATAGCTTATCATCAATCATAATTTTCATTAAATACAGTTCAGTTTTTAATTCTTTGTCTGTTTACTGTTAAATATTGTTTTCAAAATTAAAATTCAATTATATTAAGGTGCACCTCCATGCGTCCCTTTGTTTTCTTTTACTAGTACTTCTGACAACACTCTTTCCATTGTACTAACAGCTTTTCATCACTTACATTGTCAAGACAATGTTCAGCTGTAACAGAGGGAAGAATCCTGTCACAATGACAATCATCAATCTCTAAAAAAAAATCTTGGATGTCAGTCAATCTGGGTCTTGGCTTTTCACATTCCTGATGAGCTACTTGAATCACAGTGTCATATTATCATGTTAAAAGGTTTCCTGGGAAAGTGGTGAAAGTAGAAAATAATTTGAAATAATTTTTTCTACCCTTTCAAAGATAAATACCATATTGGAGCCACACCAAATGTGTTGTCTGTTGTTGCTTTATGTCTAATACTTTCTTTTACAGTGCAGAGCACGGTCAAATTTGTGAGAAAAGTCAATCGAAAGTGTAAATATCTTACCTGTATGTATCCGAGCATGCATCTTCACTTCATATTTCTGAGCAAATCTTTTACCACAAAATTCACATTCATACAGTTTTTCTTCATCAGTGTGAATTCTCATATGGCGTTTGCAGTTACTTTTATTTGTGTACTGAAGGATAAAAATAGATATAAACCATGCTCTGTGAAAATGGGGTTTTATGCATCTGCAAAAAGTATTGACCCTTGTCAGCCTGGGCAGTCCACACAGGCCAACATGTGTTGAAACTTTTTGCTATTGGTCAATATTCATCATGTCAAAGGATTATTCCGTCTCAAGCTTCAGTCGGTTTTTACACAAAACAGATTTTATGGATCCATAATTGGTTACTTGCTTGGCATGATGCATCATAGAGATACATCAAGCCCTCTGTTCCCAGTGTATGGCTCATATGTAAATAATAAAGAAAACCTAACAGACATCACACTGCAACATTCTGTTAAGACTGATACTAATCTACACCCTCACTTAACCCTTTACCACACAATCCCGACTTTTAACGACCCTGAGGAAGAAGCCTTTTGAAAACATTGTGGGAAAAGGAGAAAATGCTGGTAACCAGCATTTTCTCCTTTTCCCACAATGTTTTCTACCCTATCAACGAAAAATCATTTCATATGAGCCACATTGAAACTGTAATCTGCAAATGCTTTCAATTCGGACAGGTCTAAAATTTGTCGTGTGGTAAAGGGTTAAAAAACCAATTAAAACTGTGTTTAGCATTGTAGGTTTTGGCATCTTTTCATTTTTTCAAGACAATATTTTTCTATTTGCCACAATGTTTTCCTTTTCTTTCTTTCAACTATTGCATCATTATCAATTATCATTATGTAGTGTTTTTCATCTACTGTCTGTAATGCAAGGTTGCATCTAGAAATTTTCAAATAGGGGGCCTGTCTCCTATTATCTTCAGAAAAAAAAAAGGGGGGGGGGGAAAGGAGGACATGTTCCCTCCCTTTCAAGTGTAAAGAGAGGGGGACAAATTTCATGGTGGTTCCCATAATATGGTAAAGGGTTAATGTATCATTTGTTTTTGCCTTTGGGAAAATAAAAATCACATCCATTAAAGGATTATTTTACTCTAGTCTTCTTTGTTTGTATGAATGTCCTGTAACTACTTCTTTAACACTTGTTACAGTACTATCACTGTAAGACAAGAAGACTAACCCCCCATTCCACCCCATCTATCCTACATTGATCAATATTTTCAATTCATAAATTCACCAAAACTTTTACCCCAGTATTAGACAGAGATTTTAGCTTCTATCTATTGTTTCATACAGATATTTATGTACATTCAAAGCTGAAAAGACAGTCTGATTTGCCTCTAATCAAACGATGTCAAATTGACATTTTGTTGTGTCATAGGTTTTCGTGTTTTTTTGCATCATTCTTTTTTTCATGTCAATTTTTTTAAATAAGTATTTCCACATGATATTGCAAGAATGTCAATAAGGGTTGCAGGTCACTTCAAAACATGTCATTTTACCCTAGATAAGTGGTTTGACATCAGTTTTTATTACATGCCAGCTTGTTACGTTGTGATAAACAGTGACGTGTAGCCCGTCATACTTAATACTCACTGTTTATGATGGAGCTATTATCTTTCAAAAATTTTGTAGCCTTAAGACATCAGTTGTTGCCAGCAGATTCACCAGTGCGTCATTTTTGGACACATTTTTCCTAAACTGTCACATTCAATGCCACTGGTGATCGAAAGCATGGGCTCTGCAATGCGGCTTTTCGCCTGCATAACACAGATGACAAGCGTCTATTGATATGGTCACAGTAACACGACAGTCTACGATTTAAGTTTCGAATGAAAATGGGGTGACCCATGCGAATTTTGTTACATTTTATTCCCCTGAGGTCCTTTTTTCTCTCTTTTTTCCCCCATTATGATGTGCATGATCATGCAATTTTGGCCGGCTAGTTCGTTTTAGTGCGGGATTTGGTGCCCAAACATATTTTGTTTTCGCAGGATTTTTGATTTTGATGCTGGATTTCGGCAATCCCGCACTCTCGACAAAACCCTGTAATGTAGAGCAGCACATGTCTGTGTATACTTAATGAAAAGTGGAGTTTAAAAAAGGTAATTAATATGCATAATTTCAAATTGGAAATAAAAAGCTCATTGCATTTTCATGATTTGTTTTTTCTATACCATCACATGAAAGGGAAAACTGTTTTATCAAAGATCAGATGGTACACTTATGTGCAATCTAATCTAGATCTAAACTGTCTGCAAAGTAGAAATATACATCTGAAAGGTATTCTAAGCATAAAAATGACACTCACCTGCTTACCACAGACATTACAGGCGTATATGTAAGCACTGAATTTAGTTTTGGGTGTGGCTGTACCAATGTCCTTTGCGTCCGAGCTTGATGAAAGGGCTGACTGCGGGAGAGTTCCAGTAGGTTTCACTGTCTTTTCTTTATCATTGGTTATATCAATCCCATCTGTTACAGGATGGAGAATATATAAGCACTGTATTAACCTTTAACTCTTTACTACACGAAAAATTCTAGACTCTGCAAAATTGGAAGTTAGTTTTGAATGGTGTTTTACACCGCTTTCAACATTATTTCAGTCATATCACGGCGACAGCTCAAATATTCATGTTTCCTGGGTTTCACTAGTACTAGGCTAGGCTCTGAAGTGTCTTGCCCAAGGACACTCCTGTGAAAAGCTCAGTGGAGCCAGTGAGGCTCGAACCTGGGGCCTCCAGGTCACGAGTCCTACACTTTACCACCGAGCCACACAGGACCCTAATTGAAAGCTAATGCAGGTGAAAATTTCAAAAGTGATGCAAATAATCTGAAGTTCTTTGACAGGGTAGAAAACGTGGGGAAAAGGAGAAAATGCTGGTTACAAGCATTTTCTTCTTTTCACCCAATGTTTTCAAAAGTCCTCTCCAACAGGGAATTGGTAATGGGTTAAGTGTCTTTCTCCACTACTGTTGGCTATTTGTCCTATGAAGATCAGGATCAGAATGCAAAATATGTGCAGTCTAATTTTTGATCTGCACTGTGCACTCTGCATAGACATTCTTGAAATTGCACTTTATTCTTTATTTATTTCCAGACTGAAAATGTCTGTAAGGTTCGTTTGGCACTTTAAAACCTTTACTACACAGTCAGTTCCAACTTTTAACAATCCTGAGGAAGAAAGCTTTTGAAAACATTGCGAGAAAAGGAGAAAATGCTGGTGACCAGCATTTTCTCCTTTTCCCACAATGTTTTCCATCCTTTCCAAAGCGAATTTGAATAGATGAGTCACTTTTATTTTGTCGTCTTCAAATGCCTTCAATTTGGACATGCCTAAAATTTTGTCGTTTGGGAAAGAGTTAAAACCTTTACCTTACAGTTCTGAGTCTTAACAATGCCACAGAAAAAGGCTTTTGAAAACAGGAAATAATGCTGGTGACCCCTTTAAAGACAAATCTAATTAATTTTAGCCATGTTTAATTTGTCTTCTACAAATACTTTCAATCTTGGTAAGTGTAAAATTTGTCATTTGGTCAATGTTAAGGGTTAAATAACAACTTAACTGAGGCTTTTCTATTCATTACCTCCTGCAAATAAACGACCGGATGAATCAATTTGAAAACAAATATACATGCAAATATATTGTGGCAAAAAGAGCAATTGACTATTAATCATGATTTCTTCTGTCAACTGATCATAAATTGACAAGAGCGGCAAATTGTCGCAAGATACGCCCGTCCCACCGCAAAGGGCAATAACTCAAAAATTAAGGAAGCAATAGTTATGATTCCTGTGCACTGCACTCCCCCTTGATGAGATCTATCCACCCATGAAGTTTCATAACCGTAGCTAGTATAGTTTTGGAGATATGCTCCGGACAAAGAATGGGGATGCCACCCGCCTGTCCGTCCGCCCACCCGCCCGCCACGGGTGATCCCATAATACGTCCCGTCTTCGACGGGCGTATAATAATGAAAATTGTAAATGCATAAGTTCCCATGGCAGGAAGAATGGCAATATTTCAGCTACATTGGCTTAAAATAGGAGGAGATCAGAGCAAATATGCTGTCTACAAATATACAGCCAGATAGACAAACTTATTGAGATATACATACCCATTTTACAGAGTGTGTGTGTGTTTTTGTTCTTTTTCTTTTTTTTTTTTTGCGGGGAAGGGGGGGGGGGAGGCTCCTATGATAACATAATAAACATTCACTACCTGTGTGAATTCTAAGATGGTTTTCACAATCCTCTTTCACAGGATACTGTTCACCACAAATGTTACAGGCATAAATATAATTAGACTCTGGTTCCTGTTCCATATTTTCAGTTTTACTGTTACTGCTTGTATTGGTTTGTGGTCTCCCATAGTCATGGTTCAGTAGGGAGTCAGCCTCAGTCTCCAGACTGTCTTCCATGACCTCCTCTGTGGCACCAAGCTCACTATTGTCTGTTAGTGCTGGTGCCCTTGTGGCTGGTATCTCATCCCTGGGTACAACATCACCTGGCATATATACACCTCCAATCTTCATCTCAGCAGAACCAAATGAAGTTCGCTGTTTTTTAAGTTTCTTATCCTAAAAAGCAGACAACAAATTAAATGTACGCATGTACATAAAAAAAACCATTCTCTGTCAGTGATAAAGTACAAAACATTGAGAGAAAGAGAGGAAATGCTTCTTACAAGTATTTTTCCCTCTGACCATGTTTCCAAAAGTCTGAGAGGTGTAAAACATGGCATTATTTGGTAAGAAACATCTCACTCCAGGGAATCTCAATCTTTAATCCAAGGATTTGGATTATAACGACCTGAGATGAGGTCCATCTACTGATACTTCATACATAATATCACTTCTAAGTTCTACTGGACTAAATTGAAAGCTGTTGCAGACAACAAATTAAATGTAGCTCAAAAGATGACTTTTGTCAACGAAAGGATAGGGCACATCCCACAACGTTTTCAAGAGCCATCTAGCTTGGGATTGTTAAAAGTCTGTATTGTGTGGTAAAGGGTTAAGATATGACGACTTCATTTTTACCATAAGACAAGGGGGTTGCATATGATACTTGAGTATGACTGACCAAATAGTTTCTATGGAGAAGATATTTGAATTTTCTTATTTTTGATGGAATTTTTAACTCTTGTGACGTATTTACGTCACAAATTGGAATCATTCAATTATATATTTTCAAGAAAACGAACCAGAGATCATGTGTGTGAGGTTTGACTGAAATCTGTCTATCTGTATAACAACGATGTTTAATGAAATGTTGATGAAAGACACATAATACCAAACAGACCCATACTAAAGGCTCTGCATGAGCACTTTGTGCTCATGAAACACAAAAAAGCATGTTTTTGTAAACAAGCTCTTACCTCCCGCAAGTGAATGTCAAGGTGAGCTTTCAGATTCAGTCGGATATTAAACAGTTGTCCACAAACGCCACACATGAAGACCTCTTGCCCATTATGTGATACAAGATGGTTCTGCCATGTTATTTTATTTCTGTGTACCTTAAAATGAAAATAATAAAAGCTGGGTGAAAATGTCAGATATTGTAATTCAACGGCTGTTTCACTTTGAATATCTCACACAATATCCAATCTGATTTCTGACAAGATATCTTCACTGTTTTATTCTTTTAATTTTATTCTCTACACCATGATGGTAACTTTATCAACTCAAATGGCTCAGTGTGTGAATGGGTTTAACTTCATCCTAATCTTGAATGAAAAAATTTGTGGAGTATTGAATTAACCCCAAAATGGCCTTTCAAATCATTCCATCTAATGTACTGTTATAAACTATAAGTATTTTAGAAAATTCTAGGCATATAAATTTAAGAAGGCCTTCACAGACTGAAACATGCACAACTACAGGCCAGTTAACCAACTTGGTGAGACTCACAGAATTCTGATGAAAAGGCTGTGAGATAGGATGTACAAGAAATAGCTTACATCTGAATGGATAAGAAAAACCTTAGAACTTAATAGGCCAACTCACACATGATGAAAACAATACATGTAGTTGGTGAAAGCCTCATTTAAAATAATATTGGCCAGAAGGACAATCAGGGCCTTTATGTAATAATAACTTTCAGACTTACCTTTCCACAAATGTTACAAGTGTAAATTCCATTCACTGGTCCGTAATTGAGTGAGGGCTGCTGAGCCATGTCACTTTCTTTTAACTTTGCTTTAGCGATTGTTTTCCTTACAATCTCCTTCACTGTTGGCAGATCCTGTAATCCAAACACAGTCTCGGTTTGTGTTGCACTGTTGCGATGGCACCCATCTTCAAGGATGTCTTCTGTGGCAATAATATTATCATTTCCCTCTGTTTTAACATTTACAAATATCTGTGGACCGGCCTGAGTTGCCACAATCTGTTCTCCTGAAACTTTAAGAAAGACAGATGGTACCTTTTGTTTTTTGTCAAAACCTAGAATTGTAAGATTTCAACATGTTTCTATTCCTTTTCACATGTTATGTCCCCGAGCACAGTTCTTAGCTACTATTCATTGACTTCTATGGTTAAGATTGTATGCTATCAGAGCTGTGTGTATAAGAAACACAACAGTGATATGTATCCCTTTTAATTTTCCTTGCAAAAAATGTGCTTTACTACATACTGACTTAACATACTGTTAAGCAACATTACTGTGGTTGATAAATACAGATTAGATGTTAACTAAAAAGATTGAACAAGAGGGCCATGATGGCCCTGTATCGCTCAACTGGCTAATACATATAATCCCTACATGACAAACATTACAATACTCGGCCAATTGGTTTCGAACATAAGACCCCTGAGACAGGACTAAAATTGGTAGCCCAAGTTCTTATGGTAAGTAACAAAAAAATTTCTAAAGATTTCACTACATAAGCCCATGTAAAACTTCTGACTCCTGGGGTGGGGTCAAATTCGACCCTAGGGCTATAATTTGGGTCCTCTTGGTAGAGGCCCACTAGATAAAGCCACATGCAAAGTTTGGTAACCCTAGGCCTTATGACTGAGTACTGGGAGATTTCTAAAGTTCTGTCTATATAAGCCCATATAAAAATTGTGACCCCTGGGGCTGGGCCAATTTTGACCCCAGAGCTATAAGTTGGGCACTCTTGGTAGAGGACCACAAGATAAAGCCACATGCAAAATTTGGTAGCACTAGGCCTTATGGCTAGGTGCAGGGAGATTTCTAAAGTTTTCTCTATATAAGCCTATGTAAAACTTGTGACCCCCAGGGTGGGGTCAAATTTGACCCCTGGGCTATAAGTTTGGCACTCTTGGTAGAGGCCCACTAGATAAAGCCACATGCAAATTTGGTAACCCTAGGCCTTATGGCTAGGTAAAGGAAGATTTCTAAAGTTTTCTCTATATAAGCCTATGTAAAATTTGTGACCCCCAGGTCGGGGTCAAATTTGACCCCAGGGCTATAATGTGAAGAAACTTGATAGAGGTCTACTAGATAAAGCTACATGCCAAACTGGGTAGCCCTAGGCCTTATGGTTTCAGATAAGAAGATTTTCAAAGATTTCCAATATTTTTAAGTTTTGTTGCCATGGCAACCAGAGTTTTTGAAGGAATTAAATTCTTTCAAGAAATTCTGAAGAGGACCATGGCAGGATCATTTCTGTGAAGTTTCATCAAAATTGGCTGGGTAGTTTCAGAGAAGAAGATGTTTAAAATAAAAGTTAACACACGGACTGACAGATGGACACACGACGGACAACGGGCCATGACATAAGCCCGCTGGCCTATGGCCAGTGGAGCTAAAAACAGGAACTTCACATGTTGTGCTTTTTCAAAAAAAAAAAAAAAAAATCAATATATCCCTGTTTAAGCCTTTACCAAACAACATAAATTTAGACTTGAAGCATTTGTAGACAACAAAATAAATGTGATTCCTAAATTGAAACTGTTTTTGATAGCTGGTTTGTTGTGTTTAGTGCTAGAAAATCATACCAATATAGAAAAATCATCTAATGTTTGGGAAAGTGAAACAAAAGTACCACTGTACAAACCTTGGGAGATGGGAGAGTATCACATATTTCTAAAAGGTTTGTCTATGACTGAACTTCCTTTTTGTCAGAATATTATGCAAGTATATGGCTGGGTGAACAGGTAAATTTTGCTTGAAAATTAATTCTAGCAAATGCCAGTTCAAAAGATAAAGCTGAACAAATAGATCTATTCAGATACATCACTGATTTCTTCTGCAATTTATACTATCATTGATATACTTTCCAAATAAGGAAAATTATATCTGAAGTGATTTTAATAGAAAGAAAATTTGATACTGGGTAACAGGGTTTTCCGCCACCATTGGGGGTCATTGGGACCCCTTGTCTCTGTAGTTGAAGGTAATTTCTTTCGTTTAGGGGGTTTAAAAAAAAAAAAAATGGAACTCATTGTCTTCAAGCATGGATTACAATATGTTTCACCCTTAAACTCCAACCAAGTAAATTCTTTAAGCCTGTTCTGAGCTCGACTTCAATTTTTCACAGACAATACATGCCTTTCTGAATCACTGCTTGATGTGATGTGATCGGCAGCTGTAGGATGCAGACAACAAAAAAGAATGCTACAGTTTACATCGTCATGACATTTTTTCCCGCCAAACAGAACAGACTGGTAATATGTATTTTTATCTATCTAAAGTCAAGAAAAATGAGCTGTAATACATGTATATAGAGAACCCAACTAAAACTTTGACTGGGCCTGTATTTACGACAACTGTCCACTGAACTTTCCTGTAATATTACCAGTCTTATTCTATAAATAAATTACCGTAAAAACACTTTTATCTAAAATAACCCTGTAGTTGAAAAAAGAACGGTGTTCGTCTGATGCTGAAGCAAGATCAGGCTTGAAGTAATGACAATATATTGAATTTCCTAGATGATTTAAATTTTGGAAAGTTGTGTCACTGAGGGTGCACTGTTATTTATTTTAGGGGTCATTTGAGTTAAAATAGTGTCATTGACACAGGATTTGCGCGTCATGGAAAACACTGGAGTAAACAGGTTTTATCTACAATTAAATTTGGGTTGCTTACACACTGCAAATATGCATTTTTCTATTTAGAAATTTACAAAAATTTCAAGAGCCATTGATATCTCCCTCTGCTCCTTCTATTTTTTTTTTTGTAAGCCATTTTCTATTCGCTGCCATTACATCAAACTAGAGGCGCTTGAGCGCCTGTATCGCTCCACAGGCCTGATATTTCTATAATGGCGAAAGGAAGTTTTTAACAATTATCATTCAATCCTGCATTTTAGCTCACTGAAGAAACAATTTGGTAGACAACCACCATAGGAACTTACCTGCAAAACAACAATGAAATCCAATGAATAGTTTTAGAGAAGAAATTTTTCAAAGATTTTACTTTATACCATAAAAGGAAAATGAGTCTCCCATAAAAGCCATGTTTTTTGACAGATCTTTTTTTTTTTTAAGGAATTCTGTAAACCTGTATCTAAGGAACATTCCTGCAAAATAATAATGCTATCCAAATAGCGGTTTGGGAGGAGAGGATTTTTAAAGGTTTTTTACTTTGGTTGCCATGGCAACCAGAATTCTTCATGGAACACAATTATTTGAAGGAATTTGAAAGAGGACCACCAAAGGAACATTCCTGTGAAATTTGGTAAAAATCCAGTCAATAGTTTCTGAGGAGAAGCTTTTTAAAGAAAAAGTTTACGGACGCACGCACGGACGAACGGACGGACGGACGCACGCACGCACGACGGACACAACGCCATGACAATAGCTCGCTGGCCGAAGACAACCACCATAGGAACTTACCTGCAAAACAACAATGAAATCCAATGAATAGTTTTAGAGAAGAAATTTTTCAAAGATTTTACTTTATACCATAAAAGGAAAATGAGTCTCCCATAAAAGCCATGTTTTTTGACAGATCTTTTTTTTTTTAAGGAATTCTGTAAACCTGTATCTAAGGAACATTCCTGCAAAATAATAATGCTATCCAAATAGCGGTTTGGGAGGAGAAGATTTTTAAAGGTTTTTTACTTTGGTTGCCATGGCAACCAGAATTCTTCATGGAACACAATTATTTGAAGGAATTTGAAAGAGGACCACCAAAGGAACATTCCTGTGAAATTTGGTAAAAATCCAGTCAATAGTTTCTGAGGAGAAGTTTTTTAAAGAAAAAGTTTATGGACGCACGCACGGACGGACGCACGCACGACGGACACAACGCCATGACAATAGCTCTCTGGCCTTTGGCCAGTGGAGCTAAAAAATGGATGCTGTTCTGGAGAATAGATAAGCTCCTAAAACCTTAAAATAGAATGTGTGGGCACACATTGGTTGTTTTTGTTAATTGTTTATGCCTGTGGTATAGGCTGAAAGAAGGTTTGAAAAATAAAGACACCCACCCACTTGTTTTTTTCACAGTTACAATTAACCGTAATTGCCAATTACTATGTCATATTTCACAATATCGTAATACTGAATTGTAATGTACCATAGCTATTGTGATAGTATCGTATGATATTTTTTGTAGCGATACCCAGCTCTAACCCAAACCAAGTGCTCTGAAAGATAGCTTTTCAACCCTAACTTTTAGATTAATTTCATCAGCAGTAAAAGCATTATTATTCTTTCATTTAATTTTTTTTCCTTTGTATAACTTATTATGATTTAAGAGTTGTTCAAAAGTAGCCTATACACCAATGGTTTTTACAATCCCGTGTTTTAACAACCTTGAAGATGAAGACTTACAGAAACAATGGGAAAAGGAGAAAAAGCAGATGACCAGGTCAGACCAGCATTCCCTCTTTTTTTCACACTTCTTTTTTTTTCCCTACCTTTTTAGCGGATTTGCTTTATAGCAAATCTGCTTACTGTAATCGTTTTGACCGGAACCAAACACATCATGCGTAACGATGCATGCATGCTCACTTTCAGTTTTGCATGGCTGGTGTTGGGACGAACAATGCAGATCTACAAATGATATTCAGCTCTGACTTTGAACAATTCATACAAATCATGTTCGATTTCTTTATCGAAATTTCGTCAAAACTACAAGAATTGTCAGTCTGAAATACTTTAACTACTTGAATAAAGTTTGTTCTTTTTCTTCATTAAATATTGCCATATGCGTATGAACATTGTTTACACAGACTTCCCCCGTTTTCATTCAAGAAATGTTCATTCACAACTTGTGTCGTCTGCTGCCGAAATAAATAAGGAGATTAAGCAATCGTTTTCTTAATGGAATTACATTTTCCAGATATGCATTGTATCAAATAACTTTAATTGTTCAGATAACTAGCTGGAATTTGGCCGTAAACAATTTAAAACCTTTTCGACAGGGATAACGAATACACAGAACCCCATAAAGTTGATGCGGCACCTTGTTAGGTCGCCCTTCATCTAGCACTATCGATCAGACTTCCCGAAAGTTCACAAAAAGTGTCAGACATTCGGTCTGACAAGGCCTGAAAATCTGTCAGACCGAAAAAAAAATCTGTCAGACCGAATCAAATTTAACAAAAACAAAGAAAACATAAGAAAGAAGGGTACCAACTATATCAACTTTATGCATATGAGGATATCAAACTATTTCTCCACTCATTAAGACTTTCAAAAGTCACTGACATTTAACCCCCTACCAAGCAATCACAAATTTTAACAACCTTGAGGAAAAATGCTTTTGAAAACATTATTGGAAAAGGAGAAAATACTAAACAGTACAAGCAAGTCAATTCATTAAATCTGTGCAGACAGTCTGTGCAGCGCATTTGCACCTTTTCCGAGTCATAAACCAACCATTCTCAATGATGTTTCCTTTTCTCGATCAATTTTCTCTCTGGTCTCTTTTTTTCACATTCTTTTTTCTATTCAGTGCGCTCCTCTGACGTTTTCTTTTTTTACCAGGTTTAGCGCCTTCGTAACATTTAAACGAGGCCATTTTTGTCCAAAACATTGCGATTACGTTTTCAGCCGCTCGGAATAAATGCCGGACAGTCGGACCGATCTAGCCTGAAAAATTGTCGGTCCTTGTCAAGATTCGTCGGTCATGTCCGTCGGACCGACGTATTTCGGGAAGTCTGATCGATGAATGTCCGAATTGCTTGAAACATTTCTGTGAAACATTTAAAGAGATGGAAATCGTGTAGATCTAGTCTATTAAAAAAAGAAATATTTGACGTTTGATTTATGCAAGGCTGCTTCCAAGATTTCTCTCCAGTTATCGATGGGACAAAAAAATCCCTCGTTCACAAACGGCCCCGATCAAGTACGAACCCGTGACATGAATTTATACTGTAGATTTTTGATGGGAAATAGTGTCCTTCTCAGTTAACTAGACATCCACTTACTTAACCTAACATCCTTGACTTTAAGCCGCAGGGACTTAATTGTCTTCAAGGTGTAAAATCATTCATAGTCCTTCTAATACGCTTGAATTTCATTTTGTTACGTTTCATGCAAAAGAATGCAGAGTTTGCAGATAGGTGTATGATAAAGTGTCCACAGGAATGCATCTATACGTCTTACTATTTGGACATGTAGGTTTAAATTCTTCGATATATTTTTATGCTTGGAGATTGAAGTACATGTACACAGAGCAAACTGAAAATAATTGTACCTTATTTAATAAAGTACATATTTATGATGAACTGCTGCTCAACCTATATTGGAGACAGTTCTGTGCTTCATGTAAACAGCAAGTAATTCAAACCTCAGAATGAAAGTATGCCTATAGTTTTTAAAGTTTTATAAAGGGACCAATTCCTTTGATCCTTATGCTGCTAAGTGCTACCCAAGGACCTTTTGCAGACTGTGTAGATCAAGATCAGATTGCACCGAACATGCAGTCTGATCTTTGATCTTCACTGCCCAGTAAGGAGGTGTTTTACCCCCCAAAAATAATTTTGAAATAGAAATATTTGGATTTGTACTATTGACTTGAAAGTTGCATTTTAGTTATGTAAAAGTCAATTTTTACTTTGCATGGCAACTTGTCACACTGAGTGTGATCTTGGTCCATTCTGGCTGCTACAGTGCCTTCATCTGTACCCAGGGCAGGGATTTACAGATATCACCAAAACAAATAATTTCTGGACTATGTTCTTCCAGGTGATGAGTGATGATTTTAATTCTTTTTATTAGATCATGAAAAATTGATTCACTCAAAACTGCATTGGATGTAATGAATAGCATCTTTACCAGTGTTATTATTGAATTTCAAGTATCTCATAATGCTCCATCATGTTTTCTTTTGCACTTGTCCCTGTAATGGTTCAATTATGTAGTATCACTGTATGACTCAAATTCACAAAGATGTGGCTCAAAACTTCAAAAAGGAATCTAAATCTATATGTAAATAAATAAAACTTACATAATCACTGACAAATTTCAAAATCCCATCACACTTTAACTGTAACTTTCAATATAATGTGAGACGCAAGTCAACTTTTTACATTGTACTTATTCATGTACTTATTCACACCTGCATTTTTTGACTGAATAGAAATAGACCAAAGAATGTGAGTTTGCATATTACATGTAGGTCTCTTATGTTTTATGCAATACTCATAAAATGAACTTGAAATTATTAAGTATGTGTATCAGTCCATTTTTATAGTTATGTGTAACACCAGTTTTTTTTTTGAAACTGTGTATGATAATCTAAGTTCAGACTGCGCAGAATATGAGGTCTAAGCTTGAATCTATACAGCCTATGTTTTTTTTTTAATTTTCACCAATATAGCGGTGAAAGGACATAATCTCGTTCATTTATTTAGTAAGGTTATGTGAGACTGTGGCTGATTGGTGAAGGTGTAGGATGGGTTATCCCAGGTTTTATCTTTACCAAGTTGCCAGGATTTTGTAGGGGTGCCTATGGACAAGACACTGCGGAGAACCAGCCGAGCCCTAGTAAAACACAAGTGGTACACAAATAAACGAGTTGTTGTCACTGTAAGACTGAAACAGTGTTGAAACTAATGTAACCAACAGAAATCAGGCAAACATCAAATTATTCTTGAAGGTAGTTACAATCAATTTCATGTTTTATGGCAGTGTATGAGTTAACCTTACTTTTCTTTTGTGATATCATTATTTTCTTGACTTGTGTCTTTATGATGATACAAGGTGAATTTTCATTTATGTAACAGAAGGAAGGTATATCCAAAATTCATGAATTACACATGGCCTAAATCTTAGAAAATACTGAACACACCATTTAGTTTTCACTTTTCAGACTATTACGTAACATTTTTTAGTTCAGGAATAAAACCAAGAATATTCTTTTCAAAAGAAAGAAGAAATCACTGAACAATCAAACTGTTGTTTCTAGGTTGATTTTGTATTTTGTTTTGAAATTAATAGTTTCAAGTTGTATAGTAATTAACAAGAACCCTTGAAGGGATTCCTTGGTGTTAAAATCATGGAAAGGACAATGTGTTTTCAGTAGGAAATTATATACAAAATGCCATTGTTTCTATTTCCAGTGTTTTTATAACTCTTTACCGCACAACAAAATTTTAGACTTGTCCAAATGGAAAGCACTTGCTGATAACAGAATCAATGTGATTCAAAAAATGAATTTCATTTTTGGAAGATCAGAAGACATTGTGGGAAAAGGAAAAATGCTGGTTCTTTTTAAAAGCCTTCTTCCTCAGGGTTGTTAAAAGTCTGGATTGTTTGATAAGGGGTTAAACTAAACCATACTAGTTTCAAAACAATACATGCTTTATATTTCAGAATGAGGCCAGTTTGTTTGCTTTGTAGCAAGAGTACATTAAGATCACACCACCTAACATAGTAAAGTTCCAATCCTATAGGCACACTATTTTAGATTTGAATTATTTGCAGTATATATGATTATACCCACTATATAAACGTTTAGAAAGTGTTGTGTTTATGTTCTGACTAGATTTGCTGTTTTAAAAATCAAGACCCTGATGTCTGAGTACAGACGTTTCAATATATTAAAAGAGTCTTGCATAATGATGAATAATAATGATTTTAGAAATGCTTAAAATGCCATGGTAAAGAAAAATATAGTCATCATGTTTAGTGTATCTATTTAAAGTCACAATAACGTCCAACTGAATAAAAAACCTGTTTATTAAATAAAAGTAAATTTCATTTTTACCATGTAAAAATATGGCGATTATTATGACTTTCAAGATATGTAAAGGTGCAGTTCGCAAAAGTTCCAGTCAATGGCAGAAAAAAGAATTTTGAAACTAGAACATTTCCTACCATGCCGCATTATCTGTTTGTTTACATCAATGATCGCCGATGATTAGCCGACTTTTCGTCATAAATGTCCGCAGTGAAGTGATAGTGACGTAAACAACACGTCATCATTCAAGGCAGCGAAACAAACCCTTCCTTCACTTGATCGTTTTGTCCCCATTCTAGGCTTGAAAAACGTAAGTTTATCGACATCGTAAACAGAAACGACGATACAGGCTGATCATCGCTTATTCATTTATCATCAATACAGGAAGACTTTACTACATCTAAATAAGAAAACAGGTTCAGAATGAGCAATCTTACTCTCCAATGACATAATATTGGAACTGTAAACAATAGTCCTGTCTACTACGTCATAGCACTAATGAGATGCAATGTTTTCACGTGACGTTCTCGAAGACCTAGTTCGAGTATACACCAACGATAACAAAGGTTATCTTGATCAATGGCGTCCCTGAAATCGACGGGCTTCTCCATGCATTTTCGAACTGGTATATCATGGCAACCAATGCAGTAACTGACACGTTCGAGTTTTCTCCGATCTTATATATGTGTGTTGTGATGGGTTATCCAATATATTTTCGAGTTATAAACGGTGAAAAATACCTATTTTTGACTTTACTGGGGCTTTAAGCTTACATGTTTACAAACCCTAGGGTGAGCTGTTAATATTTTTAATCTGACTTAAGCATAATCTCAGACAAAAACTGCCTTCCCTATTTCTTTTGAAAACCCTTGATTATTAGTATAGCTAGATACAGCTAAGCCAATTGGATAAGTTGTTTCAAAAAATTTTCTGAACATCCTTCAAAATGGGATAATATAACCACACTTACCTAAATTAAAACACATTGTATCCTTTATGGTGTTGTATGGAATGGGGAAAAATGACTTTTGTAAGAATGAAAAAAATAAAAAGTCTGTTTGTCTACCAATGCTTTCAAAAACTTAAAAGCTACATTTTGTGAGGCTGACAGAAATGTCAGATAAAGGTTAACCTGGCAGGAGGCCAATGTTAGATCCACATTTGATTAATTGAATGGTGTTTAATGTTGCTTTCAACATTATTTCAGTCACAGTTAGCTTATTTATGTATGTCTGGGTTTCAGCTGTACTAGGCTAGGGCTCTGAAGTGTCTTGCCTAAGGACACTCTCACAGAAAAATATGGTGCTTCAGAGTTCCAGTGAGGCTGGAACCTTGGCCATCAGGTAACAAGTTCTAAACTTTACTAGTAAGCCATGCAGGACCCCTGATCCACATTTAGCGGGGAGTTATTTTTTGTCAGATTGTTCAGATTTGTCCACCATCTATGCATAAATTACGTTTTGTTTTTAATCAAAAATGGTAATCAAATGGATACTATTTCGTTATCCATTCCTTCCCCATATGACAAGTTTAAGGCTCTTTAAATGTATCTGCAGACAATAATTCAGAAATTGATACAAATGAGCTCAAGTTCACTCATATGGTTAAAAACACATTTGGAACAGGAAAAAATACTGTTTACCAGAATTTTGTCCTTGTCCCATGATGCTTTCAAATGCCTATTTCCTTCGGGGTTATTAACATGAGTGTTCAGTAAAGTGTTAAAATAAACCCCAATCAAAATTTTGTCCAGATCTAGTTGTCAGATGCCAAGGAAACCTGACATGGATATGTTGTATACTGGTCTATCCCACAGATGGATATAAATGTATAGCTTGTGTTTGTATAAGGGGGCCACTTATACTGTCTTGCTATAGAGCTAGCTTTTGTAGGGATGTGGTAGAGCGTTTGCCTTGGGAGTTGGGACCTAAAGGTTCTGGGTTCAATCCCACCCTTGGGGGCCATTTAAAAGAAATGTTACAGATACATCTAATCGGCATTCAGAATATCTTACAGTTTGTCCAAACATGGCCTACTGTATAAGTGGAAGTTTTTGGGACGTAGAAATTTTTGCAATTTCTAACTTCGCTAACTTTTCTGTTTGCATATTTTACCACAAGTATATCAATATATAACAAGTATCTTAGAATTCGCAAACATTTCCGTATGCAAAATGCCCTTAATCAGTAATTCACAAATTTTTCGACACACGTATATATCCACGTATACAGTATATTTTACCCTTGAATTTTGTGTCATACAAAGTTAAATTGGGAGAATTTTTGAGGATTTTTCTTGTTTTAGTCCTTTAGCACACAATAAATTCTATGTTTTATGAGTCCTGTGTAAAAGGGCTTATGAAAACAGTGTTGGAAAACAAGACATCAGTATTTTTTTTCTTTTTTCTTCCAGAATTTTTTTCTACCTTTTAAAAATACAAACCACATAATCTGAGGGCTCCATATTTATTGATTTGTTTGTTAATGCTCTAAATAGGGATCTATTTCGTTTTTATGCCACAAATCAAAATTATTTTGTAAAAGGCCAATAAATACTACCAGATATATATTTCTTTTCATATAAAGTGTACAGTTAAATTCAGTAAAATGATGCAATTTTGGGCGTCTGTTAATGGAATTGTAGGCTACTTAAGCAGTAGGTCACTCTGTTTAATTTTATTGCACCAGATATGACGTCTTGATACTGATTTGAATATAAATCCTTGTAGACGGCGTTGATTAAGTACCATTCCCACAAGGCTGTACAAAACTGTGGCATGAAATCTAATAATACCCAAAGAGGCTGTGTAGCCCATTAAGGAAATATCAATTCAGATTTTTTTTTTAAATCTTATCTTTCTTATTTACTAATGTTTTTCCAGCTATAACTCAGTAAGTCATTTTTAATTTTGTTGAGAGTATGAAAATCTGAATTGTTGAAAATCTGTTGCTTTTAATTTGGGAGAGTAAAAAATTTTGCCCTCTGGTAAAGAGTTCAACAAGAAGGTACAAAAATTTCATATTGCGTTCATGTGTAAGTAGCACTATATTGTACACTTTGATCAAATTTGTTCATGATTGCTGAAACTGATTGACAGCTGTAGACCTTAACACTTTGTTTTTACAGAAATATCATTATATATCATCGTCCTATTTTGTATTTATTTTTTTTTCTTACTCATCAACAACTGAAGTGTTCTATATATTTGTCAAATAACTTTCACTTACATAAATCCATCTTGTTTTTTTTTCAGTCCTATGCATGTTTACAGTCCTAAATATAATACTAGTATAAAAAAAAAAGAATCAAATTGTTGGATCAAATTACTACTCCAGTAAGTAGTAAAATAACAGTTGCTGTGCAGCACACTTGGTAGAACAACTTCGACTCCCATTGCCTTGCTTACTCTACTAATTACTTACATATTATTTATGTATTACATGTGATAAAAAAGAATTATTTTCATTACATCAAATCATAGCTTAAAACTGTTCAACAAATCCGCTTTTCAGGATTTTCAGTCCTTTAAGACAACTCTCATCATTGGAGCCATAGTAACTGTTATTGTCTGCAAATGGTTTCAATATGGCCATATCTAAATTTTTTTTGACTGATAAAGACTTAAACTTCTAACAAGTGTACTGTCTCTATACCTGTTCCCTCTGCATGGTTATAAGTAACCATAATAACTTGCTGCTCATTGCCTGGTGTCTGCACAGTCACCAGCTGTTGTCCTTCACCTGTCTCTACCTGACTCTCTCCAACAGTAAGTATTCTACCATCCGCCATCCAGACCCAGTTCTGTAACTCACTTTACTGTCACAATTTTCATCAGGGTGAGACTTTCTTACTGATCTCTATGGTCCAACATAAAGTTTTATATAATTCAGTTGTAGCTTCTCTATCTAAAATGAAACCATACCACATCAACATCACTCATCAATCATTGAAAAATTTTCATTTAACACTCATCAGGACTTTCAGTGATACACTTTTAAATTATTAGTTGGTGAATCATTAACTTTTTTTTTTAGATATTAGAAAAAATGTGAAAATAACCACTTCATCAACTTTTACCTTAAAATGTACAAGAACTCAGTTTAATCCATTCCATACAATTACCTCTTTTGACATATTTGTTTTGGTAGTCCTGTTACAACTCAGTTTGTATGATAAATGGTTGCAGTTCAGCTGCAACAATTCATAATTCAGGTTGAAAATAATTCAACAAAATAAGCCATTTACATGTTGCTTTTCTGTTGGATCTATGTACAGTGCTGTATATGGCCTACTGTTAAGTATTAAATTCAGTATAGAAGGGACAGTTACAAAATTGTAAAAATAACTTTTCAATTCTCTTTTAGTGTTTGACAATGTTTTCAGAAAAGCAAACCAACCCCATTCACATGTAATCAATTTCAATGCCTCAGTTCTTTTGCACAATTCCGTAAAGAGGAAAAAATCCACTAAAAAGGAAGGCTGTTGAATGAAACTTTATATGTATTCAGAAAAAAATGAGTCTTGATAAAAAACAATTATTGTCTAATTTTGTTTATAGGCAAGATGAAAAAAATACAAGAGGGTAATGAATGCCCTGAAGTTGCTCACCTGAGTCTTTTGACCAAACATGACTCATTTTCAATCACTTTCAAGATATTATGACAAACATTCAACCAAGCCTTCAAAATTATTGGATTGAAAATTTGGCCTCCAGCTTGTACACAAGCTTTTTCTAGAATTTCTCTTAGTGACATACTTTTTAGCCAAGCATAGCCGATTTTCCCATTGTAGATGTGACCCATTTTCAAACTCATTCAAGATATATATTGACAAACATTCTGACCAACTTTCATGAGTATTTGACTGAAAATGTGGCCTCTAGAGGGTACACAAGGTTTTTGTAAGATCTGACCCAGTGACCTAGTTTTTGACCCAACATGACCCATTTGCAAACTAGTCCAAGAAATCATCAAGACAAACATTCTGACTGATTTTGATAAGTATTGGACAGAAAATGATGAGTCTAGAGCTACACAGGCTATTTTAAAGATGTGACCTGGTGATCTAGTTTTTGACCAGATGTGAATCATTTTTAGACTCATTCAAGACATCATTAAGACAAACATTCTGACCAACTTTCATATGTACTTGACTTAAAATGTGGCCTCTAGAGGTACATAAGGTTTTTATATGATTTGACCCAGTGACCTAGTTTTTGACCAGATATGATCCATATGAAACTCAACCAAGAAATCATCAAGACAAACATTCTGATCTAGACTCATGAGTATTACACTAAAAATGTGGCCTCTAGAGTGTACACAAGGTTTTACTAAGATTTGACCTAGTGACCTAGTTTTTGACCTAACATGAAACTTCTTTAAACTCATCCAAGATATCATCAAGACAAACATTCTGACCAACTTTCAAGAGTTTTGGACTGAAAATGTGGCCTCTAGAGTGTACACAAGGTTTTTCTAAGATTTGACCTAGTGACCTAGTTTTTGACCCGACATGACCCATTTTTTGAACTCGTCCAAGATATCATCAACACAAACATTCTGACCAAGTTTCACGAGTACTGCACTGAAAATGTGGTCTCTAGAGCATACACAAGGTAAAAGTTGACGATGCACAACACACAATGGACGGCAGACACAGCACGATCACAAAAGCTCACCTTGAGCACTTTGCGCTCAGGTGACCTAACAAGAGCATAATTGGCCAAAAAGTGCTCACCTCACTGAATTTTTCTGAAAGAATTTACATCAAAAGTAAGATTAATAAATATTTTCTTCATTAATAAAGGATATCTGTATAAAACTTGCCTAATTATGAGCTAACTCTATTGCAATTCAACACCACTCTGTTATGAGTGGATGCAGTGGTTCTGACTTGAACTCTACAAATGCAACTTGCACACTTATATTATGTCTCTTTTTTGTTTGGGTCGGTCTAGTTTGACTATTGGAACAGATTTTTTTTTTTTAAAAATCCAAGTCAATTCTTGTTTGTTATGCAACCCTATGCATGACTGAAAATTTTGGCGAATTCATCTGAAATCGATCATGATAGTGTTTTGACTGAATTCTGAATGAATCTGACAATTATTCAGTACAACAGTGGCTGAATATTTCATTAAAAAAAAGTCAGATCTGATGAACACAAAGTTCTTTAACATAATGATATCCGTTTTGTAGAGATCGGGTTTGCTACATGGAACATGGGACCCGTTTAGACATCACGCGCAAATCACCCGTAAGGGTCTGCCAGTAAAACACCAAAACTTTGGACAAAAGGCATGTTATGATAAGGTTACCACCTTGAGAATTCAGCCAACAAAAATTTTAATAATAGCATTCCTGTGATGTCATCATCAGTTTAGCCAGAGACAATGTAATCAAATTAACAAAATTACTTTTCATACCAAAAAGTTTCCACCAATCTGACAGTGTCTGATCCAGGATTTGAAAAAAAGTAAAGGATTATTCCCTATCACCCTGAAAAGCATGGTGGACTTCTAAAGAGTATGGGGGATCAAAATTAGCTACAAAACACAAGAAACAGAACTTACCTCATTTAAATTTATTAAACCCTTTCAATTTCATAGTACTATACCTAGTCTTGTACATAACCAAACAAAATGTTACTTTGAAACTTGAAAGTCGAAACTGTACAGGGTCCAACAATTTCTAGAATAGGCACTCGTCCTGCTGGACAAGTGACTTCAAAAAAGCACTTTTCCAGCTTTGATCCTCATTCGACATATGAGAAGAACCCTTCTAATTTTGGACTCGGACATTTTTTTTTTCCAGACAAAAGGGAAATGCTAATTACATTGTCTCTTGTAGAAACGAACCTTAAATACTGGGTTTCAATAGTACCCCACACCATTTATCCGGTCAGGTAATAGAAATTAATAAACCCAAAATGGCAAAGTTTTTTAAACCGGATTCGGAGAAGTTATTGTGTTAATATCATTTGTAGTAATAATTGGCAAAGTTGCTCATATTTAATTGCCCGGAGCATTTTAAAACATTTTTATTTGCAATGAAGGGTACAATAGGCTGATTTGAATCTTTTACTAATTTATCCTGGGGACCAGCATGTACAGGGTGTCCGGAAAGTAAGGTAACACTTTTGTACACTTACAATATGGCTTTAAATTTCTGATGAAGAGTTAAAAATACATGTACATAAATATAAATATGAAAGTATTTTGTGTGAAAGTTTCACTCAATTTTCATTTCGTCACGCACTTTTAGAGAGATTTCATATTAAAAGTACCTTTCTGTCATTGGCGTCATTTCAGTAATTAATGACGTTATTTTGGTTCCTGTTGTCTGGACTTGTTTGTAACAAAATATGTGGTTTTAAGCACATGAAAAACCGAGCTGCTTCACAGAGAGACTACTCTACAGTGAAAAATTAAATGTATGGTGTGCAATGCCATGTCACAGTGGCGAGTTTTATCCGGCCATATGTCTTTAACAACAAGAGTAGTTTCCAGCGCTACCTATCGTTTTTTTAAAGCCAAGTCTGGACAGCGCTTGAAAAGAAGTCCCATACATTGCAAAACACATGCTTTATGCAGGATGGTGCTTCGGCACATACATCTAATACTGTGATAGACATTCTATATATGTTTGGTGATAGTGCAATATCAAGACGATATTCGAAGGTAAAAGATCGCGGAATATTGTGGCCTGTGCACAGTCCTTACCTTAATCTTGGGGTTATTTCAAATCAGAGGTCTACAATCCCAAGGCAAAAAGCAAAAACATATCTTTAAAGAACATTAAAAGTGTTATCAAAAAGAGTGATAATTGAATGTGTGCTAAAGTGATTAAAAATTTCATCGTGCGTTTTCGGCATGGAGAGGGCATAAAAGGCCATCCCAATGAAAACGTCATCCATTACTAAAATGACGTCAATGACAAAAAGGTACTTCTGACTTAAAATCTGTATAAAAGTGCATAATGTGATGAAAATTCAATAAAATTATCACATAAAAAACTTACATATTTTATATACAATTATGTATATTTTGATCTCTTCATCTAAAATTTAAAGCCATACTATAAGTGTACAAAAGTGTTACCATACTTTCCGGACACCCTGTATTATATCCTGTATCAATATTGATTTCCTGAATACCCTTAACTCGCTTATTCAATAATGGAATGGCCATTTTTTTTTCTTGTAAGTGACATATTTATCTGAAAACTTATTTGTTTACTACCTCCTATTTACCAGTTGTCCTGCAAGATGAGCATGACTGATAATTCACTCCTCCTCATCCATTTCTTACCTGTAAATACAAGTGAACGAGTGGATTCTTTGGACCCTGCCATAGATCTAAAAATTAAAAGTTAAAACACTAGACCCTACACTTTCATCAGTTATGCTCACCTCTGCATTGCACTGGCTGTGACTTGTATGTTGAATAACAGATTTTTCCAAAACTGATTGTTCATCTTCAATGCCCCCCACTCCACGCGTAAAGGAATTAGTATATTGCTGATTTTGTCCATCTTAGAAAATAGAACTGTCAATATCGTCTGCTATTTGTTTGGGTTTACCAGCAAAAAATTATCAACTTTTGGAAATCAGTGTTAATTGAAAATAATAAAGTGATATCTAAATAAATTCATATTGACAGCTTTGGTATGTATTTAGATGGAAAGGCAGTACTCCACTTGTATTTATTTTGAAAAATAAGTATTGACAACCTGCAACCAATATATTCAAATTGAGAAGAAAAACAAGAGGGCCATGATGGCCCTGGATCGCTCACCTGAGTCAATAGGCCAAATTTCACTCAACATGCGAAATTCAAATTCTGACCAATTGTCAGGTCAATTGAGCTTAAAATGTGGCATCCAGAGCATTCACAAGAAATTTCCGTAAGTTGACCTAGTGACCTACTTTATCACCATTTGTGACCAAGTTTAGAACTCATCAAAATGTTTATCAAGACAAACATTCTGACCAATTTTCAAGTCAATTGAGCAAAAAATGTGGCCTCTAGAGTGCCCTAAAGGTATTTCTTTAATTTGACCTAGTGGCCTAGTTTATGACCCGAGTTGACCCAAACTCAGATTCATGTGAGATTTTATCAAGACAAACATTCTGACCAATTTTCAAGTCAATTGAGCAAAAAATGTGGCCTCTAGAGTGCCCTGAAGGTATTTCTTTAATTTGACCTAGTGACCTAGTTTATGACCTGAGTTGACCCAAACTCAGATTTATGTGAGATTTTATCAAGACAAACATTCTGACCAATTTTCAAGTCAATTGAGCAAAAAATGTGGCCTCTAGAGTGCCCTAAAGGTATTTCTTTAATTTGACCTAGTGACCTAGTTTATGATCCCAGGTGACCCAAATCCAACCCCATCCGAGATTTCATCAAGACAAACATTCTGACCAATTTTCAAGTCAATTGGGCAAGAAATGTGGCCTCTAGAGTGCCCTAAAGGTATTTCTTTAATATGACCTAGTGACCTAGTTTATGATCCCAGGTGACCCAAATCCAACCTAATCCGAGATTTCATCAAGACAAACTTTCTGACCAAATTTCAGGTCATTTGAGCAATAAATGTAGCCTCTAGAGTGCCCACAAGGTATTTCTTTAATTTGACCTAGTGACCTAGTTTATGACTCCAGGTGACCCAATTTTGAACTCACTGAACATGTTGTGCTCAGGTGGGCTAACAAACTTAGAACATGTTCACTACATACCAAATATCAAAGCTCTGAGCCTTCAAGTTTCACAGAAGAAGAATTTTAAAGTTTTCCCTTTTTTGTTATGTTCAAACTTGTGACCCCTGGGGCGGGGCCAGTATTGACCCAGGGGCATCATATGAACGAACTTGGTAGAGGTCAACTGGGAGATGCTACATACCAAATATCAAAGCTCTACACCTTCCAGTTTTAGAGAAGAAGAATTTTAAAATTTTCCTTCTATGTTCCTTTGTTCTAACTTGTGACCCCCGGGGCGGGGCCAGTTATGACCCCAGGGGCAGCGTATGAACAAACTTGGTAGAGGTCCACTAGGAGATGCTACATACCAAATATCAAAGCTCTGGACCTTCCAGTTTCAAAGAAGAAGAATTTTAAGGTTTTCCCTTTTTTGTTCCTATGTTCGAACTTGTGACCCCCGGGGCAGGGCCAGTTTTGACCCCAGGGGCATCATATGAACAAACTTGGTAGAGGTCCACTAGCGGATGTTACATACCAAATATCAAAGCTCTATGCCTTCCAGTTTCAGAGAAGAAGAATTTTAAAGTTTTCCTTCTTTGTTCCTATGTTTGAACTTGTGAACCCCCCCCCCCCCGGGCGGGGCCAGTTTTGACCCCAGGGGCATCATATGAACAAACTTGGTAGAGGTCCACTAGGAGATGCTACATACCAAATATCAAAGCTCTATGCCTTCTAGTTTCAGAGGCGAAGATTTTCAAAGATTTTGTTTTTTTTTTCCTTTTGGTTGCCATGGCAACCAGAGTTATGGGTGGAATTCAATCTCTTGAACAACTTTGGTAGAGCTTCACCCAAGGAACATCCCTGCCAAGTTTCATCAAGATTGGCCCAGTGGTTTAGGAGATGTTTAAAGAAATTGTGGACGACAGACGACTCACGTCGCAAGACGGACATTGGGCGATCACAAAAAAGGCAGACTTTTTTTTTTCTGTAAAATAAAAATCTGTGAGCTAAGAAAGTGAAATCACTCTTGATTTATAGGAATGATCTGATTTAGTTGTGCTGCCTGTGAAAGTGATTTTTGCACGGACATTTGAGCGTTAACAGGAGATCAAACACTAATTGCCTAATTATTGATTGCACACGACTGTTGCACACTGGTTTTGAAAATGTGTGTGAATATCTGAATGATAAAAAACTTGGATGATTCTTGCAATGGCGCGCTCTGAATAGGACAGTGACCCATGCAATATATCATATCTGAAAACAATAATAAAATCAATGATGAAATAAAGGTATATCTAAAGAATTTTCATTCATCATGACTCCCAAAAATTACAGCCTAGTTTCTTATTTTTGTCAAACTTGGTAGTTTTCTTCTAATTTTCTTTTAAAATATCTTTAATGCCTTATTTTCTCCTCCTCAACTTGAAATCAGATTTTTGAAAAAATGAATGGGCCAACACACACCATAGCATGTGTGATGAGAAGCAGACAAATCAAACAACAACATGCTAATAGATTACACAGCAATATCTTTAACTATTTGGACTAGATCTATCTTTCCACACGCCCTGCCCTTTTTTTTAAGCCAAGCCCCCATAGCTCAGTCGGTACTGTGCAGGACTTGATTTCAATTCCCAGGTTGGCCAAATTCTTTCTAAGGATTGATGATAATCATTGGGACAGGATTCATTCCTCTCTCACCGTTACCCATTGTTACCTTCAGTCTGAAGGGTTGCTCCGATGTTATTTTTGTGACTAGGTCTCCACACCCCTTCACATCAGCCCTTCTTTAACACCATCTGGAAATTTCAAAATCTTACCTGTCAATTTTTCAGTTTGATTAATGTGTCTTTAATCTGCTTGTCAACTATGAAAAAGGACATGAATCGATAGATAAATGATTTAACTTTATGTTGACACCAAGTTAAGTGCAAGGTTTACGTTCATATTTTTGTAATTTACCATTTATTTGACATAAACACATCTGGCTAATTTGTAAACAAAAACACATCTGGCTAATTTGTAAACAAACACTCATTATAAATTCACCTAACTGCGCATGCATGGTCAATTTAAATTGAAAAAATTATATTGTGTGATCGGCAATTTAAGTGATAAATATGACTCCTCATAAATGAAATGCATCCAGTACTTTTACCTTTCATTTTTATGCCCACACTGATAACACAGAAGCCGATAAATTGTGAAAAAAAAGAACTTTAATGTACCGAAAGTGAGTTCCGAAACCTGCGCAGTAAATGTCAAGCCTAGTTTCGATTTCCAGGGAAGTAGGTCAACGGATATTTACATTCCGAAATAATGGAATTACAAGGAGGTAACACTGTCATTTTTTAATTATTTCGGTGTTTTTGTAAAGATTAATCATTAGTCTATCGATTAAGGACCTTACTGTTCACTGACAAAGAAAAGATCGACGCGTATGGCCATTTGAAACGATGCCGTATTTTAATTTTTCACTCCAGATGGGTCGTAAGAGCAGCTGCTGCAGGGGCCAGCGGAGAAACAATCAAAAAAATAACATCTGAGCTAGTCCCTGAATCGGGGGTAACCCTTTATTACTATGGTCATGTGGGAAAGCAGCCAGTAGCCTAGAAAGAACATTGTGCAGAGTATTGGTAAAAGAAACTCCATCCACGGATAGGTCCACTGACTGCCGCAATATAATTGAAATAATGTTGAAAACCACATACAATCAATCAATCAACCTTTTTTTTTAAATTGAAAAAAAAAAAAACCTTCATTCCTTCTCCGGAATTTTGTTGGCAACCTCAGACTACATGTTCAAAGTTAGCCTTTTGCAAAAAAAAAATCTTCCCCTCCAAGAAAAGGTGTTTTAAGAAGGAGACTCAACCATTTTGACAGAACGCTCAGTACGGAACTCAGGGTAAATTGGCAGATGGGACAATAAGGTATGCGTGTAACCTTGACTTTTCACTTCTGTCATGGCGTCCATATTTGTTTTTCAATCTGGACACGTTTCATGATTTATCAAAACGGAGAATAATCACCAAGAAACTGTGAGGTTTCTTTCTTTTCTTCATTTGTACCGCTGATTTTCGTAAATGTTAGAGATCAGACGATATGCTTTTCGTGACCTGGAACACATCAAGCTTCTAATTCTTGAATAACAACTCCCGATCTCTTCGGCGCATGACCATCAGTTTTCGTAGAAAAGGGTGTGATATTTTCTCATTGTCAAACCTTATAACAATTGGTTTAATTATACGAAAGACTCTTCATATATTTACCTTAAAAAATTGGTCGTCGGAAAATATTTTATGTTTTTTCTAAGCCTCTTAAATCTTCACAATAAAAAAATTTTAGCAAATAGCTGAAAGCGCCAAGCACCGGCGGAAGTCAATAATTCAAGGACGGTAACTCCATTGGCGGGAAATTAAAAAAAAAAAACTTTTAGCTTAAAATTTTAAGCAAAGCTGAATCTTTTTATTAACATTCACTCATTACAAAAGTCCAATTCTTTCACGGAGACAATGGATTTTCACACACAAAACATGAATGAAATATTCATCTTTCAATGTAGATTAGAACTGGTACCAACTCGATCTAGACAGGGATCGTATATACACATATATAGGATCCCTGATCTAGATCTATCTAGATCCAGATGTAAATACATGTAGAGTACTCTTTGTGCAGTTGGGTAGATCTTGCCGATACTTATTCTACTGATTGTCATGACAATTTTCTATCTATAGATAAAGCCTAATTCTCACCAGGGATCTTATATACACGTATATAAGATCCCTGTTCTCACCAGGGATCGTTTATAGATAAGATCCCTGTTCTCACTGTCCCTGTCTGGCAACACAAAAAGTCCTGGTTAGGCAGGACATACATACATCTAGATCTACCATGATGAATCAACCTGACAACTCTGGCGACACTAATTATCTATGACAATCCTGGATGAACCCTGTTGAACTAGCATGGGGTACAGACAAAAGCCGCATAGGACATGATAGATGCCCCATGGACAAAAGCCGCATAGGGCAAAAGTCCCATGCACTTACCAGAAATACGCACAAAAGCCCCATGATATTGGATCCATATATTAAATGTGTACAGATAGATCTACAACCTGTTACCAAACAATCCTGTCCGTTCTTTAAAAAACATAAAAGATCAGGAGTCTATGCTTAACTAATGTGTTCAAATGATTATCATTCACATTTCCAGTCATTTGACAACATAAGGAAAGTAGATCTAGATCTACCAGAGAAATGAGTTATATCAGCTCATCCACCACAATAGTTTCTCCGTTGGTAGAACATACGGAAAATTAAGGGCTTAACCCAAACTTATTTTGAAAATTTGAGGTATAAAGTCCTTGGTCATAATGTATTAATTTCTTACATAACATTGGACTTTTGTCCCATAAGGCTATTATCCTAAGGGGATTTTATCGCATGGGGCTGTCATCCTATGAGGCTTTTGTACTACACTCAACCAGTAAACGTTATGTCTAATACAACTAGGGATCAAAGGGAAGATATCAAGACCTGGCTCAAGCCTTGGGTTTTCAGGGCAAACCTGGCACTTCCGTGGCAATGTCTGGTTTCTATCATTTCTCTACTGTGAGAAGCATTCTGGCTTGATTCAGACTATTGTGAACCACAGAAGGGGTTTTACTAAACAGAAGTTGTTTTACTTTCAAACTTGGAAAATTGTGGAGAACAAGGCTGATCTAAGAACATACATTCTTCAGAATGGTTGGTGAATACATGCCCAGGCTTTATTGGGCTAAACCTGGCAAACCACTGTTATGCACTATGAAATACTCCATGCTAAAACTAGGAATTAGCCAGGCTGTTCAATTTAAAGATCCTTCTTCAAGACTGGGAATACTGTGAGGTTATGTCGATAATGTGAGAATGTAATCCATTTTTAAAGAAAATAGTACCAGAACATCACTGTAAACTTGCCGGTCTTTACCAGGTCACCAGCATTTTTTCCTTTTCCCACAATGTTTAAAAAAGCCTTTTCTTTCAGGGTCATTAAAACTCAGGATTGTGTGGTAAAGGATTAAGGTACATCCTGCAAAACTTTGATAGACCTTCATGACCTTGTAACATTCTTAAGAAGAGACAACTATATGGTGCATTCATAGTCAGCTAAAAAAGTATTTTCACACTAGAAAATGATCGAAAATGAAAGTCATGTTGCTTTATTTTTAACTTTAAAATTCACTAACCTAAATTCCAATGGAAAACATGCATGGGGTCTTTTTACGATGTGCTGTTTTCAAAGTACAGCCACATTTCTGTGACCATCAAACGCAAAAACTGGAACATGTAGAACTTGAAAAAACTTATGTGAATACTAAAACTACTAAATATTTTGCAAAGCCTACATATTTTTATGCAGGAAAGCATCTGTGACACATATATAACTTATTTCAGCTTGGTTTTAAGATGTACCGTAGTTAACATACTTGACACAACATTTAAGATGTACCGTAGTTAACATACTTGACATAACATTTTCTTGTGAAGTTTCTGCTCTGTAGGGGTGTACCAGGAAACATAGAACCTATATTGGGACCAGCTAGTACTCATTACACATCAATAATATGGACACATCCAACTGTAAACTCAGTCAAGAAAATTATCAAAACCTCAGTTCAGAATACGTAACTGACTTCCACATTCTTGACTGCATTAATCAAATCTAATTTTCTATAACAAACATGCTAACTCTGTGAAACACTGATGTTATTTTAAACAGGGACAGGGTTTGTAGAGCTAGCGACAAAACCTTGTGTCTTGTTATTTTAAAACAGTAACTGTTGTGCATGATTGTATTCCTATGCATCTTTTGAATATTGTTCAATCATCATTGACTAAAGCATGTTTTGCTTGCAGTTGTTCAAATCCACATTAATGACAATTTTTTCACTTTGTGTTTGTTTTTATGTACTTTCTGATATATTTGGGTGTGATGAAAATGTGTTACCATTATTGACTCAAATATTTACAATGATTAACGACGTATATGACAAATATTTCTTAAAGACAGATTTTTTTAAAACTTTGCACATACAAAGCTCATCATGTCTCTAGGAGAATACAGTAAAAAAAGACGTGGGTCACCGTGCTCGTTTCTGAGAAATTTGCCTTTGAAAAAGGTATATACGGTTCCAAAATTCAGCTAATATTAAATTTAAAACGCCTTTCTTTAATAGTCAGTTAAACAGGAAAATTACTGGAAAAATATACATCATTTTAATGACAATTCATTAATTTTTGCACAAAAAATATATAAAAGCCTGGTTTTGAGCATGGTAAATGTCCAAATATGCATGTTATATATAGACCATTCGAGTTAAAAAGGGAGATAATTTGATCGAATTCAGGGTTAATCTTAAAAAAATACATACTAATGGACAGATTTTTCTTAAACTTTTCACACTTATAGTATTTATAATTCTAAACAATAAGAAAAAAATAAAAATGGCACCTATCCGTGCTTATTTCGTCAGAAAACAAGATTGAAGGTCACTGTGGAAGTTACTTTTTCAAGGAAAAAATTAGGATAAAAGCTCAGCAGACTGGGAAAAGGAGAAATTGCTCAATAGGAGCGATTTCTCCTTTTCCAACAATAATTTTCAAAGTGGAAGCAGCTATACTTCCACAGCTTTAAATTTCCTGCCATTGTTTCCTTGTTTGGTGTGTATCGCAGTGTCAGCAGCATTTTAATTATATTACGGTGACAGTTCAAAGATCTATTTTTTTTTCTCTTCACCAATACGACCCGAAGAAACTGCTACTTGTTTCAGTGCACCAATAGTATTACCATTATGTGCAAAAAATACATAGGTGCACTTTTGATTCAATATCCACGACAAAAATACATGCGCAGTAGGATGCGCATGAACATTTGTCATATATGTCGTTAAGTAGTTGTCCACGGTTGTGTTTGGAAATTAACATGTGGGTAAATAATTTTTCAAAATCAAATATTATCTCAGAATTAGAAAATTAACAAAGTTAAGGGTTATATGCAGAATTTATCTTACGCAACTTGGTCAATTTTTCCCAGTTCACTTTGCAACAGGCAAGTTTTGACCGTTTTTGAGCGATTATGGGTACTTTGTGACATCCAAGTCCATCTTCCCATTCAGATATTGGTCAAATTTGGTTCTCCATGAGATAAGGCTGTTTTGTAATTATTAAAATCATGGATTTTTAGAAAGAAGATTCCAAAAAACAACTGAGACAAGGAAAAGAGAAAATGCCAAATTCACTGACTTTGAATGAGTAGCATTTTCTCAATCAAAATGTAAAGATAACTCAGTTGTCTTGGTCATTAAGTAATATTTTTGTGAGGTCCATTAGTTAGCGACTTGTTTCCTTAACTCTTTACCAAATGATAAAATTTTAGACTGACCAAATTGAAAGCATCTGCAAAAGACAAATGTTACACAGAAGATGTGGTTTCTATAAGAAAGGGTAAAAACATCAAGGGGAAAGTAGAAAATGCTGGTTATCACGTTTTTTAAAGCCCTCTCTGTTAGGGAGGTTGAATTTGGGATTGTGTGTTGAAATAATAACAAAGCTTACTAAGATGAAATTTCATTACCAAAGGCCTGAGCTTATTTCTCTTCCGCTATACTTCTGTAATTTTATAAACCCTTATCTTTCTCATAAGGCTTGATAAAGTGAGAGGTACACATAATATAGAAGTTTGTGCTACAAGATGTACAATGAATCACTGACAGAGGTGTTGTCTGCACATGTCATACTCTTTGAAGATTCGACCTGTCTACTATGACACATCACTATCCTGTACAGGATAAATATTAATACGCTGTGTTATACGCTGCTTATAAAGTAGCAATGAAGAAAATGGCTATTAACAAAATCTCTGTAGGAAAATCTAGCCTGTTTTTCGCTTTCTTAAACAAGAGGGCCATGATGGCCCTGAAGTCGCTCACCTGAGTCTTTCGACCAAACATGACCCATTTTTAATCTCTTTCGAGATATTATGACAAACATTCTATCAAGCTTTCATAATTATTGGCCTGAAAATTTGGCCTCTAGCTTGTACACAAGCTTTTTCTAGAATTTCTCTCAGTGACCTACTTTTTAGCCAAACATAGCCCATTTTCCCATTGTAGATATTATTAAAAGAAAGATTCTGACCACCTTTCATAAGTATTGGACAGAAAATGTGGCCTCTAGAGCATACACAAGGTTTTTCAAAGATTTGACCTAGTGACCTAGTTTTTGACCTGATATGACCCATTTTGGAACTTGTCCAAGATATCATCAAGACAAACATTCTGACCAACTTTCAAGAGTTGTGGACTGAAAATGTAGCCTCTTGAGTGTACACAAGGTTTTTCTAAGATTTGACCTAGTGACCTAGTTTTTGCCCTGATATGACTCATTTTCAAACTCATCCGAGATATCATCAAGACAAACATTCTGACCAAGTTTCATGAGTATCGGACTGAAAATGTGGCCTCTAGAGCGTACACAAGGTTTTTCTAAGATTTGACCTAGTGACCTAGTTTTTTACCTGACATGACCCATTTTCAAACTCGTCCAAGATATTATCAAGACAAACATTCTGACCAAGTTTCATGAGTATCTGACTGAAAATGTGGCCTCTAGAGCGTACACAAGGTTTTTTTAAGATTTGACCTAGCGACCTAGTTTTTTACCTGACATGACCCATTTTCAAACTTGTCCGAGATATTATCAAGACAAACATTCTGACCAGATTTCACGAGTGTCGGACTGAAAATGTGGCCTCTAGAGCATACACAAGGTTTTTCTAAGATTTGACCTAGTGACCTAGTTTTTGACCCGACATGACCCATTTTCGAACTCATCTGAGATATTATCAAGACAAACATTCTGATTAAGTTTCATGAGTATCGGACTGAAAATGTGGCCTCTAGGGCGTACACAAGGTAAAAGTTGACGACGGACGACGCACGGCGGACACAGCACGATCACAAAAGTTCACCTTGAGCACTTTGTGCTCAGGTGAGCTAAAAATTAATTATTTTAAATACATGTAGGAAAAAAAGCTTTTACAAATGCTATTGTTTTACTGCACATCTTGGAATAGTTTCTAAATATAGACTCTAGGGAAACCAGGATTCAAGCAGGGTTTTCCACAGACTTATCAACAGGAAGTGTCTGGGCTTATATCGAAGCTATTACCAAAGCCTGTAGGGGCTGTTTTTATAAATGACTGGTGCATAGGTTACATGCTAGAGCTGAATGAATCATACTAGGTAGCGTTTTATTGAGTACATGTCTATTTTATTTTGATATTCTTAGTAACTGTTGTCGTTTTGAAAAGTAGTCCGGTTCTGTAATCCCAGTAGGTAGTCCCAGAATGCCCAAATCAGGGGAAGAATGCCATCTAGCTGAAGATAATGCTGACAGAGGCACTGACCAAGAGCATGAACAACCAATCAGGTGATTTTATTCTAGTCACAGGTTATCAAGCCAGACCTTAGTTACCTTTTGAAATCTTGTCAGAACAAACAAACATTGCCAGTGTGTCAAGTAGATTATCCTGCTAGTTTCAGAAAACCCCAGAAATCATCAAACTAAATGTAGTTAAGTTTCAAGCTTCCTGGTATTTGTAGTATTGGCTAAATTTCTCCTGTTCGCTACTTTTTAAATCTTGCTGCAAATTTTTGAAAACAATATGACAGAAGATGAAATCGCAAAACATAGGCAATTTTCTCCTTTTGCCATCATGTTTTCACATATATAAATACATTTTATCTCAATTCATGTTGATTTTCCCTTTTAAACTCTTTACCAAAGAACAAAATTTTACACTCTTCAGAATTGAAAGCAATTGCAAACAATAAATAAAATATGGCTAAAACAATAGGATTTATCTATTAAAAAACATTGTGGGAAAAGGAAAAAAATGCTGGTTACCAGCATTTTCTCCTTTGCTCACATTGTTTTAAAATACTGTCTTCCTCAGAGTTGTCAAAACTCAAGGGTGTTTGGTAAAGGGCTACTTTGGTAAACAGGCTACGTTCAAAGTCATCACTTATTCATGTATTTCCTGTGTTTAATCAACAACAGCAACAACAACAATGGTAGTTTTTTTCATTTCCATGGCACTATAATTGATGTCTTTGCCATACCACAAAAGTTTGGGCTAATCGAAATTGAAAGCATTTGCAGACAATAATGTACATGTGGCTAAAATGATGGAACTTGTTTTTGATGGGGGTAGGAAACATAGTTGGAAGAGGAGAAAATGCTGAGTACCATCATTTTCTCCTTTTCCCATTATGTTTTCAAAAGCCTTCTTTATCAGGGTCGTTAAAACTCGGAATTGTGTGGTAGAGACTAAATGAAGTGATCCATTGGAAGTGCTATAAAAATAACAATGATGCAATGAGTCAATTAAACTTTCTATTTATCTTGAGTAACAAGCAATGTAATAACAAATGTACAGCACAGAATCACAACATGATAAATAGGTTAAAACGTAACTTTAACATTGTACAGCACAAGCAGTTTATAAATTGCCTATGAAAATTGAGTTAAGTGTGCAAGATACATAAACATAAAAAGAAACGCAGGATTAACCACTGCAATAACTGCTGACCTCCTAGATAAAATTGTGGTGGAAGCGTCAGAATTCGTTTGATAAATCTACAAATACTAGTCACACAGTACTGAAATTTTTGCCATTTGTCGAAAAATGGTGAATAAAAAAATTAAACATTTTTTATTTAAGCGTATAAAATGTTTACACCGCACTTCATTTTCTGCTTAATAGATATTCAATCTACTTTTATGTTGCTTAGGTAATCAGTACTACGATAAGTAAAATTCATTTTTCTGGTAACCCAACTTAGGTTGTAAAAGGAGTAAGTTAGCAGATTTGAGCAAAATAAAAGATAAGTTTTTCCTTGAAACCAGGCAGTGAGACTCATGCTTTAGTTGAATATCTTTATCCCTTTACCAAACAAACCTCTGTTTTATTGACCCTGAAAGCAAGCGCCTTTAAAAACATTATGAGAAAACAAAAAGTGGTGATATGCAGCATTTTCTCTTTTTTTCCACACTGTTTTCTGCAGTACCAAAGAACTTAAGGTCATTGATATTTTTACAAACATGGAAGTTCACAACAAATGCATAGCTGAAATCCAAACCACACCTGGCGGGATTCGAACCCGTGCGGGAAAGATCCTCATATATCGAGGTTCAAAAGACCAACACCACAATGACTGAGCTAAAGAGAATTCTCCTTAACACAGCTGTTAGGTATTGATTGTACACGGGAAGGAGCTATGCAGTAAGGAAGGAGTGATCTCCCGTAACACACCCCCTCTTTAATGTCATCATTTTTGATGACAGAAAGCCATATTAGGCAGTAATTCTCTCTTTTTTTTTTTTGACAACAAATGACTGAATGGCTAATCCAGAATGAGCCCCCATCTTGTGAACATGAAAGCTGTCAACTAATGCATAGCTAAAATCCAAACCACACCTGGCGGGATTTGAACCCATGCGGGAAAGATCCTCGTATATCGAGGTTCAAAAGACCAACACATAACCACTGAGCTAAAGAGAATTCTCCCCAACGCAGTTGTTAGGTATTGATTTTATATGAGAAGGAGCTATGCAGTAAGGAAGGAGTGATCTCCTGTAACAATATGATTTCAAATTTGCGTCTGCAGCTATTTTCAATTTGGGAGAGTCTGCAGTTATTTCTTTGAGAAAGGGATAAATGGCACTTTCGAAAGTTTCAGCCATATTACGGTCATAGCATTGGCATTACATGTAATTCAAGGCTGTGTTTCCTGGGTTTAACTTTTTACCAAAAAATCCCAAATTTAAACAAACCAGTGGGTGAAGGCCTTTGAAAACTTTGAGGGAAAAGGAGAAAATGCTGGTAACCAGCATTTTCTCCTTTTCCCTCAATGTTTTCTGCCCTATCAAAGACAAATTCCATCATTTGAGCCACATTTATATTTTTGTCTGCAAACACTTTCAATTTGGACATGTGTATATGTTTGTCATGTGGTAAAGAGTTAACTAGAATAACCAAGGAGATCGGAATTGCCCATGGATACTTCCACATGACCATTGCCACAAGCTGAGATTGAACCTAGTATTACTCTAACAAATTGACATGAAATAAATGACATCTATTGAAGACTTTGAAAAGATCGTAGAAAAATTGTGATGAGTTAACCCTTTTCCATATAACAAAATTTTAGACCAGTCCAAATCGAAAGCATTTGAAGATGACAATTTCACTGTGGCTCAAATGATGCCATTTTTCTTGATAGGGTAGAAAACATTGCGGGAAAAGGAGAAAATGCTGTTAACAGCATTTTCTCCTTTTCCCACAATGTTTTCAAAGACTTCTTCTTAAGGGTCGTTTAAAGTAGGCATTGTGTGGTAAAGGGTTAACAAACTAAAAGAAATCAATGAACATGTAAATTTGCTTGATATTATCTTATATTCATTCTATAAAATGTGAACACAAAATAGTTATACATCATGATCAAGTTCTTTTTGAGGTGTACTATCTTTCACCTAAATATAATAATAAAGCAAAATAAAAAAAAAAAGTCTCTGCAAAAAAGGATCAACAAAATAATGTCTGTTAACTACTTACCAGAAGACAAAATTTTAGACTGGCCAGAATTTATTTCTTTACTGAATGACAAAATTTCAGACTGGTTCAAATTGGAAGCATTTGCAGATGACAAATTAAATGTGGCTCAAATGATGAAATCTGTCTCTGAAAGAAAACATTGTAGGAAATGGAGAAGTGCTAGTTAACAGTATTTTCTTCTTTTCCCTTAATGTTTTCAAATGATTACCTCTTCAGGGTTATAACACTCATAATTCTTTTGTATAGGGATATAGCAACTGCAGATAACAAGTTAAATCTGGCTTACATAAAAGAAGTCCTCTCTGAAGGGGTAGAAAACATTGTTGGAATAGGAAAAAAATGCTTGTTAACACCATTTTCTCTTTTATCCACAATGTTTTCTAAGACTTTCTTCTTTAGGATCGTTTAAACAAGAAATTATTTGGTATTGGGTTAAGTAAACGAAACACGACTTTTTTCCTAACAAAGTAAAAGATCTACCGGTATCAATAACAGTTTATATTATATTTCATGTGTCTATTTTTAGAAATGTTATGGGTAAAGAAATGTCGTAATTTAAGCTGGGGGGAATTATTTCCCCGTCACAGTGAATATTTTCCTCCTGTCAAAAATCTGGAACTACTTTTTTAAGTTTTAAAAGTGGCATTCGTTGACAAAATAATCAGAGGAAATATAATATATAATTTATTTCATCAGCTTGTGGTTAATATGGGGAAATATTTGCCGAAAAAGGGAAAGGTATGCGAAAATAATGAGTGCCGTAAGGCACGAGTTATTTTCGCATACCTTTCCCTTTTTCGGCAAATATTTCCCCATATTAACCACAAGCTGATGAAATAAACTCTATTTCTTTCCCCTGCAGTCGGCAATTTTTCAAAGCCTTGTGGGTAAAAGAGGAAATATTACTTGTTTCTTCATTATCATTATGACATTATTTCCTGACCAAATAAAATTCTACTATTATAAGAAGCGGTACAATGTATGTCAAAATTTATTTATAGTAACAGTACCTTGCAGGAGAATTTCAAAAAAATCATCTATAATAGATCTACACAAAATAAACATAAAAAATATTTTTTTTTTCTAATAGAATAAAAAGCACTTCCTCAACCCTTATCCTTCTAAATAACTAAAATGAAATTTTCAATTTGGTAGTACTGCTCTTAAAGACCAAAATATTGCTGTTTCAAAGTTATGTTTTGGGGAATAATATCTCCATATCGGACAGTGTAGATTCAAGATCAGACTGCATGTTCTATGCAGTCTGATCTTGATCTACACTGTCCAAAAAAGGTCAGTGAGTCACACTTAGCAGCCTAGGTTTTAAATGTGATCACTTAACACCTTACCACACAATCCCTAGTTCTAATTACCCTCTGCAAAAAGCCTTTTGAAAACATCACAGGAAAAGGAGAAGATACTGGTAAATACTTAAGACTTGCCTTTTAGCTGTAAAGTTTAAGCTCTGTACTTTATATTGATATCCTAACATGCATCAGTGGATGAGATAAAAACATATAAGAATATTATCTATCTTTCCTGCAAAAAATCCCTCAGAGTATATGTATGTGTATATTGCAGTTTCTGATACTCTGCTATGTTAAAAATGATTATGAAATAAAATAAGGTCTAAAAGCATAGAACAGATATAAAAATTTCTCATACATAATAAACATACATCCCTCTTTTAAGCCTGTACCAGACACTCTAGACTTTTAACAAGTTACCCTGACAGAGAAGGCATTTGAAAACACAAGTTAGAAAAAGAGAAAGTGCTGGTTACCAGCATTTTTTCCTTTTCTTACAATGCTTTCTATCCTTTCAAAGACAAACCTCACCATTTTAGAAACATTTGTTGTCTGCAAGTACCCTCAGTTTGGACAAGTCTAAAATTTTGTCCTTTGGAAAATAGTAAAGGATTTTACACATGAAACACTTATGGGCAATTTTAAATCATGATTTAATCTATTTCTGTATTTGTTATTTCTAAACAAGCTGAAGACATTTGCATGAAAAAGATCCTTAATTCAATCAGGGAATACAATGTTAGGGAAAAGGAGCAATGTCTACTTACAAGCAATTGCTCCTTTTCCTAAAATGTTTTAGAAAGATTATTCTACAGTTGGGGTGCCATAAGTCTGTACAATAATGATCTCAGGAGCTGACAAACGGATAAATAATATTTACAAAGCAAAGATACTGTTTGAAACTACCCAAAGCAAACAAAGACCATTGTTTGAGACATGATCACTTGCTCAAGACATTTATATTGTCAGGCAGCAGACTACTTTTGAAAAAATTTCTTCCTTTGCAATAATGTTTAAAACAATGATTTATGAAGATTATCTATACATGTATTCACTTTATAGAAGATTTCAAAGTTTTAGACTTGTCCAAATTGAGATTACTTGCTGGTGACAAATTAATCATGGTTCAAGTGATGAGATTTGTCTTTAACTCTTTACCAAACGACAAAATTTTAGACTGGTCCAAATTGAGAGCATTTGCAGACGACATATTAAATGTAGCTGAAATGATGCTAATTGTCAGTGAAAGAGCAGGAAACCTTGTGGGAAAAGGAGAAAATGCTGGTTACCAGCATTTTCTCCTTTTCCCATAAGGTTTTCAGAAGGCTCCTACTTCAGGGTCGTTAAAACCAGGGATTGTTTGGTAAATGGTTAAAGGGGTAGGAAACACTGTGGGAATGGGATAATATGCTGGTTACTAGTATTTTCTCGCTTGCCAGTAACGTTTTCAAAAGGTTTCCTCCTCAGAGTCCTTAAAAGTCGGGATTGTTTTGCTGGTTACCAACATTTTGTCCTTTTCCCACAATGTTTTCAGAGGGTTCTTCCTCAGGGCCGATAATATTCGGGATTGTGTGGTAAAGGGTTAAACAGACAAAGAAGACATAGCAAGAAGCCTGTAACACGCAGTTGTACCTTTACCCACAATGTTTTCACTGTCTACTGGAGGTGTATAAAACAATTTGTATGTTAATTACCTCATGAAACAAATTTGAAGCTGACAACTTCAAAAAAAATCTATGTGAAAAACAGGGATAATCAAGATAGCAAGTTTTTCACTCTTTGCAGGTGAAAAAAATGTGTAGGATGAAAATGGTTTGTTGTGACCATTTTGTACATTTGTCACTGTGTTTTCAAAAGTGGGTTTCAAAACTTCAAGGTTTGCTGCAAGAAACAAAAAATAGCTTGCAGGTGATAGAGTGACAAACCTTAAAAGCAAGAATGACTTAAATCATTATGGACTGTAAATGGTTTTCCAAGAAAATAACCTATCTCACATGCTATACGGTGGATTATAGACTGATTTCTTACGGATAAGGACCAATTTTTGGGACATCACACTATTGATATCATGAATAAGATGGAGTGATACATAAATGTGATGTTGTCCTGCAGAAAGAAATCAATCTGAAGGATAACAAACATGATTTTTGACAACTTTTAGAATGTAAGACAAATAACAATTGTTTGTATTGATGTAAAGTCACGTCATACTTTCTTTGTGAACAAATTTAACCCTTTAACAAACCATCCCTGTTTTAATAACCCTGAGGAAGAATGCTTTTGAAAATATTGTAGAAATAGAAAAAAATGCTGGCAACCAGAATTCTCTCCTTTTCAACAATACAGAGAGGATATTTGTATTTTTCGGTGAAAGATCGAAATTTATTTCATCGAGTGAACATCATCGGTAATATTTTCACGAGTGGCGCAGCCACGAGTGAAAATATTACCGATGGTGTTCACGAGATGAAATAAATTTTTATCTTTCACCGAAAAATACAAATATTCTATTTATTTCATGCTTTTAACCCTTTCTGGGAGAAACTTTATCAAGATCCAGTACAGTTCTTTTCAGTTATTCCCCGTGGCGTACCCCCTCCACATAGCAACACATTACAATATTATGTCAAGCACGAGAAATGTAAGGTAAATGACTTCATATTTCAATCTCGGTTGTGAGTCACGCGCATTTTACCTACGTAACTAGAATATAAAAATCGGTATTTTCACTGGTCGTACCCGTGGAATATCGAAAAATATTTTCACTGCTATTTCTCGATATCCTACCAGAAAGCATGAAATACTATCTACCATTACAAAAGACTACCCCACAATTTCAGCAACATTTTATTTATTGTCTGCAAATACTTTCAACATGGGTAAGTCTATTACTTTGTGGTCTTTGGATCACAATCATAAAAATAAAAAAAAATTAAATTTGCTGTTCACTCAGTAAAAGGTTACCAAGATTTTAAATCAAACCAAACACTTATCCTTTTTTTCTACAAAGGAGACCTATCTTGAATTATTTATCGGAAGCAAAGGCACATCATTATCACTCAATATCTCTGAGCCTTCAGAATTCAGGGAATCATGGGATAGACACCTCTGTTGGGAAATCATACTCCTCTCAACACTGGTTTCTGGTTTTGGGGAAGACTCACTCATACCATCATCTAGCTTTTCATAATCGGAATCATTTTCTTGTATGGAATCATTTTCCTGTAAAATGGAATCATCATATGCAACTGTGGAAGGTGTGATTTCAGGGAGTTCTATGCTATTTACAGACAAACTACCAGTATCTACACTCGCATTATCACAGTGGGAATCACGAAAACTGGAAGAAAATGTTACAGGTTCAGTTGCCTGATTCATACTATGAGACTCTGATATATTGTCCAAGATACACTCATCATCCGACAGTGTCTCTGTCTCTGCAGCTCTTGCCCATCTTGTTGAAAGACTCTCTGAGGTAAGAATATTTTCGTCATCACTATGGTCTTCATTTTGAGCATCTGGATTAGTTTCATTGACATCATCATCATTATCAGTGCAGTCACTATCGTCAGACTCTGATGAGCCAGTCTGGCTGTCAGAGGGTAAAAGTACAGCTGTTGAACCAGTTCTCTCCACATTAACATTATTTCTGTTTTCTTCGAGTTCAGTGTTTGAGATGTTATTTGGAGCCACAATAACATTTTCACCTTCATCATTTTCTTCTTGAACATGTACATTCTGATTGCTGTTATTAGTGTCATCATTCTGTGGAGTTTGACTTTGTTGATTATTTCGAGACCTTGACCTACGACTTCTCCTTGACCTGTTGGAAGACTGACGGGCCCTCTGCAAGAACTCTTGCTGAAGTTCGTCAAAATTTCTTGAGGTTAGCATGGCTTCATGGTATGGTGGGGGTGCCCTTCTTCTTAAAAATTCGGCATACAGTCTACTCATGGGGGTTTCGTGTCTGGGCAATCTGCGATGGTCAACTACTCTCAGGGAGTACAGTTTGCAAGAACAACCCATCAGTATAACAAGGAGAAGTGCACAAATCATGGAACCAGATATGGCAGCAATGATGACCCTTTTTGTACTTCCTGTGAAGAGAATATGATTTTGAGCCATGCTTTAGCAAAAGGGGGTTTAATGTGTCTCAGCAATACATTATACTAAGCAAGTCATTGTATAACTATGGATCAATAACATCCATTTTGTTTGCAACCAACTGAATCATGAGGTAGACTGGTCTTTGGACAAGCAGAAAATTGCCAAAGAGCTAAAAAAATTGACCCAGGTCAACCTGCGCCACCTGCACAGGCTGACCTGGGGTCAATATATTTTGCAGATGCATTAAACCCCCTTTTCACTGAGCATGGCCCAGTTGTATTCAACCCTAACAAAACAATTACATGTTTTAACAAACCTTAGAAAAAAAAAGTTTATCAAAACATTGTGGGAAAAGGAGGTAATGCTGGTAACCTGCACTTTCTCCTTTTTCCACACTATTTCAAAGGTAAATTTTATCATTTGAGCCACATTTACTTTGTTGTCTGCAAATGCTTTAAATTTGGACAAGTCTAGAATTTTGTTGTACAGAGTTAACCCTATAACAAACAACTCTGTGTTTTAATGAACCTTAGGAAAAAGGCATTCAAAAACATTATTGGAAAGGAAAGAATGCAGGTAACCAGCATTTTTTTCCTTTTCCTACAATGTCTTTTACCTTTTCAAAGACAAATTTTATCATTTGAGCCACATTTTATTTGCAAACGCTTTCAATTTGGCAAAGTCTAAAATTGTGTCTTCTGATAAAAAAACTACAGTGGAATCTCGTTAGTTCGCACATCACTGGTTCGCACCTATGTGCTAGCTCATATGCTATCTTCAGTCCCGATAATTATCCTTCTTTATCATTGATAAATTCCTCCGGATTCTTCGAACATCTGTGGTTTGTCGTTGGTAGTATATTTCATGTCCCCAAAGTATTATTATACCTTTAGTTTGTATGTCAATTAATCCACTTGCAAACTTACGAAGGTGTGAAAAGATGCGACCTTGATTTTCACACCTGTTGATTGACAATGTCGATGGTACAAATCAGTTTTGAACTACGAATGTAATTTTACGGCGTCAGTTGGTGGTAACGTCAATCAATCAATTAAAACGACAAGTAACAATTCCGAAATTTTTTAGAATATCCAACATGGGATAAACGAATGATAATGGTCTGAAGTGCTCTGAGTGCTTTGATCTCCAAAAGGGAAATCACTCCGAAGGAACTCAATAAATGCTAAAACAACTGACAATTTTTTTCATCATGATAAACAATGGTGACATTTAGCGGCTTGTTTGGCTCAAATTTCATTGTAAATTCCTTGACTCGGATATCTCTCCTAAGTCACCTCTTATCTCCAAAATACAAATTTTGAGTGGAAAGAAATATTCAAGATGCGAAAACGATGTTACCAGCACCTTCTTCCTTTACTGCAAATTGGTGCCAATTCTATCACGTTACAATCATTTTTTGACAGACTAAGCAAAGTCACATGCTTCAATTTTAAATTGGCTACTGGATAGTGATGTAGCTGAAGGTTGGTTTTCTTTCAAACCTTTGGATGGAATTGAATGATGTTATTTTGCGAAGCTAACTAAATGATGAAATTTAAAAATGATTTTGTAATCAATTCTATAGATACTCTAATACAATTTTGGCATTTTTCTTGGTCGGACCGTAACTCCATGAACCAACTATCTGCAAGGCTACCACTGTAATGGGTAGCAGTTTAGGGTACTGCAAGACATGCTACATAAATCTGATTGTCTATTTCTGTAAACGGCACTGAAAATACAAGAACACAGTCACACTTTTTACTTCGCACTACGTTTAGTTTGTATAAAACCTCTGGTCCCTTGCGCTACGAACTACCGAGGTTTTACTGTACTACATTTTTGTGTAAGTATTTAAGTAATGAAGTAGACATTTCGAGTCTGTATAAAATGCATAACATCTGACCACTTTTGATAAACAAACAAGAAAAAAACATCTTAAATATAGACATTTTGACAATGCCACTGCTGGTGAGTTTCGGAAAACAAAAGAAGAAATGAAGAAATGTTCAAATGTAACAGTTCTTCTATTTCCCACAATGCTTCCTTATGCATTATTAAGGACACTATATGCTTTTGGATTCATGAACAGAATTCAGATCTGAATCTACACTGTCTGCAAAAGGGAGTCTGATCTTAATCTACAGTACCTTCCATAAAAACGTAAGTTTTGCTTGACTCTTTATCAAATGTTTTTAGACTGCCTGTGCAGACAACTGTATTTCAATTGTAGTTCAAGTAATGTTTTCTGACTCTGATAGGGTAGAAAACTTTGTGGGAAAAGAAGAAAATGTTGGTCTCCAGCATTTTCTTCTTTTCCTACAATGTTTTCAGAAGCTTTTCATCTTGGGGATGTTTAAACTCAGAATTGTGTGGTGAAGGGTAAAGACAGGATTGAATTCATTAAAACTATGCTTACCTCCACAATTTCTCTCGTCACTACTATCACCGCAATCATCTCTCTGGTCACAAACCCAGGACTCGTAAATACAGCGGCTATTATCACACAGGAATGTCCCATTATGGCTACCACATTGTACAGATGCTGTAAAGGACAGAAAAATGTGGATGGATTATTAAATTACCTTTTGCAGACAAATTTTCAACTTTTTCAGGATTCTTATAAATTTTCTATGGTAAATAGTTGGTATATTTTCGATCATCCATGCCTTAACATCTTACAAGAACATTAGATTATCCATTGGCCCACACATTCATATGTAAGAGTACTGATGTAGTTTCCAGGAAGCAGAATCCAGAGAGATTAGTGTAAGTTGTAAGAACTTGTTTCTCAATCCATGTAAAATAAAGAGGTTTAAGATAACATTTGTCAGCTCAATGTATGCTTTCAAATGTGATTAATTTTTCTTGATACTGGTGCCTAGAGCAATTTTAGATAAAACTAGAACTGTCACAAAAGTGCCGCATACCCCCACACAGCGCCTTGTCACAGAACAGGTGTCATTTTATAAAAAAAATACCATCAAAGTGCCTTAACTGGGTGAAAAAATTTATGAAGTTTGAAGTCACTAGCTTTTATACTTTGGAAGTTATGCCCCAGACAAAAATCCAAAGTTAAAATTTACAATGGGCAATAACTCTGAAAATAGTGGGAATAGAGTTATGGTTCTTGCACAATGCACTTTGCTTTAATGTGATCTAATTGTAAATGAAGTTTAAAGTTACTAGTTTTTGTACTTTGCAAGTTATGCCCCAGATAAAAATCCAAAGTTAAAATTTACAAAAGGCAATAACTCTACATATAGTGGGAATAGATTTATAGTTCTTGTACACTGCACTTCTCGTAAATGAGGTCTATCTGTATATGAAGTGTACAGTTACTAGCTTTTATACTTGGGAAGTTATGCCCCAGACAAAAATCCAAAGTCAAAATCTACAAAGGGAAATAACTCTAAAAATAGTGGAAATAGAGTTATGGTTCTTGCACAGTGCACTTTGCTTTATGGTGATCTAATTGTATTTGAAGTTTGAAGTTACTAGCTTTTGTACTTTGCAAGTTATGCCCTAAATAAAAATAAATTAAAAATTACTAAGGGCAAAAACTCTAAAAATAGTGGGAATTGAGTTATGGTTCGTGTACACTGCACTTCTCATTAATGTGGTCTATCTGTATATGAAGTTACTAGCTTTTTTACTTTGGAATTTATGCCCCGGACAAAAAATCCAAAGTTAAAATTTACAAAGGCCAATAACCCCAAAAATAGTTGGAATAGAGTAATGGTTCTTGTACAATGCACTTCTCCTTAATGTGATCTATCTGTGTGTGAAGTTTGAAGTTACTAGCTTCTATACTTTCCAAGTTATGCCCTGGACAAAAATCCAAAGTTAAAATTTACAAAGGGAAATAACTCTAAAAATAGTGGGAACAGAGTTATGGTTCTTGTACACTGCACTTCTCCAAAATGTGACCTATCTGTATATGAAGTTTGAAGTTACTAGCTTTTTTACTTTGGAAGTTATGCCTCGGACAAAAAATCCTAAGTTAAAATTTACAAAGGGCAATAACCCCAAAAATAGTTGGAATAGAGTTATGGTTCTTGTACACTGCACTTCTCCTTAATACGATCTATTTGTGTGTGAAGTTTGAAGTTACTAGCTTCTATACTTTTGACGTTATGCCCCGGACAAAAATCCAGTTAAAAATTTACAAGGGGCAATAACTAAAAATACTGATGACAGAGTTATGGTTCTTGTACACTGCACTTCTCCAAAATGTGACCTATCTGTATATGAAGTTTGAAGTCACTAGCTTTTATACTTTGGAAGTTATGCCCCGGACAAGCTTTCGTGACGAACGGACAGACGCACGGACAGACGGAACGAACGGATGGATGAACAAGGTGACTCCAGTATACCCCCCCCAAACTTTGTTTGTGGGGGTATAAATATCATCTATTGAACTGGCTATTTACAACAACAGACAAAGTATAAAACAATGCCATTTAGAGAGAAAATAAAATAATAGAGTAAAATGTACTTTAACCCTTTACCACACGACAAGGTTTTAGACTGGTTAAAATTAAATGCATTTGAAGACGACGATTTAAATGTGGCTCAAATGATGGAATTTGTCTTTGATATGATTACCAGTATTTTTCCACAATGTTTTCAAAAGGCTTATTCCTCAGTGTTGTTAAAACACTGGATTATGTGGGAAGGGTTAATTCACACTGCATTTAGTAGTGATTCATTTTTCTTGATGACAGCACCCGATAGTATTTTAAGGAAAAATATCATCTATCAAACCCCCCTATCTATAGTGAAAGACATGTAAAACAATCACACAAAAAGAAACCTATCACACAAAGAGAAAATAATCCAACACATTAAAATGTACACTATAATACATACTGCAGTTAATTTCATCGACCTTACTAGAACAACGACTTATTCCATTACAACGCTCTTCTTTGTGATAGCACTGACCAGTCTGCAACCCACAGTAATAATCAGCCTCAAAACATCGTCCTAGAATAAATAGAAACAAGAAACTTTCAAATTTTTGGCAAAAGTATACAACAAAGTAGTAGACATTGTAGACTCAAGTTCAGACTGCATGTTCTATGCACTTCTCTTCCTGCTAGCATTTTGTCAATCTTCAACAACTTCAACTCCTTATGAAAAAATAGTAACAAATCAAGCAACAAGAATATCCATCAATTAATGGACAGTGAAGACTGAAGATCACACTGGATACTCTGCAGTCTGATCTTTAATCTGTGCTGTCTACAAAAGGAATGAAAGTAAAGCTCAGCTGTTTAGTGCTGTGACGAATGACAAAATTTTAGAACAGTCCAAATCCAGAGCAATTTCTGTTTTAAATGTGGCTGAAATGGGGGAAATCATATCTAAAACGGTAGAAAACATTGTGGAAAAAGCATTTTCTCCTTTTCCCACAATGTTTTCAAAAGCCTTTAGGGTCGGCAAAACTCATAATTGTGTGGTAAAGGTTTCACAAGCTATTACCTCAAGGTATTTTGTATGTCTTTTAGTAGACCTCAGTGCTGTTCTTTTGCCACATAACTTTAACATTGACATATAACCCTAATTTCACAAAGATTATCCCAATTTTATGGGATACTTACAAAGTTGTCTGCTGTAAATTTGTGTTCAGACCTTGAATGTTCTATGGGTATCAGGTAAATAATGTGTATGATCAAATATTTTGGAAAACTATTTGCATTTGTATGAATTAGAAGTGAATTTAAAAAGGTTGGTGACTATGAGGGCACATAATTCAATTTCACACCAGAGGAAACATTATAGTAATAGGATGTGTCATTAACTGTTGTAGTTTTATTGAAAAGTTGCATAATTGTTCATACAGCATCAACAATGTGCAAAATTTTTCATTACAAGCAATTCCTCCATTTGACTTTATTGAAACAAAAATGTCCTGATGCCAGAAGATAACTAGAGGCGCTTGAGCGCCTTATCGCTCCACAGGCCTGATATTTCTATAATGGCGAAAGGAAGTTTTTAACAATTATCATTCAATCCTGCATTTTAGCTCACTGAAGAAACAATTTGGTAGACAACCACCATAGGAACTTACCTGCAAAACAACAATGAAATCCAATGAATAGTTTTAGAGAAGAAATTTTTCAAAGATTTTACTTTATACCATAAAAGGAAAATGAGTCTCCCATAAAAGCCATGTTTTTTGACAGATCTTTTTTTTTTTAAGGAATTCTGTAAACCTGTATCTAAGGAACATTCCTGCAAAATAATAATGCTATCCAAATAGCGGTTTGGGAGGAGAAGATTTTTAAAGGTTTTTTACTTTGGTTGCCATGGCAACCAGAATTCTTCATGGAACACAATTATTTGAAGGAATTTGAAAGAGGACCACCAAAGGAACATTCCTGTGAAATTTGGTAAAAATCCAGTCAATAGTTTCTGAGGAGAAGTTTTTTAAAGAAAAAGTTTATGGACGCACGCACGCACGAACGGACGCACGACGGACACAACGCCATGACAATAGCTCGCTGGCCTTCGGCCAGTGGAGCTAAAAATTATTTGCAGAAAGTAATCTGTTGACCTTAATCTTGCTAGATAAATGACAGATCAAAGGAAAAGGAACATATATCGCATTTCAAGTTTTGTTTCGGCCAAAGTATCTCAGATCTTCTAAACCCCATCACTGTACACATTACTTTTTTCAACCTTATAAAGCCAATTACACATTATATGGCATGCAACATGCGAAAAGGGCATTCAGACATTTGTGTAAAATGTCGTCTTGGATCAGCCTGCGCAGTCCGCTCAGGCTAATCCAAGACGACACTTTACGACTACATTTGATTTTGTGCTACAGTAGACTTGCGCAAAACAGAAAATTGCATAAAAATGGAAAGTGTCGTTTCGGATAAGCCTGTGCGGACTGCGCAGGCTGATCTGAGACAACACTTTATGCAAATGTCCAAATACCCTTTTTCGCGTGTTGCAGGCCTTATAACAGAAAAACATCTGAAGGAAAAATAAAATTGTTCAAATTCATATGGACAATCCCAGATTCCCAAAGTCAAGTGCATCTCAAAATCTCAAAGCAGTCATTTTCTTTGACATTCTTTTCAATCTGATCATGATCTTCACTATCTCAAAAGCAACTTAAATAAAGCCTTCCAAGCAAAGAATTAAATTTTTGACCTACCACATCCAAGTTCATCTGACCCAGATATAGGACAATCCCAGACTCCATTACATCTCACAGACATGTCAAAGCAGTCATTTTCTTCCATACACTTTATTTGGCCTGAGAGGCAAACTCCTGCAGAGAGAGATGAAAAAATCTAAATCCTACAGAGAGATGGAAAAGTCTTTCATTTTTTGCCTGCATATTGTCCTTTTTGTGTCTAGCAGCGAGACCAGTTTTGAAAACATCGTGACAAAAGATTAAATTGCTCATACTATCAACTGCTCCTTTTGCCACTCTTCTTTTCATAAGTCCACATTTTGTAAGGTTGTTCTCAGATTAATATGCTGCAATTTTGTTTCAGGAAATATTAAATCAATCTATTCTAAGGGTAGAGATTCAGTATTAAATAGAGATACAAGGTTTTGTGATTTCTATTGCGTAAATATAAACAACAGAAACTCAAGCAATAAGCAGGTGCCTTCAAGAAATATGGTGAAAAAAAATGGACACCCAATATCAGAATAGAGAGAGAGAGAGAGAGGGAGAGAGAGAGAGAGAGAGAGAGAGAGAGAGAGAAGAGAGAGAGAGAGAGACAGACAGATAGACAAAGACAGAGAGAAACGGAGAGGGATGGATGGAGGGATGGACAAAGGACAAACAGAAAGAGGGGGGTGTGAGAGGGCTAGTTATCAATATACCTTTTGTTTGATATGTGAAATTGAATGGCACTTTATTGTCCTCTACAGATTGGTACACCACATGTAACCAATTAGAAGAGCTTTCAATCAAGACAGGGGGTGGGTTTAAACCATCATATCGTCCAATCAGAGGATAGGTATCATCTGGTCCATCATACACCTTCACATACTCTACTTCAGCAACATTTGGTTGTAGAGAAAAGTAGACCCGTCTAAGTTGTATCTTTGAGCCAGAACTAGTTCCCTGTAAAAAAAATGATAAGGCACATACTAACTTTTGAAGTCCTTAGAACAGCCTATGCTGCCACTGGAAGTTTTGATCTACATCAGACTGCACAGAACAAGCAGTCTGACCTAATGATCTCTATTTTCCAATACTTTTTTCAGATGATAAGCCAATGCAGATTTTAAATTGCAATACCTGATGTTTTAAAGATCCATTGCATGTACACAATACCCCAAGACTAAGTGTCAAGTAATTCATCATTTTAACATGTGACCACATGCAGACAACACATTTCACCATGCAGCAGACCATCTCAAAACATCGTAGCCAGAGGAGAAGTTGCTCTTTAAGAGCAACTCCTCCTATTGACACAATGTTTTCCATTTTTTCCATGTATTTAACCTTCAATGTTGCTTATGCATATTTTACAAGGGTGTTTTCCAAGAGGTCTGCTGCATGTTTTAAGATGAATCGAGTTTACATAATGAGTACCCAAAGTATATTCAAGGTATTAGGTCAACTCTCTTTCAGAAGGTAACATTTTAGAAAAATACAAATTGACAGCATTTGCATGTGAAGGTGGGTCTCAAAGGATGGCATTTGTCTTTGAAAGAGTAGAAAATACTGTGGAAAAGGAAGACATTTCTGTTTACAGGCATTCTCTCCTTTTCCAGACAGGTTTTCTCAAGCATTCAATCCTAGGGTTGTTAGAACTTGAGAATGTATGTTCACTCTTTACAACTTGACAAAACTGTAGACTTGTCCATATTGAAAGCATTTGCAGACGACACTTTCAATGTAGCTCAAATGATGGAATTTGTCATAGATAGTGAAGAAAACATAATGGGAAAAGGAGAAAATGCAGGTTACCAGTATTTTCTTCTTCTCCCATTGTATTTTCAAAAAGCTTTTTGCTCAGGGTTGGAAAAGTCAGGATGAGTGGGTTAAAGGGTTCATAGGTACCTGCTGATGTATGACCCAAGAACACTGATTTCTCCAGAAAGGCGGGGCAAACCAGCCTGATGGTTCCTCCAATCTTCTATCACATTTTTCATTACCTGCAACCAGCGAGAATGGATAGGGTTATTTATAGCTCATGTGTCTAACAAAGTTTAAATCTTAGCCTTCTTTTCTTCATTTATATGAAAAAAAAAAAAATCCAGTGAAAAACTCTGTCAACCTACTAATCAATTTCAACGCCAACAAATTTTACACCTTTGTAAAACTAGTATAAATCACACAAAATAAAAAGAGGTTTGTTTCAAGGCAAAAAGAAAGTGTCTGCATGAAATGAATTGCCAAACAACAGAACTTATTGTTCACCTGAGTAAACAAGAGCTGGAAATTTGCATGGAAAAAGATAAGTCCCCATCCAGCTTAGAAGCCTGGATCTTTCTTTTTCAACATACAGTAAAAGAGAACTTGACCTTCACCTTTGCATTTCAGTTATTGCCTATTCTATATGTACTCTTTATAATGGTGACCCTGACCTTAACTGTAAGCCATAAAATGATCATTATGATCATACATGTATGTATCAAATATAAACAATCTATGCCCTATAATTTGAGACAAACAGTTTTTTTTTAATTTCTCCAAAATAATTAGATCTATATATATGTATACATTCAACTCCCAGGACATAATTTGAAAACTTGTGTACAAGACCATGTTATGATGCAACAGACTTTATCCTCTGATCAGCCTACAAAACAGCCCTCTCTACTTACGGCAAACAACTGGATTCTCATCCTCATTGTTATAGCAATCTCGTATCCCGTCACATTTGTGCACATTATGCAGACATCTATAGATGCTACCCTGCCCTTGGATCCTACAGTAGATCTCTTCATATCCACATGGGTTAGAGATCTGTGTAGAAGGAGGAGACGAGGGTGTTCTTTTGGGTTTACCTGTGGAAAGAAAAAAGACAATGAAAACTTAGCAAGTTCAAACAGGATATAACTTGTACACTCAAGTCCGCCATTAGTTTCAACCCTTTACCAGACAACAAAATTTAAGCCTTGTCCAAATTGGAAGTATTTGCAGATGACAATTTTAATGTGGCTCAAATGGTGCAATTTTTCTTTGATAGGGTAGAAAACATTGTGGGAAAAAGGAGAAAATGCTGGTTACCAGCATTTTCTATTTTTCCCACAATGTTTCCAGAAGGCTTCTTTTCCTGGGTCGTTAAAAGTTGGCACTGGACCGTAAAGGATTAACAATGTTCTGACTTTATCATGTTTTTTCTTAGGTCCCATGAATATTGCTATAAGCTCAGTTTACTGTGTGTTTAGTAGTGAAACGCAAATGAATTCTATCACAGTTACAATTAGTTTCACCAATCTTCAGACAGAATGTTTGCTAAGTCAGGATTTCAAAATTCACAAACCTGAATAACTTCATAAATTGCACTTGGGTATTGACCAATTTTGAGGGCATCTACCTATGCAAAAGCTCAAAAAGGGCTGTACTAACCCCATACTGCACCCATTTTAACCCTCTACCAAATGAAAAAAAAAAATAGAATTTAACGAATTGAGAGCATGCAGATGACATATGAAGTGTTGCTCAAATGCTTATTTCTGTCTTTGAAACAGCAGAAACATGGAAAAAAAGAGCAATGTTGGTTACCAACATTTCCTCTGTTTTCCACAATATTTTCAAAAGCCTTCTACTCAGGGTTATTAAAACATGATTGTTTGCTAAAGGAATAGCACAGAAGCACCTTAGATACCTGCAAACAGAAGTGGGATAACAAGTATGTACTTACAATTTTCCTCATCTCTTCCATTCAAACAGTCATTGATGCCATCACAGATTTTATTGGGAGGTACACATGCATACACCAGATACACGCTCTTACAGTGGAGGTCAAACAAACCACATTCATATCTAGCTGTAGTTGACATGATTGGTTTCTTTGTTGAAGTTGATAGCATTTTCCTCCTTGGACCTACAAAAATAATGTGTTCTAAAAGTGCAATATAAAAAGTATTAAAAATATTTCCCAAAACCTGACAGTGAAAGATCTCCCTCCTCCGTCCCCTTGAAAAGTCATATGTCCTTGTGCAAATAACTGTATAATGCTTCCTGACCTAATTAAAAAGCCCCAAATTTATGCTATGTACAGTTATAAATCCTATGATATATATTAAATCTTTTAACAAGTCGTAAGAATACTATAGAGTGCACCTGATCCACAAGATTCAGAGTGGAAAACTGAAGTAACATACCAGTCTGATGACTAGAACACAGATTGAATATTTGATTTTGGCATGTCTAACAAATTTGTTTGTAAAGGTATGATAACAAATAGAACATCTCTTTATCTCTGAAAAAACAAAACATGAAAGTCATAACCTTGAAGTTGACAAAAATAAGAAATCTGAAATTTTTTCTCATCAACTTACTTGTAGTTTTTCTACAGTTCATTTCATCACTGCTGTCCAAACACTCTATGTAGCCGTTACATCTCCATTTGCTGTAAATACAGGTACCATCATTGCAGCGTTCGTAGCAGCTGGTCCCCAGTTCTGAACAAAGTACAAAATAAAATTATTATGTTCACAGGCAAAAATTAACTTAGCTCAGATATATATACAAATTGTAATTTGAAATACACCTATTTCAATGTCATGTTACTTTGACTGGCTTGCTTTCCTGTCCAACACAGTGTGTGGTAATTCAGGCTGCATCCACCAACCATTCTGAATATTGTTCTAGTAGTAAATTCCAATTTTTACCATATTATTGGCCAAGATGTTTTTTCTAAGCTTGCCTTGATATTCATAATGGGCACAATACAGAGATTGGTTGATGCAATGAATAAGGTCCCATGTTTAAGTTTTTTCCCTTTAAAGAAAAAAAAAATTCCTTTTTTTTTTTTAAAAAAATGTAAAAAGGCAAGTCAGTTCGCCCTTTACTGAAAATTCCTAAAATTCCTATGTTTAAAAGACCCTATGAAAAAGGGTTTTTGGAAACATTGTGAGAAGAGGAGAATCTTCATTTCCTTCAATTCTTCCTACCTTTTAGAAGACAATATCCCTCATTCATATGCAATTATTTTGCCTTCTGCAAATGCTTTCAATATGGACATGTCTAAGATTTTGTCATTTGGTAACAAGTTTAACTCTTTACCACACAATCCCGACTTTTAACAACCCTAAAGAAAAAACCTTTTAAAAACATTGTGGGAAAAGGAGAAAATGCTGGTTACCAGCATTTTCTCCTTTTCCCACAATGTTTTCTACCCTTCCTAAAACAATATCAAATTTTGAGTCACATTTATTTTGTTGTCTGCAAATGCTTTGACTTTGGACAAGTCTAAAATTTTGTTGTTTGGTAAAGGGTTAATCCAACACATTTTCTCACCACTGATAAAATCTGCCCTAAACTGAGCTCCAAACCGCAGAGTATTTTCAGGAATGACAAACTTAATCCAGACATGGTCTCTTGTGGAATGGTAAATAAATGGTATTTTAGGAACACCACAGAGAGTTTTTTCAGGGGCTGGTCCCATCTCGATATAGGCCCCATCGTTACAAGTAAAACCACCAGATTGGAACTCAGAGAACCTGCAATGAAAGACAAGCATCAACTTTAATGGAATAAATACACTTTAACCCCTTACCAAACAACCCGTGCTTGAAAGACCCTAATGTAAGAAAAATTTTGAAAAAATTGGGGGAAATGGAGAAAATGCTGTAACCAGCATTTTTTTCTTTTCCCGCTATGTTTTCTATCTCATCCATACACAAGAGGGCCATAATAGCCCATATTGCTCCACTACTTTTTAAATATACTTTGTATGTATCATGCACTTAATTGGCATTGACAGAGACATAAATCATGAGAAGTCTGAATGGCCTATAAAGTATATAGACAATAACCATCTATACTGTTTTCATCCTTTTCCACACAATCCTGCATTTTAACAACCCCAAGAGTAAAGGACTTTTGAAAACATTGTGGGAAAAGGTAAAAATGCTGGTAACCAGCATTTTCTTCTTTTTCCTAAATGTTTTCTACCCTTTAAAAGGCAAATTTAATAACCTGTACAACATTCAATTTCATCGACAATATTTTCAATTTGGATCAATCTAAAATTTTGCTGTTTGGCAAAGATTTAAATGAAGGAGGAAAACTTACCTTATTGTAATATTTTGGTTTGGAGGGGCCTGTATTCTCCACATTTGACAGTCATTTGAGCTGTTTAGGTTGACATCTAAGCTGTTAATATGCCCAACTAAATCTTGTGTTTCTATAACTTTCCTTCGTGAGCAAATATCTGAAAGCAACAGATTCTGTATTCAGTACCATTTACCAACCGTAAACCATTCGAAACTAGAACTGTCGCAAAGCAGACAAATACCCCCTACCAGCACCTTGTCACTGGAGCAGCACAATCAGAGAAAGGAAATGATTTTCAAAACAAAGATCACATGTGACCTTGACTTTTAACCCATGTGACCAAAAAACATTAGGGCGCCTCCTGGGGTCATTAGCAATGCTTGTTTCAGGATACTAGGTGATACAGCTGATGAGTTAGAGCACGAAAACGATTTTCGAAAAAGGTTCACATGTGACCTTGACCTTTAACCCATGTGACCAAAAAACAATATGGTACCTCCTTGGGTCATGAGAAACACTTGTATAAAGTCCAGGATCCTAGGTCAAATGGCTTTTGAGTTAGAGCATGGAAACAAAAAACAGATGGACGGGCAGACAGACATGGTGAAACCAGTATACCCCCTCTACCTTGTGGGGGGAGGGGAGGGTTACAATTAAATTTTAATTTCCATGATTAGCTGTTTAGCATAGACATTCTGTCTCAGCCAATCAGATGCCTAGTCTTTGAAATTAGAAACAAAAAGCACAGGTATCTGGAATCATTAATGAATATACCACCAGGGGCCAAAGGTTATAAAATTCTAATACAACCTCAAAAGAGTTGGTGGTCAAACGTTCAGTTTTATTATTGCCTCAGATTGTAAGAAAGCTTAAAAACTTTAGCCGTTAAAGCCCTTTCATATCTGTAGTTGCTTTTGCAGCTTGTATAGATCAAGATCAGACTGCACAAAACAAGTAGATGATACTGGATCTACTCTGACCTTTGTGCTAACACATTCTAATCAACAGCAGCTTTGACATAACAATATTTACAGTGTCTTCCATGACTAAATATTTTGAGTTTATTTGGCAATGAAACAATTAATTTAATCAGAAAAAAGTTACTAAATGAAGAAGGTCCTCCAAGGGTATGTCAAATTACATTGTACAGCTTTGAAATTACATGCTTTGTTGACTTCAGCAATGAGCTCACAAACACCAAGAGGGCCATGATGGTCTTGAAGTTACTCACCTGAGCCTTTTTTACCAAAAATGACCTGAGATATCCAGAAAAAAACATTCGAACAAGCCTTCAAGAGTATTGGACTGAATGTGGATTTTAGGTGTAAAAAAGCTTTTTCTAGGATTTGTCTCAATGACCTGCTTATTGACTCAATGTGACCAATTTTTTAACTTGTCTGAGACATCTTCAAGACAAACAGAATACTTTAATGAATATTTGATTGAAAATGTTGTCTTTAGAGTGTACACAAATTTTTTCTAAAGTTTAACCTAGCGACCTAGCTTTTACCCCAATACAACCCATTTTCAGACTCATCTGAGGTATCTTTAAGACAAACATTCTGACCAAGTTTCTTGAATACTAGACTGAAAATGTGGCTTCAAGAGTGTATATAAGGTTTTTCAAAGATTTGACCTGGTGACCTAGTTTTGACCTGACATGACCCACTTTCAACCTTGCCCCACATATTATCAAGACAAAAATTCTAACCAACTTTCATGAGCATTGGACAGAAAATGAGGCATCCAGAATGCACACAAGCTTTTCTAAGATTTGATCTGGTGATCTATTTTTTGACCTGACACAACCCATATTCAATATCATCAAAGATATTATCAAGACAAATATTCTGACTAATTTTCAATTTTTCATGAGTATTGGGTTGAGAGTATGGCCTCTATAGTATACACAAGGATTTTCTAAGATTTGACCTGGTGACCTAGTGTTTGACCCCACATGACCCATTTTCAAAATCATCCAATATATCATCAAGACAAACAATCAAGAAAAAAATCAATTAACTTTTATGAGTACTGGACTGAAAATGTGGTCTCTAAAGTGTACACAAGGGTTTTCAAAGATTTGACCTGGTCACCTAGTTTTTTACCCAATGTGACTCATTTTCATTCTCATATGAGATATCATAAAGACAAAGATGCTGCCAAACTGCCAAAATGTGGTCTTTAGAGCATACACAAGGGTTTTCTACAATTTGACCTGGTGACCTAGTTTTTGATCTGACATGACCCATTTTCATTTGTGATATCATCTAAATAAATTCTGAAAAACTGTCCCTAGTATTAAAGTGAAAACGTGGTCTTTAGAGCATACACAATGGTTTTTAAAAAATTTGACCTGGTGACCTAGTTTTTGACCCCATGTGACCCATTTTCAATTCCATCAAGACGAACATTTTGACAAAATTTTACAAGTATTGGACTGAAAATGTAGCCTTTAGAGTGTATACAAGGTAAAAGTTGATGGTAGACGATGCACAATGGACACAGTATGACCACAAAAGCTCACCTTGAGTACTTCATGAACAGGTGAGCTAAAAAGGTTTATAAGCACAGGTCTAATTAACTCTTGTAATAACAAAACAGAAGGACCAAAACTGTAAATATCTGAGGATTTTGCTATCCCCTTGCAACCTCAGCTTTTAGCCCTTTAATCCTTTAATACACAGACTGACACACCCCTGTTTAAATGACCAAAAGGAAAATCACTTTTAAAAACATTGTGGGAAATGCCCTTTACCAGCATTTTCTCCTTTTCCATGATGTTTTCTACCATTTTAAGAAGAAATCCCATCACTTGATTGACATTTGATTTGTCGTCTGCATAAGCTATAAATATGGACAAGTCTGAAAATTTGTCGTCTGGTAAAGATTTAACTGAAGATATCATTGATACAATACCTCCAGCCGACAAATTTTTGCCCCTCAAAACAGATTGCTTTTGTAAACCTTGTGACAATAGATAAACTTGCTTACAACACTTATTGATGATTATTTTTTTTGCAAAGATATTTTCAGGAGGTTACAAAGTCAAGCAATGTAACACAAGTGATTTCCCCCACAGCCAAACTCTTTTGATAAGCAATTTCTCCTTTTGCCTACAGTGGTCTGCTGCAACATGAAAACAGTAATGTCTTAACCCTTCACCACACAATCCCGACTTTTAACGACCCTGAGGTAGAGGCCTTTAGAAAACATTGTGGGAAAAGGAGAAAATGCTGGTAACCAGCATTTTCTCCTTTTCCCACAATGTTTTCTACCCTTCCCAAAATAAATTTTGCTTTTTTAGTAACATTAATTTTGTTGTCTGGAAATGCTTTCAATTTGGACAAGTCTAAAATTATGTTGTTTGGTAAAGAGTTAACCCTTCACCAGGGTCGGTATTCACCAACCATTCTTAAGAAAAATTTTAAGTCGAATTTTCCAGAGTTTTCTAAATTTGAAAGTAACACATCTTCTGATTGGCTAAACCATTAGTTTAAACAATTAGACCCTTTCAGACGTGTTACTTTCAAATTTAGAAAATCTTGAAGAATACGACGAAGAATGTTCCTAGAATTGTGGGTGAATATTGACCCAGATAGCTAAATTTTATACTTTTGAAAGAATTTACAGACAACTAACTAAAAATGACTAAAATAATTGGATTTGGTTTTTAAAAAGTAAAAAACATTGAGGGAAAAAGGAGAAAATGCTGCTTACCAAAATTTTCTTCTATTTCCACAATGTTTTCAAAGGGCTTCTTCCTCAAGGTCATTGAAACATGGGATTTTTCGGTACAGGGTAAAAGGAATAATGTGTACCTGTCATAACCTTGCATTATTACATGACCTTTTGAATGGAAAAAAAAAAGTCTTCCTACCTGAAGACCATCCTGTAGCCGGATAACATTCATGGTAGGCCAAAATACCTGTAAAAATAGAACAGCTTTAGTAGTAAAACAAAAAGATATACAGACATCAAAACCTTATTCAATGAATGTCAACCTGGCTCCTTTTTTTTAACTCTTAGCCAAACAAAAAATTTTTAGACTTTTCAAAATTGAAAGCATTTGCAGACGACAATTTTAATGTGGCTCAAATGATAGAATTATCTTTGATAGGGTTGAAAACATTGTGGGAAAATGAAAAATTGCTGCTTACCGGCATTTTCTCTTTTTCCCACAATGGTTTCCAAAGGCCTCTTTCTCAGGGTTGTTAAACCTTGGAATTGAGCCATAAAGGCTTAAGCTTGACTTCACACTTTCATGAGGATTCCGTTTTAGATGAGATTTAAATACCGTATCGTATCTTTTTTAAGCCCTCAGAGGCGTTACATTTTCCAAAAGGGTGGTGATTAATAGAGGTAAAACGACATAGAATCTTCTGAGGATGACGATAACATTGCCATCCAAGTTTTAGTCAGTACCGACTGCAAAGCAATCATGATTTGAGAAACCTACCATTTAATGCAGTGTCGATTTTACCATCAATCAGGTTTCACATGCACATTCCATAGCATTAGACTTCTGTCTTTGATACCTTCACTTTCATGAAGTTTTTCCAAGTTAGTTGCCATAAGTGTACCTTTATTCTGATGGTCAGGTGTTAATGAAATCAATTTTTGCAGTAATTAGGATCATGTCGATGCCATAGGTGTTTATTCCAGGTGAGTTATTTCAACTTTATCGATGGATTGGCTGTCTGGTAAGCCCATTTTTGGATTGAAAAAGGCTGGGGAAGTGTTAATTAGAGGGGGAGTGATAATAAGAGACATTACGGTAATCTAAATTATTACCTTCTGAAACCTTTCTGCAGCAAAAGACATAGCTCTGATAGGTTAGAAATTTTTTGAGAAAAGGGAAAAATGCTCATTACCATTTCATTACAAACTCCATGACCAAAAACAAAAAAATTGCCTAGTAGAAGATCAGTTAGAAAGATGTTTAGCGAGTGAGTTTTTTCCGTAAGTCTACAGTCAAATACACACCTTGTAATGCTAGTCATATATCTGCGACAAGATGCACACCATATAATGAAGAATCAAGGCTTGGATTACGGGCGGCAAGTGGATCTTGTATGTGATTCCGGATTGGTTCACATAAGATATTGTGTGAGAATCCCGTGTGCACACCATTTGATGCAAATGGGGAATGGGAAAATTGACACTTGATTCATTAGCACTGTGTGTTGTGGTATGTATGCATGTACGGGCTTTTTCGTGACTTTTCGTCCCTGGGCTTGTTTGCCCGGGCTTGTTCATCCAGGCTTGTTCGTCCCAGCTAATTTCTCATTGGTTCGGGCTTGTTTGTCCCACCTTGCTTTAGCAGTCTTAGTGTCCTTTTCCCCAGGGTTCTCACTAGGTCCAGAATCCCAAGAGTCATTGACTCTTGGGCCCAAATTTTCAAGAGTCAAAATGGAATTTTCAAGAGTCAAATAGAAATGTCCAAGGGTCAAAATTATCACGAAGAGATAAGGGTAAAATAATGAAAACTTTCCATTGATGGTCTTTGTTTATGGATAGGAATTAGATAAAATACCCCATCTTATGTAGAGACTTGTTGGAATGAAGTGGACAGAAGAATTTTAAATTGCAGCCCTAGCATGCAATTCATCTTGATGAATAAATGGACACAAACAACTTTTTGAACTGTTTACCAAACAACAAAAACTTTTGACTAGATCATAGTTATTTTAGACATTTGCAGGTGACAATTCAAATGTGGCTGGAACGACTTGGTTTTTCTTTCTTAGTCTAGAACATTGTGGAAAAGGGAGAAAATAAAGGTCACATCCATTACAGTGTTATTTCTTAAGATTTAAGTCTTCTTTTCTTGTCCAATTACTTTTTCTTTCACACTTGTTCCAGCGCTAATAATTTAAGACAAGAAGGCCTAACCTCCATCTTTCCCCCCCCCCATCTAATCTATAGGTTGTTGTTTATTTTCATCTTAAAAAGTTTTTCCAAATTTTTAAACAGAGATTTTAGCTTTAACTTATTGTTTCATAAAGAAATAAGTATAAATTCACTGTTTAAATTTGTCATGAAAGATGAAAAGATAGTTTGAAGTGCCTCTGATCAGACGATGTCAAACTGACTTCAGTTGTGTCATGGGTTTTCACGTTTTTTTTCCAGCGATCTTTTTTTCAAATCAGTTAATTTTTTTACAAGTATTACTGCATGATTTGATATAAATTTGTTAATTAGGGTAGCAGTTAACTTGAAAACCTGTAATTTTACACTAGATAATTGGATTAACACCTTTATCATGTTTTCAAAAATGACTCACCACTCGCCAGCTTGATTACGTGTGATAAACAGAGCTGCGTGCATCTGTACACAGTTGATACTGATCATGTTTATTATAGTCTACATTCCTGCCGGATGCATGCGATATAATTTATATGACCCTTTGGCTGGTAATCTCATGCGTCAGATTGACGCTTAGGCATATATTTTTGAGCGTCAAAAACGGGTCATTTCGGATTTCCAAGCCTCAAAACCCGGAGTCCCGGGTCAAAGGAGAACCCTGTTTCCCTCTTTCAGAGATGATCCCTGCCTCTTTTAAAAAGAACACACCAAAAAAAAGGAAAAAAACAATGAATAATTTATCATCTCCAATGGACTAATATGAGACTGACACTAGACTCTCAGTCGGATATACATGTATACATGATGAGTATCTTCCAACCAAATGTGTTAATAGTGGATACTTCACAGATTCTGACAGGTATGAAAAGGTGTTAGCTGCACATAATCCCCGACTATTTTACTCAACCTAAGAATATCTAGAAAAAATAGTCATCCCTGTCATTTCGTTTAGAGAAGAAATCAAAGTAAAGGAAAAATATCAATGGATATGCACTTCCAATTTATAGTGTGTTGTAGGACGGTACTAAGCCGTTAGGCAAGAGGCAGTGGAGTACTGGCTGCCGCGAAATACTGCAATGGTGCTGAAAACAATGTTAAATATATCAAAGCATTGATAAGTTTTATTCACTGTACATATCAAATACAACAGATAAGATAATATGGGATGCACAAGCTCGGGCAAACAAGTCCAGGCGAACAAGTCCAGGGGCTAACAAGTCCAGGGCCTAGTCTCAATACTGAGACGCTACGGTGATTTTTTTCATATTTGGACAAGTCCATCGTAAATTTTCCGGTAGCAAAGATAGAGCGCTATACTGACTTTCTGTTTTGTCCATTTAATCGGTATTGCAGTGAAATGCATTTAACTTTTAGTAACAAACATGACCAAAGACAAATTTGTATTATATCCTTCATTACATAAAGATCTTGTAGATGTCGTTTATAACATGTAAATCTCGGAAAAATCACTGACAAAATTTATCGTGCATGGCGGCCATTTTGTGTGTTTTCGGGAACGTAAACAACAGAAATGCACTGTTTTCTCTTATGTTCAGTGTTTGAATTGAAAATATTTTTACTTGAACGAAGGATTATTAAATGCACAAGCAAAAGGTATGTTTAAATCCTAGTTTTGTGCTCTATATGCGAAATCAAACTTGCACACAAAATCTGTGCAGAGCTTTCAACTAATTTGGTCTTGATCATCTCTGTACCCAGAGGCAACCAGTCAAAAAGTAACATCTGTACTAGTCCGGAGCCCTGGATTAAACCTAATAGCTGACAAACAGAATTAAGACTCGTATATATCTGTCTGAAAGATGAACGATAAGATTATGAAAGTTCCAGAGGCAACAGAAAAATGGCTACCAAGAAAGGGAAACAATCACAAAATAACATCAGAGGTACCTTACAGGTCAAAAGTAACGATATGCATAGTTGTTTCCTTATCATCATGGAACACAAACACTCAAGGCCAGTCTTCTACTCTATGCTAAGCTTAATCGACAAGCATCTGAATATCTTTTTCTTACTGAATCTTTAATTAGGTAAATAGAATAATTACAAAATTTTATTTACCCAACAAAATAAAGGTGAAAATCCTTGACTTCATTACCGTCTCTCATTCAACTTCCTGTTTCTGGTACAATGAACAAGTCATACGACAATCATGTTTTACAGGAAAATGGTAAATTATTGAGCCTCTTATCACAGGGAATGATATTTGAAAATATCTTTCATTGCTTTCATAAACAGAATTCTGTTTCTTTATTAGTTACGTGTCTAAATTTCGTGGTTAAATTGTTGTTTTCTTTTCCTTTTGTCTGTTTTGGTTTTTCCTTGACATTTCATCGGTGTCAATCGGCTGTCATCGTACAATCGCAATATTTCGGATATATGGATAGGGTCTAAGCCCGTTTTTAGTCTGTGATTTTTCTACTGCAAAATCGGATCAATTTATTCTTTGACTTTTTAATTTAAGTTTGTTTAACGACATTATAGTTTTTATCATCAAATAATTATTTTGTTGGAGTACACAACATTTCGTATTTATTTGTTGCAACTTCTCTTTTGCATTATGATTGGTTGACAGCCTTTTTTTCCCCAACGTATACAAAGTAACTCGCTGTGCACAGGCAACTTTAGAGAACAGCATTCCATTATAAAACTGCTCTACATTAGGACCATTCTAGGAATGACCAGCCCGCATAGCTCAGTTGGTAGAGCGTAGGACTCGTGAACTTGAGAGTGTGGGTTCGATTCCCACGGCTGGCCATCTAAAATTACTAATAGTCTTTCGGATGAGACGTTAAACCGAGGTCCCGTGTAACGGTGCTATACACCGAGCACGTTAAAGAAGAACCAGGCGAAATTTAGGATGGGTTTCGTCCTGTATCTGCACTATCCCCCGCAACAATACTAACAGCCTTCAGGGGGGCGTCGCCCATATGGGCAACCTTTGGCGACGATAAATAAACGCAAATTCAATCAAACCATTCTAGGAAATGAAATTTGGTGGTCTTTGAGCCTCAACTCTTTCTTCGCCATAGGCCGAAACAGGGGCTTTTGCAGAAGGCATAGCTCAAGATCAGACTTCGCAGAAGGTGCAGTCTCATCTTGGATCTACAGAGTCTGTTTGATTAGTTTAAGCAAAAGATTAAAATCTATTTAATAATGTAAAAAATATCTATTTTCAGCCGTTCAGAGAGATCGAGTTTATATGTTTAGCACTGAGACAATCCCTGGTTTTAATGATGTTAAGGTAATAGATCTAAAAATATTGTGGAAAAAAGTGAAAATTCTCCATTCCTCCATTTATCAGAATGTTTTCTAACCTTCAGGAAACGAGTTTAAATTTTTGAATCACTTTTATGTGGTCGTCCGCGAATAGTTTCAATTTGGAAATGTCTTAAATTTTGTCATTTGGTAAAGAGTAAAGGGAATGGTTTCAAGTGGTGTATATTTAACCGTTTCCCAAACGACAAATTTTAGACTCTTCCAAACTCAGAGCATCCTCAGACGACAAATTCAGAATGGGTACAAATTAGCTTTAGGTCTTTAATAGGACAGAAAACATTGTGGGAAAAGGAGAAAATGCTGGTTACCAGCATTTTCTCCTTTTCCCACAATGTTTTCAGAAGCTTTCTTTCCCAGGGCCGTGAAAACCAGGGATTGTTTGGTAAAGGGTTAAAGGCAGAGGAAGATTTTGGGTCTGAAAAAAAGTGGTCAGAAGTGTAACATTGTGAAAAAAAGATGAAATGGTCCCCCTCAGCCAGTGCAAAAGATACATATTAACTGCAGTTTCAAGGCTTTGTTTACCACATTACCTGGCAAAGAAATGGACAGTGTGGATACAGGATCAGACTGCACATTCTGAACAGACTGATCTTGAGTTGACAGTGAGATGCTCTTTGAAAAAAGCATATGGCATGGTGGTACATGCATATTACAATACAGGCCGACATTTATCTGCAGCAATAACAAGACAATGTGAGGGAGAGAAGAAGTATTTGAAAGGAATTAAGATGTCAGGACAAAACTATGGGAAAAGGAGCATATACTTGCAAGAAGGAATGACTTGATCCTCATTCCATAGTTTCTCTGTTTGAATAGTCTTCAATGGCATTTTCAACATTATTTCAGTTATATCACAGAAGCCAGTGCACCTATCCATGCATCTTCTTAACATCTGAAGCTGTACCATGTATACCCCGACTTTTTTTCTTTTAACCCTTTACTAAACAATGAAATTTTTGATGTGTCATAATCATTGCATTTGTCAACGATAAATTGAGTGTGGCTGAAAAAATGGAACAAGTCTATGAAAGAGTAGAAAACTTGGCGGGAAATGGAGAAAATGCTGGTTACCAGCATTTTCTCCATTTCCCACAATTTTTTCAAAAGATTTCCCCGAAAATGTCGTGAAAACTTGGGATTGTGTGGTAAAGGGTTAATGACAAAACCATTTTTGTGCCTTTGCATATACTATTAATATATCATGCCAAACCTGGTTAACTCACATGCTACTGTTTTCATTGATTATCACTTGTGTTAGCAATTACTCCTTTAATCAGTAGTATTGGTCAAGCTTGAAGTTACTAGTCCTGTACACATCAGTGAAAGTCTTAATAAATAACTCTCCTAAACACTCTGCTTTTGTTATTTTTGTTGCCTTTTCACCTAAAGTTACTTATTCTAAAATTTTTTTTTACTCTAAATATTAATATCATTTATGATCATGAAACAACCCTTATCCAAAATTTGGAAAACTCTAAATGCTTCAGCATTCATTTTCATCCACTTCTTCAGTATATTTCAAACATGAATGTATTATCTTTCGCAGATTGTTCTCTACCGACTCTTGGTTCAGCCCTTGTATTCTTCTTAAGCCCCTGGCTGCTTTCCTACATAACCATCATCAAAACAATGATCAACAGTATAATTATAGAGCAATGAATCTGGTCACAATGACTATCATCAATCCTGGAGAAATTGGCCAAGCCGGTGATTTGAACTAGCTACCACCTAGTTTCATACCCTGTATGTCACTGACTTCAAGCTCCTGGGCTCATCTGTATAGTTTCAATGCAGTAATGTGTGGTAATATGTGTTCTACAATCCTTATTTTTCTGTGTTTTTCTTGACACTCAATTTTTTTTGTTATTCACATTAACTCTTTACCACATGGCAACAGTGTAGACTTGTCCAAAATGAAAGCTTTTGCAGACAATTTAAATGTGGCTTAACTGATATAATTTGTCTTTCATAGGATAGAAAAAATGGTGGAAAAAGAAGAAAATGCTGGTTACCAGCATTTTCTTCTTTTCTCATAATTTTTGCATAAGGCTTCTTCCTTAAAGTCATTAAAATTCAGAGTTGTGTGGTAAAGGGTTAATATAATTTCACTAAAGGGGTCATATTTACCATTTCTAGGTCTATATTCCAAAACTATCTATCTGATTGGATGAGACATTGTTACAGCCATTCACTTGGCTAGTCTTTGAATGCAAAATAAGGATAATACTTAAAATTGCTGCCTTTGCAACAGTATTGTCACATATGTAAAAGCAGTATTACTGTAATTATTAAATATTGATTTTGATTGTCTGGATTATAAGAATGTTTTCAAAATGTATGCTGCAACTTCCTTTCAGGAGGTTAACTTCAAAGAATGTAGTTATTGCAGATGAGATAAGGTGTTAAAGCAAAATATGTTAACAAGTAACTCTGATCCTGGAGCATGTTTAACAAGCATTGTAGATATTATCCAGATTCGCTAGTCCTTCTTTTTAGTGTCTTTGGAGTAACAGTGATTTTCTTTATGTTTTTCATTTCAAGAGTGATTTCTGTGGTTGATCTGTATCATTGTTTTGACAGCATTTCAGTCAGATGACATCTATACCAACTGCCAGGTCATTTACACATACTACGGTTAGCAACATTATCTTAACTCTTTATCTGACAACAGAATGTTAGACTTGGTGACTCTGAGGAAGAAATCTACTTCATTTTATGCTTTTCAGTATCGAGTAATAATGGTGGATTATGGTTTGATATTTCATGGTTACGACCAGTGAAGAATACCAATTTCATATTTTCTAATTCTTCAATTGAACGCCGATATAGTAGTTTCCATGCACTATTTACCTAGGTAAACAGCCCCTGTAATTCAACCAGAGGGAAACATGACATAATTTATGCTCATTTACCCTACATTTCTCACACTTTATGTAATATTGTAATGTGTTATGTGGAAGAGGTACGCTGCGAGGAATTATCGAAAACAACGGCACTGGATTTTGAAGTAAGTCCAACAAAAGAGTGGTTAGAAGCAAGGAATAAACAGCATATGTATCTGCTTTTTTTTTTTTTTCGTTGAGGGATAGAAATTTATTTCACGTAAGCATCTGTAATATTTGCATGAGTGACTGTGCCATTCCTGAAAGTATTACTATGTTCACTCGATGAAATAAATTTCAATCTTTCACCGAAAAAAACATCTTTCCTTTATCTCCTTTTCCCACTCCATTTTCTACCCTCTCAAAGTCATATACCATCATTTGTGCCACAATCAGTTTGTCGTCTGCAAATGCTTTTAAGTTGGACATGTCTAAAATTATGTTTTTGGTAGTAAAAGTTTAGCATCAGGATGTATAATACAAGAATAGGCTGCAAGTTTTGTGCAGTCTGATCTTTGTCTACAGTCTGCAAAATCTATGCAAGTTGCCACTGGCAGTGAAAAATTTAACCCTTAAAACGCCACTCACAACTCTAATTACCTTTTTTGGCTAGTTTAGATCAACATCAGACTACACAAAACATGTAGTCTAATCTTTGCTCTACACTGTCTGCTTTGCTGAAAGACTGGTTCTTGTGCACTACACTTGTCCTCAATATGATCTCCCTGCATATGAAGTTTGAAGTTGATAGCTTCTATACTTTGGAATTTATGCTCCAGACAAAAATTCAATCTGTAAAATAACAAAGGGCAATAACTCAAAAAAAAAAAATGAAGACAGAGTTATGCATCTGGCACACCGCAGTTGTCCTTAATATGATCTATCTGCATATGAAGTTTGAAGCTGAGAGCTTTTACTCTTTGGAAGTTTTGCTCCAGACAAGATTTCAGCAGATGCACAGACGGACAGACAGGGTGACTCCAGTATACCCCCACAAACTTTTGTTGGTGGACATATAATATCACATGGACATTTTTTCAGTATTTAATTCAATTAATTCATTTTGCAGTTTAAATGAATAAGAACAAGCAATTTTGTTGAAATGATATCCCCTGCCAAAAAGACCTTTGTTGATACAAACATATTAGAGGTATTGTGTGTTGCATGAACATGTGGCCTTTTTGTTAATGGTCCATGATAAATTACACATTAAGCCCCCTTTTTCCATGGCACAGCATTTCATTAAATGAAAAATATATAAGCGGTCCATAATGAGATAATACATTAAGTCCCCTTTTACCGTAACATGGCATTTCATTAAATGAAAACAAATGATGAAAATATACATCAAGCCCCCTTTTTTCATGACACGTCATTATACATAAAAGAAAATTGTATCAACAGACTATCCTAAGAAAGACATGCATGAAGTTTCATAAATGTTCATCAAGGACTTTAGAAGATATCTGTCCGGGTGGACGAATGAGGGAACTAACTGTTATTGGTCCATAATGAAATTATACATTTAGCCCCCTTTTTTCATGACATGGCATTTCATGAAATAAAATCAAATAACTATTGTCTGTGGCTTAATAAAGATGAAGTTTAATTGCATTTTGTCCAGTAGTGAAAGAGATATTGGTCCATAATGAAAATATTTGTCAAGCCCCCTTTTTCCATGACGTGACATTTAATGAACAAGAGCGGCAAATTGTCGCAAGATACGCCCGTCCCACCGCCAGTTGTCGAAGGGGGATAATAATCGTAAAGGGCAGGTACAGGAAAATAGTAGTGCAGCAGAAATCATGTAAGTGATTGAAATGGGCATGAATGTCTCCTCTAATGTTAAGGAAACATGCATATGTTTCAGGTCATTCCAACATGAAAAGACAAAGTTATATTGTACAGAAGCATGAAAAGCTGTAAAAAAAAAATGAATAGGGAATAATTCAACAAGGGCATTAAGTAAGGTTACGGCTCCAGTGCACTGCACTTTTCGTAACTGCAACAAACATGTTTACCAAGTCTCAAGTCAATTTGACTTGAGGTGACAAAGTTCCGTTCCGGACAAGCAAGAAATACTGTAAAAATGAAGATAAAAGTGAAATTACTCAAAATCCGCGCTAGGTAGAGTTATTGTTCCTGCGCACTGTATTTCGTAATATTGCAACAGACATGCATACCAAGTGTGAAGTCGTTCTGACTTGAGATGACAAAGTTATATTCCGGACAAGCACTAAATGCTGTAAAAATGATGATCAGAGGGAAGTAACTCAAAGACAGCACAAGGTAGAGTTACAATTCTTGCACACTGCACTTCCAAATATTGCAACAAATAAGCATAACATATTTCAAATCATTCCTACTTAAGATGACAAAGTTATGCTCCAGAAAAGCAAGAAATGCTATAAAAATAAGGATCTAAGGGGGAATAACTCAAAATTTGTGCTAGGAAGAGTTATGGTCCTTGTGCACGGCACTCTGTAATTTTACAACAATCATGCATACCAAATTTGAAGATGTTCAGACTAAAAATGACAAAGTTGTATTCCGGACAAGCAGAAAATGCTGTAAAAATGACGATCAAAGGGAAATAACTCAAAGATAGCACGAGGTAGAGTTATGTTTCTTTCGCAATGCACTCTGTATTATTGCAACAAACACAAATGCCAAGTTTCAAGTCAATCGGACTGGAGATGACAAAGTTATGCTCCAGACAAGCAGAAAATGTAAAAATGAAGATCAAAGGGAAATAACTCAAAGATAGCACGAGGTAGAGTTATGGTTCTTTCGCACTGCACTCCATATTATTGCAACAAACACAAATGCCAAGTTTCAAGTCAATCGGACAGGAGATGACAAAGTTATGCTCCGGACAAGCAGAAAATGCTGTAAAAATGAAGATCAAAGGGAAATAATTCAAAGACAGCACGAGGTAGAGTTATGTTTTTTTCACACTGCACTCCGTATTATGGCAACAAACACAAATGCCAAGTTTCAAGTTAATCGGACTGGAGATGACAAAGTTATGCTCTGGACAAGCAGAAAATGCTGTAAAAATAAAGACCAAAAATTCACTCAACCGCGTAACTTAAAATCGCTCCCAGTCGGCCATTTTGCATCAAATCAAAAAAACAAAAAAAGTGTCTCGGCGGAATAGGTTATTGTACACACATATAAAGTTTCACGAAATTCCGTCCAATGGTATTGGAGATATTCACCCGGACGGACACACGGACGGACGGACAGAGTGACGGACGGAAGGACGGACAGACGGACAACGCTAAAACTATATCCCCCCGCTTTTAGCGGGGGATAATAAACAGCTGTCAAACAAGCAGTTAAGTCATTTTGTACAGGCATAACTGAGAAGAAATATCTACATGTATTGAAGCCTAATAGTTTAATATAGACAGTTGAAAAAAAAATTAAAAGCAATATATCTGTCCTATTGATATGTTTCACAATGAGAAACAGATGGGATAATTCCTTACTATATAAAAAGGCAGAGGACGCTGAACACATTCTTGTAAAGTAGGAATATTTCACATAAAATAATAAAGGTCAATACATTGAGGTGAAAACATTTTAATCTTTATCCTGCTGAATAAGTGAAATGAAACTTTTAAGCTGATTGTAAAAACCCACGTTTTCTGATTTCAGAAGTATTTCTTGTGTGAAAATATGCCCTTATCGGGCAGTGTAGATCAAAGATCAGACTGCACGTTTTGTGCAGTCTGATCTTGGTCTACACTAACCGCAAGAGGTCAGTGAGTCGCGCTCAGCAGCCTACGTGTTAATAGAAGAAGAAATTGCTTGTTATGACCAATTTCAATTTTTGCCATCATATTTGCTAAAGATGGTTCATGCAAGACAAATAAAAGTAGTCTGTCCGAGAAAAAATGGTTAAACTTGCTACAATGATCCTGATAATGTCAACATCATTCAATTGGCATGTTAGGGCTTATTCTTGCTGTTTTTAACATTTGTATGGAAAAACAACTGTATGTTGTAATATCTTTGCTGGCTTTCTTATTGACCCTTTACAAAATAACTCGTGTTCTATAGACCCTGAAAAAAAAGCCTTGGAAAACCTTGTGGGAAAAGGGATAAAATGCTGGTAACCTGCATTTTTCCCTATTCCTTCAAAGTTTTCTGCTATATCAAAAACAATTTCTATGATTTGAGGAACATTTTATTTGTAAGTGCTTTCAAAATAATTGAGTCTAAAATTTTGTCAATAGGTAACTGACCAAGTCCATTTCATTCACTCAAAGCTCTAAAGGTTAATCCTTTACCAGACGACAAAGTTTTAGAATTGTCCAATTTGAAAGCATTTGCAGACAACAAAATAAATGTGACTCAAAATTTGAAATTTGCTTATGGAAGGGTAGAAAACATTGTGGGAAAAGGAGAAAATGCTGGTAACCAGCATTTTCTCCTTTTCCTACAATGTTTCAAAAAGGCCTTTTCCTTAGGGTCGTTAAAAGTCGGGATTGTGTGGTAAAGGGTTAAATGGTGTAGAAAGCTTTATGGGTAGGCAGCAACTGCTGTCTATACAGCATTTCTGAAATAATCCACATCAGGGGTGTAAAATTTTATAAATAAAGTCTAGAGAAATTTTCAATTTCACAACAGTACAAAATGTCATGTCCTTCTGTCATGCTGTTAACTATTTACCAAACAAAAAATATTGGACTGGACCAAATTCAAAGCATTTGCAGACGAGAAAATAAATGTAGCTAAAATGATGATTTCTGTCTTTGATAGGGTAGAAAACATTGTGGAAAAAGGAGAAGATGCTCCTTTTCCCCCCACAGTGTTTTCAAAAGCCCTCTCTCCAAAGGTCATTAGAGCTAGTGATTGTGTGGTAAAGGGTTAAGCCTGAAAACTATAGATTTTAAACTTTTCCCTGCCAAAGACATATTCTTTACTGTCTCTAAGAAAGAGCTTTGTATAAACTGTTTACCAATCCATAAAATTTTGTATTTGTCCAAATCCAAAGCATTTGTAGAGATTCACTGCTGCAAGTGAGCAATATGTCCCATTCATCAAAATTCTTACTTGAATATTTCAAATTTGCAACAAACAACTTTAGAAAAATTCACATAAAGTGTGGATAACCAACTCAAATTGGGTTCGGAATATTATGCCTAAAAATGTGGTAAAAAGAAAAATTGCTTGTCGCAAACAATCTTTTCTTTTACTTCATTGATCTCAAAAGTCCTCTGTTGAAGACATAAACCTGGTCTGCAGGAGTTAAAAAGTTAACTCCTTACCAAAGGCCAAATCTATCCAAATTGAAAGCACTTTCAAATTAAATGTGACTCAAAAACTGAAATATCTTTTTAGAAGTGTAGAAAAAAAAAACACTGTGGGAAAAGCTGGAAATGCTGGTAACTAGCATTTACTAATTTTCTTGCAATGTTTTTAAAAGCCGTTTTCCTTACAGTCGTTAAAACTAGATTTTATTTGGTAAAGGGTTAATTTTTATTATATTTCTTATTTATTTTTCTGCCAATAAATTCAAAGTTCAAAGTGTTTTTCGCTTACCCTTTGCCAAACAACACAATTTTAGATTTCTCTAAACTAAAAGCATTTCCAGACAACTGATCAAATGTGGTACAGATCATGAAACTTGTCTCAGAAAGGGGAGAGAATAATGTGGGAATAGGAGAAAATGCTGGTCATCAGCATTTTCTCCTTCTCCCACAATGTTTTCATAAGTCTTCTTTTCAAGGGTGTTTATAACACCACATAGTATGGTAAAGGATTAAGTTGTACAAGGCAAAAAGTCCAATGTTGTTCTCAGTTTCCACCTAAAACATGACCACCCCCACCCCATCTGTGACCACCACCGCCATCATTATCATCTGGACGTCGTCTACTGGCAGGGGCCTGTCCAAATCCTGACACACCCCCTCGTCTGTTGGGAAAGTACTTGTACCTGAAATGAAACAACTTAAAAGATTACCATCTTCAAACAATTTTTTTTTACAGTTTCATTAGTGCTTGGCTGTGGCTCTGCAATGGATTGCTGTTGGACATGGAAAAAAAAAACAAACACTGGGACCACCAGCGAGAATCCAATTCATTAACTTATTAATGGCAAATTCCCTTAACCACTGTCGCAATTTAGTACTCTGAAACAGTTTGTTGCAAGCAGGCCATGAACATTCATATTTGTACAGCAGTGAGGTCAACCTTTATTACAATCAATCCTGTATATGGCCTGCAACACGCAAAAATGGGCATTCGGACATTTGCGTAAAGTGTCGTCTCAGATCAGCCTGCGCACTCCGCGCAGGCTGATCCGAGACGACACATTCCGACTACATTAGATTTTGTCCTAGAGTAGGCTCGCACGAAACAGAAAATTACGTAAGAACGGAAAGTGTAGTCTCGGATTAACCTGCGCAGGATTGCACATGTTGATTCACGACTATACTTTACGCGAATGTCCGAATGCCCCTTTTCGCATATTGCAGGCCATATAACAACCTATAGGAAAAGGGCTTTTGCCAAAATTGTGTAAACAGGAGAAAATGCCAATAAACAGCATTTTCCTCCTCTTCTAGTAACGTTTTCTACCCTTAGAATAATAAGTCTTGTACAAAATTCTTTACAAAAAGAATCCCTTCAATTTAGCCACATTTTATTTGACACCTAAAATGCTTTGAACTTGGAGCAACCCAAAGATTTGTGTATTGAAGGAAGTGTATCTCAATAAGAGAGTTTAATAAATTCAGTCCGTTAAAATTTCTATTTAAAGGCTACTTTTACTCTGTGAAGCCAAAACAATATTTCAAAATGCACATCAAAGATGAGACTGCATACAGTGTGAAGTCTGATCATGACTTTTTAGACCACAAAGTAACAATATAACATACAATATCTGTGGACAGTGCAGCAATCTCACTCCTCCAAAGTCCTGTGGGTATTTAAACATCAAAAAGAAGTACAGATGGCCAACAATTATTCCAATCAACTCCATTAGGCCCCTGTAACAAGAAAACAGCAAAAAAGAATTCAACACTCTGCAGACAAGTCATCTGGCAAAATTAATTGTGTTTAAAATTTGTAGATGCACAAATTCATCCTTAGACTGCTAAGGCTGCTAAGTGTGACTCAATGCCTGTATGCGGATAATGTAGATCAAGATCAGACAGCACAGAACATACAGTCGGATCTTGGATGTACACTGCCCCAATGCAAAGATTTTCTGGATAAAAGAAATCTGACAATGGCAATATGTTACATTTTACTACAGGCTGGAAATTTTCATTTAGTATAGTTCAATGGTTATTTAGCAGTTGAATCAGGGTTAAAGCTGAGACGGCAGAATTATGGATGATTCAACAATGAGCCTTGTAATCAAGGCCATGCACAGTGTTTGATATTCAACATCTACATTTATAGAATATGAGTAGGTTCGAGTCATTGCTTCACACAGCCATGGATGGAAACCAAATAGGTCCAATCTACCTGGCTGAGACAGAAGTTAAAAGAATGCAGCCTAAGATATTATACATTGATTCATCCACTCCTCAAGTGCATAGTATATAAACTCTACCTCTGTTGACTGCTGAAAATACAACCAACTGAAACTTAGAAAAATGTTTATTTTATAGGCTTGACTAAACCAACCATCACAATAAATCCAAGATCAGACTGCTTATGTTGTGTAGTCTGATCTCGGTCTATGCCATCTGCAGAAGCCCCTATTTTCCTATGGTGATGAAAGGGTTAAACCTTCATTCAATTCTGAATGAGTTAAGGGAAACAAAATTCATTCCTCAAATGAGTAATCAGAAATGCTGCAACATTTTTTCCCTCAGGTGAGTCAGTCCTAGCAATTGCTTCTGTTAATCCTCAAACTGCTAGATAATTGCAATTTTCCATCCAATAATAAAACTGCAATAATATTGCAATTTCACGTTCTTTTTGAAGGAAAAATCTTGCAGTATCAGAAAGTTCAGATCTAGGAACAGATTTATGTTCTGTGCAGTCTGTTCTTAATACTGTCTACAAAAGTGCATTTAGTCATCTGTAGCAGCTTCAGGATTAACCCTTTACCAAACAAGCACATGTTTTGATGACCCTGAAGAAAAAGACATTTGAAAATCTTGTGGGAAAAGAAAAAAATGTTAGAAACCAGCATTTTCTCCTTTTCCCACAATGTCTTCTATCCTATCAGAGAACATCAACTCTTTTGTATCAAGTATGAAATTGTAGTTTGCAGGAGCCTTTAGTTTATCACAGTCTAAAGTTTTCTGTTTGGAAAAGAGTTAAGAAATATACCAAAATTTCATGATAACTATAGTAAAAAAATGTTAACTTACCCTCCACCAACAATCATATTAAATGCAAGTAACACCCATGGAAGGTACATAGCCTGAAATATTGATATTTTTAGCCAATTACCAAACATGCATATGTTAGACATTTTACCATCTTATACAAGAGACAAAAACAGGAAATATTCCAGGGATTTGTATTTTATTAAAAAAAAAAATAGAATGGAGAGCACTCTTGGATAGGGCAATTACTCCTTTTCCAGCAATGTTTTCACAGCTGTTTATTGGATAATGAGTTGAATATGGTTTTCTTTTCTTTTAACCCTACGTTTACACCATGCTCCTGGCAGCCACGGCAGCCCTGTTTCTGACAACCATGGACAAAACGGGATTGATGTAATACAACACAGAGGAACGGGATAAGAAAACTTGATCGCATCAGAACTTACCAGCTCATAACAAGCCGTAACAAGACTCAGAGACGACCCATATTTGGATGTAGAAGCCCTTTTTCACCGGTATCGATCAGGCCATAGTAGAATGCAACGGTCAATCCGTTCCGCTACAGTCTGTTAGGTTTCTCATCAGCACCGGGACTGATGTGGCAAATTGTTTGACAGTCAAAAAATTTGGCACGGCAACCCCGGCGATCATGGTCTGACAAGTTTGCTTATCCCGTACCTCTGTGTTGTATTACGTCGATCCCGTTTTTTCCACGGTTGTCAGAAATGTGGCTGCCGTGGCAGCAAGATACATGGTGTAAACATTGGGTTCCCTTCACTGATACCATGAGGTACAGTGAAGAGACTTAACTAAATTTGGTAAATGGAGGAAAAACGAACAAAATCTCACGGCACACCACGTTTTGGACAAACAGGGCTGCCGTGGCTGCCGGGAATATGGTGTAAACGTAGAGTAAGCAGGAAAGTAGACAGTTAATATTTTTCATCTGAAATACAAGAGATTGTTTCAAATCTACTGACAGTTTTCATTAAAATTAACCCTCAAAAATGCTACATATAAGGACCTCTTAAGTCACTACAAAAGATGCAGATATTCCAATTTCAAGCTTGTTTTTGCCAGAATACCTGACAAAGAAGCAGAGAATTAAGATCCAAATCATGTGCGGTCTGATCTTGATCTTCACTGTTTGCAAAAGCAACTATATAAGTGCTTCCATGCTCCCAGGGCTAAAAAGGCATTAGTTACTTTGTTTATTAACTCATTACCATCTGTAACAAATATGCAGTAGCCAACCTTCAAGTGCCCATATTAAATTTATGTATGAAGAATCAACATGAATTAAGGTTTTATACATGAATATGTTCAAACACTATGGCAAATGGAGAACATATTAGTATTTATTTTGGAAACTGACACACGTCATGAATGCAAAATAATGAACATCAGGCAAATATTCCTTCTGAAATGAATGGAAAAAAATTCGAAAAAGAACTACATGTAATTACATGTTGTTGTTAACAACCACAATACTCCCTTTCCTGGCTATTGTGGCTAATGCAGATGACGATCACACTCAAAATGTGCAGTCTGATCTTAGACCTTCAGTGCCCAAAATGCTGAGACATTTTGGACAAAAGTATCATTGAAATTGCAGTTACTTGGGTGCTTTTTCTTGGCTCAGAATTTTGATTTTGTTTATTTAGCCCTCAAAGGGTAAACCCCTTAAAACACATCCTGAGTTTCAAAAACCCTGAGAAAGAGGCCTTTTGAAAACATTGTGGGAAAAGCACACATTTTGTCCTTTTCCCACAATGTTTTCTGCTTTTGCAGAGACAAGTTCCATCATCTGAACCACTTTTGATTTGTCATCTGCAAATGCTATCAATTTGGACTTGTCTAAAATTTTGTCGTTTGGTAAAGTTAACATACATGTATATGTAGGCTTTTGTTAACCCTTTACCAGACGACAAAATTTCAGACTGATCCAAATCAAGAACATGTGCAGACGACAATTTCAATGTGGCTCAAATGATTTGATTTTGTTTGATAGGGTAAAAACCATTATGGGAAAGGAGAAAATGCTAGTTGCCAGCATTTTCTCCTTTTCCCACAATGGTTTCAAAAGGCTGCTTTCTAATGGTCATTAAAAGTCGAGATTGTGTGGTAAAGAGTTAAACTTACCTTGAACCTTGTACCAAACCAGAATGTGACAACCATATCTTTATTCAGCTGGCACCACACATATAACACACTTAAAATCATTGGGTCCATTAGTAACTGAAATTAAACATTAAAGTGTCATCCTAATCTCACATTTGCTTTCATTCAAACACATAGAAAATATGTACAATCATATACATGTGTGTATGTGGTACCTTAAATTATGCAGCCATTTGAATTAACAAAATCTTAAACATTAGATGTGGGTCAAATAATTGGTCTTCTCTTGAGCTTGTTAAGGGGCAGAGTTTCAGATGTTCAGGTTTAGCACCAAGGGCTGGAGATCCAGAGGATGAGTTTGAATCCAAGCTCAGCCAAAATGCTTTCCAAGTAATTGTATTGTAAAAGACAGTGGCACAGATTTCATTTCCCTCTCACTTCAGAGCATGGTTTTTCCTTATTTACGTGGAAAGTAGCCAGGTCTTTGAAAAAGTGTTGTAGTGTTGAACACAGTTCTCATAACAGAAGGGTGTCATAAAAACTCAAGGAGTGCAGGAAGAAATCCACTGGCAGCCGTGATATGACTTACACTATTGAAACTTATTAATCCTGCAGATAGAGGCAGATCTAAAAATAGCCTGACTGTCGATGGGTCAAAAACACTGTTCAGTCTTCAAATAAACATCAAATTACATAAACCTTTGCCTCGAACAAATTACTAATTCAACAAGTGTAGGGTATATAGTATGATACATACCATAATTTCAGCAATGAAACCAATTATCTAGATACTCAGTTAAGGCTTAGATTTATAGACAAAAGTTTACTCTTTTTACCACAGTGTATGTTGAATTTAGATTCTGTCCTCATTCAGATGTTCATAATCAAATAATAATTTTTAAAACCCGACAGCTCGGTTAACTCTTTCCTTAAGACCAAAAATTTGGAGTTGTCCAAATTGAAAGCATTTGCAGATGACATGTTAAAACGTGCTGGAAATCATGAGGTTAGGCTGTGAAAGAGTATTGTTGGAAAGGAAGGCTGGTTACCAGCATTTTCTCCTTTTCCCACAATTTTTTCAGAACCCTTTTTCTTAGGGGGTCATTAAAATTCTGGAATATGAAGACGAGCCGTCTAATTAGTTGAGAAAGAATATCTTAGCTAATCAGACTGTATTATTTTTTATAAGTTAGAATTAACCCTTTACCAAACAATCCCCAGTATTATAACTCTGAGGTGGACAGCTTTTGAAAACATTGTGAGAAAATGCTGGTAACCAGCATTTTCTCTTATTGTCACCATGTTTTCTACCTTTTGAAGACAAGTCTAAAATTGCAGCCTCATTTGACTTGTAGTGTGTAAATGCCTTGAATTTTAACCTGTCCAAAATTTGTTGTTTTGTAGAGAGTTAAAACAGCGCTTGGGATAGTTGGTAAATATATGAACCCTGTTCTAAAACTGGAGATCACCATATATGGTATGTAAACACATGACTGATTCATACTTTAAGCAGCCATGTCATTTTTACAGTGACATCTGTGATTGTGGATACCCATTAGAAATTTTTTTTCATGGGACAATAATAATGACTAACCACAGAACATGTATTACTTTATCTAAGACCTACATGTATTTCTTGCATTTATGAATTTTGGCTACTCCTTGTGCAGAAACACAGTTAAAACCTTTGCGAAACAATCCTGAATTTCAACAACCCTAACAAGAAAGGTTCTTGAATACAATGTGAAAAAAGGAGAAAATGATGGTAACCAGCATTTTCTTCTTTTTTCAACAATGTTTTCTAACGTTCAAAGACTAATAGAATCATTTCAGTCACACTGAGTTTGTTGTTTGCAAATGCTTTCAAATAGGACCATACTAACATTTTATCACATATTAAAGGATTAGTATCAACATCTGCCCATAACAACGTTGGCCTCTATGCTTATCTCACTGGTCCCTTACTATCATACAACAGCAAGAGCATCATGTCAAAACTCCAACATGTACAAAAACATTGCTATTGCTATACAAAGATAAACTCTGGGTGCCAGTAAGCTTCCATTAGAACATCATTCTGACAAAAGCTTGGACAGTCCAATAAAAACTTCATTTTTTGTTTAGTTTGATCTTGATCTACATTATCAACAAAAGCATCCGCATATACCTTTGCTAAAAGATGTAAATATGTGACCAAAGATTTTCTTTCAATGATCTGGAAAATCATTCTTTATTATCACCCATAAGTTGCGAAAAGCAAACCTTTTTGAAGATTTGAAAGGATACAACTAAGATAATCCAATTAAAAAGCAACATAAATATATATTCTGCTGGTTTTCCATCAAAAATACCTGAAAATACATGAGACAAAATGTATTCACAAAAATCATTTGAAACTGCAGGCAAAAATTAATAAATATATGTATGTGATCCTTCATTTCAAGAGTATTTACTTGAATCCATTTCAATTTCATTATCAATAATTACATAATGATTCAATTTTTCAATGTTGTCTGCACATGTCATATTCTTTAAGAATGTATTTGAAAAATGCCTCCTAGCGACATAACATTAAATAATATCATAGTTAAATGACATAAACGTCATGGCATATTTCAGGTACCAGTTATGGCCTTAGTAAAAAAAGTCATAGCAACTACGTTTTTGGATCAATTTGTCTGAAAATTTCCAGTTTTGTCTGTTATATATGGATCTTAAACATATGGAAATACACATATAAGTGTTATAGCACTAGCAGTTTTAATTGACAAATTCTGTGTACTTTTTGTTCATCAGTCATATATTTAACTCTTTACCTTACAACAACATTTTTTAGACTTGTCCAAATTGACAACATTAAATTTTGTGAACATCAAATCAAATGCCTCTCTAAGTACAATTATATTTGAGCCATGCTCTGGCAAAAGGGAGCTAAATGCATCTCCATGATCCAAGATACCAAGCAAGTTATCACATAATTATGGATCCATAAAAATCCTGTTTGTATAACAACCAAATGATTCGTGAGGCACACTGGTCCTTTGACATGCAGAAAATTGACCAATAGCAAAAAGTTTTGGCCCTGGTCAGCCTACCTCGACTGTGCCTACCTGGGTTGATACTTTTCGCAGATGCATTAAGTCCCTTTTTCACAGAGCATAGCTCATTTTTTTGTGGAAATGGAAGAAAACATTGTGGGAAAAGAAGACAGAATTCCAGTAGCCTGCTTTTTTTCCATTTTTTTTTTCATGTTGTTTTCAAAAGCCTTTATTCTCAAAGTTGTTAAATGAGGTTATTTGGTAAAGCAGTGACCTAAATTTGCACTGATTATCCATATTTCATATATGCTGTTTTCAGATTTACCTGAAAGTTAAATGGTCGGTACAAACCTGTTTCAAGTCGAATTGAATATGAATACAGAAAATATAGATTGATGAGATAGTGGAATCCACGGGGCCCTGATATTGGATAATAAAATACAGCTGTTATAGGTCTCCATATCTGGAAAAAAAAAAAAAACAGTTGTCTGTGCAGATTGCATGATGACAAACTTTCAGACCTTATTAAATTGAAAGCTTTTGCAGACTGTAATCTTAATGTTGCTAAAATGATTAGAGCTGTTTCCAAAAGGGTAAAAAAACATTCCGGGGAAAAGATAAAATGCTGGTTATAGTCATTTTCTCCATTTCCTAGCACATCTTAAAAACTATCTTCCTTGTGGATGTGAAAACTTTGCATAGTTTAATAAAGGGTTAACTAACTAGGGAATCTCTTAAACTATCAAATACAATTATGGTTTTCACGATAGTCATTTTGAAAATTTAGAAAATAAATCCTTACTTAAATTAAAACAAAGTTAAGGCCACAATGAAACAATTGCACAGAAGTATCTCACATTACCTTTTTTCAAATCCTACCTCCTCAAGAACCTGTTACATTTGTAAAGAACATTTCAAATAACATTCTGTTAAATGATAGTATCTGTCAAATATTCTAGAGCTTTTCAACATAACATTTATGACCTTTTTTTTTCATTTACATTTAGGCTTGTTTTGTCTGTGATTCATGTCAATCTTATGATAACTGTCAGAATGGTAACTCAGCAAAATATTGCAAATTACAATGATTTTTTTTTTTTCATTACATCAGTGACACCTTATCATCAAATGTATGGGGATATACAATAGCAGTGACCTTATGCTGATACCTCAGTGGTTTGAACACTTGCCCTGAAAGCAAGGTCAAAGGTTTAAGTCCAATATTTGCAGCAGTATCTCTCATTAGAAATAACTGGAGTGGCATGGGTTCTACATGGTTGTAAAAGCTATGGGCTTTTAAATAAAATCTTGGGTACAATGTAGCTCTGAGAAGTGCTAGTGATGTAAAGTGGCCATGAGATCAAGCAGCCCATATAGCCTAGTGGTAAGAGCACTGATCCTGTAAGCAATGGGTCCTAGTTCATGCCCATCTTCTGCCAGTTTTCCCCTTATTACAATCAAGGGTAGAACTTTGTTTGTCATTACTTTTTTTATATTTTTATTTCTTCTAGAATATATCCGTGACATAAAAGTTTTTTTTTTTTTATGCATGTCTGAAACTTGCTTACATTGTAAAACTAACACTAACAAAGTAAGACATACCTGGAATTTGTAGGCCACAAGCTCGAATACAAGGATCAGGTAGTGAGGATTTAAGAGGCCGAATCGACCAGCAAGAGGTAAAACAACCGATCCTGTAAACCAGTACTTTGTGATGAACGGAATTCCACGATACCAGTCACCAATGTCATTAGATGCCATCTTTATACATGAAACTGAAATAACACAAATACAGTTTTTAAAAGCAATCACTAGAATATTCTCTAATCAATTTTTTCGACGTGTCTCTCCGGTCCAAATATTGCGGTACGTCTAAAATGCGAAAAGGACTCCTTTTCGCGAAAAGAACTCCTTTTCGCGAAAAAGAGCTAAAATTTTACGAAAAGAAGTCAGAGCAGATGACTCCTTTTCGCGAAATGGACTTAAGATTTTACGGAAAGGAGTGAGTCCTTTTCTCGAAAAGGACTTTACAACCATCAAAAAAGACCCCTTTTCAAATTAGGACTTCTCTTCACGCAAAGATTTTTTTTGTATTTTCAACATCATTTCAGTTATATCGCGGCGGCCAGTGCACCTATCTATGCTTTTCCGGAGTTCCTTTTAAGAGTAGAGTACTTAGCACAATATTCTTACCAAGGAACTGGCTGCGTTTTCAGACAACTGCCATCGAACAAATAATCCGCGGAATGATTCCTGGACAGAAATTCGATAAACTGGGGATCCGATCCAGCGATCCATGATCTCAAGTCCTGTGCGCCATGGGGCTTGGCTTTACGAAAGGAACTTTTCACTCCTTTCCGTACTTTAGGTTTACCTAATTTCACTCAACGAATAAGGAATCCTTTTCACAACAGAACTCTTTTTTCAACAAAGAGATCTCCTTTTCGCAATAGGAGTAGCTTCTTATGGTGAGCAATATGTAATGTGTTCCAGAGCCACTAGAAAAAAAAGAAAGGTTATTCACATGTACACTTAGCCTTATTGAATCCTTTCCAAATCCATCTGGCTTTTATAGGTGTTTTATCTTTTCTCGGGTTTATCTTTTATGCTATGCTCTGTGAAAAGGGGCTTAACGCATCTTCAAAATGTATCGATCTAGGTCAGCCAGAGTAGTACGCACAGGCTGCCCTGGGTTGAAACATTTTGCTATTGGTCAATTTTCTCATGTCAAAGGACCAGTCTACCTCATGATTCAGTCAGTTGTTAGAGAAAATTGATGACAAAGATCCATTATTGTATGATGGCCTGCTTGGTATAATGCATCAATGAGATGCATTAAGCCCCTTACCCTTTTGCTAGAGCGCGGCTCATACATATATCGGGTTTTCTTTTCCAATTTTTTTCTTCCTCAAAAAAAAAAAAGAAAAAATGTATGCTCTACTTATACTTCTATGTAGTTCAAGTAAATGTAAGAAACTTGAAAATCATTTTCTTCTGAACATTTTTACCTTTGCAGCCTTTCGTAACATAAAAAAAGCTGTCTCGACTTCAGTTTGTCCTGCAAAAATGAAGAAATAAACATTCATTGCCAAATTGTTACGAATAATTATGGTTTGTGGTAAAACGAGGAATCGATACTTCTGTGAAATCATAGAAAAAAGTAAACTTGTCAATTAATTTAGATAGAAACGTTGTTTTGAAAAAAAAAAAAAAAAAAGAGTATACTTGTTAACCCCGGCATCTGAAAGAAGGCCACTAAAGGCTATTGAGAAACTTTTCTTTTTTAAGCTCTAACGGCCCCGTTGGTGGAGCAAAACTATTTATAGATATTTTAATTGGTGAACAGTGATTTTATCATAAAATCTGCTTGACAGTTCTCGGGTAGAAGTTGTTTCAAGCAAAGGTTGACGACGGACACATAGTAATATACAGACTGAGACAGCAAAAAATACTTTGCGCCCCTTACCCTTAAACAAGGAAAGGATCAACCTTATCATCATATAAACAAGGCTACGTAAATACCAACGATTCCAACACTTTTATACCCCTAAACAAAGTTCGAAGGTATACTGAAATTAGGTTGTCCGCCGATCACTTTTACAAGTGTCCTCTTCTCCTCCTACAGTTTTCAGCCAAAATTACTGTAATGTCAGTGGAGGCCCTCCTACAATGGGAACTCGTGCACATGCCATTTTTGGTGGCTTTAATCTAGACTAATATTGTAGAAACAGACAGAATACCTGATTTATGCAGCGTGTATTGGCATATCAGCAGACAGGAGCCAAGGTCCACACCAGCCATGACGTTGTAACAGTAATGTTCAGACATTGATTTGTCTTTCTTTTCGTCTCGCTCAGTTGAACTAGCATACCCGTAACAAGAACAAATGCATATTAAAGAAAAATTTATGCGTTCTCAAGGCGGTCTGGTGCCGTTCTATTTCATAATGGAGTTCTCCTTGCTGTGGTCAATATTTTTTTAAACCATTATCGTGGGACTAAGTCATTTAAATCCGCGGAATCGAAGGTTCAACCTATTCATTTAATATGGATATTTGTCGTACTCATTTGATCGACATTCATTTCCCACAATACATTTGCCATCTTTCCAGAAGTAACTTGCAACGCAACGCAGCGGTCAGTCCCTTGAAACTGCTCCTACTTATAAATGCTTTTCTCTTCGGAATTTAGTACTAAGTCGCTCGCTTTCTACAAGGCCGTTTATGGACGGTTTTGCCACAGCGCTACTCTCTGATATCAAATGGCTTATACTATTGCTTTGCATTCATCCATAAATTTGCCGAGCCCCGATAGCTCTGTCGGTAGCCGTACAGGGTGACTTTAGAACAGGGGCTACTGGTTCGATCGCCGGCTCAGGCAATTTCTTTCTGAGGCTTCATTCACTGCGCCCATTCCTCTCACCGCTGACCATTGTTTCGACGATGTTTGTGTGGGAAAGCAGCCAGTGGCTTGAAAAGAACATTGTGTGGAGTGCTGGTAAAACGAAACTCCGGGAAAGGCATGGATAGGTGCACTGACCCCCGCGATATAACTGAAATAATGTTGAAAATGGCGTTAACACCATACAATCAATCAATCATTTATCTATAAATTAGCATCCAATACTTGCTTTATTAACCCATACCAAGAGGATGTACTGCTAGATATTAGATAACTGATCAATATCATTTCAATCACTTTGGACCATTTTGAATACTATGTGTCGACCATACCAAGAACGTTCGTGCCAAAATTTTAAAAGAAACTGGGAATTTTTTTTCTCATTAAAGAAGTCTTTTTCGCGAAATCTTTTCTTTTTGCATGAAAATGAGTCCTTTTCATTTATCAGCCTTACTTTACAAAAAGGACTCTTTTTTGTGGAGAGGAATAATTTTCATCAGATGAAAGTCCTCGCCAAAATGGAGCCCTTTTCACACTTAAGATACTCCTTTTCGGAACTCCAGGAAAACATAGACAGGTGCACTGGCTGCCGCGATTTAAGTGAAATGATGTTGAACTCCATACAAACAAATCTTTTCGTGAAAAGAAGTCCTAATTTGAAAAGGGGTCTTTTTAGAATGTTAAGTCCTTTCGTGAAAAGGACTGACTCCTTTCCGTAAAATCTTAAGTCCTTTTCGCGAAAAGGAGTCATCTTCTCAGACTTCTTTTCGTAAAATTTTAGCTCCTTTCGCGAAAAGAACTTCTTTTCGCATTTTAGACGTACCCCAAATATTGCATGATGATCAATATAGTCCGGTATACTTTTACCGATAAATAATTGAAGGGACAGTTTTCTGATGAAACTCCTTAATTATTGGAATAGAAATAGCGAAGCGAGTTTTCATATCAAAAGAGACATTTTTTAATTTTCATGAAATATGTCAGAATTACTCTTTTGATTTTCTTTTTTTTTTTTAATGAAATATCACTTTACAGTGAAAAGCCAAGAATTTTCTGTGTAAGGGAGATAACGCGTGCTGAAAATTATGCCATATTTTAGGCTTATATCCCTTTGATTGTAATTTTTAGCCGTCTAAAAATGCGTTAAATAAGATGACTAGTTAACATATACCAGGAAATAACCGGCATAAATATTATCTAGTTGAAGCAGAAACGGTACTTGATGAGTGACGAAACATTTCTGGTAGAATTTTTTTCTCCCTCTTTCTTTTTTTTTTAAAAATATTAAAAGGCGTTTAAACCATCATGACTAAAAAAACTAGTAATCAAAACTAACTACAATTACAACAGCTACCTACAACAACTACCTCCTCTTCCTCCTCAGTAGCAGCAGCAGCTACAGCAACCTCAGTCATGAACTACCGCTATTGCGGCATTGTCATGAATGTATGAATGAATGAATGAATAAATGAATGAAATAATTAATTAATCGATTAATTAATTAATTAATTAGAAATAAATAAATAAATAGATAAATAAATAAATTAATTAATAAATTAATTAATTAATTAATCAATTAATTAAATAACTAACTATCGATCACAGCCATTGTTGCGTCAGTTGCTGTCAATACTTGTATCATCAACATCATCACTTTACCTTATCTCTTCCATTGCCTTATCTTTCCCCCCTTCTCATTCTGTACTTTTCAGTCTAACTCATTTCAGGTTTTCCAATTAAAACATCTCTCCCCTATACCTAAACAGTTACTAGTATTATTTTTCTCTCATTTGTACAGTATATTAGCTTAAATTCTAAAACTTGTACTCGGTCTAAGCCATCTGCTTGGAGAGGAACATTATAAGCTCTGCTTTCGTTCTTATCCTTTTTGCAAAAAAAACTGAATTGTATTATTAAATTACCATGTACATTTCACTGAATTTGCAAATAAAATATGTTTAAACATCATCATTACCATTGTTGTCTTTGACATCGCCAGTGTCATCAACACCACTACGTTCTCGACCAACACCCTCATCATCACCATAAGCAGATGTAGCATTCTTACTTATTTACTGCAGCTATTGCTGCATTACCATTCATTCATTCATTCATTCATTCTCGTATTTTTCCCTGATTTTCGTTCATTTCCACCGCCATTGTTGTTCTCTTTATTTTCTAAAACATTTTTATCATCATCATCATCAAAAAATCGTCATCGACATTATTTTTCTATCACCTTTAACTTTTGAAAGCTTTGTTTTCATGTCCATGATATTACCTTATAATTTTAAGGCATAAATGACAGCCTGTTATCTTCAACGGGTATCTACAATACGTTGGCATTTTCGGTATGTTTCCGGAGAGTCCCGTTTTACAGTTACCGGTTTTTTTTTTCAGTCCTGTAGAAATATAACTTTACGAATTTCTATAATTTTTCAATTTAAGTCTCGTCCAACTCCATAATGCCAATATTTTATCACTGTAAAAAATATTTTTCATACATTTTTAGAGACTCTATAAAAGTATAATGGAATTAAGTTGACAATTTTCGATTTGAAGGATATTTTTTTTTTTCGTTTAATAATAGGTTTTTACTTTTGGTACGCGCTTAATCCAAACAAGTCGGTTCCCATCAAGGTTGTAAACAATTGCTCTGAAGGGAAACTCTACTAAATGGTTTTTACCTGTGTTTTACCTTAAGGAGCTTCAGGTTTATGTCTGTTGTTTCGTAGGAAAGAAAAGTTTACAGAAAGAAACATACAGTCATGCAGACACTCGACGTTTGCGGTAAAAACTCGGGTAAAGTTTGGCATAGAAAACCAACCCCATCTACTGATAATGGGTAAGAGCAATAATTTGTTAACATTTCTTGTAGCTGTTCTCAACAAAAAACACCTAAATGCTTATCTTCTAACATAGAATAAGCAATTTGTTTTGAAGACATTACAGAATAAATTCCTAAGGGGGAATAAAGTGCGGCCGAAATCATACGGCGAAATGAGATTTGAACCTGTGAGTCCTTGCAAAAGGTTACCTATGTCTGACTCAGAAAAATTTGGTGTCGGACAAGTGAATTTTTTCAATTTTATAGTAGGCGGACAAGTAGAAAATAGGGGAAGAGTTTTGAAACAAAGACCTGTTGTATGCTCTTCTCCTCGTAATTCATGCGGCTTAGTTTTTCGAACGGTGTGTGGGATACATGAAAGCGTGTCATAACTTCTATGATTTTTGATAAAATGTATAAATTTTCTTAACATGCAAAAGTCAAAGACTGTGTGAAAATGTCTTTTTTGTTAACATTTTACCTCGAAATTGGTCAACATCGAATGATCTGGGTCAAATGGAAGCTTCCTATCGGATTCGTGCTATCTGATTGGGCAATTTATATTTGGGGTTCTCAAGGGTAATTCACTTCAGTCTTTTTCACGATTTTTTTCAATGCAATACTTCACTTACATTTGGTGTATCTTATATTGTTTCGTATTTTTAGATTGTTTTATATCGATTGCAAGAGGATGCCCCTATTTTGAGAAGTGACCCCGCGTGATAGGTCAGATATTTACCACTTTCTTTCTTCACATGTAAAAGACGCGGTGATTTGTTCTACTCTCGTTTATTTGTCTCTCCCCCCACCCCCACAAATAAAAGAAAAATGTAAACATTATTTAGCCAAGAAATATCTGTGAAAACTGTATATTTCAAACAAAATGTGATTTAATATGTTTCGTTTTGATTTTGTTTCCTATCCCAGCGATGTAGATCTACACACTACGGGAATAAGGAAAAAGTCCTAAAATAGCACAAAAGTCACATATTGATTGTAACACAGTTTTCACTGATTTTTATTGGCTGTACGTTGTTTACTTTAGTTTTTGAATGATTTTTGTGTGTGTGCAGGGGTGTGAGGGGGCAGTGCGGTAGGAGGGAGCGAGACAAATGACAGAGATTAGGACAGATCACCGTGTTATTTACCTGTGTATTTGTCAGGCTTTACCCATAAATTAAAATGATTTAACAGGTGAATTAAGATGTAAGACTGTTACAAATTTCGACTTCTTTTTTTTTTACATAAGGCACTACCATTGAAAACAATAAAGTAACAAAGTTTTCTCTTATAAAAGCAAAACACTGTCATCAGGCAAATGATAGAATTTGCTAATTGGTTGGTAATCGAACATTTTAATTGATATCGATTATCAATCAAATAATGCATAATTAGGGAACAGTATAACCCATAGTTCACCCCTCAATGCGCCTCGAATGACTCCAGCTTGTCACGTGACTTTACAACGTCAGCTGCATCGATATTTTGGGGGTTTTTCCGTTGAATACAGGGGAATACTGTAGCAACACTGGGCTATAAACCTGTTCTATTGTAAGTTATTTCAGCATGTGAAAAATTTTATTGTTATAAATACATGTTATCCCCGAATTTTGTATTTTGTCGACAGTTCATCTCCTCTGCAGTAACTGTAATAGAAGTTGGACACATGGAGTGCTGTTGGTGTTCGAAAAATTACGTCACATTCCAATAGCACGAATCAACAGGGTACCATGAACCAACCAGAACTTGGCATATACATTATGCAGTAAAATAAAATTGTTTACCCTTCGTACAAATTGACTGTTTGATAAACAGCGGCTTGAGATGATGCCTGGTTTCTGAAAACCCAAAATACACTTTGGTCTACCTCTGCATTTATATCACTTTAGCACCAATTCAAAGATCTTTTATGACAATGTTGCACATGTGAATAGTTTAGTCTGAAATCTGATGCTACAGCTTTGGTGCGATTTGGCTGGGGTTTATCCATTATCTCTTCTGCCAGACACTGTCTCAAACCAAAACACTTTGCAATTCAGCTATCAATGAATGTGCAAAATTGGAGAAAATGGATTGTTTTTTATTAAATGCCAGATTGATTGTATGGTGTTTAATGCCTTTTTCAACATTATTTCAGTTATATCATGGCGGCCAGTGCACATATCCATGCTTTTCTGGAGTCTTTATTACCAGTACTCCACACAATTTTCTTTCCAAACCACTGGCTGCTTTCCCACATAACCATCGTCCAAACTATGGTCAGCGGTGGGAGAGGAATGAATCCTGTCGCAATGAATATCATCAGTCCTTGGACAGAAATTGGCCAAGCCCAGGATTGAACCCACAACACCCTGTTCTCAAGTCCTGCACGCTACCGACTTAGCTACCAGGGCTCAGCTATCAAATGTTAGAATCAAACAGAATATTATTTTGTGAGAAGTCTGAGACCTCGGAAGCATACAGTGAGGCATTGTTGAAAGATTTCCATGGTTGTGCTTTGGACAAATAAGCCGCACTAACAGACAATTAGAATTTTTTAATTTACTTGTCCATGGACAAGTGGAAATTTCTAAGATTTCCACAACCCTTTGAAGAGAGCACAACTACATTAGAGGACCCTCGTAAACAGTGCTCTAGCTAACTCTTTTTATTCTTGTTTCTTTTATTCATTGATGGGGGGGTACAGCCCTCACACCTTCGCTGCAGTATAGCATGGATATAATACAATGCAAGTCTTGAATAACAAACAGTGAACTAAAAATGTTGCGGGTTCCTCAAAAGTAGATTCTGTCCGGCTGAAGGGTTGCTTCGATATTACTTTGTGATGGTTTCTAAGCTCCCCTTAGCATCAGCTTTTTTTCTTATGCTTCTGGAAACTTCCAAATCTTAAGCTCATCTTTAAGCCAAATGTATGTGTTTTAACAGCTATTACAATGAAAGTGGATCTATAGGTAAATTGTTTAACTTCACATTGACACCAAATTTAGTATACCGTTATCATCAATCTTTTAGTATTTAACCTTTATTTTGACATTAACGCATCTAATTAATTTGTAAACGACACTCAGTCATTGTAACTTCAGTTTCAGTATAAAAAAAAACACTGTATAAAGGATAATTCAAGTGCTAAGTATGACTCCTTGTAAATACATGTAAAATACATCCAGCAAATTTCAGTTTCAATTTCCATGCCCAAGCTGATAAAATTAAAAAATAATCTGTAGAAAAAAGGACCTAACTGTTCTTAAAATGACTTCACGAAAATGCACAGTAATGTCAAGCCTAGTTTTGATTTCGGTGCAAGTTGGTCAATAGTTATTTACATTTTAAAAAATGAAATTACAGGAGGACGCAGAAGTATATATTTTTTAAAACTATTTTGGTGTTTTTATAAAGATCAATCATTTATCTAATGCCCTGTGCCCATATTATTAGCAGTCAACAAAAATATTGCCAGATACGGATTTGAAGAATGGCTGACAGAGGGGCTAGGGGAGCCAAAACAAAAAAAGAAATACATTAGATCAGAGCAAGCCTCCAAATCATGGGTAACAGAGTGAGTGCTAAAGTAAATATTTGTGTTTGCCAAATGCCTTTGATCCCAAGAGTAGCTCTGATATCATTTTTATGATTGTTTCTCTATACCCCTTGCATCAGCCTTTCTTTGAATGCTTTCCTCCATAACCTGTCCCAGCAATAAGCCTACCAGGGAGGAAGACTTGAACCTGGAAACCCTTGCTCACAATGCAAGTGCTGTTATCACTGATCCACCCAAACCATTTGACACACTGCGATCATTTATTATCATATTCTTGTAATTTTTAGGAGCTGCTATGCTCCCCTTTTTTATAAGCCCCATGGGCTTAAAAGTTACTTTTGACACAACTGTGGTAATTTCCAAGGGAAAGTTGTGTAATGCCAATATGAGACCTGAAAACTTGGAATGCTCTAACCACTAAATTCAATACCAGAAAGCTAGACATCAGTGACACATCAGTGATCTTCAGTCCTTATTTACCAACCATTCTGGATTGCATTCTTAGCCTTATTCTAGATGTAGAAAGTAACAAAGTCTCTGATTGGTGTATATGTATCCAATCAGAAATTGTGTTACTTTGGCCCTGGTTTCATTACCCCTTTACCACAGAATGCCGACTTTCAACGACCCTGGGAAAGAAGCCTTTTGAAAACATGGTGGGAAAAGGAGAAAATGCTGGTAACCAGCATTTTCTCCTTTTCCCACCATGTTTTCTACCGTATCAAAGAAAAATTGCAACATTTGAGCCACATTGCAATTGTCGGCTGCAAATGCTTTCAATTTGGACAAGGCTAAAATTTTGCCGTCTGGTAAAGGGTTGATTAGATTTTCTTTACTACAGGTTAATGATCACTGTGAATCACAGCATGCCAAGCCCCGTCTCCCAGGGAAGAAATATCCGGTTCCTTCACACAGCCTTTGATAACAATGGAGAAAATTTTTTGGCCGGAGACCATCAGGGAAACATTTACATGTTTGATTTGGGAAAGAACAGGTACGAGTCATATTAATTAATACCTTTAACCCTTTACCAAACAATCCCGGGTTTTCACGACCCTGAGGAAAAGGGCTTTTGAAAACATAGTAGGAAAAGGAGAAAATGCTGGTAACCAGCATTTTCTCCTTTTCCAACAATGTTTTCCATCTATTCAGAGACAAATTCCATCATTTGAGCCAAATTTAAATTATCAGCTGCAAATGCTTTGAATTTGGACAGGGCTACATTTTTGTCTGTGTGGTAAAGAGTTAAAGTGCTCTTGAAAATGTTTGTTGACAGGTGTAAAAGATAATTGTATGTTGTACAGACAAAAGTATAAACATTATCACTTCAGATGACATTTTAAAACATTATTGAAAAGGACAAATTACTTGTTAAAAGCAATTTCTTACTTTGTTGCAATGCTATCACATATACTATTATTATATTAACCCTTTACCAAACAATCTCGGGTTTTCACGACCCTGGCAAAGAAGCCTTCTGAAAACATTGTGGGAAAAGGAGAAAATGCTGGTAACCAGCATTTTCTCCTTTTCCCTCAATGTTCTCTACCCTTCCCAAAACAAATTTCAATTTTTGAGTCACATTAATTTTTTTTGTCTGCAAATGCTTCCAATTTGGACTAGTCTAAAATTATATCATTTGGTAAAGAGTTAAGCCTTTATCAAAAATCCTGCTTTTAAATGCAGGTATACAGAAGCCTTTTGTGGGAAAAAGAGAAAATGCTGGCAATCACCATTTTCTTTTTTCCCCCCACAATTTTTTTATCCTTTCAGACACCAATCTTGTCATTTGAGCCACATTTGTCACCTGCAAAATGTGCGTAATTTAAATGAGTCTCAAATTTCATCATCCGGTAAAGACTAAATCTTACACTTTTACCGCACAATCCTGACTTTTAACAGCCCTGAAAGAGACAGCTTTTGAAAACATTGAGGGAAAGGGAGAAAATGCTGCTTACGAGCATTTTCTCCTTTTCTAACCATGATAGAAATCATAATTCAAGCCACATTTAGTTTATTGGCTGCAAATGCTTTCAATATGGTCTAGTGCAAACTTTTGTTGTTTGGGAAAGAGTTAATGCTTGTTGATTATTCCTAATTTACAAGGATATTTTCATAGTTATCTACTGCATATCCTTTTCAAAGGGTAATTATTAATCTGTTAATTCTATGGTTCATACAAAGTATTGTATTGTAACTTCCCTGCTGCATGTATTAGCTCCTTGCTGCTTGAGAAAACTTGATACATGTATGTTGCAAGATGGAAGGTTGAATGCAATGTCAACATCTTAAGCAGAGAGAAGCAAATAAAAGCACAAGGAAACATAACATTCCTTTTATTATCTACCAACAAATTTTGACTAGGAAATACTGCAATCATCAAGAATTTCATTTAAAAATAGTGAAAGAAATAAATACTATTGTAGTGGGTGCTTAATTGATTAGGTATGAATGTCAAAGCATAGCTTTTTGACCATTCACATGAAGGAGAATATTTAAATATTTTGACCAAACTGAGGGCAGAGCTGTAGAGAAAAGAGAGAGAGAGAAAGAGAAAGAGAGAGAGAGAGTGAGAGTGATTGTAGGTTAATTCTATATTGCACAGTTTCAAGTTTTAACAAAGCTGAAGAAGAGAGCTTTTATGAAAACACAGTAGGAAAAGGAATAAATGCTGGTAACGAGCATTTTTCTCACAATATTTTTTAACCTTTCAAAGCCAAATCCCATCATTTGAGCCAAATTCCAAATTTCAATTGATCATATGCAAATGTTTTCAATTAGAACCAGTCTAAACTTTATTGTCAGGTAAACTCAACAAGAACTTTTTCGTTCAATTTCAATTGCTGTTCAAGTGGCATCAATTTTCTTGCTGATTTCAGATTTTCCCTGGTTCAGAAACTTGGAACTGCATGCACCGCCTTGGCATTCTGTCTACGCAAAAAGTCTGAATTTCTCATTGGGTTGTCAGACTACTCTTTGAAATGCTATGATACAGGTATAGTGCTTTCGCTTTATGACCTCTTGAATGATTGATTGTATGGTGTTTAACGCCATTTTCAACATTATTTCAATTATATCGCAGCGGCCAGTGCACATATTCATGCTTTCGTGGGGTTACTTTTACCAGTACTCTGCACAACATTCTTTCCAAGCCAGTGGCTGCTTTCCCATATAACCATTGTCGAGACAATGATCAGCGGTGAGAGAGGAATGAATCCTGTCGTAATGACTATCATCAATCCTCCGAAAGAAATTGGCAGAGTCGGGGATTGAACCAGCGACCTCCTGTTCTCAAGTCCTGTATGCTACCGACTGAGCTATCGGGGCTTGGTGGTGACCTCTTGAAACAAATGTGTAGGTAAATGACCTGCCCTAAAGTTCATAGTATCCTGATAATCGCTTGAAACTTCATTACAAGAGTGAGAGTAAATTTTTAAATAGGTCCTCATTCTTTATTAACCCTTTCCCAAACAACAAATTTTAGACTCTTCTAAACTGAAAGAGTATGCAGACAACAATTTTACATTTGATAAAAATGACGGATATTTCTCCAGTAGGGTAGAAAACACTGTGGGAAAAGGAGAAATTGCTCGTAACGAGCAATTTCTCCTTTTCCCACAGTGTTTTCCAAAGACTTTTACTGCGGACACGTAAAACCACAGGTTTGTTTGGTAAAGGGTTAATAACAGCTGATCATGATATGAAAATGTTTTGTGTTTGAAAATAGTGGAGGAGCATTTCTTTATTGCTCATATGTAGCAATTAGAACAGTGGATATGCTGTCTTCCAGAGTCACATGAGATCATTGCATCATGTACTTGAATTATGGCAACACATTTTATACCAATGATAGAAAATGAAGAGGTTAATACATATTCGTATTCACCAACCATTCGTAAAAACATTTTTAATCTTATTCTGCAAAATGTCCTAAATTTGAAAGTAACACAACTTCTGGTTGGCTAAACCATTTGGTTTAGCCAATCAGAAGATGTGTCACTTTCAAATTTAGAAAATTTTGGAGATTAAAACCAAGAATGTTCTCAAAAATGGTGGGTGAATGTAAACCCTGGTATACCAAAGGGTTTACTGTCACATATGGTTGTAATCTTCCCACTTATTGACAGAGACAAAAGAAATGGTTGCCTGGATGAAAGGTCATGAGTCAGCCATACACAGTATCTCAGTCCATGCTTCTGGGCGCTATGCCCTTACCACATCCGCAGACACTGCACAACTATGGGACTTGGACACATTTCAGAGGAAGAGAAAACTATCAATCAAAGAAGATGTGGGGATAGTTCAGGTATACAATAAGCATGTATACATATTATCTAGTTCAAAAACATTTTAAAAAACATTTAGTTTTGTAGCAGATGATACAAATCAAGATCGGACTGTACAGAACATGCAGATGAATTACAGGTATGAGTCTATTGTGTTCCACATTTTGTAAGATGTTATTTTAAATACCTTGTAATAGTTTTGTTTGTGTTTGACTGTGTAGTGAATGTGTAGTACAAGTGAAAAAACCTCTTAGCTTTCTTCCTCAGTGTGTTTTAACCTTTTTGGCTGTCTAGATATTGCACTGTCTGCTCAATTTTCATTAAAATTGGTCAGTTTGATTGTCCTGATGGTACATGTACCTTGTTTTTGTAAACTTGTTATCATTCTCTAATAAAATCATAGGGGCAGGAGAGTGATCTTGGTCTGTCAGAGCCCTTTAGGTTTGTCCTGCGGTAGATCAGCTTTGACAAAGATGTGGCAAAAGTAGAAATTGCTGATTAGGGGCAAGTTCTTTTTTGCCTAAATGTTTTTTGCAATTATTTGTATATTTAAGCTGAATTCATATTCATACTGTACAAGAATGCTTTTGAAGTAATTTACAGGTTTTTGTATTTTGGGTGTTTGGGGGTGGCAGTAAGTTGATCTTTATATTACACATTTGTTTTCCAGGTATTTTTTCTTCCATTAAGTAATACAATAGTCACTGGTTTTCGTGATGACACAATCTTTGCCTGGGAGTCGGACACTTTGACTTGTAAATATCAGCTGCCCATTCCTCCAGGAAAATCACCACAGTACAGAACATTTGCATCCACAAAGTAAGAAACATCTCTTCTTCACATTTTTTTACCTGGAATTAAAACCAGAAAAAAAAAATTGCCCTTTAACCCTTAACTCTATACCAGTCGACAATTTTATAGACTTGTCTGAGCCCAGCTGGGTAGCTCAGTGGTTAGCGTATCTTGACTTGTGACCAGGAGGTTGTGAGTTCAATACCCGGTTGCGGCGAACTTTCTTTTCAGTGATTTTTCGCCTCTCACCTCTGATGCATGTGAGAAAAGAAGTCAGTGGCTTTGGAAAGAATTTTATGTCAGTACTGGTGTGAAAAAGCCAGGAAACACATGGGTGCATCACTGACCGCCATGATAATTATGACCTAAGCTGTTAAAAAGGCGTTAAACTCCAATACAAACAATAGACTTGTCTGATTTGAAAGCATTTGCAGATAACAAATTTTTTTTTTTAAGTGACATAACTAGTCTGTGAAAGAACAGAAAACTTTGTGATAAAAGGAGAAAATGCTGGTTACTGGCATTTTCTCCTTTTATCACACTGTTTTCAAAAGACTTCTTTCTTAGGGTTGATAAAACATTGGATTGCATGGTAGAGGGTTAAAAAGTGCTGAATAAACCAAACACAGTTTTCAAGCTAGAATAGAAACCTATATGACTGCAATATCAAGGTTGCTCTTGTCCAGATGTCAGAATATTTCGGCAAAGTGGGCAGTATCCGTCAAAGGTCAGACTGCACATTTTGTACAATCTTATCTTGATCTACACTAACGGCAAAGGCACAGAAAGTACATATAGTAAAAGGTGTTTTACCTTTAACTGCTCAATAGTTTTTAACTGACAGAAACTTTTTTTATTTTTTATCTCTTCCACCTGACAACTGATATCAGTACATTTTGTGGAAGGTCACTATAGTCTACTCATCCGATGATTTTGTTAATATTTTGGCAATTGTTTGTACATAAGTTGTGGTTTGGTTTTTGATAGTCTTCATCAATATAAGTAATGATTATTAACACTCCGTTCTTCTATTCTTAGACAGTATTAAAGACCTTAATTTTAAAATTCTGTGCTGCTTTTAACAGTATGTTTTACAAAGTGTCAGGCAGTTTAGATCCAGGATCAGAATTGACATTTTGGTGCTGTCGGATCTTAGTCTAAACCCTTTGTAGCAGCACTTAAAGATCAACTTTAAGGAGAATGTGAAATGTTTCACTTGGTTGTGTCATAAACAGTGTGACCGGTCAAATGTTGCTACACTTTCCACAAATATTACAAGCATATCTGAAATGTCTTTTAAATGTAATCATATAACTGCAAGTATGCGTTCATTACACAAATGGCTTCAAACCTGTTATTTGCCATTAAAGGATGATATAAGTTAAAATTTTCCATGCATATTTATTCATAAAAGTGAATAAAAGATATTTTTCAAACATGAACTTGTATTTTCCTTTACTTATTCAATATCTTATACAAGTATTTCATATTTCAGTCCTCTGCCACAATGTACTAGTATTTGTATTCCTCTTTTTTCAGAGATGGGCGTATTTTGGCGGCTGGAGGAAGATCAAGGTTTATACACCTTTGGGCTCTTGATACAAGAAAACTGTTACGTATTGTTGAACTTCAGGATAAAGTCACTGCTGTCAAACACTTGCTGTTTTTACCAGACAATTTTGATAATGGTGCAAGTCAGGTCAGTATCAATTGGTCTATTTAAGTTCTATTTTACACAGGCTCTTTTCAAACCTTGCTTGCTAATTAGGTTGATTCTTGAAGTGCGTAGTATGATATCTAAAAATTTACTGAAAGTTTTTTGGCTGAAATCAAAGTAAGTAAGTATATTTACCTCCTAAGGTATACTTTATTATTTGTCATGCATATGCAGAGACCTATTTTTAAGTGTGTTTGTGTTATTTTTTCCATAGTTGCAATTTTGTGGTTTCATCTAAAGTGTGCATGCATCGCCATGTAAGGCCTGTTTATAAATGTAAATGCAAGTACAAAATATCTAAAATAAAGTCTATATTAGGTAATTTTATCAGAACATGGCATAAGTTAATGTCGTCAGTTGAATTCAAAGCACTGACTGGAAACAGACCTACCGGTATCTTCTGAAAACAGTTTTTTGAGCAATCAGAATTGCTGCAGCATTATTTTTCAGAATTGAAATTGGTATTTAAGAACTATTTAGTTGTGTCTGAAGATTTTATTACTCAGTAATTATTTGCATCCTTCAAAAGTGAGTTGAAGTTTTGGGTAATTTTTTAACCATCATGTTTCAAATAAATTGATGTTCTTAACTCAGATCCTGGGCTATTTTTATTTGACTGCCTGAAAATTTATTGTTGTTCAACTTTAGAAAATTCTAACCACACAATGATTAGGTACAATATTTTGTCATTTCAGGTTCTGGGGGTGCTCTGTCAGGATGGTATAATGAGATTTATAAACATCCACACATGTAAACTTTTATTTGATGTGGGAGAAGTATGTAACAAGATAAACAATGTGACTGTCAGTCCTAATGGACGATATGTTGTAACTGTGAAGGAGGATGGTACTATGGGCATTTACAATCTACAGGTGTTAAGTGCTGAAATAAACAAGGTACCATGTGTTCTGTATTTTTTTTTATTTTCTTTTTCACCAGTCGTCTAGTTTAGGTCTGCTAATGATTCTGCTGATCTGCAGATGATCTATGCAATCATTGTAACAAATACTTTGCTGATGATGATTTGTTTTTGATAGACTTGATAACAGCATGAGAAAATGTTGGCTACCAGCATTTTTTCCTTATTTTACAATGTTTTCAATAGCTGTATGTCTCATGGTCATTGGAATGCAGGGACCCCCAGCTGGGCGGGGGGATAGAAATAGCTCAGCTGTTGCACTACAGCAGGGGTAAGACCCCCCCACTGTGCCTGCCTGTTTGCCGTGGGCTGCAACTCGTGTCGTTCGATGACGGGATCCTGGTGGTTGAGTGGATTCAGAGTATGGCCCTTTGATAGCTCTGTTTTTGCAACACACCACTTTGGCCTTAAACTGAACTAAACGAGGGGTCAGGAAGGCCCGTCCTGATTAATCGGCTGGTCATGCCGAGCCCTAGGGTGTTTCTCTGACTTTGTTTTCCTAAACACGTACATACACAAATACATAATAAAAGTCATTTCTCTTCTCTGTCATCAGTTGCTGTATGTCAAAACCCTAGAAGGCGGTGGCTCATGGGCTAATCGGGTGAAAGAATGGTGTTTGATTGACACTTGTAAATGCCCAAAGACAGTCTATGCTTGGTGCGACATTCTGCGGGCCTACATTTGTCCAGTCTAGCCCTTTCACTTCGAGTATATCACCGATGTATCCTTGTCATGATCTGAGTTGGATTTCCCCAGATCATGTCCCCTTGTTGGGCTCAGGGGCGGGTGGGGAACATCGGTGATGAACCCTATTAAACAAACATGGCAAGACAAAAGAAAGCCAAGAGTGTTCTTTCTGACTCTGATTCAGAGTCAGAAGAATCATTCAACACAAACACTACATTTGCTCGTTTTATTGTAATAGAGGCAGTTGACCCATCAAAACCCATCCCAAAACTTTCTCCATTTGTTATAGAGAAGACAGTCTCTTCCATTTTGGGCACACCAAAATCTGTCAAAAAACTGAAAAATGACACTCTGCTTATTGAACGTCATTCTCAACAGCAGGCCAAAAATCTCCTGGGACATAAAAGATTTTACAATTTGGACGTAAAAGTGTACCCACATAAAACTCTTAACACCAGCAAAGGAGTCATCAGGTGTAAGGAGCTATCCTACTGTGACTCGGTGGAAGAGATTAAAAGTAACCTCAAATCTCAGGCTGTGTCTGAGGTCAAACGGATCTCTGTTTTCAGAAATGGTATGCGTAGAGATACAAATACCTATATCCTTACCTTTTGTACACTGATTCTTCCTGCTTCCATCAAAATAGGATTTCAATCTGTGAAGGTCGACGTGTATGTGCCTAACCCTCTGCGCTGTTATAAATGCCAGAGGTATGGCCATCACGAAAGTAATTGCAAAAGCACACCTGTGTGTCCAAAATGTGCTTTTGAGGGCTCTGATCATGAACCTAATACTTGCAATAACCCTGTGCTCTGTTTCAATTGCAAGTGCCATCATCCAATCTTTTCTAAAGACTGTTCAGTCTGGAAGGATGAAAAAGAAATCCTATCTATAAAATATAAAGAAAATATTACTTTTGTGGAAGCACGGAAGACAGGTGAAAAGCGCAGAAATGACCAAACATTGTTAAATTGTTCAACATCCTATGCAAAAGTGTCATCTGCAACATCTGGAAAGGAACATTGCTCTACTTGTGAACTCTTGGCAAAGAAACTTCTTGAAAAGTTTCCAGAAATGGCCAATGAGTTGAAGAGCTTGGTCCCTGACATTCAACCTTCTGAACCTCCAAAGCCTCCTAAACAGACACAACCTACATCCAAACCCACCACTCCATCCACTACCCTAAAAACACCATCTACTTCTTCTCAAAGTATTTCTTCAAAAACAACTTCAAAGCCATCTACCTCTTTGCAAAACATCTCCTCACAAAAAGCTTCAAAGCCATCTCCCCCTTCACAACAATCTCCAAAGAAACCCCAAGCTCAACCTTCACAGTCTACGACTAAATCTCAGGTTTCATCTAAAGATAACAAATCTAATCATGCACCCCGATCTCCTTAAAGGTCTTCTTCAAAATCCAAACTTCAACCCAGAGATACTCATGGATCTTATGAAATCTCAGTCAAAATAAATGATCCTGTCCCTACCTCCAACAGATTTTCGGAGCTAGAGGACATGGATGCAGATGCTGAAAATCTGGAAGGTGAGGCTTCAGATTCAGAAGCCTCTATCTGGTCCGTTTCCAAAGATCCTTGGAACAAGGACGCTGACATTTGGCACTCGTCCAAACCCGAGACAACTGTAATGAGCTCTTAACCAATCTATTTTAAAATGCATTGGTTTACGGCCTCTTTTATTACTTTACCTTTTATACTTTCCTCATGCACTATGGATACCATAATCCAGTGGAATTGTCGAGGTCTGAAGTCAAACTTTGACGAACTTTCCCTTTTAATCAATGATCACAAACCAGTTGCTGTTTGTCTGCAAGAAACCTTCCTTAAACGGGAGGATGATATCTCTACCAAATACCATTCCATTTACAATAAAGTCTTTACGGAAGGTGAGAAAGCCAGAGGTGGTGTTTCTATTATTGTTAATAACAACATTCCTCATAAAGTTATCTCGCTTAACACAAACTTGCAAGCTGTTGCCATCAGGTTATCTTTACATAGTGCTGTTACACAATGTTCTCTATATCTCCCCCCAAGCACACCTATCAATGAGACCAGTCTGAATGATCTCATTTCCCAATTGCCACCCCCCTATATTCTTGCTGGGGACTTTAATGGTCACAATGTTATGTGGGGTGACACGAACCAGAGAGGTTTACAGTTGGAGAGCTTCATTTCGAACAACTCTTTGTCTTTCATGAATGATAACAAATCCAAAACCTACTTGCATCCAGCAACTGGATCCTACTCTTCTATTGATTTAACCTTATGCAGCCCAGTCTTACTTCAAAATTTCACTTGGAAAGTGACTGGGGATTTGTGTGGAAGTGATCACTTCCCCATTATCTTTTCATCTACACAACCATCCAACAGTGTACGACCGCAGAAATGGAAGCTTTCCAAAGCCAATTGGAATAAATCTGAAACCCTCTGTGAACAAACCATTACACACGATAAATTTGCAGATTGCGATGATCCCACAAAACTTTTCACTTCCCTATTAATTGATGCAGCTAAACAGTCCATCCCTCAGACCTCGACAAATCCAAAACAACCTGACAAACCTTGGTACAATGATGATTGTAAACAGGCTGTCAGAGACAGAAAACAAGCCCTTAGAAAATTTAACCTCAGGCCTACCAAAGAAAATCATAACTTATTCCGTATTTCCAGGGCAAAGGCCCGTCGTACCATTAGAGAAAGTAAGCACAAGGCTTGGAGACAATATGTCTCAAAATTAGATAGTAGAACTACTACTAAAAAAAACCTGGGACATGATCAGAAAGATCAATGGCAAAGGCCAGCCCCCTCTTAGTCACCTTGAAGTTAACAATTCTTCATTGGAATCACCTCAGGATATAGCTGACGCTCTTGCCGACAGCTTTTGCAAAAAGTCTTCCTCTGCAAACTATTCTGAAAAGTTTCAGAGAAATAAAGCCAGAGAAGAAAAGAAAAAACTTAATTTCAATTCTTCTAATTCAGAGCATTATAATAAACTCTTCACCTTTAAAGAATTAAAATCTGCTCTGAATAAAGCTCACGATTCTTCTCCTGGCCAAGATAAAGTTCATTATCAGTTTTTAAAACACTTACCTTTTACTTCTCTCTCTGTTTTACTTGATATTTTTAATATCTGGCAGTCGGGTAATTTTCCTTCGTCCTGGCGGGAGGCACTAGTCATTCCTATCCCAAAACCTGGCAAGGATGCTAGTGACCCAGCCAACTATCGTCCAATAGCTCTTACTAGTTGTCTCTGCAAGACCCTAGAATGTATGGTCAATGACAGGCTTGTCTGGTTTTTAGAGAAAAACAACCTCATCGTTGATGTACAGAGTGGATTTCGTCGCCAACGTGGCACCACTTTGAAACCTTTGTCAGAGAAGCCTTTATTAATAGACAGCATGTAGTATCAGTCTTTTTCGACCTTGAAAGTGCTTACGATACGACTTGGAAATACGGAATTCTTAAAGACTTGCATGACTTTGGTCTTTGAGGCTGTCTTCCTCTTTTTATTTCAGCCTTCTTGGATGAACGTCATTTCCGCGTCCGAGTTGGTAATACTGTCTCGGGAGCCCGTGAACAGGAGATGGGTGTACCCCAAGGATGTATTCTCTCTGTTACACTTTTCAGTGTAAAAATAAACAGTATAGTTAAAGCTATCTGTCCTGGTGTAGACTTCCCTTTATGTTGATGACTTTGTTATATGCTTCAGATCTCGAAACATGAATATTATTGAGAGACAACTTCAACAGTGTCTCAACAAACTCTAAACGTGGTCTGATGAAAATGGCTTCAAATTTTCCAAGTCCAAAAATAAGTGCATGCACCTTTGTAACCTACGAGGTGTTCATCCAGACCCTGAACTGTATTTGCACAAAACTAAAATTGAAGTCGTTTCTGAGTTTAAATTTCTTGGAGTCATCTTTGACAGAAAGCTTTCCTTCCTTCTTCACATCATTGCACTTAAAAAGAAGTGCAAGAAGGCTCTTAATCTTCTTAAGGTTGTGGCCCATTCTGAATGGGGAGCAGACTGTAAAGTCCTCTTGCGGCTTTATCGGTCTTTAGTTCGCTCCAAATTAGACTATGGATCTATTGTATACGGATCTGCCCGTAAATCTTACCTGAAAATTCTCAATTCTATACACCTTGAAGGTCTGCGTCTTGTACTTGGAGCTTTCAGAACTTCTCCCGTCAATAGTCTCTATGTTGAGGCTAATGAACCTTCTCTTTCTTACAGGAGGGAAAAACTCTCGCTTCAATATCTTTTAAAACTGAAGTCCAATCGTTTTAATCCGACTCATAAAGTTGTTTTTAAACCTCAATATAAAGGTCTTTTTGAAAGGAAACCAAATGTTATTCCTCCATTTGGTATCCGCATGGAGCCCATTGTAGATAACCTTGGCATAGACACTGAGTCTATTGCCAACTATAAAATCTCTGAAATCCCTCCATGGACATTAAATAGTGCAGAATTCAGATTTGACCTTGCATCTGACAAAAAGTCTGTCACGGATAGAACTGTGTTTCATGCTAGATACAATGAGATAAAGGAGCATTATTTTTCCTTCAAACCAATCTATACAAATGGATCTAAAGAAGGAAATTCTGTACCAGCTGCCGCTGTTTATGGAAAAAGGAGCTTGAAGTGCCGCCTTCCAAACAACAACTCTATTTTCTCTGCTGAAATTAAAGCAATTGATCTTGCCCTTAATCTAGCTGAACGTTCTAATTCCAACCGTTTCATTATCTTTTAGGACTCTTTGTCAACATTACAAGCCCTTTCAAATCAACGACTTGAGAATCCCTTAATCTGTAGTTTACTTGAAAGGATCTCACAAATTTCTTCTATGAATAGATTGGTGTTCTGCTGGCTTCCAAGTCATGTAGGCATCAAAGGCAATGAAAATGCCGATAGGTCTGCCATATCTGCACTTAACCTTCCCATTTCAGATTTTAAAGTTCCACACACTGATTTTAAATCCTCTGTCTTAACACATATCCAATCTTCTTGGCAATCCCAGTGGGATGCTGATGTTTTCAATAAACTGCATTCAGTTAAACCTTCCCTTGGTGAATGGTACCCCATTTACAGGTCTGTTCGTCAAGAAGAAGTGATAATAGCACGACTACGAATTGGCCATTCACGCATCACACATTCCTGGCTCTTGACAAGAGATGATGCCCCTGAATGTATTCCATGCAATGCATCCTTTTCTGTGAAACATATCCTACTAGATTGCATTGACTTTCAGCCAGTTCGTTCAAAATATTTCGACGTCGATAGTTTAAAAAATCTTTTTGATTCTGTCAGCGTTGAATCTATTATCGCTTTCATAAAAGAGATTGGCATTTACAATAAACTGTGATATTTACTCTTGAGTTTCTTATCCACCTTTTTACATTCTTTATACGCCTTTATATTAGATATCTTGTCAGCTGATTCATAGTCTTACCTTTTTTAATCTAAAACTTTCGAGTTTCTACCACTGCTTTTATATTCAGTTTACATCTCCTTAATGGGAAGATTAGCCCCCTTAGGGGCATCTTATCTCATTGGAGACAGGACCTTTTTAATGGGAGTATACTGATCCCATTGGAGGCTCCAATCTTTACCAGTTTTAACACTCATTTCCAAGGAAAAGAAATATTCTCAGTCTTACCTTTTAATCTAAAACTTCTGAGTAGGCAGGGAATGCCCAGCTACTCAATATCATATTTTGTGCACATTATAAATGACACATATTTCTTCTTCATTTAAAGACTTCTCACTATCAATCCAACATTTAGTTCAAACCTTTTTATCACATTCTTAACTCTGTCATTTAAAACTTTTGAGTTGATAGGGATTGCCCTGTCAGTCAATAATGTCCTTTATACATATTAAGATCACACATAATTCTTCTTAATTCAACTCTTTTACTATTATAAATGTATTCAAACCTTTTTCAGTTTAAAATCCCACTTTTACTATCCTTTAACACAGATATGCGCGCTAAATGACCAAAGCTGTCGATGCGCCATAAAACAACATTCATTCATTCATTCATTGGAATGCAGGATTGTTTGGTAAGGGGTTAAGATTGCTTACTGCTCTTACAAACATACCTCCTTTTGATTCAAGCCATCTCTCTGATTCTTCAAACCTGTTTTATTAATGAAACCTAGTGACCAGCCATTCCTCTTTTTCCTATCAATTGAACCATATTTAATTTTTAGTCAGCAAATGCTTTCAATTTGAAAAATTCTATAATTTTGCTGTCTGGTAAAGAGATAAATATATATCTTTTTTTTTTTAAGCACATTTCCTTTTCTTTCAAGCATACTTTCTTACTCTATCTAGCAATTTTTGTGTTGAAGCATTATGTTTTGCTTCTTGCAAAATGAGTTTTGGTTCTTTAAATCAGATTATTCTCTTTTCTTTCTTCCCAAGCATATTTTTCTACTCTTTGAAGATTATTGTTTTTATAATTCAAGAGGGTAATAGTTTGCTTGTCTTTTTCAAATAATAATCACTGGTCATTTTACTTTTATCCTTTTTTGGTTCTTGTTTTAGCCACCAGCTCCATTAGTAAAGGTTGTCACAAGCAACAAAATGTCAGATACGATTTCCACAGACAGATCCTCTTTAAAGGCAGACAGAAGTCAGAAGGCGGCAAAGGGTCATCCCAAAACAGCACCAGCTCGAGGAAAAGAAAACCGGGGTGTTTCATTTGAGCAAGATTCTGGATTTGTAAGGGCATACCTTTTATTTTGCATTTACTTGACCTACTGAAATGAGTTTGAAGCAGACTGAAATATTCTTGAAGGTGTAGTACATGAAAAACATGTAATGTTGAATGTTCTTATGAATATTAAAGTTCGCAACAAATGCATAGCTGAAATATGAACTGTCTCGGCTTGCATTGGAACTCATGCAGCAAAGATCCTCATTAATTGAGGTTTAAAAGACCAATACACTAACCACTGAGCTAAAGAGAATTCTCCCTAATGCAGTCACTAGGTATTGATTTTATATGGGAAGAAGCTATGCTGTAATGAAGCACTGATCTCCCATAACAATGTAGATAAAGCAAGATCCTAAGATGTGGATATGAAAATTCAATGATATCAGTATCATTGTATGATCTTTTTAAGCGATATACAAGTTTTGACTTTTTTTCTTCGGCAAGCATGTTAAGCTTTAAATGTTGGGAAAGTGAAATAAAAAAATTCACCTAAGGAAAAAACAGCACATAGATTATAATTTTACATCAGACTAAAGTCAGCCAGAATGTCTCACAAAAAGTTTGAAGTCTGGAGCCAAGATCAGACTGCAGAGAATTTGTTGTCTGATCTTGGTCTTCTCTGTCTGCAAAAATATCTAGAGTTTTCTGGATCCTGCATGGATTAAACTCCTGCATTACTATTAAATAACTTCTATATTACAATTGAATAACATAGTATAACAACTAACCTTGATCCTGTCTGAGAGGGCACTTGTATTGAGCAACCAAAGCTTTAACTCTTTACCAAACAATAAGATTTTAGACTTGCCCAAATTGAAAGCTTTTGCAGATGACAGAATAATTGAGTCAAAAATAAAAATTCGCCTTTGGAATGGGTAGAAAACATTGTAGGAAAAGGAGAAAACCCCAGCATTTTCTCCTTTTCCCATAATATTCTGAAAGGGTTCTTCCTTGGGGGTCATTAAAACTCGAGATTGTGTGATAAAGGGCTAAGAGACCATTGCAATGATTATGCATCTCTTGTAAATCAAGCTAATTGAACTTGCATTTATGAGTTAATTCCCCTGGTCCATCTCTGTACACAGTTTTGTCTGTATAACACAATACATTCATAAATTGAACATTTATTCAAAATGCATATATTTCAGAGGGAACTTCCAGATGGCTTAAATATGGAGAGGTTGCAGGCGATTTTAAAAGGATACAATGAATATCCTGCCAAGTACAGGTACAGAATGTTTGCTTTCTTTGTTTAAGTCTTTCTTAATTTTTTAATGTTAACCAAATTTTTAAGTGTCCAATTGTATTCCAGTCTAATTTTAAAGCAGCTGTCCAACGAAACTTGCCTCTTTACCCTTTGCCAATCAAACCTTTTTTACAATGAATTGGAAAAAGGCCATTGAAATCACAATGGGAAAAGGAGAAAGTGCATGTAACCAACAATTACTCCTCTTCCAATGCTTTCTACTCTTTCAGAGACATACCCCATCCTTTGAGCCTCATTTAACATGTCCTCTGCAAGTGCTTTCTATTTGGACAAGTCTAAAAATTGCATTTTAACACAGACACTTTTATATTTAAAATAAGGATGAAATGATGTTATTTATTGTGGCTTCTAATTGCAAGTTGATGTAAGCACAGATTAGACTATTTTTACTGCTCCTACAGTTATACAGATATTAGAGAAAAACACTGTGAAATTTGAGAAACTGCCTTTCTCTAACATGTGCATAACTGTAGAAGCAGCAGAATACAGTCTTATCTGTATTCACATCCATTAGTGGTTAAAAGAAATTATACCTAGATGCAGAGGTATTGCATTATTATATAGGGTGCTACTGTTCCATTTCCTTGGATGATTTCTGTAGTAACATTTTGACAATACATATTATATCAAGATATATTACAATTTAATGCATGTCAAAGGTAATACTAATTTTCCTGTAGTGTTTCATAAGCTCTCTAGGCAGGTGTGTAAAAAGTTTTTTTTAATTATAATGGTTGTACAAACATTAATATCTTACTTTGCAGAATGTTCATTTGGAGATCAATTTTAAGATTACCTGAAAATCATGCAGCTTACGCAGCATTGGTAGACAAGGGAACATATCCAGCCTATGCTAGACTAAATGAGGAATACCCTATCAAAAGTAGGAGATTGGTCAGAATACTTCAGAGGTAATACAATACAGAGGTGCTTTTTTCCATGGTCTGCAGAATATTCAGATACAGCACAGCTACTTCATTTGCCAGAAAAATTAGGAGACATTTTTAGCATAATCTCCTTTTTCCGACTATTTCTTTAAAAGCCTTTTTCCTTAGCGTCATTAAAAAAAGGGTTTGTAAAGGGTTAAACAATGTATTTTTTTCAATTCTGTATTTTATCAGTATATTAATGGAAAGGGACTCTTTTAATGAGTAAACCTTACCAAGGAAAAATTAATGTAAAGTGTAAACAATGGACTTTCGACAATGACTCTGCTACTCCAATTTTTACCTGTCAGGAAAAAATATATGTCTACCTAGAGTATGTCTAAAAACTGGATGAGGCAAAAACCATGTCATAATTTATAATGGGACAATGTTGTTTTGAAAGCAACAATGTAGTGGAATGGCAGTCTTTGCAGAACTATATTTGTGGAATAGATGTTAAATATATGTTGTGGTGACACCTTGGTTTAGCCAATTAGAAGTTGTGTTTCTTACAGATTTAGCAAATTTTTGAGAATAAGACTAAGAATATTCTTAAGAATGCTTGGTGAATACAGACCCAGAACTGGTTATTGAAGGTTTAAGTCTTTACCAGATGTCAAAATTTTAGACTCGTCCATATTGAAAACATTTGCAGAGAACATATAAAGTGTGAGTGGACTTGTTATTTAAAAGGTAGACAACATTGTGGAATAACACAAAATTGCTGGTTGCCTTGTACAGTGTAAGAGTTGTTTCATCTTGTATTTTATTTTTATTTCTACAGAATACTGTCAGCGCTAGCTAACTGGTCACCCATATTTGGTGAGACACAGTATCTTCCAGTCCTTGCCTTCCCATTTGTAAAGCTGTTTCAGAATAATCATCTTGTAGCATTTGAAATCATAGCCAGTATTATGAGTAAGTACCTAATCATTAAGCCTTTGAGGGCTTAGCACTACTTTTTACTTCTGTAGACTCTGTAGATCAAGATAAGAGTACCCTATGCAGACATACACCTAATTACTTATGAGCCATACCATAAAAGAAGGATTAATGCATATCTATGATGCATCAAACCAAGCAAGTCATAATGTAGAAAAATGAGGAATAGCAAAAAATTTAGACCAAGGTCAGCCTGCACAGGATATACAGTCTGCATGTTCTGGGTCCGTATTCACCAACCATTCTTAAGAATGCTCTTAGTCTTATTCTGAAGAATTTTCTAAATTTGAATGTAACACAACCTCTGATTGGCTAAACCAAATGATTTAGCCAATCAGAAGTTGTGGTACTTTCAAAATTAGAAAATTCTTCAGAATAAGACTAAGAACATTCTTAAGAATGGTTGGTGAATACAGACCCTGATCTTTGATTTGCACATTGCAGTGATTTTGTGAAATGTTCAAAAACACCTTTGAAATTACAAGGCTTTGGTCTGTTTGCCTCATAAGGAAGTCCATTTCATTATTCTTGTGCTTTTAGGATTAAATTTACTGAATGTTAGAAGGATAGAGGAAAATTCTTTGAAACAAAGGTAAATGCTTTTCTTCAGTGTGTTGAAGACATTGTGGGAAAATTAGAAATAGCTTGTAACAGGTATCTCTGTGTCACTAATCAATTCTTAGCTCTACTGGCTGAAAACCAGCAGAGCTTATGTCATGATGTGCTTTCCATCATCTGTCCATTAATCTTTTTCTTGTTTATATGATAAAGTCCACATTTGTGGTCAGATTTTCTTGAAATTTCTAGAATTACTTTATATCACCAATAGCTTGAACCCTATTGATTTTGGAAAAAAATCTGACAAATTTGAAAGTTCAATCACATTGGTAGCAATACATTGTGCACGAATTGCACCCTTTATCAGTGCCTGTATGTAGAAACCAAGTTTATGCAACCAATTATATTTTGTATAAGATTTCCCTATTGCTGTTTTGAATTTTTACATCTTTGCTTGTGACTGCCCTCAAATTTTGTATATGATATGCCATTGTTGTGGTCATTTTGTCAATCTTCAGCCAACTTTTTTAATGAATGCTGTCAGTGCCACAGGCAAAAACAGGGGCTCAGACAACATAGATCAAGATCAGACTGTACAAAACATGCAGTCTGATCTTTGATCTACACTGCCCTCTTGTTTAGTCAAGCTAATTTCTGAGATTCAGTGGATGTTTTTTTTAGCTATTGAAAGAGGTAATGCATATACACTTGGAGCTAAAAACAGAAAAAATTGTTATTAATGCTAACATGTTCAAGTAGATATATGTCTCACTATAGCCATATTTATATGCTGCTGTAAGTGTATATATGATGTATTTGGGCCATGCTCTGGTAAAAGGGGATTTATTGTATCTCCATGATGCATGATACCAAGCAAGTCATCACATTATCATGGACCCATTTATCATGGACCCATGAAACCCATTTGTATAACAACCAACTGAATCATGTCATATACTAGTCCTTTGACATGCAGAAAATTTTCCAACAAGCAAACAGTTTCGACCCAGGTTAGCCTGTGCAGGCTGACCTGGGTTGATATGTTTTGCATATGTATTAAGCACCCATTTCACAGAGCATGGTTCATTTTTATTTCTATTTCAACATAGTCAACTGGGCCGAACACTGGTTTGAATATTTTCCCAACCCTCCCATCAACATTTTGGGGATGATAGAAAATGTGATAGCCCACCATGACCGATACCTTCTTCAACATTTTGTGAAATACAATGTTACATCACAGGTGAGTTTTATTAACTTTTTACCATTCAACAAAATTTTACTCCTGTCCAAGTTGAAAGCATTTGCCGATGACACGGTAAATATGAATCAAAAATTGAAATTTGTTTCTGTAAGGGTAGAAAACATTGTGGAAAAGGAGAACATGCTGGTTACCAACATTTTCTCCTTTTACCACAGTGTTTTCAAAGGCCTTCTTGTATTAGGTTGTTAAAACTTAGGATTGTTTGGTAAAGGGTTAAGTTCTTTACAAAACAACCCCATGTTATCACATCCCTGAAGAGGGAAGCATTTGAAAACATTGAGGAAAAAGGAGAAAATCTTGGTAAACAACATATTCATTTTCTTCAATGTTTTCTACTCTTACATAGGTAAATTCCATCAATTGAGCCACTGTACTGACAAGTCTGAAGTTTTTTTTGTCTGTTCAAGAGTTACTCCACAACTGTACAGACCATTTTAGACCTACTAGGAGTTAGTGCAGCTTAAGCAAGGGAAAAGGTTAAAAAAAATGAATATATTCTTTATCAGCAATCAACAGTATGAAAAATTTTGTGGAAAATGGAACAAAAATTACTGCTTTTCTTATGCATTTGAAACTTTTCCTGCAATATTAACCAAAGTTGTCAACCAAAGGAGGCAAAAAAAAAGGCAAAAAAGAAACATTTGTACAGCAATGGGCTTAATCTTTCCCTTATAGAAACAGTAGTTGTTTGACTCCTTTAATCCATACCATAGGGCCATTTTTAGACTTTTTTGTAGATGTTCATGTATCTAGCAAAGGTATCACAAAAGGAGAAGTAATTAAGGGATACTCATTTATGCGTAAAAAGAAAAAAAACCATTTTGATGAGATAAAAAACGTTTTTGGAAAAAAGGCAATCACTTGTTTCAAGTAGTCATTCACTTTATTGCAAATCTTGCACAAGACACGGCCTGCAAGGAGTGTGAAAATGTACAAAATCATGGGTGTGGAGGTAACGTGAGAAAAGCAGATTTTTCGTACATATTTCTTTAATCATCTGAAATTTTTATCATACTTTAATGAATTGGAAACCTAAACTGCTTTAAATTTTGTGAATCAATTTATTGCTGTGAATTGTGGTGTGGTTAAAATAGCAAGCCTTTTTAACCTTTGTCAATACATAACTACCGGTATCTGCAAATGACTTTGTTTGCCTTTCAGCAAATCAATTCCAGAAAAAAAGGAGGATAAAGAAGAAACTATTCATATAGAACAGTTTCTCCTCGTAAATCTGCAAAGAAATTTTTACAAGTATTTGAGTCCTGCCTTGTGAAAAGGGGACTAAATGCAACTTCAAAAGGTATCTACCTATATCAGCATGTCAGCCTGTGAAGTCCGCGACATGGGTTGAATCTGTTGGTTGTTGGTTTTCTACATATCAAAGAACCATTCTACCTCATGACTTGGTCAGTTGTTGGACGAAATGGATTTTATGGATCCATAACCTTGTGGTGACTTGCTTGGTATATAGCATCACAGAGCATTAAACATCCTCTTGCTCATTCATATTTTTAAAGTCGATTGCATGCTGATTATTAATCTGTGTCAGGGATGTTTTCAAAGCAGCCTGTCACAGATTTCTGTCAGGAGGTCTGGTTTTGCATCCTGCATCAAATTGCTGTGAAAGGACAGCATTTCTCTGTCAACTCTGTATATACTGTTCATTGTTAAATCATGTTCTTCAGATCATCTTGTTTAGATATGTTGTGTTAAATTCATTCACACAATTCAACATAACTTACCTAAATAAAATTATCTGACAGTACTTTTCACAGAAATGAGATTTTTTCTACTATAAAATCTACTGTAAAATTTTCCAAAACACAGATGGAATAGTTTCACATTCACCCCTCGAAATAGAATATGGCTTAAGTGATGAAATTAATCCTAGAAATGGGTAGAGAAAATATCAGGAAAAGGATGAAATGCTGGTTTTCAGTGTTTTCTTCCATATTCCACAATGTTTTCAAAAGCCTTTTACCTCCGATTTGTTACAATGAGATGTTTAGTAAAAGGTATAGAACATAACCCTTTTACCACACAAACCCGAATTTTAACTACCCTATGGAAGAGGGCTTTTTGAAAACATTGTGTGAAAAGGAGAAGATGCAGGTAATCAGCATTTTCTCCCTTTCCCATAATGTTTTCTGTACTTCCAAAGAAAAAATTCAGTTTTTGAGTAACATCTTATTTGTTGTCAGCAAATGCTGTCACTTTGGACAGGTCTGAAATATAATGGTGTGGTAATGAGTTAAGAGGCTCTTTTTGCCTGTGTAGATTATTATCAAACTACATAATCTTTGTAGTCTGATTTTGGATTTAGGCTGCCCAATAGTGATGGTATGTGGGATAATCTGACCCAAATAACCTTAAGTGTACATCACATGCATTTGATTTATTGTTACTGGCCTCAGCCCTGAGTGTAAATGAGTTTTCTTATTTCAAGCATATTAACTCTTTACTAGATGACAAACTTTGCAAGCCTTTGCAGACGGCAAATTAAATGTAACTAAAATAGCAATTTTTTCCATTTAATAGGATGGAAAACAGCATTTTCCCCGTTTCCCACAATGTTTTCACAAGCCTTCTCATTTGTGGTTGTTAAAACTCAGGATTGTGTGGTAAAGAGTTAACCCTTTACCTCACAATCCCGACTTTTAACTACCCTGAAAAAGAAGCCTTTTGGAAACACTGTGGGAAAAGGAGAAAATGCTGGTAACCAGCACTTTCTCCTTTTCCCACAACGTTTTCTACCCTTCCCAAAACAGTCTTTGAAATTTGAGTCACATTTATATTGTCATCTGCAAACACTTTCGATTTGGACTAAACTTAAATTTTGTCGTTTGGTAAAGAGTTAACCAGTTATTTTGTAGTTTTTGCTTTACCTTCAGCAGACCGTATCCCTTTACTAGACAGGCCCAAGTTTTAACAGCCCTAAAGAAGGAGACTTTTGAAAGCATTGTTGAAAAAGAAAATGCAGGTTACGAGCATTTTCTCATAATGTTTTCAAAATCTTTCTCTCTCTAGGTTTTTAAAACTTGGGATTGATTAGTTAAGGTTTTACTCTTTACCAGACGACCAATTTTTTAGAATAGCCTTTGTTGAAAAGTTTGTAGACAAAAAATGACTATGTCTCTGATGATGTGATTTGTGTAAGTAAAGGTAGAATTGTGTGGGAAAGGAGACGATGCTGGTCACCATCATTTTCTATTGTTGCAGAATTGTTTTCTAAAGCCTTATTGTCACAGTTTTGAAAAGTTGGGATTGTTTGGTAAAGGGTTCACCCTTTTCAGATGAGAGTCCCCATTCAAACCTCTGCAGTAAGCAACTGCTGAAACCATTGTTGCAAAATTTGGAAAAATTGATCGAGAACAGAAGACTTCATATGTATTATACATTTTTCTCAAACAATTACTATATAACCCTGTGTTCAACTGAATCCAAGGAAGAAGGATTTTAAAAACATTATAGGAAAAGGAGAATATGCCTGTAAGCAGCATTTTCTCCTTTACCAACTATGTTTTCTACTACATGTATTTAAAAGACAGACTCCTATTATTTCAGACATAAGTAATGTTTTGCAAATGCTATCAATATTAGTGAGCCTAAAATGTCTTCATGTAGATACTTAACCCTTTACAACAAAACCCTGAATTCTAACCCTTAGGCTGCTAAGTGTGACTCAAGGACCTTTTGCGGACAATATAGATCAAGATCAGACTGCACAGAATGTGCTGTCTGATCTTGGATGAACAATGTCTGATAAGGAGATGTGTTTTCCCCCAAAAAATAACTTTGAAACAGCAAAGTTTGGGTTTTTACCTTTGGTTTGAAAGTTTCATTTCCTTTATTTAGCAGGATAAGGCATACAACCTGTTGGAAAAAGCCTTATGAAAGGGATCCATAATTATGTGATGACTGCTTGGTGTAATGCATCAAGGATGTGGATTAAACTTTCTTTCTCCAGGACATTGCTCATTTGTATTTGAAGGGCATTTTTGTTCACATTCCACAAAGGATGAAGGAATTCGAGCAATGCTAGTCTGAGTGGTAACTGTAACTGTCAATCATGTGATGATAAAAAGCAATCAGAAGTGTGATAGCTGGCAAAAATATGTGCAAACTTTCTCACAGAGAAGTGTAAAAATTAAAAAAACAAATGTCTTGTTTGCTTCTTAAAGCTTCTTGACAATCTACATCTGTCTTGATATGGTGTGAAGAACTTTCAACAAAACATACCTGTTGAATGCTTTTATTGAAATGCTTCTAGTGAACAAGCACTTCTGTGTAACTATGATATGTTCCATTTTTTCTTAGTTTCAAGAATTCTGAGAACTTAATATAATGAAAAAAATAATGTTTACTATTGGCAGGGCTGTGAAGACAGGGGACTGGGACAGGCTAAGCCAACACCCTCCCAATAATTTGGGAAATGTTTAAAAGCTTGTAAATTCCATTTCTTTCTTTCCCCTTTTAGTTAAAAAATAAAGGAATGAATAAATAGCAAAAGCTGCCTAAATACACGCTTGTAGGTTTTATGCCCTAGATAAAGATATATAAAACATACAGTATACAGATTGGTTTTAAATACCGGTACATGTACTTTTCTTTATATCCTCCCCCCCCCCCCCCCCAACACACACACTCCTGCAACCAAATTTAACAGGCTTCTTATGTGCCTTCTTCATTACTTACCAAACAATTCTGAGTTTAAACAACTGTTTGGAGGAAATTTTTTGAAAATATTGTAGGAAAAAGGAAAAAATGGCAGTAACCATTCCTACATTTTTTTTACATATTCCAATTAAAAAGAAAAGATAGTGTTCTTTCCTACCATGAAATTTTCTGGAGATTTTTAGTTGGGGGAAAAAAACCAGCACAAAAAAAAATGTAATCAACACTAAAACAGGTATATAACAGGATTATTTTGGGTATGGAGTAAAGACATGAAAAAAATTACAGTCACAGCAATTGTAGCTTGATTGGCGTATCAGTGTAGACTGCAGATCAGGTTGCACAAATAATGCAGTCTGATAATGAAGAACAATTGTGCAAATGCAACTTATCAATATTACAAGGATTATTTCCAATTTTCATTTGAAAAAAAAAAAGGATAGTTTGAATTTAAGAAACATTAAAAGATGGAAAGGAAAATATATCTACAGCACATTTCAGCAGAAAAATTGGTGTACTCTAACCCTTCACCACTTAAAAGAAAAATTTAGACTTCTCTCTATTGAAAAGATTCTAAGACAGTAAGGAGAATATGGTTCAGAAGATGGGTTTTGTTGAGACGGTAGAAAACATTGTGGGTAAAAGAGAAAATGCTGGTTACCAGCATTTTCTCTTTTTCTCACAATGTTTTCAAATGCTGATTGTTAAAATACAGGATTATGTGGTGAAGGGTAAAACTCTGAACCTGTCAGGCAAAATGTAGCATGGACAGTGGAGATCAAGATAGATCATGATCAGAAAGCACAGGGTATGATCTTTGGTTTACAATTTGCAGTATTTTGTTGGGAAAAACTTTTTTTTAAAAAAAAGGCCCAAACTTCTTATTTTTCAAAATTCCCTTGAAGAATTGTAGGTCAACAGTTACTTCTAGACAATGAAAAAAATGTTATTATGCTAGGTATTAAAAAAAAAACTCCCATGAGAAAATTGTAAACAGTTGTATTATTCTAATTTATTATATTGGATTATATACATGTATACCAACATTTATTGGCAATTGATGGGAAAATTGGCACTGTTTTCTACAAGTCTGTTTGTATGATAGGTAATCAATTAACAGGTGATTGGCAGGTAGTGTGGCTATATTTAGCTTTGATTAACTGTTCATGGTGAGTGAGAAAGACCCCTGACAGAATTGTTTTCATAAGGAAAAGTTAGGGAATGCACAGGAGTGATCATAAAGCATAAAGTGAAAAATTAGACATCAGGTTTAGAAGTGAATGATTAGTTTGCATTTAGTGCCAGCCGGTAATTGTTTCTGTATACTTAATAAATGGATGTCATTTGGATTGGACATTAATATCAACTGTGAATAATATATGTCTGGGAACATTGACACTTACTGAACAGTAATAGAGAAAATTTGGTGTGCTGAAAAACTAATTCATATTCAGTAAATGGGCATTGGTCTTGAAGCATTGGTGATCAGAACTGTGTCTTTGTTGATAAAAAATTCTGTGAAACAGGAATACAGGAATAACAAAAGAGAGTTGGACTCAAAATGGCAGCAATCCTGAAGACACAAGAAAAGCCTAGTTTTGGATGCGACAACTTGGGGAAGCTTGCATCAAATCCTATGTTTGAAGAGCTTAGAGCAACACTTATCAAAGATGTACAGAAAACAGCTAATGTACCTATGAGTCTGATGGAAAATATGTGTGATGATGATGCATATGACTCTTCTCTCAATCCAAACATGGTTGCTGTTCAAGAAGCTAACCTGCAATCTGACTTCCAACAAGTTCTGCCTTCAGGTAACCAGAAGGTTGTTGAACTCAATAACTTTTACAAAAAACAGTGTGCTGTCATTGAAAATGAGAGGAATGAAGAAATTAATAAATTGAAAGAAGACAATATGCTCAGTGCCTGGCAGTACCAAAAAATGCTTGCAAAGCTTCACCTTAACCATGATCAACAAAGAATGCATTTGACTAATCGAGTGACTGCAAGCCTCCAGCTGTTAAAGATCAGTCTACCCTCAGGAAATGATGTATCAAGTACCAAAAACAAGTCCAGACAATTAAATGCCAGGGCAGTTAAGATTTTAAATGAATGGTATGAGAGACATATAAATAACCCATATCCAACAGATGATGAAAAAATGGCACTGGCAGATGTTTGTGGCCTATCCCTGTCTCAGGTGAAGGCATGGTTTGCTAACAAGAGAAATAGGACAAACAACACAAAACCAAAGAAACAGAAGTTACAAATGGAAAAACAGCTGTGGAACATTTGCACAGAGCTGTCTGGGGATGGCCCAAGACTGTCAGGTGGCCTCTATGGTAACATTATCAAACAATTGTCAGACATTGTGAACAGTTCTCATGTTTTTAATCAACACAAAATGTCAGTAACAACAGGTTTTCACCCTGATATGAATTGTACCAGTGGGGATGAATTAGACAATATTTACAATGATTAAGTCCTCAGCTCCTCAGATGAACTTGAAGCAGACAGCTGTGGCTTTAATCATTCATTAACCTCTTGTACATAATTACATTTTTTTTTATATTGTAGCAAAAGGAGATATTACTTTAACTAAGCAATTGACCACATTATCAAGAGTGTTTAGATGCAAAATGATAAAAGTGACCTCCCAGTGGTGAGTCAATCCATAGAGCTCAGAATGAATGTAAAAGGCATTTTCAGTCTGGAAAATCAGGCTCAAATAATTTCATCTTCAAGGGTGCTCTCGTCAGGCCCATTTCAGCAAAGCAGACTGTAGATCAGAGATCAGACTGCACATTTTGTACAGTCCGATCTTGATATACACTTGCTGCAAAGACAACTAAAGTTTTGAAAGGTTCTCTAGGGGTTAACATGTTTATGTATTTAGGTAAACTGAGTGCAAAATCTATTACAAAGTTGTGTCCTATTTTCATAGATATCTCTCTTGAAAAAAAAATGATAAACAGTTTCATGGCTATCATGTTTATCTGTGACTGAGAGGCCATTATATACTGTATTGCAAATTGTCTTATCTATTGTTAGGAATTATAAGTGAAACATTTCAAAGGTTAACTTTTTTGCTTTTAAAGACAACATCCCTATAGCTAGAGAGAAAAACACCTGTTAAAACTTGACAGTGTGTAGAATGGTTCAGCTGTTTAAACATGGATAAATTACACATCTATATGGTGTAAGGGTTAGAAAATCACTAAGGATTTGTCCTCATTTAAATCCTGAAATGACAAAAGTGATTGCTTTGAAGGCCTCCAAAATATGAAATGCATTTTCTATCTGTTGTAATCTGTGCAATCTTGCAGCCATCAGGGGCAACATTTGGCATGAAAATACAAAAATGATTTAACCCTTTACCACACAATCACAACTTTTAACGACCCTAAGGAAGGAGCCTTTTGAAAACATTGTAGGAAAAGGAGAAAATGCTGGTAACCAGCATTTTCTCCTTTTCCCACAATGTTTTCTAACCTTTCAAAGAAAAATTTTCTAATTTGTGCAACTTCTGATTTTTCGTCTGCAAATGCCTTCAATTTGCACCAGTCTAAAATTTTGTTGTTTGGTAAAGAGTTAAGTTCCATAAAATAAGGATGAGATTAATTTAAAGATACATTTCAAAGCCTTCAAAGCAGTCGCTTTTGTCTTTTTCGGTTTTAAGTCTCTTGAGAGTGTTTCTTTCCCTTACACCATGTATATTGGTAATCTATCTATGTTTACACAGCTGAGCATTGGCACACACTTTCAAGTTTTAACAGCGTTTATTCTCTGTAGCTGTAAGGATGTATCTTTAATAGAGAAATCAAACTCCCACATGTTTTTTCTTCACTGCCACTTATGTTGGGGGTCTCATTAGAATTCTTCCAACGAGACAGTTCTAATGAGTACCCACAACCTAAGTTTTCAAAGTTGATCAGTATTTTTTTCCTTGGACAAAGAAGTATTCGGTAGCATTTACTTATGCACTTACTGAATTACTGGTATGTCTTTACTGAAAACCAGTAGTTATTCTGTGGTGAGTTTCAATGGTGGGTAATGATATTAGATTAGTGGTATCTTTAAAGACCGAGAGAAGGAGCAGTAGAAAAGAGTAGGGTTATAACCCATGTACAGATATACATTTTTTTTACTTCATAATTTATTTTTTTTTTAAATAATTTGTTTCATTGTAAACTTATAGTACTGTCTTTGCCTGTCTGTCAAATTGTAACATACTTTAACCCTGTACAGCTACAAAAGTTACATGGGTGTTTCTAATCAAAGGGAAAAGAAACAATATATCAATTTGAAGACTTTGTCAGACACATATTCTGACTATGAAAATGATTTCCTTTTAATAAACAGATTAAAGAGCAGACTGCATAATTATTATTTGCTATCTGATCTTTATCTCCATTGTTCAAAAGACCACATGTAATTATTTTTTTTTGTGCCAAAAGAGTTCACCCTTTACCACACAATCCCAAGTTTAAATGACCCTGAAAAGTAGGCCTTTTGAAAGCATTGTGGGAAAAGGAGATAATGCTGGTAACCAGCATTTTCTCCTTTTCCCACAATGTTTTCTAGACTATCTGATACAAATCCCATTATTTGTGCCATGTAAATGTTGTCTTCTGCAAGTGCTTTCAAACTGGACTGTCTGAAATATTGTTGTTTGGGAAAGGGTTAAAACAAAAGGACAGAAGATTGAAATGGCACATGAATAGTAGAACTTTGGTCATGGAAAGAGCCCAGTTTTAAATTGATGCACAATCATGATTTTTTTAAACTGTTTATTTTGTAGTATAATGTTTTTGCAGTAACCCAGATCTTACAGCAAGTGCTATGTTTAATTAAATTGTGTATAGTTTTTGATCAGATGTTATATTGTAATTGTAAATACTTGTATAGTCAATAAATAAAGAAATTATTAAAATCACAGATGTATGTAACTGTGATTCACCTATGATTGAGTTAGTTTGCTTTTTCTCCCAAGTAAAAACCTTTTGATGCATTTGCTTCTTGGGTCGGTATTCACCAACCATTCTTAAGAATGTTCTTAGTCTTGTTCTTCAAAATTTAAAGTTGAATGTAACACAACTTCTGATTGGCTAAATCAAATGGCTCAGCCAATCAGAAGTTGTATTACTTTAAAATTTGGAAAATTTTGTAGGACAAGACCAAGAACGCTCTTAAGAATTGTACGCCCTATAACGATTATTTTTTTCATCTTAAAGCTGACCACTGCTTGAAAACAATTCGTTTAGTTCTTTCACTAATGAAATAAATAAATTGCACTTCCTCAATGGCTAAAAATACAGTTCATAAGATCATGAGTTTGTTGGTCTTAATCTAGAATATAGCAGTGGACAGTGTAGATCAGAGATCAGACGGCGTATTCCGTGGTATGGAAAAAGTCAATGGAGAAATTGCCTGTCAAGCAGCCTAAAAATAGCCTGTATGGAAATTGTAAACACAAGAGTAAATCTGACCAAAAAAATTCACTTGGGATAACCCTTTCCCACACATTCTCCTGTTTTAATGACCCTGAAGAAGAAGGCTTTTGATTACTTTGTGGGAAAAGGACAAAACGCTTGTAACAAGCATTTTCTCCTTTTTCCATAATGTTATCTTCCCTATCAGTGACACATTTCAGCATTTGAATCACATTTTAATTGTCATGGGCAAATGCTTTAAAATTGGATTTGTCTACCATTTTTCTGTAAAGAGTTAACCCTCTTCCTGCTAAATAAGTCAAATGAAACTTTTAAGCCTTTCCCAAACAATCCCTGGTTTTTACGGCCCTGGGAAAGAAGTCTTTTGAAAACATTTTGGGAAAAGGAGAAAATGCTGGTTACCAGCATTTTCTCCTTTTCCCAAAATGTTTTCTACTCTGTCAAAGTCAAAAATCATCAGTTGTGTTACATTTGCTTTAATGCCTGCAGACGCTTTCAATTTGGTCGAGTCCAAAACTTTGTCGTTTGGGAAAGGTTTAAGCAGACAGTAGAAACCCAAATTTCTTTATTTCAAAGGTAACTTTTTAAAAAATATTTTCTTATAGGACAGTGTAGTCTGATCTTAATCTACACTGTCAGCAAAAGGTCAGCCTAAGGGTTAATACCATTGACTTTGTACCAAGGTCCATTAATGCACTCTTACATTGCAAATAAGTTCAAAGAGCATGCTTTGGTTCAGGCATAGAATGTCAATGATTTAAAATACATGTATGGTAGTTATTTCCCCCTATTATCCCATTAGCAGCTACTGTTTTCCATCTAGTATACTTTTTACCTTGCAAAGAAATTATTATCCAACTTGCAAGTATTTTCTGACAACAAATAAAATTTGGCTCATATGATGAGATTTTTCTTTAAAAGGTAGGAAGCATTGTTGGAAATAGAGAAAACACTAGTTACCCGCATTTTGTTCTTTTCCAACAATATTTTCAACAACTTTGTGATTTGTAACTCAGTTCATTCTCCATTGTGTCACGTGAATTGAAATGTGGTATGTCTCAAATATGTGCTCTGTCTGAAACATTGGGAATGGGGATTCCCATGACATTCAGCACATTATCCTACAAGTTGTAAAAAAAACTGTAGTGATATAAATTTTTTAAGACCCTGCACAAGACAGACTTTTAACCCTGTGCCAATCCTGACTCTAAACGACTCTGAGGGAGAAACCTTTGAAAACATTGTGGAAAAAGGAAAGATGATGGTAACCAGCAGTTTCTCCTTTTCCCACCATGTGGAAACATTTCAGCAAATAGAGAAATTGCTTATTATAGAAATTTCTTTTTTGCCACAATGTTTTTCAGATGTGGTCTGCTGCTAAATGGAAAAAAAAATCTGGTCTGTAAATTGTGTCCAAAAAAAGTAGTTGCGTAAAATCTGGTAAACTGTTGGTAATTAGGCCTGAAGATGGGAGTAAGAAGTAACAGGCTGTTTCAAGTACAAGTGGTTATGCATCAACCATCATAGATGCTTCAAAGTGATTCGACTTATTATCACTCCGCAGAATGTTACCACAGTCCAAAATATCAGCTTTCGCAGACAAAAAATTACAAGTGGCTTTAATGATGGTATTGAATTTTGTTTCTTAGAGGGTAGTAAACGATGAAGTAATGCATTTTCTCATTGTCCCACAATGTTTTCAAAAGGTCTGTCAGGTTGTTAATTTGTGGGATTGTGTAGCAACGGGTTAATCAACAACACTTTTATTGGTGTAAAATAATACTGATAACCAGAAAATCTCATACTATCCTCTCTGGCTGTTTAGATCAAGGGAATATTCCTGGGCAAGGCACTGCAGAGACCCAGATTAGTATTGGTAAGCCCAGGAAAGAAAATACTGTTGAAAGTAGCATTGAACACTGCAAAAGTAAATCTACCTTTTACCAGATAACCCAGTGTTTTAACAACCTTGTTGGAGAAAGCTGTTGAAAATATTGTTCGAAAAGGAAAAAAAAGCTGGTAACCATTATTGTCTTCTTTTCCCACAGTGTATTCCGCACTCTGAAAAATTAAGCTTATTGGCATTAATTTTGAATTTGTCATCTTCAGATGTGTTGAATTTGGAAGAGCCTAAAATTTGTTGTTTGATAAGGGATTAAACCTTCCTGTTTTCTTTCAGATATATGCATGGCCATTACTAGAAAGTTTGTTTTCTGAAGTGTTGACCAAAGATGAATGGTTGATGCTGTTTGACAATGTGTTTAGTAATCACCCGTCTTTCCTACTCATGGTGGTAGCAGCCTATGCTATGTGTGCCAGAGGTCCACTGATGCAGTGTGTTGAACTCGATGATTTTAAGGTAGATTGCTAAATGGAAGTTACGATCCTTAGGAGTGTCCTTGGGCAAAGCAGTGCTGAGGGCCTGTATTAACAAACCATTCTTACTTTCGTTCTTAGTCTTTTAGATTTAGAAAGTAACGGAGCTTCTGATAGCTAAACCATGATTCTATTTTCAAGCAACTGGCTACTTTGCTACCTGAAACCCAAACTAAGTTTTCCAGTATCTATGAAAGACAAAGATATTAATGAATCTGTCCCTATGACAATTCATGTTCTTGGAAAGAACTTTGGAATTTTGAGAGTTTAAGCTTGCTAAGTCCTGTTTTAAGCTATTTCATATAGGTTAGCCCCTTACCATACAATCCAGAGTTTTAACAACCAGCATTTTCTACTTTTCCCACAATGTTTTCTTCCCTTCCCAAATTTAAGTTTTTGAGTCATGTTTATTTTTCAGATGCTTTTAATGTGAACTAGTCTAAAACTTTTGGTATGGTGAAGATTAATGGTTTACAGTTTACAAGATTATAGTATTTTACAGGGGAAGAAACAAATAGGACTGAATTGACTGTCAAATTAAGACATTTGTTTTCAGTTTGTTTTTATGGAGAAAAAAGGGGCTTTGAAAAAATCATTAATTTGAAAGCCTTTTAGCACATGTACTTAATAAAAAAATATCTACATCTGCAGGAGGGGTATACTACAGTTGTATATAATTATGACATACGATCCTTATGTGCAGACTGAGGCTGATTTTTTTAGGAGATCAGGAATAACATAAGTATCTTCTATACATGTATATCACATGAAAAAAGAAAGCTAGTAATGTCACTCATTGCATGTATGTATTTTTCTCCACAGTACTTTTTCCATCATCGAAATGCTGTAGACATAAAGCAAGTGTTAAAGGAATCCTATCGTATAATGGCAGCCACACCAAACTCCATCCACCCAAAGAAATTTCTCAGTGATTACAAACCTTTGACGCAGGGACAATATCCAGTCTTCAACAAATATCCCAAGTTTATTGTGGATTATCAGGTATAGAAGTACATTTTTTTGGTGCTTATCACCATTTTATCAATTGTCACCAAAAAAAATATAAAGATGTAACCCTGGGATAGTATCCCATCTTCAATAAATACTCAGAAAGTTCATAGTAGACAACAGACATGGAAGTTTAATGTACGTGTTTTGAGTCTTTAACAAACAACAATTTTTTACTCGTCCAATTTGAAAGCATTCACAGACAACAAATTAGATGTTGTTCAAACATTAGGATTTGCCATTGAAAGGGTAGACAACATTGTGGGAAAAGGAGAAAATCATAAAGCCTTTTTTCCTTAGGGTCAGTAAAATTCAGAATTGTGTGGTAAAGGGTTAACACCATTTTCAACAAAAATTCTGTTGCAGAAGTTTGTTTTAAGTGTTGAACGCCATTTTCAACAATATTTTTGTTACATAATAGCAGTCATATTCACCAAGCATTCTAAATTAAGTTCTAATTCTAGATTCCAAGACTAGCCATCTTATTGGCTGAAACCTTCTGCCTAGGCCAGTCAGGAAGGTGAATTGGGAAAATATCTTTACCAGTACTACACACAACACTCTCCAGCAAACTGTTGCTCTCTGACATAATTGGCATTGAACCAGTATTTTGGCACTTTGAACAGGGGAGTTTATATGGTCACAGTGACTCATTACTCACTGGAAAGAGTGAGGAAACCAGAATAGACAGAATGGGAATTGCAATTGAAATCATCAAAAGAGACTGGTTTCTACCTGTGTTTGCATTATTTTCATCTTTTCATCCCAGGTACAAGAAAGAGAGAGAATTCGCATGGAAGAGTTAGACTATTTAAGACAAAGGTAATTTATAATTAACTCCTAACAGTAGTTATGCTGTCACCTTCTACAATTTCGACATATTTTTTTTGTTATCCGTCAGTTGGTCATGTGACCACTAGGTGCGCACCTGCTAACTGGGACTATTTTCAACCAAGCATCTTACTGCCGTAATGAATTAATCGCTAGCGAATATTTTTGCTCGTTTAATTGATAGTCTGTTGTGTTAAAACACATTGTCTTCTTTGCCACATTATTTTTCTGCGGATATACGTCACGTTGAATAATTATGATGTAGCTAATATCATTCATGACGTCATTATTGCAGCTGCATATCCAGAGGGTTTTGTAAACATGGTTCTTCCTTTTTTAAAGTTTCTCATAGATCTAGTGAGAAAGATGTCAATATGTGCCTTATTTTGAGCGAAATGTTCAATTTAGTCAGATTTTCGATTATAATTGAGAAAAAAGATAAATGAAATAGACGGTTGGCGTCTTGGATTGGGAAAGTTGATCAGGCTCGGCTCCGGAAATTTATTAAAGGTACAGTCTTTATCAATGTTTTTTTTTTTTCGTTTGTTTGTTTTGTTCCGTTACAGTGAGTGACAGGATAAATAGAATAGATGGTTGGTGTCTTGGATAGGTTAAGTTTATCGGGTTCGGCTCCGAAATTTATCCGGTTCGCTTTCGGCTCACCAGATAAATTCCTCCGCCTTGCCCGATAAACTTAACCCATTACCACACAATCCCTACTTTTGACGACCCTGAGAAAGAAGCCTTTAGAAAACATTGTGGGAAAAGGAGAAAATGCTGGTAACCAGCATTTTCTCCTTTTCCCACAATGTTTTCTACCCTTCACAAAACAAATTTCAAATTTTCAGTCACTTTTATTTTGTCGTCTGCAAATGCTTTCAATTTGGACTAACCTAAAATTTTGTCGTTTGGTAATGAGTTAACCCATCCAAGACACCAACCATCTATTTTCTCTAAGTGATCCATGCAGCGTGAAAAGGAGCTTTTTAATGCATATGCAAAAAGTATCGACTCGGGATAGCCTGCGCAGTCTGCAAAGACTGTCCTGGGTTGAAACTTTTTGCTATTGGTCAATTTTCTGCACATTAAAGGACCAATCTACTTCATGATTCAGGTTGAGACAGAATTTATCAGCAAATCAGATGACTTGTATTGCTATGTTAAACTTGAACACTTTGTATTTCCGTAAGTGGAACCCCTCAAGTTAAAGGCATATTTAGAGTATCTACAGGGACCACATATAAAAGAAATATATCATATTCGAAGAACAATCAAGTGCAACCATCTGTACTAATGGAGACATATTTCATTGTGATGCAGTTTCTAATAGGTACATTTAGGCTTTTATTTCTCATTTGTTATTCTTGTTATGGGTTTTATTAATGTTTAACCTACATTACGGGCACCATGTATGTCATGTATTCACCAACTATTAAGAATGTTCTTGGTCTAATTCTCCAGAATTTTCTAAATTTGAAAGTAGAACAACTTCTGATTGGCTAAACCATTTGGTTTAGCCAATCAGAAGTTGTGTTACTTTCAAATTTAGAAAAACTTGGATAATAAGACTAAGAATGTTCTTATTTTTGGTTGATGAATATGGACCCTGATACTATCCCACTGTCTCCCAAGACTTGTTCATATTCATGCCAGAGATGAGCAAGCTTGCTCAGAGAGAGATAACTTTTGGACTGGCAGTAGTAAGCATTGAAGTTTGTATTGTTGAATATAGCCAGTTACGTTTCAGACAAGTGTCCATGGACATGCAGCGGGAGACACAGAGACGTCAGCAAGAGGAAGAAGCTTGGTACAGACAACAAAAGCTTCTGTTGGATGCCGAAGACAAACGGAGGAAAATGATTCAGGAGGAGGAACAGAAACTGGCTGACCAGAGAAAAAGGTAATTTTGTGCTGTTTTAAGCCGAAATACAGGGAGATTTTTAGAATCTGATTTCATAAAGGTTAAGCATTGAAGTGTTGAATTCAGATTTAACTGCTCATGCAGACAGATAAAGACCAGACTGCACTGAATGTGCAATATGATCTTTGATTTACGCTGTTTACTCCTATACCAGATATTCTGCTTTGAAATTGCAAAATTTGCACCTCCAATAGTGACTAAGGATGTCCATTTTGTTTTTTCAGTGCTACAAGGGTTAATAAAGTATGTGTAGTTTGAAGAATAAGTGTTTAAATGATAATAAAAAAGCTTAACTCTTTAACGACAAAAATCTAGACTAAACCAAATTAAAAGCATTTGCAGGCAACAATTTAGATGTGGCTAGAATTGTGCTCTTTGGCTGAGAAAGGGTAGAAAATATTGTGGGAAAAGGAGAAAATGCTGGTTACCAGCATTTTCTCCTTTTCCCACAATGTTTTCAAAAGCTTTCCTTAACAGGGTCGTTACAACTCGGGATTGTGTGGTAAAGAGTTAAAGGTGCTTGAAAATGGAGAAATTCCAGTAACATCTATGTTAATGTTCCAAGTTGTCATGTATATATGAATGATTTCTTACTCTGTATGTTGCTCATTAATAAAATTATAACTCCTTATCCCATATTTTTTTTTAGTCATTCTCTGAGGCAGGGATGTAAAAAGATGTTTTTTGTAGTGTTATAAATGGAACCAGTATGTACTACCACTTGAAAATATTCTGGCTAAAGGAGAAATTGCTGATAACAAGCAATTTGTTTTTATATGTATTGAACCTAAATTTTTGTTGATAATCCATATTTTACAAGAGTGCTTTTTGTATTTGTTAAAATTGTTTTAGAAGAGAATGTCTAGTTTCACTGTTTCTGTGTCTACAGGTTATTTGCAATGAATAGAGAGGTGAAGCTAAAAGAACTACAACTACTAGATGCTGCCAGAAGGAAGTTTCTGCATTTTCAAAAAAGTCAAAGAGAGTCTGAACTTAAAAGATTGGATGATGAAGTACAGAGAAAGGTAATGATCATCTACATTTCGCCCATTTGCACGGAAATACAGCTTGAACCGAAAAAAAGAAAACCAGTTTAAACTTGTACTGGCATTTAGATGACCTGAAAATAAATATATCCAACTTGAAGCTCTGAACCAGATGAAAAAAAGTTTAGACTTCTCCAAATTCAAAAAATATGAGCCAAGGGGACTTAACCCTTTACCACATGGGAAAATTTTAGACCTATACAAATAGAAAGCATTTGCAGACAACAATTTCATAGTGGCTCAAATGACACAATTTTTCTTTGATAGGATAGAAAACTTTGTGGGAAAAGGAGAAAATGCTGGTTACCAGCATTTTCTCCTTTTCCCACAATGTTTTCAAAAGGCTTCTTCCTCAGGGTTGTTAAAAGTTGTCATTGTGTGGTAAAGGGTTAATGCATCTCTGTGATGCATTATATCATGCAAGTCATCACATAATTGTGGATCTGTAATAACCACTTTTATTAACAACCGACATAATCATGAGGTAGACTGGTCCTTGGACAAACGCAAAATTGACCAATAGCAAAAAATTTCGGCCCAGGTCAGACTGCACAGACTTTGTAGGCTTACCTGGGTCGATACTATTCGCAGATGCAGATGACAAAGTTAGATGTTGCTCAAAAAATTAATTTTTTCCTGGAAAGGATTGAATGTTTGTTTCCATCATTTTCTCCTTTCCAGTAATGTTTTCAAAAGCCTTCATTCTCATTGTCATAGAAATAATGGGATTTTTTCGTAAAGGTTTAACACAACCTTTTCCGAAGCAACAACTTTTATACTCTTCCAGATTCGAAACATTTGCATAATTTGAAATCGATGCAAATGAGCTTTTGATTGCTGATACTTTTGAAAACATTATGAAAACATTGTGGGAAACAATTCTGGTTACCAGCATTTTCTCCTTTTCCCGCAATGTCTTTGAAAGCCATTACTTTTAGGGTCATTCAAAGTTGGGGTTATATGATAATGGGGTAATGCTAGATTGAAAGACAAAGAGCCCTGCAGAAATGGGAAATTTTAAAGAACTGAACATTGTCACAATTTTGTTACAGGCTTTATTGAGAGATCAAGAGACTGAAGCAGCCATAGAGGAAGCAGAAATCAGAAATATGGAGTTACAGTTAAAGAAGAAAATGTTTGAACAGGTACTGAATACGTATTGTTTTTCCTATTTTTTTTTTTCTTTGTTTTGACGGCTGAACACATTTTTGTTAATAGCATTCATTTATATCCTGCCAGGAACAACTCAAAGTAGGAGTGTCCATGGGAAACATGATTTTAGCCTTTGTACTGCGAGAAGACCATGGATCCATGAATGATCTCACTATAACTGACTGAAATTGACATGCTGCTAGAAATGATTGGAATTTTCTTAGAGAGTTCATCCATTGTCTAATTAGTCCATGGGTGGCCTCTTCAAGTACTTGAAAATGGTAAAAATAGCCAGTCTTACAGTTGATTTACCACTGTAGTGTATGGCTGATTTTATAGTTAGATTGCAGCTAAGTACATAGAAAAAGACGCAGTTGTTGCAATTTGAAGGTTTTTGTTGTCACAACCTTCTTATAAACTCAGAGTGTGGATCCAAGATCAGACTGCTCATCCTGTCTGTAACTCTAATCTTTGATCCTTAACCTTTACAAATAAATCCTTTGTTTTGATTACCCTGAGGATGATGTCTTGTAAAACATTGTGAGAAAAGGAGAAATTGCTGGTAATCAGTATTTTCTCCTTTTCCAAACATTTTTTCAGCCTTGTTTTAATGACATTCAGGAGGAATGCTTTCAAAAACACAATGAGCAAAATAGAAAATGCTGACAAATAGTATTTTTCTCCTTTTCCCACAGTGTTTTTGATCTTTTCATAGACAAATCCATCATTTGACTGTCATCAAATTTGTTGTCTACTAATGTCTCCAATTTGGTCAATTCTGCAATTGTGATGTCTGATAAAGAGTAAATGTTTCCAAAAGCAGTCATAATTGGCTCGCAACATGCGAAAAAGGGGCATTCGGACATTTGCGTAAAGTGTCGTCTCAGATTAGCCTGCGCAGTCCGTGCAGGCTAATCCGAGACGGCACTTTACTACTACGTTAGATTTTGTGCTGCAAGACACTTGCACAAAACAGAAAATTACAAAAAAAACGGAAAGTGTCGTTTTGGATTAGCCTGCGCGGACTGCACGGGCCGATCTGAGATGACGCTTTACGCAAATGTCCAAATGCCCCTTTTCGCATGTTGCAAGCCATATGTGCTTAGCACTTTGCAGGTTAGACCCAAAACCATTGATCAGTCAATTGAACTCAAAAATAAAACCGATTTTTCTAGGAGTTGTTTAGGGAATATGCAACTTCCTCTCACCATCTGAGGACAGAACAAGACATGCATAGAAAACAAGAAGAACTAGAGGATAGAATACAGAAACGTTTAAAGGAGGTGGAAAGAGAAAGGGAGATGGAAGCTAGAAAGGTAGGGTTTCTTCACTTGAATAACAGGCTAGATCTGTTGCAGAATAGGTATTTTTAGACACATCAAAAGTTGTTACAAATGACACTAAGAGCATACATTTGAAGGATGATATTGGAAACATTGCTGGAAAAGAAGCCACTGCTTGTTAAAAGTCATTGCTCCTTTTTCCACAATGCCATAAGAGAAATACTGTGACAGGTGTGACAGAGAAACCTTATTTCTACAATGATTTTTCAAGCTCTAGAAAGCTAATTTTTGAAGCTTTATCTAATATGTACAGATCAAGATTAGTCTGCTTAAGGTGTGCAACCTGATCTGTAATATAATTACGCTATCTGATATTCCTACAATATAATTATGCTGTGTAACATTCCTACAAGATTTTTTTTGATAACCCTGAAGAAAAAGAAATTAATGAACATTATGGGAAAAAGAGAAAAATACTGGTAATCAGCATTTCGTCCTTTTCCTACCATTTTTTCCACTGGTTTCAGGAACAAAAACCATTATTTATACCACAATAAGTTGTCCCCTGCATATGCATATTTGGCCTAGGCTTAAATTTTGTTGACAATTAAAGACTTACATGAAGATTTCACTGCATTTTGTTTGTGTAAAAAACCAATATTTATCAGATGATGGACTAAACTTATGCAAGGACCACACAGAGGTATCAAGATATTCCTGGCATTTGATTGTTTGTAAAATCTGAACTGATTCTTTAACATTTAATCAGACAATAGAAAGAAATTATACATTAAGGACCTCACAAAAGTATCATGAATTTCCTATTATTTAATTGTTTGTAAAGAACAAGCTGATTCTGTATTCTGTTACCAGACAATGGAAGAAAATTTAGCAAGGACCACACAAAAGAATATAGAAGTCTGGGCCAACAATGAAGTAGAATACAGACACAGATTACAAGATTTAGAGAGGGAACTGAAAGGTGTACAGGTCAGTGTTTTATTTATTTGAAATATATTTTGAGGTGTTCATCTTGTAATCTCAAATACCGTAATTCGCCAATGTATTCGGACACCCAAAGAGTTCGGACACCCTTAAAAATTTTCAAAAATAATTTATTTTTTGTCGAAACTTCGGACAGTTCACAAAATTAGTTTTCCAAACTTTCGGACAGCCTTCTTCATTAATATTCCTAAAGATCGGACAGCCATTAATTATGACAAAGTGTGCTCGCCGATGATCAGTTACATTTTTTTTTCAAACAACTTCAAAACATCCTGTAGATTGCCGCTTAAACTCGGCGATTATTTTCTATCATATAAGCCAAGCGATCGAGCCAAACAAGTAATTTATTTCATTCAAAGTGTCTCAGCAACGCAGACATTGTAAATCAAAGACCAGGATTTTATTTGTTCATTCCGATCTTTATTTGCACTGGTAGCAAATTCAAATAGCATTGTGAGGGCGCTTTGAGGATTAACTTTCTATTCTACTTTTCCAGAATCAAATGCTAGACACAGTCAAATCTTGGTTAACACTGCTGATAATAGATCTAGATCTGGTAGGAAACATTGTGGGAAAAGCAGGATTTGATTGTTGAAAAGTATCCTTTTCCAATAATGTTTTGTAAGATGCATCTTGTGTGCTGATAACATTGCATACTAAACCTTTTCTTTTAAATCTAATTTACCAGTAATCCATGGTATCACATCGCACACGTTATTTATTTTAATCACTTGCAGACTAAGTAGCAATGAACTTTTAATAAAAATGCTGGAGATTTACATCTCTGCTCTCTAGACAAAACATACGACACGAGTGTAGTGTTCTATTCATAACTGTGTGTAAAAAGTCAGTATCAGAGTAAGGGGGGGAAAATATGTTATTGTCTTATTGCATGGATTGTGGATGGTCGAGATCAGTGTGTAACTTTCAATTAGGGGAGCAGTTGTGTGTTTAACAATCCTATATTCCTTCAAACAAAACGTTACGTCACACCTTTATTGAGAAGTTGAATGCGTACACACAGCTGGCTTGAAACCCCCTTGACATGGGTCTTGTCATTGTACTATTGGTCATAATGACTTTCACTTACGATGGCTTAGTGAGTTTAGCTGCGTAGATAAAGATCAGACTTCAGAGATCCTGCAGTATGATCTTGATCTTCACCACCAGTTATTTCGTGCACACAACTTTGCGAAACTCTTATCCTATTATTGCAGTGTAGATCTATATGTGTTTTTAAAAAAAATAGCAATAGATCTAGATTAAAAGGATGGTTTTCTGGGAAATAATAAAAGGACAAAGGAGTGTTTTAAACTTTAATTAAAAAAAAAATCTTTTAGCCCTTATCCTGCTAAATAAGTTAACCCGTTCCCAAACGACAGATTTTAGATTCTTCCAAACTGAAAGAGTTTGCAGACGACAATTTTAAAATCGACGAAAATGGCGGAAAGTTTTCCAGACAGGTAGAAAACACTTTGGGAAAAGGAGAAATTGCTTGTTACAAGCAATTTTCCTTTTCCCACAGTGTTTTCAAAGGACTTGTACTGCAGACACGTAAAAACCAGGGCTTGTTTGGATAACAAAAACATGAGAGATTGTTCATTTCCTGCCATTGCGTTTTAATACTTGTTGGAGATGGGGGTGGAGTTAAGACAATTCCATGAACAAATATGATTGGACATAATGAAAACTTGTAAGCATAACAAACTATTTAATTTTTTAATCATCTATTTACCGATAAATACAAATAAAAAGTCAATTCTTTAATCTCTTCCTTGATTGACTAATTTACGCCAAGTGAGACAAACACAGCCGGAGCAGAGCAACATCAAAAGCGCCGAAACATGTTACGTCATCTTTAATTTTTGTATTGTGGTGAACACATGCACATGTGTTGAGAAAGTGGTGTAAATGATTAGCTTTATTCTTTTTGAACTTATAAATCGATAGAAAATTATCTGGATTTTAATAAGGTAAGCAATTATACAAAATACATGCATTTAAAAGAACAAAAAAAAAACCTGCTCCGACGCTGTATCACGTAATTATGTTTTCTGACTACCATTACATAATGTTACCATGAATAAATTCGCATGAGAACTTACCCTTATCATTTCGGACACACTTTTTTTTTCTAAATAATTTAGAACTTATTCTTTTGGCCACCCCCATTTTTTCACAACGGTAATTTCATAAATATTCGTACAATAAAAAAAATAATTATTTAATTGTGTCCGAATACATTGGCGAATTACGGTACAACATGTTTAATGATATAGAACATGTGCATAGCCTAAACAAAACTAATTTGCATCCGGGAAAAAAAAAACATGGAAAGCATATGGCTTTTGCTAAGGATAATACTTGTACATGTACTGCTGTAGAAAGTTTATAAAAAAAGGGGGAAAAAAATAGCTTGAGGGAGCAATCTTCGTTATACATGCCTCCCTCTCGTACCAGGTTTTCATATACATGTACTTCTGAGACAACATTTACTTTCCCTCCAAATATTTATACTTTGGGTAACTTGTCCTATTTAGTGTTTTGTGTTAAGTAAGCCTGCATTGAAATAGCTTACTCAAACAGAAAGGATGAGAATGAGAGTAAAGCAAGCATGAAGGGGTTTATTACCATTTACCAAGAGGCAATGAAATATGTTTCATTATGGTTGGAACATAAGAAAACAAGTCTTGTAGACTCCTAGTCCTTGTACAAACTGAAAAGAAAGAAAATGACATTTTTGAATGCTAGGTTTTCTTTACAGTTGTCTAAAGTCCATGCAGAGAACAGAGCCTTGGAGAAGGAAGTTCATAATTTAATGCAGAAATGTCAGGAAAAACGGGTAAGTTTACAACAGTAAAGAGTTAATATCACTTACTTGGTCAGAATTGTAAAATTGTTATTGAAAAAGAGATTCTAAAAGAGGGTCCAGAAGAGAAATGAGTGCCTTTAACTGTTTTACTGAACAAAAAAGTTTTAGATTTGACCATTTTTAAAGCATTTGCTGACTACGAATTGAATGTGGCTTCTTTGGTTACAAGCATTTTCTCCTTTTCCCACAATGTTTTCAAAAGGCCTCTTCCTCAGGGTTGTTTAAACCCGGGAGCATTTAGTAAAGGGTTGAATTAAGTACTAGTTTCTCCCATAGACATTTCCCTTTTGAAGTGAATATTTCAGGATAATTTTTTTCTAGATTTCATGTGAAATTAGATCATTTTGTTCCGTTTTGCTTTGGTAATTAGACAGAGGAACTTGTGTCACTTCTATGCCAGTGGCATCTTAGAAACATAATTTTGTGTTTAAAATGTTCTCTACATGCTTATTTGAATGCAAGCCAACTAGTTCTATTTAATGTAGTAGGTGTACAATGTACATAACAGTAAATACAATTGGATTTCTCGCCAAAGGCTTAACATGAATGTTATGGACATTTCTTATAATAATGATGGAAATTCAAAGCAAAAGCCACATTAAAATGAATTATTTTATCTGCTTGTATAGGAATGTGAGAATGTTGAAGGAGAAATGGCATTGGAAGAACAGCAGAAGCTTGCTTCAGAGGCAGACAGAAGAAGGTTGAACTTTGTGGAAGCAGAGGCAGAGCTTGCTCAAGAGCATGGGAGGGACTTAACAGAGGATGCTATTGACTCCACCTACAGTATGTTGTTGCCTGTATAATGATTATGAATAAAGCTAAGCCTCGATAATAGGGGTAGAAAACTCTTTTCGGGTTTTTAAATGTCATTGCAATAGGACTTATTTTTTACACGTAGATAAACATGATTAGAGGCATACAGACCAGGACAAACAGGATGAAATACTCCTATAATTATCATCATTTTCTCCTTTTTCCACAATGCTTTCAAAAGCCTTCTTCCTCATTTTTTCATTAATCCAAACTTCAAACCAAAGTTAATATTCTTTGTATATTCAAATCTCCAAGGTTTTATTTTATCTTATGATTGCAGGATCCAGACTAGGTCAGTCCTGCCTGGATGGTACAACAAGGTCAGATCTGCTGAAATCATTGGAGGAAACAGATGACACCCAGTCACTAGCTTCTACAAGTGAGGGATTTACATTTAATTTTTACCATACATTCCTGTGTTTTAATGACCTATAGGAAGGTAGCTTTTAAAAACGTTATTGGAAAAAGGAGAAAATGCTGGTTACCAGCATTTTCTTCATTTCCCATGAACATGTTTCTGATCCTTATAAGGATAGATTCTAATCATTCGAGCCGCAATTAATCCTGAAAGCCCCTTTCACTACTATAGTTGCCTTTCCAACCAGTGAAAAACAAGATCAGGCAACACAAAATGTGCAGCCTAATGTTTGATCTACACTCGTGCTTTGCTGATACACCGTAGACAAAAGCAACTATGAATTGCAATTGTTTGGTTTGTATTTCTAGAATAAAACTTTCTGTTGGATTTATTCGGCACCCTAAGGGTTAATTCGGTGTATGCAAATGCTTTCAATATGGTCAAGTCTGGAATTTGCCCTTTGGTAAAGAGTTAAGGTGCAGTGTCATACATTACCACCTACAGACCACTTTTGAAATCATTGTGGCAAAATGAGACATTAGCATTGCTTTTTTCATTTGGCTATGAATCGCATATTACCGGTAAATCTTGTTTAATGATGGCTTCCATATTTACGTGGATGCTGTCCAAATGGTCTGCTGTACGATTATTTCAGAGGATGAGTTAACCCTTTACGGAACAATCCCGAGTTTAATGATCTTAAGAAAGAAGACTTTGGAAAACACCGTGGGAAAAGGAGAAAATACTGGTAACCAGCATTTTCTCCTTTTTCTCACAATGTTTTCTACCCTTCCTTAAACATATTGGTCACACATAGTATGTTGTCTGCAAATGTTTCCATTTGGACAAGGCTAAATTTTTTTCATTAGGTGAGGATTTAATAGAATCTGTCTTTTTTTGTTCAGCCTAAAGTGGAGGCTCAATAGTTATTTCAGGGCTTTACATGGAACGATGTCTCACAAATAATATTGGCCAGTTTGGATACAAGATGAAACTTTCTGTTTCTGAGGAGTATGATCTTGATTTATGTTGTCCACAAAAGCAAAATTAAGCCAGTCTTGCAGTCCTGTTTTACATCTGCATGTTGTGCTCTTGCTTCTAACGTTTTAACAGAATAATATACCTGGATACTGGATAAAGAGCAAATAGTTCATATTTCAGCTTTGAATTTTCATAAATTTTAGGAATATTCATTTTATTTTCTTCTTTCAGTTTCTTTAGAAACAAGAAGGCGTGCATTTGATGAACAAGAAATTAATTTATTGAATCAAGTGAGAAGACTGAGACAAAAACTTGCAGAGGAAAGCCGAACCAAGAAGCCTCCACCTACATGTCAAGTCTAATAGAACAAACATCAAGACAATTGTGCTGTTACGGTGTGATGCTGTAATTCTATCATTATTAGATTACTTACTTTTACCAAATAATCCTGGGTGTATATCTTCTTGAGTAAGAAGGACTATGAAAACACTTTGCATGAAGGAGAAAATGCTGGTAACCAGCATTTTCTTTTCCCACATGGATTCTACCCTTCTATAGACAAATAGCATAATTTTTGTCATATCGGTGTTTGCTTCCAATATGGACAAGTCTGCAATTTGGTCGTCTAGTAAGGAGTGAATTAATGTCAGTAGACAATTTCTGTGATAATAGATTTTTCCTTTTTTTTTTCATTTCATTGAAAATTATTGAATCAGCATGCTTTGCAGTGTTACCAGCCAATCTTATTTTCCTAAACATTTGTGGTAGCCTTGTGAATTCTTTCTCTAACTCATTACCAGCCGCAGACCAATTCTGAAATCATTGTGATACGAGGAGAACCAGCTTATAATAAATTTCTTAGTCAAAGAGAATTTTCAGGTGTACCCATGTATCTGTCCTCAATTTATACTTATGTTTAAGCACAGGCCTTTGAAGCTCTATTGGTCTATCACGGAACAATAAAATTTTCCTTGGTTGATCATCGAACACTCATAGCACATTGGTGCAATGCCTGTATTTTACGGAATATACTCAAATTTTCATTAACACCGTTTCTATAAATAGCACATTGGCTGGCGACTCCCTCTATATCGTATATAGTAAGACAAGGTGTGCAAACGAAATCGAAAAAAATTTGACCCCCGTCCCCATTCAGAGATAATATTTAACCGAAAATGGAAAAATAAACTTAATACCGATGCAGATGGGTTCACAAATGATTTTTCTTCTATACCCTGACCCTCGAATGTTCCAAATGGCTTTTTCCATCAAGCAATAGCTCTCATCTCAAAAATTTTAAAAAGCTTCCACAGTTTCTGGATCACCATGCGCTGATGTCACAAAATTCATTATGACGCAGTGAATTATAACTGACGTGAATTTGCTATCAAGAGACGCGACGAAGTTTTTGACCAATGAACAGTGAAAACGCATTTGAAATGTGCGAAATGGGAAATGAAAATCATGATACTTGATCAGATGAAAAAGTAACTATAAACTAATAACTAATAATCAGACGAAATATTAATTTAATAATTTCATCAATACACCGACAAAAATTTTTTCGATCTATGTTTGAATAAAAAAATTAATTGTTATTCGCTGCAGGATTATAAATTGTGTGACGTCGGCGCATGTCGATCCGGAAAATGTGGAAGCTTTTGAAATCTTTTTAGATGAGAGCTACTGCTTGATGGCAAGAGCCATTTGGAATTTTCGAAGGTCAGGGTATAGAAGAAAAATCATTTCTGATCCCATCTGCACTGGTAACTAGGCTCATTTATCCGTTTTTGGTTAAATATTATCTCTGAAAGGGGTCAGGGGTCAAACTTTCTTTGATTTCGTTGCACACCTTGTCTTACTATAGATTAAGAGGGAATCGCCAATGTGCTATTTATAGTAATGGTATCCGATAATGAAAATTTCGTTATCCCTTGATAGACCAATGGAGTTTCAGAGGCCTATGGTTTAAGTCTTTTTAAGTCTTCACAAATCAGTTTCAGACAGTAATGACTTAAGGTTAGAGGAAACTTGGGAATTACTGAATTATTTATAGTAATCAAAATGGCTGAAGTTTATAATCAATAAGTCTGTGCTCTGTAGATTCTTTAAAGACGGTTTGAAACTTGCAGGTACTGTTTAAGACTTGTTTATGCACTGTATTGTGCTGTATTGTATATGATAATCATATCATGTCAATGTGTCGCTTTTCTACTATAAGCTTGGCATGCAGAGTTTTAGATGCATTTGCAGAAAGTTGATCAAGATAAGATTGCACGGACCATAAGCCACTGAAACTTCGTTGGTCTATCATGGATTACCAAAATTTTCTTTGCTTGATGATTCTACACAGTTACTTTAGCATATTGGCACATCTCTATATTGTATAATAATAAAAAGTTACTATATATGATATAGATGGGAATCAGCCAATATGCTATTTTTAGTAACGTTGTTGATCGACCAATGCTGTTTTGAAAGAAATGCTTAATTCAAAAAGTACTCCATAATTTTGATCGTAACTTGTGACTTAAGTGACGGTTAAGTGTGTAGCCTAGAATAAGTCATATTGCCAGTTGAGTCACTTAAGAAATGATTTGACTAAGCAGTATTCCTGTTAAATCTTAACCCCTGGAGCACCAAATAAACAAAATTGGTTTTCCGTCAAGAAAGAGAACGACTGTATTGCTATTTGGAAGAAGCATTTTTTCAAAATAATCTGACAGGGTAAACATTTTAGATTCAAGATCACGGTGATCGTCTATGTTCTCATAAGCAACTATAGTAGTGAATGATACTTGAACCCTTTACCACACAATCACAACCTTTAATAATCTTAAGGAAGATGGCTATTGAAAACATTGTGGGAAAAGGGAGAAAATGCTGGTAACCTTTTTCCACAGTTTTTTTTTTTTCTTTTTAAAAACAAGTTTCAGTTTTTGAGTCAGGTTTACTTTGTCATCTGAAAAAGCATCCAATATGGACAATTCTAAAATTTTGTCATGTGGTAAAGGGTTAAGGGTTACTTTTTTTATTATTTATAAATTTGACCGTGATCTGTTCTTTCTGCTGGTGAACAAATCTTGCACAACCACTGTACTGTGCTATGGCAGGTAGTTGAATACAGTTGCTCTCACAGGATAGTGACTGCTGGTAACTTAACTGTGAAAGCAAAGCATATGATAAATTCAGCTGTCTTAAGCTTGAATTCCAAAACAGCATTTTTATATTTGTAGAAAATGTATATGTAAAAAGATTATTATTTATTAAATAAGAAGTAGATAAAAACACATATAAGAGTATTGTTTTGGTTTTACTTACTTAAACATAACTTGTTGAGGTGAGTTTTGTGATCATTCATTATTGTCATCACTTGTTGTTTTTCTGTCAAAAGGCAATTGAAAAAGATATCTTAGAATATACATCAACTTTTTCAGACCAAATATCATTCCATAGCCTGCAATGTAGTATTATCTACTTACTGCTTACGTTTACAAGAAAGAAATGGCTTCAATTGCTGGGTCTTTGTGTTGGAGGCATTGGCCATGTGGGAGTGTCCTTGGGCAGGGCACAGCAAAGCTACCACCAAGTATACATGAAACCCAGAAAAGACTGTTGCAGTGATATGGCTGAAATAGTGTTGAAAGAGGCATGAAACATTTTTAACATATTCCCTCAACGTATTTCCTGTATTTCAATGACCCCAGTACAGGTGTACGTGTTTCTCCCATGCTGCTTTATGCCAACTACAAAACTGTAGAGTTGTTCAATTTGAAAGCATTGCTGAAATGATTTATTGAAATTTGTGAAATGGTAGAAAACAACATGGAAAAATGGAGAAACTGCTTGCTCAAGCAATTTTTCCTGTTACCACAATGTTTCTCCAAAGTCTTCTTCCTCAGGATTATTGTGCTACAGGATCCTTTGGATGAATAGATAAGTACAAGTGAAAACATGGTGGTATTGTTATCAACAACTTCTCCTTTTGTAATAATGTTTTCAAAAGTGTTCTGCTGCAAGATACAAGGCATATGCAGGATGAGTTTAATAAAAAACAAATTTTCTAGTCAGTTAAATCTTGACCAGACAACAAAAATTAGAACTTACTGAAACTGACATTATTTGCAGAAAACTAACTATTATTACTCATATATTAAATTTGTATTTCAAAGGGCAGGTTAAAAGCATTTTCTCCTTTTCCGACAACGTTTTCAAAAGGCTTTTTCCCCCAAGGGTTGTTAAAATGGATTGTTTGGTACAGGGTTAATTCTTGACCAGAACAAAATTTTAGGCTTGTTGAAATTGAAGCATTTGCTAACAATAATTTAACTTTTGTTTGAACGATGTAATTTGTATTAGAAAGAGTAGAAAACATTGAGGGAAATGAAGAAAATGCTAGTTACCAGCATTTTCTGTCTTTTTAAAAGCCATTTTCCAGGGAGTTGTCAAAACACAGGACTCGATGCGAAAGGTTTACGAAAATCTAGTGATTGCATCTCACAAAATGTTGGACAATGTACAAGTGTACATCCACAATCGGGTAGTCCTGTATGGCTTGGTGGTAGAGTGTAGAACTTGTACTGGAGGCCCTGGATTCTCGCCTCACTGGATGCACTTAGTTCATGCCAGTGTCCTAGGGTAAGACACTTTAGATCCCTAGCCTTGTTCGGGTAAAACCCAGTGATGGGTTAAAGAAGTAATGGGCTAACCCATAACAATACAGTTCTGTATTTTAATAGTGATGATGAATAAGTCTTTAAAAATATCGTAGGCAAAGAGAAAATGCTGGTAACCAGTATTTTCTCGTCTTGCAACAATGTTTTCTTCCGTTTTAAGGACAGAAATCTCCTTTGATTTGACATCTGCAAATGCTTATTATTTTGTTTAGTATAAAGTTACGGGTTCATCAGTAATATGTAAAATTGGAGAATTTTTAAACCTTTACCACAAAATCAGGAGTTTTTACAACCCTAATGAAAGGGTCTTTTGAAAACATTGTGGGAAAAGGAGAAATTGCTATTAACCAGCATTTTCTCCTTTTCCCACAATTTTTTCTACCCTTCTAAAACTAATTTTCATTTTTGAGTCCAATTTATTTTGTTGTCTGCATATGCTTTCAATTTGGACAAGTCTAAAATTTTGCCATTTGTTAAAGAATTAAAGAATGGAGGTGACAGATTATAAGATGTACCAAAAATTACAATAACAAAGCATTCAGAATGTTACTTTATTTCTTTCTTTTCATAACAAGTTCAACATCAAGTTCCCTGATGCCGTTTTTCAATGCAATTCCCACAATGTCTAAGTGAGAAAAACTATTTAGTCAGAGGTCCACAGGAGATTGTTATGAAATTCTGAAAATACTTCTTCACTAAAACCTATGGTGCCATGAAACAATTAATAAAATCACCCACAACATAAATTTTAATGAAAAAATCAAGAAATCTTATCTTCAAATTAGAATATACTCCTCTGTGTACCCCTGTACTTTACATAATTTCAAAAAAAAAAAGTCATCTTAAAAGAAATATGTTTATAAAAGTATTAAGTTGCCTGTAAATGAGTGTCACAGGCACAAACCATACACAGGTACAAACCATATAAGACAAATAATCACCAGCATCACTATTTTACAAAAACACTCCACCCAAGATAAACATCAAAAAATGCTATGACAACTTTTAAATGGGAAATGAACTCTTTCTCTCTTGACAACTTCAATGAACCCACTCTCTCCTCTCTTAGTAAACAGTATCAACGTTATTTAAGTCTTTATCTAATGACAAAATTTTTGACTTCTCCAAACTGACAGCATTTGCAGACGCCAAATTAAATTTGACTTAAAAATTGAAATATGTTTTTGGGAGGGTAGAAAACAATGTGGGAAAAGGAGAAGCGTTTTCTCCTTTAAAGTTTCCTCTGCTTTTACAATGTGAGTATAACAGACTTTCTCTTCCCTCTCCCTCTCTCTCTAACTTCTATCACACTTTAGACAAAGTCCTACAAAGTGTTTATATACACATGAACAAGATGAAGATATGACTTTATGTACAACAGAAAATGGAAACCAGTCTTTGTATCACTGTCACTACTACGACGCTTTATGAATTTTAGAATATCTGTATCCCTCTTCATTTTCTGCTGGTTCATGAGATCTCTTTCTACCGGCATTTACCACCTCTGACATGTCGGCCCATTTTTCCCCTGTTTCTGGATCTGTGACTTTTTGGAACATGAACACACAATAAAGAGCTGTAAATAAATACGAAAAATCCATTTACACATACTTTATAATATGTACATTTACTTCAAGGAAGTAAAAATTAACCCAATTATTTCCTTGGGTGGTAGTTTTTCTCACTTTTTGATATTACAGAATCCATAAATATCCTAGCTTAACTCTTTACTAAACAACCCTGTGCCATAACTACCCTCAAAAAGGAATTATGGTATCAAGCATTTTCTGCATTTATGTCAATGTTTCTTTTCCACAAGAAATACCATTACTTTAACCACATTTAATTTGTCACCGGCAAATTCTTTCCATTCGGGCAGGTCAAAGTTATTGTTTATCAATAAAGGGTTTCCAGTTACCTCCTCGTGACAAATACTTTTGGTTTGCCTCAGATCACTTCTAAAATATTTTGACAAGATCAAGATCACACAGCACCTTTTGTGCAGTCTAAACATGATCTACACTGTTCACTGTTAACAAAAGCAATTTAACACTTTACCACACAATTCCGAGTTTTTTCTACCTCTTCACAAACAAATCATCATTTTACCTAGAATTAATTTTGCAAATGCTTTCAGTTTGGTCCAGTCCAAACTTTTGTCATTTTGTAAAGAGTAAAGTAAGTAAAGCCTAGTGTTTAAACAGTTAATTTTGTTTTTAATTTCTCCAAGTCAACATCCCCAAAGATGATTATATTATATTTCATTTTTATATCAGTATCACCATTACCATTATTATAGTTCTAACTAAACACAATCTTTCAACCCTTTGTTTTAGGCAAGTTCAATATGAATATCAACAGAAATATAATTTCTCAACTCTCTTACATAATTTCTTTTTATAGATAAAACTGTTTGCTTCACAATGCAGTTTTCATACTGTCTTTTTTATCACATAAACCTAATGATACATGTGGTTGTTTTTTCACCACTACAACAAACAATATTCTTTCCCAGCAATCAACTGTTTTCGCACAGAGCCCAACAAAATAAATTACTTACTATCTGCTTCCCATTCTGCCTTTGATAAAGTACCCTGCAAAAGAAATAAAATGGAAGTTGACTTCTGCACTAAAATATTAGGATATATGAATAAGTTAAATAATAATAATAATAACTTTATTATGCACACAAGTATACATACTCATAATACAATCAATACATTGTAAACCATGCATATCATTGAAAATCTTTAACAGACAATGAAATTTTGGACATATATTTTCACATGTGATTAGATGAAATATTAAATGTGACTCAAAGAGATTTGTGTTTGAAAGGGTAGAAAAACTGAGACCAAATGGAGTAAATCCTGGCATCAAGAAATTGTGAGCCTCTTTCTCAAAGATTATTAACTCTTCACTTCAAAAAATTTTAGACTTATCCAAATTCAAAGCATTTGCAGATTACAAAATAAATGGGACTCAAATTTATGTGATTTTTGATCTTGATCTGCAATGTCAGCCAAAGCAACAAAAAAAGAATGACTTCCAAGGATTAAGGCATAGGAAGTGCATGAAGTTCACTGACCTGAAATTTGAACAGCTAAAAATCTAGATACCCAATAACAATGATTATTTCCTGGAAGAATATTGACTGATTTGGTGCTTATTTAAACTTATAATGTTTTTGAAGATGGTGTAGCTAAAGTAAAGACAGCAGAGAGCATGCAGTCCAATCTTTAATCTACTATGCTACATAAACACATAGTACAAAAAGGTCTTTGAACATAATTTTGTTGTGTCTTTACATGTTATTTTCATTCATTAGTGCTACATGGTTATTCATAGTTTCAAATGGTCTTGATTTAAGCTTAAGTAAGACAACAAGGCATACAGAAATAAATAAATAAACTCAAGTACACTAAAGATAATTAAGAACAAAATCAGAAAAACAACATAAGGATCAATAACAATACTCCAAACACATACCACAGAAAAAGGTCTTCGCCCATTTTGGTTGCCATGATGTGACTCTGTTCTCTGTATTTTTTCTAGAGATGATTTCACAAATTCATAATCACTGTCTGGGGAACCAAATAGTCTACTTCCATACTCTGGAGGGTAAGTCTACAAGATAAACAGAGGATATCAAATTAAGTAAATAAAATTGGCTCCGAGAAGGTGAACACTGTACATGTGGATTCTAACTGGAACTCCTATCCATAGATTAGCTTGTCCAAGGAAAAGTAGCAGATATATCAGATCTAAACCAAACTCAAAATTTATGAGAAAATAAAGTCAAGTCAAACACTTCCTTTTCAGGAAAACATTCCTCAACTCTACACTAAATACAGTGACAGGAAATACAGATAAAACTTAGTATGATACCGTATAAGCACTTTTTTCTGCGGTGACTTTATTTCTGCTTTATCTGCGGGGACATGCAGGAGAGCAGATTTAAAAGACGCGAAAATTTAGTCCAAATAAAAAGAATTTTTCTATCGTCGTCGTCGTTGTTGTTCTTTTACTCCTTCTACCAAACATTAATGATTTTCTTCAATGTTTTCAAAAGAAATACTGCTGAATAAATTTTCTCCCCTCCCACAATGTTTTCAAAATACTAGAGCTCTCCTGCATACATTTTAAAACGAGTTTTAATGTTAACTGTACAGTTAATTTACAGTTTGGTAGGTGCGACCTATTATTCGCGCTTTACGATATTTGCATGCCGTTATGACATCGCCTAAGGGTAGAAAACAAAGGTTATACTATTGTTAATTTCACACATCGAACCATTTAAACCCTTTCCCCCTTATATTATTTCCTCTGGGTTTGATACAGAAATAAATATGGCATTGCAATGAATAAAATAGTTATTAGTTTACATTAAAAAAATGTGTGTTTTTTTTTTAACTACATGAATATCGTCCTTTTAATTGAAGACGATAACAACCGAAATACATGTATAGAGTATACCTGTCCAAAACGGAAGCTGTTACCGGTACGTCATCAAAATAAAGCGCAATAATAAAATCCATTTTTTTTTATCAGACTCACTGGCGCAGAAAAAAGGTACGCAGAATTTTAAACCCCCTGTTTTTTTGAAAATCCGTAGAATTTGGACCCCGCAGAAAAAAGTACTTATATGGTATATTTTAAAGTTTTAAAAACACATCCATTGAGAAATAGAGACAAGTGGAGAGGTCCAAGTTCCACACACTGGAGTCAAGCGATTCTAACCCATAGATTTAAAGTGTTGTAAATGAAATGATATTTCCAGTGGATCAAAAACAAAAGACCCAAACACAGCAATTACAAGGCAGTTTTTGTTGGAATATCTCACAAGCTACAGCAGTGTAAGTACAAGATCATACTGCCAATACTGCACAGACCTTGATATACCCTGTCTGGATCAGCCGTTATATTCATGCTTGACAAATGAGTTGAAACTTATGCAACTGCGAAAGTATAAATCCCAGCTTGATGCCATGATATAACTGAAATACTGTTGAAAGTGGGTAAAACACCAATTAATCAAACACATGATTGATGAAAGTCATCACAATAGTTACATGGCTGTCCCTCTAACAGCCATACATACTTTTGATTTTGATTATGTGGAAAAGAGAGCTGTGGCTTGGAAGTATAGTAGTGCACAGCACCAGTGAAAGACGCTCCAAGAACATATGGCTAACTGCACTTTACATGATGTAAATGAAGTACTGTGAACACTTGAAAACACTGTTAAACACTTAACATGGGGTAACTAACATTCAGTTACTAAATGTAACTAACATTTTCAAAAGTTTATTACTTCATGGTCTGGGACACTAAATACAATACACCCTATATGATGTTTTACCTCTAATGCCTGCATTCGGCCAAGCAAGTTTCTATGATCTCTATTCTCAACTGCTTGCCTAAAATAGTCAGCAAATGGCATTTTGAGCACCAGTTTCAAACCATATTTTTCTGCCATCCTGGAAAAGAAAACAAGGAACCATAGTGATTTGGCAAATTGCTCACAAGATATTGATGGGTTTATACATTCATAGTTACCTACATTCAACCCTTTCCAGGATGACAAAATTTAAGCCTTGTCCAAATTGAAAGCACTTGCAGACAACAATTTCAATGTGGTTCATATGGTGCAATTTTTCTTTGATAGGTTAAAAAACATTGTGAAAAAAGGAGAAAATGCTGGTTACCAGCATTTTCTCCTTTTCTCACAATGTTTTCAAAAGGCTTCCTTCTCAGGGTCATTAAAAATCGGCAGTGTGGTAAAGGGTTAAAACAATTCTAATCCCTACTTTGGGTCATCCCTGGCCAAGAGGAAGAGAGTGTGAACTCCAACTTCCATCCCATTAGCAGGGTATATGAGTGGGCGTATGCTTAACCCTTTACCAGACCACAAAATTCAAGATGTTTTTGTCCATTTTGGAAGTTTTCCCAGACAACATACCAAATGTGGTCCAAATGATAGAATTTGAGCGTGAAAGGCATAAAGCACTGTTCAAACAATTCTGTCTGCCAGTTTATAAGTATAAATTTAATGCTATTAAACACTTTACCAATGGAATTTTTTTTTTAGAATTTGCTTGAATTGAAAGCTTTTGCAGACAAAATATTAATTTGAGTCAAGCACTGAAATTTGAATTTAGAAAAGTAGAAAACATTGTGGGGAAAAGGAGAAAATGTGGTATCTAGCATTTTCTAACAATGTTTTCAAAAGCTGTTTTCTTAGGGGTCGTTAAATCCAGGTTTGTGTGGTAATGGGTTAAAATGTTTGCTGTGTTTCACTGTAACTGACATTAAGTGTCAAATGATCTTCTTTAAAAAGTGTAAGTACTTTGCCTAAATCAACACTTAAGGAAGAACAACTTCAACTTACTTCTCTAATACTGGGAAATACACAAGGAATTCAGGACAATTTACGACTCCTTCTAACTCAAAATTATATCTTGCACCAAAGAGAGGGAAATTTTCCTTGTCCTTTGTCTCGAATGTCACACGGTAGACTTCATTTCCAAAGGACATTCCAGGAGCATCACGCAATCTTCTCCTGAAATGAGATTGGAAAACAAGGGGTTAAAGCATTTGTATTATAAATCATTTGTGATTAGGTAAATAACAAAAATTGTTCAATCAAATAAATATTGGTAAGAAAGATCAAAAATATTTGTAAAACAACATTATCAGGGCAGGGATCAACTAAATGGTCATTACATGAAATTATATATTACTATAATTGTCTTTTGGTAAAATGTTAATCAAATCCCATGGGAACAAATTTGCAGCAGATCATAATGAAAACATTCTTCAAAACTCAGGCTAATCAACAGAATTGATGGTTTAACCCTTTACCAAACAATCCCATTTCAACAACCCTGGGAAATAATCCTCTTGAAACATTGTTTGCAAAAAAGAGAGAATGCTAGTAATCAGAATTTATCTCCTTTTACCACAATGGTTTCTACTATTTCAAAGACAAATTTTATCACTTGAGCCACATCTGAAATTAATCATCACCTGCAAACCATTTAATCTGAATGAGCCTAAGATTTTGTCTTCTGGCAAAGGGCTAATCTATAAAATTATATAATCAAAAGTGGAAAAAGAAAAAAAAATACTTGATGTGACGAGAGATGTATGGAGAAGAACACGGACAAGTTGGGTAGAGACACAACATCGCAGGCAATCATCTCATCATACATCTGATCACAAGACAAGTTAAAAAAATAAAATTTAAATATATACATACAAACAAAAAACTGATAAAGCAAAACATACACAAGCTCATGAGAGTTGGTTGTTGTTCCTATGAAATATCCTCCCAGACTCAAACACTCTGCTGCATTCCTAAGCATCATCTCTGTCTGTGAATAGCTTTCAAAACAGTAGTGGAATGAAAACTGACAGCTACAGACATCTACCTTAGCCTCTGGATTTTTGTAGAGATATTTTAATCGTATCTGAAAAAAATATTGTATTAAACCTTTAACAAACCAAAAAAGTTTTGGAGTTTTCTAAATTCAAAGCAATTGCAGCCTTATCCAAATTAAAAACATTTGCAGATGATAAATCAAATGTGGCTCAGATGATCGATTTCCCTATAAAAAGTTAGAAAACGTGGGAAAGACTGTAAACGCTGGTTACCAGCATCTTTCTTCTTATTCCACAATGTTTTCAACAGGTTTCTACCTAAAGGTTTTAAAGCACAGGATTGTTTGGAAAAGGGTTAACTCTTTCCAAAATGACAAAATTTGAGACATTTCTAAATTCAAAGCATTTGCAGACAACAAAATTAATGTGACTTAAAAATTGAAGCTTATTTAGGAAGGGTAGAAAACATTATGGGAAAAGGAGAAAATGCTGGTTACCAGCATTTTCTCCTTTTCCCACAATGTTTTCAAAAGGCTTCTTCCTCAGGATCGTGAAAACCAGGGATTAATTGGAAAAGGGTTAATAAATACACTACTTACTTTTGAACAATCTGCAGCAATGAATTCTGCTGAGAACATTCTTTCTGGGAACCTCTCCCTATGCTTCATTTCAGTGTATTTTTCTTCAGATTGCTCCACAGACATTTCTGCAATATCTTGAAAACAGAAAGAAACAATAATCAAAAATACTGTCAACAGCATAAAACATCTTTCACAAAAGTGCCCTTGGCTCTTTACCAGACGACAAAATTTTAGATTTGTCCAAATTGAAAGCATTTGCTGACAAAAAATTAAATGTGGCTCAGATAATTTGATTTTTCTATGAAAGGTTAGAAAATATTGTGGAGGGAAAAGGGGTTAATGCTCATTCCCTGCATTTTCTTCTTTTCCCACCATGTTTTCAAAACTCTTCTCATTAAAACACAGGATGGTTTGGTATAAAAGAGTCAAACTCAATAACCCTCTGCATAAAAGTCTTTATCCTACAGCATACAAAGTTCATAAGCTTTTGGCAAAAGGGGAAATTGCCAATAATTAGTATTTTCTCCTTTAATCAGTTTTTGACATGTATCTGTGAAGATTATCTCAATTTTGTTGATTTTCTATGATAAAAACAAGGATACTTCTAAGCTGTCTACTGCAAATTTGTTACAGGAGGTATAGAGTTAACTGTTTACCACAGAGAAAAATTTAGACTAGTTAAAACTTATAGCATTTGCAGACAACAATTCAAATTTGGCTCTAAGGATGGAATTTGTCTTTGATATGGTAGAAAACATTGTGGGAAAAGGAGAAAATGCTGGTTATCAGCATTTTCTCCTTTTCCCACAATGTTTTCAAAAGGCTTCCTCCTCTGGGTCTTTAAAACTCTGGATTGTGAGGTAATGAGGTCATTTTCTGCAAATGATGGTCTGAAGTAAATGGAACCATTGCTTGTGTCAAGCAGGTGCTCCTTTTTTTTTTATCTTTACATCTTTTTTACAACTGTGCTTCTGCCAGTTGATAAAAAAGTCCTAGTTTAAAAAAAAATGGGTCAAGTCCTCAATAAATATGTAAATAGCATAATCTTTTGTTTTTGGTAATGATAGGTGGATACTTTTACATTCATAACCATGCTTGGTTATTTATCTGTTTGAAGAAATACATTTTGCCATTCCGCCTAATGAAATTTAAACAAGTTTGATTTCATAAACCCCACAATAGCAAGATATTTAGAAACATCACTGAAAGGCTTATGAGCTTATACCAACCTGCACATATCAGTTTCTTGATTCCCCCTTTCTTCCATTTCAATAGGTCTCCACCTTTACCGGAACACAGGTCTAATGCTGTGATGCCACAATCACTACCTCTTTCTCTTTTTAACCTCTGTATTGCATCAGCTGCAACAAAAGCAATGGATATTTAGCACTTGATAAAACAATCCTGTTTCCACAATCTTATTAAAGAAGGCTTTTGCAAACATCATGGGGGGAAAAAGTTCTAGTAACAATATTTTCTCTTCTTAATACAGTGTAATGTTTTCTGCTTTGTTAAAGACAAGTCCCATTATTCAAGCTACACTGAATATTACTTGTCTGAAAATGCTTCATTATAGACCTGTCCAAAGTTTTGTTGTCTGGTTAAAAGTTAACCTTTTACCACTGAATCCCAAGTTTTAATGACACTGAGAAAGAAGACTTCCAAATAATTGTAGAAAAAGGAAAAAAATGCTGGTACAGTCGACTCTCATTATGTCGATATCGCTTATCTCAAAACTCATGTTATGTCAAAGTCAACGCTATATCCGAACTTTGGGCCTCTTTATGTTGATTTTTGTTTTTTATCTCGAAACCGTTGCATCCAAAAAACTGTTATGTTGAAGTAATTTTGAGAGCAATTTCGTATTTCGGATCAGATTTTCATCCGTATATATCCGCTATTGTTTGTAGATAATAGGGTGCCAATTCACATGATACGATATTATCTTAATTGATTCATTAGATATCGGATTATAAAAGGTGTGAATAAGTTTTTAGCATAGACAGCGGTTCATTTAAGACTTACACACATCATGAAAAATACACTGAACAAAAAGGGTTGTTAGTTCGTCTCTCTTGCTAATTGCTCATCTTTTTGGAGTGAGCAAATTGTCTTTATAACATAATCTTTATATGTCAACATTGTCATGTATTAAGTCGGTCTGCACGAATGCGGCTAGTACATTTCTTGAATGCCCATAATGTCACAAGGAATTCCAGGGGAAAACTGCTTCAGTCATTTGAAACACAGGCATGATAGGTAAGCTTGATGTGAAGTAAAAAAAAAAATCCATTTTAGAGGTTGTTTCACAAAGCCACGACTACAATTTATTTCCGTTCTATTTTGTGTTCACTTCCGGTTTTCGATAAGTCTGTCTTACAATTCTTATTTCGAACTCCTGATATGTCAAATCATTTTTGTTGTCCCGAGGGATTCGAGATAATGAGAGTTGACTGTAACTAACATTTTTTCCTTCTTCTGTAATCTTTCCTACCCTTTTAAAGTCAAATTCCACCCATTGAGCCAAATTTAATTTGTTGTCTGCAAATGCCTTCAAGTTGGACCAGTCTAATTTTTTATCGTCTGGTAAAGAGTTAACTCAGTACATAGTTATCTTGCAGCACTGAAGTAGATTGAAAGTTGCACATAGAAGAGCAAGCTCTTTTGCTAAGTTGTTTTCCCCTGCTTTCATGTATCAAATATATACCCCTAAAGAGTTCATGTGAACTCACTAACTCCTTAAGCAATTTGAAGCAAGCCAAACAAAATCCCTGTCAAATTCAGACGGTAAACATAATTCATTCCTAATACAGTGATACATTAGAAAAAGTAGTGGGAAAATAAGAAATTGGACTTTATCCTTCAATACTGCAAGTTGTTGAAATAAAGCAAATCATGACAAAAAAATAATTTTTATGACCTTTGAGTAGACAGTTTTTTCAGCTGAAAATGTTGTGGCAAAAAAGGTGCAGTTGTTCTTTACAAGTAATACTTTCTTTTTTCAAAATGCTTTTTGCATTTAACTTAACACTTGCCTGGCATGGTAAATGGTTAATCAACAAAAACAAATATGGAGTCTTTCCCATGTGACAAAATTTAAGACTTGTCCAATTTAAAAGCATTTGCAGTCAACAATCAAAAGGTGATACAAACGAACAAATTTGTCTTTGAAAGGGCAGAAAACATTGTGGGAATAGAAGAAAATGCTAGTAACCAGCATGTATTTCTTTTCCCACAATGTTTTCAAAAACTTTCCACTTCACAGTCATTTTAATACGGGAATGTATGGTACATGGTCAACCCTTTGCAGGCTGAGAAGATCCAGCTAAAGGATATTCAAGATTTTCTTGATTCAGATATCTTTCTAAACTATCAGACGGTATTAACTCTTTAACACATGACAGAAGATAGACTGGTCCAAAATGAGAGCATGAGCAGATAACAAATCAAAGGCCCAGTGGCGGGCAAAAGTAAACAATGCAGACATGTGTTAAAATACATCTAAATCACATCAAGAAAGTGACAGAATAGTGAATTTTAAAACCAGGTAAAAAGTACACAAAAGAAGCAGCAACTTGGGACCTTTTTTTACCTAGTTTTAAAATTCATTTTTCTACCCGCAACTAAAGCTTGGTCTGACCGAACAGTAACAGATTGTCATCTTCACAATAGTTTCTGTTTTTTAAAATGGTACAAATTAAATTCAAATGCATTTTAACAACCACATTGTTCACTTTTGACTGCCACTGGGCTTTTAAATGAGTTCAAGATGATGCGATTTGGCTTTGGAAGGGCAGGAAAGTGTGAGAAAAGGAGAAAATGTTGCTTACCACCATTTTCTCCTTTCACACAATGTTTTCAAAAGCCTTGTTCTTCATGGTCAATAAACCCAGGACTATTAGGTAAAGAATTATGTGTGCAATCTGATCTTAGTCTACACTGTCCACAAATTGTTACCAAGAGCAGGCAATTAGTTTAAAAAAAGTTTGTAATTAGGAACTCTGCTTACCTATTACAACACTTTTAATCCAATTGTTGAAGTTCCTCATATACAAGATTCTACTTTCATTTCTAGTTTCTCTCCCTGCTTTCTTGATTTCATTGTAGTGCTTTGCAACTACGTGTCCGTGACTTCCCTCTAAGGACATTATTCGATTCATATTCAGGAAAGTTGGTTGAAAAGGCACTTTTACAGGACCCTCGGTGTTGACTGGCATTTTGCCTGGAGTTGATAGTAATTACAGCAAAAGATCTGAAAAAGTAATAAGCAAAAATATAGAACAATTTCTTCATTAATAAGATAGTAGTCAGAGGTACAGATAAGAAAGTATCTTTTAGTTCAAAGCATACTTTCTCTTCTATTATTCACCAACATCTTTGTTGTGGATAATAGCCATAAGAATTATCTTGCTGAGAACATTTTAATGACTACCAACATCAACATTTAATCCAAATTTATATAGACCTCTATACAACACAAATCTTTGCTTTTCATGTAATAAAACTTACAAATGCAAATTGAACAGAAACAAGTAATCTTATATATCAAAATCAGATAGTATAATAAAGTTTACTGATCAAGTATTGTAAAGCTTCTTTGTAAAGCTTCTTAACTCATTACTGTACAAAATACAACTCTTAAAATACCTATCATAGCCTGTTTCTTTTTTTCCAAAATACTGTGACCAAAGGAACACTTGCCATTTAGCATTGCTCCTAATGCCACATTTTTTTTTTCCAAGTGAAAATTCCATTTTTCTTTCCTCTTGTTTCTGATGTAAATAGCAAGCTTTCCATTTAACCGAAGGTAGCTTCACAAGAATCAGACGTTTAGTTGGTGAAAATAGTTGATTGTCAGCCGAAGTGGTCACTCTCTATTAAAAAATACATATAGAGAGTGACCACTTCGGCTGACAATCAACTATTTTCACCAACTAAACGTCCAATTCCTGTGGTAGCTTGTACAGTCAAATAATGAGCTTTCAGTTTTCACAAAGCTAGAGACTTTACCTGTTCCAGCTATGGAATACGATTTGAAACTAAACTGGCCTGCATGCCTATTTATATACAAGCTATTCATGTGCCATTCTTTAAAGTACAGTGTTGCGTCATTTACACCATTGGTTCTGCCACCTGACAGTTATTGCGGTCAGTTACAATACGGCCCATCAGTTAGAAACCTTGGCATTGGAACTGGTTCATTGTCCTATTTTTCGAGTAATGTCAAATAGGTCAGGTCTACCGTACTTTCCATCTTCAAGTTCAAGTTTACATAGGATTTTGTCCGCTATTTTGCTTCAGATTTGGATTCATTTGAAGCCCCATTTCATTACTAAAGATACATATGTCTTTGTAGATTTGCTTTTGACAGTGAATACAGTTGTTTTTACCTCCATTTTTTCGTTTAATTAAATGGTCGATATATCTGTAGATGATGTGTGAGGAAGCTTTGTGAATATTATTTCATCATGCCGTAAACTAACCGTTAGATGATCACGACATCAGTAGTTCATGTACACAACCTTCAAAGTGCAAGATTTAACATAATCTAATGAATTTGGTGGACCCAATTTAGCTTATTCTTTTTAAGATGGTTTCTTTTTATTCGTTTAATGCTTTATTCAAGAATTTATTAGCATATTGTCGTAAAATAAAATATAGAGATTAACACCACCGAGAACCATCGTCCATAGAGGGAACGTGTTCTTGACCGGCCCAAGAGAAGATCCATTTACATATTTTTTCTCGTGAAAAATTTGAATACGACCGTCTTGTATGGGGGGTTTCAAGGTTGATCATCTATTGAAGAAAAGGGTATGATGTTAACAGTCATTTCAATAAGATTCGAAAATAGCCCGCTACGGGGTCCTGTACTGTAGAGTTGGAAAGCAGGGACGATGTACAGTACATTCGATGCTATTTTGAGCTGATTCTAATATCTGACGGATTTTTATATGTTCCTATTTAAAAACGAAGCAAGTTTGAAAGCACTGCACCAAACTCTGTAGGCCTATAGGCCTACTACTCATTTTTTGTGCAAGTTTGGATGATTTGCCCTCTGACTCATTCGATCTTTTCTTATTCGTCCAGTGTTTGCTCGCACTAATTGAATTTCTTACAAATTCAATTTCATGATTTTCTTTTTTTGCCTTCAACACACTGTTACTTGTTTAGTCAGATGTAATTTAAGTTTGTGCCTGTAAATTCCAAACTGCCTTAATATAGAGCTGCTTAACTTAGTTATTATACAGTTTGAAAACATATATTCTATTTCAGTATTCGGAATATAGTATTAACCTTTAAGCTGCTCAGCATGACTTAGGGCGCTTTTGTGGATAGTGTAGATTAAGATCAGACAGCACAAAACCTATAGTCTGAACTTTGATTACACTGTCCGATATGTTATTTTTTGCCCCTGTGAAATAAACTTTGAAAAGGCAATGTTTGGATTTTTACTATTTAGTTGAAATTTTTGTTTCATTTATTTAACACTTTAAGGGTTTAAACAGGCTACCAGAAATGTTGCAGCCAAATTGTATTTTTGGTTAACCATCATTACCAGGCATAAAATTTTTAACTTTTCCAAATTCAACACATCTGCAGATGAAGTATCCATTATTGATATAGATAATATAAATTTGGTTAAAGATGACTTTATAAGATGAAAAGCATAGTGGGAAAGTGAGGAAACTCAAGATCAGGTATTTTGATGTGTATGACCAGAAACACAAGTAGATCTATCTAATGTGGTATTTGTTCTCTTCGTAAAGCCTTGATGAATGTAGATGCAGAGTCTATGAACAATGTTATTCTTGTCATTAGTTACTAAAACATTATTAGCCGTATTTTCTATTTTAGAAATAAGTCTTTCAAACTTATATGAAAATATATCTGTGTTCTGTTTCGGTGTTTTAGGGATATTTCGATGATTTTCCATGTGACCCTTACTTCATGATAAATCAATTTTTTTTTAGATTTGGTGAGATTATAAATATCTGAATAGCTCCCTTTAAGGGCAGAGGAAAGTTGGAAAAGATTAATATGGAGACTGAAAGAAAAAAATATTTGCATATTGAAGGGAAGAACAAGTAGGCTGTTCCCTGATCCCTTGTTTCTTTGAATTTGAACTCCAAACTTTTCTCACTGCCTATCAAAATTTGAATGTTTGTCTTCTTTTATCCATTTTGAAGGGGGTCAAATGACCACGGTATAAGAGAGTCATGGGAAACCCCTGAATAAAAGATGTCACATTGATTTGGAAAATGATCAGGTCATTTAACTCTTTACCACACAATCCCGACTTTTAACAACCCTGAGAAAGAAGCCTTTTGAAAAAATTGTGAGAAAAGGAGAAAATGCTGGTAACCAGCATTTTCTCCTTTTACCACAATGTTTTCTACCCTTCCCAAACCAAATTTCTATTTTTCAGTCACATTTATTTTGTTGTCTGCAAATGCTTTCAATTTGGACCAGTCTATAATTTTGTCATTTGGTAAAGAGTTAAAATAAATGCCCAGGGTAGGGATCAAAGCCAAAATATTAACCCTTAGGTTGCCAAGCTTGACTCAAGGAACTTTACAGATAGTGTAGATCAAGATCAGACTGCACAGCTTGGAAATGGGAAGGGGAAGGGTTGCTAGTCTTACAGCTAAGATAGTGTAGATCAAGATCAGACTGCACAGCTTGGAAATGGGAAGGGGGGAGTTGCTAGTCTTACAGCTAAGAGCACTTGAACAATGTAAAAGACAAAAATGAGTAGGAAATGCATACAAAGATCGAAGACTGAGAGAAAATGCTTGAGATGGATCCGTTTCTGTTTGTACTTAATTAAGTTGCTATACTTTGATATGTCTGATGAGTACCCACAACACAGGGTTTTTAGTAAGATTTTAGAATGAAGCTAATATACTCACGTCATCTGGACCACTGGTAAGATTGGGGTAAACAGTAGGTTCATTATGTTACTGGGGTATCAAAAACTTTCTGAATTATCTTAAAAAATTCCTAAAATTCAGACGTGGAATTTCAGAATTCCTGATATTAACCCTTAACTCTTTACCACACAAGAAAAATTTAGACTTGTCCAAATTGGAAGTATTTTCAGACGAAAAAGCAGTCTACGATGTTGCTTCAAAAGTTGGCTCTAAGACTGTACAACTGTCAACTTAAGTTTCACTTGGCTACATAATTATACCATTATCACATTTATGCTGAAATTTCTGTGAGACAAAAATTACTGTTGTTGGGCACTCAAGTAGGTTTCAGGGCGCTGCCTACAAAGTTTTGTAGTGTATGTAAAATGTAAATTCCTGTTAACAGGTAACGAAACAATTCACAGTTTTACAAAGCTTTTGAAAACATTCCCACAATGCTTTCACTTTCAAAAGCTTTCAGTTTGGACCAGTCTACATTTTTTGTTTTTCTGTTCAGTAAAGAACAACAGTAAATTACCTGCCCAAAGTGGAAATCATATCCACAAGTTCATATCTGTATGCAGTTACTCTACCATGGCCCCATCAAAGCTACTTTTACAGCAATGCAAGTGCCAAAGTCAGATGGAAATATCAGGTTAGGGTAGATGAGTGGATGTTTGGATAGGGGAGGTGAATGGGATGATAGGTAGATGAATTAACTCTTTACCAAACGACAAAATTTTGGACTGGTCCAAATTGAAAGCATTTGCAGACGACAAAATAAATGTGAATCAAAAATTGAAAATCGATTTGGGAAGGGTAGAAAATATTGTGGGAAAAGGAGAAAATGCTGGTAACCAGCATTTTCTCCTTTTCCCACAATGTTTTCAAAAGCTTTTTTTCTAAGGGTCGCTAAAAGTCGGGATTGTGTGGTAAAGACTTAATATTTAGGTGAATGGCAGGGTCATATAATAATTTTTTTTTTTCCATATCCTTATAGTTTAAGTTGACAAATTCAAAAACTGTCAGTACTTCAAATGAGCCGTCCTCTGTGAAAAGAGGGCATAATGCATATCCATGATGCATGATACCAAGCAAGTCATCACTCATCACAGTATTATATATCCCTAAAATCTGTTTGTGTAACAATCTACTGTATCATGTGGTAGACTGGTTCTTGGACATGCAGAAAATTGACCAAAAGCAAAAAGTTTTGGCCCATGTCAGCCTGCATGGACTGAATCGATACTCTATGCAAATGCATAAAGCCCCATTTCACAAAGCATGGCTCAGATTGTTAACCCTTTACCACATAATCCCAAGTTTAACAACCCTGAGAACAATAGATTTTGAAAACATTGTTGGTTTAAGGAGTACAATGCTGGTTACCAGCATTTTCTCCTTTCTCCACAATGTTTTCTACACTTCCAAAAACAATTTTTTAACTTTGAGTCTTTTTGTTGTTGTTGTTGTCTGTAAAATTAATAGTTTCAATTTCGACAAGGCTAAAATCTTGATGTTTGGTAAAGGGTTAATCACATTTTACACATAGTTAGTGTATCATATATTTTTCACAGTCGTTGCACAGATTATGGTTGTGTTAAAATGTTCATTTATCTTAGTTGTTGGACACTGTACCACTCAGCAAAAGTTTATTGAAATCTTCTTTTTGGGAATCTGTTTACAAAGTGGCCAAACTTTGGACATTTCCAAAGCATTTGCAGATCTGTGACAAAATCAAATGTGGCTCAAATGATGGTTCTCATCCTTGAAAGGGTAGAAAGCATTGTAGGAAGAGAAGAAATTTTGGTTATCAGCATATTATCTCCCTACAATGGTTTCAAAAGCCATCTTCCTCAAGGTCATTAGAACTCTGGATTGTATGGTGAAGGGTTAAATGGAAAAATTAAGAGTCCCTGTTTTATGGTTTATGAATTGACTCATTACTACCTGAAGCAACATGAAACAGATAACTTTGAAACCATCCTTGTAAAATTTGCATGAGCAACAAGGCCACATCAGAAAAGATTGTGGCAGAAGGGGAAATTGTTTCTGAGCAATTTCTCCTTATACATGAATGTTTTCAATAGTGGTCTGCTGCAAGACAGAAATCAAAGGACTTTAAGTCCCCAAAACTGGGTTTGTGGCACAGTATTTAACAATGATATGGAGGAATGAAAAAGATTTTCATTAACTGTTATACATGATAGATGCTCACAGATTTGGTCTAATTGGTATTATTGCCATGGTAGTGTTATTAATCCTTTAAGCGCTGAATAAATGATTTGGACCTTTTGATTGGGAAAAACAGTCGGACTTACTGCTAATTCAAGGTTGTTTCAAGGTTAAATAATAGTAGTAGACAGTGTTGATCTAAGATCAGACTGCACATTCTGTGGGGTCTGATCTTAATCGATACTGTCAGCAAAAACAGCTTAAGTTGGTTCAAGGGCTTTGAGTGTTAAATACCTGAAAGGAGAATTATGTTGAGCGCATGTATATCCAGAGTATTTGGCACCTGGTAGAACAATCACGGGTAGTACAAGACAGTGATGTAGTGATAGACTGTCGGCCCGTCCCATCAAAGGTTCTAACTTTGAATCCCGTGATAAGTTGGATCAACCTTTGGTGCTACTCAGATCATGTTAAGGTGGCAATCATTTTGCAATCATTTAAAATAAGTAGGTTCAACAAATGGACAGTCATTGATCTGGGCTGGTTTTCTCCCACAGTTTCTGTAGCAATGTTCTAATTCTGAATTTTAAGACTCATTTGCATAACTAAGAAAGAATGTATCAGCCAATCAGATGACTCATATGGGCAATCTGATTTGCTACAACAGTGTTCCAAAAGCATTGACTCTTTTTTAGCTTAAACTTCTAAGGACAGCCGTACAAACTTTTGTTTTTCAGGGTATACTGGAGTCACCTTGTCAGTCTGTAAGCCAGAGATAAACCAGAGTATGAAAGCTATTGTCTTAACTCTTTACCAAACGACAAAAGAGTAGTCAGTTCCAAATTTAAATGTAGCTAAAATCATGTAAAATGATGGAACTTCTCTTTGGTAGGGTAGAAAACATTGTGGGATAAGGAGAATTAAATGCTGGTTACCAGCATTTTCTCCTTTTCCCACAATGTTTTCAAAAGGCCTATTTTCTCAGGGTTGTTAAAAGTCAGGATTGTGTGGTAAAGGGTTAATACTTCAGATAGAGATAGATCAAATTTAGGCTGAGTTCAGAGCACAAGATCTGTAAGTCTGTCTGCATTACTTACGAAGTTATTGCCCATAGTTTTTTTTTCTTCATGGAGCATAACTGTCAAAGCAGAGATGCTATTAGCCTGGGTCCAGGCGGTAATAATTATGATTACTCTGTATCATGCTTTCCTGTTAGAATCGCGGTCTGCTATTGATCTATGGCAGCTAGTTATCTGTTTATCTGTTTTGATATTAGGTCTATTACCGTCTGGAGACATTTGAGGGTCTCCCCATGATTATCATTTGTGCTGATAATCTACTTATAGACTTGTTTATCACGTGACGTAATATTGTTAATGAAGACGAATTTGTGCGTTTTTCGTCCAGTTCATCATGACCTTCAACAACACTTGTTATGGCATCCTATTGAAGCTGTCAGAGTCAAACAGTGGAAATGATAAGCAGCTATTCTTAGTCTATCCAGTACTAAATTCATTGTAAGTAACCTTTTTGAAATTTTGTTATAAATATTTTCAAAAATGGAGCACAAAAAGATCGTGATTAAACTGAGGCTATCGGAATTTCAGTACTTATTTTTGGCATTTACATTCGAAAACTGATTGCAGCGACATCTACTTTACCCCACTGTAAGATGGGGTAAACTAGATGTTGCTGCAATCGGTTTTCGAATGTCCCCAGGCCGTCTTTTTTGACAAAGTAACGTCCGAATGATAGAAAAAGAAAAAAATCAACGGACAGGAACCCAGGCTAAGATGCTATTGACTACATACTTCAAATACAGATAGAGCGGGTGCACATGATTCCGAACGACGTCTTATTCCGAACAAGTTCCTATTTTTGACCTTAGTTCTTTTGCACTATGTACAGATATGGCATCACATGTATAACGTCACTATATTGGATCTACTCTTTCTCGTTTCGCCATTTCGGAGCCGATACCGTGATTATATCTCCCACAACACCAATTTTGTTTTGCTACCCACAATCAGGCGAGTAAAATTGTGACATTCGCTAATCCAACGACATTGTTACGTAAGGTTACCTTGCGTCACAGAAGTGCTAGAAGTCTGTTCTTGTATTGTTTTATTAACGGTGAAACTATTATTTACCAAAATCAAAAGGCATTTTTAACCATTACATGTGGTTGATAAAGATATTTGACTGTTCGGATTTCAAACCTTATTTTCTCACACTGGTTTTAATTACGAACACATTTGGCAATATAGTTTTCAAGAACCCTTTATTTCTATGGTCTGATTAAATATGATTTGATACATAATTTCCATTAAACTTTCAAATGCTTGGAACTAAACTATGTTTTTTTTGCAGACGATGTGTGCCAATATAAGCTTGTACATAAGCGCAGTCTGATATTTGGTACACATTGTCCACCTTTTTCATATTTGGACAACCGATATATCAATTGCAAGTAAACGCATCAAAAACATTGATGAAAGAATCCCTTATATTCGTAAAATTCAGCACTCAAGAGGTTAACATATAGCCCAGGTGATTTACTAGTGACCCATAGATATTACACTGGGATCCTGTCAGCATATAATGCGATTATCGATACCTCGATATCTGACAGGACCCCAGTCAACATAGATATCTGTCCAGAGTTATCGTTATTTGTATACACAAGTGTGTACGCAAATAACCGCAAATTTTGGTGTAGACTGCTACATGTTTGATGTAGTATTTTTCAAAAATCGCCGAAGTGTTCGGATTTACAACCATATGTGTTCGGATTCATAACCAGCGTTCGTAATTTCAACCCTTCGGTTACACTGTAGAAATGCCCATAACTCGATTTTGGTGCACTATACTGCGGTAGTTATCAGTCACAATTGTAAGGAATACACAAAAGATGATACAAATGACGTCACCAGTTCAGTAGGTGGTTTTATTTACGAACGGCAAATTATCACGCTTAGGTGTTCGGTAATGGGTGCACTCGCTCTAGGTCACATTGACTTGAGGCCAAATGCAGTATGCAAGATTTGTAACTTTGTCTGCAGTGTTTTTGGAGTTTTTGACCATAATAGATATGTACTTTTGGTTCAAAATACTGAAAAAGGGGAAATGCTGGTGACAAGCATATTCTCACTTACAATGTTTTTTTTTTACCCTTTCAAAAATAAAGCTCACTATTTGTGCCTCAATTAATTTTCTGCCTGCAAATGCAGCGGGGTTGCTCAGTCAATAACATACAGGACTCTTAACCAAGGGGTCATAAGTACATATCTCCAGCCAAGCCAAATACTTTCCGAGTATTTATGATGGAAGTTACTACAGGATTCCTTTTAACAATGTAAATGTAGGAAAGCAACCAGTTGCTTGGAAGGATTGTTTTGAGAAGAACTGGTAGGAAAAACTCCTATTAAGCATGGATTGGTGTACTCGGATGGCTGCAATAAAACTGATATAATGCTAAAAACTGAAAAGAAACAACTTTGTGTCATGTAGTAGAGAGTAAACTCACTGACATTCTGTCAGTTAACTCTTTATTCAGTAGATGTATAACAGTTTCTCCATTTCCCTCAGTGTTTTTTGCCCTTCCAAAGATAATTTCAATAACTGAGACTCATCTAATTTGATGTCTCCAGGTACTTTTGATTTTGACAAGTCTTCACCCTTTACCACACAAATCTGAGTTTTAATATCATGAAGGAGAAGGCTTTTGAAAACATTGTGGGAAAAGGAGAAAATGCTGGTGACCAGCATTTTCTCCTTTTCCCACAATGTTTTCTCCAATTTCAAACAGCTATCATAATTTGAGATACATGTGATTTGTTGTCTTCAAATTCTTGCAATTTAGACATTTACAAGTCTTAAATTTTGTTGTGTGACAAGAGTTAAATTTGAGTTGACCGATAGTGAGGGAAAGTCTTTATAGGAGATTGCAAAGCATGCAAAAAGTTTCGTGAAATGAATATGTTTGTGTAATATTATCTCATTTTCAAAATTAAATGGTCCATCTTGAATAAGTTTGTGCATTTATCAGTTGCAGATAATATACTCAGAGGCAAAAAAAAGTATACACCTTCTAATTTTGGCTGTTTCAGCAAAATATTTAAAGCTTAAGCCCTTGCAATCTTTTTCTTGCAATAGTCCAGTCATTTTTAAACAGCAAAACTAAAAAAAAATGTCAGCAATACACCATTATTAACAGAAAACAAGGGAGTATTTTATTAAAGGTTAGCAAAAGACTTTTTTGTTACGACGGGGTTTTCAATGGTTGATGGACTAAATGGTGTTTCACTTTGCTCTCAAGATTATCATGACATTAGCTCACTTCATCAAACTTATTCATGTTCATCATGAGTTTAACCGATCTACGACCGGGCCCTCAAATGTCTTGCCAAAGGAAACTCACACGAGATCGGAACACCTTGGGTCGGGATCGAACTCTTTACGTATAAGCCATGCAGGTCCCTATTTCTTTTAAAGAAAAGAAGATGTTTCCATTTCAATCTCTAAAAGTATTGTCAGATTCAGTTTGTTTCCATAATCAGGCCTCTGGATGGGTATCTGTGACAAGTTAACTTCATTTGGCATACTTTTTAAGCAGTTCCTCCTAATTTCCAGACACTTTCATGTGATGTTACCAAATTTCATTCTCATTTATTGATTGCAGATCTCAAATGATTCAGAACCATGTTCATGGCTTCGAATTTGACTAAATTTGATTGAGTGCAGACACTGCACATCACCCTAATTCACTTTCACTTACATGTAAGTGATTCACTAGGACCTCGCAATGTTAATTTTATGCATCATTCCACCCCCAACTCCCGATGTACCAGTCTTACTTCGACATGATTACTTCAGGTCAAACAGACGGCAGTTCCTTCAACTCATAGCACCTTCACAGCCGACTTGTGTACATTGCAAGTAACAAGTTACAGACCGGTCTTGAACGACCAGCTTCCAAAATCTTTATGACACAATTTCTATTGGCTTCTGAAAGCCGCTCCATTGTTCGATAGAAAAACGAAAAGGCTGTGGTTTTTTTAGATTATCGACTTAGAAACCAAATACCGATTTCCAGCAATATGTTGATTGTCCAATAGGTTGCAGGTGCAGATATACAAAATTGACATGTACCTGCACTGTAGCCAGTCAAGTGTGTCAATTTGTAAATTAATGACAGAATATCACTTCAAACTTAGTAGCAATGGGTTTTTGAAGATTTCAGGTCAAAAATATGAAAAATGAGAAAATTATGAGAGATCAAAAACTGTATACTTTCTTTTGCCTTTGAGTATAGATGAATAAAACCACATATCAAGTTTCAGTAGTCATCTGATTTAAAAGCCCATTGAAAAGATTTCTGTGTTTGGTGTCTAGTGCCATTCTCAAGATTATTTTAGTCATAACGTAGTAGTTAGTGCACCTACCTATGCTTTCATGGAGTTTCTCTTAACGGTACAGTCATGTACTTTGCACAATATTTTTCACTGTCTGATTTTCCAATTAACCATCATGGAAATAATCATCAGCCATGAGAGAGGAATGAGTCCTGTTGCAATGGTCACTGTCAATCCATTGAAAGAAATTCGCAAAGCTGGGGATTTGAACAAGGGGTACCTTGGTTTCAAGTCCGGTGTGCTACAGACAGTGCTACAGGGCTTGGGCCAAGAGAAAAGAGGAATGTTGTAAAAGGAGCATGCGCTGGTACCAACATTTCTTATGTTTCATAGAATTCCATCAGTCTAGCCACATAATACCGGTGTTTTGTTCCCTGCTACTGTTTTCCATATGGACTAGTCTCAAATTTTATCTCTGGTGTTTATGGAAAAAAAACATTCAGGTGTTGATATTCTATATTGGTGTTCCTTTCTTTCTTTTGGTAAAAGTTTAACCCTTTTCAAGTCAATCCTGAGTTTTAATGACCCTGAGGAAGAAGCATGTTAAAAACATTGTGGAAAAAGGAGAAAATGCTGGTAACCAGCATTTTCTCCTTTTCCCACAATATTTTCTACTCTAAAAGATACAAGTCTATCATATGAGCCACATTTAAATTGTTGTGTGCGAACGCTTTCCAGTTTTGTTGTGTGGTAAAGAATTAACTTTTTATCATTAGACAATTTTTTTGACTTGTCTTATTTGACGGCATTTGAAGATGACCTTACAGTTTTAGCCAGTATGAATATTTCTGTTTCTGAAAGGTTGGAAAACATTATGGGAAGGAGAAAAAATGTTATTATACTGCAAAGAAATTTCTCGTGATCTGATTTGATAATCTGCCCCAAACATATATATCATGCACACTGGCGAAACCAACGTAAAAGCAGTTTCCCTTTCGGGAGCCCCGTATACATTACTACACTTTCAACACAACATCCAAAATGGCGGCGTCGATCAAGATTAACATCAAGATTATGCACCAAACTGCACGTTTTACAAAGGTTTCAGTGACGTCAGTTCCCAGTGATGTCAGTTTTCATTGAATTGGGGCACTCAGAAGGGAAATTCTACTTCGTCAGCGTACTCAATTTTTGAAACCAAAAAACAGGTAAATTTCGCTTCATACATGTTGGAATGGTAAAACTTTGCAGTATAATAAATTTGTGGTACGGTCAGGTGGCAGGGGACTTGGAAACTTGTTCACGGCTGTGGTGAAACATGTCGCCACCTCGCCTTCGGCTCGGGACGACATGATTCACCACAGCCGTGAACAAGTTTCCAAGTCCCCTGCCACCTGACCGTACAACTAATACTAATCACTCAGAGTTAAGAGCAGTTTTTCGATAATTACTCAAAAGTCGAATATTTGTGGGATTAAAAGTGATTATGCAAAATCATACACTACTTTGGACTTTATCCGTGAAAAATCTAATTTTATACATACCCAAAGCTAATGCAGATTGCAGGAAGAACAAACATTCAAGGGGAAGAAAACCATTGTTTTAGAACGATATGGGAAAACTGTGGAGTAAGGAGCCTGTAACATGCAACTGCACCTGTTCCCACTTAATTTTCATAAGCTTTCATTTCTAATAGTAAAAAAACAGATGTGTATGGTAATTTGTTAAATCTCACCCTTCTAAATAACTAAAATTAAATTTCCATTTTAATATTAAAAACCCAAATATTGCTATTTCAAAGTTATGTTTTGAGTAATAATATCTCCTTGTCGGACAGTGTAGATCGAAGATCAGACTGCACGTTCTGTGCAATCCGATCTTGATCTACACTGTCCGCAAAAGGTCAGTGAGTCGCACTTAGCAGCCTAAGGGTTAATCCTTTAATCTTTACCAATAGACAATATTTTTGGACTTGTACTGTTTAATCCTTTACCAAACAATCCCTGGTTTTCACGACCCAGAAACAGAAGGCTTTTAAAAACATCATGGGAAAAGGAGAAAATGCTGGTAACCAGCATTTTCTCCTTTTCCCACAATGTTTTCTACCCTATCAGAGAGCTAAAGCTCATTTGTACCAGAGTTGGATTTGTTGTCTGCAGATGTGTTGAATTTGAAAGAGTCTAAAATATTGTAGGCATTCCCAGATTGCATATACTGGTAACATGTGGCTAAAATGTAGGATTTGCCTCTCAAAGGGTAGACAATACCATGGGTAATGAAGCAAAATTGCTGGTTACCAGCATTTTCTCCTTTTCCCACAATGTTATCAAGTCTTCTACTTTAGAGTTGTTTAAACTTGGGCTTGTTTGGTAAATGGTGAAGGCAAAAAGTGTCAAATAACTGAAATGGATATTTTGAATTAATCTTTTGATATGCTGGTACGCTACAGGGAGGATAGATCAAGATCAGACTGCACATAACATGCAGTTTGATCTTAGATCCACACTTTCCATTACCTTGCTATATATTCTGGTTAAAACAACCTCTAAGTAGCTATAATTTGTCTGTTTTCTGTCCTTGAAAAGGTCCATTTAACTCTTTACTATGTAGTAGAATTTTAGACTTGTTAATATTGAAGCAATTTACAGGCAACAATTCAAATATTTTTCAAATGATACTATTTGTCTTTGAATAAGTAGAAAACATTGTGGAGAAAGGAGAAAATGCTGTTTACCAGCATTTTCTCCTTCTCCCACAATGTTTTCAAAACCCCTCTTACTCGGGGCTGTTAAAACTCGGTATTGTGTGGTGAAAGAGTAGAAATTCTGCGTTAAAGGGTTTATGGTAAACACCTACTTATGATGAATATCATAGCAGCTATTGTCTCATTGTCTTCTGAGAAAATTTTTTAAAAAAAGACATCGTCGACCATGGTTCAGAATGCACATTCTATGCAGTCTGATCTGATCTTGGCCAGTGCTTATAAAACTTGAGTTCTTGCTCAACTGAGTTTGTGCTCAAACTGCCGAGCCCCGGTAGCTTAGTCAGTAGTGTGAAGGACTTGAGAACAGGGGGTTGTGGGTTCGATCCCTGGCTCGACCAATTTCTTTCCGAGGATTTATGATAGTCATTGTGACAGGATTAATTCCTCTCCCACTACTGACCATTGTTTCGAGGATGGTTATGTGGGAAAGCAGCCAGTGGCTTGGAAAGAAAATTGTGCAGAGTACTGGTAAAAGACTCCAGGAAAGCATGGATAGGTGCACTGGCTGCAGCGATAAAACTGAATAAAGTTGAAATCGGCGTCAAACACCATACAATCAAATTGTTCTCAAACTTTTAGTTTCATCAGTGCTTCTCCAAGTTCAACAGTGACAAATAAAGACTTTCATTTAACTCTTTACCAAACCACAAAATTTTGGCCTGGTCCAAATTGAAAGCACTTGCAGACCATATATTAAGGATAGGGCACCCTAATGGGATTCACGTAACATCGCCTTTCATTGCCCAAAAAACATACTAAGACTCAGGTAATCTGTAATCAATCGGGGGATAGACACTGCTTCCTCCCATCGATTATGGATTATCCGTGAGTCTTAGCCGAATTTGTACGATTTTGGCGATGGAAGGTGATGTTACACGATTCCCATTAGGATGCCCTATCCTTAAATATTTACCACAAAATTTTTGCTTGGTCCAGATTGAAAGCACTTGCAGACGATATATCAAATATTGATCAGATGGTAATATTGTATGTGATAATATAGAAAGCATTGTGGGAAAAGGAGAAAATGCTGATTACCAGCATTTTCTCCCTTTCCCACCAAGTTTTCAAAAGGCTTCTTCCTTGGGGGTCGTTTAAGCATGGGATTTGTGTGGCAAAGTGTTAATAAAAAAGAAGGCGAGATAATTCGAAAAATTATTTAGTCACTTTGTGAGGTGTATTAAATCAATTCTGTATAATTTTTGCTCACCATGTTTGCTGTATAAATTTTATGCTCAGCTGAGTTGTGCATGAAAAAAGACTTGAGTTGTGCACTTGCAAAAGGGGGCTTAATGCATCTCTGTGATGCATTATACCAAGCAAATCATTATATAATGATGGATCCATAAAATCCATTTTGCCAAACAACCGACAGAATCATGAGGTAGAATGGTCCTTGGACATGCAGAAAATTTGAAGATAGCAAAACGTTTTGGGACACGTCATACTGTGCAGGCTGACATGGGTTAATAGTGTTTGTAAATGCATTAGGCCCCTTTTTCACAGAGCATGGCTCATTGATAAGCACCTACCCTGCTTTCTCCATAAAGGCAATTATCGCTAATCAAGCTGTTCTGAGATAAAGATTCTCTTGAAACAAAGTTAATTACATTGATGTATGAAAAATTCTAGCAATCAACATGCATTTGCTTAAATACATTCATGTATATTAAAACAATGGAGCAAAAGGAGGTGTAACCCTTTACCACACAATCCCGAGTTTTAACGACCCTGAGGAAGAAGCCTTATGAAAACATTGTAGGAAAAGGAGAAAATGCTGGTAACCAGCATTTTCTCCTTTTCCCACAATGTTTCCTACCCTATCAAAAAAACAATAATCATCAATATTGCAACATTTAATTTGTCGTCTGCTTATGCTTTCAATTTGGTCTAGTCCAAAATGTTGACGTTTGGGAATCTCTGTTAACTCATTATGAAGAAATTTTTCCTATTGCAAAAATGATTTCAGTGATGTGTGACGCATGATACAAAAATTGTTCTCAATTGGGTAATGTGGTAACCCTTTACAAAACAATGAAATTTTAGTCTCACTGTACTGAGAACAATTAAAGATGATAAGATTTGTCTTTGAAATGTGGAAAACATTGTGGAAAGAGAAGAAAATGTTGGTTGCCATGGCAACTGTTTTCTCCTTTACAGACAATGTTTTCAAAACAGTCCTTTCTTATGTGGTGTTGTGAAAATACGGGCTTGACTGGTAAAGGATAAAAAAGGCAAGCAGTTGTGAAGAGAGGATATTATGCTCACAGCTATTTCACATTGTGACGGTGCAGTGGGCCATAATAAGGAAGGCATTTTGCTGTGATGTGACAGTCAGCAACAGTTCTAACATGGACCATAGAAAAGTAAGGTCTTTTCTTACACAAGTATTTTGTTAACCCTTTACCAAACGATCTTGTGTATTACCAGTAACAAATGTAAGGAAAAAGGTTGTTGAAATCATTGTGAGTAAAAGATACAATGCTGGTAACCAGCATTTTCTCCTATTTGTTCAATACATATATTTTCTATCCATCCAAAAACTGTTTGAACCATATTTAATGCTGTCTGCAAATGCTTTCAGTTTGAACAAGTCCCACTGTTTGAACCATATCTAATGTCATTTGCAAATGCTTTCAGTTTGAATTGGTAATGGTAAGAACTTAACCTTTCGAGCAGCTAAAAGAACGAAGAGATATGATACTGGGTTTGAAGATACATGTAAGGTCAAAATAATGTAATTCAAGGTTGCTTTTACCCGGAGTGTGCAAAGAGGATTGACAGTGTGGATAAAAAATAAGATTTAAGGCTCTGTGCAGTCTGATCTTGATCTACAGTGACTGATTACTTGTGGTAAGACTACTGTAGTTGTGGAAGGAATTTTTAACATTAATTTTATCTCTTTACGGCATGACAAAAATGTAGACTGGTCCAAATGGAAAGCCTTACAAACAATAATTTAAATGAGGCTCATATGATAGAATTTGTCTTTGATAAGGTAGAAAACATTGTGGGAAAAGGAAAAAATGCAGAACCAGCATTTTCTCCTTTTCCCACAATGTTTTCGAAAGCCTTCTTCCTTTGTCAAAAGCCTTATTCTTCATTAAAACTAGGGATTGTATGGTAAAGGGTAAACACATAGACATCTGCAAACAACTTTCTTCTTGCACTGAAAAACTTTCGGAAACATGTTGCCAATGGAAATTACAACCTTTTTTTTTTTTGCCGCAATGTTTTCTAATGTATTTAACTCTTTACCACACAATCCCGACTTTTAACGACCCTGAGAAAGAAGCCTTTTGAAAAAATTGTGGGAAAAGGAGAAAATTTTGGTAACCAGCATTTTCTCCTTTTACCACAATGTTTTCTACCCTTCCCAAACCAAATTTCAATTTTTCAGTCACATTTATTTTGTCGTCTGCTAATGCTTTCAATTTGGACCAGTCTATAAAAATGTCGTTTGGGAAAGAGTTAACCTATTTTGTGATAATAATTTCATTTATAAGGATGTTTTGAAAGTTTTCTGCTGCTAATTTCTTGCTGGAGGTAATCCATAAAGTGGTTAATCTGCCTCAAACAAACCATGATTATAACATAATATATATGGTGTAGCTGAAGATCAGACTGCATATTTTGGAACAAACAGTGATATCTCTTTAGTGCTATACCAGACGACAAAATTTTGGGCTTGTTCCAATTGAAAGCATATGCAAGCAACAAATGTTACTGAAAATATGAAATTCGTCATTCAAAGAATAGAGAAAATTGTGGGAAAAGGAGGAAATGCTAATTACCAGCACTTTCTGCTTTTCCTACAATGTTTTCAAAAGAGATACAAAACAGTGTGTTTTGTTGAAAAAAATGTCATTAGATCAAAGATGCTTTTTGCAACTTTAGAGCATCAAATTAATAGTTCTCATCATCAACTCAGCTAAGCATAATCTTTTTTTACTAGACGATGTCGAATGAGTTATGGCTACCCTTTGCAGATTGTATAGATCCAAGATCAGATTGCATGTTAGCATTGCTAGCATACTTATATATCTTTAACCCTTTACCAAACAATTGAGAGTTTTCAAGACTCAGAGTTCCGTTGAAAACATTGTGGGAAAAGAAGAAAATATTGATAACCAGCATTTTTTTCTTTTCCCACAATGTTTTCTACCTTTCCACAGGCAAATATCAATTGAGTCACATTTATTTTGTGGTTTGCATATGCTTTCGATGTTGACAAGTAAAAAAATTTTGTCGTTTGTCAAAGGGTTTGAGTTTGGCTAGGCAAAGTGTTGGGGGTGCTTGTGTAGTTTTATCAGCAGAGGCTGAATCTTTGTATTTGTCATGCTTGTCTGCAATAAGGTGCCTAAAGTTAGGCCCATATGTTGTATTTGCCATGTTTGCCTGCAATTTGGTGCCTAAAGTTCAGCCCTTTTGTCATATTTGTCATGTATGTCTGCATTTCGTGCCTAGTTACACCCTTTTGTAGTTTGCTCGTGTTTATCTGCATAAGGTGCCTTAAAAGTTAGGCCTTTTTGTTGTGTTTGTCATATTTTTCAGCATTAGGTGCCTAGTCAGCCCTTTTTGTTGTATTTGTAATGTTTGTCTGCAATACTGGTGCCTAGTTAGGCTTTTTCATTGTGTTTGCAATATTTTCTGCATAAGTTGCCTAGTTTGGCCCTTTTGTCTTATTTGTCATGTTGTTTGTCTGAATTATGTGCCTAGTTTAGGCCCTTTTGTAATATTTGTCATATTTGCCTGCATTATGTGCTAGTTATTCCTTTTTGTTGTGTTTGTCATGTTTTTCTGCATAAGGTGCCTAGTTAGGCCCTTTTGTCATATTTCTCAAGTTTGTCTGCATTAGGTACATGTACCTAGTTTGGCCCTAGTTAGGCCCTAAGTAGGCCCTAGTTAGGCTCTTTTTTGTATTTGTCATTTTTTTTTTGCATTAGATGCTAGTTAGGCCCATTTGTTGTATTTGTCATGTTTGTATTAGGTGCCCAATAAGGCCATTTTTTCATATTTGTCCTGTTTTTCTGTATAAGGTGCCTAGTTTGGCCCTTTTGTTGTATTTGTCAAGTTTGTTTGCATTAGATAGCTAGTTTGGCCCTAGTTATAGGCCCTTTTATTCTTTTTGTCATTGTATGTCTGCATTAGGTACCTTGTTTGGGTGACTTTTTCCGTATTAGTCATGTTTGTCTTATTTTGCTCTTTGTTTCCTTTCTTGGTTGTTACAGTGTTCTGTGCAGTCGTATCTTGATCAACGTTGTCAGTGTATGCAACTTCTCCTTGTTTTTAAAACAGGTTTCTGTAAGACAGATGAATGTCATTTGCAGATGATTATGGGATAATCTTACATTTACCAAACAACCCTGTGTTTAAACCCTTTACCCTTTACTACAATCAGGAAATGGACTTTTCACAAAAAAAAAATTAGGTCTTGATAAGTCAGGTGAGTGGTACAGGATATCATTGTGGCCCTCATGTTTCAAAAGTGCTTAGGTTTGGTGTAAGATGGAGATATTTGTCTGCATGACAGAGGTAAAGTTTAAAATGCATTTTTAAATGCAAAAAAAATTCCAAAATTCGGTAACAGTAATTATTGCTGTTAAAATTTGAAATTTTATAACTACCGGTAATTTCAACAAGCACGAACTTTAATGGGTGTTTGATTTTGTTGAATACTGGTATTTTACAGGCAGTGACTTAACAACACTGAGGAACAGGACATAACCCTTTATCACACAATCCCGACTTTTAATGACCCCAAGAAAGAAGCCTTTTGAAAACATTGTGGTAAAAGGAGAAAATGCATTTTCTCTTTTACAACAATGTTTTCTACCCTTCCCAGAACAAGTTTCAATGTCACATATATATTGTTGTCTGCAAATGCTTTCAATTTGGACAAGTCTAAAATTTTGTCGTTGGGTAAAGGGTTAAAAAAGCTTGGTTTTCTACCTTTCGAAGACAAATTTAACTCTTTACCACACAATCCTGAGTTTTAATGACCTTGAAGAAAACGCCTTTTGAAAACATTGTGGGAAAAGGACTCTCCCACGAGAAATCCAGCATTTCCAGTGAGGCTCTCCCACTGTTTAGAGACCTAGCTTTAGTTGTGGTGAAACCCAGGAAATACAGAATATGTTAACTGTTGCCGTGACATGACTAAAATGATGTTGAAAGCGCTGTAATACACTGTTCGATCAATCTACTGGCTTTATTCAAGGTTTTTGAACTAACTTTTTTTTCTTTCAAATAGAATTTTATGATAGTTTCATTAAAATTTGACATGTTCAGAAGTATTAACTCTTAGATTATTAACACTTCACCAAACAATCCTGAGTTTTAAGCCTGGTAACCAACATTTTTGTTCTTTTCTCACAATGTTTTTCTACCCTTCCGAAACATATCAATTTTTGATTCACATTTGACGTCTGCGGGATTGTATGGTAAAGGGTTAAACCAAGCTATGCACTTTACAGTAAGGCAACCAGGGTTTACCCACATCACATACCCACATGGACATAGGCCTTGTGTCACATGGAGGTGCTGGTGACATTATCTGTAATAAGTCTCTGAAAGTAATCTCTTAAAATTGAGGACACATGTCCAGTTTTAGGGTCAGCACTTTAAAGTCTAGTGCACTTTATTTATCCAGTGTACTCTAAGGTAGATACCAATACAGTTTTCTATAGATCCTCAGATAAAAATACTTTGTACAAGATTTGATATGTGCTAAAAATACTCAAAACTGAACAGTACGCTCAATGAATGAGTTAACTCCTTACCAAATGACAAAATTTTAGACTAGGCCAAATTTAAAGCAGTTGCAGACAATAAACTGAATGTGATCCAAATAGTGAAATACTTGTTTGGAAGGATAGAAAACATTGTAGGGAAAGGAGAAAATTCTGTAACCAGCATTTTCTCCTTTTTCCTTTCAATAGTTACAACTCTGGAATATTCAATAAAGGGTCAGTTTTCATTTGCAAACAATCCCAAGATTTAGCAAACCTGAGAAAGAGGACTTTTAAAAACATTTTCTCCTTTTCCCACAATGGTGTCTGATCTCACAGAGTTAAATCCAGTTAATGTGAGTCACATTTAGTCCATCATCAATAATTTGAGCATAGCAGACTTCCAGCTGCAAAATCAGGTATTACTATGGTTTGGCTGAAATGCTGTTGAAAATGGAGTAAAAGGCCAATCTTGCAAATATTTCAAAGTGCTCTTCATAATTCTAGTATACGGTACGTGTCAAATTTTATTTTTAAAAAAATGGTCACTTGTCTGTACACCTGAAATCTAATTAAAGGACACCCCAAAATTATATGACCCATTTATTTCGAGGTCAGTGATGACAAATTTGGTTGGTTGTTTACATTCTTAAGTTGGTTGAAATGACCTAATTATTGATGAAAAAGGCCGTTTTCTTTTTCCAGAACATTTGGAAATGAGTTAGATGGGATAAATCTAACCTTAAAAGGGTCAAATGAATGAATAAATCTTTTTTCAGCCCTGAAAAAAAACATGAAAATACATGTAACAGCTGATTAACTCCTTACCAAACAACAAAATTGTAGACCAGTCCAAATTAAAAGCATTTGCAGACGACAAAATAAATATGGCTCAAAAATTGAAAATAGTTTTCAGGAGGGTAGAAAACATTGTGGGAGAAGGAGAAAATGCTGGTTACCAGCATTTTCTCCTTTTCCTACAATGTTTTCAAAAGGCTTCTTTCTCAGGGTCGTTAAAAGTCTGGATTGTGTGGTAAAGAGTTAGTATATTTTTGGCAAGAATGTCTCAGCAGTATAGCAGACAGTGTAGATCAAAAATCAGAGTAGTAGTTACCATGAAAATACAAATGAGAGGCAGTCTGGCAAAAGGGGGTTGAACTCCTTGCTAAATGTCAAAAATGTAGCCTTGTACAAATTGAAAGCAATTGCAGAATATAATTTATAAACAGTAAATGTGACTCGAGAAAATTTGTCTTTGATAAGGTAAAAATACTGAGAAAATGATGGTCAATGCATCTCTGTGATGCATGGTACCAAGCATGCTGTCATGAAATTTGGATCCATAAAATCAATTTGTGTAATAACTGACTGAATCTGGAAGTGCAGAAAATTGACCAATAGCTCTTTACCAAACAACAAAATTTAAGACTGGTCCAAATTCAAAGCATTTGCGGACTGCAAAATAAACATTGCTCAAAAAATGAATTTTGTTTTGGAAAGGGTAGAAAACATTGTTGGAAAAGGCATCCAGTTCTTTGTCCGGAGCATAACTTCGTCATCTCCAGTCTGATTGACTTGAAACTTGGCATTTGTGATTGTTGCAATAATACGGAGTGCATTGCGAAAGAACCATAACTCTACCTCATGCTGTCTTTGAGTTATTTCCCTTTGATTGTCATTTTTACAGCATTTTCTGCTTGTCCAGAGCATAACTTTGTCATCTACAGTCCGATTGACTTGAAACTTGGCATTTGTGTTTGTTGCAATAATATGGAGTGCAGTGTGAAAGAACCATAACTCTACCTCGTGCTGTCTTTGAATTATTTCCCTTTGATCGTCATTTTTACAGCATTTTCTGCTTGTCCGGAGCATAACCTTGTCATCTCTAGTCTGAACATCTTCAAATTTGGTATGCATGATTGTTGAAAAATTACGGAGTGCAGTGCACAAGAACCATAACTCTTCCTAGCAAGAATTTTGAGTTATTCCCCCTTAGATCTTCATTTTTATAGCATTTCTTGCTTTTCTGGAGCATAACTTTGTCATCTTAAGTAGGAATGACTTGAAATATGGTATGCTTATTTGTTGCAATATTTGGAAGTGCAGTGTGCAAGAATTGTAACTCTACCTCATGCTGTCTTTGAGTTATTTCCCTTTGATCATTTTTTACAGCATTTAGTGCTTGTCCGGAATACAACTTTGTCATCTCAAGTCAGAATGACTTCAAACTTGGCATACATGTTTGTTGCAATATTACGGAGTACAGTGTACAAGAACAATAACTCTACCTAGCGCTGATTTTGAGTAATTCCACTTTGATTGTCATTTTTACAGTCCAGTTCTTGTCCGGAACTTAACTTTGTCATCTCCAGTCCGATTGACTTGAAACTTGGCATTTGTGTTTGTTGCAATAATACGGAGTGCAGTGTGAAAGAACCATAACTCTACCTCGTGCTGTCTTTGAGTTATTTCCCTTTGATTGTCATTTTTACAGCATTTTCTGCTTGTCCGGAATAGAACTTTGTCATCTCTAGTCTGAACATCTTCAAATTTGGTATGCATGATTGTTGAAAAATTACGGAGTGCAGTGCACAAGAACCATAACCCTTCCTTGCACAAATTTTGAGTTATTCCCCCTTAGATCTTCATTTTTATAATAGTTCTTGCTTGTCCGGAGCATAACTTTGTCATCTTAAGTAGGAATGACTTGAAATATGGTGTGCTTATTTGTTGCAATATTTGGAAGTGCAGTGCGTAAGAATTGTAACTCTATCTTATGCTGTCTTTGAGTTATTTCCCTTTGATTGTCATTTTTACAGCATTTAGTGCTTGTCCGGAATATAACTTTGTCATCTCAATAAAGCGATAAAGTCTTCATTTGTGATCAGATTTTTGTGAAACTTGCACAGTTTGTTTATTTCATCAATAGCTTTAATCCTATTGATTTTGAAAAAAAATCCAACAAACAGTATGGGAAAAGTAGCCATTTCAAGTTGAAAATTCCCATTTCTTGTTTACGCGATAAAGTCTGCATTTGTGGTCAGATTTTCGTGAAACTGGCACAGTTTGTCTATCTCATCAATAGCTTCAACCTTATTGATTTTGAAAAAAAATCCAACAGACAGTATGGGAAAAGTAGCCATTTAAATTTGAAAATTCCCAATTCTTGTTTACGCTATAAAGTCTGCATTTGTAGTCAGATTTCCGTGAAACTTGCACAGTTTGTTTATCTTATCAATAGCTGTAACCCCATTGAATTTGAAAAAATTCAACAAATAGTATGGGAAAAGTAGCCATTTCAAGTTGAAAATTCCCATTTCTTGTTTACACGATAAAGTCTGCATTTGTGGTCAGATTTCCGTGAAACTTGCACAGTTTGTTTATCTCATCAATAGCTTCAACCCTATTGATTTTGAAAAAAATCCAACTAACAGTATGGGAAAAGTAGCCATTTCAAGTTGAAAATTTCCATTTCTTGTTTACACGACGAAGTCAGCATTTGTGGTTGGATTATTCATGAAACTTGCACAGTTGCTTTGTATCATAAACAGCTTGAACCCTATTGATTTGAAAAAAATCTGACAATCAGTATGGGAAAAGTAGCCATTCAAAGTTGAAAATTTCCATTTCTTGTTTAGGCAATGAAGTCCACAGTGTTGATCCAAATCTTGTGAAACTTGCAAAGATTATTTGATTCATTAAGGGATTGAACTGTATTAAAAGTGAAGAAAATCTAGTGAACCATTCAGGAAAAGCAGCCATTTGATGATTTTGTTTACTGAACAAAGTCCACATTATTAGTCACATTTCTTTGAAATTTGCTAGGATTGTTTAATACAAGGCGTTCTAAAAGCCTATCAAATTTGGCTGGATTCCAAACTATTAGTTTTGAGAAATTGCGCTTCATTTTTTTTCACTGTTTGTTCAATTCACCATGCCTACTTATGCTGTCTTAGTGGGTTCAAGCCCAGTTGCAAGAACACATTTTTGTGTTTTTAGCTCACCTGAGGGGAGCTTTTAGGATCACCCGGTGTCCGTCGTGCATCGTGCATCGTCAAAAACTCTTTAAACATCAACTCCTCCTAAACCGCTGGGCCCACTTGCACTATATGGACATAATGAAATTCTTAAAAATTCTTCTTCTCTGAAACGGCAGGTCAGATTTTGAAATAATTTCACAGAATTGTTTCTTGGGTGACCCTTTTTGCAAATTGTTTGAGAAATTTTGATCCATCAAGAAACATGGCTCTGATGGCTGTGGGCTATTTACGCTATACGGACATGAAGAAATTCTTAAAAATTCTTCTTCTCTGAAACCGCTGGTCAGATTTTGAAATAATTTCACAGAAATGTTCCTTGGATGCCCCTTTTCAAAAATTTTTCGCGAAATTTTGATCCATCGAAAAATATGGCTATGGTGGTGGGGGCTATTTGCACTACACGGACATGAAGAAATTCTCTTTAAACATATTCTCCTCCTAAACCGCTGGGCCAATTTGGACCAAACTTGGCTGGAATGTTCCTTGGGAGATCCTGTTTAAAAATTGTTCACAGAATTTGATTCCATCAAAAACTCTGGTTGCCATGACAACCAAATGTAATTTACTAAGAAATTCTTTAAAAATCTTCTCCTCTGAAACTGCTGGTCAGATTTTGAAATTATTTCACAGAATTGTTCCTTAGGTGACCCTTTTCAAAAACTGTTCACAAAATTTTGATCTGTGAAGAAACATGGCTGTAGTGGTGGGGGGGGGGGCTATTTGCGCTATACGGACATGAAGAAATTCTTAAAACTTTTAATTTTCATCAAAAGACTGTATAGGTATTTTGATGAAAAGGGCTATTGCAGACATCAACCTATACCAGGAAAGTGAGTGCACTGGTGAGAAATGCTGATATGTAAAAGAGCAACCCATTCAACAAGGGCAGATAACTCTAAAATCATTTTGTCCAAATTATGCTCCTTTTTCAACTTAGAATTTTAACTTACTATCCAGCACCCAACAGCCAATTGTTGGCACCTGCATGGGGTGCTCTTGTTCGACTTAATATTTTTAGCCACTGTCCTTGGGTGACCTATCCCAAAATTTATTTGCAGAATTCTGATTCATCAAAAACATGGCTGTGGTGATGATTGTAGGGGTGGTGACAGATTTTGAAATGATTTTTACAGGTGACCTTTTCAAAATTGCTTTGCAAAATAATAATTTTGTTTCCAAAATTTCAATACTTCAAAAGAAATTGGCTATGGTCCTCTCAAAAATTCAGGTGAGCGATCCAGGGCCATCTTGGCCCTCTTGTTATTATAAAACGGAATAGTTTTATGATAAAAGTGCATTGCACCTTGAGGTAACATTGGCCAGGTAAAGAATTTCTGATGACAAAGTTTAGCTCTTCTACATTGAAAACGGCCACTTTACAAGATGATAAGTATGGTTCAAATTATTTGATTCATATCTGAAAGCTAAACTATGGAGATACTGCTGATTATCAGCATTTTTCAGTGACATGATGCTACCTGTGATACTTTGATGATGGCTCCTTTCATCTCTGTACCATGAGATGTAATGTTTGCCTCTCTTTATCATGAACATTTAACTCTTTACCAAAAAACTCGTTGGTTTCTCGATCCTAAGAGGGAAGACTTTCAAATAGTACATTATTGGAAGAGGAGGAAATGCTTGTAACCAGGATTTTCTCCTTTACCAACAATGTTTCTACTCTTTTTCTTTTTACTGATAAATCTAATTTCCTCTTTACCAAATGACAAAATTTGAGACTTATCCAATCTGAAAGCAACTGCAGACAACAAATTAAATATTGCTAAAATGATGATTTCTGTCTTTAACCCTTTACCTGATATGCCAATTTTAGACTCTTCCAGTTCAACAGCAAATAAAGATATGATGTCAAAAATGTGGACAAATGGAGATACAGGTATCTGATAGAGTAGAAAACATTGTGGGAAAAGGAGAAACTGCTCATTGCGAGCAGTTTCTCCTTTTCCCACAATGTTTTCAAAAGCTGTCTGTTCTTGATGCGTCAAAATGAGTATCTGTGGAGTAAAGGGTTAATAAGATAGAAAACATGATGTGAAAAGGAGAAAATGCTGGTTACCAGATTTTCTCCTTTTTCCACATTTTCAACAACTTTTTTCCTCAGGGTCGTTAAAAGTCCGGACTGTGTGTTAAAAGTTTACAGACATATGAGATTCATTTGTCATCTGCAAATGCTTTCAGTTCGTACTAGTCTAAAAAAATGGTAGTGTGAAAAAGAGTTGAAGCATAATTTTACATATTCTATAATTAAAACCTCTTGAACTCTTTGACAATTCACCCATTACAAATCACTTCATTAAAAGGAGTTTCTTGGTCTTTATTAATTTCAGTAACAAAGTCTGCAAGTTGTTATTGATAGACTCTATGTTAAAGGCCCCGTAGTGGCCAAAAGTAAACAGTGGGAGTGTTAAAATGCATTTAAATTTAAATCATACCATATAAAAGTTTAAAATTATTGTGAATATGACAATCTGTTATGCACAGTCAGTCAAATTATTAGTTGTTGGCAGGAAAAAAGAATTTTAAAACTAGGTTAAAAGTTGCTAGGTTGCTCTATCTTTGGTTTACTTTTTACCTGGTTTTATATTTCATTTTTTTTCTGCCAGCAACTAACACTTGGTTTAAACTTAAATGCATTGTTACACCCGCATCATTTAATTTTGGCCACTACTAGGCCTTAAAAGAATTTTCAATCAAACCAGAAGTTTTGATTACATGAATGGTCCTTTTTGTACACCCTATTTGGGGCTAGCTTCAACGTTATTTTCTTTTGATTGCTAATCCACCAGCTGAGATACATTCTCAAAAATAACAAAAGAAAAAAAATCACAAAAAGTAACCTTTGACTTTGCCGGAAAAAGAGGTTATCACTTTTAGCTGTGAATACAGGTATTTATGGAAAAGGGAAATCGATGAGAGCCTGATCTCCAAGGGTGAGAAATAGAGTGAAAACACAGAAAGGGAGATGGGGGGGGGGGGAGGTTGATGGTGCCAATTGTTCATTCTTTATATTCATTTCATTTTTGATGGTTACCCCATTACAGGATGACCAATTATTTTAGGCTCAACCAAATCGAAAGCATTTGCAGACAACAAAAATTTCATTCACTGTAGCACAATAGATTGATGTCTGTCTTTCTAATGGGGAAAAAACACAGACAGGAAAGGAGAAAATGCTGGTTACCTAGTGATACAGATAGGTTGATAAGGTTAAGATTAAAACCATATTGAATGGCTAGAAGTACATTCAGTATAGCATATCTGATATGCCAAGTTTATGGTCAAGGTAGAATTATAGAAAAAGAATGTCATGTCTTCACGAATCTTCACCTCACTACTGAAGGGTTATAATCAATGTTGAATGGGCTAAAAGTACATTCAGTGTATCTGAGCCAAGTTTAAAGTCAAGATTAGATAACAGAAAAAATGAGTGAGATTGTTACACTACAAAATTGAAAATCATGCTTACGTCCCTGTGGTCTGCCGGTTTAACCCCTTACCAAACAATCCCAAGGTTAATAACCTATAGGAAGAAGCCTTTTGAAAACATTTTGCTTCAAACCTGGACAGTTATGATCCAAGATCAGACTGCATATTCTATGCAATGTGATCTTGATTTCCGTGCTCAACAACAAACAGCTCAGGTTGTGCTTAGTTTTCAAAGTCTCTTGTAGTTCCTCATTATAAATCATAATTAGCAGTTTCTCCTTTTGCAAAAAAAAATTTCATGAACAATGATGTATTAAACTATAACTTATGTCATTTGTCACTGATTTTATTAACAAGGATAGTTTTAACTCTTTACCAAACAACAAAATTTTGGATGTGACCAAATTGAAGCTATATGCAGACAATGGAATAGATGTGACTCAAAATTCGAAATTTCTTCTGGGAAGGGTAGAAAACATTGTGGGAAAAGAAGAAAATGCTGGTTACCAGCATTTTCTCCTTTTCACGCAATGTTTGCAACAGCTTTCTTTCTCAGGGTCGTTAAAGGTCTGGATTGTGTGGTAAATGGTTAACCCTTTCGGTGCCACAGGTGAAATCCGAGTCTTTTGCGGACGGCATAGATCAAGATCAGACTGCACATAATGTGCAGTCTGATCTTTGATCTATGCCATCCGCTTGTTTAGTCAAGCCTATAAGATAAAAATCTTTCTGAGACTCGTACACTTTTATTGTTAGCCGCCAAAAAAGGTCGAGTATATATATTTGGCACTGAAAGAGTTAAGTGGTCAGCTGTAAATTCATTTCTGTAGGTTACAAGTTAATCTGCCTTTCTTTCTCTTAACCCTGTAGCAAACAACCCTGTTTTCATGACCCTGGGGAACAGCCCTTTTGAAAGCATTGTTGGAAAAGGAGAAAATGCTGTTAACCAGCATTTTCTCCTGTTCTCACAATGTTTTCTACCCTGTCAAAGAGCTTTAGTTCATATGTACCACTTTCAAATTTGTCATGACTTTCGTGCTCTCAATTGGAAAGGTTCTTATATACATGTATTTGTGTATGGGAAAGTCTTAACCCCCCCCCCTTTTCATGTGACCTTAAGTGAACTTAAGATGCTCATTTGAGTACTGTTTTGAAATGATTACCCAAAAGACACTGCTTTGGACAGATATTATCTTAACTCTTTGCCATATGGAAAATTCTACACTTGTTAAAGGCATATGCAGACAACAAAATTAGAATGGTCAAAATTAATGATGGGAATTGTGTTTGGATAAGAAACCATGTTGGAAAAGGAAAAAATGCTGGTTGCCAGCATTTTCTCCTTTTCCCACAAGGTTTTCAAAAGCTTTCTCCCTTAGGGTTATTACAACACTAACATTGTTTGGTTGGCTCCTTTCCAGATGGCCAACATTTTTACTTGTCCAATGGTGTCAATAAGAAATTATGCATTCTAAAAACTAACTTGACTGAAAAGAAAGGATTTGTCTTTGAAATGGAAAAACAATTTTGAGAACTGGAGAAAATGGTAGATACTGTTCCATATTCTCATATGATTTTGTGCTTCACTTTGCAAATGGGTAAAATGCAGAAATTTGACAGAATTGAAATAATGAATTTCATTTTACTATGCAAATATATAACTTGTAAAAAAAAAAAGTGGGAAAAGGACTGATATTTTGATAACTAACATAATGGCTTTTTTCCTATACAGTTTGTGGTAACATCTAAAATGAAATCTTTTTTTTTCCCCTCATTTATCTAATATTTAGTGGTCTGTCACATGTATAGAATTGTGATATATCTAAAAATAACTTAAGGGTATTTGATAAAGTGAGTGCACCTACCAGGGTTCAACAGGTATTACTTCCATGATAGGTGTAATTCAGTCAACTTTTGGTCAGTGACTTTTAATTTTCAGATTAGAACTCATTGAATCAAAAGTTAAGAGCTTACCGGAGACAAAATTTTAGACTGGTCTATATTGAAAGCATTTTGCAGACAAACGAATTGTAGATCCAGTCTTTTTGGACTTAACCCTTTACCACACAATGACTACTTTTAACGACCCTGAGGAAGAACTCCTTTTGAAAACATTGTGGAAAAAGGAGAAAATTCTCCCTTTTCCACAAAGTTTTCTATCCTAACAAAGAAAAATTGTGTCATTTGAGCCACTACGAAATTGTCATCTGCAAATGCTTTCAATTTGGATGGGTCTAAAATTTTGCCATATGGTAAAGGGTTAACAGTATTTAATAATGTCATCTCAAATAATGTCATGTTAAAATGCTTTTGTCAGTCAAGCATTTTGTACTGTTGTCCAGAACTGCTATAAGCCTCAAAAAATTTGATAAACTTTAGTTTTTTACAGAACAACAAAATTTTAGAAGACAAATTCACAGTAGCTCAAAAGATAATTTCTGTCTTGAAAATTGTAGAAATTTTTGTTGTTTAGAAAAAAGGAAAAAATGCTAGTTACTAGCATTTTTGCTTTTATCTACAAATTGTACAAAAAGCCTTCTTCCTCAGGGTTGTTAACTCTTTACCACAGAATCCTGACTTTAACAACCCTGAGAGAGAAGCCTTTTGAAAACATTGTGAGAGAAGGAGCAATTGCTGGTAACCAGCATTTTTTCTCCTTTAACCACAATGTTTTCTACCCTTCCTAAAACATTTCAAGTTTTTCAGTCACATTTATTTTGTCTTCTGCAAGTTTTTTCAATTTGGACAGGGCTAAAATTTTGTTGTTTGGAAAAGAGTTAAAAGGTGTTTTTTATTAATGAATACGCCGAGCCCCGGTAGCTCAGTCGGTAGGGTGCAGGACTTGAGAACACAGGGTCCAAGGTTCAATCCCTGGCTACAACCCCTGGCTTGGCCAATTTCTCTCCGAGGATTGATAAAAGTCACTGCGACAGGATTCCTTCCTCTCCCACCGCTGACCATTGTTTCGACAATGATTATGTGGGAAAGCAGCCACTGGCTTGGAAAGAAAATTGTGCGAAGTACTGGTAAAAGAAACTCCAGGAACGCATGGATAGGTGCACTGGCCGCCGCGATATAACTTAAATAATGTTGAAAATGGTGTTAAACACGATACAATTATTAATGAATACCAAAAAAAAGGTCAATACTAAGACTTTAGATGGAAACAAAAGCATCAAAAGTAACGCTATCTCAAAACCTTGTTGACTGGAAAGTCTCAATATAGCAAACAGTGTAGACGATCTAAGATCAACATGCACATTTTGGGCAGTCTGACCTTGATCTTCATTGTTTGTAAACAAAAAAAATCGGTAGGGAAGGCACTTTATGATCTTTGCTGTCCATAGCAGTGGACCTTGACACATTCATTCTAAATTCTCCATCCACCCACAGTGTCTTAACTCTTTACCAATCCCAGGTTTTCAGGACTCTGTAAAAGAAGCCTTTTGAAAACATTGTGGGAAAAGGAGAAAATGCTGGTAACCAGCATTTTCTCCTTTTCCCACAGTGTTTTCTACCCTTCCCAAAACAATTTCGATTTTCGAGTCACTTTAAATTTGTTGTCTGCTAATGCTTTCAATTTGGAACAGTCTAAAATTGTGTTGTCTGGTGAAGAGTTAATGATCAGTAATTTTCATGTTTCACTGTTTGAGGTAAGAGGACTTTGACACACTTTTAAACTTTAACCCTTATCCTGCTAAATGAATTAAATGGAACTTTCAAGCCGATAGTAGAAACCCTAATAATGTTATTTCAAACTTACTTTTTGGAGAAAAAATATCTCCTTATTGGTTAGTGTAGATCCAAGATCAGAGTGCACATTCTGTGCAGTCTGATCTTGATCTACACTGTCCATTAAAGGGTAGTCAGTAGCGCTTGGCAGCCAAAGGGTTAATTCATTCACGTTTTCTGTCCAGTTGTCCAGCCGAATTATCAATTCAGGTTGACTGCACTATTTTGTAACCTTTTGAGACCCATTTCACTCTTTACCGAGCAATTCTGTGTATTTAGGACCTTAAACATTGCGAATTGAGCCAAATATAACTGATAAACAAAAATCCCTGTTTGCTGTTTGGTCCAATTATATTCACAAAATATAAGTGTAAAAATACCGTCTGATCCTTATCTAAACTATGGGGTGGAAAAACTGCTGTATTAAACCCTTTACCAGACAACAAAAAGTGATACTTGCCCAAAATGAAAGCATTAATTTTGTGGATGCCAAAATAAAATTGGGCTCAAAGTCATATGATGGAGTTGGTCTTTGAAAGGGTAGGAAACGTTGTTGGTATGGGAGAAAATGCTGCTTACCAACATTTTCTCCTTTTCCCACAATGTTTTGAACACTTTACCCAAGGGATGGGATTATATGGTGAAGGATTAAGCTATGATTTGATCTAGTGGGGTTATGGTTATGATCAAGGTCAGTGACACAAAGGTCATTGGTAAGTTGTTTGAATACAATGATAAGCAACTTATTTATAGTATACTGGTACTATTAAAGGTTTTAGCCTTTAACTCTTTACCAAATGACAAAATTTAAGACTCGTCCAAATTGAAAGCATTTACTGACGACAGATAAATTTTAGCTTAAATGAGGATTTCTGTCTTTGATGGGATAGAAAACATTGTAGAAAAGGAGAAAACACTGGTTACCAGCATTTTCTCATTTTCCCCACAATTTTTTCTAAAGCCTTCTCTCTCAGGGTTGTTAAAAGTCGGGGTTGTGTGATAAAGGATTAAGGGCCTTTCACAACTTTACTTTCTTCTGTGGCAAATGTGGATTAAGATCAGGCTGCACAAAACATAAATTTATCCCCTTTACTTCTAAGACATTCTGGACAAGAACAATGTGAAAAGTGCTATTATTGTCTGGAGCCTTATTCACCTACCATTGTTAGTTAAGAATATTCTTAAACCATGGTCATATCTTACGTAGTTGACCATATTGGGGAATGACTGCAGTTGGTCATATTAAGTGTATTTGAATGTAGTTACACATAGATAACGGTAGTTTAACCTTCTGATGAACATAGTTTGAACTTTTGATTTGCCCGTAGTAAGTACATAATTTTTTAACATGTTCAAAAATTGGTTACGGTTAACTGCAATGTTGTAACCCTACTGTGACCATAGTTTGAATGTAGTTAACCCTACTTAACTGTAGTGTGTAATGTAGTTGACCATAGTTTTGGAAGAACATCTTTCTTTCCAAGGTTGCATGGCAGAATAAGCGATTAGCAATTTTTGACTTGTCATCTTCCAAAAGCACAATGACTATAGCTTACCCATACTCACAGAGCAGGCGCAGCCACAACATTTTACCGTAGCTTAACGCAGTTGATACTAACTAACAGTAGTTGTGCATACTTATGATGTAGTGTATACGTAGTATAATGTAGTTACTGGTAGTTAGACAAGTGATATCCTAGTTAACCCTAACCACTTTGCTGACCACACTTACGCGTAGTTCAACCTACTTAGACTTTCTATGTTCCCCTTCTTGCTAATTTTGAACGTACTTTGAACGTACTTCAACCTAGTTGAACGTAGTGACACTAAGGCAGACTAGGTTTGAAATGAACTACCGACAACTATGTGCATGACCGTAAATGTGACCATGGCTTTAGTCTATATGTCACAGATGATCTAAATTTGAAAGTAACACTTATAATCGGCTTAATCAAATTTGTATTACTTTCAAGTGTAGAAAATTCTTAATAATAAGACCAAGCATATTCTTAAGAACGGTTGGTGATTACAGACACAGGTTTATAGTAGCCTGGCCAGGCTTTATATGCATGGCTTTCTCTAAAATGTAATCATTACTGCAATAAAATGACTTTTAACTCTGCTGCTTTAGTCAGCTTATGAGAACATTGTTTGAAAAAGAGCAGTTACATGTAATAGGTATTGCTCTGTTCGTAACAAAGGTTTTAACGCTGTTGAAAAATATTTTTTTATACTTCCTGTATTTGACCTTTGTTTAACCCTTCAGCACACAATCCAGACTTTTAACGAACTTGAGATAGAAGACTTGAAATGTTTTGGGGAAAAGAGAAATTGCTGCTAAAAAGCATTATCTCCTTTTCCCACACTGTTGTCTACCCTATCAAAGACAACTTGCAAAATTTGAGCCTGATTTCATTTGCCGTCTGCAGCTGGTTTGGGTTCAGACAAGTTTGAAATTAAACGACATTCAGAAAGAAGACTTGAAAACATTTAAAGGAAAAGAAAAAAAATGCTGATAACGGGCATTTTCTCCTTTTTCCACAATGTTTTCTTCCCTATCAAAGACAACTTCCACAACTTGAGTGTCATTTAATTTTTCGTCTGCAGCTGCTTTGGGTTTAGACAATTTAAAATTTTGTCAAGTGTTAACTCTTTAACTCTTTATCAAATGACAAAATTTTAGACTGGTCCAAATTGAAAGTATTTGCAGACGACAAATTAAAGATGGCTCAAATGGCAGAAGTTGCCCTTGATAGAGTAGAAACATTGTGGGAAAAGGAGAAAATGCTGGTTACCAGCATTTTCTCCTTTTCCCACTATGTTTTCAAAAGGCTTCTTTCCATGGGTCGTTAAAACCCAGGATTGTTTGGTAAAGAGATAAAGAGTTAACTCTACCAGACAACAATATTTTAGATGTGTCCAGAAAAGATTTTGCTGATGACTACGTTGAATGCAGCTCAAATGATTGGATTTATCTTTGAAAGGTCAGAAAACATTGTGTGAAAAGAGACAATGCTAGTGACCAACATTTTCTTCTTCTCCCACACTGTAATCATTGGCTTTCTTCTGCAGGGTCATAAAAATACAACATTAATTTATAACAGGTTGATTTGTTGTAGTCTAGTTTGCGTTTGTAACAATCTATTTCACCTGTTGCCACCGTTTTTAGCTCCACTGGCCAAAGGCCAGAGAGCTATTGTCATGGCGTTGTGTCTGTCGTGCGTCCGTGCGTCCGTGCGTCCGTAAACTTTTTCTTTAAAAAACTTCTCCTCAGAAACTATTGACTGGATTTTTACCAAATTTCACAGGAATGTTCCTTTGGTGGTCCTCTTTCAAATTCCTTCAAATAATTGTGTTCCATGAAGAATTCTGGTTGCCATGGCAACCAAAGTAAAAAACCTTTAAAAATCTTCTCCTCCCAAACCGCTATTTGGATAGCATTATTATTTTGCAGGAATGTTCCTTAGATACAGGTTTACAGAATTCCTTTAAAAAAAAAAGATCTGTCAAAAAACATGGCTTTTATGGGAGACTCATTTTCCTTTTATGGTATAAAGTAAAATCTTTGAAAAATTTCTTCTCTAAAACTATTCATTGGATTTCATTGTTGTTTTGCAGGTAAGTTCCTATGGTGGTTGTCTACCAAATTGTTTCTTCAGTGAGCTAAAATGCAGGATTGAATGATAATTGTTAAAAACTTCCTTTCGCCATTATAGAAATATCGGGCCTGTGGAGCGATACAGGCGCTCAAGCGCCTCTAGTTTTGTATCAAACCTGAGTTCATGTTCATCTTTTATACTATAGATGAATGGTTTCTAACTCTAACAATCAACAAAATTTCATACTTATCCAAATAAGCGAAGCCCTGTTAGCTCATTTGGTAACATACAGAACTTTAGAACAGCAGGTCCCTGGTTCGATCCTCGGCTCAGCCAATTTCTTTCAGAGAATTGATGATAAGTATTGCGACAGGATTCATTCCTCTCTCACTGCTGAGTCTGTCCATTGTTTGGCGATGGTTATGTGGGAAAGCAGCCAGTGGCTTGGAAAGAATATTTGTGGGGAGAACTGGTAAAAGAAACCCAAGGAAAGCACAGATAGGTGCACTGGCCACCACAATATAACTGAAATAGTGTTGGAAATGGCGTTAAACGCCATGGAATCAATCATTCAGTACTTATCCTAATAGAAAGTGTTTGCAGACAATAATATATGTTACTCATATGGGAGGGAAGAAAACATTGCAGGAAAAGAAGAAAATGCTGGTTAACAGCATTTTCTTCTTTTCCCATAATGTTTTCACAAGCTTTCTTCTTGAGGACTGTTAAAAGTAAGGATGTTACAATATGGGGGGGGGGGGGGCGAGCCCCGATAGCTCAGTCCGTAGCATACAGGACTTGAGAACAGGAGGTCGAGGGTTCGATCCCAGGCTTGGCCAATTTCTTTCCGAGGATTGATGATAGTTATTGCAACAGGATTCATTCCTCTCCCACCTCTGCCATTGTTTCTGCAATGGTTATGTTGGAAAGCAGCCAGTGGCCTGGAAAGAATATTGTGTGGAATACTGGTAACAGAAACTCCAGGAAAGCAAGGATAGGTGCACTGGCCACCACGATAGAACTGAAATAATGTTGAAAACGGCATTAAACACCATACAATCAATCAATCAACAATAAGGGGGGGCTCACTGAATAGTTAGGGCCTCAATGTTGTTTACTTGGAAATACAGAATACATGTACCTGCATGTATTTCTAATGAACATTGTGTGTACTTCTTTATAATAATTAGTCCCTAATTCTCAATTAGATCTTAGTGGTAGTTACTTAAAATGGATATCTTGTAAATGGTGTATTTCTGCATGTTTTGATGACAGAGTAGCTTTAATTCTATGTACCTGTCAAGTAATGTCCATACTTAGGGAACTGTTATACATTCAAAACTGTATGTCATAGTAAGCTCGTGACTGTTAACATGCCATGCGTCTGTCTCTGCTAGAGATGATTGACAGGACCTCTTGGTGTTGGTCTATAAATACCAAGCTGTTTTCTGTCCACAGTGCAAAGTTGTATCCCCTATCCCCTTTTTGTCATATGAATCTGCCTAGCATTGGCCTTTTTGCTAGGAAAATAAGGCTTTCGACATTTTATCTCAGTGGAGACGCAACCTCTTAAATGGGAGTGTTTTGATCACATTGGAGGGTTCCACTTTTTCTCAATTTTAAGCTCTTTATCTGTACATCTTTAAGGTCAAAAATTCTACTATACTCATCTTTAAATACGGATATGCAGGCTAAATGACCAAAGCTGTGGATGCGCTATAAAACAACATTCATTTATTTCTTGCATGCTACAACTCTTGCACTATACAGTTAGCTCTCGCATTTGCTCCTATTTGGCATTAGGTCTAATGGTATTGTTTAGAACCTGGGACTGAAATTTTTAATATTTAATTAACCCTTTACCAAACAATCCCTGGTTTTTACGATCCAGAGGAAGAAGCCTTTTGAAAACATTGTAGGAAAAGGAGAAAATGCTGGTTACCAGCATTTTCTCCTTTTCCCACAATGTTTTCTACTCTTCTAAAGTCAAGTTTCAATTTTTGAGTCATGTTTATTTTGTTGTCTGGAAATGCTTTGAATTTGGACAAGTCTAAAATTTTGTTGTTTGGTAAAGAGTTAAAGACTGTTTTAAACTCTGTCAGTGTTTTTCTAGTCTATAGTGTCACAAGTGTTTTGTTGAAAATGGTTAAGTCAATTTATTTCAGGAGGTACATTGTAGAGGTCAGAAGAAAAGGTCAGTGCAGGTTCATTGTCGACAAACATTTGGCATGTTATTGGCATCAGATCTGTTGTTCATTCACCACAAACTCTTCACCAGTCAACAGGGTCTTGTCTCGTACAAATTGAAAGCATTCGCAGCCTAGAAACTCGGGTTTGCTGAATGAACTTGGATTTGTCAATGAAAGAGTAGAAAATACTCTGGTTACCAGCATTTTCTCCTTTTCCCAAAGTGTTTTAAAAAGCCTTTTTCCACAGTGACATTAGAACAAAGGATTGTTTGGTAAAGGATTAACCCTTTACCACATGACGAAATTTTGGACCAGACCAAACTGAAAGCATTTGATTTCAATAATTTAAATGTAGCTCAAATGATGATTTCTGTTTTTGATAGGGTTATCAGCATTTTCTCCTTTTCCCACAATGTTTTCAAAAGCCTTTCTTCCCAGAGTCGTGAAAACCAGGGATTATTTGGTAAAGGGTTAACTCTTTCGCTGCCATTTGTATTATAACAAGCTTCTGTGGACTGGCCATATCAAGATAGACTGCACAGAGCATAATGCAGAATAATGTTCAATCTGATCTTGAATCTACACCATTGGCTACTTGTTTCTAAACTTTGACATGGAAATCTCCTCAGTTTGGGTTGATTCGTATTGTTAGTCTGGAAAAAAGTTGATTTTATTTCTGTGGCAGCAGAAGCATAAACAGTCAAAACAATTGGCATAACTATATTTGCTTTTGCAGGCTAGCTGATGAAGATCAGACTTCACAGGACATGCAATCTGATCTTGGATCTACACAGCCTGAGACTTTATGATACATTTATGATACATTCTGACCAAAATGATTAGTTGAAGATTTCATCTTATTGTATTTTTTTTTAAAGAAAATGTCCATTTCATTAAATTTGAGCCATGCTCTGTGAAAAGGGGGTTTTAAGTATCTGGCAAAAGTATTGACCCTGGTCAGCCTGTGCAGCCTGACCTGTGTCAAAACTTTTTGCTATTTGTCACTTATCTCCATGTCAAAGGACCAGTCTTTCTCATGATTCAGTGGGTAATTAGACAAAGTAGATATTATGGATCCATGATTATGTGATGGCTTGCTTGAATGGTGCTATATGCATAATGGAGATGCATTACACCCCTTTTGCTAGAACATGGCTCAATTATTTATTGCTCCATGGGTTTGTGTAAAGAACAGATACATGTGTCACTGTTGACATTTTACAAACAGAGGTATTTAGTACATAGCTTCACTGCTTCCCAGCAGACAAGCAATATACTTTTCACCAAATCAGTGACAGACAATTTTTGAAATACGATGCAATAAATGGAGAAATCACAAAATGTGCTTTTCAGTTTTTTCTTGTTTGAGTTGTGGGTATTTGTACCTTTCTGGAGCTGTGTCTGTACAGGTTTGAAGTGATGGAAATACCATTGAATAGAAGGGTTGTGGAGCTGCAATTTACATGAATCTGTTACTGAATTGAGGAAATGAAAGTATGATAATAGATTTTTTTGTCAGCCTTCTCTTCAGGAGATACCTTTGTAGAATTGTAGAATTAGACATGTGATGCATTGATCACAGAATAAGAGGGTTGCAGAGCTGTGTTTTACATGAATTTGTTTCGAAGTTGAAAGAGACATCTTTACAGCCAGAGAGTAAACACTGTTAAAACTTGACAGTGTTATAATCTAGTCAGCTGTTTAAATGTAAATAAAAAATCAACATAATGTGTATTGAGGAAAGAAACTGTAGGGATTTGTCTTTGATTTAAATCGGAAACTGTGGTTGTTATGTCTATGGCAAGCCGCAATAGAATGAAATGCATTTTCTATCTGCCGTAACTGTGCAACCTTGCTACCATCAGGGGCAATATTTGGCATGAAGATACAAGAGTGATTTTAGTTTCATAAAATAAAGAAAAAAATGGTTAAAAAACTGGATGAAAACAAGTAAAGATGTATGTTGAAGAAATGAAAGTGTGATGATAGATTTTTTTCGGCCTCAGTTGCAAAATGGTGTATATTTAATATTACCACATTTTCTATGTTCAAAGTGTTCAATAAGCCATAACCACTCAAACAGGGATCAATATTAGCACTTAGAATGCTTAAAACCCAAATAGCAGCCAAAGGTAAGCAATGTGGGTGTTGAAATGCATCTGAATATAAATTATACCATTCTGGCAGTTACTAACACTTGGACCCACTGTACATTAACAGATTGTCATCTTCAATTTCCATACTTTTAAATGGTTTGAATTTTTCAGTAAATTAAAATGCACTTTCACACCTGCATTGTTTACCTTTGACCATTATTTGGGCTGAAACCCTTTACCAAACAATCCCTGGTTTTAATGATCCTGGGAAAGAAGCCTTTTGAAAACATTGTGAATAAAGGAGAAAATGCTGGTAACCAGCATTTTCTCCTTTTCCCACAATGTTTTCTACTTTATCCAGGACAAATCAGCCATTGAGCCACCTTTAAATTGTCGTCTGCAAATGCTTTGATTTTGAATAAGTCTTTACTTTCGTTGTTTGGTAAAGAGTTACCGTAACTCTTTACAAGATGACGAAATATGTCAACTTATAAAACTGACAAATTTTCAGATTATTATGAATGAATGAATGAATTTATTTATTTGACTTAAAGAGAGTTTTTTGTCATACAACAGGATAATACATTTACTGCAAATGACACATGACACACTCACAATCTCTCACATATATCATACAAAAAAAAATAATCTATCGCACAATCAATTTGATATATAAATAACTGGACTTTTTATCAGTCTGCACATCCTATTGTTAATGGAAAATTTCGAAATTTTATCAAAAGAATCTATCATAAAGGTAATGTATGCAGTTGCGATGAAATACTGATATTAAATATTACATGAAAAATTAAAATTAGAATATTAAACAGAACTAGAAGATGGGTGAAATATTAACGACTTAATTTACGACAGCGTAAGTAAGAAATGATGCCAACTTACGCTTAGGCTGCTAAATGCAACTCAGGTGATATTCTTCTGTGGAAAGCCTCTTTTAAAAATAGACATAGATTGGACAATGTTCTGTGGTTATTTGATTGCAGTAGGGAAATTACCTTAAACATACTTGGTTTTTTGTAGTAAAATTTCTTAATATATTTAACCCTTAAGTCTAAATACTGGTTACAGATAAAGAAATGGTATTCGTCCTCAATATCTCCAGAGTTACAAATTTGACATGTACGTAAAGATCTATCAAGACGGTTTCTTTCATATCTACTAGATTCGATTCTCAAAGAGTGAGAAGATAAACATATTTTGGTCAGCTGTATCCTTAAAGTTAAGTCTGCCTCAAGTGATAATAATTACCTGTGAAGGGGTATAGAATAATGTTGGAAGAGAAGAAAAAGCTGGTTACCATCATTTTCTCCTTTTCCCACAATATTTTCAAATGCTTTCTTCATCAAGGTCATAAAAACAGGATTGTGTGGTAAAGGGTCAATAAATCAGATGGATATTTTCAAATTGGAAAAATAGTCAAAATGGTGCCATTTAACTCTTTACCAAACAATCCCAGGTTTTCACGCCTCTGAGAAAGAAGCCTTTTGAAAACATTGTGGGAAAAGGAGAAAATGCTGGTAACCAGCGTTTTCTCCTTTTCCCACAATGTTTTCTACACTTCTCAAAACAAATTCAGTTTTTTAGTCACTTTAATTTTGTTGTCTGCTAACGCTGTCAATTTGGACCAGTCTAAAATTTTGTCATCTGGTATAGAGTTAAAGGTTGTCTTGGCCAGAACATGCATGAGTATAGCTGACAGTGTAGATCCAGTCAGACTGCATTTTTATTGTCGTCTGATAAAGAATTAATCTATTAACCCTGAAAGTGCCTTTTCACAACTAAAGTTGCCTTTGTGGCCAGTGCAGATCAAAATTAGACTATACATAATATGCAGTCTGATCTTTGATCTACTCTGTCCATTTTGGTAAATCTTTATAGACAAAAGCAACCATAAAATCATGTGAGGTCATTTGGGTCTTATTTTTCCACTGAAAAACTTTGTTGGGTTTATTCGGCGCTCTAAGGGTTAATGTACAAGCAAGTTTGAGACTTGTTCGTTTTGAAAGCATTACAGTTAAAGAAATAAAAATTTTTGCCCATAGAAATCATGAGATCTGTCCATGACTCTGTAGGAAACATTACAAGAAGGGAAGAAACTTTAGTTTACCAAATAGTAATTGCTTGTTTTCATTTGTTCCTTTTCCAACAGAGTTTAAAAACCTTAACAGCTGGGTCATGAAAAGGCTTATTTAACCATTTACCACACAACCCCAACTTTTTACAACCCTAAGAAAGAAGCCTTGTGAAAACATTGTAGGAAAAGGAGAAAATGCTGGTAACCAGCATTTTCTCCTTTTCCCACAATGTTTTCCTACCTTCCCAAAACGAATTTCAATTTTTCAGTAACATTTATTTTGTCGTCTGCACCTCCTTTCAATTTGGACAAGTCTAAAATTTTGTCATTTGGTAAAGAGTTAAACAGTACTGGATTGAAGCAATGGATAGGTTGAATCTTATGAGAAATTTTATTTTGGTTTTATAGAAAGATGAAAATGTCCCTTCAACCAATGCTGAGTACCAGCAAGCTCCTACTGAGGCACTTGAAGGAAATGGCTCATCCTATGGGGAGCCTGAAAGGGACTACACAAGAGGTGTATGGACAAATAAACTAGAGTTTATCCTGTCTGTGATTGGCTATTCTGTTGGAGTTGGAAATCTTTGGAGATTTCCATATTTGGTGATGCAAAATGGCGGAGGTAATTATGTTACAAGTATATCTGTTAGTTTTTGAGCTTGGCAATTTTCAATTGGTATTGGTTCAGGTATTGTCATAACCCTGGGCCTGTATTCAGTAACGATTCTTTGTCTTTTTCTCAAGAATTTTCTAAATTTGACAGTAACACTATTTCCGATTGGCTATGCCCATGGTTGTGTTACTCTCTGAATCCAGCTTGGTGGTTTAGACGTTGGATTTTGAATCAGGAAATCTTGATTTAATTTCCATTGTTGGGACTGTTTACATAGAAATGTCCTTGGGCAAGGCACTGCAGAGCCCTAGCACTGATACAATCCAGGAACGACATCAGTATAAGAGCTGTTACAGTGATATGACTTGAAAGCTGCTGAAACCAGTGTTAATCAACATTCTGAGGAATGGGGAAAATGCTAGCAAGCAGCATTGTGGGCTTTTCCTTCTATGCTTTCTACCCTTTCACAGTCAAATCCTACTATTGGAAGCAAGCATAATTTGTCATTTGTAATACTTCCAATATTGATGAGTGTAAAATTTTGCCATGTAGTAAAGAATTCAACATAATTATGGTGTAAAATCTAGACTAACTGCTTTTTTATGATGTCTTTTTTTTTTTTGTTGGGGGGGGGGGGTCTATGCACAAATATCATTCTTTTTGTGGACATAGTAGATCAGGGTCTGTATTCACCAACCATTCTTTAGAACGTTCTCAGTCTTATTCTTCAGATATTTCTAAATGTGAATGTAACAACTTCTGATTGGCTAAACCATTTTGGTTTAGCCAATCAGAAGTTGTGTCACTTTCATGTTATGTGAAAGTAACACAACTTCTGGTTGGCTAAACCATTTTGGTTTAACCAATCAGAAGTTGTGTCATTTTCACATTTAGAAAATCTTAGAGAATAAGACAAAAATATTCGTAAGAATGGTTGGTGAATACAAACCCAGGATCAGGCCCCACAGAATTTTCAAAATGATTCAGGATCCATATTGTCTACTGTTGTTTGAGATGCTATGGCTGCAACTATAAGGATTTTGCAATCAGTAGGTTTTTGTTAGGTATTTAGTACTTGTTTAGACAGAAAATAGCCTTTGCTATTAAAGACAATTGTTTTTGTCATTTTTGCAGGTGCTTTTCTCATACCATTCTTCTTCTTCATGCTTCTTTGTGGTGTACCACTATTCTTCCTGGAGCTATGTTTGGGCCAGTTTTCTGGTACAAGCTGCTTACATGTGTGGAAGTTCTGCCCACTGTTTAAAGGTATGTTAGTGTTTCTTGGTTTTAGTGTTGCTATTAGCTCTATATACTGTATGCTGGTATCTGTGCTCGAGTTAAAGAATTTCTCAGTCTACTGTCTTGCATTTACCACTCATGGGTCCACTGTTGCTCAATGGTCCTAATGTTGGATTTTTAACAAAAGAAGCCCTGGTTCCATATTCTCTAACCATTCTCAATAAAATTCGTAGTCTAATCCCCAAAAGTTTTCTAGGTTTGAAAGTAAGACAATTTCTGATTTGCTAAACCAAGTGGTAAAGCTAATCAGTAGAGTCAACCCGAGTAATTCCCATAGGGGTCCGTAGTTTGACTCCTGTCACCCGTAGACTATATATTGTAAACAAGGGATTTAACTTTGTACAGACCGTTACTCGCCCCCCCGATTACAAAAAACAACGTATCTTTTCTACGCTAACAGTTATTCTCCTTATTCTTTTGACAACTGAGAGCCAAAACATTTTTCTACCAGAAAAACACAACTGTTTGTCAGTGGCTAATGCAGTCTGGCTGCTACGGTCGCTCGAACTTGTAAACTCGCTCAAAAACCTTCGCCATTGACAAGGGTTCGTACATCCCACTTTCAAGATATAAAATGCACTTTAGATCCAATGAAACACAGCATTAGTGGTACACACCCTTTAAACATGTTTCAAAAAATTACTGACCTATAGTCTTTGTCTTCCATAATGACGAAACGCCTCAGAATTCGTTCAATTTTTGATCCCGAAGCAAATTTCGTACAGCTGCGGCCATCTTATGTCATGTGACACTGTTTTGAACGGGAAATTTGATTGATTGATATGTAGTGACAGTCGCGCATTCAACCTATGAAAATTCGTGCAGCTGCTGACATCGTTTGTCACGTGACACTGTTTGGAACGAGAAATTTCATTGGTTGATATGCACGACTGTTAGTGTCGAATGTACAAACCCTTGTCAATGGCGAAGATTTTTGAGTGAGTTTATAAGTTCGAAGGACTGTAGCAGCCAAACTACATTAGCCACTGACAAACAGTTGTGTTTTTCTGGTAGAAAAATGTTTTAGCTCTCAGTTGTCGAAAGAATAAGGAGAATAACTGTTAGTGTAGAAAAGATACATTATTTTTTGTAATCGGGGGGCGAGTAACGGTCTGTACAAAGTTAAATCCCTTGTTTACAATTTATAGTCTACAGGTGACAGGAGTCAAACTACGGACCCCTATGGTAATTCCGTACACCTTCGGATAAAATTGAAATTTGCATCATCATCTTTATTACGTTGACCATGAAAATGTAGTTATCATGAAAATCAAACTTTCTTGTTTCGAATACTGTCTCTAGAATACGTTGATTTGATAGGTTGTCATAACAGGGGCGGGAATAATAGATAGATGGTGAGGTTGGCTTATTCCGTACACCTCGCAGGTAAATCCGTACACACACCTTCGGGTAATTCTGTACACTTGTTTTAATCACCTCTCAGAACGTGTATTATGGTTTTACCAAAAATGTTTGTCTAGGTACAGAAAAAGGAGTCGAAAGTGGCAAGTTGCGGTCTTTTCTCTCCACAAAATATCAGAAAATGGTTTTGAAACCAGAGTTCACAAAGCGCATCCTCCACCCAGGCCTCCTCCTGATATGTAAGTTATGCCATTGGGAACACTCACTTTTGTATCAGGCATGCAGACTATGTTAAGATCAATAAAATATCAATTTTTGTACAGAAAAGTTGTATTAATGAAAAACTCAAAGACACTCAGACACAAAATTGATACATGAAGATCTATACAATAACTTGCTTTGAGAGTTTTATACATGTACGGAAATACCAGCATCCGAAACAAGCCACTTTTTTCACTTGAGGCTAAATCTGTACAGATAAAAACAGTAAAATAACTACTTTACAATATTTTTAAAACAAAAAACAAAAAAGAAATAGTGAAATTCAGTAACAATTCTTTACATCCATTACACTCTAGTAATCAATTTTATTCGAGCCTTGATAAAATCGTATGGCACTTGTGTAAGTTGCTACCGAGTGACCTTCTGTGTTAATCTTGTTGAGGACAGTATTTCAAGGTTTGTTCGGTACAGTGCTGCGTCCAATCAGCGGCCAGAAAAAAGATTGCGTCACTGTATAAAGTTATGTTTTCGAGAAGAATTTTCTGAAAGGATAGCTTCATCAATAGAAGGTTATATTTAGAAGGAGGGGGGTACAGTTTTGTGTGAAAGACGTCATTTCTTTATGTGTACGGAGTTTGCCACATGTACGGAATTAGCCAGATCGACTCTAATTGTGCTCCTTTCTAAATCTAGAATTAGAAGCATACAATTTAAAGTGTTTGGTGAGTATAGGCCCACGATTGGTTCCCACTTGTGATATTGTTCTTGAGAGAGGCACTGCAAAGGCACAGTCTAGTGAGTGAGCTGTTCTGCATTATGACTGAAAAATTGTTGAAAGATGCATAAAACACCATTTAAACAAACAAACATTCAGTGCTTCAGCAAGGCTATGTTGTCCTATGTAGCAAGTTGCTTTCCAAAGTTTTTTACCAAACACAATCAGACAGCCAATCTCTTGACTCTTTACCAAACGACAGTTTTAGATTGGTCCAAAATGAAGGCATTTGCAGTGGACAAAATAAGTCTGAAATTGAAATTTGCTTTGGGAAGGGTAGGAAACATGGTGGGAAAAGGAGAAAATGCTGGTTACCAGCATTTTCTCCTTTTCTTACCACGTTTTCAAAAGGCTTCTTTCTCTGGGTCGTTAAAAGTCGAGATTGTGTGGTAAAGGGTTAATTTAGACATAGAATAACTTTCAGGATTGTTGGTAGTTAGCACCCCAGGTTGTATGATCTGTGCAGTCTGCTGTTGGAAGTACATTCCACAATTGCACCTTTTGCTGCCTTTAAGCCTTTTTACCCAAACAATCAGAGATCTTCACCTTATTTTGTACCAATCGTTGAATTTGTCATTTGCAGATTTTATGAAATTGGAAGAGTCTAAGATCTGTTGTTTGGGAAAGGGGTTTGTCATCTGCAAATGATTCTAATTTGGATTAGTCTAAAATTTTGTCTTCTGGTAAAGAACTCACTGACTGTTATATGATTTCAGGTGTAGGCTACATGATGATGGTTGTATCATTTGTGTATTGCTGGTACTACATCATGGTCATGGTGTGGGTGCTCGTCTATTTTGCCAATTCTTTCCTCCCAGAACTGCCCTGGGGTAGATGCGGGCAATCCTGGAACTCCCCTCATTGTATCAGTGGGCTTCATTCCGCATCAAACAACACAGACTGTGGGGATAAAGTAAACTGTACAGAATCTGTGACATTGGCAACCACTGCCTCTAAGGAGTTCTGGAAGTAGGTTTAGTAGCTTTGTTATTTCTCTGCTGAAAGGCATAGCGATATTGGTTTGGGATTGTCCATCATTTCACCTTCTGCCTGTCTGTCCAACTCTTGTGTCCTGTCCTTTTGATCACTTTTTTTTTCTAAAGAGATTTATTACCCTTTTCGCTGAGGATATTAGCTAAGCCCTTACCACACAATTCCCAGTTTTAACAACCCCCACAAAGATGGCTTTTGAAGACATTGGTGAAATAGGAGAAAATGTTGTTAACCAGGATTTTTCTCTTTTCTCAACAATGTTTTCTACCATTTCCAAAACAGATCTTGTTATTTGAATCACATCTAATTATTTGCCTGTAAATGCTTTCAGTTTTTGGAAGAGTAGAAAACATTGTGGGAAAAGGAGAAAATGCTGGTTACCAGACAACAAAATGTAGCCTTGTCCATGTTGAAAGCATTTGCAGACGACAATTTCAGTGTGGTTTAAATAGTACAAATTTTTTTTTGATAGGGTAGAAAACATGTGGGAAAAGGAGAAAATGATTCATACTAGCATTTTCTCCTTTTCCAACAGTGTTTTTAAAAGGCTTCTTTTCCATGTTCGTCAGTAGTCGGTAATGTGTGGTAAACGGTTAAAGCCTTTTTGCTGATGGTGATTTGAGTAGGGATTGCTTTGTAATGTGTTAATTATTAATCAGGAAAAACAAAACAAAAAAAAAAACAAAAGAAAACTTAGCCTACAAACTTCAATTTTTCAGTCATTATATTCTCAATAAATCTGATGGACTTGAAGACATGGGGACAGTTCGCTGGCATCTCTGTGTAGCTCTAGTAGTGGCCTGGTTGATTATCTTCTTGTGTTTGTTCAAAGGGATTAAATCTGTGGGAAAGGTTGTCTATGTTACAGCGTTGTTGCCATACATTCTTCTAACAGGTAAGTTTGTTTTGCCCTTTACCTTTGGTAAATTAGAAAATTATATATAGTCTCAGTCATTGTAATACTCCCTTCAATACTCCCTTCATCCCCTTTTTGGGGTAAAAGCTGGATTTGATAGTATGATAATAGATAGATATTATCACAAAATTATTAATATTGTTGAAAGCTAAATAAAATTGAATGGAATTGCAATAAATTTGTAATTTTAAAATCCTGGTTTGAGCGCTACAGGTGGCCCTAATCAATAGGGAGTGTCCCTGGGAAAGCCACTGCAGTGTCACAGACTTGTACTTGTGAAACCAAGTAGAGTGATGAATTTGTAAGCTGTTGCTGTGATATGACAGAAATACTATTGAAAGTTGTGTGTATCAAAGCATCCAAAAAATATAAACGTTGCTCCAGCAAAAGAGGGTTCAATGCATCTGCATTACATGATTATGGATATATAAAATCCATTTTGTCGAATAACCAACTGAATCATGAGGTAGACTGATCCTTTGACATGCTAAAATAGCTTTTGGTCTGCACATGCTGACCTGATTCGATACGTTTTTCATATGCATTAAACCCGTTTTTCACAGAGCATGGTTTCTATTAATTCAGCTTTTGCTTCAGTAGATCTGCAAAAAGATTACTGAATTGATTCTCTTTTTTGAAAAAGAAAAAAAAAAGAAGATTACCGAATTGATTCTCTTTTGCACAAGAAAAAAATTACTAAATTGATTCTCTACTGCACAAAGATTACTAAATTTTTTTTTTTAAAAAATAAGATTACTGAATTGATTCTCCATTGCACAAATAAGATCACTAAAGTGATTCTTCATTGCACAAGTTGATTTTCTTTTGCACAGTATTTCTTGTTCGAGGTTTGACCTTACCAGGAGCTGTGAATGGTATCCTATACTATGTCAAACCGGATTTTACAAGGCTACTAAGTGGTCAGGTATGGTTATTTTAGACATCAATTTTTGTGGAAGTGTTTGAATCCTAAAAATATCATTTTTGTATGAAAATCTATGTTTTAAATCTTTAACAAATTACAAAATTTTGTATCCTACCAAATTGAAAGCATTTGCTGATGACAAATTGAATGTAACTCATGATAATTTCTATCTTTGATAGGGTGGAAAACATTATGGAAAAAGGAGAAAATGCTGGATACCAACATTTCTTTCCTTTTTCCACTGTGTTTTCGAAAAGCCCCTTTTTTCAGGGTCATTAAAACTCTGGATTTTTTGTTAAATCTAATTTCATGGAGACAATAAGTACTTTTAACATGGATTTTAACCTTCACCAAACATTTCCTATGTGTTTAAGAACCTGAAGAAGAAGGCTTTTTAAAACGTAATGGAGTAAATGCAGATTATCAGCATTTTCTCCTTTTTCTCACAATGTTTTCCACCCAATCACAGATTGATTCTATCATTTTAATCAACTTTAATTTGTCGACTGCAGATGCTCATAATTTTGAAGAAAAGTATAAAATCTGGAGTCTGATATATGGTAAATGAAAAGCAATGATGGTCTTACACTTTGAACTCCCCTTCCCCATACATAGGTTCATATCCTTTTACCACACAGTGCAGACCTTTAATGACCCTGAGAAAGAATAAATTTGAAAACATCCTGGGAAAAGAAGAAAATGCTTGTAACCAGCATTTTCTCCTTTTCCTACAATGTTTTCAAAAGCTTTCTTTGTCAGGGTTGTTAAAAGTCAAGTTGTTTTCTACCTTTGTAAAGACAAATTTCATTCTTTGACCTAAATGATCAGAGCTGCTGATGCACCATAAAACAACATTCATCTATTCATTCATTCTCATCCTTTGAGCCACATTAAATGTGTCGTCTGCAAATGACTTCAATATGGCCAAGTCCAAAGTTTTGTTCTCTGATAAGAGTTAATTTTTTCCTACATATTGACATGTTGGGGTTCATCTGCATCAGACATCCTTTAACTCTTTGGCAAAAAATAAAGATAAAAGCATATCCATTAAGGGTAGAGTGGTTTGAAAAATTTGTCTTTTAACTCTTTAACCAAACAACAAAATTTTAGACTGGTCCAAAGTGAAAGCATTTGCATTTGCAGACAACAAAATTAACGTGACGGGGGGGGGGGGGGGGGGTTACCAGCATTTTCTGGGTAACCATTTTCTCCTTTTCTCACGATGTTTTCAAAAGGCTTCTTTTTCAGGGCCGTGAAAACCAGGGATTGTTTGGGAAGGGGTTAAAAAAGAACATCACGCAAAAAGAGGAAAATGTTGGTTATATTGTTGTTTTCTAAAGCAGTCTTCTTCAGGCTCAGTACAATATTGGATTGTTTTTTAACCTGCTATCAGACAGAGCTCCCATTTGGACATTTTCAGACTAAAAGTAAAAAAAAAAACACTGAAATGTTGTATTTGTTACTCTTTAAAATACAACAAAATTGTACTCTTGTTCAAAATGAAAGACTTAGTATTTACTGATGACAAATTTTACTGCGACTCATAAGATGATACTTGCCTTCAAAAGGGTAGAAAACTGTGGAAAAAGGAGAAAATGCTGGTTACCAGCATTTTCTCCTGTTTCCACAATTGTTTTCTACCCTGTCAAAAACAAAATTTTATAGTTTTAGCAACATTTAAACTGTCGTCTGCCCATTCTTCGAATTTGGACTGGTCACAAATTGTCTTGTAGTATAGAGCTAACTCTACCAGACAATGTAGACATGTCTGTTCTGAAAGCATCTGCAGACAGTTATTTACATGTGGCTTAACTCTCTACCAAATGACAAAATATTAGACCAGTCCAAATTGAAGGCATCTGCAGACAACGAAATAAATATGACCTAAGAATTAAAATATGATTCGGAAAGAGTAGAAAACAATGTGGGGAAAGGAGAAAATGCTGGTTACCAGCATTTTCTCCTTTTCCCACAATGTTTTCAAAAGGTTTCTTTGTCAGGGTCGTTAAAAATCGGGATTATGCGGTTAAATGATTTAACTTGTCTTTAACCCTTTCAGAAACGACAAAGTTTTAATCTTGTCCGATTTGAAAGCATTGCAGGCAACAAACTAAATGTGGCTCAGATGCTGTAAGATGTTGCTGAATGGGTAGGAAACATTGTTAAAAAAAATGACAAAACGCTGGTTGCCAGCTTTTCTTCTTTTTCTGTAATGTTTTCAAAGGCTTTCTTCCTCAGGGTTGTACAAACACAGGATTGTTTGGTAAAGGAATAAATGGTAGAACATGCAAAAAGCTGAAGCTGCAGGCATTCATTTATTTTTCTTTTTTCCACATTGTTTTCAAAAGTGGTCTGACCTATGGTCATTAAAGCATGGGATTATTTATTAAAGGGTTAAACCTGAAATCAGGCTGAGTTTTTGATGGACTTTCCAGAGATTGTTTGTACCTTAGATGATTATCTCTTTACGAAGTGGCAAAATTTTTGAGATTGTCCATAATGAAAATATTTGTAGACAAGAAATCAAATGATGCCCAAACAATGTGCTTTGTTTTTGATGGGGAAGAAAATAATGCTGACTATCAATGTTTTCTCTTTTTTTCAAAAGTCTTTTATTTTCAGGGTCATCAAAACATGAGATAGTTTGGTAAAGGTTTAACAACACTAAATCTCTCATACAAAGAATCTCTCTGTCTTCCCATCTAAACACAGGTATGGTTGCAAGCAGCTATCCAAGTGTTCTATTCCTTAGGGCCAGCCTGGGGTGGACTGATTACCATGGCCAGTTATAACAAGTTTAACAACAATTGTTTGATGTAAGTTCCACTTACATTATCTTTATGTCCTACTGGTCAAGGAATTGGCCTATGGAGCTTGAGGTCAAATGTTTGAAGCCTGGCAGCAGGGGAGAGTCATTCTGATTTAAAAAGTCAGAGATATTGGCTTGACATTTTAACTCTTTACCAAAAGACAAAAATTTAGACTGGTCCACATTCAAAGCATTTGCAGACAACAAATTAAATGTGGAAGAAATACTGGGATTTGTCTGTGAAAGGTCAGAAAACATTGTGGGAAAAGGAGAAAATGCTGGTTACCAGCATTTTCTCCTTTTCCCTAAATGTTTTCAAAAGGCTTTCTTCCCAGGGTTGTTAAAAGCCGGGATTGTTTGGTAAAGGGTTAAAAGAGGTGACACTAGAAGAAACAAACAGTTTGCAGAGCCTGCTAGCTCAGTTGGTAACATACAGGGCTTTAGACCATGGGGTCCTGCGTGGCTCAGTGGTTAAAGTATGGGACTCATAACCTGGAGATCCTGGGTTAGAGCTGCACTGTATCCACTGGGTTTTTCGAAGGAGTGTCCTTTGGCAAGACAGTTCAGAGCCCTAGGCTAGTACTGGTAAAACCCAGGAAAACGTGAATATGTGAGCTGTAGCCATGATATGACTGTAATATTGTTGACAGTGGCGTAAAACACCATTCAATCAATTTTTAGACCAGGGGGCAACTTTTCTCGAGGATTGATGATAGTCATTGCAACAGGATTTATTACTGTTTCACAGTTGATCATTGTTTAGAAGATGTGTGTTTTTTTGTGGAAAAAGAGCTAGTGGCTTTAAAAGAATACTTGTAAAAGTTCTGATAATAGCCATTAAAAGAAAGCATGGATAGGTGCACTGGCTACGGCAATATAATTGAGATAATGTTTAAAACAACATTAAACACCATACAGACAAACAAAAACTGTACACTAAAAGGCAACAGCAGAGATCAGTTTTCAGTTACACTATGCACATTATCACGGAATTATCAGCCTTATCCTGGATATGCATTGTCCAGTTCTTTATGAATCACTTCATTGCCCAAAACAGCCACATAGTTCTGTGCCATACTATATAGTATTTTGTGGACTAAAAATATAATTAATATTCTTATTTGTTAGATGCTGTTGGGTAACAAGTTACTTTGTAACATAGTTAACTTCCATTTGCAACATAAGTAGCCTTTCTAAGTGATATAGATCAAGATCAGACTTAACTCTTTACCAAACGACAAAATTACAGACTAGTCAAATTGAAAGCATTTGCAGACGACAAATTAAATATGACTCTACAATTGAAATTTGTTTTAGAAAAGGTAGAAAACATTGTGGGAAAAGGAGAAAATGCTGTTTGTTTTTTTCTAAGTTTTTCCCACGGTGATTTGAAAAGCTTTCTCGGAGTTATGAAAAGTCGGGATTGTTTGGTAAAGGATTAACAGAATTTTCAGTCTGATGATTATACTTTCAGGGATGCATTGATATGTTGTGCAGCAGATGCATTTACAAGCTTTTATGGAGGCTTTGTTATCTTCTCTGTGATTGGCTACATTGCTCATGGTGCTAATTTGAAAATCCAGGATGTAGCTACCTCAGGTAACATCTTACATCTTACAGAAAAACTTTTTAACCCTTTACCACACAATCCCGACTTTTATCAACCCTGAAGAAAAAGCCTTTTGAAAACATTATAACTGGTAACCAGCATTTTCTCCTTTCCCATTATGTTTTCTCCTTCCAAAACAAGTTACATCATTTGAGCTGCGTTTGATTTGTCGTCTGCAGATGCTTTCAAAATGGTCCAGTTTCAAAATTTTTTGTTTGGTAAAGGGTTAAAGTAACAATAAAGCCCAAAAATAAACAGTGGGTGTAAAATTGCATTTGAATTTGTATTATACCATTTAAAAGTATGGGGAAATTATTGTGAATGTGACAATCTGTCATTGTACGGTTGGTCCGAGTGTTAGTTGCTGACAGAAATTAATTTCAAAACTAGGTTAAAACCTGCCAGGTAGCTGTGTCTTTTGTTTACTTTTTGCCTGATTTTAAAATTCTTTTTTCTGCCAGCAACTTACATATGGCCTAACCACATGATAACAGATTGTCATGTCCACAATATTTTTCATACTTTTAAATGGTATGATGTAAATTTAAATGTATTATGACACCTGCTTTGATATTTTGGCCTTTACAGGGCCTTTAACCCTTTACCGGAGGTGTGGTAAAGGGTAAAGTAATGTAGCAGAATACTTTTGAAAGCACTTTAGCTCTTTACTAAACAATCTTGTGTTTTATTGACCTCAAGGAAGAAGGCTTTTGAAAACATTGTGGGAAAAAAGAAAATACCAGTAACCAGGTTTTTTTTCCTTTTACACAATGTTTTCTACTCTTCCATAGACAATTTCCACCACTCGAGCCACTCTTAATATGTCGACTGCAGTTGCTTTGGATGTGGACATATCCAAAATTTTGTCGTTTTGTAAAGAGTTAAAGATACTGAAACAAGCTATTTATTCCTGTTTCATATGTGTTTATATACTAAAAGTGGAATTAGATTGATTATCATTATATGTAGGGATGTTTCAAAGTCATCTACTATAAATTTGTTTCAGATGATTAAAGTTTAGTTTAAAGAAAACTTTAAGGGTCTTCAGTGAATGAAATGTCAAAATATGATATTGCTTAGAAGATACAGATCATAATAAGGAATTATTTTTGATGCCATGGCTATTTCGTTTTTCCTCACATTAGAATTACAATGTGAGTTCTTTTACTACAGTTCACTGTTGTGTGGGGTCCTGCATAGCTCAGTGCTGAAGGTTAGGATTCTTAACCTGGAAGACCTGTGTTCGATCCTCTTTTGTTTTATCTTCGATTATGTAGAAATCAGACAAATTAATATGGCTTAACCCTTTCGCAAACGACAAATTGTAGACCCTTCCAAATTGAAAGCATCTGAAGACGACAAACTTGAAAATGGTAAAAATGGACCTAAGTTTTTTTGATGGGGTAGAAAACATTGTGAAAAAGGAGAAAATGCTGGTAACAAACATTTTCTCCTTTTCCCATGATGTTTTCAAAAGGCCTCTTCCTCCAGGTCTCGAAAACAAGGGATTGTTTGGTAAAGGGTTAAATGATGGATTGTTAGAAAATGTTATCAGAATTTTCTCCGTTTCCCACGACATTTTCAGAATCCTTCTTTGCCTGTTAAAACCTGTGGTTGTTGAGAAAAAAGTTCACCCTCTACCAAACAATACTAATATGAAAAGGGCAAAGCCTCAATACGAGCGACATGAATGATTTGTGGAACAAATATCTATTACATGTAATTCGAATGACGAGCTAGATTCTAGATCTTGAAATCAAAGGGTTTTGAGTTTGAATTCCGGCTTTGCCAAAACTAATTTTGAGTGTTGTCAAAAGTAGAAAGCATTTTTCTTTCGTAGATTTATACATGTGAAATAGGGCGAACTGTCCCTGATTTCCTTAACAGAAGAAAGACAGTTCCTTGACAATTTTGTTAATTTATGTCTAGAAAAATAACTGGAATGATTATTGGCTCACATACTTGTAAAGACCATTTTACGGGAACATTTCCTCACTGCATGTAGATCTAGATCTATATAAGAGAGACTTTGATTTTTACGAGGAATCGGTCTGTAGGTTGGAAAGAATATTGAGCAGAGTACTGTTAAAAGGAACTTCAGGAATGCATGGTAGGTGCACTTGCTGCCGCAGTGAATATACTTACAAAAGGAAAAAAACAAACAAACAAAAACAGAAACTTTCTTTCATTTCTTCGTTAGTGCACAGGTCTACCCATGTTTTACCTGGACTTCCTTTAAAATCAGAGTGCGTAGATCGCTAAAATCAGATTAGACAGACCTATATGTAGCTTTCCTTTTTCATCCCATCTGCTTTCCTACACGTCCATCATTGAAACAGTGATCAGTGCAGAGACAGGAATGAATTCTATCGCAATGACTAGATCTAGATCTATCATCAATCCTAGGAAAGAAATTTGCCGAGTTACTGGATAGATATCCAACTTACGGCAAAAAAACGGCAAACTTTTAGATCTATCAACAAGCTTTCGTAGCATTAAATGAATTATATTTGAGCCATGTTGCGGTAAAAGAGGGTTAAATGCATCTCCGTGATGCATGATACCAAGCAAGTCATCACATAATTATACATCCATATTGTATGATAACTGACTGAATCAAAAGGCATGCATACTGGTCCTTTGACATGCAGAACGTTAAAAAATAGATCTAGCAAAGAGTTTTGACCCAGGTTGCGCGGACTGCACAGGCAGACCTGGGTCGATAGCTTTTGCAGATGCATTAAGCCCCCTTTTTACGGATCATAAATCCGGCTTTCTCTGTAAATGATATTTTGAAACAGTCAAAAAACTAGTTTAGTCATGATTTCTTCGACACAATGTTTTCTGCGAAAAAACGGCTTGTGCATGACGTAAGAATAGTATGATTAATGACATCATTATTTGCTAGCATAGATCATTGCGTATGTTTATACACAAATAGACGTTTAATACACTGAAAGTAAGTAAGAAATTAGATAATCTGTGCTCATTAAACTGATAATGGTTTTTAAGTAATCATTCGATCGGTAGATAATTATTGTCATTTTTGACCAATCAGGTACTTGTGTGAAAGATTGTCATACGTGTGACGCTGTGCGACTAACCGGAAGACACTCAATTTTTAGTCATCCCTATTTAGATTTAGACTAAAACCCAGAATGAAGTCGGAATTTTATTTTTAAAAATCTAGAACGGTGTTACCGCAAAACGAGCTTCGCCCGTAACTCGCTGTCGCTCATTATGATTTTCCAACTCTATGGAAGTAGACTTTGCAAACCTTATGAGAAAAGCAAAAATGCTGGTCACTGTATTTACCTTGTCCAACAATATTTTCCAACCTCCAGAGACAGATTCCAATCTAAAACAACATAATGTGTCTTCAGAGAAATTTTAGATTTCAATTCCCAATTTTGTCAAAACTGCCTTTCACATTACCACTGAGCTACTAGGACTAATGAAGACATGGACAACTTTTCTTATTTCAGGTCCAGGGCTGGCCCTAGTTATATATCCTGAAGCAATAACAAAACTTCCCATTCCACAGTTGTGGGCAGCTATGTTTTTTCTTATGCTGCTATGTTTGGGGATAGATAGTGAGGTGAGTTGAATAAATGATGTTGTATAATACTGTTTTTATCCTTAAAGGCCAAGTAGCAGCCAAAACTAAACAATGTGGTTGTTAGTTAAAATGCATTTAAAATTTTTAAAAGTATGGAAGTTATTGTACAGATGACAATCTCTTATTGTAAGGTTGGTCCAAGTGTTAGTCACTGGCAGAAAAATGAATTTCAAAAGTAAGTCAAAAGTCAGTGTTGCATCCAGGGCGTGCAATTGCCCGAATCTCACGTCTACACCTTCAATCCCACAATTTTTAATTTTCTTGTTTGACAACTCTCACAGAAACAAGAAGTATTTCCTGGTCAAAAATAGCCTTTGGGCGATAGAATTACATTTTGACAATAAGAATACTGCAAATGCTCCAATTATATGCTTGAAAACTGATTTTAAACCATGTGTAGATAAATAACTTCCTTTGCTAATAGTAGTAACACACAAATATAGCAGTGGAAATACCTGTATGAATATAAGAGACCATGATGTCATCAGGCCATAAGTGCTACTGTGGAATGCCTCAGGTGTCATTTTAACACATCTGTGTTGGTGAGGGAGGGAGTTAACCCATTATCACACAGTCCCTACTTTTGACGACCCTGAGAAAGAAGCCTTTGGAAAACATTGTGGGAAAAGGAGAAAATGCTGGTAACCAGCATTTTCTCCTTTTCCCACAATGTTTTCTACCCTTCACAAAACAAATTTCAAATTTTCAGTCACTTTTATTTTGTCGTTTGCAAATGCTTTCGAATTGGACAAACCTAAAATTTTGTCGTTTGGTAATGAGTTAATGAAGCTGTGTTAACTTGCTGATTTTATACTTTCATGTTTTCTACTGTCTCAAAGACAAATCTCATGATATAAGCTATGTTTGTTGTGTACAGATGGTTTCATCTTAGACATGTCTAAATTTTGTTCTGTGGTGAGAATTAAGCACATTTTAAGGTTCTGTTCTGTACAAAGTTAATAAAGAACAGACTGCACAGAATAAGCAGATATTGTTGTAGATATTCTGACTCAAACAGCCTTGAAATAGCAATTGTTTGGTCTGTTAACCGTCAGATTCAAAGTATAGTACTGTAGCGCACAAATTACTTGGTGAGTGGATAAATTGTTCTCATGTTTTACGTAGTTTACCCAGTTTTAACGACCCTGAGCAGGAAGGCTTTTGAAAACATTGTGGGAAGTAGGGCAAATGCTGTTAACCAGTATTTTCTCCCTTTCCCAATACATGTTCTGTCCTATTTAATCCTTTACCAAACAGCAAAATTTTGGACCGTACCAAACTGAAAGCAGTTGAAGTCAACAATGTGAATGTAACTAAAATGATGATTTCTGTCTCTGATAGGGTAGAAAACATTGTCGGAAAAGGAGAAAATGCTGGTTACCAGCGTTTTCTCCTTTTCCAACAATGTTTTCAAAAGCCTTCCTTCCCAGAGTCGTGAAAACCAGGGATTGTTTGATAAAGGGTTAAGACAAAAACATCCTTAGATCCACATATAATTTGTTGTCTGCAGATGCTTCCAGTTTGGTCTAGTACAAAATTTTGTCGTTTGGTAAAGAGTTAATCACACAATTTATTGCCCTGACTTTGTCTTTTTCAGTTTGGAGTATTTGAAACTTTATCCAGCAGTTTGACAGACATGTTTCCACGACTGCAGAAACGTAAATTGCTGTTGACGGCATGTTTATGTGTAGTTTTCCTGTTGATTGATCTGCCATACACAACAAACGTAAGAATTGACAACTCAATATCGTTTTTAAGTATTACCGTGTCTATCACAGCTTTAAATGCCTTTGTCGACAGATTGGATCCAGATCAGACTCCATTGAATATGCAGCCTGAAACTGGATTTTAAAAAAAAGAAGTTACATTAGCACTAGTCATGTAAGATATTCTGACCAAATCAGTTCTGAACTTGCAATGTGTAGGTACTTTTTAATGATTGGATATTTCTTTTTTATTTTTTGGCTTGTCAAGGGTGAGCTAGGAGTGTGTCAGTATTAGTTATTCAATTTACCATATTCCTTGCAGCATACTTCTTTTTTTTAGCTTGACTGTTTTCGGAGAAAATGTCGAGAAATTGTCATAGCCTTGGCATCATTGTCATCTGCATCATCCTTGTTATTCAAAAACTGTGATGTTTTATAATATCTCTGTTATTACACAAGACACTTACCTCAAACTTGGACAAGTTGTAAACCCTTGAAAGAGGAACCTATACAACAAGGGCAGGTAGGTATCAAAATACATGTATTTGACACAGTTATGGCCCATATTTGGCTTAGAATTTTCACTGAAAATCAAGCAACCACAGCTGAGCATTGGCACCCGCATGCAGGGTTTTTGTTTCATTTTGCAGCAATTTCTGCCAAAAGAAAACAATATTTTTGCCATGGATCAGTGGTGCAATGGCAAACTGCATGTTTTTTGTCAGTTGTGCTACAGATCTGTTAACCCACTGATGGCAAAGCAAGATTTTAGTCATATTTTGCAGATGGTGTAGACCAAGATCAGACTGCACAAAATATTCAGTGTAATGTCAGCTCAATTCTTGATTCTTTTAGTTATTCTGGTTATTGCAATATTTATATTTTTATCCCTGGCTTTATTGAGGTCAACATGTGTTTCATATACAGTCTGTGTAGTCTGATCTTGGATCCACACTGTCTTCTACTTCATACTCTGGTGAGCACAACCTTGATTGCAACATTTTTTTTAAGTATTCTAATGATTTAAACCACACACCCCCATCTTTTTTTTTTTTTTTTGTCTTGCAGCAGTCTGCATTTGTAAATATTTGTGGCAAAGTGGAAAAAAATGTTTTTTTACATAATGAGCAGTACCTCCCATTTCCACAGTATTTTCATTTGTTTACATGTATCCAACCCAAATTTATTCTGACTTTGCCCATTTCTACAAAGATGTTTCCAAAGTTGCATGCAGCTAACATGTTTTAGGGGTTAGTGACTAAACTGTAAATCCTTAACCAGTAGGGTTGACTATTGAGGCCAAAATCTACTATTGCGATAGTATTGACATTGGAAAAAATACTATTGCAATAGTATTGATATTGCCTGTTACTATTGCAATACTATTGCAATACTATTGGATGAATTGCAAGAGATAATTTTCACCAAATTACATCCTGAAACTATGTTTTAGACTAATACTTTCTCCGAGTAGTTTAAATTCTACTTGAGTATAGTTTTGAATAGCAAATAAAGGGGAAAACAGAGTTAAATGCAAGATGCTCAATAAATTTCAGTGACAATTTTTTCTAAATGCAGATGGCTCACAAACAACTTAACATACCTAATTACTCTGAACTTTTGAAGAAGTCAACTTTTTTGTCTGATTGATATACAGCATGCAAAGCACAAAATGCTGACAAATGCTGATGGTTCATAAACACACCTAATAAAAAGTAATTATAAAGCAACTTTAAACCTTTAAAGAAATCACCTTTTAAATGTGAGCCCTTAAGGTTTTTTGAGGTGATAGAATTTATCTAATTTTACCCATAATTGGCCAATATATTCTGACAGAAAAAATAATTATTTTTGTTTAGTCTCCAAATCTTTAGGAAATTATCATTCTGAAAAAAAGGGGGTGGCCGAAATAATAGGTTTTACCTTGTTGTATGTGTATCCAAAAAGTGTGTTATATTAAGATATTTGTATAAATTTACTGCTTATAGTCATTAAAAAGCTGAAAAGACAATCTGAAGTGACTCTGGTCGGACAATGTCAAAGAGACATTTTGTTGTGTCATGGGTTTCCATGTTTTTTACTCCAATCAGTTTTTCATGTCTGTTAATTTCTGGCTAGGTATTTCCACATGATTTGACAAAAAGATTGTCAATGAGGGTAACAAGTAACTTCAAAACCTGTCATTTTTCACAAGAAAAGCGTATAATGGCCTTTTTTGTCCATGCATTTTCTTACGCGAAGTCTCGTGTGTAACCAGAATTTGTTACATGAATTTCAATTCTAAAACGTGATTTACGCAATAATTTGCGCGAGTGGGAACACTGTTAAACATTATCTTACCTTTTTTAGCCCGAGAAAGAAGTAGCTTTCTAATACGAGTTAAGTCATAGTACAGAAGTGGATGGTATAGATCCAAGATCAGACAGCGTGTTCTGTTTAGTCTGATGTCTATCTAAACCATCCTCCAACGCTTTGAAAATCGCCATCTTACTATCAGCAGAGTAAATCAGAACGACCATAATGTAGATCTATATTACAAGCCATCTGTCTACAAGATGCCTGTCGGCCTGTATGTGGGTACACAAATGTTTGCAGTAAAATTTGGATAATGGGTATGACGTAACACGCAAATCATTCAAAGCAACTGAGTTGTAACGTGCCTGTTTACACACTTAAACTGGTCTGCTCGAAGAAACTTCTATCTGGCTGCAGGTCGACCTCCAATCAATTCAAAGTGACCATGCAATAAGCCTGTTTCATGCACGATTTACACCAGCTGATAAAGCCTTTTTGCATTTAGTAATATAGCTGTTTCAAGAACACCCCAGTTGTGTCATGTTTTGTGTAGTCAGCATAAAAAGTGCAGCTGTTTTCTAAAAATTAATCTAATTCCTTGCAGCCGAAATGAAAGGAATGCATTCGAAATGGATTACTGATAAATAAAAAAAAGAAGGAACGAGGTTTAGTATTCATTTTTCATAGTAGATTTATTTATTGCTTATGGAGGGACAACACGCATGGTTATGGTTTTGGCGGCCTGTGTAGATTAAGATTAGACTGTAGGCAGACTGTTTGGTCCACACTATTTGCTTTGGTGAGAAATTTTTAACAAAAACACCCTTAGTGTTGCAATTATTTTGGTCTAATTTCATGACTTAAAATTACTGCTGAGTTAATCAGCTCTCGAAAGGATTCGTTTTCGTAACAATGAACACTGCTATGCAGAAATGAATATTATGCAGCCGATCATTATTGAAAACATATTCCAAAAAATTACCCGTCAAATATTTTGGGAAATTAACGTTACGGAATGTCCGAATATTTAGGAAAACTTGCTTTTGGAAGTCTTCAGAGAAAGAATTAAAAAATAAATTATTTTTGTAAATAATTAAACGTGTCCGAACTTTTAGGGCATCCGAATACATTAGCGAATTGCAGTATTTTCTCTCTCTTTCTTGTCAGTGAAACTATCGATATTTGAGGTAACTATCGGTGATAGTTATCGATTTTCAACGTAACAATCGATGCAGTAGCATCGACACGCTCACCATCGCGATCCATCGATAGTCTGATGTATCGTTACACCCCTATTAACCACACAGCCCCAAGTGACCCTGAAGAGAAAGGCTTTTGAAAACAATGTGGCAAAAGGAGAAAATGCTGGTAATTTTACCATTCACTACATTGTTATGCCCCCCTTCAACGAAGTGGGGGTATATTGCTTTGCTAATGTCGGTCAGTAGGTCCGTCCGTCGGTCGGTAGACCTTACCTTGTCCGGACAATAACTAGACACAGAATTGACCTAGGTTTGTCAAATTTGGCACAGACATGCGTCATGGAGTGTAAATGATCCCTATTGATTTTGAGGTCAATCGGTCAAAGGTCAGGTCACAGTGACCATCAACATGTTGATATATTGACCAAACCTTGTCCGGATGATAACTAGACACAGAATTGACCTAGGTTCGTCAAATTTGGCACAGACATGCGTCTCGGAGTGTAGATGATCCCTATTGATTTTGAGGTCAATCGGTCAAAGGTCAAGGTCACAGTGACCGTCAACATGTTGATATATAGACTAAACCTTGTCCGGATGATAACTAGACACAGAATTGACCTAGATTCGTCAAATTTGGCACAGACATGCGTCTCGGAGTGCAGATGATCCCTATTGATTTTGAGGTCAATCGGTCAAAGGTCAGGTCACAGTGACCGTCAACATGGTGATATATTGACCAAACCTTGTCCGGATGATAACTAGACACAGAATTGACCTAGGTTCGTCAAATTTGGCACAGACATGCGTCTCGGAGTGTAGATGATCCCTATTGATTTTGAGGTCAATTGGTCAAAGGTCAAGGTCACAGTGACCGTCAACACGTTGATATATAGACCAAACCTTGTCCGGATGATAACTAGACACAGAATTGACCTAGATTCGTCTAATTTGGCACAGACATGCGTCTCGGAGTGCAGATGATCCCTATTGATTTTGAGGTCAATAGGTCAAAGGTCAAGGTCACAGTGACCGTCAACATGTTGATATTTAGACCAAACCTTGTCCGAATGATAACTAGACACAGAATTGACCTAGGTTCGTCAAATTTGGCACAGACATTCGTCTTGGAGTGCAGGTGATCCCTATCGATTTTGAGATTAATCCATCAAAGGTCAAGGTCGCAGTGGCCTTCAGCTTAATGATATTTAGACCTAACCTTGTTCAGATGATAACTAGACACAGGATTGACATAGGTTCTTTAAATTCTGTACAGTTATTCATCTTGGAGTGTAAATGATCCCTATCGATTTTAAGGTTAATCCGTGAAAGGTCAAGGTCACAGTGACCACCAGATGATTCAGGGTCCACGCTACCGTTCGCCACTTGAGCCATTTGCTCAAAAAAAATTAAAGTGTCTCAAAAATCATCATATGTGGCTCAACTTGTGGCTCCAACATATTATTCACGTATTATCGGGGACGTAGTAAGCATTGAAGTTGACTGGGAAAAAGCGAAAGTCAAATGCACGTGCCGAAAAGAAAATCGGTGACCCAGTCTGTGTATCGGCGACTGTTTACAATCTTGTATGTATACACACGGCGGTGTGTATAATTATGCGAACTGTTGACAGATTATCACGTTTAACAATTGAAGTGGGCTATAAATCAAAAAGATGACATCGATATTTCCCAATCAATTCTTTTGATATCAGTTTATGAACTGTGCCACTTTCTGTATCAATGTGGCAGTAGGGGGGCATGACTGTTTTACAAACAGACATCTTGTTTTCTACTGTTCCATGATCAAATTTCAGTTTTTGAGTCACATTTATTTTGAAATTGGACTAGTCTAAAATTTTTTCATTTGGTTTAGAGTTAACTCTTTACCAAACAATCCTGGTTTTCACGACTCAGAAAGAAGCATTTTGAAAACTTTGTGGAAAAAGGAGAAAATGCTGGTTACCAACATTTTCTCCTTTTCCCAAAATGTTTTCCACCCTTCCCAGAACAAATTTCAATTTTTGAGTTACATTAATTTTGTCGTCTGCAAATGGTTTCAATTTGGACCAGTCTAAATATTTCGCCGTTTGGTAAAGAGTTAATCAAATAATCCTATGAGCTATACTCTGTAAAAAGGGGGCTTTATGCATGTGCAAAAAGTATTGTCCATTGTTCGTCTGCAGTCCTTGCAGGCAGACATTGTTCAAACCTTTTTGCTGCTTGTAAATTTTATGCATGTCCATGGACCATTCCACCTCCATATCCAGTCAATATGATTCTCAGACACAAGGCTTTTTCAAAACATTGTTAAAAAAAAGAGAAAATGCTGGCTACAAGCATTTTCTCCTTTTCCCACAATGATTTTATCATTTTAGGATTCATGGATGTACCCCATCTTTTGAGTCAGATTCAATTTTTTGCTGCTAAACCTTTCAATTGGGAAAAGTTTAGAATTTTGCCATTAGGTAAAAGACTATAAGTGTCAGAAGAAAGGAAAGATGAACCAGTGTGATTTTCTTTTTTACCTTCAGGGTGGTATATACCTGTATCAGCTGGTAGATTGGTATTTTGCTGCATTCTGTGTGTTAATAATATCCTTTTTGGAGTGTTTTCTAATTGGATGGATATATGGTAAGTGCTTTTTTGAGGCAGTTTACAAGGATGTAGTCTAAAAGGCTGTTTATGATCAAGTGATCATCATACATAGTTGTCAAACTTGTATTACATAAAAAGTTTTTATTGGGGTTCCGCATTTTGCAGATCAGTAGTATGAAAAACTGTTTGTCATGGAATAGTTGTTGTAAAACAGTTTTGACAGTATTATTGCAGTAGAAACTTTTATTGGAATTTTGGAATACAGATGTAATGGCAGATAATGCATTTGACCCACTTATTTCAGACACTGAGTAATGCCTTACATATTTACATAGCAGCATTGAACGCATCCTTGTAAAATATGAGTGACTTAAGAGAAACAAGACATGAAATTTCAGTGTGTTGTACCAGTAAATTTTTTTTTGCAAACAAAGAAAATGTTTATTATGAGCAAGTACTTCATGTACCACAATGTTTCTGAAGTAGTCTGTCTCATGACAAGAAAGATTTCTGCCAGAGATGAGTGTGATGTATTGATTGGCTTTATTTTTAGGTTTTTCACTGTATGAAAGATACACCAAAGCAAAAGCAGAAATGTGTAAACCCTTTACCACACTATCCCAACTTTTAATGAATTTAAGTTAAAAGGCCTTTGAAAACATGGTGGGAAAAGGAGAAAATGCTGGTAACCAGCATTTTCTCCTTTTCCCAACATGTTTTCCACCCTATCACAGCTAAAAAACATTACACACGTTTATGTTGTCCTCTGCAAAATGCTGTGAATTTTGATAAATCTAAGATCTGACTTTTGGTAAAGAGTTGAAGTAGAAAAACAAAACATATATTGATTTAGGTAACGTTTGATACAAGTTTGTGGCAAATGGAGCACTTACTCATTATTGCTGGTTGTATCATATAATAATTGTAAAAGTTTACAGTAGAGACAGCTTTTATGGAGATCAAAGTGAACTGATTTATTCAGCTCCTCATCAGACAAAAAATTTTAGACTTTTCCAAATTGTTATCATGCACAGACAAAATACAAAATGGGGCTCAAATGATGGCATTTGCCATTTTAACAGAAGAAAACATTGTTCGAAAAGGAGAGAATGCTGGTTACAAGTATTTCCTCCTTTTCCCACTTTTTTTTTAAAAGTCTTCTATCTCAGAGTCATTGCGGCACAGTATTGCTTGGTGAAGGGTTTGTGGCAATATAGGTTTTGTTTTTACCATTATCATTACTCTTTTTTCCTTGCTAATAATTTTCCTGTATGTCATTTGCTGTAGGTTTTAACATGTCTGAATACAGCTTCTTTATTAACGTTAAGCATAACTTTGAGGTTCAGTAAAAAGCAACTAGAGTGATAATGACATACATGTATTCATCTCATAACAAAACAACCCTTGCTTTTGGTTAAACCCTTTACCCAAAATGTCGAGATTTAACAATCGTGACAGAGAGGGCTTTTGAAAACATTGTGGGACAAGGAGAAAATGCTGGTAACCAGCATTTTCTCCTTTTCCCACAATGGTTTTTATCCTATCAAAGGCAGAAATAATCATTTTGGCTGCATTTAATTTGTTGTCTACAAAAGCTTTCAATTTGGTTGAGTCCAAAATTTAATCATTTTGTAAAGGGCTAATACTGTCATTTTGCTTAGTGTCTTACCTTTTTATCAATTTTGTCAGACAATCTTCTGTAAAATTTGTTGTACTGTTGTACATTTTCTCTTCAGGTGCTGATAGATTCTGTAAAGATATTGCTCTGATGATTGGTCACGGACCGTCGTTGTTTATACGAATATGCTGGTGCTTTATCACACCTGGAATTTTATTGGTATGTTGCTCTTTTTTTTTTTATGGGTTATTTCATCTTGTTTGGATTTACAGTATTGTTACTGTCACACTTCGCCCAAGCCCCAGTATTTTGTTTGGTAGCTCAATACCATTTATTAATAGTATTTCAGTTATAGCATGGAAGCCATTGCATTTATCCAGCCTTCAAGAAGTTTCTGTACCAGTTTTTCTTCCAACATTCTTTGCAAGCCACTGGCTGTAATCCAAAAAGTATCATCATTACAGGGGAAGAAATCATGTCAAAATGATTCATTCATTAATGGACTTAATTCTGGGTATGTATTCACCAACCATTCTTAAGAATATTCTCAGTCTTATTCTCCAAAGTTTTTTAAGTGTGAAAGTAACACAACTTCTGATTGGCTAAAGCAATTGGTTTAGCCAGTCAGATGTTGTGTTACTTTCACATTTGGAAAATCGTGGAGAATAAGGCAAAGAATGTTCGTAAGAATGGTTTATGAGTACGGACCATGATTCTGGAGTATCCAAGGTATAAAATTTGCATCCCCTTGCAAACTCTGACTTCTGAATTACTGGACCTCAGCCAAGACCCACAAGGGTGAAAACTTACATGTTCTGTGAAAAGGGGGCTTTTTACATCAGCAAAAAGTGTCAACCAATGTCAACCTGCGCAGTCCGAGTAGACTAACATGTGTCAAAACTTTTGCAATTTGCTATCGTTAAATTTTGTGCATGTTAATGGACCAGTCTACCCTTTGATTCACTCGGTCATTTATCAAAATGGATGTTATAGATCCATAATTATGTGATGAATTGGTATAATACATCATGGAGGTGCATTAAGCTCCCTTTTGTCAGAGTATAGCTCAGGTATATTCCCCAGTTCAAGGTTTTTAGACCTTTTTGCCATCTTCAAAACCTTCTGTTTATTTTGCCCAAGGTGCCAGAATTGTTTATGCTTTATTCGAAAGGGGTCCTCTGATAGGAAGAGACAAAATGTGTCGGCTTTTCAGATGGCTTGTATAGGATTTCAAGAAATAGAATAAAGGGAGCAATTTTAAGTATTGATAAATACATCGTCAAGTGCTGTATTTGAACATTCTAAGTTGCAAGTCAAGCCATCTAATTGGCTTAGATGGCTTGTATTAAAATTTAGAATGAGAAACTTTAGTGAATACAGCAGTTGTTTATTACTGTTCACAGATTGCATTCCTGATCATGTGCTACCAGTATGAACCTCCAACTTACGATGGATATGTCTACCCACTGTCGGCCAAGATAATGGGGAACATTCTAGCTATGATTCCAGTTATACCACTTCCCATATCTATGATATATGAAATATCAAAAGCAGAAGGAACACTGTTAGAGGTATTTTTTACTTTTTTTTTAATGTTTGAATTACCTAGTTTGCAAATTTACCAGTATGTTACAAAACTTTCAGAAAATAGTATATAGAAGCATTTGGTCCATTTCCATAATCAATGAAAAACAAAGTTATTTCCCTTGTACTTAAAAATAACATTTTAAATCTTCTAGTCCAGATTGTTTTCATTTACATGCAAATGCTCAATACAGACAATTTTCCTAGTAGTCACATTTACTTTTTCCTAATGCAGGTTACATATAGACATATAGGATCCGACATCAGTTAGCATTTGAGATAAAAATTCAATAAACAAGTCTTGGAAAATGATGTTTAGTGAGCCTCTGGCAAGCTTGATAACATTTTGTGGATGAGTTTAATAAAGTTTTACCTCAAAGGCTAACAAATGTCAGATTTTTTTCATCACATAATGGTATTTTATGTATATATTGGTCAGTATGTGTGAAACCATACATATACATGTGATAATTTCTAAGATTGAAACCCAATTCACTTCTCTGAAAGAAGTACAAAATGACATTACATATGACATAATCTAGTGCATATCTCAAAGGTGTATAAGATAGGGAAATTTGTAATAGATATATTACTCTAAAAACAAAGGAGGTTATGTGATAAATATTAATGAGCCTTGCTCTGGCAAAAAGGGGGCTTAATGCATGTCTGGAACGCATTATACCTAGCAAGACATTATGTAATTATGGATCCATAAAATCCATTTTGTCTAGCAACCAACTAAATCATTGGGTACATCGGTCCTTTGACATGCAAAAAATTTACCAAAATCAAGGTTTCGACCCTGTTCACCCTGCACTGACTGTGCAGGCTGACCTGGGTTGATACTTTTTGCAGATGCATGAAGACCCTTTTCAGAGAGCATGGCTCATTTATATTTGCTACATTTTATTACTTCTTGTACCAGATGTACTTTGAAAACAACTTTGTAAAAGTGGATTATTTGAAGGTAAATACATAAATACATGTACAACTGGAAGTATTGCAACAAAAAGAAAAAAATGCATGTTTCAGCAATTTCGTCTGTTGCTGATTTTTTTTAAGATACACGTAGTTCCATATAATTGCTGCTGCTGCTGCTGCTGCTGCTGATGATGATGATGATGATGATGATGCTGATGATGATGCTGATGATGATGCTGATGATGATGAAGAAGAAGAATTCCTCATATTTCTCTTGCAGTAGATGTTTTTTTGCTCGACAAAAAGAACATTTTTTTTTCAACTGGTAATGTATATAGAAAATTTCTTGTCAACCATTTTCGTGATTTGTTTCAGAGAATGGCAAATTTCTTTACAACCATTTTCATAATCTGTTTCAGAGAATCAAATATTTATTGAAGCCAGCAGCAGACTGGGGACCACGAGAGTCTGAGTTTAAAGAAGGCTACTCTAACTTATACATGACCCATCATCATGGGATACTGAACACAGTCAGACAAAACTTACTTGGATCCTCAAACACAGCGTTGTGAACTTCGGAATTTCATAGTGTCTCCGTTTGTCATCAGTGAAAGAGATGGCAATAATTTCTAACACAATGTTTCAGGGACCAAACAAGAGTCTGAGGTTAAACACAGCTTATCTAATTCATGCAGTTCCCATCGTCCTAGGACATAGAATACAGTTGTAGAAAACTTATTGAGATCATCAAGTACAGCTTTTTGAACTTGAATATTTCATGAAGTATCCATTTGCAATCAAGTATGTGTGTAGAGATTTCTGTAAGTTCTTCGTAGTTTGTTTGGGATCAGATGAAAATTTTTAACCTTAACTCTTTACCAAACGACAAAATTTTAGACTTGTCCAAATTGAAAGCATTTGCAGACGACAAAATAAATGTTACTCAAAAATTGAAACTTGACTTTTGAAGAGTAGAAAACATTGTGGGAAAAGGAGAAAATGCTGGTTACCAGCATTTTCTCCTTTTCCCACAATGTTTTCAGAAGGCTTCTTCCTCTGGGTTGTAAAAACCAGGGATTGTTTGGTAAAGAGTTACAGTGCTGAATAAACCCAACTGTCATTTTCAGTCTAGAGATGAATCATGCTCTGTTTAAAAGGGGGCTTAATGCATCCTCAAAAAGTTTTGATGCATGTCAGCCAGCACGATTGGAGCAGGCTGACATAAGCTGAAACTTTTTGCTTTTTGTGAATTTTCTGTATGTCCAGCTTCCAAGAACCATAGGACCATTATACCTCCAGATCCAGTCAACCGTTAGACAAAATGGATTTTAAGAATCAGTGATTATGTGATGACTTGTGTGGTGCAAGATGCATTAAGCCCCCCTTTGTCGGAGCATGGCTCAAATAAGACCCAAACAATTTCATGGTTTTTTTTTTTGTTTGTTTTTGTTTTTTTTCTCAATAGTATTTGAGCAAAGCGGACAGTGTAGATCAAAGATCAAACTGCATGTTTTGTGCAGTCTGATGTTGATCTACACTGGCCGCAAAGACAACTGCAGTTGTAAAAAGCACTTTAACTCTTTACCAAACGTCAAAATTTTACACTGGTCCAAATTTAAAGCATTTGCAGACAACAAAATAAATGTGAATCAAAAATCGAAATTTGTTTTGGGAAGGGTAAAAACATTGTAGAAAAAGGAGAAAATGCTGGTTACCAGCATTTTCTCCTTTTCCCACAATGTTTTCAAAAGGCTTCTTTCTCGGGGTCATTAAAAGTGGTGATTGTGTGGTAAGGGGTTAAGGGTAAATATGTTAGGTTTCTATATACTTATTTATCAAGAATGTCCATAGTCTCTAGGGATAAAACACAACTTGTGAATCTCATGAAGTGTTCATATGTAATCAGAGACATGCTCAAATATTTCTACCTAATTTTGTCGGAGATCAAGCAAAAGGTTGTGAATTTAGGACTTTGAATGTGACCTTTTTGGAAAAAAAGAAATGAAACTTGTCAAGACTTAGTGTCCATATGGGATCAAAGAAAGAAATTCCTTTACTTTCATCAAAATTCATCTTGGATCATATACACATTTGTGAATTCATCCAAACTAAATGTTTTTTGCTGATCACAAAATTAAACATGACTCAAATAATAGGATTGTCTTTTGAAGGGTAGAAAAGATTGTGGAAAAGGAGAAATGCGAGCTACTTGCATTTTCTCTTTTTCCCATATTGTTTTGAAAAGCCATCAGTAGGGTTTTTTAAGGTCAGGGCCTTACGATAAAACTAAGTCTCTTGTTTTTCTCAATACTGCTTACAGACTCGTTTTCTGACGTGAGTTAATTCTTTGAGAAGCATTTTACTGATACAAACAGACTTTAGTAACAATCTCAGATCCTGAGTTGACACAGCATATCAGAGTCAACCCAGCAATATTATGAACTTAAGTCTGTAAACAAACTTAACTCCTTTATTTTGCTGAGTTAATATATCAATAAGAATGTGTGCATCCAAGACATCATCTGTATATATTAGATATATAGTTACTAGTCCATTGTGAGTAGTATTTAAAACCATTCTTGTCAAATGATCCTTTACCAAACAAATCCTGTGTTTAAGCACCCTGAGGTAAAATGCTTTTAAAACATTGTTGGAAAATGAGAAAATATTGGCAACCAATATTTTCTCCTTTTCCCACAATATTTTGTAATCTATCAGAGACAAAACCCTGCACATGAGCCATATGTAATTTGTTGTCCGCCAATGCTTTCAATTTGGTAAGTATAGAATTTTGTTATTTTGTAAAAAGGTAGAGAGTTACTGAGAACTACATGCTGATATGTGATATATCCGTTATAAATATTTTTGTATGTTATCATGTGTGTGATTTAATTTTCTCAAGGTAGGGTTATATTTTAAACAATATTTTTATGTATATATCTACACTTTTATCACACAATCTCGAGTTTTAACACCCCGAAGTAAAACAGGCTCTTGAAAACCTGCTGGGAAAAGGAGTAAATGCTGGTAACCAGCATTTTCTCCTTTTCCCACCATGTTTTTAGCTCACCTTAGCATATAGTACTCAAGGTGAGCCTTCGTGATTTTGCTGTGTTCGTTACACATATCATTTGTAGGGATGAATCCAATATGGCTCATATGGTGGGATTTTTCTTTGAAAGGATAGAAAATACTGAGTGAAAAGGAGAAAATGCTGGTTACCAGCATTTTCTGCTTTTCCCACAATGTTTTCAAAAGTCTCCTTCCTCAAGGTTATTAAAACTCAGATTGTGTGAAAAAGACTGAAATGATAGAAAAATGAGAAAAGTGAATGATCTGAAGTCTTGTTATAATATTGCTTTTATTTCTTGTTATGTTCATACCAATGGAACAAACATTTTTTATACGCCCGTCGAAGACGGGACGTATTATGGGATCACCCATGACGTATGGGCGGGCGGGTGGCGTCCAGTTCTTTGTCCAGAGCATAACTTTGTCATCTCCAGTCCGATTGACTTAAAACTTGACATGTGTGTTTGCTGTAATAATACGGAGTGCAGTGTGAAAGAACCATAACTCTACCTCATGCTGTCTTTGAGTTATTTCCCTTTGATTGTCATTTTTACAGCATTTTCTGCTTGTTCGGAGCATAATTTTGTCATCTCCAGTCCGATTGACTTGAAACTTGACATGTGTGTTTGTTGCAATAATACAGAGTGCAGTGCAAAAGAACCATAACTGTACCTCATGCTGTCTTTGAGTTATTTCCCTTTGATAGTCATTTTTTACAGCATTTTCTGCTTGTCCGGAGCATAACTTTGTCATCTCCAGTCCGATTGACTTGAAACTTGGCATGTGTGTTTGTTTTAATAATACAGAGTGCAGTGCGAAAGAACCATAACTCTATCTCATGCTGTCTTTGAGTTATTTCCCTTTGATTGTCATTTTTACAGTATTTTCTGCTTGTCCGGAATATAACTTTGTCATCTCCAGTCCGATTGATTTGAAACTTGGTATTTGTGTTTGTTGCAGTAATACATAGTGCAGTGCGAAAGAACCATAACTCTACCTCGTGCTGTCTTTGAAGTATTTCCCTTTGTCATTTTTACAGCATTTTCTGCTTGTCCGGAGCATAACTTTGTCATCTCCAGTCCGATTGACTTGAAAGTTGGCATGTGTGTTTGTTGCAATAATACAGAGTGCAGTGTGAAAGAACCATACTTCTACCTCGTGCTGTCTTTGAGTTATTTCCCTTTGATCGTCATTATTACTTGGTAAACATGTTTGTTGCATTACCTGCCCTTTACGATTATTATACCCCCTCGACAACTGGCAGTGGGACAGGCGTATCTTGCGACAATTTGCCGCTCTTGTTTATTCTGTTAATCAAACTATTGCTCATAAAAAGGAATTTTATTTCACGTTTCATTAAATCTATCTTTTGCTGCCATAAGATCTTTGAACTTTCACTTGTGTGTGAAAAGAAGTAGATGTACAGATGAATCTCGTGTTTTAGTGAAAGCAGTGTTCTATTGTTAAGGTTACAGTGAAATCTTGTCTACTATTACAGTGTCTAAGAAAGACAGGCTGAAATATCAGACTCATACTTCTTAATTAGTTACAATGTACTTAAAATGTCATTTCGTGTGTTAACAAAAAGGCAAGGGTCATTTATTCTTCTTATGAGAAAATGCTGGTTACCTGTGTCTTCTTTTTTTAGCTTGATGTTTTCAAAGTTCTTCCTTTCCCTTGGAAAAACAGGGATAGTGTAGTAAAGGGTTAACCCTTTACCAGACAAGATAAATGTAAACCTGTCCATATTAAAAGTGATTGCAGATTACATACAGTGATACTATTTGTTGTACAAATGATGGTACATGTAGTTGGTTTTTTAACCCTTTACCAAACGACAAAAGTCTTGATTTGACCAAATTGAAAACAATTGCAGGTGACAAATTATATGTAGCTCAAAAAAGAAAAGTTGTCTGAGAAAGGGTAAAAAACATTGTGGGAAATGGAGAAAATGCTGTTTTCTAGCATTTTCTACTTTTCCCTCAATGTTTTCAAAAGCCTTCTTCCCTAGGGTTATCAAAACCAGGATTTTGTGGCAAAGGGTTAAAAGAGTTGAAAACTTTGTAGGAAATGGACATAATGCTTGTTACCAGCATTTTCTCCTTCTCCTACAATGTTTTCAAAGCCTTTCTTCTCAAAGATGTTAAAACACAGGATGGTTTGGTGAAGTGTTAAGGAGCGTTTATTGGTTGAAGATGTCCATTTCTTTTGATGAATTTCACAAGTGTTAATTTCAATTCAGCTCTGATTTATTCAGTCATAACCTTTTTTCTTTTTTTTTTTCCACAACATTCCATAATGTCCTCTCGCCATCCATCTTATTATTTCTATTTGACAAAAAAAATATGTTGTATCGACCAATTTTTAGCTCACCTGAGCACAAAGTGCTCATGGTGAGCTTTTGTGATCGTGCTGTGTCCGGCGTCCGGCGTCAACTTTTACCTGTGTACGCTCTAGAGGCCACATTTTCAGTCCAATACTCATGAAACTTTGTTCAGAATGTTTGTCTTGATGATATCGCGGACGAGTTAAAATGGGTCATGTCGGGTCAAAAACTAGGTCACTAGGTCAAATCTCAGAAAAAACTTGTGTACGCTCTAGAGGCCACATTTTCAGTCCAAAACTCTTGAAAGTTGGTCAGAATGTTTGTCTTGATGTCATCTCGGACGAGTTCGAAAATGGGTCACGTCAGGTCAAAAACTAGGTCACTAGGTCAAATTGTAGAAAAACATTGTGTACGCTCTAGAGGCTACATTTTCAGTCCAAAACTCTTGAAAGATAGTCAGAAAGTTTGTCTTGATGACATCTCAGACAAGTTCGAAAATGGGTCATGTCAGGTCAAAAACTAGGTCACTAGGTCAAACCTTAGAAAAACCTTGTTTACGCTCTAGAGGCCACATTTTCAGTCCGATACTCATGATACTTGGTCAGAATGTTTCTCTTGATGATATCTCAGACGAGTTCGAAAATGAGTCATGTCGGGTAAAAAACTAGGTCACTAGGTCAAATCTTAGAAAAACCTTGTATACGCTATAGAGGCCACATTTTTAGTCTGATACTCATGAAACTTGGTCAGAATGTTTGTCTTGATAATATCTCTGATGAGTTCGAAAATGGGTCATGTCGGGTCAAAAACTAGGTCACTAGGTCAAATCTTAGAAAAACCTTGTGTACGCTCTAGAGGTCACATTTTCAGTCCAAAACTCTTGAAAGTTGGTCAGAGTGTTTGTCTTGATGCTATCTTGGACAAGTTCCAAAATGGGTCATATATGGTCAAAAACTAGGTCACTAGGTCAAATCTTTGAAAAACCTTATGTATGCTCTAGAGGCCACATTTTCTGTCCAATACTTTTGAAAGGTGGTCAGAATCTTTGTTTTGATAATATCTACAATGGGAAAATGGGCTATGTTTGGCTAAAAAGTAGGTCACCGAGAGAAATTCTAGAAAAAGCTTGTGTACAAGCTAGAGGCCAAATTTTCAGTCCAATAATTATGAAAGCTTGATAGAATGTTTGTCATAGTATCTCGAAAGAGATTAAAAATGGGTCATATTTGGTCAAAAGACTCAGGTGAGCGACTTCAGGGCCATCATGGCCCTCTTGTTCCTTTTGCCACAATGTTTTCACATTTATTAATCTTTGCAATCCCCTTTTTATAATGATGTTCATTGTACATATCTTTCAGGAACACTTTAGCAAATGACAAGATTTTAGACTTGTCCAAATTAGAAGCGTTTGCAAATTACAAAGATGACCTCAAATACTGAAATTTGTTTTTGTTGTGGTAGTAAAAACATTGTGGGAAAAGGAGAAAATGCTTGTTACCAGCATTTTTAGCTCACCTGAGCACAAAGTGCTCAAGGTGAGCTTTTGTGATTGTGCTGTGTCCAGCGTCAGTCGTGCATCATGCATATTTACCTTGTGTACGCTGTAGAGGCCACATTTTCAGTCTGATACTCGTGAAACTTGGTCAGGATGTTTGTCTTGATAAGATCTCAGACGAGTTTGAAAATAAGTCATGTCGGGTCAAAAACTAGGTCACTAGGTCAAATCTTAGAAAAACCTTGTGTACGCTCTAGAGGCCACATTTTCAGTCCAAAACTCCTGAAAATTGGTCAGAATGTTTGTCTTTATGATATCTCGAACGAGTTTGAAAATGGGTCATGTTGGCTCTAAAACTAGGTCACTTGGTCAAGTCTAAGGAAAACCTTGTGTACGCTCTTGAAGCCATATTTTGTGTCCAAAACTCTTGAAAATTGGTCAGAATGTTTGTCTTGATGATACCTCAAACGAGTTTGAAAATGGGTCATGTCGGGTCAAAAACTAGGTCACTAGGTCAAATCTTAGAAAAACCCTATGTATGCTCTAGAGGCCACATTTTCAGTCCAAAACTCCTGAAAATTGGTCAGAATGTGTGTCTTGATGATATCTCGGATGAGTTCGAAAATGGGTCATGTCTGGTCAATAACTAGGTCACTAGGTCAAATCTTAGAAAAACCTTGTGTACGCTCTAGAGGCCACATTTTCTGTCCAAAATTCTTGACAGTTAGTCAGAATGTTTGCCTTGATGATATCTCAGACGAGTACAAAAATGGGTCATGTTAGGTCGAAAACTAGGTCATATCTTAGAAAAACCTTGTGTAGGCTGTAGAGGCCACATTTTCAGTCCAAAACTCTTGAAAGTTGGTCAGAATATTTGTCTTGATTATATCTTGCATTGGTTTGAAAATGGGTCATGTTGGGTCAAAATCTAGGTCACTAGGTCAAATCTTAGAAAAACCTTGTATACGCTCAAGAGGCCACATTTTCAATCCTATACTCATGAAACTTGGTCAGAATGTTTGTTTTGATGATTTCTTGGACCAGTTTCAAGTGGATCATTTCGGGTCAATAATTAGATCACTGAGTCAAATCTTCAAAAAACCTTTTTCAGTCAAGTACTCAGAAAAATCTTGGTAAAATGTTTGTCATAATATCTCAAAAGAGATTGAAAACGGGTCATGTTTGGTCAAAAGACTCAGGTGAGTGACTTTGGGCCATCATGGCCCTCTTGTCTCCTTTTTCCACAATGTTTTCAAAAGCCTCAGGGCCGTTAAAACTTGGGATTGTGTGGTAAAGTGTTAAAGATAGAATTTCTGTCAAATGCATAGGAAAGATTTAGAGAAAAGGAGCAAATACTGTCATGCAGATGCCTGTTTTCTTGAAATATTTTCAAAATTTGACGTCTTTAGCAGTATATTAACTCTTTACTACAAAATTCTTAGTGATAACAGCACTGAAGAGGAAGGCTTTTAAAAACATTGTTGGAAAAGGAGAATGCTGTTAACGAACATTTTCTCATGTTCCCACAATAATGTCTCTCCTACAATAGACCAATTTCACTTTTGAAGTCATATTTATTGTGTGTTGTCTGTTAGTGCTTTTAGTTTGGAAATGTCTAAAATTTTGACAGGATTTTTGAATCTGAAAGCATTTGCAGTTGACAAGTTAACTACAACCCAAACGAAAGGATTTATCTTTGAAATTGATGAAAGTATTTTGACAAAAAGAAAAAATGCTGGTAACCAGCATTTTCTTATTTCCCTTCTATGCTATCAAAAGCTTTCTTCCTCTGGGTTATTTGAATACATTTTTTTTGGGGGGGGGGGGGTTTAATCATATTTGTATGTTGATGGATTCAGTCTACATGTTAAGAATATTCAATACAATCTTCATTGACTGACTAATTTTTCAACAACAATTTCTCATTTAGAAGTGCTGTTCTTTTCTGGTTTTTATCCCCCGCCGTAGGCTGAGGGATATAGTTTTAGCATTGTCCATCCGTCCGTCTGTCCGTTCCAGTCTTTTTCGGCGGGGGATATCATTTCTACGAAATTGCTTGTTTGGTTTACATTTTTTTAATGTATTGAATTGATTTTGAATAGGAATTGGGCTAGAGCCAAAGCTATTGAAATAAATGTGATTTATTTGTAATAGAGTTGGTTTTTATTTGTCTGTTATATCCTTCACATATCCTTTGTTTGTTTGATGTTAAGCCTTTAACACATAATCCTGAATTTTAACAACCCTTTTAACAACAGACGAGTTTTGAAAACTTTGTGGAAAAAGGAGAAAATATACATTTTCAGTCCAATACTCATGAAAGTTAACCAGAATGTTTGTCTCAGTATAATCTCAGTCAAGGTTGAGACTAGGTCACATCTCAAAAACTAGTTCACTGGGACAATTTTAGAAAAACCTTGTGCACACGTTAGAGGAAATATTTTCAATCCAACACCAAAAACTCACAGGCTCAAGTGAGCGATTCAGGGCCATCATGGCCCTCTTGTCTCCTTTTCCCACAAAGTTTTCCAAAAGCTTTCTTCCGTATGGTTTCTAGAATACAGGGTTGTTTGGTTATGGGATGCAGTACAAACACAGTTGAAAGACCCCTTGTCAGCTGATGTATAATTCGTGGTCGTCAATAGTGAGAGTGATTAGTAATTAGGAAAATCATATCCGCTACTTACACATAGGTCTCAATCTAAACCCTTTATCAAACAATCCTAAGTTTAAACGACCCTTTGAAAGAAATCTTTCTGGTAACCAGCATTTTCTCTTTATCCCACAATGTTATGGTTTTCAATTGGACTAATGTACATCAACAATTTTGTCGTCTGGTAGAGAGTTAAAACGACTGGTTTGAAATGATCAACACTGTTTAAAACCACATAATGCCAACTTTTAATAACCCTGAAAAAGAAGCCTTTTGAAACATTGTTGGAAAAGTAGTAAATGCTGGTAACCAGCATTTTCTCCTTTTCCCACAATGGTTTCAACCCTATCAAAGAAAAACTGCACCATTTGAGGCACATTGAAATTGTTGTCTATAAATGCTTTCAATTGGGACAAGGCTAATATTTTGTCGTCTGGTAAAGATTGAAGATGGACCTGTTGATGATCATGATAGAACCTAACCATTTATTGTATTTCGATGAATGTGGACCAGGATCAGAGAGCACGGATCGCACGGTACTGACGTACAGGCTGACCTAGTCATAAACTCATAAACCGCAGACAGAAAAAAAAGGTAACAGTGACAGAGTGTCGTTACAAAATAGTACAATGTTTATAGGAACCTGCCTAAGAACGTTTTTACAAACATTGTGGAAAAAGCAGACGTTGGTATACCCTTCAAACTAAATTTTCAGATGTATCGAAGACAAACAGCCTACATCAATTGAGCGAAATGTATTTTGTCGTCTGCAAAGCCTTCTCATATGGACGGGTCTAAAATTTTGACGTCTGCTAAGAGAGTCTATGCAAGCTTTAAGAATCTTGAAGCTTTGGAAAAATTATGTCTTAAGACATGAATACATATTGAAACATTGTTGCGAAAAAAAATACATTGCTCCTTATGAGTAAAGAGTGACAGTGGTCGAGATGGATCCGGCTACTTGTCGATCACGTGAGGACCTTCTCCGGTAATTTCCGGTCCAACCATTTAGATGTTGCACGGTAACGTCCGGTGTGTAAAATAAAGACGTAGAAGGATACGGTTTCACAATGGCCAAACGAACTTATACTTGGGGAATTTTCTTAGTGATGTTTTTCTGCGTTTCAAGTGAGTGTTTGGTCCTGAACAATGACACACAGATTTGTAAGGAAAAACAGCAGTTACCAAAAGGTTCCTTTTTTTTTCTCATTTATCCGGTAGAGTTTCTTCTTGGTGGGCCTGCAGTTGAAAATATACAAACTCATATTTAACCTTTAGGCTGCTAAGCGCGACTCACTGACCTTTTGCGGACAGTGTAGATCAAGATCAGGCTGCACAGAACGTGCAGTCTGATCTTGGATCCCACTGTCCGATAAGGAGATATTTTTGCCGTAAAAAGCTAACTTTGAAATAGCAAAATTGGGTTTTTACTATCGACTTAAAAGTTTCATTTCACTTATTTGGGAGGATATGGATTAAACAAATCTGTGTGAAACAGAACGTGAGGCGAAGTTTGAAATGCGTTAGAAATCCTCAGCATGCAAAGATAACGGAGTTCAACTTTCAAATAAAATAGGTTAATGACCTTGCCACAGCAGCTGACGGCGTTAAAACATGGTAACATGGTGAAAATCAACATTGGTTAATCTTTTGCAAGATGAACTTTTTTTAGACTAGACTAAGCATTTACAAACGACAAATTAAATGTGGCTTAAATAATTGGGTTTGCCTTTTAAATAAATAGAAAACTTATCACGAACAGAACATATGCTTGTAACCAGCATTTGCTGCTTTTACCACACTTTTCAATAGCCTACTTACATAGGGTAATTGAAACACACGATTGCATGGTATAGGAAAATAGTAATTAAAGACGGAAAATCGTAGGAAAAGGAAAAGAAACTGATCAACATTCTCTTGCCAATATGTTTGCAAGAGTGGTCTGCTGCAAGACATAGCAAGACATCTGCGGGAGGTAGTATATGCGCTCTGAGGAAAGGGGGTTTATTATGTCGTAATACTTTATATCAAGCATACCCTCATATCACTTCATGATATGGATCGATAGTGTCCAAACAACTGCTGAATTATGAGCTAGAATGATCCTTTGCCATGCATAAAATTCACCAAAAGCAAAAAAGGTTTGCTTGCACAGGCTGTCTTGGTCAATATCTTTTTTTTAGATCCATTTAAACGCCTTTTCATAGGAGCATGCCTAATGTAATTTGAACAAAATGGTCTTTGTTCCATTTGCAGTGTTCCTGCAGAACGAATGTTCGAAGGAGGTTTTGGTCAAAACTTCAATCCAAGTTCTACCAACCAGCCAGCCTTTCAGTATTTTGAAAAACTGTCTGAACTGCACCTTGACATTACGAACATTGGAAGGCAGACATTTCACCGCTACCTTGTACAGCCTGGCCACTGAAACTGGACAAGATGGTCAGTGTGACCTGAACAGGCTGGATATTTATAACGGCGACGATGTATCTGATGAGCAGCGTTTAACAAGTAAGTTTTATAGTAGTCAAGTACATAACTGTTGTTGGCCCTCCTTATTCCACCCTACCGTATGACGGCATGCAACGCGTTGCTCGAGATTTTTAAAGTATAATAGAGTATATCATAATTGGCCTGCCACACGCGAAAAGGGGTATTCGGACATTTGCGTAAAGTGTCATCGCGGATCAGCCTGCGCATTCCGCGCAGACTGATCCGAGACGACACTTTACGACTACATTCGATTTTGTCCTACAGTAGACTTGCACAAGACAGAAAATTACATAAGAACGGAAGGTGTCGTCTCGGATTAGCCTGTGCCCTTTTTCGCGCGTTGCAGGCCAATTATTATATGCGTAGGCAACAAAGTTTGCCGTTTTCAGCTATAGTAAACGACAGACATACGAATTCGAGTTACTGTATTTATTACTGATCGAAGCTTCGGGGTTCATGTCATTGAGACTTGAGACTACTAGGTTTGTTTTGTTTCGTTTACTTCAGACAGTAGCGGTATTTGTGGATGTGACCTTCTCTCCTACACAGGGTTCGAAACGTCTAACAATACAATGACTCTGGTCTTCGATACCAAATGTCAATCAACGACTCAACATGGAGAATTCAATCTCATTGTGACCTCTGTAGAAAATGGTATGTCTATTGTTAACTTTTTCGACAAAGATGACGACGACGACAAGAACAACTCTGACGACGACGACAACAACAACATTTATTTCTTTAACTACATAATCTATGATCTGTCTGTAAAAATATAGCTCTCTTCTCTGCTCAAACCGTCGGTAGTGAGAAGTCTCACATTTTTTTCGATGTAGCTGTGTAAGTAGACTTTTCACCTACTTCTTGGTATAAGTCTCGATTAAATAGATGTTTATTTTGCGGACCTATTTGCGGGTCCATTTATAACACAATGTAGAACGGCTGCACCGCAAATCGATACCCCACCGGCGCGTATTCATACCTTAGCCAACAGATATTGTAGGGGATGATTTTTTTCTTGTACAGTCTACATGAATTTCAGACAAATCATCTTAGGCAGCAACAATGAATTTGATTAATATTTAAAATTTGGAAATATTTCTGAGTGAAAATTTCAATTTTCAATTGTAAAATAATGAGGAAAAAGTGAAAACTGCTGTGTTGGTAACTTTTCACTTCATGTATTTTCTTCATAATAAATCACAAAAGTGTTTCAATATTCGGGTCCCAGTACCTCTTAGTTCGTCATTTATTTTTAGATCTTTTTTGTTACTTTAAGTGAAAAACATTGCTTGCCATCTACTTGGTAGCGCTTTCTGCAGACAACCACATTAAAAATTTAGAATTTTCTTAAATGGTATCCAATTTAAACAATTTCGTAGATATATATGTGTGTACATGTATTTACAATCGAAGTTTACAAATATAAGTTTATTGCAAGCCGGCGGTACTCATTTTCAAACTAATATCTTTCTTTATAACCTTTTGAATCAGAAAAATCCGACGACAAGAGTCATTGTGCTGGTCAGTTTGAGTGCAAAGACGGTACGTGTATTGACAAAAATCTCGTCTGCGACGGAAAGTTCAATTGCGAAGATCACTCGGACGAAACTGGATGTGAGGCAAGAAATTGGACATGTAAGTATCAGTTTCAATGTGGAAATGGTCAATGTATCGATAAAAATCTAGTTTGTGACGGCACGTTTAACTGTTTGGATCACTCAGACGAAATAAATTGTACGAACACAAGAAACGGAACTTGTCCAGGAGAATTCGAGTGCAGGACAAACCTGGAGTGTATCAACAAGAACCTCGTCTGTGATGGTGTAAACAACTGCGGAGATTCGTCTGATGAGAAAGGGTGCTCTTTTTATCGTCGTCTGCCACGAGTTTTGTTGTATGTGTTGATTGGTGTATCATGTCTTTGTTTGATCGCGTTTCTTGTCATTGTGATAATCTTGTGCTGGAGGTATTGTACGAACGCCGGTAAAATAGCGAGTACATACAGGAGACTGACCTAGCTGTAACCAAGAAAATGAGCACTAGAGAGCCATGTAAATGAAATAGACATAAACAGTGTTTTACCAGGGCCTACTTTGGTTAGCTGTATGTACCATGTTTGTGATTGCTTATCTGCAAAACTGGAATGTGCAGCTTTTAAAAGGCCTTTCGGAAAAAATCAATCTCGCCATTAAAGTTGGACCAGTCTAAAATTTTGTCGTCTGGTAATGAGTTGCTACTTGGCGGCTCACCAATCGGCTATATCAGAACGACTTTAGCCACCGTCGGGATTCTTACCCTCGACATCCCTCTCTATATAGGCGGACGCCTTCAACTCACAAACCGCGGAAACGGTTAAAGTAACTCAAAGAAGTTCACTGCTTAAGGATCTCACCGGAATAAGTTTTTCTCACGTATATAGTGATGGAATAGATTTATTTAGCATAATGAAAAATTTAGGCATTCATAGGTCAGATGCTTTAACTAGAGGATGTATGTATGTATTCCCCTCCCTCCCCCCCCCTTCCTTTCTCTCTCTCTCTGTCTCTTTCCCAGCATATTTGTTTCATTCAACCATTCTTTTATCTTTCATTCGAATGAATTTATGATAAGAATAACGAGTCTTAGGTTATAGAGTCACAAATCTCACACATTGTTTACTGTTGGAGTATCTCCAAAGTTTTTTGTGCTTGTTTTAATAAACTTGAACTTGAACCAATACTCATTCAATCAACCGTAGATCTATATAACGCACGTATCTTTTCTTCATGTGTGACAACCCGAATAAGGTCTTTGTCATTCTAACAGTTGTTTTAACGCACTGCATGGGTTTAATTTGGTGTTCGTAAAAACTAAGGTGGGATAAAATCAATGAGCCATGCTCTGTGAAAAGGGTGTTCAGTGCATTTGCAAAAAGTTACGACTCTGGTCTGCGCAATCGCGCAGGCTGACCCGGTTCAAAACTTTTTGCTATTGGTCAGTGTTCAGCATGTGAATGGACTAGTCTATCTCATGATTCAGTCGGTTGTTGAACAAATTAGATTTTACAGATCCATAATTATGTAACGACTTGCTTGGTATGATATGGCTTGCAACACGTGAAAAGGGGCATTCGGACATTTGCGTAAAGTGTCGTCTCGGATCAGCCTGCGCAGTCCGCGCAGGCTAATCCGAGACGGCACTTTACGACTACATTAGATTTTGTGCTACAGTAGACTTGTGCAAAACAGAAAAATTACATAAAAACGGAAAGTGTCGTTTCGGATTAGCCTGCGCGGACTGCGCAGGCTGATCCGAGACGACACTTTACGCAAATGTCCGAATGCCCCTTTTTGCGTGTTGCAGGCCATATATCACGCAGATGCATTAAACTCCCCTTTGCCAAAGCATTCCCCAAATGAATAAGCTCTGGCAGTGATGTGACAGAAACATTCGGCATACCTCGGGTGTTGGGAGCCATCAAGTTAGATGTAGGTACGGAATAGGCCGAATCGTGACAAGTGGTGACAGAAATACTCTATCACTTAAAAGCAGTGTACAATACCTTCCAAATAAACCTCAGTATACACATGTATTTCTCCTTTGCGTCACATGTTCTAGTTCGTAGCCTGTTCATTCGGCAAACCTCGGGTGGTCCGTTGATCAAACCTGTTTCCCTATTAGACTTTGTTACGGAATCGGCCGATTGTAACGAGTAAAGCGACGGATCACCCGAGGTCTGCCGAATGGAGTGTAGCCTGCTCAGTAATGCATCAACAACAAATATTTACAAATACAGACAAGGAAAATCGTGACCACAAAAACTCAAGGCAAGTCTTTTATTGCTTTCAACAAGATGATTATTTTACATAGTTATAAACTCTGAAAACAAAAACTGGGATTTTATTAACACTCGAAACCTTGTAAACTTAGAGCTTTAAAAGATTTAACACAAACTTGTGATAATACTTCAAAACATTAAACTCTTTACAAGACAACAAACTGATTCGTAGATTTGCCTAAATTGAAAGCATTTGCAGACGAAACAGTAAATTAAGCTCAAAAGATGGGATTTGCCTGGGAAAAAGAAAGAAATATTACGGGAAAAGGGGAAAATAATGAAAAGAAGCCTTTTGAAAACAATGTGGGAAAAGAAGAAAATGCTGCTAACCAGCATTTTCTCCTTTTCTCACCATGTTTTCTCCCTTTCAAAGCCGAAGTTCATCACAGGTGATCCACAGTTATTTTGCTATCTGCAAATGCTTTCAAAATGGACTGGTGTAAAACGTTGTTGTGTGACAAAGAGTTAAACCCCTTTCACAGAGAATGACTCACATATCTAAGTGTGGAAAATATACAAGACCAGTCAAACTTCAGTACCCGTTCTTATGAAACTGTAAAGCTTAAATTTAACGAGAACAAATTACAGCTTTAAAAGTTAAGACAGTATTATATGAGATGTATTAACTCTACCAGACAACAAAATTGTAGATCCATCCATATCAATAGCATTTGCAGACGACAAATTCAATGTTGTCCATATTATGGGATTTGTCTGTAAAAAAGTAGCAAAAACTTGGTGGAAAAAGAGATACCGGCATTTTCTTCTTTTCCTGCAATGTTTTCAAAAACCTTCTTCGTCAAGAGCTGAGCATGACAAACAAATTTTAGTAAACAAGCCCTGATTTTTCAACAGAAACTTGCTGCCATGAAAGGGGAGCGATGTATAAAGTTCAAATGTTCACTTGTTATCTTATTGTTCATTCAAGTTGAATAAAAGAAAAAGTGTTAAACGGGTAAATGCTAAAATTGCAAACGCAAGCTTCAACGGCAACAACTATTTTTTCCTTGGAGGCAGGGGGATGGTACTGATTCAATAATTGGGTTGCAACAAGCGAAAAGGGGCATTCGGACATTTGCGTAAAGTGTCGTCTCGGATCAGCCTGCGCAGCCCGCGCAGGCTAATCCGAGACGGCACTTTACGACTACATTAGATTTTGTGCTACAGTAGACTTGCGCAAAACAGAAAATTACATTAAAACGGAGTGTCGTTTCGGATTAGCCTGCGCGGATTGCACAGGCTGATCCGAGACGACACTTTACGCAAATGTCCGAATGCCCCTTTTTGCGTGTTGCAGGCCATACGTGAAATCATTTAACTGAAACAAATTCGTAATAGAGAACTGAAAACATCCTTTTATAATATGGTTGATGTTCAGTGAATAAGTTTAAAAGAAAATGAGTAAGTGAGAACATATGAAGACAAAGGTTGAAATAGTTGGTTAGGAGAGATTTCTCCTTTGGTCACATTGTCTGCTGCAGTGTGCATACAGTCTTCTGCAGAAGATACAGAAGTCTGAACATACATGCATTAAATTAGTAAACAGGCAGAAGAGCTATTTGTTTAACTGCATATTCATGGTTCGTGTCCACCAACAATTCGTAAGAACATTCTTCGTCTTGTTCTCAAGAATTTCCTGAATTTGAAAGTAATGGTCACACCTTTAACCTGTCTTACCTTTTATGTGTTTGTTTTGCAATACTGTGTATGTCAGCAAAGGCTGAAGTTATCATCTGAGAGTAATACATGTATACCTGTATACCTAACAATGATAAAATCAACATTCATTGACGAGACCAATTACAAAACTGGCTAAAAATGACAAGCACAATTCATAAATAAGTCATGCCCAAGACAGTTTAAATGCATCTGCAAAAAGTATCGACCCATGTCAGCCTGCGCAATCCGCGCAGGCTGACCTGAGTTGAAACTTTGTGCCTTTTACAAAGGACCATTCTACCTCGTGATTCAGGAAGTTTTCAGACAAAATGGATCCATATTATGCGAGGACTTGCTTGGTATACTGCATTGCAAATGTGCATTAAACCCTCTTTTGCAAGAGCGCCGCTCTTTTGACAACACTGTTTATGAGGAGATGATATTTTTCCTATCATATATTTCCATCCTTATTTCAAAGCACATAAGATGTTAGATAATATTTTACTGCAACTTGACCAAATGATAATATACAGTTTCAAGCAAAGTTCATGCAGCCTGTGAAATAAAGTTTGAAGAATCACAGTTTAAAGCAAAGTTAATGTTGAAAGTTGAGAGTTTTTGACATACAGTTTTCCATGAATCTGCACCATGATTTGGGAGACAAATTTCTTTTTTGTGACCACCAGTGGTACCACCACAAATCTTATGCTTTAATCTCAACAAAACTCGTATGATAAATAATAATAAAAAAAAATTTAGCACTTTTATATACTACAGATACACACTAAAACATTACCACATACAGACTATTTATTTTCGTCTGGCAGGAAATTGTTCAAAATGAGCAGTGTCTACTTTTTAAGATAGAGCTACCACGTTTTCATACGTAAACGGTAGTCTTGTGTTGATTATTTATATTGTACAAGGGTGCTTTTGAAGTCGTCTGCTTTCAGGCCGTGTGAGAAGATGAGCAAGGTAGATTCAGTCAACTTTGGCCACTTTTCCGGCAATAACACTAGCAGTCTAACTATTTAAGAACGCACATCTGAACTGTTTCGTGTCACTGTATCATAAGCAGGGGGCGGTTCTGATGTGGGTTCGATTGAGATATTGAAGACTTCTGAATATTCTGGAGGCGGGGCGTTTCTCATGGCAACACTATAGGTTGGAGGCGGACTGAATGCTCGAAGACTGTATGGGGGTGGAGCTACATCGTTCCCGACGTCATACGCGGGCGACTGTTCCGGTAGTGTAACGTTTGCTATTGCACGATCTGTTGAAACTGTGTTCTGAGTAAATAAAATAACTTTTAGTCACACAAAAAAATTATTAGACTTATTTTTAGAGGACAAGTAATAAGGGGGCAAAAAAGATGGGATTTGTTTTGAAGCGGGTAGTTTGTTTCAAAGGCAGTGGATCCAGCAATTTTTTCTTCTTTCGACGACTTTTAAAACAGCCGTCCTCATAATTGTCGTTAGAGGACAGGGGCATTTAGTAAATGGTTAAACCCTGTACCACACAATGCTGTGTTTTAACGACCCAAACGAATAAAGCCGTTCGAAACATTGCGGGAAAAGGAGAAAATGCTGGTAAGCAGCATTTTCTCCTTTTCCCACAATGTTTTCTACCCTTCCTAAAAGAAATCACATCATTTGAATAAAATCAAATATGTCATCTGCAAATGCTTTCAATTTGTATGAATCTAAGATTTTGTCGTCAGATAACTTGGAAGTTAATGCACCTTTACAGGTAGTCGTGAACAGTTTTAGCATTGTTGTTTGTTGCTGTGAACAAAGATAATAAACATGACAGTTAGTGAACATCTAAACCTAAAATCATCTCTGAAGAGAGAAAAACTCGATATGTGTGTGTAAGGTTTTTTTTTCACATAATATCTCGAAATAAGTTGCTTACACAGAGATGTCCGTTTATTTTCCATTGAATCGAATGACGACAATTCACGCAGAGCTTGTACTTTTTTATAAAATGTCCACTTGGAAAGTATTTATGCAGCTTATGGAAGGATTCATTTTCTTCCTACCCCAGTCACTGTAACAACGATATGCTAATATGGGTGATCAGTCAGTGGCTTGTATAAAGTGTTGTGGGTAGTACTAGTAAAAGAAACTCTAGAAAAGCCGCCCTAATATGATTAAAACACCCTTGAAATCGGTGTTAACTCTTCACCATATGGCAAAATTTTGAAGTTGTTTATATCGAAGGTACATCGAAGGTATCTGCAGTTGAAAAAATAGATGCAGCTGTGATAATATGATGGCTTTGAACAGATAACCCTAATTTTCTGCTTTACCCACAATGTTTTCCACAGCCTTTTCCCCTAAGGGTCGTCATAAGCCTATTTTGTTTGGTAAAGGGTTAAGGTTGACTGAATGGTGTTTTTCGCCGCTCTTAACATTATTTCAGTGATTTCGCGGCGACAGTCCACATATTCATGTATGTCCTGAGTTTTACCAGTACTAGGATATGACTCCTAAGTGTCTTGCCTAAGAACATTCGCACAAAAGGTCCCGTGCTTTCAATTAGGTTACGAGTCCTACACTATACCACTAAGTCACGAAGGACTCCCAAAGGATTGAAGACGTAGTCTAATAAACAAACCATGAGTAATAGATATACGTACCTGACAACAGATCCTGCAACAACATCCTTTCAATTTGGAACCGGATTTTTTAATACCAGTAAAACAAGCACCAAAACAACCCCTCAAGGTTAAACACCAACATACACAAAGGTCGTGACAACAACAACTGTCTTCACATTTACACCTCTCCGACCATTTTGTCTTGAAGCACAAATTATAAAGAATGGCGGATAGAAAAATAAAAACTAGCGCTGATCCGATTGTGTACAAAATTCGGACAGCATACGATATTTCTTCATCTTCATCAACACAGTCTGAATTGTCTCCACATGGATTGTGGCCTTGGCATTTCAGGGTCGAAGGAATACAGCGACCATTGTTGCATTCTGTTTGACTTTTATCGTCATCATCAAGACAGGCATCTGAAATGACATCACTAAAGTTCAAATTTCTATAAGTGTAATCAGTAGTTTACCTTATTGCCAATGTCTGTTTTACGGTTGAAGAGCTTTTGTGAAACCTCCGTCTTTCTTGTCTGGGCAAGGATTAGTTTATTGACGGGCACTGTGAGCATGACCTTTGACAGAAACACCTCAAAATCAATAGAAGTCCTCTACATTTCATGGTTCGTGCCTGTATATGATTAAAGGACCTAGGTCAAACCACAGTGTACACTCTATCCGGACAAGTATTCGTACATCAACGGACCAACTGACCGACATAGGCCTATCAATCAACCAACAGACATGATGCAAGCAATATAACCCAGCTTCTTCGAAGTGCAGAATAATTATGGTAGCTTGAAAAAATGTGCTTTAGATTTATTGTGACCTTGACCCTTGAGGGCTTGGACAATTTTACATTCTGTCTGCATTTGAAGTGACTTTATAAAAATGAGCCTTCTCTTTTCTTTCTTTAGTTGAATTACTAACAAGCCTTTCTTTAACTCATTTATGAGGCTTTTTTTTCTTTTGATGATTTTGTATCTTTCCAACACACAACAAATGTCTTTTTCAAGTACATTTAGTTTTGACGCTTGGCAGTGACCATAACTCTTGAGTCCATTACAAATACGAGTACACAAAGGTATTTCCAGAGTACCCCATAGAGGTAATTCCAGGGGTTGCCAACAACCCTGCACTGTCCAATGTTTAAGGCATGTGATTTTTAAGATGGATGCCCATGAGTTCAATTCCGGATGGAGTTGATTGTAGGGAATACGAGGGACACTTGTCCCTGGCCCTAGCCACTAGTAGATGACCCCGCAAGCAGGTATTAGTGTACTGTTACCGCGATACGAGTGAAATACTGTTGATAACGGCCTTACACACCTTCAACATAATTTCGGAGTTTGATGAAGGCAATTTCCACGTTTTATTAATGTGGGAAAGCAGCAGGTCGCTCAGAAAGAGCGAAATGCATAGTACTGGTTCAAAATGCACTGGAACACACAGACAGACCTGTATATCGGTCACCGTTATATAACTGTGATACTGTTGTAGACACAAAACAAATCAAAACTGAACAAATCAAAGATTACCTGGGCTGTAAGCATTTACAAAAATAATGACATTAACACTGGGTACAGTGGCATTCCAGGTGAAGGTAAACTTGAGGTAAGCCATCCACGTGGTGTAGGACACTTGATTGTAAGAGCTATCACAGACTTGTCCGATATCTGTAAATAAATCGGGATCTGTGAAAAGGGAGTTTAATGCACCTCCGTGAGCAAGGCATAGAATAAAAATGGATCCATAAAATCTATTTTATATTAACAACCGGTTGAATCATGAGGTGAACCGGTCCTTTAACATGCAGAGAATTGACAAATAGCAAGACTTTTCGACCCAGAGCAGCCTGCCTGTCCGTACAGGCTGACCTATGTCGATTCTTTAAATGCAGATGCATTAAGCCCCCATTCAACATTATATTTTATACATACAATTAATTTTCATTTCGTTTTACCAGCCAGACATCTTTAATTGTATTATTATCACGATGTCATCTTAGTGACTCAATTCTTTTAATCCACTTTCTCCTACAAACTACGACCTTTCTTCGCCTTGTAAAGAATATGCCTACAGCTTTTGCAAACATTATGGAAAAATGATTAAATTAAAGAGTTAATTCGTTATGAACAAACTCGAACCTTTTCAACAAATGTTAAAATACATTGTTTATAAATACATGAACCATGCCCTGGCAAAAAGGGGTTTAATGCATCTCTGTGATGCATTATAGGCCTACCAGGCAAGTCACCACATCATTATGGACCCATAATATTTATTTTGTCTAACAAATGCCTGAGTTGTGATGTAGAATGGTCCTTGGACATGCAGAAAATTTTCAAATAGCAAAAAGTTTTGCGGACTCAGGCCAATCTGTGCGTACAGACGGTCTTGGATCCAAGATCAGAATGCACATCCTGTGCAGTCTGATTTTTAATCTATGCCGTCCGCAAAAGCCCCATGTGATCGTCCAAGACACATAAAGGGTTTAGCTATATAGTAAGCATAAATAAAGGTATGACCATGCATTGAACCTTTGAGTAACGAAATACGTGTCTCATAGTTCTTATTTTTTTGTCATTTTATGTAATCAACCCGTTATATGGGGTCCTGCGTGGCTCAGTGGTAAAGTGTGAGACTAGTAATCTGGAGGTCACGGGCTCGAGCCGCGCTGGATCCACTGGGCCCTTCGCGGGAGTGTCCTTGGGCAAGACACTTCAGAGCCCCAGCCTAGTACTAGTAAAACCCAGGAAAACATAAATATGTGAGCTGTCGCCGTGACATGACTGAAATAATGTTAAAAGCGGAGTAAAACACCATTCAATCAATCAATCAACCCTTTACCACACAATCCGAAAGTTTAACGATCCTGATAAAGAAAGCTTTTGAAAACGCTGTGGAAAAAAAAAGAAAATGCTGGTAACCAGTATTTTCTCCTTTTCCAACAATATTTTTTACCAATTTCTCATCCAATAAGCATCATTCCAGCCACACCTAAATCTCGCCTGCAAATGCTTTCAGTTTGGACGACTCCATATCTTTTGTCGTTTAGTAAAGAGTTAACCCCTAGGCTGCTAAGCGTGACTCACTGATCTTTTGCAGACAGTGTAGATCAAGATCAGACTGCACAGAACGTGCAGTCTGATCTTTGATCTACACTGTCCGATAAGGAGGTATCTTTTTTTCCCAAAAAATACGTTTGAAACAGTAAAAGTTTGGGTTTTTACCATCGAATTAAAGTTTCATTTCACTTATTTAACAGAATAAAGGTTGATAATGTACATAATCACGGTGTGATAAAATACCTGAATGCTGTAGGGTGGAATTCTGGGAGTTCCCGTTTTCAACTGTGAGCGAATATTTTGAGCAATCTGTCACATCTGTTTTAAAGTCAGATACGAAGAAATGTAAGTGAGAGAAGGCTGACGTGGACCTGGCCAAACTGACCGCGCACTGGCCTTGCGAAGGAGAAGCGTTTGTTAGATTCAAGGTAAGTATGGCACCGAATGTCCGGTCAGCATCTAAAGAAATCACCTGTCCGCAAGGATTGTCCATGGTATCTAGGTGAGAAAAATATAATGTTATATGTGAGAGAGAGAGAGAGAGAGAGAGAGAGAGAGAGAGAGAGAGAGAGAGAAAAGAGACAGACAGTAGATGAAAAAAGACAAGGTGACAGACAGACAGTAATGATGATGATGATGATGGCTGTGCTGAAATTTTCATTTAACTTTTGTAAAATTTAAGGTTTAAGTTGAAAATCAGTTACTCGAAACATGTAGAGTATATCAATTTAGTTGGTTGACACTGTCTGATATATCTGGCATAGAAAAGACATGAAATCAATTTTGTGTATCGGGGTCACTGGTTAAGGCTTTGGATTTGTGATCAGGTAACCCTGGTCCAACCCCCCTTATGGCACTAGTCACGCGAGAGTGTCCTTCGGCAAAGCACTACAGAGAACAAACCAAGTTCCTGTTTAGTCCAAGAACTACAAGACTTGGTACCCAATTATCGTGTCCTCATTTGACTGATACACTCATCCAGGAAAGTAAAACGCAATTCAAACAAACAATTGGAGGAACAATTCCTGACACAAAATAGTTCCTTGACTGTGCGTTGCCAAATTAACATGCACAGCATTTACAGAGCGGAATGAGCTTCACCTAATAACTCCCCTTGTTAAAAATCTTATCTCGTTAAGCACCGCTGTTGGAAAAGTGGCTTCAATTCATCACAGCTCATCACATAATTCTTGATCAATAGAATCCATTTTGTCTAAAAACCAACTGAATCATATGGTAGAATAGTCCTTGACAAGCAGAAAATTGACAAATAGGAAAAAGTTTCGACCCAGGTCAGCCTAAGCGGACTGCACAGGCTGACAGAGTCGATAGTTTTTGCAGATAGACTAATCCCCTTTTCACAGATCATGACTCATACATGTAGAATAAAAATATAAAAAAAAACATAACAGTTCTTCTCCAATTAAAAAATAGAGCAGCATACAGAACAGTGTAACAGAATACTAGTTTTTTTTTTTAATATACTTTAACACTTCGGCTGCTAACTTTTGAGGCTGGCGTCTACCAAGATCAGACTGCACAGAACGTAAGAGTCTGATCTTTTATCTTAACAGCCCAATACCTGCGGCTAGATTTTTTCCAGCCAGAAGAACGTTAAAATCGCAATAACTGGGTCATTCCTATCGCTTAAAAATGTTCACTTTATTCATTCAACAGTTTAGGCCTATGGGTTAACCCTTTACAAAACAATACCCAGTTTTAACGCCCCTAAATAGGATGGATTTTGAAAACAGTGTGGAAACAGGAGAAAATGCTGGTAACCAGCATTTTCTCCTTTTCCCACAATGTTTTCTACCCTTCCAAAAACAAATAGTTTTGTCGTCTGCAAATTCTTTCAATATGGACAAGTCAAAAAATTTTGTCATGTGGTATAGGGTTGACTTGAGCACACAAGGTTCGCCGATATGAAACAAATTTTCAAACATAGATCTAGATCTACACGAGTATAAAAAGTGTTCACAGAAATGTAATAAACAAAATAATACATAAGATAAATGTAGAAAAACAACGTAAACAAAAAGTGATAAACGATACTCACAATATCTGTAACCAGCCGACACAAACGATCCAATATTTATCCATACCAGTAAATATTTCACATTGTCCGCCATGTTTCTTCCGCTATTTCATAATTTTCAAAACACGTAGAACTAAACAAGACCATTTTTTGTCACCTAACCTTCATGTTTACAAGTGTTATTCACAAAGGTCGTATTTTGTGTGTATTGCCCTCGTAAAACTGACATAAAACAATGGACCAATAGACCCTCGCATAACGACCTATTTCAATACATAGATCAATACCATATAATATAGATCTACAGGTACTAAACTCCAACTTCAACGAACCTCACCCAGTGTTCTATATGCTAAACTTTTGGCATTCACCAATACGAGAAAATTCTAGATGAGCCCTCACAGACAGACAGCCAGACAGATAGACAAGAACGATAGGCCTACATAGATTCTCACGTGCGTACATACATACGAACATGCCTATATACGGACGTACGTGCATACATAGGGCCTACATGTATACCCTAGTAGTGCTTGTATAGCAGATGTTCATTCGATTAATTGAAGCGCTAAGGGTTAAGTATAAAAAAAGGTGATTATTGAGTGAACGACCGGATCCATAAATCTCAGGCATGTACGTATAGATCTACATGTATGTACTCTTTAAGTTCTACAGGTGGAGTAACAGTAATATGTACAGGTATATTTGACATTGCTGGGCATTCCGTGGTTATTGAGGCGTTCGTTTTGATATCAGTAAATCCTGGTACGATTCCAGTCTTGCAGTGCAGGCGACTGGGAGTGAACTTTGAACTTGTGCAAGGCATCGTAAAACCGGTCTCGTAATAGTAAACCCAAGAAAATTGCCAAGGGATAGTTTAAAGTGGATAATTTCGGTACTGGTGCCGGTGTTTTATAGATGCCATTTGTCCAAGTATTTAACTCTTGACCAAACGACAGAATTTTAGTCTGGTCCAAATTGAAAGTATTTGCAGACAACACATAAAAAGTGGCTGGAATGGTTAAATAATAGAAAACAATACGGGAAAAGAAGAAAATGCTGATCACCGGCATTTTCTCCTTTTCCCACAAAGTTTTCTAAAGCCTTACGGTTTATTCCAGAAGTTTCTTTGACCATTCATGACAAAACACTACACTTTTTTTTAACCCAGCGATTGCTAATTACACATATACTGCATCACAAAAGAGTAAAAAAAAAACCCAGTAGCAATTGCTCCATTAGTCTGCAGGAAGAACGCTGATCGAGCCGGAATTTGAACTCACAACCCCCGAGTCAGATTCTCCTTCAGTCCCCTTATCTTAAAAGTTGTCAGCCGCTAAACAAACAACAGTTTTGTTATGCGCAACTCAATGCGCTTAAAATTGCGCCGGACAGCGTAGATTAGATAAGTGTAGGTCAGCCTGATGATTACGATGTACCAACATGTGAGCCATGCACTGGCAAAAGGGGTTTAAGCATCTCTGTGATGCAGATACCAAGCAAGTCATTATATGATCATTGATCATGGCTCCATAAAGTCCATTTTGTGTAACAACATACTGAATCATGTGGTAAACTGGTCTTTGGACATGCAGAAAATTGATCGATAGCAGTCCGCGCAGGCTGACCTGGATCGATACTTTTTGCAGATGCATTAAGCCTTCTTTTCACAGAGCATGGCTCGTGTACTTTTTAAAAATTGAAAGACAGCGAAGAAGGCTATGTGATTTGTTTTGCTATATATCGTATATTTAAGTGTAGTGCAAATATCGATTATCGAAAAAAGTATAAAAAAGAAAATCAGTACGCATCTTCTCACGAAACTCGTTAATAAAATTACATCCATATAGAAGAGTGCGTATGAAAACATTGAAGGAAAAAAAGCAAGCTTTTATTACAAGTTTTAGCGCCTATTGCCAAATTCTTTACAAATATCATTTAAACATAGATCTATGCATGTTTTCCTTACGGTCATATGGTGTTCCTTTGTGACAATTTTGCTACTTTTTCGTTCGGTTAAAAAGGGGTTGTGTGGTAATGGATCAAGCCCTTATTTTCATCTTTCAAAATAAGATCTTCCGTGTTAAAATATAAGATAAGTTTATACTGAATGAACCAAGTTGTTTCGATAATTGTTATGTTGACGCCTCGATACGACTCACTTGTCTCTTTACCAAACGACAAAACTTTAGAATTGTGCAAATTGGAAGCATTTGTAGACGACAAATCAAATGTGACTCTAATGATTTAAACGTTCGAATTTGTCTTTGGTAGTCTAGAAAACATTTTGGGAAAAAGAGGAAATGCTGGTTACCAGCATTTCCTCCCTTTCCCACAATGTTTTCCAATGGCCTTAAGTTCGTTCAAACTCTGGGTCGTGTGGTAAAAGGTTCATAACACATTACAGTCGAAGCTAATGTTAAATATGGAGATGATAGCCTATAGAATTGACACTTATCTCTGTACATGACTTTTCTGTTTTGTTCAATAATTTTGATGTGTAGACCTTATATAAAATCTTCACAAGAAGCCCTTTCGGTCATTAGCTTTATTTCCTCAAAACTACGTTTCTACAGAAGGCTAAATGTCACAGAAAGAGAAATAGCACCAAGTTGTCAAGGCTCGATCAAAAGACCTTTTTCAGGCCTCGAGATTGCTCCGAAGTTTCTCATGGCTAAATAGTTAAAGTGTTGGAACTGTAATCAGCATTTTCATGGCTAAGCAGTTAAGGTGTTGTACGGGCTCGTATTTGTAATCAGCAAGTCTTGGTTTGACCTCCACTAGCAGGTCCGTACAGAGACACTGCCAGACACTGCATAGTCCCAGCGCTTGTTGGTTGTATTGAACAAAACTGTATTTTTTTTCCTTGTATAGGACGGGGGGGGGGGGGGGGAAAGGGAGGGGGCACCAGATTTTTGCCAAGGCCGTATTCACCAACCACTCTTAATAGTATTCATGGTCTAATTCTCAACAATTTTCTGAACCTGAAAGTAATGCATTTTGTTTTGCTAAACTGTGATTTGTCCAGTTGGTTTAGCCGATCAGAGAATATGTTACTTTTTTAAATCTAGAATAAAACTAAGAATGCTATGTAGAATGTTTGTTACATATGGACCCAAATTGGTGTCCTTCTTCGATATCCCATTTCTATCTCTGGACAAGAGCAAGGGCCATCTTATGAAGTACATCATTGTTTTATAGGCACTTTGAGAATGGTGCCATGTACTAGGTCCGTATTCACCAACCATTCTTAAGCCTTTTAAACATTCTTAGTCTAATTCTTGATTTGAAAGTAACACAACTTCTGATTGGCTAAACCATTTGGTTTAGCCAATCAGAAGTTGTGTTACTTTCAAATTTAGAAAAACCTCGGGAATAAGATTAAGAAAGTTCTTAAAACTGGTTGGTGCATACAGACCCTGATAATCCATCACTGACCCTTCTATTTCACTGGTGGTGATGCATTAAAAACACCAAAAGTAAAATATAGGCTTACGAAGGTGATACTTGCCTTCGAAGGAAACACTCAGTTTTTACCGAGCCTAATCATGTCTGGTGTCTCACTGGCATTTTCTGGTCGTTGACATCCATCAGCAAACGCTCTTGACTATCTCCGTAAATCTGACTGTAGTCTTTGACACTCTGTGAGCGATTTGTCGCATAGCAATCTCAGTCGATTTCTGGTCGATAGCGTCTGGGTGGGTAAAAAGTTCTTAAGAAATAGATTGGGGTTGTTATTAAAAGTAGTTGATGAATACGTACCCTGGTCGGTCAAAGAGAGCTTACAATACCGTCATCAGTTGCTGCAGTAAGCCTTCCTAGTCTCCATTGATTGCTGAAGGATCTTTAAAAAAGCATTATATGTAGACGGTCCGTATTGTGCGTCAAAGATTTCAATCGGTCGCTTCGAGTATTTCTGAAAAATGAACATTTGGTCGCACAATAAGTGCTAAAGGTCTCTAAAACTGTAACACAGACTTTTTAAACCAAAAGTTTTTTAGATCTTTTGGATACCAGGCAAAGTTTTTATCAATCGGTGACCTCACATTTCTTCGTCCTTCGTAAAAGGGACCTAACTGTCTGAGATGCAGGGCCAACTTACTTATCTCCCTTCCACCTGACTGCCGGTTTAACCGTGACGTTACTTTTGTGGTAGCAGTAACACTTTACTAAACGACAAAATGATACATTTCTCCAACATTTTCTTCTTTTTCCACAATGTTTTCAAAAGCCCTTTTTACTTGACGATCACTTGATTACGGGATTGCTGGCTAGAAGGTTAAAACCCACAGGGTACGCCCAGAACAAAGGCGAAAAGTCCACGTCTTATGCACTATTCTAGATTCTAAGATCTTCTGCTCAGATCGACGACTTTTGTAGCGGATGTTTCCTGAATACATTTCTTGCACAAGATAACTTTTATTATTCAGATGAGATTGGTCGGTCCAACTTGCTCGAGGAATTGTCCCTTAACATTACAATCCCGACTTTAAACGACCCTGAGAAAAATGCATTTGAAAACATTGTGGGAAAAGGAGAAAATGCTGGTAACCAGCATTTTCTTCTTTTCCCGCAATGTTTTCTACCATACGAAGGAAACTTTAATGTTTTCAGTAACAGTAATTTGTCCTCTGCAAGTGCTTTAAACTTGGACAAGGCTAAAATTTTATCGTTTGGTAAAGAGTAAAGATGCTGATATCAGCTTGGGTAGATGTATTTGTTTTGCAAAGCATCTAGTGCTCTAGTTATATGAACGAGTAGATGCGGATTCTCGTATACGGGTCTGCTAGCGTTTTGAGCTATTCATTCATTGCAGTCGGCGCTCCTTAGAAAAAATGTGATCAGTTTCTGTGTGCTGTTCCATACTTTTGCAAAGTTCACTCGTCCAGACTATCGTATTCGGTCTTTCTATGTTTTCTGAGTTTAAATGAACTTCTTGTAACTCTTTCGGCGCCAAGTAAATAAACTCGACCTCTTGCGACGGCAGAAAATACAATCCACTGAAACTCAGACAGATTTGTATTTCATATGCTTGACTTAACAAGCGAGAGGTATAGATCAAGATCAAGCTGGACGTTCTGTGCATTATGATTTTGTTCTTTACCGTCCACGAGCGGCCCTGTTTTCGACTATGGCTCTGATGTTCAACAGTATTTCAGCTATATCACGGCAACGGCTCACTTATATAATAAATGGCTTGCAACACGCGAAAAGGGGCATTCGGACATTTGCGTAAAGTATCGTCTCGGATCAGCCTGCGCAGTCCGCGCTGGCTTATCCGAAACGACACTTTCCGTTTTTATGTAATTTTCTGTTTTGCGCAAGTCTACTGAAAAACAAAATCTAAAGCAGTCGTAAAGTGCCGTCTCGGATTGGCCTGCGCGGACTGCGCAGGCTGATCCGAGACGACACTTTACGCAAATGTCCGAATGCTCCTTTTCGCGTGATGCAAGCCATATGTCATCAGCATAGAAAACGAACACAAAGCCACAACAACAACAAAAAAATGATAACAGCAAATGTCATTAGAAATGAACTACAGTTGTTAAATACTAAAAATGAGTTCAATTTATTTAAGATTGATATAGTCCAAAATAAATCACAGTAATTATTAATAGTAAAGGACTAACAACATGTCTGTATGAATGAATTAAATTTAGGTAAAAACTTATGAAGTATATCACAATAGTCAATTATGGACGGATCTTGAATAAATCATCTTAATCAAAATAATACACTATTTGTTTGGATTCTCACAAAAATGTTAAAAAGGTATATGAAAGTTTTACCCTTTATAAATCGATTCTTTTAAACATCCCTGAGGAAAGATACTTTTGAAAAAAAAATGTGGGAAAAGGAGAAAATGCTGGTATCCCACAGCAACTCTTTCAAGGACAATTTTTGTCATGTCAGCCCCATTTATTTTGTCACCTGCAAATGCTTTCAAATAAGAAAAGGTTTAAGTTTTTGTGGTTTGGTGAAGGTTTGCCTCTTCATCTATAAAAACCGGTAACACTCGGTGGAAAAAGAAGAAAATACTGATATCCAGCATTTTCTCCTATTCCCATGATGTTTTGAACAGTCCTCTTCCTCAGGGTCGCTAAAACACGGGATTGATTGCTAAGAAGTTACCAGTTACAAATAGTTATTTTAACCAATGAGAGGAGACAGTGTGTCCATCCCGTCTGATCTTGTTCTGCTCTCTGTGTGTTAAGGTAATCACGATGCACAGAGTTTAACCTTTCACCAAACAGTTTCATGTTTTAACGATCTTGATGAATTGAACAATTCAAATGCAAAGTTTCGAAAAATGAAAATTTAATTTCTTACTTCTTTTTAAATCTATAAGGACAAAATAAGAGGGCGAATATTTACACTAAAGTCAGTGTTAATGATGTTTATACAGTTTTGTAGACAGAGGAAAAAATAAAAATAAAAGAATGGTCAGAATCATAAATGCATATAATTCGGTCCTATCAACACTGTGCGAATATCTAAATTCTAATGGTAGAAGTTTGCGTTACTGGGTCATTGTTAAATGCTACTAGTATTTGTCAAAAGTTCTGTAGTAATTTTATACTTTGTTTTCCAGTATTAATTGCTAATTTTCTATTTGAACATAGAATACACGATCATCCAGTCAAACATAGAATAATCAATCTTCATTTTGTGCACAGATTAACCCTTATGCAGCTAAGCGCGATTCACTGACCTTTTGCAGACAGTGTAGATCAAGATCAGACTGCACAGAACGTGCAGTCTGATCTTGGATCTACACTTTCTGATAACGAGATCCTTTTTCTCTGAAGAATAAGTTTGAAATCGCATTTTTCGGGTTTTAAGTATCGGTTTGAAAGTTTTATTTATATTTATTTAGCAGGATAAGGGTTAAGTAAAACCGCTTTGTTATGTACAATCAGGAATAAAAGATTCAAAGCGAGGCGCAATTATACAAGGGAAAGAGCCCCGAATGTTGAAAGAGTAAAAACACTGGAGTCGTCCTCTCTCCATGACTACATCGTTTTTAATGTTATTCGCCTCTTTCAACATTATTTCAATCATTAACTGGGGATAGCTCCCTAGACAGTCACTGGTAACAGAAGTTAATTTGTCTATTTCCTTGCTTGGCTGCCTGAAAATAATATAGTAATGACTGTATTTGCAACAGACGACTTTGAAAACATCTGGTGGAATAAGGATCTTCAATATAAAACATATGATGAAACATTAAAACATATGAAAATGAAAAAAGGAGAAATTATTCCATACGAGCAATTTCTCGTTTTGTCACAATATTTTTCAATGGTCGTCTGCTGCAAGACACAAAAAGTTGTTTGCTGTTGGAAACTAAAATACATGTAGGCCCACTATCAACAGAAGTCTGTTTCAGTCTCTATGCGTTCTAAGGACTAATGGTGAAGAAACAAGTGTCATTTTCTGCCATACTTTTCTGTCTGTATTCCCGGTATTGAGCATATTCACCTGGAATGGTCAAAAAAGAAAAGGATTACATTAGATCCTGCGAACCACCGTGGGTAAAAATCATTGTGGCAACTGAAGACAACACTCCTCGCAATATTTCTTTTTTCCTTTTGCCACAATATATTTATATGTATCCATTAGTGTACTATATTAATGAATTTGTTACCATTTCAAATGCTCATAAAATTGTGGTGCTATTTTGCTTAATCTCAGATAATCGTAGTTACAAAATAAATAATAGATCTACAATAAATTTCATAAATTTCACCGATAAAACTAGTTGAAAACACTTTCTTGAATGATACGACTGTGTAACGTACAATGACGCTATTTCCTCATATACTACTGCAACATAAATCATTACAGTTTATTTTCTCCTATTTAATTTGGTATATAGCCGATACAAATGCACACACAAAAAAAGACAAAATTGAATAGATGTTGAAATGGTAAAAGATATTAAGGATCACCCTGTATTTTGGCTGCTTCTGCTGACAAGAAACACCAGTCTTGTTTTACATCTTTGGCAATACTAGCTGTGCACGCCCTGCTGAACACTGCAAACGCGAAAAGCCTGGCATAAAACTAAAAGTACCTTTAGCCTCTAGACCACTAAGGGCAACTTTTGACCTTTTGTGGCCAGTGTAGATCAAAATCAGACTATATAGAATGTGCAGTCTGATCTTGGATCTATACTGTCCGAGATGTTTTGTATTGTGCAAATGGCTTTGAAATTACATTTCCCCCATATTTACTGATGGCTTTAACCCTTCATCACACAATGCCGACTTCGAACGATCCTGGGAAAGAAGCCTTTGGAAAACCTTGTGAGAAAAGGAGAAAATGCTGGTAACCAGCATTTTCTCCTTTTCCCACAATGGTTTCTACCCTATCAAAGAAAAATTGCACCATTGGGCCACAAAGTTGTCCTCTGTAAATGCTTTCAATTTGGACAAGGCTAAAAATTCGTCGTCTGATAAAGGGTTAACTGTTCATTTTACTCATTCAGCAGGTTACCTCTTTACCAAACCGCAAAGTTTTAGACTCATCAAAATTGAAGGCATTTGAAGACGACTTTAATGTGCCTCAAATGGATGAATTTGTCTTTGAATTGGTAGAAAACGTTGTGGGAAAAGAAGAAAATGCTGGCTACCAGGATTGTGAGGTAAAGGATGATGGGTTAAAGGAGTAACACTGATGGAAACTTACTTGAATAATAATGCTCTTTCAAAGCGTCAAGCGATTTTGCACAGTTAACTAGGATGAATGTTCCTCGTCTTATCTGACAGTTCCTTATTGCGATCACTTTATTTGATGCCACGACACCATGATAAATATGTCTTTTATCCATCATGGGTGCCACTGGTTTGACGTAATTTTCTGAGAAATGTTGAGAGTCGACCATCATACCGTACATTTCAGTCAGTTGAAAAGCACACAGTTCTGAAATGAAAAAAAAAAGCTCATACATGCTCAATCACAATCTGTGTTACACAGTTATCTCCGTGAAACAAATAGAGGATAATGAACTGGTTGAGTATGATATTAAAAATCTGTCACTCGAATCGGGTGTTATTACGATTTTTTTTTCAGCAATTGTTTAATGTAATTTCCAGAAGTCTTAGATTTCAATTTTTAAGATAACCCCCCACCCCCAACCCCAAGGTTTACCCACTTCTCGAGCTACTTCACTTAGGTGCGAATCAGCGTCGCCTCCCAAATATCGCGGTCCCCACCCCCTGAAGCCTTATTCATAGCAATAATGTAAACAAAATATAATGTAAACGAAATGAAGCCAGCTTGGTTGGGTTATGAAAGATGAGAAAAGAGAAGCAGGTAAAACATGAAAAAAAAAAGATTCGCATGCAAACCTACCATCTAACGGGATATAGTGGATCGGAACAGCAAAGATTTCTAGTTCGTCACTTGCAGTTGGAAAATCTTTTTGTTTAAACCTCGAACGCTCGTGTTCTGTCCACCTGCAGGCATTGTCCGAATCTTGAAATCGAAAAATAGCTATGCATTGCTCGGGCGAACGTGTGTAGCTATCCCCTTCGTACCGTACAATCTGTAATTAAATAAGCCAGAAAGTACAATCCTCTGAAACCCACAAAGATTTTTCTCTTAAAGACTTCAATAAATAAACAGGGCATAGAGTCACGATCAGACTGCTCTTTGTATACTGAGGTGATCTTCTCCGTCCGCAAACACCCTGTTTTTCGTCTATGGCGCTGAAAAGATCATTATACTTCTATAAATGATCTATGTCAAAGATTTGATTATAGAAGTAAATGCAATGATTTCTCTGAGTACCCGAGCAATCATATTGTACACTGATCGCTAGATACTTCATTCCATTATCTTTGGAACGAGCCGGGATCCCAGCTCATGATCACCTAGATTGTGGACTCCTTTCGTTACCTATGAGGTCGGCTTTATTCTTTTTTATTTTTTCTAAAATGTTGTACCCCTTTCGAAGGAGGCGTCCATGCGTGGACGACTCACTGATGGCAACTACTTCCGGGGAGCAATTACGGAGAAATCGTTGATGAAACAATGAAAAAAAAACCAACAAAGCATTGGATATTTCTGATACCATTATCTCCCGCTAGATGGCATTCTACAAATACACATCTATCTAATTTGGGCGTTCTGGGTACAGAACCGGACTGAAGACCGTTACTTTGGATTTCAAAATAAAATTAACGTTTACTGAATAAAACGCTACCTGATGCGATTCATTCAGCTATGATCAGCGAGCATGTAACCTATGCACCGGCCATTTATTAAAACAGTCCCTACAGGCTTGGGTAATAGCTATGGTATAAGCGCTACTTTTCCTAAGTATATGGGATGGGTGATATGCGTCATAGCAGACAGGTCGAATCTTCGAAGAATATGACATACGCAGACAACGTTTCTGTTATGCAAAAATAGTTTAAGAAACACGGTTTTGAATCTATATGTTTATACACTTACATCATCCGAAATACCAACAAACTGTCCTTTAAAAGACTCTACTCCTCTCTTTTCTATTACGAGGGCATTTCGGATCCTCTGGATCGACTCTTTTTTACCTCTCATAAACAGGAAAACCTCTTGGTTAGCTTTCTTAATCTGTAATAAAAATTGTGAAGATAGGAAGAAACAGTTTAGCCATGCTCTGTGAAAAGCAGGTCTAATGCATCTGCAAAAAGTATCGACCCAGGTCAGCCTGCGCAATCCGCGCAGGCTGACCTGCGTCGAAACTTTTTGCTTTGGGTAAATTTTCTACATGTTCAAGGACCCTTCTACTTCATGACTCAGTCGATTGTTGAACAAAATGCAATATAATGGATCCATGATTATGGAATGATTTGCTTGCTATATTAGGTCACGAAGATGCATTAAACTCCCTTTTGCCAGAGCATGGCTCAGTTGAAAAGGGACACATAATCTCTTCGATTCGTAGTAGTGCAACACTTTATCAGATGACAAAATTTATACTTGTCAATATGGAAAGGATTTAAAAAAGAAATAAATGCTGCTGAAATTATTGGATTGACTTTGAAAGGTAGAAAACAGTTGCACAAAATGAAAATAGAAAAAAAAAAATGCTGGTCTCAAGTGAGTTCTTTTTCCTGCAATGCTTTCAAAAGCCATTTTTCTTATGGTCGGTAAACTCCGGGTTGTTTGGTAAAAGTTTAACACTTTACCATTTGCAGATGAAATTTCAGTTGATTGATTGATTGATTGATTGTGTTGTGTTGTGTTTAACGCCGTTTTCAACATTATTTCAGTTATATCGCGGTGGCCAGTGCACCTATCCATGCTTTCTTGGAGTTTCTTTTACCAGTTCTCTGCACAATTTTCTTTCCAAGCCACTGGCTGCTTCCCCACATAACCATTGTCGAAACAATGGTCTGCGGTGAGAGAGGAATGAATTCTGTCGCAATGACTATCATCAGTCCTCGGAAAGAAATTGGCCGAGCCGGGGATAGAACCCACGACCCCCTGTTCTCAAGTCCGGTACGCTACCGACTGGGCTATTGGGGCTCGGCAGATGACATTTCAGGCTTGCAGTCGGTCGGCTTTTAAAAAAAGTAAGGCGAAAGGAAAAATGCTAAGACGATCTTCTCTCTTGTATTACTTTCTTAAAAGTTAACATGTTGATGATCAATATTTTACAGACGTTTAAGGTCGCCTGTCTGCTTATAGTTGTTGAAAAAGTAGGTGTGGTTTAACAATGGAACTCTCCTTATTCAATGATCCATGTCTGAAAACAATTTGTATCAGGGAGAAAGAGTTAACCCTCGGGCTGCCAAGCGCGAACTGAGGGTACCTTTTGCGGACAGTGTAGATAAAGATCAGACTGCACAGAACGTGCAGTCTGATCTTGGATCTACACTGTCCGATGAGGAGATATTTTTCTAAAAAAAGTACTCTTGAAATAACAAGATTTAGCTTTTTACTATCGGCTGGAAAGTTTCATACGATTTATTTAGCAGGATAAGAGTTAAAACAAAAAAAAAAACAAAAAAAAAAAAAAGAACAGAAATACTTAATGTCTTACGTTAGGAAACATTTCCTTCTGTGATCTGACTAACTTCGCTTTTTCAGATGTATCGGGGTATGTTCCAACTTGAACACCTTTGTCCCTCGGTGACCGCACAATACGTGCACTTCCGGACTGCCGCGTCTGGGTACCAAACGTTCTGCTTCTTGCACTGTGACTGGTTCCTGGCATTACTTAGAACACTGTACCAACTGTAAAATGAAGAATATAAATCCTTTTGCTATTACCCAGAATTGAGCAAACTGAAACGCGACATAAGCACAAAAAGATTTCACCCATTGAACAGTAGATGATTTGTTACAGATTTTAACGGCCATACAACGGCAATAGCCAACATATTCATGACAATTCATTAAGGGCTCTGTCGTACTTTATACTGAGACTCTCCCACGTGACCAGCAGAAATTAAAGTAAGATTTCATGATTGCAGGTTCAAAGCCATTATCACTGTGTCACATAAAAAAAATTATTATACACTTGTTCTGAATTTTACTTGGTAAAAGGTGGGACGTGTAAGAACTTTTTTCGAAAATTTACTGTTTACCGATTGAAAAAATGTTCTAGATAACTGATCAGAAAACACGAACGATACTAAAAAACATATAGCAAGTGGTGACAGGGTTTAATCGTCTTTTTCCCCCTTGGTTTTCCGTCCATACAATCCAAGCTTTAATCACACAACAGTGCACATTTCTTAGGCTATAAAATAGTTCAGTCCAAAACTTTCATATTCTTTTTTCTTAATGCTCTTTGAAGTAAAATCGTTTCTGCAAATAACACATCTATACCGTTGAACGGTTGTGTTATGGGGCTAAGTGCATCGTAATCTAAAAGCCAACGAAGTAGATCGATATTATATCGTGATGTACCTGATACCATTGCAATATCAATTTATCATCATTAACAAAATACTGGCCTTCAAAACAAAAGAAATAGCTCTTGTCATGATAGCCGCGAAACACCCCCTTTCCACTTCCGTCTTTTATTGAACTGGGCATAATGTCCCTGAAAGCGGAAATCAATAAACACCACCAAAGTAGCTTGTCCAATTAGCCACTGAACGCTACTTAGGCCTACTTCTTTGAGGAGTTAGGATTTTTTGTTAAACCTGGGTCCGTGATCACCATTCATTAATGGTATTGATCTTATTCTTAATTCCAGGGCAAGTCATCTGATTGGCTGTAAGAGAATTTCTCAGCCTATCAGACAACTAGTATCGAAATTCTGGATTATTATTGATATTTGGAATGGCTGATGCTATTTACGTTTTAATTGGATAGGTGGACAAAAGTGATACTCGTTTGAAAAAAAAAGAAGCACGGGACACCATGTAAAACCTCAAACTTATGAAATATTAGTCAGGGTAAAAACTCTATGCAAATACCTATTATAAGATTATTTCTGTAGATAGGAAAGCTTAACGTTATACAAATATTTGAACCATGCTCTGGCAAAAGGGGGCTTAATGCATCGTCGTGTTGCATGATACCACGCAAGCCATCACATAATTGTGGATTCATAAGGTCCATTTCATCTAACATCCGACTTAACCATGAGGTAACAGGTCTTTTGAGATGCAGCAAAAAGTTTCGACCCAGGTAAGCCTGTGCGGACTGCGCAAGCTGATCTGGACCGATACTATTTACAGATGCATTAGACCCCCTTTTCACAGAGCGCGGCTCATTTTATTTCACCAATCTATCACAAACCTGTCTTTCATTAGATTTTCCCTATATACGTTTGTCAGACATGGGATATTTCTATAATACAAAAGTGACAAACCCACTACAATACAATACGATATTTTACACCTTTATCCTTGGCAATCTGGGAAAAAAATGTAAAAAGAGGAGCGATTGCTCGTCACAAATGCTCATTTCCCAAGTATGCTTTCCGTAATATTGATTATTTTGTCCGTCGTGAATATGTTAACTGTTCGATAAGCCTAAAAAGCCCTGTGCTGTAATATGATACCCCTACCAACTAAGGGGACGGCATTTGAAAGCATTGTAGGTGAGGGACCAGCGTTTCAATATTTCTCACAATGACTTCTACCCTTTTAAAGAATAGTTTAATTACTTCAGTCACATAGAGCTGTCGTCCTAAAATGCCTTGAATTTGGGTGCGATTTGTGCATGGTACATACAATTACTTACCGATCCCGACCTTCAGGAAATCTTCTAATTTAAATTTACATGGGGTGACCATGTGTGTTCATGTAACCCTTAGGCTGCGAAGAGCATCTCAAGACTCTTTTGCGGTCAGTGTAGATCAAGATCAGACTGCACAGAACGTGCAGTCTGATCTTGGATCAACACTGTCCGATAAGAAGATATTTTTTCCCCCAAAAAAACATTGAAATGTCATTATTTGGTTAACTATTGGCTGGAAAGTTTCATACAACTTATTTAGCAGGTTTAAAATTAATAATCATGAGTTTTGATTTGTGAATTTAGGGTTTAATGCATCTACAAAAAGTATCAATCCATGTCAGCCTGCACAGTCTCGGCTGGCTCACCTGGGTCGAAACTTTTTGCTATTGGTCAATTTTCTGCATGTCAAAGGACCAATTTACCTCAGGATTCAGATGCTTGTTAGACAAAATGGATTTTATAGCCCAAGAATTATGTGATAACTTGTTTGATGTAATGTATCACGGTGATGCATTATGTCCCCTTTTCTCAGAGCGCTGCACAATTATAATTGAGCCATGCTCTGTGAGAAGGGGGCTTAATGCATCTGCGAAATGTATCGACCCAGGTCAGCCTGCGCAGTCCGCGCAGGCTGACCTGGGCCGAAACTTTTCGCTATTGGTCAATTTTCTGTTTTTCAAAGGACCAGTCTACCTCATGATTAAGTTGTTTATTGAAACAAGTGGCTATTATGGATCCATAATTATGTAATGATTGGGCTGGTATCATGTATCACGGTGATGCATTAAGCCCCCTTTTGCCAGAGCATGGCTCATATAGATGAACTATTTGTTGCCTGCTCGGTATTTCAATATCATTTTTATATTCTATTTAGCGCAAGATGAAACGCCTTTCCATTCAAAAGACTTTATTCTGTGTGAGGGAAAAAAAGTTCAAACGCGATTGCTTTATCAATACGATTTCATCAAAATTGCTTTGAAATATTGGGTTTCAATCAATATAATACAGTGAAGTGAAATAAAAAAAAACTTATTTAATGTTTTATCCAAATGAAATAACAAGCATAAAGCATTGGTCCTCGCCATTATTCATGGGGGTCTTTGCTACAAAGATTCGCCAAGTCTAGAAACAGTAGAACTCCCTTTCTTTTCAGTGTGTCGTCTGGGAAGTTTATCATCTACAGCATTATCGCCCCCCCCCCCCCCCTTTCATTCTAATCTCTCCAGTTTCAATGATTCCGACCGCTTCACGCAGAACAATGAGGAAATGAATAACAACAAGACATGCTAGAAAAGCAAACATAACTCTTAAAGCAGTGGATAAAGACCTAAACATTCATCTTTATATTTGAGCCATGCTCTGTGAAAACGACGTTTAATGCATCTGCAAACAGTTTCAACCCATGTCAGTCTGCACAGTCCGCGCACGCTGACCTGTGTCGAAACTGCTTGCCTTGGATCAATTTTCTGCATGTCGCAGGACCATTTTACCTCAGAAATCAGTCGGTTGTAAGACAAAATGGACTTTATGGATCCATAATTATGCAATGACTTGCTTGGTATAATGTATCACAGAGATGCATTAACTCTTTACCAAACAACAAAAATTTAGACTTGTCTAAATTGAAAGCGTTGGCAGACGACAAAATTAAAGTGACTCAAAAATTGAAATTGTTTTTGGAAGGGTAGAAAACATTGTGGGAAAAGGAGAAAATGCTGGTTACCAGCATTTTCTCCTTTTTCCACAATGTTTTTAAAAGGCTTCTTTCACAGAGTCGTGAAAACCAGGGATTGTTTGGTAAAGAGTTAATCCCCCTTTTCCAAGAGAGCGGCTCCTATATATTACACCAGTGATCAGTTGCAAAATACAGGAAAACTATATACGAGAGAATTCTATTTAGACGTTTGATCTTTGGAGAAGGTAACAAAAACGTGGCTGCGCATAAGTAGTCTGATATTGGGACCAAAAGATTCTAAATGTAAAATTAATAACCTTGTTTCATTCAATTTTCGCTGTCGATTTCTGGCAGATTTCATGTTAATGTTTTCATTTTCAATGGCAAAGAAATGGGATATGCTGATTTATTTGGTTTCATTCATAACATTTCAGTCACACGACCGTAAAGATATGAGATATACTCTGGCAAATTGGGGAGGGGGGGGGGGGGCTTAATGCATCTCAGTGATACATGATACCGGACAGGTCATCACATAATCATCGATCCATGATAGCCACTTTTTTAAACAACCGACTTAATTATGAGGTACCCTGGTCCTTGGACATACAGAAAATTGACAAACAGCGAAAAGTTTCGGCCCAGGTCAGCCTGCGCGGACTGCGCAGGCTAACCTGGGTCGATACATTTCGCAGATGCAATAAGCCCCCTTTTAACAGAACTTAAGTGATATACTGGTGCGTCACGGGAACTTGTCCAGGGAATTAAGTAAAAAAAAAAACAGTTTTAACCTTTATGCTGCTAAATAAATGAAATGAAATTTTCAAAAATCCAAAATTTTGCTATTTCAAACGTATTCTTTTGGGAAAGACTTCTCCTTATCGGACAGTGCAGATCAAAGATCAGACTGCACGTTCTGTGCAGTCTGACCTTGATCTACACGGTCCGCAAAAGGTCAGTGAGTCGCGCTTAGCAGCCAAAGGGTTAAGGTACAAGTCTCTCATCGGTCTGTCTCATTCTTTCTTTCTTCTTGTTTATAAACGAATTTTGAGCCCCAAGAAAATGAACTTTACTTAGTCAGGCCGTTTTGACTGGGATAGGCCTGCCATGCACCCCCCCCCCTCCTTCCCTCTCGCTCTTGAAGGTTGTCAAATGCAAGTTTAAACATTTCAATTGGCATATATTTTCGAGAAGGTACGAACATGCCTGCTGATCTTAGTCTGCACATTTTTTCTCCATGTTTGACCAAATCCATTTTACATTGGATGCCAATTTTGGAACAGCAAATAGGCTGGTAACATATGAAAGCGTGTATACACTGAATTTCCATTTTCCAAGTCTGTCATCATTTTCTTACGATATTCCTGAAATAACACAGATTTTTCTTTGACCTATGAAGAGCGGATCAGAATGGGTTTACTTGAAAATGCATGACAATTCTGGGCTAAAGCGTTTTGGATCATCGTTAACGTATCAACTTATTTTCTTTGACCTTTAGGCTGATAAGCGCGACTCACTGACCTTTTGCGGTCAGTGTAGATCAAGATCAGACTGCACAGAACGTGCAGTCTGATCTTTGATCTACACTGTCCGATAAGAAGATATTTTTCCCCAAATAATACCTTTGAAATAGCATTCTCTTGATTTTTTACTATCGGCTTGAAAGTTTAACTTATTTAGCAGGGTAGGGTTAATTCAAATCCGTTATCAGCGTAAAAAAAGGGGGAGGGGGGTGTTTGGAATATCGCTATAAACAAAGTTAAATGTGTATTGCATGTCAGTTTGGCACTGCAATACGATCGGTCATCATTTATGTATGAACACTTAATTTCTAATCAATCTTCAGAGAAATACGGTCCAATTTTTCGTTCGTGTGGATTTTATTGTGGTAATGAAATTTTAATGTGGAACCTTTTCCTTTTAAGCGTGTATTCTCTTTAACCCTTGTCCTGTTAAATAAAGGAAACGAAACTTTCAAGCGGACAGTAACTAGAGGCGCTTGAGCGCCTGTATCGCTCCACAGGCCTGATATTTCTATAATGGCGAAAGGAAGTTTTTAACAATTATCATTCAATCCTGCATTTTAGCTCACTGAAGAAACAATTTGGTAGACAACCACCATAGGAACTTACCTGCAAAACAACAATGAAATCCAATGAATAGTTTTAGAGAAGAAATTTTTCAAAGATTTTACTTTATACCATAAAATGAAAATGAGTCTCCCATAAAAGCCATGTTTTTTGACAGATCTTTTTTTTTTAAGGAATTCTGTAAACCTGTATCTAAGGAACATTCCTGCAAAATAATAATGCTATCCAAATAGCGGTTTGGGAGGAGAAGATTTTTAAAGGTTTTTTACTTTGGTTGCCATGGCAACCAGAATTCTTCATGGAACACAATTATTTGAAGGAATTTGAAAGAGGACCACCAAAGGAACATTCCTGTGAAATTTGGTAAAAATCCAGTCAATAGTTTCTGAGGAGAAGTTTTTTAAAGAAAAAGTTTACGGACGCACGGACGGACGGACGGACGGACGCACGACGGACACAACGCCATGACAATAGCTCTCTGGCCTTCGGCCAGTGGAGCTAAAAACCAAAATATTGCTGTTTGAAAGGTATTTTTGGAGGAAACATATCTCCTTATCGGACAGTGTAGATAAAAGATCAGACTGCACGTTCTGTGCAGTCTGATCTTTATCTACGCTGTCCGAAAAAGGTCAGTGAGTCGCGCTAAGCAACCTAAGGGTTAAAAGAACACCGGAGACGCTGCAGTCCGGAAAAGATGCGTTTAACATTTTACAAAACAACCGGAATTTTTAAGACTCTTGAGGAGGAAAATTTTTTGAAAATATTGTGGGAAAAGGAGAAAATGCTGGTAACCCACCATTTTCTCCCTTTCCCACTATGTATTCTGCTCTTTTTGACAAGGTAGGCTTTTAAAAACATTGTGGGAAAAGGGAAATTGATGGTAGTCATCATTTTCTCCCTGTCCCAGAACGTATTCTGTCCTTTTAAAGACAAACCCTCTCAATCGAACCAGATTTAATTTGTCCTCAGCAAACTTGAATTGTCTCGCAATCTGATCTGGGATCCACACATTCCGATATATTTCTATACCGTCTGAAATTGATAGACCTATTGTGCCTAAAACAACCTTAAACCGCCATTAACTCTTATCCTGTTAAATAAAATGAAACTTTATAGCCGATGATAAAAACCAAACTTTTGATATTTCCAAGGTTTTTATTTAACGATATCTCCTTATCGGACAGTGTAGATCCAAGATCAGACTGCACGTTCTGTGCAGTCTGATCTTGATCTAAACTGTCTACAAGAGTCGCGCTTAAGAGCTAAAAGGTTTAAAGTACTAATTTTTGAGAAGTCTCGAATTGCAGTCCAGAAATTGAAATATATGTACCAGGCCTCCATAACCTTTTTTTAATTCTCTTACGCGTTAAATAACCCATCACTGAATGGGCATTTTTTTTTCAAGCAAACTACTTTCGAGTCCACATCAAAAAAGGACGAAATATTTGAAGTAGAAGAAAATAAAAGTCTTCTAATGGTAGTAAAAGACTGTTAGGAAAAAAAACAGCCAAACATTCCTTCTCTCGCAATGTTTTCAAACTGTCTCAGTAAAAAGGGGTCTTATACCTTCGTTGTGATGCGTTAATCTGCACGTTCGGTTTGTTACAAAATTTATCAGTACCAACGAGAACTTAATTCGACAAGCGATAAACATAATGGTCTCCATGTTTAAAATCAGTGGGAAAAGTAAACATCGATTATGACGACCGCCAAGATAAACCTACGACTGTTGCGATAGCATACATTAGAGCATGGAAATGAGCCGCGCTTTGAAAAAATGGGGGTTAATGCATTTCCGTGATGCAGTATACCAAGCAGGTCATCACATAATCATGGATATGTAAAATCATGAGGTAGAATGGTCCGTTGGTCACATGCACAAAAATGACCAATAGCAAACAGTTTCGACCCGAGTCAGCCTGCGCGGACTGCGCAGACTGACTTGAGTCGATACTTTTTGCCGAAGCATTATGCCTTCTTTTCACAGAGCACGGCTCAAACATTTTATTAATCATTGTCTGATTTTTAATGCCGTTCCTGACCATGTTTCATTCGTGTTACATTGGACAGTGAGGCTATCTATGAGTTCCTAAAGTTTCTATTTAAACTAGTATTTCGGATAATTACACTTTTTGAAAGATAAATGCTCTCCTCAAAAAATCGTCGAAACACGGTTCAGGCGTAGGAAAGAAATAATTCCAGACGCAATGACAGTCACTTATCCTCGTGTTACGGTGGACAGTGCACCTATCTATGCGTTCCTGGAGTTGCCGGCCTAGCTGGTATTCGAACACACAAGCACTGGTTTACCCTGTCCGTCACTGTCTAAGCTAGCGGGCTCGGCATATACGAGTTCTCAATTTGTTCTTTATATAAAATGGTTCACTTTGATGACGTGTTTGTTAAGCGTTTGATGCCGGTTACAAAAGAATTTTAGTCATGAGGCGGCCAGTTTCAACAATGCACTCCTGGAGTTTCTTTGACCATTACAATGAACAAAAAAAAAAAAGTCTAGCTGCCTACCCAAAAACAAATTAGAAACTGTTAAGTGATTATTGGTGAGAGAGTACTAAACGAAAAAATTTTGGACTTGTCCAAATCCAAAGCATTTGCAGACGACAAATTAAATGTGATTAAAAAACGGTGAGCTTGTCTTTGAAAGAGCAGAAAAGATGATCGAAAAAGGAGAAACTGCTTTTTACCAGTATTTTCTCCTTTTCCCAAATTGTTTTCAAAAGCCCTCTTCCTCAGGGTCGTTAAAACTCTGGATTATGTAATAAAGGGTTGATGTTTAATTCTGTGCATTATCACTGAGATTTAATAGATCTAAAACGATTAAAAAATCTTTTTCCATTCGTTCAGTCTGTCTTCGAAAGATTTGATTCTTCGTTTCTTTGGCACTAAATGCCGTTTTTAAAAGCACGTTCGTTTACTAGTATTTTACGGCGTCCAGGACACCCATTCAGACCGGTCATAAGTTCCTGTCGTTTTAACCCAAAAACCAAAAATCCCTGGCCTAGTTTACCTCGTGTTAGCATTATTTTAGTCATATTGCAGCAACTAGTGTATATATCCATGCGTGTCTGCAGTTACTGTTCCAGTACTTCGCAAAACACTCCTTCTAAGCTACTGACAGTTCTCCCACGGACACATGGTGGAAACAATTTTCATCGGCTAATGAAAATGTACTATCGCTGAATGACTAGATCACCAATCGAACTCACGGCCCCTGGTTTTGTAGCCCTGTTTATTACCGACCATTCACAAATGCGTCCTAAATTGGCCTTTTGTATCGAAACGGTAAGTGGAGGGCTTCGTCTAAACATTCTGAATAACCAGAGTGCTTAGAGTACTTTGATTATTTTGAGAATGTCGTATTCGTCCCGATTTCGCCCCATAACAAGAGGCTGTTTCGAGCTTAAGCTAATTGGCACATTTTATTATGTTTATCACCTTTTATTATTTAAGACAAATTAGGGCGAATGAATAATATTTGAGGTTCTGTGGTATACATACTGAATAATTGAACAAAAAACGAGAAATCGTCCGCTAATTACGTCAAAACTTGTGTAGAATTCTGGTTCGCATTTTTATGACGTTCTCCTTTGTAGAGAGTACTTACAGATTTTCGGTTCGTACGCGCACAGGAACGAAAACGGGGTTCCAGCCTAGCGGAAAAAGTTTATTCTGCGGGTCCGTAATTAAAAAGGTGTGACTATCATTTATCCCGCAGCGCTGTAAAGTCATGTGCAATTATAACATTTTTCATTACTTTCTTGTCTTTTACAAGAAACGATAGTAATAGCAAGCATTTTATGATGGCCAGAGCACTTATTTATCTGGTCGAACATTCCTGTCGTTTTTAAACCTTTACTCTTTACCCAAATATCCGGTCTTTTCACCACCCTTAGGGAAAACAGACTTGAAAACGTTGTTGAATAAGAGATAACTCATTTTCTCAGTCTAGGATAGTTTTCTATCCATGAAGACAAACTCAATAATTTGAGCCACATTCAGTTTGTTGTCTTTGCTGAGAATTTGGGAGGGTCTGAAGTTTTGTACTTTGAACAAGCATTAACATCTTTGCGACAAGTGAATGAAGCTGCGTGGAAATTTAAAGACCATAGTTTTCCTATTTAAGGCCTACTTCGTTTCGAATTTCATACAAGATGAAAAAAATTGTCGGTCAGTGTTGACCAAAGATAATACTGCACCGTCTGTGTAGTCTTATTTCTATCTACATTGACCATAAGAAAATATTGAACAGCCCAATGCACTTTAAGCGTTACCTAGTATTTCAAGCATCCTTTTGCATGCTTTCCCACATAAACAGTATGAAGTTCAAGTGTGCCGAGGCTTTTACAACTTCTTCAACTTTTTAAATGCCTAAGGCAGCATAAGAAGCGTCATTGCGATTGACAACATCAAGATCAGACTGCACAGAAAGTTTTGAAACAGTGCTCTGTCACCTGTTGTTGTCCACAGGAAGAAATGTGAAAACACAACAGAGAAATGGACGATTAACGATTCCACAATGCTCATATTTGAGTCATGTTGTGTGAAAAGGGGGTTTAATGCATCTGCAAAAAGTATCGACTCATTTCAGCCTGCGCAGTCCGCGCAGGCTGACATGGTCGAAACGTTTTGCTCTGTAAATTTTCTGTACGTCCAAGGACCATTCTAGCTTATTATTCAGTCTGTGGTTAGACATAATGGATTTTATGAATTTGTAATCATACGATGTCTTGCTTTGTATAATGCATCACGGGGTGCATTAAATCGCTTTTTGTCAGAGTATGGTTCATTTGATTAATGCATTTATTCAATGTATTTTTATTACCAGATCAAAAATACATACTGCGTCACATACATCCATCGCTTGCAACTACTAGATTTAAAGATAAAAAGAGACGCAGATTTTTCGATTTCAAAGCTTTCGTTTTGATCATGGAATATCTAGGATAGTATCGGACTGTGTAGGTAAAACATAAGACTGTTCGTTCTGTGCACTGTGATCTTCATCTACATAGTCTGCAACACTAAGCCAAGTTGTTTATTTGGCGCCTCAGTGTGATCAAAAACAGCAACAACAATAAAGTGTGCTAAAAAGCAAGACAATGAGAGTCAAACACCACGTCTGTATATATAGTACAATCATACCCCGTGTTTTGGGACTAAAAACCAGGCAACAAACTAAAAGCTTAGGGGTCCTGCAAGGCTCAGTGGTGAAAGTGTAGGATTTACAACTCGGAAGCCGAGGGTTCGACCCTAAATCGAGGCACTGGATTTTAGCGCCTAGCCAGGTACTGGTGAAACCCTGGGTACGTATAAACCAACCATTCTTAATCTTATTCTCAATAATTTTCTAAATTTGAAAGTAACGCAACTTCTGATTGGCTAAACTATTTGGTTTACCCAATCAGAAGCTGTGTTACTTTCTAAATCTAGAATCATACTTAGTATGAAATTAAGAATGGTTGAAGAATATGGACCATGGAATCACATGAACAAGTGAGCTGTCATCGTGATATAACTGAAATAATGTTGAAAAGTCAGGCAAGTGTGTGTTTTTCATTCGGTCTATGTTATATCTTATTAAATATCAGCCAGTAACGGTAGATCCAAAAAATAAGACTACACGTTCTGTGAACTCTGTTCTTAATCGACACCATCTCAAAACCATTGAACCTAATTTACCTTGTGACCATACAGGTTAAAAGTGTCACAACAAACAATGCTAGAAAAGTGCAAGATACATGAAAACATAAACCACGTCTACATTTGTTTTATAACCTTACCCCGTTTATTAAAAGAATCTAAAATTCGTCAACCTTTGAAAAAAGGGAGAGAGGAAGGGATAAAAGTCAACACTGTAAAGAAAATAAGAAAAACCACTTTAGTCAACTATCCAACTTTAAATATCCCACAAAGAAAAGGTGAATAACAAAATAAATAAAGTATTAAAGCTCTTTCAAGCGAGCTGTAACATGTACTGTGCTGTACTATACAAAATATATGTTATAACATAAGTGTAGAACTGTACTTAATGTATTTTTCAATATCCCATTCTATATTAAGGTAATTGGTATAACCCTTCTCCTCGTGGATAAAGCATTAACATTCATTTGTAAACACTACCTAATTTATTTTGTTTATCCTCAATAGAGTTTGTTTTAGAATACTTAACTCTATACCAATCGGCAAAATTTTACAGGTCTCCGAATTCAAAGCATCTGCAGAAGATAATTTAAATGTGATTCAAATGAAGGAACTTGTGTCTGATAGGACAGAAAACACTGTGAGAAAAGGAGAAAATGCTGGTTACCAGCATTTTCTCCTTTTCCCACGATGTTTTCAAAAGGCTTCTTTCTCAGGATAGAATTGTGTGATAGAGGGTTAAACCTTTACAATACAACCTCGTATTTTACCTGCCCAGAGAACGAAAGCTTTTGAAAGCAATGTGGGAAAAGGAGAAAATGCTGATAACCAGCATTTTCTCCTTTTCCCACAATGCTTTCTACCCGTTCTAAGACAAATTCCATGATTTGAGTCACATTTTGTTTGTTGGCTTAAATTGCTTTCAATTGGGACAAATCTAAAATTATGCCGTCTGGTTCAATAGAGTTAATACGAATTATGTGACTGAAACCGTAGACAGAAAAGTAACAGGTGCAAACATATCTTAATCTACGTTCCTAAAATATCAGTCCATTGTCGTATACATGCAGGATAACGGTATGAGGGTTACCGGTATCTTTTTACCACACGGCCAAATTTTAGACTTGTCCAAATTGAAAGCATTAGCAGACAAGCAAATCATTTTGACTCAAACACTCAAATTCGTTCTCGAAAGGGTTGAAAATATTATGGGAACAGGAGAAAATGCGGGTTACCAGTATTTTCTCCTTTTCCAGCAAAATTTTCAGATGGCCTCTTTTATCTTTTTTACAGCGTTGTTAAATCTCGGGACTGACTCGTGAAAGGGTTAATTCCTTAATTTTGAAAAAAAAAAAAAATGAATGAAATGGATGTATTATTGCCTAGTATATAGCCCTAAATCTTAATTTCAATGCTATTTTTCGACAGAATATCTCTCAGAATCGATAAGATAGTGTAGACCCAACACTTCCCAGCAATTTAAATCCAGTGTACCCCCTTGTCTTCGTTGTAAAGAGAGATATAATTGCATTTCTAAATTTTTGAAACGGTTTAAAAATGATCGTCAAAATGGACGATGATAACGTTCTTTGCTTTCAACAATACTCTCGGTGTTTTAACATTTCTGTAACGATTGAAATTAGATTGTCAAAATGAACGGTGACTGTGTTCTTGCTTACAACAATGCATTCAGTGTTTCACCGATCGATAAAAGTCCACTGTACCTAACGACAAAATTTTAGACTCGTTCATATAGAAAGCTTTTTAAGACGACGAGGTAATTGTTGCGAAAATGATCGGAGTTCGTTAACCGTTATATTGCTTAATAAGTGAAATGAAACTCTCAAGGCGATAGTAAAAGCCAATATTTAGCTATTTCAAAGGTATTTTTGGGGGAAAGATATCTCCTTATCGGACAGAAGATATCCAAGATCAGACTGCACGTTCTTTGCAGTCTGATCTTGATCTACATTGTCTGCAAAAGGTCCTTGATTCGCGGTTAAGAGACATTCCATGCCATTTTTACATGCGACTTTTCGAATTCAAACCATATGGACGCAATATGAAATATTTTAAAAACCTTTGCGAACAAAAATGTGTGTGGAATGTCATTTAGGTGTTCCGTAGATTTGTCTTTGATGGTATACGAAAAAACATTATGGGGGACAAGGAGAAAATGCTGGTTACCACTGTCATTAAAATACGACATGTTTGGTAACAAGGTAAATAATAATTTCCAACGAGTGAATAGTTTTGGGCAAAATTACTGCCGATTAAATTGCCTTGGATAACTTTTCTTACCCTTCCAGTAGTGCCAGTACTTTTCTCAAAAAAATCTTTTTCGCCGCAGTGCGATGTAGAAGTAGCTTATCCGTAAAATGTTGTTTCAGATGAAACTGCAGAGAACCTGCAGGCTGATCTTGGAACCACATCGTTCGACCAAAAACCTTGACCAAAAATTTCTTTTTTGTACTGAAATTTTATTTTAAAACTTCGAATATGATGACCTACCCTTGCTAAGCGCGGCTCAATGTACGTTTCGGACAGAGTAGATCAAGATCAGATTGCAAAGAGCGTGTAGTCTAATCTTGGATCCACACTGTCCTAAATGTCGTATTTTCTCTATCGGAGAGAACTTTGAAATAGCAGGATTGTTTTTCAGGATATTAACGTTACTGTTTATTAGAACTTTTTTTATCTAATTTATCTATCAGTTTAAGGGTTTTAGTTTAAGTCTTTGCTAGTGGGTATCGATCGAAAGTATCATACGGCTTGCAACACGCGAAAAGGGGCATTCGGACTTTTGCGTAAACTGTCGTCTCGGATCAGCCTGCGCAGTCCGCGCAGGCTAATCCGAGACGGCACTTTACGTCAGTATTACATTTTTTCCTATAGTAGACGTGCGTGAAACAGAAAATCACACACGATCGGAAAGTGTCGTCTCGGATCAGACTGCGCAGGCTGATCCGAGACGACACTTTACGCAAATGTCCGAATGCCCCTATTCGCGTGTTGCAAGCCATATTATATCGATTATAATAATTGAGCACCAGTCTGGGAAAAAGGGCTCTAGTGCGTTTCTCTGATTCATTATGCCAAGCAAGTCTTCACATAACTATGGATCCATAAACTCAATTTTGTCTAACAACCAACTAAATCAGAAGGTAGACCGTTCCTTTGACATGCCACTTATTGACCAATAGCAAAAAGTTTCGACCCGGGTCAGCCTGCGCTGATTGCTCAGGCTGACCTGGGTCGATATTTTTTTGTAGGTGCATTCAGCCTCCCTTTTGACAGAGCATGGTTAATTTCTTTTAGCGTTCACTACATAAGCAGCTGTTTGTTGTTCTAATGGCCAGTTTCTTCATAGTCTACAGGAGAAAATAGCCACAAAACCCTTTACCCTACTGAAGCTTCATCATTTTTCGCCGTAAAATAAAATGGCTTTATAGAAGGCGTCTGTAGCATTAGTAGTACTTATAGTAGGCCTAGTATTTAAATAGCGTGTATTTAAACCTTTCGGCACCATAGGTGCAAATAAGAGCTTTTGCGGACGACATAGATCAAGATTAGACTGCACAAAACTTGCAGTCTGATCTTGGATCTGTACCAACCGCTTGTTTAGTCAAATCTATAGAATAAAGAGCTCTTTTCAGTTGATTTTATTTTCAGTCGATAAAAAGATCATATAAGATTATATGAGCCATGCTCTGTGAAAAGGGGGCTTAATGCATCTGCGAAAAGTATCGACCCAGGTCAGCCTGCGCAGTCTGTGCAGTCCGCGCAGGCTGACCTGGGCCGAAACTTTTCGCTATTGGTCAATTTTCTGTTTGTCAAAGGACCAGTCTACCTCATTATTTAGTCGGTTGTGTAAAGAAGTTCCTATTATGGATCCTTAATTATGTGATGACTTTCCTGGTATCATGTATCACGGAGATGCATTAAGCCCCCTTTTGTCAGAGCACGGCTCATATATATTTGGCACTGATAGAGTTAAGAATTTTGGGAGACAGTGACGTAGGGGTAGAGCGTCGGGCTCTAGCAGCTGAGGTTCCGAGTTCATCATTGTGATGAGTGGGCTCAACCTCTGGAACCACCCACATCACGGCCTGCGTATACAAGTAAAGGATTTCCGGTTGCAATCATCGAGAGTAAGTGATGTTAGTTAACTCTTTACACGACTACAAAATTTTAAACCTGTCCAAATTGGAAGCGTCGCCAGACGACAAAATACATGTGGATCAAAGGATGGGATTTGTTCTTAAAAGAGTAGAAAGCATTGTGGAAAAGGAGAAAATCTGGTTACCCGCATTTTTTTTTCTTACAATATTTCCAAGTGTGGTTTTCCGCGTGTTTATTAAAACTCCGGATTGTGTGGTAAAGTGTTAAATGATCTTGTTTCACAATTAATGTAAAATGAAAGGGCCTACATTATAGTGAAAATCCTCGAAAAGCAAAATGAACCCTATTTCCCCCCCCCCCCACCCCCATCGAGTTTTAAATCCGTAAGGCTGCTTTTCTTTTTGTCATATTTAAATTCTTATTCTATCTGAAAAATATTTCATGCATGAATTCATCAAATCAGATATACAAAAATATTGTATAGAAATAACAGAACGGTTCTATACATACCAGTGTTCTACGTTAATGGCGTATTTATCTAGCTTTTTGTTTGTCTTTAGAAATTCCAAAATGATAAACGTGTCCTAGTATCGTAAACACAAAGTGTAACGTCTTAACGTTTTGTTGTGAGGCTATAAACTTCAAAAACATTGATTTTACGCGTAGATCTATCCACCCTTAACCCTTTACCGAACGGTCACGTGATTGACTGACACCCGTATCCCCGAGGAAGAAAGTTTTTTTTTTAAAAAAAATATCGTGGGAAAAGAAGAAAATGCTGGTAACCAGCATTTTCTTCTTTTCCCACGATGTTTCTTTTTCTAATTTTCGAGGAAAAATATTACAATTTTTACCGTATTTAATATTCCGTCTGCAAATGCTTTCAGTAGTGACGAGTCCAAATTGTCTGGCAAAGAGGTATACAGCACTACATACAGATACGACAATTTACATAAACATTGCAGTTTCGAAACTGTGTAAGCTAGAATATCTCACAAAGTAAATTTAAAACAAAAAAAAAAAGGGGGTGTATTGATCTGACGTAGACGGCACGTTCTGTACAGCAGCCTGATCTTGATTTTCAATTTGTGCGTTTAAGCGTCTTAAAATTGTGCCCATCTGGAGCGCTTTAAGGGTGAAAGAAGACCCGCTTTAAATCGGGTACCACAGGGTGTTGAGGTCAAACTTTACCCGTGAAATTTCGACAGATTTTAACGCGTAAAATAAATACTAGATTGAAACCCTTGTAATACTTTGTTTGAATTGTAGCTTATGTCATTTTCAACAGCTTTCTAATTAAATTACCACGGCAGCTCAGTTGTTTGTGTGTGTTCTTGCTTTATGTCATCACGTAGTTATGGATCTATAAAATCCATTTTATCTATAAACAGGCTGAATCGCGAAGCGGAATGGTCTTTTCACATCCAGAAAATCTACAAACAGCACAAAGTTTAGTTTCAAGTCAGCCTGCGCTGATTGCGCAGCTGACCTGGGTCTGTACTTTTTTGAGATCTGTTTTAAACCCCTTTTCACAGAGCATAGTTCATACACAATATGTTTCTACGCTTTTAGAAAAAGAAGTGCTCTACAAAAAAACGCTCAAAAACTAATTCAAAATGTGGTACGGGCCCTTGTGGACTTTCTGTATTTCACAGACCAACTTGATTGATCCACAAGAAAACGTCGATATCTGATCAATGTCTAGCGACCCCTGGCGGATCCGATGTACGCTATCGATTCCACTCTAAATAAACATCGTATATTTCAGATTATAGCGTGTCATTGAGTTATTAGTGATACACAAACCCTTTCCCGAGATTCGATGGGAAATTCTAATATCGACACTCATTTTCAGAAGCAGTGAAACAGGGCCATAGTTCATTCTGTGTGATTATTTTTGATTTCCCGTAGGCATTACCGGAAAAAAAGTCGTCGTTCAAAGCGCCATAGTTGTAACATCACTGAAGTTAAAGAATTCTCTTCTGTTGTTCTAAAATGTTTTTTTTTCAATCAGATTGGCTTTTCTAATTATTTGATTTAGGCGTTATTATTTAAGCATCCTCGAACCTGCAAAGTAGTTATTTCTGTTGAAAACATGTACAAAAGTTTATTCGTTTATTCCATTTTCTCAGCAATTGACACTTTCCAATGCTCAAAAACATGGATTTGTAGATTAAATGGGGAGAAAGAAATACGTGTCTTCCACATAAATGGCCTGCAACACGCGAAAAGGGGCATTCGGACATTGGCGTAAAGTGTCGTCTCGGATCAGCCTGCGCAGTTCGCGCAGGCTAATCCGAAACGACACTTTCCGTTTTTATGAATTTTTCTCTTTTGCGCCAGTCTACTGCAGCACAAAATCTAATGTAGTCGTAAAGTGCCATCTCGGATTAGCTGCGCAGACTGCGCAGGCTGATCCGAGACGACACTTTACGCAAATGTCCGAATGCCCCTTTTCGCGTGTTGCGGGCCATATATGAGCCATGCTCTGTGAAAAGGGAGTTTAATGCACCTGCAGTCCGTGCAGGCTAACCTATGTCTAAAATTTTTGCGTTTGGCAAATTTGCTGCATATCCAAGGACCATCCTACCTCAGGATTCATGTGGTTATTACACAAAATGGATTTTTATGGATCCATAATCATGTGATAACTTGCGTGGTATGATGCATGCATTAACCCCACCCCCTCTTGCCAGAGCCGATGGCTAAAATGCATGCACAAATTTTTAGGTTCCAATAGTGGCGTTGTTGGAAGAAGGGATGGCAGACAATTTCTAAGCTCCTACTTTTCCAGACATGTTTTTTTTTTTCATTAGCAAACTCTTTTTCCTTGCCTACAAAAGTGAAATCGTCTCATGTTAAACCATGTTAATTAATTAATTAATTAATTAATATCTTCTTTTTTTCTGCAAGAGGACGAGTAGGCTTAAAGTCTAGGATTGATTAGACTCAAATATCCTGATGATTTAACACGACAGTAAAATATGGGCGGCAGCACTATCTCCTTGTCCAGGGCCCCAGCTCGGACAGTAATTTTGTTAACACTTACCCTGCAAAATAAGTGAAATGAAATTAGTAAAAACCCAAATTTTGCTGTCTCAAAAGTATTATTCAGGGGACAATATGTCCTTATCGGACAGAGTAGATCAAAGATCAGACTGCACGTTCTGTCCAGTCTGATCTTGATCTACACTGTCCGCAGAAGGTCAGTGAGTCGCGCTTAGCAGTCTTAGGGTTAATATTCTCTCAGAACGATTTCTCCATCGATAAGTTTTTGCTTATTTATTTTTTTATTATGCTTGATTTTATCAGGGATGGTGCTTCAGAGGGGTCTGAGATTTGAAGGAAAAAGAAAAAAAAATTGTGGCCCAAAATCTCCGTGTTGACAGAAATTTGTGGATTTTCATTTTGGTACTAAAAAGTTGTGGTAGAATTATATTCAACCATGTAAATCCTAACGGGGAATTAAGTTAAATCGTATCTGTATCATATCATAATAAGTGTACACACGATAGCATTGCTGGATTTTCCATACATCGCTAATAAAGAAATAATGTATTGAAAAAATTCTTCGAGACATACCTTTGTTTACTGTTTTTTTTTTGTCGAAGGCTCTAGCTCGCGAGTTCCCGGATAAGTTGAGGGCACGAAATTCTATTGACTCTATTTGGAGCTAGTTCCCCTGATTACCGCACGTGTTTATGGTAATGGATTGACACTTACACGCTGCTAAATAAATCATCTCTTTACTAAACGACAAAACATTACACCTGCCCAAACTGAAAACATTTGCACACGACAAATCAAATAAATTTCAAATGATTTAACTTGTCTCTGAAGGGGTAAAAAGTATCATCTTGGAAAAAGAAGATAATGCTGGTTACCAGCATTTATTTCCTTTTCCTAAACGTTTTCTGTTTCAGCGGTCTTCAAAACTCTGAATTGTTCAGTACAAAGTTAACTCTATAGTTACCACTAGTCAAAATTCTAGATTTGTCCAAATAAAAGATGAATTTGCAGACGACAAATAAAATTTGGCTCAAAAGGAAAGATTTGTCTTTGACAGCATAAAAAAACGCAGAAAAAAGACTATGCTGGTTACCAGCCATATCTCCTTTTTCCACAATATTTTTAAAAGCCTTCTTTCTTAAGGTTGTTACAACCCCGGATTTCGCCAAATAAAATTTGTATAGAGTAAATGAAATTTTTCAGCCATTAGATAAAAATAGTGCAGTCTGATCTTGATCTACACTGTTCGCAAGGGCGCTTGGAAGCCAAATGGTACACTCATAAAGTAATGTAAAGGATTAGACGGATTAATATCCCCATGTAGGTTATTGCACTTGTCTCAATACACCGTGAAAGTTGGTCTGACCCTTTCTGTCACTGAATGCCTTTAAACGGTTTAATCCCATTTGTCCCACATTTTCATTTTTAGACCAACATATAAACGTGGGACAAATGGGAATTGGTACAGGTAAGGGTACAGATAATCCTTGCCCGAGGCTAATTTACAACTATAGTCTGTATCAATACTGGTAGTTATAGGCAAATTATGTATGAAAGAATCCCAATTTTTAATTCTATTTCTTTAATTAATTAATTTATAAAACATAAATTTTGTAAATTTTGTTTAATGTCTATAGCTATTAAAGAATACCAAGCTCATTCTTCTATGAGCGTTTCTAATAAATTCTATATTCACTAGAGCATTTGCCATGCTTTTCGAAGTCACTACAGAGTGGTGCAAATAGAGCAATGTAAAAGACTGTTATTCAGTTAATAAGTAATTGCAAACTGCCTTTGATCACAACCATAAAACGTATGCGGGATCTTTGCATAAATTTGTTTACTTGTAATTGTAGGCAATTGCTTTAGTATTTATTCTGTGGTGTCTAAAAGGTTGAAAAAATGTTTGTTAATGAAAAGAGATATTTCTTTGTTCTACGTTCCGAACTGTGCAAAACTCTTGCCTACCAAATTACTCTGATACAGACTATATTCACACTTGCCCTTGTATCACCCCTAACCCATACAGGTAAGCGCCTTATTGGTTTTTCAAAATGTGGGACAAATGGGAAGACACCCTTTAAACATATATGATCCGTGTTCTGTGAAAGGGCCTTTAACACATCTGCAAAAAGTATCGACACAGGTCAGCCTGCGCAGTCCGCGCAGGCTGACCTGTGTCGAAACTTTTTTGCTGTTGGTAAATTTTCTGCATGTCCAAGGACCATTCTTTCTTATGATTCAGTAGTTGTAAGACAAAATAAATTTTATTGATCGATAATTATGTGAGGACGGGCTTGGTATAGTGCCGATGGCGTACATTCAGTCAGTCTGATCTTCTGTCATCCTTAAACTTCACCGTCCGCTACTCTGATCTTTGATCTAAAGAGCCCCCTGCTTCATTCTATATAGTACCAAAAAGGACAAAAAAAAAAACCCTTTTTTTACATATGAATAGAATTTTTAGCTGTTTGGCCACCGAAAAGGTCGATTGATTTGGTTGACATAGTACTTAACCCTCTGTCAGATGACAAAACTTCAGACCTACCCAAATTGCAAGTATTTGAAGCCCGGCCGGGTAGCTCAGTGGTTAGCGTAACCGACTCGTGACATGGTGGCTGAGTTCGATACCCGGTTAAGGCAAACCGTCTTTCTGGAGAGTTTTCGCCTCTCACCTCTGATGCATGTGAGAAAAGTAGTCAGTGACTTAGAAGGAAAGGTGTGTCAGTACTCGTGTGAGAAAACTAGAAAACACATGCGTAGGTACACTGACCGCCGTGATATGACCTAAGCTGTTAAAACGGCGTTAAACTTCAATACAATCAATGCAAGTATTTGGAAAAGTCAAATATGCATGGTCGAGTAATGGGATTTGTTTTTAATATGGAAAGAGAAGAAAATGCTGGGTACCAGGGTACCAGCACTTCATGCCTTCTTATGTCAGGCTGTTCTTAAAAGCCTTCTTCAGCAGGGTTGTAAATTATTAAAATGTTTGGTAATCACTGAAGTCAGACCACAATACTGTACACGTTTTTCAAAAATGATCGTTGCTTTGGCAAAAGAGGGTTTAATGCAGAGTGATGCTTTATACTTAGCAAGTCATAGTATGATTATGTATCCATAAAATTCATTTTGTTTAATAAACGACTGAATCATGAAGTAGACTGGTCCTTTGACATGCCGATTATTGACCAATAGCAAAAAGCAAAATGTTTTGACCCAGAACAGACAGCACGGACTTGTAGAGGTTCTCTTTCTACCAACATCTCACCGTCAGCTTCTATGCATGTATGGTGTATGTCCTAATTGCCAAACGATTATGGTAATATAATTACATAATTATTGACAACACTAGTTATTATCATCGTGTGTGTCGATACCGTTATCTCTGCCTTCATAAAGTTCCATCTCTGTAGCAACATCTTACCATCAACAGCACTGATGTGTGTGTATGTGGGGGGGGGGGGTTTGTATGTTTTTCTTTGTCTTGTGTACCATTACATTACAATCATATTAACGATATAACGATAGCTGAAAAATGATAGCAAAAATATGAGCCATGCTCTGTGAAAAAGGGGCCTAATGCATCTGCGAAAAGTATCGACCCAGGTCAGCCTGCGCAGTCCGCGCAGGCTGACCTGGGCCGAAACTTTTGGCTATTGGCCAATTTTCTGTATATCCAGGACCAGTCATGATTTAGTCGATAATTTGAAATAGTGGCTATTACGGATCCATAATTATGTGATGACTTGCTAGGTATGATTCATCACAGAGATACATAAAGCCACCATTTGCAAGAGCATAGCTCATATAATGATATGTACAGATTATACCACAAAAATAACTCAAAATGTATGCCTGCATCCTCTGTACCTGCACCAGGCTGTTTTGGTATCGGTATCTCATCGTCTTTGTCGAAGGGGTTTTTTTTTTTTGTTAATTTTGTAAAAAATGATAATAACATCAATAATTATAATTACAATAAATTTGACAACATTAAATTTTGTTTGATCTCAGTGTCTGTCATTTATTACTTTATTATATTCCTATCAGTAAAATACTGGGATTTCACAGTGAATAACACCACTTGTGATGATAACTATGGTATCATCACTAGTGACGATATAGTTTTAGAACGTTTGCCGGGACTACTTTTTTCCTATATTGCTCATAGTGTACCATTCTTGATAATTATTAGAACAAAAAAAGGGTGAATCAGGAATATAATAAAAAGGACAATCAGCTGGTTGTGTGTGATATTAAAAATCTGTTACTTGAATGGGATTTGATGCGGTTAAAAAACACGTCACTCGGACTCGTTTTTTCAACCGCATCACACCCTATAATCAACTGGTTGTGTGTGATATAAAAGATCTGTTACTCGAATGGGGTCTGATGCGGTTAAAAAACACGTCACTCGGACTCGTTTTTTCAATCGCATCACACCCTATAATCAACTGGTTGTGTGTGATATAAAAGATCTGTTACTCGAATGGGGTCTGCTGCGGTTAAAAACACGTCACTCGGACTCGTTTTTTCAACCGCATCACACCCTATAATCAACTGGTTGTGTGTGATATAAAAGATCTGTTACTCGAATGGGGTCTGATGCGGTTAAAAAACACGTCACTCGGACTCGTTTTTTCAACCGCATCACACCCTATAATCAACTGGTTGTGTGTGATATAAAAGATCTGTTACTCGAATGGGGTCTGATGCGGTTAAAAAACACGTCACTCGGACTCGTTTTTTCAACCGCATCACACCCTATAATCAACTGGTTGTGTGTGATATAAAAGATCTGTTACTCGAATGGGGTTTGATGCGGTTAAAAAACACGTCACTCGGACTCGTTTTTTCAACCGCATCACACCCTATAATCAACTGGTTGTGTGTGATATAAAAGATCTGTTACTCGAATGGGGTTTGATGCGGTTAAAAAACACGTCACTCGGACTCGTTTTTTCAACCGCATCACACCCTATAATCAACTGGTTGTGTGTGATATAAAAGATCTGTTACTCGAATGGGGTCTGATGCGGTTATAAAACTCGTCACTCGGACTCGTTTTTTCAACCGCATCACACCCTATAATCAACTGGTTGTGTGTGATATAAAGGATCTGTTACTCGAATGGGGTCTGATGCGATTAAAAAACACGTCACTCGGACTCGTTTTTTCAATCGCATCACACCCTATAATCAACTGGTTGTGTGTGATATAAAGGATCTGTTACTCGAATGGGGTCTGATGCGGTTAAAAAACACGTCACTCGGACTAGTTTTTTCAACCGCATCACACCCTATAATCAACTGGTTGTGTGTGATATAAAAGATCTGTTACCCGAATGGGGTCTGATGCGGTTAAAAAACACGTCACTCGGACTCGTTTTTTCAACCGCATCACACCCTATAATCAACTGGTTGTGTGTGATATAAAAGATCTGTTACTCGAATGGGGTCTGATGCGGTTAAAAAACACGTCACTCGGACTCGTTTTTTCAACCGCATCACACCCTATAATCAACTGGTTGTGTGTGATATAAAAGATCTGTTACTCGAATGGGGTTTGATGCGGTTAAAAAACACGTCACTCGGACTCGTTTTTTCAACCGCATCACACCCTATAATCAACTGGTTGTGTGTGATATAAAAGATCTGTTACTCGAATGGGGTTTGATGCGGTTAAAAAACACGTCACTCGGACTCGTTTTTTCAACCACATCACACCCTATAATCAACTGGTTGTGTGTGATATAAAAGATCTGTTACTTGAATGGGGTTTGATGCGGTTAAAAAACACGTCACTCGGACTCGTTTTTTCATCCGCATCACACCCTATAATCAACTGGTTGTGTGTGATATAAAAGATCTGTTACTCGAATGGGGTCTGATGCGGTTAAAAAACACGTCACTCGGACTCGTTTTTTCAACCGCATCACACCCTATAATCAACTGGTTGTGTGTGATATAAAAGATCTGTTACTCGAATGGGGTCTGATGCGGTTAAAAAACACGTCACTCGGACTCGTTTTTTCAACCGCATCACACCCTATAATCAACTGGTTGTGTGTGATATAAAAGATCTGTTACTCGAATGGGGTCTGATGCGGTTAAAAAACACGTCACTCGGACTCGTTTTTTCAACCGCATCACACCCTATAATCAACTGGTTGTGTGTGATATAAAAGATCTGTTACTCGAATGGGGTCTGATGCGGTTAAAAAACACATCACTCGGACTCGTTTTTTCAATCGCATCACACCCTATAATCAACTGGTTGTGTGTGATATAAAAGATCTGTTACTCGAATGGGGTCTGATGCGGTTAAAAAACACGTCACTCGGACTCGTTTTTTCAACCGCATCACACCCTATAATCAACTGGTTGTGTGTGATATAAAAGATCTGTTACTCGAATGGGGTCTGATGCGGTTAAAAAACACGTCACTCGGACTCGTTTTTTCAACCGCATCACACCCTATAATCAACTGGTTGTGTGTGATATAAAAGATCTGTTACTCGAATGGGGTCTGATGCGGTTAAAAAACACGTCACTCGGACTCGTTTTTTCAACCGCATCACACCCTATAATCAGCTGGTTGTGTGTGATATAAAAGATCTGTTACTCGAATGGGGTCTGATGCGGTTATAAAACTCGTCACTCGGACTCGTTTTTTCAACCGCATCACACCCTATAATCAACTGGTTGTGTGTGATATAAAAGATCTGTTACTCGAATGGGGTCTGATGCGGTTAAAAAACACGTCACTCGGACTCGTTTTTTCAACCGCATCACACCCTATAATCAACTGGTTGTGTGTGATATAAAAGATCTGTTACTCGAATGGGGTCTGATGCGGTTAAAAAAACACGTCACTCGGACTCGTTTTTTCAACCGCATCAAACCCTATAATCAACTGGTTGTGTGTGATATAAAAGATCTGTTACTCGAATGGGGTCTGATGCGGTTAAAAAACACATCACTCAGACTCGTTTTTTCAACCGCATCACACCCTATAATCAACTGCTTGTATGTGATATAAAAGATCTGTTACTCGAATGGGGTCTGATGCGGTTAAAAAACACGTCACTCGGACTAGTTTTTTCAACCGCATCACACCCTATAATCAACTGGTTGTATGTAATATAAAAGATCTGTCACTCGAATGAGGTTTGATGCGGTTAAAAAGCTCGTCCTTCAGACTCGTTTTTTTCAACCGCATCACACCCCATTCTAGTGACAGATTTTTGATATCACACACAACGAGTTATTTATCCTCTATTTAATAACTTAACTCATTACCAAACGACAAAATTTTAGATTTGTCCAAATCGAAAGCATTTGCAGACGACAAAATAAAAGTGACTGAAAATTTGAAATTTGTTTTGTGAAGGGTAGAAAACATTGTGGGAAAAGGAGAAAATGCTGGTTACCAGCATTTTCTCCTTTTCCCACAATGTGTTTTAAAGGCTTCTTTCTCAGGGTCGTCAAAAGTAGGGATTGTGTGGTAATGGGTTAAATAATGATAATAACAACAAATGTGACATCATTATATCATGTTTTATTACTGTGTTTATCGGTAATGTCTTCTGGACCTTCACGCGCTTCTCTTTGTATCAACATCTCACCGTCATGGTCAAATGTATCTCTGTCCTGTTTTCCAGTACACGAGAAAAGTTTCCTCACGCGCTCGATTAATTTACCTTTATTCAATTTCCTCTCACAAATTTCTCGCTGCTGAATATCGCTTTCGTTTTCATTTGCATCTATGTCAATATTGTCGAAGTTGTCTTGTTCTATTTCTATTTCTTCCAGTTCCTCTGGATGTGTGTTCTTTGTACTTTTAGTTTTGACTTTCTGTGAATTTCTGCCCTTTCTGGCAAATTTCCTCATATTATGAATATCTACTTCGTTCTTCCCCTCTTCGTCCGACAGGTCGCCATCTTCAGTCAGCGCCGGCATCAACTGCATCTTATACAGACTGATATCGCGACGAAAGCTCTCTTGACTCGTGACGCTGTGAATCGTTTCGGGTTCTATCGTGGATGACGAACTTTGTCGAACAACTCCGTAAGGAGTTTCGAATGAAATGGACTTTGTGAGAGAGGCAGTACTTCTTGTTCGGTAGTCACCTAGCATTCCCGTTCTGCTGTTCGAAGTGCTTGGGCTGGGTAGATGAAGATTTGTTCCTGATCTGTGCGTATTTGCGTTCACGTTTTCATCTTCTTTAGACAGTGGGTGGAAAATAAGGGGAAAAAATAGATGACGAAATAAAACTTGTAGTTAGACAGCAAAAGGTGTTCATTCACATTTATATGAACCATGCTCTGGCAAAAGGGGGCTTAATGCATCTCCGTGATGCATGATACCAGCCCAAGTCATCATATAATTATGGATCCAAAATTGCAATTTTTTTAAACGACCAACTTAATAATGAGGTAGACTGGTCCTTTGACATACAGAAAATTGACTAATAGCGAAAAGTTTCGACCAAGGTCAGCCTGCGCGGACTGCGCAGGCTGACCTTGGCCGATACTTTTCGCAGATGCATGAAGCCCCCTTTTCACGGAGCACGGCTCATATAAGTACGGTAATCAAATAAATGGGCCACGCTCCAGCAAAAAGGGGGCTTGATGCATCTCCGTGAGCCACAATACCATGCAAGTCTTCACATAGTTATGGATCAATAAGATCCTTATTTGTCTAATAACTGACCAAATCATGAGGTACACTGGTCCTTCTATATGCAGAAACTTGCCCAAAAGTAAAAAAAAAAAATTGGCCCAGGTCAGCCTGCGCGGATTGCGCAGGCTGACCTGGCTCCGAGTATACTTTTGGCAGACGAATTATGCCCCCTATTCACATAGTATACTTCAAATACTAATTTCACAATTTTACAATGTTCTTGAGAAACAGAACTAATCAAAATGAATAAATGAGCAATAAAGAAATATATGACAATTATATTCTGGCAAAAAGAGACTTTCGTTATAAGCAACTGCTCCTTTTGTAAATATGATTTCCGAAGTGGTTTTCTGTAAGACGAAAAACGCCGTCCTGTACGAGATAATGTGCTTATTTCATATAAAAGTGAGTAAAGAATAAAATGTATCACGGTATGAGAGTGTTTAAGAGCAGTCTGTATGTAGGTACATACTGATCTTGGTCTACTCTGTTCATACAAAGCATCACAGGTTGCGATACGTGTGATCTGTTGATTTATATGTCGTCCTTTCCCTGTTTTCCCTCGTTGACTTGAAATGAAGAGTTTTCAAGCCGACAGTCTTATGTGCAAACCCAGGATCCGTATTCATTAACCATTCTTAAGAACGTTCTTTGTTTATTCTCCAAGATTTTCTAAATTTGAAAGTAAAACAATGTCTGATTGGCTAAACCAAACGGTTTAGCCAATCAGAAGTTGTGTTACTTTCAAATTTAGACAATTCTGGAGAATAAGACAATGAACGTTCTTATGAACTGTTGCTGAATACGGGACCAAGTCCTCTAACAAATCACCAAACATGCGTTCAAGCTACATGTTGTATTTCTAGACTGACAGCCAAACACTGAACGGGAGGCATACGGGTACCAGTACCAGTATACTGTTGTTGAAAGTAATCCCTTAGCAAATTACCCCGTGTCTTAACGAACCTGTCAAAAAAAGCCTTTGAAAACATATTAGGAACAGAGGAAAACGCTGGCAATCAGTACTTTCTGGTTACCAGCATTTTTCCTTTGTGACGTCGTCACAGAGGCATTCTTTCAGAGGACCTTGAAAATACAAGATAGTTTGTTGGTTGTATTGGTTGGTTGTATTGGGGTTTAACGCCACTTTAACAGCTAAGGTCATATCATGGCGGTCGGTGACGCACATATGTTTCCTGGCTTTCTCACACCAGTACTAACACAACTTTCTTTCCAAAGCCACCGACTACTTTTCTCACATGCTTCAGCAGAGGTGAGAGGCGAAAATACGCCGGAAGGAAGGTTTGCCTCAGCCGGGTATCGAGCTCACAACCACCAGGTCATGAGTCTGACACGCTCACCACTGAGCCACCCGGACGGGCCAAGATAGTTTGTAAAAGAGCTAAACAACACATACCGTCTGAAGAAACTGGTCCGCGCCTTTCGACAGAAGGATGGAGTTTGTAGTGGCGCAAAACCGCTCCGTTTATCTCTATCAGTCCATACTCCATCACGTTGCTCTGCGGCTCCTATAGGGCACAGAAGCGATTTATAGCCGGGATTTAGAAAATTGTGTGCCCGCAACATGGGGACATCCTTCAATTTAGTCTTCAGTTAACACATTATTTCTTTTTTTTATATACAACTATATTGTATCAATTAGCTGTTTTACATTTCATTATTTTCGTTTGTGTAAAAATATTTCATTCAACAGTATGAAATACAAGTTAACAACAACAACAACAACAACAAAAATATATGACAAATATACTGAAGAACAAATATACTAAAGATATGTCAAAACTAAAATGCCTTGATGGTGGAAGGATGTTAGCATACCAGATCGAAGGGTCCAAGCTGTGAGTCAAATTTAGAAAAAAAAAAAAGAAAGAAATAATTGGAATAGATACAATTAGATTGGGTAGAGATTAAACTATTACCAAGAAAACATGACAATTAGATATTGCTGGGTAATTCTCCTATTATCACGGATCAAGGTGTGCAGGGCAGTTAATATTCCTTGGTTAACAGATTTCATCCCTAAATGGAATAATTTCATTTATTATTTCATTCTGTAATAAATACATGTAAATAAATGGTCGGAAAGTATAGAACTCTACGTTAATAGGAATTATTAAAGCACTGAATTTCGTCTCTGAACACGACTCTACATCCGAAAGCCTAGTGGAGCCCGGTGTTGAAGATTAAATGTCCTACCAGCGAATTATTGTTTCAAGGGAAACAAAGCAATCGTAAATACCGTCGGTGAACAGATAGTTTCCCATTGGACCCCCCCCCCCCCCCCCACACACACACACACACACTCTCCACCACCGTATGCCTTTGATTCTTGCACCTGAGTTTTAACGACCCTGGGAAAGACACTTTTTGAAAATATTGCAGGAAAATGAGGAATTGCTGTAATCAGCATTTTCTCTCACAATATTTTCTACCCTTCCCACGACAATTTCCACCATTTGAACCACATTCAAAATGTCGTTTAGAAATGCTTTCAATTTGGAAAAATAAAAAATTCTGGGGCAACCACCGTCAAAAGTTTACCCCAGGTTAATACTTGGACATTAATTTAAGAAGTAAATTTAGAAGAGAAGGACCAACAGAAGCTAACAGCTTACCGGAACAGTAAGTAAACAGTACTGAAGTAGTCTGGAAAAGGGTTAATTTCAGTGATAAAAGACCCTCAAATTAAGTGGTGTTTTGCAATGAGAAGATTGAAAGAAAAAAGGACTGTGTAAAGCTTCCCGCAAACTGAGATATGACTTAACTCATTACCAGCCGACAAAATCCAAGACTTGTCCAAATTGAAAGCTATTGCAGACGATACATTCGTGGTGGCTCAAATGACGAAATTCGGGGGTGGGGGGGGGGGGAACATTTTAGGAAAACGAGAATAAGCTGATACCAGCATGTTCTACTTTTCTCACTAGCTATCGAAATCTTGATTCCTGTCTTAAAACACGGAATATTATTTGGTAATGGCTTAATCAAAGACCCTGTATCGACAACCTTCTCTTATACGATATTGGTACCTATTACTTTCTCTTTTCCCACATTGTTTTTTCTCTATCACAATCACTTCTCATAATTTGGGACACATTTAATTTGTCGTGAATGCATACGCTTTCAATGCAGAAAATCCAAACTTTTGTCATCTGGTTCAAACTTTTGGCAGGTTTAAGGTATTTATGAATAGGGAGCTAGATCTAGATAGACAAAATCGAACGAAAAGGGTATGCAAATGATTTCTAAACGACTTACAACACTACCCGCTGACTGGAGCTACATCGTGCTGAATGTCCATATAAACTTCAAAAAGAAATAAATTTTATTCATCGACAGCCTACCGCCCCTAGATACCCATTCGTTTATATGACGTTATCTATTATTGCGTCACTTCCTGTATAAAGATCGCAGGGCATTTTGCACTCTCCGTGTTTGATTATATGATAATTAATGATTCTATGAATCCCTAAGAGAATGAATCGGTTAAATTGCCTTTTTCAATGTTTTGAAACACATTATCCCCTTTATAAAAAGATGTGTAGGCCTAAGTGTGTATTACTCAAACCATAATGTTAAATACAAGTCGGAAGTGACGTCAGTTTTGTTACGCAAATACAGCGTTCCCATGCTTTGTCAAACATCAGGTAAAGATATGAACTTGCAGGTCCTTGATTTGACCGTCTGCGGCTTCTTAATCCATGTTGATTAACGTATTTGACGTTCGTTTTTGTCGGCGGAGTACATCTGTGAAGTATAGGTCGGAATTCGAATCGTGTTCTTTGGAAAAATGGAAGTTTATCGGCTTATCTTTTTTTTTAAGTGGACGTTTCTCAGGTGTTCCTTCATCTGTTTGTTCCAGTTGTCGCTCAGTCCCATCGACATACAGTACTTTTTCACAACATCTGCAACTGGTGGCATAGACTACGCTCCTCTCAAGTTCTATCAAAGACCAGACTGCGTGTTATGTGCAGTCTGATCCTGATCAAAAGAGCCGCTAAGGCAACAATAGTTGTGAAAGACGTTCTAAGGGTGAAATACGACTGAATATAGATTTAAACGGCAAATGTCGTTTCTTTTATACTGATATGACATGTTTGCTGGCGTAGCCGAGTATGGCGTAAAATACTTTGCAATATTGTATCTGGTAATATATGTCTTCCATATTAAAAATTTATATTCTATATTAAGGTATTTATTGTCTATAAAATAAATTTATTATGTATGAATGACTTATACAGATTGTGTATAAGATAACGTTATATTCATAGTGTATAAAAATATTTATTGAGTAAAAATTTACATATTGGGTATAAAATATATTTATTGGGTTAAAAGACATATATTTGTATAAAATATATTTATTGTGCGAAATTGAAATCCATTTGCTAGAAAAAAATTATATATGGTATCAGGAGAACTCGTACCCTGGAGAACTCGTACCCTTAGCTCGAGGGTAATGAGTTTTTGTGCATGTCCAAGGATCATCCTACCTCATGATTTTGTTGGTTGTGAATCATAATGGATTTTTATATATCCATAATTATTAAAAGACTTTGCTTGACATCATGTATTAGCGAGATGCATTTAGCCCCCTTTTACCAGAGCGTGGCCCATTTATTAATATATCATCGCATGTGTATTTCAAGAGTTGTTATAAAGTATGTTGAATACATCGCATCTGTTTGTTATAATTTAATGGATAAATAAATATGATGTAGTAATTTTGATCCTTCAGTGTTATTGTTTATATCTCAGCAGGTTCCTGCGTGGCTCATAGATGACGATGTAGGATTTAAGATGTAAGCAAAAGATCCTTGCATTCTAAACTCATGAGTCACTAAGTCAAATTGTAGAATACGTCTCTAAAATAGAAATCATTATTAGAAAACGAGAAAATGCTGGTTTCCAGCATTTCATCCTTCTCCAAATATATTCTCAGAAGCCTTTTCTCGTTTTCTAATAATAATTTCTATTCCAGAGACATGTTCCACAATTTGAACCATATTTGATATGTAGTCTTTGGATCTGGACAAGTCCAAAGTTGTTCCGTCAGATGTCTCAGAGATACTGCCATTTACCATAGAAACTAAAAAATCTTAAAGCACGAAAGGGCTTGTAAGAAAATGTATCAAAAAATAGAAATTCCCCTTTTATGGTAATTTATCTGTTTGCCATAATGTATTTTGAAGTTGTGTGCTGACTTTCTCCCTCTGGCTTTGGAGCCGAGCCCCGGTAGTTCATTCGGTACTCTGTAGCGTACAGGACTTGAGAACAGGAGGTCGCAAGTTGGATCTGCGGCTCAGCCAATTTATTTCCATGGATTGATGATAGTCATTGCAACAGGATTCATTCCTCCCTCACCACTGACCAATGTTTCGACGATGGTTATTTGGGAAATCAGCCAGTGGCTTGGAAAGAATATTGTGCGGAGTACTGATAAGAAGAAACTCCAGGCAAGCACGGATAGGTGCACTGGCTGCCGCGACGTAACTAAAATATTGTTGTAAACGGCGTTAAACACCATAAAACAATCAATCAAGACTCTGCCTTAGTTTTTTTTTGTGTGTGTTTTTGTTGATGATAACTACTGAATCCTGATCCTAGCAAAGCATTGCATTCTTTCTGAATTGCAATTTCGCATGTTAAGACTGCAGGCCTTGTGGCCGAGTCACATGCCCGTTCGACAGGAGATCGTAAGACGCACGAAAACTCACTACCCTCGCGCTAAGGGTACGAGTTCTCCAGGGTACGAGTTCTGCTGATACCATATATTAATTTTTTCTAGAAAATGAATTTTAATTTTGCACATAAATATTTTCGTGACTTATACAAGATATATATGTTTTATACACAATAAATTTATTTTATACACAATACATATTTTTTCACTCAATAAATATTTTTTTATACACAATAGATATAATAAATGTACACAACATATATATTTTAACCCAATGAATAATTTTTGTACACAATAAATATATTTTATACCCAATATATATTTTTTTTACTCAATAAATATTTTATACACAATGACTATAACTTATAAACAATATATATACATCATTCATACATAATAAATTTATTTTATAGACAATAAATATCTAAATATAGAATATAAATTTCTAATAAGGAAGATATATATTATCACGCCATAGCCGAGTGGATACTAACTTGGACAGAACACAAGGTCATACTGAATTGAAACACAACTTTTACTTAGTAACGCCTCACCAATCACCTGCTGCAAGTAAGTTTACTTTTTCTTTTCTTCCAATTTACATGGGTGTGGAAATCTAATGTCCAAAATCCGCACGTGCAGTGCACATACAGGAAATCGTTTTTTTTTTTTTTTTATAAAAAAAAAACAAAAACAAAAAAAAAAAAAAAAAAAAAACTGGGACCCTGCTTTAAATTGTGTCAATACTATTGAGTTAGAGAATAGAAGACCGGCTGTCACACTGGATTGTCTGTGGACGCACATATAATTCGGCAAACTCGGGTGATCTAATGGTCAAGTCGCTCGGCTGTATCACGTAGATTGATATGCATTTACATGGTAAATATATTCGCCGGAAGTACACCGTTTTTACAGTTTTTAAAATTCTAAGGCTCCTCTTAAAAAGAGTACATAATTCACATTTTTTAATCGTTAACTTTGTAAGAATATTTCCATTAACAAACAGACGCAAAGGTCATATGACTGGCACTTCAAGATGGCAACCTCCTTTATACGTATGAGGTTACATGTAGGTATGGGATCGGCCGAGTTGTGACGAGTGCGCACCGATACGAATCTTTGCGGCTGGCTTTTAATGGCATCATTTAGTGTTGTCTGTCGATAACTGTAAAACTATGTCATACCAGGAATGAGGAAAACACCGGCTTCAGCAAAGCCGTCTACGTTGAATGCTGTATATGACGATGAAGAAAGATCTACAAGTACGGCAAAATCTCCGCAAAAAGGGCGGGGAAAAGGGTTTCAAATAAGCTAGCTTAATATCTTTTCGTGGCTACCGTTTGATGACGAAAGTAAAACAATACACTGTCTTACATGCATGTGAAAACGCACAACGGCCCAGCGAAAAAGTCATTTCTTTTTCCAATGAATTACTTAACACTTACCTCACAGTTTTTAAAGTGCACTCCTACACTCAGCAAAACTTCTAACCGGCAACTTTTGTTTCTCCTGTAAATTTGACCAAGTAATAGACAGGTAAATAAAAACAACTTATAACATATGTCTAGACGTTAGACATGGTACTGTAATTAAAAGATTCTCGATTTTGCCGATTGAAGGCATCTCTTTTTCAAAAAAGGGAAATCACATGGTTTGAATGAGCTGGCTTTGACCTACTTTTTGAAATCGATAACAAATGAAAGAAAAAAAAAAGAGAAATTTGTGATTGGTAAAAAATGTCGACATGTTTATTTTAAGGGCCCATCCTATTTGCTGGTAAGTTTACGCCGCCTGTCCTTTTCGAAGATATGTCTTGTTTGATTTCTCTTTAAATGTCCACGGCCTGACTTCATCCCTTATTTGAAGACATAAAACGTTCCAAACTATCGTAATAAAAAAAAAAACAGAGACTGCGCACAAAGTCTGCAAAGGCTGACCTTGGCCGAAATTCTGCGCAACAGGTCAATTTTCTGCATGTCAAAGGATCAACCCTCATCCTGATTCAGTCGATTGTTAGTCAAAGTAGATTTTCAGGATCCCTTAATATGTGATGTCTATCTTGGTACAATGCTTTACGTAGATGCATGTCAAGAAATATGATGACGATTAATGTGTGTGTTTCTCAGGTGACAATGTTTAACAGGAAATAGGGACAGTTCTGGTGATATATAGAATTTTCCTCGGGCTATCTGGCCTCTATGGATTTAAAACTAAAACACAAAAGCATCTTCGTACTCTGTTTAGGCTGGATCTGTAAAACAGACTTCTCAGCTTCGAATTTTTTGGAACCTGTCTTGGAACGAGTCTGCTTGAGATTGGGTCAGTTTAAAACGTATTGAGAGAACAGCGCATCACGTCAGACTTCGATTTTTATTTGTAGATCTAATTGGAAATATTCTTTCTTCTTTTTCAGCATGACCAAGTGCTTTGACGCACCAACGCATTATCAATAGAATGGTCGCCGCTGGTACTTTGCAAAGTTGACGGTTGCGTGATTGAAAAATTTGAAATGCGTGTTTCTGCCACCACATACCAAGTAAGGACTACCAGTTCTTTGATGATTTCACGCGCAACTGGTCACGTGTTTTGTCAACAAATCAGAATTGCCGCCTAGCGGAAGAAAATGGCCGGATAATCACTGTGTATCAACATACACCGGATATAGCGATTGTCCAATCGAGGGAAACTTCACACAGTGCAGTACAAGGTCAGTACTTTTCCAATGTTTTCGTTGAAATACATAAAAATTCACCGTAAGTATATTTGGCAGTTGTTACTGATACATTAATGTAGCTGTCTTACCACAGCAAATGGTTGGGAAACATCCACAAGAGCTACGAATAACAAAAATACTCCCCTAATCACTGATAATCTCCTCTTGTCTGTCACGAAAATGCTGCTTTTAAAGACTGTTTTGATAAAATATTAATCCGTCATATATTGAAATCAATGATAAATAGCCTAGTTAATCATGGCGAATCGATAGAAAAATTCCTGACTTATTTTTAAAACTGCATTTTTCGATATATTCATCTTTGTTTTTTCTCTACGGTGTACGGTCTATAGGAGGATGGTGTATGTAATATAGCAAAAGCTCCTGTTAGGAGTGTACGGTCGATAGCGAGATAAAATCTTCGTAAAATACATTGTCTAGTGCTGGAATTAGACGAGTTTGCTGTTCGAGGATAGATTTTTGTCATTCGAACGTACCCTGTCCTTTAATTATTAGAATTATCATGACTGTAATTTCGTTATTTTTATTTTTTTTCCAGCCCTGAACACAGAGCATACATGTAACACCGCAAACTACGACAAAACGTGTTAATAAATGAAGACCAAAACTTTCTATGAAACTCTTAAATATTTGTTTGTTTGTTTGAGTTTACGTCCCAGTCAACAATTTTTTAGTCATGTTGGGACGGAGCCACCACTTCCTGGGTATTTAACCAGTACTATGGGGAGTAAATGTGTGTTGCTCAAGGACACAACACGGTTACGCCGTTGATGAGGATTGAACCCAGGACCTCTCTCTGAAATCCGACTTTGCCACTAGGACACCGCGCTTGAAAAATGACACCGGAGGTACATGTGTACACCGACCATAGATGGACAATCACTACCTAGCCCTATGATGAAAAGAGAAATCCTGCAATAACTATTATTATTTTTTATTACTCAGTTTTTCCGTCCCTTTCAAGATTATTTCACACAAGTCGAGACAAGCTAATCGGTAGGTAGGTCGAAAACGGGAGTACCCCGGGAGAAAACACCTGACACACCTGCAAGCACAACTTGGCTTGTCCCATATGTGATCTCTAGGCTTCTCTTTCAGAAAAATAAACGAAAATTTCGAATTGACAATCGTCATCTTAATGCTATAAAATTGCTGAGTATAACATGGACATGTTACCGTATGGGTTGAAAAGGCTTATTGTGGCCAATGTTTCTTTTCACAAAGCTGACTACCTAATTAGTGAAGCAAAGGACTTAAGCGCTCCATAACAGAGCAAGAAATCATAATTTTTTCATCAGTACATATTCAATACACTTCAATTCTCACCAGCTGTGAAAATGACATTTCGTTTCATGTGTATCGGGTCTTTGTTAAAGACTATTGGTACACGTTAGAATGAACACCCACAATCCATGTTTTAAACAGAAAGAAATATTACTTTATACCCCTTTACATCCTAGTGTTACGCTGTATTTAAAAACCTAGGGTGATAGGGCATCTAAATGATATGATCGTCTTATCAAGATGTCAGTATAATTGCCAATGCCCTTAGTATGTGAGATTCAAAATCAAGTCTTTAAACTGCAAAAGAAACAAATTGCAGCTCGTGAATTTCATGCAAAGAACCACTTTGTTGTCACATAAAGTGTCCTTCCGACAGAAGACAGAAGACTAGCTGCATTCTAAGAAAGCCTAAACTTGTTTTAAGTTAAGAACCGTATGATAAGCACAAACAAGGTTAAGCATTAATGCAATGAAACAATATTGTGTAATGATTCGCTTGAGTTCTGTCAATGATTTGTAACCTCAATGCAATCATGCTTTAATCACTTGCATTTCCAATTTTCTCTGTTTTCGGCACACAACTAAGAAATCAATAGTTATTTGATACTTGCCAATGTCTCTAAAAGGCATGCACAGGTATTCATTTCTAGATTTACATATAACTCCTGTTTACGTCAGAATATAAACTTTTCTTCTCATCTATAGTCTGTACACTACTTTTGCTATGAGTCGTACACCAATTTGACAACTGCCTGCTATAGACCGTACACTGGCTATTTTTTTTAAATCTAAATATTCGGAAAACTAAGAACAAACTGGAAGTAAAACTTCGTTTGTAAGTACTTACGACCTCAAAGAAGTTATAACAAAGTGAATTGCGGGCCTGAATAACAATAAAATTGAGAAATATGAAAATTTTGAGTCGGCCTGTTAAATGTCAAGAAAAACATCAGTGATTGGGCAGGTCATTCTGCTAAATTCTAGTGCAGAAATACTTTTCCTAAGTGTTTCACATATTCATACATATACCCGAACCTATCATTGATGTAAGTTCTATATTTTCCAGGCAAAATACTATAAAACACAAAAATAATAAAAGAAATACTGACCGTGTAGCTCACTCCGTAAACATTTCCCTCGATTGGACAATCGCTATATCCGGTGTACGTTGATACACAGTGATAATACAAAAGCGGCGAGAGGGAGCTACAAAATGAAGGGGTAGCCATCTTGAATCGCGGAAAAATTAATAAGTATGTCTCTGAATTCTTTGTAACAGCTAAAGCCGCCATTCCACAATGACCAAAGTACCACGTTTTACTGTCTTCCTCCCATTTTCCGACTCGAGGATACACCACGTTCATCCCCAAGCCCTCCGATTACATCAGAAAGAAGTTGCTCCAATTAGATCTAGATCTACATATCTTTTGAATGTTATTGCGTTATGGAACAGTTTCCCTTGAATTAAATTCAAATCGAAAGTATCAACAAATTAAAACATCGTGAAAGAGAACAAATTACACGGTGTTTACAAGCACGGGTCGGGCCTTCCGTCCCGAACAACCCCGCAGGGTTGCTCAGTAGTTTAATACAATAACTGACTCGTGACCAGGTGCCTGCTGGTTCGATACTCGATTGACACAACCTTTTTTTCCTGCGAATTTTCACCTCTCGCCTCTGATGCATGTGAGAAAAGCAGTCGGGGGCTTAGAAAGAATGTCAGGAAACACATGCATAGGTGCACTGACTATCCTGATGTGACCAAAGCTGTTAAAAATTGGGTTAAACTCCAATACAAACTAACAAATCATCCCCAAACTTATTGGTCCAGTAGAGCGTTCACATCCACTTACACTTACAAATGTTTGCCAACAGTCCTAACGAATATGTTTGCAGCAAACAATTGCAAACAATCGCAAATACTTTTTCAAAGTGGTAAGCAAAGCATACAAAGATGGCTGAAAAGTCATAATTACCTGTTATGTTAAAGCCGGTTGTAAAGAAATAAAAATTTAAGTATTTCTGGCTTTTTGTAGAAATGTCTGTACATGGGCAAGTTAGTATTGATCATATCATTATGATTATGTAATCTGTAAGTTTTTATTTTTTTGCCCATTTCATTTGTTATGATTTTAGAAATAGCCAATTACAGCCGATTTAAATGAGAAGATAGATCTAGTTATCCAGACGGAACTAATATGCAGTTTATTCCATACTTTTATTTTCTAAATATAGAAAATCAAAAATGCAATCACCTTCCAGGCAAAAAGAAATGTGGTTAATTTCTTGATATTATCCATTCCACTCTAACAAATGTCATGAATAAGTATGCTTTTTCCCCAAAAAATTAATGGCAAGGAACTCAAATTTTTGTGACACAGAATCACCCTTTCCTAGTTTATCTAAAATACTTGTACAGCTCATGATTTGGCCAATTATTAGAAAGAACTTGGATCAGGAAAACTGAAAACGGTTGTTGGTGTCCTGTACCAAACAATTTCAGAGTTTTAAGCCTCCCCAAAGAAGAAGTGGAAAAATATAAACGCTGTGGAAAAAGGAGAAAAAGCTTTTCCCACAATGCTTTATTTCCTTTCAAAGACAAATTCTACCCTTTGAACCATTTTTAACCCTTAACTCTTTACCACACCTCAAAAATTCAGACTTGTCCAAGCTGAAGCATTTGCAGACAACAATTTAAATGTTGTTTAAATGATGAAATTTGTCCTTGATAGGATAGAAAACATTTTGGGAAAAGGAGAAAATGCTGGTTACCAGCATTTTCTCCTTTTCCCAAAATGTTTTCAAAAGGCTTTTTCTTCAGGGTTGTTAAAACTCGTAATTGTGTGGTAAAGAGTTAAGCTGCTAATTAAGTGAAATGAAGGGAGAAAATTTTGCTATTTGAAAGTTATTATTTATTTTGGCGAAAAATATCTCCTTATCCGACAGCGTAAATCATAAGATCAGACTGCATATTCTGTGCAGTCTGATCTTGCTCTTTGCTGTCAGCAAAAGGTCTTTCAGTCGAGCTTAGAAGATTAACTCTTAACCACACAATCCCGGCCTTTAACGATCCTGAGAAAGAAGCCTTTTGAAAACATTGTAATAAAAGGAGAAAATGCTGGTAACTAGCATTTTCTCCTTTTCCCACAATGTTTTCTACCCTTCCCAAAACAAATTTCAGTTTTTGAGGCATATTTATTTTGTCGTCTGCAAATGCTTTCAATTTGGACTAGTCTACAATTTTGTTGTTTGGTAAAGAGTTAAGGGTTAATTTGTCCTCTGCAATGCCTTAAAATTTTGTACAAGTCTTAAATTTTGATATCTGATACAGAGTTAACTCTTTACCACACGACAAAACTTTAGGCTTTAGATAATGTATAGGAATAGCTATCTCAAAAAATATGGAATAATATAATACATCCTTCCAAAATGTCCAGCAAGTGTGAAATAACCGAGTGACATGCTTTTGGCCCATAATTTGAGAATGAGTGTCTTACCCATTGCTTTTGCTGTCATAAAAAAATTTGCTGCAAACTATCTGCCGATATCAATCTGCAGTTTGCCATTTTACTTTTGTGTTCAAGAATAACCTGACTAAACATGCGTCTTTGTCTGCTAAAATTTCACATTATTGGATGGTTTCTTTGGAAAGATTGATGTAAAATCACATGGTTTCTATATTAGTTCATGTTACAGACATCACTTTATGAATAAATACATCCTAAGCCGCAGATAATTTTTGAGCCAAGGAGTATTTATTTAAGTATCATTTTCTCATGATAAGGATAAAATGACAGTGCTTAAGTAGCAAATTTTTAAGCAAGAAAATTCTAAGGGTAGAGTAAAGATAAGGTTTACTTTATTTTGGAACAGTAGATCTAGTGTCTTTTAATTACATAATGCAACATTTCTATTTTATATAGTGTCCAGCTAGTAAGACTGATTGAAAAATGCAACAATGTAACTTTATTCTATTTATCAGTTATGTGCTAGAAATTATGAAAAAAAAATATGTTGCTAAAAATAAACATTTTTGGTAACATTCAGCAATGTTTGGTACATGTACCATGAATCCACAATTTCTGCCAATACATTACAGTTCAGTACTTACAGGCTTTTCAAGATACAATGCAATAACTGGATTATTTAATTATCTTTTTTGTAATCCTGGAAAGTCCAGATATAATCATACTGAGTGAACAACATCAAAGACATGTTCTCACTAGGTCCTGAATCCCAAGAGTCGTTTACACTGAGGCCCAAATTCTCAATGGTCAAAATGGAATTTCCAAGAGTCAAAGAGTAGTATCCAAAGGTCAGAATTACTTGGTAATTATGGAGAGATAAGGGTGAAATGAACACATTTTTTAGCTCACATGTGCACGAAGTGCTTAAGGTGAGCGTGATCATCTTTTGTCTGTTGTCTCCTGTCAAGGCATCAACATTTACCTTGTGTGCACTCTAGAGGCCACATTTTCAGTCAGTTACTCATGAAAACTTGGTCAGAATATTTGTCTTGATGATATCTCAGATAATTTAAAACTGGGTTTTGTCAGGTCAAAGAGTAGGTCACAGGATCAAATCTAAAAAAAACCTTGTGTGCACTCAAAAGGCCACATTTTCAGCCTATTATTCATGAAACTTGGTCAGAACATTTGTCCTGATATAATCTAAGACAAGTCTGAAATTGGGTCACATCAAGTTACAGAAAATGGGTCACTGGGCTAAATTTTAGAAAAACCTTGTGTGCAGTCTAGAGGCCACATTTTATGCCCGATACTCATGAAACTTTGTTAGAGTATGGGTCTTGATGATGTCTTGGACAGGTGTGAAAATGGGTCATGTCTAGTCAAAAAGTAGATCACTTGGCCAAATCAGATTAAAACCTTATTTGAACTCTAGAGGCAACATTTTTAGTCTGATACTCATAAAGCTTGGTCAGAAAGTTTGTCTTGATGATATCTTAAACATGAACCCAGTTGGCTGCTTTTACACCTGCATGTTCCTAAGATAATTTTTAAACAAGGAGTTGACGTTACTTATATTCCAAGAATTGACGTTATGTAGGACACTTATTGTGAAATGGACTTGTCACAAAAAGTTTAGTGTATCAAAGAATGTTTAGGTAATTATGTCTGTGTATTAGATATCAAATAACATTTTATTGTGTCTGCAAAAAGGTGGTAGCTTTCCATATATTTCAAACTCACATGTATAGACAATGTTCTTGTTTAGAATAAGGACAGATATTATGAAACGCCCTGTAATATTTGAAACAAGTTTGATTTTTGGTCATGTTGGATCAATAAGTAGGTTACGAACACTCTGTGTGTTTATTATTATCACAATCAGGATGTCTCCATCTTTGTTAATCCTAGAAGCTTTTACTCAGGTGGATGCTGTAGGGCCAATGTGATTAATGTGATGAATTAAAACGCCCTTTTCACAGAGCTTGTCTCATTTCTCTGTTTCAGACATCACACACAGGTCAAGTCAGTGCAACTCGTGTACAGAACTTCAATCAAGAACTTGTGTTTAGTTCAGATCCTCTCATACAAGATGGACTCATCGAAATAAAGAGAGAAAAACATGGGCGGCTACTAAAGACTCGACACTTTAGCTATTAGTCCTCTGTCCTTTTTAGAACTTACAACAAAACTCACATTGACTGTTATGGAATCAGAAGTTAAAATTTGTGGAGTTACCATCAAAGAGAACTATGGAACGTCATTGGAAAGAAAAGAGGTGATTTTTTATTGGCATTGTGTCTTATTATCATATCATTATTAACATTACACTGAGTTTATTAAGAGTTGAACCTTTCCACTAGCATTGGCAACATTTGTTGATTCTGTAGATGGTCTTGTTTCAAAATAAAACAGCACTGTAGCCTTATGTGGATGATGTAGATCAAGATCAGACTGCACATATCAGATATTTTGATCTTGAATATACACCATTCTCTATTTGATTTCAAGTAATGATATTCACATAATTATACGACAGTGAAAGAGCTGAAAGACTGATGGGTTGGGTATCTTTTAACCCTTTACCATACAACCCCGACTCGGCGAGTTTAAACGACCCTGCAAAACCCTGGTAGCTCAGTCGGTAGGATATAGGACTTGAAAACGGGAGGTCACCAGTTCAATCTCCTCTTTCTAAGGACTGATAATAGTCATTGCAACAGGATTCATTAATCCTCTCCCACTGCTGACCATTATTTGTACCATTGTTATGTGGGAAAGCAGCCTGTGGCTTGGAAAGAACATTGTGCAGAGCACTAGTAACAGAAACACCAGGAAAGCATGGATCGGTGCACTGGCCACCGAGATATAACTGAAATTATGTTAAAAACAGCATACTAACAAAAATAATGCTATCAATTAATCAATCAGTTAAACGACCCTGGAAAAGGGGGAATTTGAAAACAATGTGTTTAAAGGAGAAAATGCTGATAACCAGCATTTTCTCCTCTTCCCATGATGTTTTCTACCCTACCAGAGAACTTCAGCTTATTTGTACCAAATTCAAATCTGTCATCTGCAAATGCTTTCAGTTTTAAAGAGTGTGAAATTCTTTTGTTTGGTAATGAGTTAACATTGCACTATAGATAATAATTTCAATGTCATTTTGAGGTTTATAACTCTTTACCAGATAACAAAATTTGAGACATGCTCAAATTGAAAGCACTCACATTTAGATGTAGCTCAAATAATGGGAGTTACCTTTGAAAGAGTAGAAAACATTGTGGAAAAAGGAGAAAATGCCGGTTATCAGCATTTTCTCCTTTTACAACAATATTTTCAAAACACATCTTTTTGAAGGTTTTTTAAACTCAGGATTGTGTGGTAAAGGGTTGATGTTATTCTGACGGTTGTTGTTGTTCAATATTTTGTGTACATAGGATTTATACCATGCCTTTTATAGTCTTCTATAGACTGGACATTATGCTATTAAACTTTTACCCAGAGATCCTATGTTTTGACCACCCAGAGGAAATAGGCTTTTGAAAACATTGTGTGAAAAAGAGGAAATGTAGGAAACCAACATTTACTCCTTTTCCAATCATGTTTCCTACCATGTCTAGACAATTTGTCTTTTGAGCTATACCCAAGCTGGTTTTTTGTGAGTGTATTTTCAAGATGGAAGAGTGTACAGTGTTGTTGTTATCTGGTCAAGTATATGTGCAGTAGAGCTATTACTTACTTCATTTAACCTGACCCAGGTCAACATCATTTACATAAATTAAAATTCTATTTTTACCTGTGGCATCACACGGAGCTGCCTTCGGTTTTGTCCCAAATTGTCACAGAAACATTTCGCACAGTATGTACGAATAGAATTGCTTACCTTTACCTTCCGGTGTATATATAACTACCCAAATATAATAGTCGGAGTTCTATTTATGTACCTGCTAAATATTCAGCATAAAGGTCAGGATCAGGTTAAATTAAGTAGACAATGGCAGAGTTTAAAATTAAGAGGCACAAGTAAGGTTTTGTTGATAAAGAAATGAGCCATGCTCTGTGAAAAGGGGGCTTAATGCATCTGCGAAACGTATCAACCCAGGTCAGCCTGCGCAGTCCGCACAGGCTGACTTGGGCCAAAACTTTTCGCTATTGCTCAATTTTATGTATGTCCGAGGACCAGCCTACCTCATTATTAAGTGGGTTGTTAAAAAATGGGATATTATGGATCCATGAGTATGTGATGGTTTGCTTGGTACCTTGAACCAAGGAGATGTATTAAGCCCCCTTTTGCCAGAACATGGCTCATTTAATATTGAATATGTCTAAAATCTTATTTCTTGTATTAAAGGTTGGGATTACAGTAGAGATAAGAAGATGTCAAGATGGAACTATGGATGTGTATTTGAACAGAGAAAACCTTTTCGTGGCAGATTCTATTATACCAAAGGTTAGTACTGTGCAGACTGTTTAACTCTTTATCAAACAATCCCTGGTTTTCATGACTCTGTGAAAGAAACCTTTTGAAAACATTGTGGGAAAAGGAGAAATTGTTGGTAACCAGTATTTTCTCCTTTTTCCCACAATGTTTTCTACCCTTCCCAGAACAAATTTCAATTTTTGAGTCACTTTAATTTTGTCGTCTGCTAATGCTTTCAATTTGGAACAGTCTAAAAGTTTGTTGTCTGGTAAAGAGTTAACTCTACCAAATGACAAAGTTTTAGACTAACTGGAAGCTCTTGCAGATGACAAATTGAATATGGTTCAGTTACCAGTATTTTCTCCTTTTCCAACAATATTTTCAAAAGCCGTCTGTTTCAGGGTCTTTAATCCTATACCAAACAACAAAATTTTGCATTGATCTAAATAGAAAGCATTTGCAGACAACAAATTAAATATTGATCAGATGGCAAGATTTGTCAGTCATAGGATAAAAAAAAACTGTGGGAAAGGGAGAAAATGCTGCTTACCAGCATTTTCTCCTTTTTATGCCCCCGTCATGAAATGGGGGGGGGGCATATAGGGTTACCTGTGTCTGTCTCTGTGTGTGTGTGTTAGTGTGTGCGTGTGTGTGTTTGTGCATGCGTTAGTGTGTGTGTCCCATTCTTGTCCGGAGCATAACTTCTACATTTATCAATGGATTTCAAAATAACTTTGCACACTTGTTCTCCTTAACAAGTACTAGTGTCATGCGAAAAGTTTGTTTCGATACGCCCAAGGTCAAGGTCACAGTTGAAGGTCAAATGTTCAAATTGACCTTGTCCGGAGCATAACTTCTACATTTATTAATGGATTTCAGAAAAACTTCGCACACTTGTTCTCCTTAACAAGTACTAGTGTCATGCGAAAAGTTTGTTTCGATACGCCCAAGGTCAAGGTCACAGTTGAAGGTCGAATGTTTAAATTGACCTTGTCCGGAGCATAACTTCTACATTTATCAATGGATTTCAAAAAAAACTTCGCACACTTGTTCTCCTTAACAAGATCTAGTGTCATGCGAAAAGTTTGTTTCGATACGCCCAAGGTCAAGGTCACAGTTGAAGGTCAAATGTTTAAATTGACCTTGTCCGGAGCATAACTTCTACATTTATCAATGGATTTCAAAAAAACTTCGCATGATTGTTCTCCTTAACAAGTACTAGTGTCATGCGAAAAGTTTGTTTCGATACGCCCAAGGTCAAGGTCACAGTTGAAGGTCAAATGTTTAAATAAACCTTGTCCGAAGCATAACTTCTACATTTATCAATGGATTTCAAAAAAACTTTGCACGATTGTTCTCCTTAACAAGTACTAGTGTCATGCGAAAAGTTTGTTTCGATACGCCCAAGGTCAAGGTCACAGTTGAAGGTCAAATGTTTAAATTGACCTTGTCCGGATCATAACTTCTACATTTATCAATGGATTTCAGAAAAACTACGCACACTTGTTCTCCTTAACAAGTACTAGTGTCGTGCGAAAAGTTTGTTTCGATACACCCAAGGTCAAGGTCACAGTTGAAGGTCAAATGTTTAAATTGACTGTTCAAGCCAGTATTACATCCTGCTCAGCAGAATCGTGATATGAAGATACAGTTTTGGTTTTTAAAAAGACTTATCCAAAGAACTATGCCAGAGAATATCGAGGCTGCAACCTACCCTTCAACTATAGTCCAGTGTGATAATATTCAATCCAATTTGTTCCTGTCTCATAGAGGAAGTCCAACAAAGTAATTATTATTGCTATATTTCTCACTCTCATTCCTCAAGTTAAGATCTTCATAATCCTGAGAATAAGTAACCCTCAGTTAATGCTGAAAACCAGCATTTTCTTCTTTTTCTCACAAAGTTTTCTACCATATGCAATACAAACCATATAATTTATTGTCTGCATATTGCTTTCAACTTGGACCAGTCCTCAATTTTGTTATCAGGTATAAATAATCTGTTATCTGCTTGGCTATATATATAACAAACTTTCTTAACCCTGTCTAAGCTGTTATCCAAAACAACAATTTTCTGTAATACCTATTGATTCACTCATATGACATATCTGTGACCAATACCATTTAGTGGGGGCATCTGTGTCTCTGACACACCTATTTCTAGTTTCCATGATGTTTTCAAATGTCTTCTTCTTCAGACTCGTTAAAACTTGGGATTTTAAGGTAAAGGGTTAAAATTGGGGCTTGTTTGGTAAAGAGTTAAATAGTTTTTTGTCTGGGTATTTATCACATAACTACACTTACTTTGAGTGTAATACCGCCTTTGTGAATTTCCTTATCTTACATATGTTTAATGCTTTACCAAACAGCAAAATTTAGGACTGGATCATATTGAAGGTATTTGCAGACAACAAGTTGAATGTTGCTAACTTGATTTTTTTCTGTCAAAGATAGGGTAGAAAACATTGTAGGAAAAGGAGAAAATACTGGTTACCAGTGTTTTCTGTTTTTCCCACAGGCAAACAGCGAGCGACAGTATCTCAAATCATAATATTACACATTAATACACTGAAAGGTAAACAACTTCAAACGTATTTTCAATACCATAGTCACAGATTTCACGCTGTTTACAAGTCATTTTACAACCAATTTCAACATCCATAATACCAACGGATAGCAGAAACATTATTCTACATGGAAATCATGTCAAAATTTCAGACATTTCAAGTTGCTAAGAAATATCTAGCTTGAAACTGTCAAACAAACCAACTTGGAAGAGATCTGATTGCATCGATTTGCTAAAAGTTTCGAGATATAAAACCTATTTTAACATGAAAGCTGTTCAATATCCGTCAAGTGACACTTCAGGTACATCAATCTTAAACCATATCAGCCTCAAACGCTGAACAATTTGCTGTAACTAGGCTGTACGAACCTTTTTTCTAGTGAGAAAACTGTCCAGTGTTCCAGCTTCACCATTTCTGACCTACCTCGGTTATTTTGAAAGCTGTATTTTCATTGGTTTTCCACGGAGATGTGTCTGACCTTCACCAATGAGAAAACACATAACAAAATCTGCACAGAACACTATAATGGATTACAGTTTTAGACAGCTTGACATTTTCAGATGGAAAAAGGTTCGTATAATCAAAAAACACATTTATGTTCAAACTCTAGTGCATACATAGTGGTGTTTCCTTAATTGGCTACATAGCCTCTTGCACTATTTTTTTGATTTTAAACCAGAAGGTTTGTCAGAATGTCAAGTGATCCACAACACAAGTTGATTATGTGGGATTGTACTCATATAAGTACAAAGGTGTCCTTTTGATCTTATAAAAATAGACGGAGTTACCAATTGCAAAGTGACTGCCTCATTATTTGAACGCCAAATCAACTTTTTACTCTGTATTACCATCCTGTTGCTTTACCTTTGCAGAGAAAAATATATTTTGTAGTACTTACCATTGTTTTATAAGAAAATTTAGTTCACAGCAAAAACATCTCTAAAGTCCTCTTACCTCTTTACCATACAATATGAACCTGCAACAACCCTGAGGAAGAAGACTTTATTGAAAGCATTGTGCGAAAAGAAGAAAATGCTGGTAACAGCATTTTCTTCCTTTCCCACAATGTTTTCTACTCTATGAAAGATTGGTATTGTGTTTTAAAGGTGGGTATTTAGATTTTTCACATCTCATCAAATTAAAAAATATATATATCACTGAAATTTATATGAAAAAACAATACAAATCATTAATAATTAAGAATCATAAAATTACACACAAAAAAATTTTTGATGGTATTCCCTTAAAAGGCTACGTAGCCTCTTAAAGTATTTTTAGATTTCGCGCCAGAAATAAAAAAAGCATTGTGGGAATGTCAAGTGACTGGCACATGACTAATGACACTTAAATTCCATAACATAACAAACATGTAATTATTTTCCATAATGTCTTCTTTGGACGCTATGTTTGAAGCTTTGTTTGTGTATTTCCGGTATGTAAATAAGCGAGTTGCTCATGTAAAGATAGAACATGTTTCCCGTCGGTGTCGACCTGGGCCGTAGTAAATCTCTAATTTCTCTTGTTGTCGGATGGTTTTCGACTACTGGGGTTTTATGAATGAAAATTAAAAGGCTTTGGGATGATAAGGATGATTTTTTTGTATTTTTGTAAAATTTTCGTCCCAAAATCTGAAGGGCCACCTTAAAGCATTATTTATTTTGTCAAATGCAAATGCAAATGCTTTCAATTTAGACAAGGCTAGAATTTTGTTGTGTACTCAAGAGTTAACCCTTTACCATACAATCCAGAGTTTTAATGACCCTGGCAGAAAATACTTTTGAAAGCATTGTGGGAAAAGGAGAATACGCTGGTAACCAGCATTTTCTCCTTTTTCCACTATGTTTTCCTTTCTTTAAGAGACAAAATCCATTGTTTGAGACACATTGAATTTATTGTCTGAAAATGCTTTCATATTAAATAGCCTAAATTTTTCTCCTGTGGTAAAGCGTTCAGTAAGGACATGTCATTTCTCAACATTTAAATTTCAACATATTATCTCGTTAGAGGCAGTATCAAAATGCCAGTGTTTTGATACCATATCAGGATTCACTTTTCTCAAATTGAAGTTTTTTCTACATTTTTCACTTTGAACATTTTACTATCAATTGTTCTTTTTGTGAAAATCTGTGGTTCTATTTAACTCTCTACTAGAAAACAAAATTATGCAGTTGTCCAGTTCATAGCATGTGCAGACTACAGATTAAATGTGGTGTAAATAATGGGCTTTGTCTATTGAAGAAAGGTAGAAAACATTTTGGGAAAAGGAGAAAATTCTGGTTACTGTATAAATTTCAAGTCAAAACACTTTTGCCTCTTGATAGCTACTATTAACAATCTTAATTCTTGAAATTTTGAGCACAGCCCCGATTGCTCAGTCGGTAGCATACATGATTTGATAATAGGAGGTTACTGGTTCGATCCCTGGCTTAACCAATTTCTTTCCTAGGATTGATGTTAGTCATTGCGACAAGATTTATTCCTCTCTCATGGTTGACCATTGTTTTGATGATGATTATGAGGGAGGTAGTGTAGCTAGTGGCTTGGAAAGAATATTGTGCAGAGAACTGGTGAAAAGAAATCTAGGAAAGCATAGATAGGTGTACTGGCTGAGGCTATATAACAAAATAATGTTGAAAATGACTTTAAACACCATAAGTCAACCAAATGAAATACTGAGTCAATAAAACTTGGGATGCTGTATGGAACAATATTTATTCATTCATTTATAATGTTGAAAATGGCTTTAAACACTATAACATCAACCAAATGAAATTTTGGCCACTGAATAATGTCTATTATTGACCCAAACTATGGATGCTCCATAGAACAACATTCATTCATTCATTCATAATCTATCTTCATGTAAATGTTTTAACTACCAATTTATTATTTTGTTCAAAACCTCATAGTGTCAAAAGGGTTAATGTATCAAACCTCTCTTTCACAGATCAGAATTTGCCTGGTTAAAAAGCCTGAATTTTCACATTTAGAGTTCATGTATTTATGCAAAGGCAAGGAAACTGGTTAAAAAGCTCGAATGTTTCCATTTTGAGTACTTATGCTAGCGTTTTCCATTTGCCTTAGATTTTATTGAGTCAATACTCATAGTCACTGAAAAAGTTCAGTCCCACTGAGTTTCTTCTGACTCTAATTTTTGTCTGCATAAATCATCATTTTAATTAATCAAAACCTTGTGGGAAAAAAACTACCCTCTACAAGAAATTCTTTGTCCATATCTGTATCTTATAGAGGATTACAGTTATAAATACCAACATTTTGTATTGCCCTGAACCATGATCAGTATTTAAATGGCTTGGCTTTAAGGGAACCTTTTGCATGTTTGATATGCAGGGTCTGACATTGCCTGTTGTTTAATGGTTGTTTTTATGGTTCCAGAGCATCTTTTGGTTCAGTCTAGAAGAATACAGCATTGTGCCAAAAGTGAGTCAAGTTTTATAATGGCATCACTATCAATACACCTAAGCGTAAAGCTATCGATGAATTTTTTAGAGTCATGCAACTAAGTACAAGGTTATACATGTTTATCGCTGGTAGCTCAGTCGGTAGCATTCAGGACTTGAGAACAGGGGGTCGTGGGGTTCGATCCCTGGCTCGGCCAATTTCTTTCCGAGGATTGATGATAGTCATTGCGACAGGATTCATTCCTCTCTCACCGCTGACCATTGTTTCGACGATGGTTATGTGGGAAAGCAGCCAGTGGCTTGGAAAGAAAATTGTGCGGAGTACTGGTAAAAGAGACTCCAGGAAAGCATGGATAGGTGCACTGGCCGCCGCGATATAACTGAAGTAATGTTGAAAACAGCGTTAAACATCAAACAATCAATACATGTTTATCCCGAGTAAATGATCTATTTTTAGTTGATTTGTGTACATGGTGTTCTTTCTAGAAGTTTCTCAGCTGTCAAAATTAAACCTGTTTGAATCATAAACAAGGAAAGGAATTATCTAACATAACAAAATCAAACTAATTAAAATGATTGAGAATGGATTAGCTACCTAAGTTTCTAAAAGATTAAATACTTGTGAAAGTACAATTTCTCGGTTTTTAAAAGCGATGGAGAGAGCGGAAAAACGTTGAAAACAAATTGCGAGTCCGACGTCCGAAGCTTATGTTGAAAAGAGGTGAACAAGTTTTATCAAGGACTGTTAAATGTAATAGGTGGTCGTGTTTAAATGAAATAACTAGTGAATATAAATAGGCAACACTGTGTAAAGTATCCACTAGAACAGTGCAGAGGAAGTTGCATTTTTTTAGGTTATACGAGACGGACTGTTAGGAAGACCATCAGAATCAGGGCTGTGAACAAAAAAAGAGAGATTGGCGTGGTGTAGGGAAAAATTACATTGGAATATTAATAACTGGAAAAAGGTCATGTTTACCGACGAAATGATTATTGTTATTAAACCTGATGAAAAAACAAAAGTGTGGAGAAAAGCGTCCGAAAAGTGGCGACCTGAATAACTCGGGGACTGAAATCGACATTGAAAATTATGATATGGGGATGCATTACATATCAAGAAATTGGAACTTTAGCTTTTGTTGATGAAGTATGAATTCTGAAAAATATATTCGGACACTAGATGATAACATTTGGCAAGTTGTAGCCAAGAACTATGGAGTTAGCAGCTGGCTCCTCCAAGATGATAAAGTCACTTGTCCATTGGTCACGTCTCTTGGAGGAAATGAAACACAGAAATCAAATACCACAACTCATTTGGCCAGCACAGTCCCCTGATTTATCTCCAATTGAAAATGTTTGGCACTTTATGAAAAATACAATTAAAAATTGTATGTACCTGATCCGCAATGTAAATGACCTAAAAGACCAATTGATACATACTTGGAATGATGTCCCTTTATTCTATATTCTAACATGACACATGAATTTGGCTGTATAAACACAGTGCAACAAAAGTTTGGTAAATCTACGTTATTCTATGAAGAGCGACATCATTCTATAAAGAGTGACGTCATTCTGTATAAAGTAAGTAGGTAAGTTATTCAATGGGATATAATCTGCATCCGCATTTTTACTCTAAGTATGAGCTTGTTTTCTTTTGATTAAAAGTTGGTCGTGTTAGAATCAAAATAATCCTCTTTCTATCGTGGTTTATCGTTCAGTAAACCACATTGTGAGTTATGAGGCGCAATGAATAAACCACTCGGGCTATCGCCCTCATGGATTATTTATTGTGCCTCATAACTCACAACTGTGGTTTATTGAACGATAAACCATGATAGAAAGAAGGTTATTTCTTAATTCAAAAGCTTTATGACAGTTTACCTCAACGTTGTCAGCAAGTGATAGTTCAAAAAGGGGATATTACAAAATAATAATGCCAACTTTCAAACATCAGAGGGTAAGCTGACCTATTTAGATTTGTTTACGTTCATTTATTGCGTGACGCCATTAAAAAACTTGACTCACTTTTGGCTCGTCCCTGGAGTGCTCTCCTGGCTCCCTAGTCCCATGGGTATAAGTGGCAATGAAAAGGCTGAGTGGTCATTGTCCCTTCCCAGATTTGATTTAAGTTTCATACATAGATTTTAAACCTTCTATTTTAACCTATATCCAATCTTCTTGGCAATCATAATGGGATGCTGACATTCTTAGCACGTTACATTCAGTGAAACTGGTCCTGGGTGAATGTTACCCTGCATACATGTCCATTCACCGAGAGGATGTAGTAGTTGCCCGGTGTAGAATTGGACATGCACATTTAATACATTACAAATACAAGTACAAATATGTGGCATTTATATAGCGCAAAAATTATGAAACAGTCATATTCTACTGCGCTTCACAAGTACCTAACACACATTCTGTTAAAAAAAAAAAAACCTTGTATGTTGTATATCAGTATTAACTATAATACCTATATCATTTCACATGTTTTGTTTCTGAAGAGGGCTCATCTGTTCTTTATGGAATTTACTAAACAAATATGTTTTCAATTTTGATCTAAAGTTGCCTTCTGACTTAGTTTCTTTTAGATAACAAGATACATGTAGATTGTTCCACCATTTGGGACCAACAACGGCCAATGATCTGTCTGCTAATTTTGTTCGCCACCTAGGGATGTTGAAATTAATGTCACTTTGTGATCACAGTCTGCAGCGTAGTCTAGTAGGTTCAAACAATTCCCACAGATATGCTGGAGCTGTGCAGTTGATGACATTCTTGGCTGTTAACACATGATGAGGCACCAGAATGCATTTCTTAATGCAATGCTCCTTTTTCTATCGAACACATTTTTCGTGATTGTGTAGATCCTCACCCATTTCGTTCTAAACACTTCAGTGTTGGTAGTATGAGAGCTCTCTTTGATGCTGTCAGCACTGAGGCAATTTATTGCCTTCCTCAAGGAGGTTGGACTCTATACAAAACTGTGATATTTTTAACTTTTTCTTCCTGCTCAGACTGTTTATTCTTTCATCACTTTATATCTGTTTCATTTTATATCCATCACAGAAGTATTTCATAATATATCTTTCGTCTTATACTCAATACTCATTTTGTTTATATTCTATTTATATGCCATTTAATTATTTTAATATTTATCTTGCATGATAAATGACCATAGATGTACATGAGTTAATAATTCTACCAAAGGTCACTTTATTGCTGGTATATGCAAATGCAAGATCTGTCTGTTTGGAAATTTCATTTAGATATTGTGAACAGTAGTTTTTTAAAAAATCAAACATTCAAATGGATCAGTTTTATAAAACTACAATAAATTTCAGCAAATATGTTGACGGATCAAGGCATACCAGAAAGATTGTCCGTCTAGTCAGAAACACTGCTTACCTCAAGGAGACTGGAAGAGACTTTTCTGAATAATCAGACTATTTTATTTCTATCACTTTATATCTAATTTATTTCCATTACAGAATCTTCTCACAACATATCTCTCATCATATACTCATTACTCACAGTCTTACACGCAAATTTTTTTCTTTTCATTCTTTCTTCCATGATAAAGACCCTGGAAGTTGATGGGCAATAAAACATCATACATTAAAAAAAAAGTGACAATGCATATGGGAAAAGTAGCCATTTCAAGTTGAAAATTTACATTCCTTTTCTATACAATAAAGTCAGCATTTTGGATCCAATTCTTTGAAACTTGCACAGATTATTTGTCTCGTTAAGGAATTGAACCCTGTTGAAAATGAAGAAAATCCAACCATAAGAGTAGGTACAGCAGCCATTTGATGACAGCCTTCTTTGCTCAACAAAGTTCATATTCTTGATCCCATTTACTTGAAAAACTTACTAAGAAAAGTAAACAAAAGATAGAGCAACCTACCATCTTTAAACCTAGTTGTAAATTTCATTTTTTGGTCAGCGACTAACATATGGACAGACCAAACAGTAACAGATTGTCATATTCATAAATAAATCACACTTTTTAATGGTATGATTTTAATTTAAGTCCATTTTAACACCCACATTGTTAACTTTTGGCAGCTATAGGGCTTTTAATAAAATGAGTACTAAAATCCAATCAAGTTTGACTTGATTTTAAACCATTGGTTTTGATGACTATTACTTTGTTTTCACTTTTGGATTTTTTTCCCATTCAAACCTTGTATTTTGGAAATTATTTTAGGATTAATGAATTGAGATTTTTAATCCATATATATAACTTAAAAACAGCACCTAGATAAGCAGATAGACAGCTCATAAGTTTTTTACGACTAAAATACTTATTATTGCAAGGCAAAATATAACATGAATGTACAATGCTGTGAGTCATGTGTCTCACTTGTCATTGAAATTTAGAAGACCATGACAAAATGTTTTGCTCAGATCAATGATAAAGATAGTTTGCTTATAAGTGAAGAATATAAAGGTGACTTAAAAAATTATTGAACTTCATATCATCAGAGTTTTACTGATATCAAAATCCTCAAGAACCACAATGGTATAAAGCAATATCAAAACTGTGTAAATATACACAGATAAATATTGAAGTTGTTTGACAGAAGGAAGGAAATTCTAATGTTGAGAATATCAAAGTACCATAACTCCCCTACACAATAGTGAATTTTGACCATAATCAAACTCACCTGCCATCTCATTTATAAAAGGAACCTCTTTCATTTTGATATCATCTGACAAACACTGGAGTTAGCCAATGGAAACCAAATTATATAGACAAACACAGTGATGCATCCAACGTGCGGCATCGCAGCATTGCCCCTTTATTTCAGAGAATGCCTCCAAAATCCAAAAACTTTGCGCGCAAAATGCCGCATTTTTACTGTATTGTACGCATTATTTAAAGCACATTGCGCGGTGCCGAAAATTCTAACACGAGCTCGAAAACTATTCCGTCCAAAAACTACGATTTTACTTGTGTAGGGGAAACAACTCTTACCCGTAAAGAGGTCACTGGATTTCCCAAGTCCCAGTGACGTTATTCGATGACATCATAAATAAGAAAGGTGCTAAAAATCCCATGAATTCGATTGGATAAAAGTTTTAGTCATCAATTTACGCGAGTCATCGACGGAAATGGCGACAGAAAGAACACTTCGATCTTTTCGTGAAACCGTGCAATAGTTATAGAAAATACGATTGTAAATGATCAGGCAGTGTCTGAGAAGAAAATGACTTACCACCTGTTTGTTAGAAAAGAATTCTGCGTTCATTCTAAACTGGAAAAACAGTCGGCCTTGGCTGGGCACGAATTACACGCGAGACCCCTGGTAAGAGAATACATGGACAAAAAAGCCTTTATACGCTTATCTTGCGTAAAATGACAGTTTTTGAAGTAACTTGTTACCCTTATTGACAAATTTGTGTCAAAACGTGCGGAAATACTTACCTAGAAATTAACAGACATGAAGAATTGATTGGTTAAAAAAACACGGAAACCCATGACACAACTAAATGTCTCTTTGACATTGACCGATCAGAGTCACTTCAAACTGCCTTTTCAGCTTTTAAATGACTTTTAGCAGAAAATGTACACAAATATCTTAATTTAACAGACTTTTTTGCTGCAAATCATCAATATGGATTGCTTTACGTCTAGTTGGGAACCATATTGTCATACCCCCTAATATAAAAATGGTACCCCAGATTTGCAGCTCAGGTGTTAAGTGTACCCTTGACATAAAAAGCTAGTGGGAACACTGCAGTTTGTATGAGTAGAATCATTGTGTGATGCATTAGAAAAGATACATATCTTACATTTATGGTAGCATTCCTTTATCTTACCAATTATTCCTTTCATTTTCTCAAAAAAATCAATTGCCCCATTCTCAGGTCAGAGTGCCCACTTTTTGTTAGGATTAGGGGGCATGTGCCTCACATTTTGAAATTTCTGGGTGCATCACTGCAAACAGACTGACAACTGGACAAACATATGGAATAAAAACAAAATGCCCTTGATCTATGATCTTGGGGAGATAAGAAGAGTCAGTATCTCATGCAGTGTCGGATGTTAAGGATCTGAAATCCAAATGTGTACTAGTAAAAAACTTGAGGACTTGGATTAAAATGTTAAGTAAAGCAGAATTTACATAATTGTCTTTCCAGACAATCACAAAAGTCAGATTGGGTTTGACTGGTAATTCAATCTGTTGATAGAAATCCTTAAAATGGCTTGAGTAGAGAAAAATTATTGCTATGCATTGGCAAACTACTTAGGTGAAGTAAAACTGAATTAACCTTTTTACCATCAGAATGGACTATTGGATTGGTTGCAGGAAAAATGGATGTCTTTTGACCAAAATGTTGGATGTTGTAATTATGAACAAACTCAAAAATGGAGATAAACTGTCACCAATGACGGATTAAGGCAATCCAGAAAGGTTGTTAATCTATTCAGGGGCAGATAATTGTAATAATGTTTCAAGATGCCATAGTTCCCTATCACAAAAGGGCTTAAGACTGCATCCAGTTATATGCATGTCCTAAGAAAGTGTGCTATATTTGAGTCTACAGCAATTACCTGAGCAAGTATACCTCCTGACTGAAAATAACATAATTTTCTTTAAACATGACTCAAAGATTGAACTTAATATATTCTAAAATTGTATGTGTTAAGTTATTGGAGCAAATGAGAGTCTTAAGTATTTTCAACAAACTATTTCAGAACTATTGGCAGATTTATTATAATCACACAATTATATGCAAAGAGGGAGCTTACGCAGTCACTAATGACGGATCGAAGGGAGATTGAGCTTGTTGGTCTATTCAGGGACAGCCATGTTTCGTTTTCAGAGTCAGGTACCCTTTCACATCCAAGCTTTTTGGTCAAAAGCCAAGTAATTGAAAAACAAATTAATACATGTACAGCACATTGAAAAGAGGCAATTTTGAAAAGCTCATCAACAGATTTATTTTACCTTTTCTCTGTGAAGGATATGTAATAAAGTTATAGAGATAGCTGAGATCAGGATCAGACTATAATACAACTATTACTTTTGGGTTGTGGACAGGCAACAGCTTTGGTTTATACATATGGAGTGAAACAGATCTTAACCCCTAAAGTGCATACCATAGTTGATGTTGATTTAGGCCAGTGTAGGTCAAGATCAGACAAAGCATGCAGTCTAATCTATGATCTACACTGTCCAGTATGTTGAGACATTTTGACTTAACTCAGTCATGAAATGATAATAATTGTGATCTTTTTATATTGCTGGGATCAAAGATGGGATGCATATTGTTTTTGGTCCATCTCTTAAGTTAGTTTGTCTGCACAACTTGGTTCCCATTAGATAAGGCCATAGACTTCTCTGTAAAATGAAAATCAATTTAGGTAGTGGATTTAATATGTAGGTTTCAGACCAACTGAATAAAATTTAATGGCATAAATGTTTTGTTTGTTTGTTTTTTATTCTATCCAGAAGAACTCTCAAAAGCACTTCAACATACTTGTTACATTTTTGTGTATCTAATATTTTACTAAAGAGTTCCGAGTTTTAAAGACCCTATGAAAGAGAGCTTTTGAAAACATATAAAAGGTGAAAATGCTGGTTACCAGCATTTTCTCTTTTTTTCACAATGTTTTCTATTCTTTCAAAGACAGATATCATAATTTTAGCCCCATTTAATTCATTGTCTACTATTTGCTTTACTTTTGGACAAATCTAAAAATCTGGCATGTAGTAAAGAGTTGAAGGAAAGGAGGTTCAGTGCCATGGTGAAATGGAAGGTTGATATTTTTTTTTCGTGGATAGGAAAAGAAGAAACAACATTAGGGACGTATGACTTAGTTTTAATTAGATTCCACATAAATTCATCAATGGCTACTCTTATCTGTTCATACTTATCAGAGTTGCAGGACTTAAACATCATGAAAATTAGAAATTTATTGTTTCTGTCAAATGACTTGTATTTATGAACAAATGTGAAAATGGATGAATAACACAGATTTGGTAAATAAATATAAAGAAATTATGTGAAAACATTGTGACATTTATCAAAGGTATTGTTAATCATGAGCTAATTTCTTAAGGTGTTGTATTGCAGAAATCACACATTTTATATAATATGACATTATGAAAAACTGAGGATAGCAATATTCAAGGATTATTAATGTTAACTGAGTTTGTGTAAGCATTTACTTCTCTTTGTTCCTTCTTCCACTTTTGAGAAAAAAGATTTAAGGCCACACTGCCCCTTGAAAATCTGAATTACATGTAAAAATAGCAAATCTTTACAACCTGACTCATTTATGTCAAATACAAAAATATCAAACATCCAAAGTCACAAGCATTTAGGCATATTCATATCTGATGATGGTACATGGGACTCAGTGGATAAGGCTTAAAGTAACATAAATATCATGCACAGTCTTAAATGTCATTGAGATAGGGAATTGCTTCAAATTATTTATTTTTGCTTTTATTTGTCTCTTAATTGAATATGAAGATGTAGTATAGGATAACTGTCCACAAAATTTGAAAGAAGAGCTTAACAAAATTCAGATAGAATCCGCTAGGATAGTGACTGGCTGTACAAAATTAGTATCCCTTAATGATCTTGCAAAGGAGGCAGGATGGGAATCCCTGCACTACAGAAGACACAAGCATATCAAAATGGTCAAAGGACTAAGTCCTACTAGCTTGAGCTGATTAGTACCTCGGAGTGTCGGTAGCATATCCTCATACAGCCTCCATGGTTCTCAAAATCACCAAATTCCACAATGTAAAATTGATTTTTACAAAAAGTCTTTGCTTCCCACAGTAACTGTTGTTGAGGATTGGAATGAATTACCAGTTGAAATACGGAATGAAGGCTCATTATCATATTTTATCTGAATCGGAACAAACCCAGTCCCAACAAGTTGTAGGTTTGTTGGAGAAAGGAAGCTATAGGTTATACATACAGAAATAAATGTAGTGCTCTCAATCACAATTTGTTTATAAAAAATACTGTTGATTTCCCATTCTGTATTTGTGATGGGATTCGAAAATTTATTTTTCGAATGCAATAGTTATGATACTATTAGGACTAGACTATTCAATACAATATCAGCATTTGGTAATATTGATCTTGAGATGCTGTTCTTTGGAAAAAGTAATCTAGTATATCCTGACAATGAGAAAATTCTTACTGAGGTCCAAAAATTTGTTAGGGATAGCAATCATTTTCTAGTATGACAGTTTTGTTTTTATTTTTATACAATTTTAGCAAGAACAATAAAACTCATCATAAAATGGAACAAATCCATATTTATACAGTATAAGTCTTTTATGAACACTCCTTTACCTTATCTCTTCCGTTACCATATTGTTTCCCTTCTTCTTCCTGGACTTCTCAGTCTAACTCTTCACGTTTTACTGTTGAAACATATCTCTCCTCTTAACCTACACAGTTACTAGAATTATTTTTCTCCCATTGTATAGTATATAAGCTTAAATGACTTGTACTATGCCACCAGTTTGGAATAAGACTACAGGCTTTGCTTTCGTTCTGATCCATTTGGCAGAAAATTCTGAATCATTTCTTAATTATTATGTTCATTTCATATGAATTTGCAAATAAAATATGTTTAATTGTTTGGCCTGTCATCATCCACCATTTTCGTGGCTTGTCACATGACAAGAAATAGTACCGTCAGCAATGCTACCACTAGTATGGCAGTCCATGAGATTTCTGGATAATGTGACGGGTTTCATTTTCATTTTCTATCATGTAACAAGGTTAACCTACCCAACATTTCTTCTATTTCCATGGCCTAGGGAAGACAAGAAGAGTGTTCAGTGTTGGTCTTAGCAGGGTCTCTGTTTCTGTCATAGAATTATCTCTATATGCATAAAAATCTGTTTGGGTGCATAATATCAATGCTCATTGCATCCTTGGGATGCAGACAAATATGAGTCAAAACATTCTATTAATCTGAATATGTCAGCATTGTAAACAGTGTAAAAACCACTGTTTTTAGTATGCACAAATTTACCAACGAACTTCTAAATTGTCTACAAATATATCTTAATGTGCTTGTGTATTATGATGTAACCAAGACTATGGGATTGTTGTTCTGTTTAAGTCAATGACACCACACCAACTGTTGCATAGCATTACTGAAGCTGAATATGGATTCCAGAAATTTCTTGTTAAAAGCAGTTTTATGCCCCCACAATGAAATAGAGTGGGGGTGGATGTAGTGTTACCCTTGTCCTTGTATTTGTTTCTCCATGTATGTATGTATGTATGTATGTATGTATGTATGTGTGTGTTTGGCACAAATGATTTTCATGGATAGAAACACCTGTAGCGCTGGCTCAAAGGTCAAGGTCACAGTGAATGTATATAAGTTTGGTACCAAATTTAACCTTATTTCCTACTTGGTGGTAAAACTTTTTTCAAGTAGTGATTTGTAGAGACATGTGTTAATTGTTAAAGCGAAGTAGGGGTCAAAATAGAAAATGCATAAATAGTGATATTGGTGTTATTGTATGTAAAATTAAGGTCAAAGACTTTCCTAATGATGTAGTTGTAAATAATTTCATTAATATTGGATATAACCTCCATTTTGGTATATTACCTGTACAATACAACGTCTTGTGGAATTGACTCGATGTTGTACAGTGTGCAGAGGTATATTATTCCATTCAACATGCAAAGCATGCTTTAGCTCCTGCAGATTGTTTACATGATGCCTTAGTCTTACTCTACAACCAAGAAGATCCCACATATGCTCAATGGGATTTAGGTCTTAGGAAACCACAGGCCAAGGCAAGACGTTGACACTATTTGTATTCAGATATTGACCCCTAATGTGAGCTGTATGCATATGTGCATTGTCATGCATCAATGTGGCAGGAGCATGCTGGCGGATGAATTATGAACCCAGCAGCATTGAGATTGCCATTCACAATTACCAGGTCAGTTTTCCTATTCCCCTTTATCCCACCCCACACCATCATACTGCCCCCACCAAACCTGTTTCTTTTAACAATGCAGGCGTTAGCAAATCGCTCACCTCTCCTTCTGAACACCCTCACTCTACCATCATGGTAACTGAGGTCCAACCTGGATTCATCAGAGAAAGCAGTTTCATTCCACTGACGCCTTTGCCAATGGAGATGTTGTTTACTCAGTTCAGTCCAACAACTGGATGACGTTGAGTAAGGCCAAACACATTGATGAAGGCACCTCACCTCAGAATGGTGTACTTGCTTATACCGTACTGTCTTGCTGTAGTGGTAGCTGTTTGGAATCGATGTCTGGTGTGCATCAGTTCCAAGTGGCGGTCTAATCTGGCTTGCAGCTTTGAAACCAATCTGCAACAGTGCCTGTTTGCTAGAACCTTGCTTGCAGATTACTGATAGTGTTTCTGTGGCAATTAAAGGCCCACACAACATTATCAATACAGTCGCTTCTATTGAGCATCATCAATGCCTAAGTTTGACATTCCAAAAGTCTTGGCATTGTGAGTTTTGATTTTTCTGTAATCATTGTGTGTTTTCTTACTCCATGGATTTGAAAGGAAGAAATGAGAGTTCATCTGACCGATTTTGCATTTGACAAGCAGTTGCATGGGCAAATTATATGATTTGCCTGTTTTGGGATGTTACTTAACATGTAACCAGTACTGACAAAGTGATGCACATGCTTCACGTGGCACAAAAATGAAAGGCAGGCCTATGACCAATATAACTATAGTTATCCAAACTTGAAACATGCACAGTTTCTTTTGCATGCGTGTATATGTAAATTAAGTGACCTATGTAAATTGGGCTCATCTAAATTATTTATCCCATTTTTGGAAGATGTTGTAGGTCAGTACAAGTTCGTCCAACTGATAAAAATGTAAAAATGCATGGAAAGCTCACAGAACTCTAAAAGTATTTATATACCAAATCATCAAACTTATATGTTCTTTATTTGCTTTTTTCAATTAAAGTTCAACAATCAGCATTTCTTCATGACATTTCCAAATGTGACAAGTAAATGGCAAACCAGATTGAACATTAGTTTCCATGAAAGGTCAGCAAACAGCATTTCTTCATGGCATTTCCAAATGTGACAAGTAAATGGCAAACCAACCTTAGTTTCCATCTAAGCGTGCCTTTGAAAGCTGACCTTGGTCGATACATTTTGCAGATGCACTAAACCCCGTTTTCACAGAGCATGGCGCATACATTTTTAAAGCCAATATATAGAAACATTCAGTAAAAAAGTACAATCAGAGGTTGTTAAATAACCACAGTTTTGCACTCCTTAACTCGTCCATTCTGTTACATTAGGTATGACATCATTGTACAGGCTATTTTGAATTCAAATCCTGGTAATTGACATGTGCTGTAGATCATGCGGCATTCCCAGAAGCCTTTGTGAAGTTTTGGTACAAAGTTTTAAAATTAAATTAACCCTTAACTCTTTACTACACAATCTCGACTTTTAATGACCCTGAGAAAGGGGCCTTGTGAAAAAATTGTGGGAAAAGGAAGAAATGCTGGTTACCAGCATTTTCTCCTTAAACCGCAACGTTTCCTACTCTTCCAAAACCAAATTTCAATTTTTCAGTCACATTTATTTTGATGTCTGCAAATGCTTTCAATTTGGACCAGTCTATAATTTTGTCATTTGGTAAAGTGTTAAACTGCGATATAAATGAAACATAAAATTTCCACTCAATAGCAAAAGCCAAAATATTGCTCTTTCAAAGTCGATTTCACCGGAAAGAAAAAACAGTTTTGGACAGTGTAGATCAGAGATCAGGCTGTACATTTTTAGATCAGACTGTACATTTTGTGCAGTGTGATCTTGATCAACACTGTCAGCAAAAGTGTCACAAGTTGGGCTTAGCAGCCCAAGGAATGAGAGTCTATGTAGCCCATTAAGCCTTTGCCTTACAGTCCTGAGTTCTTACGAAGATAAGATAGAGATGCTGAAAATATTGTGGGAAAAGGAGAAAAAGCTAGTAACCAGCATTTTCTCCTTTTTTCACAATATTTTCTACCTTTTCAAACAAATATTTCACAAGTTGTGCCACATTTAATTTATTGTCTGCAAATGCTTTTAACTCTGTATGCCACTGAGCTCAGTGGTTAGACTTTCTTTCACACAATTTTTAGCCTCTCTCCTCTGATACATGTTAGAAAAGTAGTCGGTGCCTTGGAAAGAAAGTTTCATCAATATTGGTGTGAGAAAGCCAGAAAAAACATGCATAGGTGCACTGACCACCATGATATAATCCAAGCTTTTAAAATTGTGTTAAACTGCAATACAAACAAATTACTGTAACTCTTTACTAAAAGACTGGACCAAATTGAAAGTATTTGAAGACAAAAAACTATAGTTGACAAAATGATGATTTCTCTCTTTGATGGGTAGAGAACAATGTGGGACAAGGAGAAAGTGCAGGTTTTTTACCCCACCATGTTTTCAAAAGTCAAATCTACCAGGATTGTTATAAATTGGGATTGTGTGGTGAAGGGTTAATTTAGACAAGTCTAAAATTTTCTCATTTGGTTAAGAGTTAACCCTTTACCACATGACAAAATTTTGGACTTGTCCAAATTCAAAGCATTTGCAGACAACAAAATTAATGCGAATCAAAAATTGAAGTTTGGTTAGGGAAGGGTAGAAAACACTGTGGGAAAAGGAGAAAATGCTGGTTACCAGCATTTTATCCTTTTCTCACAATGTTTTCAAAAGGCTTCTTTGTCAGGATTGTGAAAAGCAGGGATTGTTTGGTAAAGAGTTATAAGAACAGGGTTGCTGGTTCAAATCCCGAGCTCTGCCAATTCTGTCAGAGGATTGATTATAGTCATTGCAACATGACTCATTCCTCTTGCAATCACAAATGAATTTTTTTTTTTGAAAATGATTATGTGGGCAAGCAGCCAGTGGCTTGGGAAGAATATTGTGTAACACACTGGTGAAAAGAACTCCAGGAAAGCATTGGTAGGTGCACTGGCTACCATGATGTAACTAAAATGATGTTGAAATGGTGTTAAACAGCATACAATCAATCAGTCTTTACTGATGATTTGCCGGCTATCACCTAAATCAATTCAGAGATAAACCATTGTTCAAGTTTGATTGGATTATAAAAATCTGAATAACCTAGAACTGTTTACCATAAAATCCAGTGTTTTTATGACTCTGTGAAAGACGCCTTTTTGAAAACATGTGGGAAAAGGAGCAAATACTGATAACCAGCATTTTCTCCTTTTCCCACAGTGTTTTCTATCCTATCAACGAGAAAATCCATCAATTAAGCCACATTTAAATTGTCATCTGCAAATGCTTTCGATTTGGACATAAATATCAAGATTACAACATAATCCTTCTTAATTCTACTCTTTATATTGCCATAATCTTGTTCAAATCTTTTTTAGCACAAAAAAATCTTTTTTATCATCATTTAATACAGACATGCGCACTAAATGACCAAAGCTGTCGATGCGCCTTAAAACAACATCCATTTGGTCATTCATTCGATTTGGACAAGTCTGCATTTTTTTTAATCTGTAAAGAGTTAAGGAATGAAGATTTTGATTTCTGATAAAAGTCATCAGCCGATATTAGGGGTCCTGTGTGGCTCAGTGGTAGAGTGTGGGACTTGTGACCTGGAGGCTCTGGGTTCAAGCCTCACCAGTTCCACTGGGATTTTCACATGAGTGTCTTTAGGCAAGACACTTCAGAGCCCCAGCCTAGTACTGGTGAAACCCAGGTAATACATGAACATGTGAGCTGTCTCCGTGATATGACTGAAATAATGTTGAAAGTGGTGTAAAACACCATTCAAACAAACAAATCAGCTGATATTAATGTGTTAACCCTTTACCAAACAATCCAGAGTTTTAAAGACCCTGAAAAGGAAGGCTATTGAAAACATAAAGGGCAGAGGAGAAAATTCTGGTGACCAACATTTTCTCCTATTCCAACTATGTTTTCTATTCTTACTAGGATGAATTCCAACATTTTAGCCACATTTGATGTGTTGTCTGCAAATGCTTTCACATTGGACCAGTCTAAATACTGTTATTTGATTTTTGCTATAAATTTAAATATTATAATGAAGTCTCAGCATATTTTCAATAATCTGTGTACATAATTGGGCAACAGAAGTCTAACAGAGAGCTCTTAAAAAAGATCATTATCTTATCTAGTATAATTTGTCATTTCTCACTGAGATTTAAGCAGCTTGTACATCAAAATTTTACACCTTTGGCCCCCAACATGATTTTTAAAGTGGGTCAACGAATTGATGTAAAATTAGGTCATGGAATCAGCAGTATGACCCCAACATTGAAAGACAGTCGTAGTTCAAACTATTGATGTGTCAATATGAGCGAATATAGGAAATAAATTGCATGCAACTTAGTAGAAAATACTGGTAGCTCAGTCAGTAGTGTGTTCAGGACTTGAGACTAGGAGTGGGGGCACTGGTCCCCCAGCTCGCTAATTTCTCAATAGATTGATGATAGTCATTGCAACGGGATTCACTCCTCTCATGGCAGACCATTTTTTTTTCAACAGTGGTTATGTCTGAAGCAGCCAGTGGATTTGGAAGAATTATGTGCAAATTACCGGTAAAAAGAAACCTCAGGAAAGCATAGATAGATGTACTATCGGACGCAACGTAACTGAAGTTATGTTCATAATGGCATCAAAAACCATACTAACAAACAATCAAAGTATGTAAAGGAGTTACTGGCACTCAGTTTAACCATCCAATACTTAAAATTAAAACTTAAGTATAGGCAAATTTGGGATCAACTCGCAATAAGTATTGCTGCACCAGATAGGTGCTGTGTTAGGAATGGGGCTAAATGATACAAAAAGAACAAGCAATTTCGTTGAAATGATATCTTCCGCCGAAAAAGACCTTTTTTGATACAAACATATTAGAGGTATTGTGTGTTGCATGAACATGTGACCTTTTTGTTAATGGTCCATGATAAAATTACACATTAAGCCCCCTTTTTCCATGGCACAGCATTTCATTAAATGAAAAATATATAAGCAGTCCATAATGAGATTATACATTAAGTCCCCTTTTACCATAACATGGCATTTCATTAAATGAAAACAAATGATGAAACTATACATCAAGCCTCCTTTTTCCATGACATGTCATTATATATAAAAGAAATTTGTATCAATGGACTATCCTAAGGAAGACATGCATGAAGTTTCATAAATGTTTGTCAAGGACTTTAGAAGATATCTGTCCAGGCGGACGAATGGGCGAACTAACTGTTATTGGTCCATAATGAAATTATACATTTAGCCCCCTTTTTTCATGACATGGCATTTCATGAAATAAAATCAAATAACTATTGTCTGTGGCTTAATAAAGATGAAGTTTAATTACATTTTGTCCTGTAGTGAAAGAGATATTGGTCCATAATGAAAATATACGTCAAGCCCCCTTTTTCCATGACATGACATTTAATGAAAAAAGGTAAAATAATGATATTGGCAGACTATCATAAGGAACACACGTATGAAGTTTCATAAATGTTCGTCAAGGATTTTGAGTTAAACAGATACTGATCCATAATGGAAATCTACATGAAGCCCCCTTTTTTCTGTGACACCATATTGAATATCAAAAAAGCAAAAAAAAAAAATCAATATCGGAGGACATCATAAGGAACACCTGTATGAATTTCTATTACTTTTTGTCTAGGATTTATAAGATATCTGTATGGGAAAACAGACAAAGAAATGGTCATTAGTCCATGATGAAATTATACATTTAACCCCCTTTTTTCATGACGTGGCATTTCATGAAATAGAAACAAATATCTATTGTCTGTGGCTTGTAATAAACATTATAAAAGTGAGGTTTTGTAACATTTTATCCTGCAGTTAAAGAGATCCTGGTCCATGATGAAAATATACATCAAGCCCCCTTTTTCCATGACACGGCATTAAAAAAGCGTATATAACTGTGGTGTTGCACGGTCAATCTGGGTGGAAGTTTTTGTCCTGCATTTGAAAATGACAGATGTGACAAGTTCGATGTATAGTTTTCAAGATAAGACTGAAAACAACAAAACTTCACTCAACTGCGTAACTTAAAATCACTCCCAGTTGGCCATTCTGCATCGAATCAAAAAAACAAAAAAAAGTGTCTTGGCAGAATGGGTTATTGTACACACATATAAAGTTTCACGAAATTCTGTCCAATGCTATTGGAGATATTCTCTTGGACGGACAGACGGACGGACGGACGGAGGGACGGACAATGCTAAAACTATATCCCTTTGCCTTTGGCGGGGGATAATAAAAGAGCAAAAAAAGTTTTTATTGTATGTAAATAATTCAATATTAGTTGTTTTCATCCTTGTTGGTAAGTTCTCATTGACTGAAATTTTTTTGTCATAGCTCCATGAAAAAAAAAAAATTCCTGCAATGCCAGAACTACTTTTACTGTCAAAGTAATGTAAACAAACATGTACACAAGATTTCATAATGTTTTTTTAAATTTTATAAAGAGTCCAAATTTTAAGTGCAAGCTATTAGTTTATTTCCTGTGAAGATCATTAACTGAAAAACAAATTCATGAAATGTAAGAGGGAACTTAAAACTCACTGTCAGTTTACTGGGTATGAATTAGCTAATTTTTAACTTATTTCCAGAATTAAACTTCTAATAATAGATCTACTAAATCTGCAGTATTCAATGCTTTGATGACGTCATGAATTACACACTTTTTTCGTCATGAATGAGCCGTTTTCCCCCTTTATGAAATATTGAAATGGGAATTAGAGAATGCAATATTGGATGTACGAAAAAAAAAATGCAGTTAGAATTATGTAGAGCATTTCGGGCATTTCAGGACAGCCAAGCAATATTTGTTGTTTTTAATTTAATTATGCTCAAAACTGGCCAGACTACGAAAATTTAGAAACCCCTATTACAACATCTTGTTTATTTTGGTGGCAAGACGTAAGCATAACTAAAATCAGGGCGATGTGAATAAAGGAAAAAATCTAAGCTGCGTCGTTAATTTCCAGACATGTCTGGAATTTCAGGACACAATGGAGGGTATTTTGGGACACTTTAAATTTTTTTCAAAAAATATCTCGTAAAACGCTGAAACAAAACTAGTAAGTGTAACAAGATTATAAAATCATATAATTCAGTCATGATTAATACTCATTCTGCTTTATGATTGCCCTCCAAAAACTCCGTATTCTAAAGATGGCGAAAAATCAGACTCTGTTCATTATATGGATGTACATATATTTTTAGCAATGACATATTTAGTCATTAAGTAAAAAACTTATTCCATTGGGCCTTGGTCAATTCCATGATAGGAACTTAAATAAAGATTATCATTCTGAAGTGGTAACGGTAAACAACAAACCATTTTCAGCTTTTACGTACATATTTTTTGGTATCCGAGCACTATTTTCAGTGTAATATACCACAAAGTTGAACATGGAAGGGGACCCAGCAAAAATGGAGACAGAAAGAATAAATCCTGTATTCTGGTCATGTTCTTAGTGCAGTCTTTAAAGTTTTCTGATAGAGTTTGTTAACAAAAATTCAGAGTATTTTCCTAAGCTTAAAAGTATGTGACTTTCTGGTTCGAACATACTACAGAAAAATTTTGTCAGGTATTCTCGAACCATTCGTAGTTCAAAATTGAGAGCAGCTGGAAGGATACATATGCTCTGATTTCATTTGCAAACCTATCATATCTGCTTAAAACTTCTCAAATCTGGTATAGTGTGAACTTGCATCGGGTATTTATCTCACAAGTGAAATAATTTTTTTTAGTGATGCAGGTAAAGAAAATAAAATGTGAGTTGGAAATTACATACTTTGAAAAAAAACCACTGCTAATTGACAGAGAAGATAACAGAGAAGATGCTTGCAGAAAAAGGATGACTTGATCAATTATTTTGATATGCCACGTAGGTCGAATAATGACCAGTGATGGAAATAAATAATGCAGTTGAAAACAAGTAACCAATGGCTTGTGAATACCGACACCGCTCTTTGTGCGTATTTATTGTCTGTGATACTGAATTGTATGGAATGAGAAGAGAACTCTTTTTTGTTTTTCAAAGAGGTATGACAACAAAGACCTTATCACACTTGTAATGAAACTACACTTCCATGAAAATTGAAAAATTCTGTCACCACACTTACCCTTTACCCAAAGAAGAAATCTCACAGGCTGCAAAATCTACCGCATCTGCAGATACAAATGAAACAGGTCTCATTTGATCATTGAATTATCTGTTTATAACACCAATCCATGACTTCAATGCCACAAAGGAAATAGGTTTAAGACCTTATAGTAGAATCTTTACTGCAAGCAACTAATATACAAATTTTTTTCCATGAGTATTTTTTGCATTAGGTTTAGATAAAAAAGGTTTTCTTTTGAGCCATTGTAATGAAGCAACACAAATTTTATACCTAATACAGTGAAATGCTGTGAGGATAGTAATTTGCTGTAATGACAGTAACTGAAAGGGCATTTGACTCAATTTGTCCATTCTTCCTCTCCTGATTAAAAGGATTCAAGGCCACACTGCCCCTTAAATTGTTTGGCCTTTTATCATCCACCATCTTTGTGGCTTGTCACATGATAGGAAATAGTACTATCAGCTATGCTACCACTATTCTGGTAGTACAAAGATGTTTGTTACCGTATTATTATAGTACATGATGTGGTTTTGAAATTACGTTATGGCCTTTTCCTTAACCATTATGATGTCGTTTTAATACATTGTATGGTAAAATTGTTGTATCATGCAGTTTTCACATTACGTTTTGTAGTCTTCTTATTACGTTGTGTGGTTATTATGTGACATGGTGTTGTTCTGAGATTATGTTATGGTCATTATTTATGAAAGCATTTGTGAGCAAAGGAGAAAGTGCTTTTAAAAGCAATTTCTTCTTTCCCACAATGCTTTCTATTAAGTAAGATACTTATTTTACCCAGTACACAATCGCTTTGAATTTTCGTGTGCAACTTTTATTTGAAATTTTGTCGTTTGTTAATGGGTTAATATATCAAAGAATAAAGACATTTGATATGTAATCGATAGCTATCCGAAGGAACTCTATGTGTATTATTCTGTTTGGTTAAGTTCAACAAAAAATGACAAAAAGTTGAAACCAATCCAAATGATTTTCACATGCAGCCGTTATTATCTATACCCCTTATAGCCCAGTTTAGAACGCCATATTAACTCTTTCACTACCGAATAAATAAATTGTATTTGTTCATTGGCTAAAAATACACTTCCATTGCAAGATGAAGAAATAGTTCATTTATAATCTAGAATGAAAATGTGGACAATGTGGATCAGAGATCAGACTGCACGTTTTGTGCAGTCTGATCTTGATCTACACTGTCCACAAAAGCTCCTTGTGTCGTCAATATTAAGGAAACAGTTTTAATAAATAATGCACCTATACCTTAACTAACATTATTACGTTGAAAATGGCTTCATCAACAGAAACTTTTGATCCACCCGATGCAGATGGGTTTGCGTCGACTAATCACGGGTAACATAAATTATGGTTTTGCTGACATCGAAATGGGAACATGGGCGGATACATGGTGGGGTCAGAGGGGTCCGAAACCCCCGCCCCCACCCCACCCCCCTAGAATTTTCAGAGTAACCATTGTCTGCTAGGAAAATTTACCAAGTACCAACAACAGAGAATTAGCTGAAAAAAATTAAAAGCGATATACCATGCTGTCTCTTGTCTTTTTGGTTTTTTTTAAATCTTACTGGGATATTGACTCTCAGTTGCTTAATGAAGGTTTCTGCCTTATAGAGGTGGTCTGATTGCGTTTAGTTTCAGTTCATAAATTTATTTGGATTTTCTGGAATACCATTGGTTTAAGCTTTGTGTTGTTTGGAATCTTGTGAGCATTTATTTAATAAATATAAACATTTTGAACTGGTTCATTTAACATTTAACTCACCGTTATCATTCAATGACTTGAGCTTCGTGAAGTTTGACATGGTTTGTTTACATAACGTTGATTCACCATTAAAAAAATAATAACTAGATCTAGCAGTAAATAAATAAATAACATTTCATGCTTGTAAAAAGAATGAAAATATTTCATGATCCACAAATCGGCTTTCAAGATCAGAAAGACCCAGATTCAGTTTATTTTCGCAGGGGACCCCTGTCTTCCAATAAGGGGCTCTGCATCCTTAATCCTTGATAGAGGACTGCTTCCAGACCCCAGATTCCCCTTTCACAATTGTGTAAGTTGAAAAAAACTCCTGCTACGCACCTGGGCCTATTGAGAATAGGGTCTGCAAGTCTCGTTTAAATGAAATGCACTTCCGGGATCACTGGTTGCCATATTGAGATTTTTTCCACTATTTTGCTTGTGTAACTATGTACCGACAGTCGTGATGCTACTCTGATGTGTTTGTCATTTAAATTCTCAAAAAAGGGTATGGAGAGGAAAAACTGGAGATGAAAGATGTTGGTAAGGGTTAAAATATTGTTGAGAAATAAACCTGTAATTTAAAAACAGGCCGTGGAATCGGCGAAAACCTGTAACCCAGTTTTCATACATTGTTGCAATGGACATATGCTCGGTCGATTTCTGATCTAAAGAGGTCCAACTAACCTAGTTTTGGCAATTAAATAATGTTTCTAACCATTTCAATCTTGAAATGCACCCGAGTCGAGTGTTCAGGGGCGTTTAGAAACATATTGCTGCTTTGATATGTTTCGCACCAGTGTAGTTTTGCACCTAAGTCTCCTTTGCACCATATTTAATGCTGCCGATAATGACAATTGCAATTAATCGGCCTCAGTTTAATTATTTAATTGCCTTAGAGAGCTAGTTGCATACATAGGTACAAAGAAAATTTTTAATTGGCTGTGAGTTATTAGCTTCAAAACCTATTTTGGCATCTTTTGTTGAATTATTTTCAGGTTTTTAAATTCATTAGTTCACTGGGAACTGAGTAAATAGGCTTAACCCTTTCTAGAGTGCCGAATAAATCAAACGGGCATTTCATCCTAGAAATAAGGTCTCATAAGAATAATGTTGAGGTTGCCTTTGTCTGGAATGTAATAGCAAAGCGATCAATGTAGATCAGAGATCAGACTGCACACTTTGTGCAGTCTGATCTTGATCTAGAGTACATTGTTCACTAAAGCAACTTAAGTGGTAAAAGACACTTTGAGGGCTATAACAAAGAATTGCAGACTTTTCGAATAGAACTACTCAAGATCAGTACAAGTACTTGTGCTTGCTCATTTAGGTGTAGCCCTTACAAGTGTAATATTTCTAATGATGAAATATTCTGTAGAAGGTGGGGTTTTTTTTAAATACATTGCTTTATCCTTTTTCTGCAGGAGGACAGATAGGCCATGAATTCCTAACTTCAGATTATGCAGTTGTCACTGTGCTGATGGTATAAGAGGAGATGGGCCAAGCTTGTTATTTTACAGCCAGTTGAGGTTACTATATTGCAGTATTTTATTTATCTAGGATTCATAAATATTTAACAAATTGGTCTACTGGTATTAAGAGGATAAAAGTCAAATTTGACCTTTAGTTTTCATATTTCAATTATTGATGAAAGTAGTTAATGAGACACATATTACAAATAGTATTTGCAGAGCCTGAGGGAAAATAAAATTTGGCTCTAAAGATGGGTTTTGACAAAGAAAATGGTAGAAAACATTGTTGAAGGACAAAATGCTGGTAACCAGGAATTTCTTATCCAACAATGCTCTCAATACCTTTTACGTCAGAGTGCTCCCAAAAAACACTGGATTTTTTGGTAAAGGATTCAAGTGGAAGTAACCAAATTTTGCAAAAACTGACATGCTGTGTTTCCCAATCAAATCAATTCTAATGTAGTACACAAGTTAGCAAAGTGTGCAGGGAGACACTCAGGCTTTTATACAATTCTGGTCTGATTCATGTTCACAGAAATGGGTATCCTGAAGGACTGCACTCATATTTCAAGTTAATGATTTTCATAATTTCATTTCAGATGCTGTTGTTCATTTCTAATATGTTACACAGGATGTCACCTTTAACCTCCAGTTGGTGGTCACATGTTTGAAGATCAGAAACTGACCAGTTTATTTAAGCCAATACATAATTTCATGCATGTTGGCTCTACAGTGAGATTCAACAGCTTCAGAACAATATTATTATATTATCTGTCCAAAACATCTGTTCAGTGCCGCATGAAATATTATGTATTTTAGAAGCTTTGGATATGCCAAGCCAATAAAGTACAAGAAAAGATTCATTAATTCATGACAGTCCAAAAGATAGCAGGATGTACCATAAGATATAACTTGCCAGTCATTTTCCTATAGTACTTAGAAGAGTAGGCATCCTGTTAGCATTTTTTCAAATGAGCTTGTGTTTAAACAGCGGGGGGGGGGGGAGCTGTAACAATTGTGAGAAAAAGAGAAAATGTTGGAAATTCTTTTCCCACAGTGTTTTCTAAGACAAATTTCACCAGTTGAGCTACATATCACCTGCTGATCCTCTCAATTTGATTGGTTGTATTGGGGTTTAACGCCACTTTAACAGCTAAGGTCATATCATGGCGGTCGGTGACGCACATGTGTTTCCTGGCTTTCTCACACCAGTACTAACACAACTTTCTCTCCAAAGCCTACTTTTCTCACATGCTTTAGCAGAGGTGAGAGGCGAAAATACGCCGGAAAGAAAGTTCGCCTCAACCGGGTATCGAACTCACAACCACCAGATCATGAGTCCGACACGCTCACCACTGAGCCACCCGGGTGGGCCCTCTCAATTTGAACCAGTCCAAATGTTGTTTTGTGAGTTAACCTTTTACCAAATAATTCTGTTTTTAATACCCTGATGCAGAGTGCTTTTGACAACATTGAAGGAAGAGGAGAAAAAAGCTAGTCACAGCTTTTAATACTTTTCCGACAACGTCTCCTTTCATAAATAAACCTCAACATTTGAGCTACAATTGTGTCATCCTCCAACATTGCTTTCAAAATAGACATGTCAAAAATTTTGTTAAATGGTAAAAAGTTAAAATAGTTGAATGTGTTATCCTAATGGCAATCTAGTTTCTTCATTCTTGATTTTTATACCAGGCCTACTTCTTATACAGCCCTTGTTTAACTCAACCTTGCAAGCTGTTGGACCAGAGACAGCCTGGTGATATATCAGCAGATAAAGGGGTCAACACACTATCTCCTGTAGATATCTTTTTGTGTCTTGCAGCAGACCACTTTTGAAAACATTTTTGACCTAGGGACAAATTGGTCAAAATAAGCAAAATCTGCTTTTGACATGATTTCATGCATACCCAAGGTTTACTATTTGATTATTTTTCACACAATTTACAAGGATGCTTCTGAAGTTTTATGCTGCAAATATGTTCCAGAAACTATTAATATATTTGATGACTTGTAAGTCTGTACCCAAAAAATTCTGAGTTTTAACAACCCTGCAGAAAAATGCTTTAGGAAACATTGTGGGAAAAGACAACTAACAATTTCTCCTTTCAACACAATGTTTTCTACCCTTTAATAGGTAAATTGTACACTGTGAGCCAAAATCAATGAGTCGTCTGCAAATACTTTGAGATTGAAGAAGTCCAGAATTTTATCAGTTGGTAAAGATTAAAAGAAATAAAAGTGAGAAGTCTTAAAAGTTTTGTGGATATTTATCTTTATTATATTAATTTTGTATTAACATAACACTTTTATATTATTCTCATGTTATTCGGGTCACTTGATGGATCAAGTTTCTGCTTTAGAAAAGTATTGTTAAAAAATCCAAAATTGTTCATTAATTTGCCATTTGTCATAATGTTTTGATAGGACTATTTGTGCAGCTAATTAGACTTGTATGTAACTGAATTTCTTTTTCCATACAATGTCAAAATGACTGAATTTTACTACATGTATACTGCTTTCACTCTTAAAGTGGCATCAAGGATTTTTGTTCTAAACATAAACAAGAATATTGCTTTTCCTTTATTTAGCAAAGTCTTGAAACCTACATGCACCTTTGCTTTTAACACTAGATAAAATCTGAGGCAAAAGGAGAGAAATAATTGAAAGATTGAGATGAAAACATTGTGGGAAATAGATATTGCTGACTGTGAGCAATATCATATTTGGTCACAACATTTTCAAAGCAGTCTGCTGCAATGCTGTTTTAATTTAGTGTCATTTCATGGTTAGGATTTATATCTCTTTTAACTGTTACTGATTTTGAAAAATATTGGTAAATATTAGCATGAACTTCTTTGCAGTGCAAAGATAGTAGACATAAAACATTAATACCATAGTACTATTTTTCTTTAACTAAATGTTTTTATGACTGCATGTCCAGTGATATGAGACCGCGATTGCACAAATTATAACATGTGGTCCCTGTGAGGTGTTTTTGTTGTGCAGTCATGGTTCCTTTTTAGTGTCGTTCTTCTAGCAGGAGAAAGCTCTGAAAGTATATTAGTAAGAGATGTTTATAATTATAGTATCTCAATAAATACAAGTTTTTAGCAAAAAGTGCTTAACTCTTTAGCATAGGACAAAATCCTAGACTTGTCCAATCGAAAATGTTTGGAAACAACAATTTAAATGTGGCTGGAAGGATGGAATTTGTCTTTGAATGCTGGTTACCAGCATTTTCTCCTTTTCCCACAATGTTATCAAAAGGCTTCTTCCTCAGGATCGTAAAACTCTGGATTGTGTGGTAAAAGGTTAAGGAACGCTTTCCTTATCCCATTCATTTACATGTATCTATCTGTTTGTGAATTTGTCTATTGTTGACAGTTTCTTTGAAATTATCTTGAATTGAGTTTGAAGCTGCCTTCAACAGAATTTCTGTCTAATGACAGCTGCCAAAATTTAATGCTGAAAGCAGCCAAAAACTTGATTCAATCGATAATTAATCACACCTGAAAGTTCACCTTCCCAGGAGTTTCTTAACTCTCCCTTGTAAGTATCTTAACTCTCCCTTGTAAGTATCCCTCACAGGATTCTTCCTCAGCAACTGGCTGTTTTTCGGCTAACAGATTTCTTTACCAAACTGACTAAAATTGCATTGATATTCATCAAATGGAAGGATCACCGCTCAAAAATATTGTCTGGACAAGTGTATTACTAGTGTTGAGATGTTTAGAAACAGGGATAATACATGTACCAAAATACTCTTGCAATTTTGTTGTTATACTCCACAAAAGCCACTCCAAATGGTCTGATGGTTGAAATTTTGTTTATTTCTCTGTACTGAGCCAACATTATGATAACAAAAATTTCTTTATATTATACTGTGACAACACTGCGATTTTCATTAGTAATTTTAGTAAGTCTATCCTAATGGGACATTTTTTTCCAAATAATGCTTGTACATGTATAAAATAACTAATAATAGAACACCTTGAAAGTCTTTGTATTGTCACAATAGCTGTCATAAATTATTATCCTTTTCTGGATTACACAGGGCATAATATCTTTCCAATGAAGATTTACTGGTACCAAAGATTCACCAAAGTTCTCTCCCACAAACCCATCCTGTTATAATCACTGACATAAGCCTTTCCATCTTGTGTCTGTTCGTCTGTATGTGTAACACACCAATAAGGCCTTGCACTGGGACATTTTTTATGCAAATTGCATGTTGAATTTTAATGTGTATAGTCTATATCAAAGATCTGGGTAGTCTGTTACCAAACAACAGGGTTAATGACTAGTATAAATTGAAAGCAATAGTAGACGAAAAAGTAAGAGTGGCTAAACAATTGAAATTCATTTATGAAAATACCCTGAGAAAAGGAAGACACGCTGGTTACCAGCATTTTCTCTTATTTCCATAATGGTTTCATAAACCGTTTTCTGTAGAGATAAAGATGAAGGGTTAAACATTTCATTCATATGCCAGTCAGTGCACCTGGTCATGGGTATCTTTCCAAAGTACCATGCACAACACTAATATTCAATGTGCACAGTGGAACAAGCATATTGCATTTTTCTTTAATGACCCTTGCCCTGTGAAGCACAATTAATCCTTTACCAAATAATCCTGAATTTTAAAGACCCAGAGGAAGAAGCCTTTTGAAAATAGTAGGAAAAGGATTAAATGCTGGTAACCAGCATTTTCTCCTTTTTCAACAATATTTTCTAAATTCTCAAATAAATTTCCATCATTCGAGCCATATACGGTATTAATTGTCATCTGCAAATCCTTTCAATTTGGACCAGTCAAAGATTCTGTCTTGTGGTAAAAAAGACAAATATGCTTTTCAGCAAAGTGTCGGTCGAGATCAGACTGCACTGAACATGCAGTCTGATCTTGAATCTGAAGTGTCTTATATGGTTTGATCTTTGAAAACATAAAACTGGAGTGGCTGTCTTTAAATACTGGAATATGATCAGAGGTTGAATTGAACAGCGGAAACGTAGATCTGTGCCATCGCCCTCGGCAAATTGAGGATTACAAGTATAAATATCTGCTTTCAAACGTCTTGCTTCGTACTTATGCTCTCATTTTATGCCTTCACTCAACTGTAGTTTTGTAAAAGAAACGTGATTCACCTATTTTGATTTAAGTCCGTCAAAAAAACATTATTCTATTAAATATGAAACTGAAAGTAGGATCAACCGTCAACCTGTTTACCTGCGTTGAATACGATCTGTTCTTTATTGTGGTGTATACATAGTCACATATCGTTCTCTGATCGATTACTGAAATTTTCAAATCGCATGGACTTCTAAAATCTGACTTAATCCTACGTAATTGCTTCATGTTTCTCTCTGTGATGAAAAGGAGATAAATTTACAGTAGATCCCGGAAGTGATGAACTCTTGCGGTCACGTGACGAGACTTACAGACCCTATCCTCAGCAAAAGAAGTAGCCAATCAGGAGTGTCGAAATAGGTTCCAGTGATTCCTCCATTTCTGAAGTTGAAGGACGATTGAAGTGATGTAAGCAGTGTCACATTTCCGTACATAGCCGAATGATTTGTCCTCACCACGTCGTAATGAAGAAACGACATCACGTCGTGTTATAACCACACAGCGTAACAAGAAGAATACCATAAGGTAATATGAAAACAACTCGACAAAGCAATTAAACCAAACAAAATATTAAAAGGACATCACCATAATTAAAGAGAATAACATAACGTAATGCCGGCACAAGGAGCTTTTGTGGACAGTGTAGATCAAGATCAGACTGCACAGAACGCGCAATCTGATCTCTGATCCACATTGTCCACATTTTCATTCTAGATTATAAATGAACTTTTCTTCATCTTGCAATGGAAGTGTATTTTCAGCCAATGAACAAATACAATTTATTTATTCGGTAGTGAAAGAGTTAATATGGCGTTCTAAACTGGGCTATAAGGGGTATAGATAATAATGGCTGCACGTGAAAATCATTTGGATTGGTTTCAACTTTTTATCATTTTTTGTCGAACTTAACCAAACAGAATAATACACATAGAGTCCCTTCGGATAGCTATCGATTATATATCAAATGTCTTTATTCTTTGATATATTAACCCATTACCAAACGACAAAATTTCAGACCTGTCCAAAATAAAAGTTGCACACGAAAATTCAAAGCGATTGTGTACTGGGTAAAATAAGTATCTTGCTTAGCAGAAAGCATTGTGGGAAAGAATAAATTGCTTACAAAAGCACTTTCTCCTTTGCTCACAATGCTTTCATAAATAATGACCATAACATAATCTCAACACCATGTCACATAATAACTACACAACGTAATAAGAAGACTACAAAACGTAATGCGAAAACTGCATGATACAACAATTTTACCATACAATGTATTAAAACGACATCATAATGATTAAGGAAAATGCCATAATGTAATTTGAAAACCACATCACGTAATATAATAACAGCACAACGTAATACGAAGACTACCAAACGTAATGCAAAAACTGCATGACATAACAATTTAAAACCATAGCGTAATCTAAAAACACCATCACATAATATAAAGACCACATAACGTAATCTCAAAACCACATCACGTCATATAATATCCCCACAATGTAATAAGAAGACTACATAAGGTATTGAGGAAACTACATGACATAACAATTTAACACCATAACGTAATCTAAAAACACCACGTAATATAAAGACCACATAACATAATGCAAAGACCACACCTCGTAACGCATATATGAAATAATGGAATAAAAAAACGACTAGACGATCTAAAATATCACATAAAGAAATGTTTTATGACAACATAAGACAGTTATGGCATTCCATAGTTATGAATTAAAAGTGTATCTTACAGCGTTTATCGCTAAAATTTACGACTTTAATGCGTCACGGTTTTTGACATAAATATCTAGCCCGTGTAACACAAATTAGCACTTGTATTCAGTTTACTGCGATCATCAGATGCCATACAAAGGATTAATCCTTAAAACAAAGATCGATTTATGATTCTCAGGTACTTGCTAATTAACCCTCTCCCAAACGAGCAATTTATCCTTTTCTCACCATGTTTCCTACCCCTTTGGAGAACTTTCCGCCATTTTAATAACAATTAAAATTTAAAATTGTTGTATGCAAACTCTTACAGTTTGGAAGGGTCTTAAATTTGTCCTTTGGGAAAGAGTATTGCGGGTCTTCGTCGAACTTCTAAACTATTATAATTTCGTGTCCGAAAATTAAGGGACAGACATTTTACTAAGTGTCCGAAATTATGGACAAAAAATGAATTATTTTGGCAAATAATTAATGCTGTCCGAAAATTTAGAGTGTCCGAATACTTAGGGGGAATACGGTATGTGATGGATACATTCATTTTCATTACCTTTCGTGCGAAGTTATCATCCCAACATTTTTACCATTTTCCTAGCCTATCAAATGAGGAAGGCCTCAGTGTGGTTTCATTATTTGTATTACATTTGTACATGAGTTGTCTTTATGTCAAAATAGGAGTGATGACACTATATTATTTGTTTGGGAATTGCTGTATTTTATCTACAAATTTAGAATTGTGTTTCATCGGACTCACAAATAGAAGAAACCATGCATTCCATCTGATTTCTTTGCATAACATAATAATTTTCAATTATTATGTTTGAAATAAAATTATCATTATCAAATATCACTTAAAAATAGAAGTTGTAAATGTTATTTCTTAATTGCTACCCAGATTTTAAAATTCCTTCAAAAGGGGTCACACTGAGCAGCATGAAATATGTAAAGAAGTAATGAGAAAAGCAGGTATCACCTGATGTATAACATGTTCCCAACTACAAGGGCCAAATGACTCCTTTTCAAAAGAGAACTTAATATGAAAATACTGAACGAAAGGAGAAATTGCTCAAAATGAGCAACTTCTCCATTTGTCACAATGTCCTCAAGTTTATATAGTAAGTACATCTGCATTTTTAACAAATTTAATACATGTTTTTAAAGTTGATCATTTGTTGTATCAGGGATAGGGACAAAAGAAGTGCTAAGTAACCTTAGGCCTTGAAACAAGGTAGCCTAATCTCCACCACATCCCCACTCATCTGTAGGTTGTTCAAAATTTTTGTTTCATACATTGAACCAAGATTTTCCTCATTATTAGACAGATTTTAGCACCCAGTTATTTTTTATACTGGTATTTGTGTAAATTTACTGCTTAAAGTCACTATTATAGATTAAAAGACAGTAAAAATTGCCTCCGATCAGATGTCAAACTTACATTTTTAGCTCACCTGAGCACGAAGTGCTCATGGTGAGCTATTGTGATCATACTGTGTCCGGCGTGCGTCGTTCATTGTCCGTCGTCAACGTTTTACCTTGTGTACGCTCTAGAGGCCACATTTTCAGACCGATACTCATGAAACATGGTCAGAATGTTTGCCTTGATGATATCTCAGATGAGTTCCAAAATGGGTCATGTCGGGTCCAAAATTAGGTCACTAGGTCAAATCTTAGAAAAACCTTGTGTACGCTCTAGAGACTACATTTTCAGTCCGATACTCATGAAACTTTGTCAGAATGTTTGCCTTGATGATATCTCGGACCAGTTTGAAAATGGGTAATGTTGGGTCAAAAACTAGGTCACTAGGTCAGATCTTAGAAAAACCTTGTGTATGCTCTAGAGGCCACATTTTCTGTCCAATACCCCTGAAAGTTGGTCAGAATGTTTGTCTTAACCCTTTACCACACAGTGACGCCTTTTAACACCCTTGAAGAAAAGGCCTTTTGAAAACATTGTGGGAAAAGGAGAAAATGCTGGTAACCAGCATTTTCTCCTTTTCCCACAAAGTTTTTACCCTATCAAAGAAAAGTTGCGTCATTTGAGCCACTATGAAATTGTCTTCTGCAAATGCTTTCAATTTGGATAGGTCTTAAATTTTGCCGTGTGGTAAAGGGTTAATGATATTTTAGATGAGTTCAAAAATGGGCCATGTCGGGTCAAAAACTAGGTCACCAGGTCAAATCTTAGAAAAACCTTGTGTATGCTCTAGAGGCCATATTTTCAGTCCAATACTCCTGAAAGTTGGTCAGAATGTTTGTCTTGATGATATCTCTGATGGGTTTGAAAATGGGCCATGTCCGGTCAAAAACTAGGTCACCAGGTCAAAGCTTAGAAAAACCTTGTGTATGCTCTAGAGACTATATTTTCAGTCCAATACTCATGAAACTTTGTCAGAATGTTTGCCTTGATGATATCTCGGACGAGTTTGAAAATGGGTTATGGCGGGTCAAAAACTAGGTCACTAGGTCAAATCTTAGAAAAACCTTGTGTACGCTCTAGAGGCCACATTTTCTGTCCAATACCCCTGAAAGTTGGTCAGAATGTTTGTCTTAATAATATCTCAGATGAGTTCAAAAATGGGCCATGTCCGGTCAAAAACTAGGTCACCAGGTCAAATCTTAGAAAAACCTTGTGTATGCTCTGGAGACCACATTTTCAGTCCAATACTCTTGAAAGTTGGTCAGAATGTTTGTCTTGATGATATCTCTGATAAATTTGAAAACAGGCCATGTTGGGTCAAAAACTAGGTCACTAGGTCAAATCTTAAAAAAACCTTGTATATGCTCCAGAAGCCACATTTTCTGTCCAATACTCTTGAAATTTGGTCAGAATGTTTGTCTTGATAATATCGTAGATGAGTTAGAAAGTGGGCCATGTGGGGTCAAAAACTAGGTCACTAGGTCAAATCTTTGAAAAACCTTGTGTACGCTCCAGAAGCCACATTTTCAGTCCAATGCTCTTTGAAGTTGGTCAGAATGTTTGTCATGATGATAGCTTGGATGAGATTGAAAATGGGTCATGTCAGGTCAAAAACTAGGTCACCAGATCAAATCTTAGAAAAACCTTATGTAAGCTCTAGAGGCCACATTTTCAGTCCAATAATCTTGAAATTCGGTCAGAATGTTTGTCTTGATAATGTCTTAGACTAGTATGAAAATGGGTCATGTTGGATAAAAACTAGGTCACAAGGTCAAATCTCGGAAAAACCTTTTGTACTATAATTACAGTCCAATATTCTTTAACCCTTTACCACACAATCCCGAGTTTTAACGACCCTAAGGAAGAAGCCTTTTGAAAACATGGTGGGAAAAGGAGAAAATGCTGATAGCCAGCATTTTCTCCATTTCCCACAATGTTTTCTAACCTTTCAAAAATGAATTTCAGTTTTTGATTAACATTTATTGTATGGTCTGTAAATGCTTTCAATTTGGACAAGTCTAAAATTTTGTCTTGTGGTAAAGAGTTAAACTTTTGTTAGAATATTTGTCTTGATGACATCTTGCATGAGTTTGAAAATGGGTCACGTGGAATTAAAACTGGGTCACCAAGTTTCATCCTTGAAAAACCGTGTGTACCCTATAGAGGCCACACTTTCAGTCCAATAATCTTGAAATTTGCTTTGAATGTTTGTCTTGATAATATCTTAAACTAGTATGAATATGGGTCATGTTGGATGAAAAACTAGGTCAAATCTCAGAAAAACCTTTTGTACACCCTACAGGCCACATTTTCTCTCAAATACTCATGAAAGTTTGTCGGAATGTATGTCTTGATAATTTCTACATGTCAAGTAGGCCACTGAGACAAATTCTAGAAAAAGCTTGTGTGCACTCTAGAGGCCATATTTGTAAGCCCAATACTAATGAGTGTTTGTCAGAGTGTTTGTCTTAATATCTCTGAAGAGATTGGAAATGGGTCATGTTTGATCAAAAGGCTCGAGTGACTTCAGGGCCATCATGGCCCTCTTGTTGTGTCATGGGTTTTCCCATTTTTTTGCAGCGATCTATTTTTCATGTCAGTTAAATTTTGGATGGAAATTTCTGCATGATTTTACATAAATTTGTCAGTAAGGGTAGCAGGTGACTTAAAAACCTGTCATTTTACACTAGACAAGTGGATAAGCTCTTTCACTAACAAGTATATAAATTACACTTTTTCATTGGCTCTAAATATGGTTTCTCTGCAAGATGAAGAGGCAGTTTGGTCTTAATGTGTAATAAAGAAGTGATCAGTGTAGATCAGAGATCAGACTGCACAGATACTGCACATCTGTGCAGTCTGATCATGATCTACACTGCCCACCACAGCCTCTGGTGTCATCTACTGCAAGGAAACAGTTAAGATCTTTGTAACTTTTTTCCTTAATGACAGGCCAGCTTGCTAGGCTGTGATAACAGTGACATGTATGTCCTTCACACTTGATACAAACTGTTTATTTCAGAGAGCTTTTTCAGCTCACTTGAGCACATAGTGCTCAAGGTGAGCTTATGTGATCGTGCTGTGTCCGTCGTCTGTCATGCGTCGTGCGTCGTCAACTTTTACCTTGTGTACGCTCTAGAGGCCACATTTTCAGTCCGATACTCATGAAACTTGGTCAGAATGTTTGTCTTGATAATATCTCAGATGAGTTTGAAAATGGGTCATGTCGGGTCAAAAACTAGAACACTAGGTCAAATCTTAGAAAAACCTTGTGTACGCTCTGGAGGCCACATTTTCAGTCCATTACTCGTGAAACTTGGTCAGAATGTTTGTCTTGAAGATATCTCAGACAAGTTCAAAAATGGGTCATGTAGGGTCAAAAACTAGGTCACTAGGTCAAATCTTAGAAAAACCTTATGTACTCTCTAGAGGCCACATTTTCAGTCCGATAGTCATGAAACTTGGTCAGAATGTTTGTCTTGATAATATCTCGGATGAGATCGAAAATGGGTCATGTCGGGTCAAAAACTAGGTCACTAGGTCAAATCTTAGAAAAACCTTATGTACTCTCTAGAGGCCACATTTTCAGTCCGATAGTCATGAAACTTGGTCAGAATGTTTGTCTTGATAATATCTCGGATGAGACCGAAAATGGGTCATGTCGGGTCAAAAGTAGGTCACAAGGTCAAATGTACGTTCTAGAGGCCACATTTTCAGTCCAAAACTCTTGAAAGTTGGTCAGAATGTTTGTCTTGATGACATCTAGGACGAGTACGGAAATGGGTCAAGTTGGGTCAAAAACTAGGTCACTAGATCAAATCTTAGAAAAACCTTGTGTACGCTTTAGAGGCTACATTTTCAGTCCAATACTCTTGAATGTTGGTCAGAATGTTTGTCTTGATGATATCTCTGATGAGTTTGAAAATGGGTCATTTTGGGTCAAAAACTAGGTCACTAGGTCAAATCTTAGAAAAACCTTGTGTATGCTCGAGAGGCCATATTTTCTGTCTAAAACTTTTGAAAGTTGGTCAGAATGTTTGTCTTGATGATACCTCTTACGAGTTTGAAAATGGGTCATGTTAGGTAAAAAACTAGGTCACTAGGGGCAAATCTTAGAAAAACCTTGTGTACGCTCTAGAGGCCACATTTTCAGTCCAAAATTCTTGAAGGTTGGTCAGAATGTTTGTCTTGATGATACTTTGGATGAATCCAAAAATGGGTCATATCGGGTCAAAAACTAGGTCACTAGGTCAAATCTTAGAATAACCTTGTGTATGCTCGAGAGGCCATATTTTCAGTCCAAAACTCTTGAAAGTTTGTTAGAATGTTTGTCTTGAAGATATCTCAGACGAGTTTGAAAATGGGTTATGTCAGGTGAAAAACAAGGTCACAGGGTCAAATCTTAGAAAAACCTAGTGTATGCTCTACAGGCCATATTTTTTGTCCAAAACTCTTGAAAGTTGGTCCAAATGTTTGTCTTGATGATACCTCGAACAAGTTAGAAAATGGGTTATGTCGTGAAAAACTAGGTCACAAGGTCAAATCTTAGAAAAACCTAGTGTATGCTCTACAGGCTATATTTTCAGTCCAAAACTTTTGAAAGTTCGTCAGAATGTTTGTCTTGATGATACCTCTGATGAGTTAGAAAATGGGTCATGTTGGGTCAAGGTCACTAGGTCAGATCTTAGAGAAACCTTGTGTACGCTCTAGAGGTCACATTTTTAGTCCAGTACTCTTGAAAATTGGTCAGAATGTTTGTCTTGATGATATCTTGGATGAGTTTGAAAATTGGTCATGTAGGGTTGAAAACTAGGTCACTAGGTCAAATCTTGGAAAAACCTCGTGTATACTTTTGGAAGAGATTTAAAATGGATCATGTTTGGTCAAAAGGCTCAGGTGAGCGATTTCAGGGCCATCATGGCCCTCTTGTTGAAGAGTTATTTATAGGCAATGATTATTCTTGGGCCTTCCTTTTATGTTATGTTATGTGGACACAAATGATGTAAAAATATAGTTTCTGACATGATGATCAATCTTCGATTCATGAGCAGTTGCAGTGCAATGACATGGTGCTCGGTTTTCCAGATGCTTTACTGTTGAGTTGAGCCAAGAACTAATTGACATTTCTTCAAAACTCTTGGGAAAAAATTACGAGGGCTGTTCGATATGTAATGTGTATTGTACCACAGCGCGATAACGCTTTCAATGATTTCGTGGATGATGATACGCTTGAATAGCTCTATTCAATACCTTTCCAACGGTATAAACACAAGCCTGAAGCGAGCCGGACTGTGTTACGCCTACGTTCGCTAAAGTGACTTTACTATTCCTCCTTTTATCACGTTTATTCTACATTTAACAGTTTGACATTTACATTTTGACCCGATAACTTCATGTTTGTTCGTTATTTACTAACCTCAAGCCATTCATTTCCCCTATGCATCATTTATTGCTGCGTAGTTATTGATTTATCGGCATTCGACTTTCTTTTCTACCTCAGCATCAGCCATATTTGATGTCACTTTCCTCATGCATTCTGGGATAGAATTGATGACGTCATTAACTTACGTATCAATTCTACCCCCTTTGCAATATAGCGCCAACTTTGAATTGCCGACAAATCAGAAACTACATTTTAAATTCATCATTTAGGTAAAGATGACAAGTGTTTGCATCTATTGGTCCGTACCATGCAGTTTCGTTCTTTTAGAGTCGTTTTACCCTGGATTCTTAGTACCTACAGCATCTCGCGCATTGATTTTCCAACAAATTTTCTTGCTGGAATTATTTCCCACAGATTTTTCTGTTGGAAATCCAACCAGAAAAATTGTTGGAACCGGCACTATAAAAAGCCATGTTCCGACACTTTCTGGGACTTCAGATTTGATTTTTTCGTAGGAAACCTCTGTTATTATTTCATTTGAATTTTCCTTATTTCAATATTAGCCTAAGTTAAATTTTACTTTATTTAAGCTGAGATTTTACATTTGGTTAATTCTTAAATCAGTTCGGGTGATTTATTCATTTTTTGAAGGGCGTAAATCCTGTCATTTTGTGATGATTTCACTCAGGTCATTTTTTGGTTTTTCGCATTAGAAATTATTTATTAATTTCTTCTTTTGTCTTTGGCTACATTGAATTCAATTATCTATTTTAAGTTCCATTAACTATAGGGCTTTTATTTTTAGGAACACTGTCATCTTAATACTCATTCTTATTGGTCATGTACATCATCATTGTTACTGTTAAGGTATTAGATTCAACTGATATTTGTTAAGGCATTAAATCTAATTAATTCTTTAAGGTATTAGATCCAACTGATATTTGTTAAGGCATTAAATCTAATTAATTCTTTAAAGCATATCTCATTATTTGATACATAAAACTCATGTGGATCTTTTAACTTAATTAAATTATCATTGATTAAGTGATTTTCTGGAATTTGTTCATTATTTCATTTTCCTAAAAGTAATATTTTTGTCTGAAGTCCACTCCCCCCTTTATTCCCACCTGTGTGCCCTTTTTACCTGTGCGAAGAAGTTCGGTGACAAGTGGCTCGCAACATATTCCTTGGTGTCAGAAGTGGGATTCACAGCATACATTGACAGGCGGAGATGTGCTGTTGAGCAAGCATTTTTGGGGAGAACCTGATACCAATAAGAGACCCAGTTTTAACTGCATTACTACAGCAGCACCACCCCGGGGTTTCACAGAACAAATTACCTGTACAATAGCCAGGCCCTCTATACATTCAAACAGACAAGCACCCTTTGAACAGAATACAGAAGACAGTAACTTACACAACAGATATGACCATACCAACCAAACTAGAAATGGTGACAGACCACCCACTAGACAAGAGAGAGGCTATCATACACATATAATGAGGGAACCCACCTCTCCAAGAAATGACTATCAAAATGGACTTTCCAATATCAATGAAAGACAAAGGCATAATATGGATAGAATATCACCTCCACAGGCACATAGGTTTTGCAACCAGTACAATCAACCAGATTACCAACCACCTAGGCCACAAAGACAAACTAACTATGGTGACATAAAGATACCACCTTTCACTGGAAAGGAGGATTGGTCAGTATGGGTTAACCGCTTCGAGGTGACTGCCGAGAGAAATCGATGGGATGAAGATGAAATGATTGACCAGATCCTACCAAGATTGCAGGGACCTGCAGGTGAATTTGTCTATACTCAGCTCCCTAGATGGAAACTATTCGACTATGCAGAATTAACGGCAGAATTGACAAACCAGTTCAGAGTAATAGAGACACACCAGTCGTATGCTGCGAAGTTCAGCAAGCGTGATCAGAGAAATGGAGAGACGGCTGAAGAATATGCCGCAGAACTTAAAAGACTTTACTCAAAGGCCTACAAATCAAGAGGGAACCAAGTTAGACAAGAAGATTTGGTGAGACGTTTTTTAGACGGGCTCAAAGACCACGATGCCAGATTTGAGGTCGAATATAACAAGGATCAAAAAACAATAGACGAAGCTGTGTTTCATGTAGTGAGATTTACCCATGTAAGACAAACCAAAGAAAGAGACCCCTATAGCGAGAGAAAAATGAAACGGTTCACCAGACAGATGTACCAAGATAGTGAGTCTGAGGAAGATTCTGAATCCGACTTTGACACACCAGAAAGGACAGAAGCAAGGGTATGCCGAAATAAAAAGATCTTCGAAAAACAAGCAAAAGATGCGAGACAAGATGAAAAGATTGACAACGCATCCAACCCCATCCATGCAGCTCTGCTCAAGGTGATTTCAAAGCTTAATAAGATTGTTGACCTAGATGGAAGGAAAGAAAAAAAAGAGAATGCCTGTTTCGCAGGTGTGGTAAAGAAGGACATTTTATAAGAGACTGTCCTCAAAGAGGTAAACAGCAAAAGCAGAGCCAAGATAAGAAAGATGCAAGCCACAGTGCAAGACAGCAAAACAAACCAAGTCAGCACCATTTAAACTGCTAGAGGCCGACCCTTGTGGTCGAGGCGAGGCCCAAAAATTTAATGACCACACACTGACAACACATGGGAATGAATTTAGCAGGCGACAGTGACCCGGGTATAACAGTCTGTATGTAAAAGGACTCATAGAAGGAAACCCAGTACTCTTTACTGCTGATACTGGAGCCACTAAAACAGTAATATCAGACAAAATATACTGCAGAATAGACCCTGAAAGCAGACCCCAGCTGAAACGATCAAACAATCTAGTGAATGCAAATGGAACCCCAATAAAAGAAATGGGAAAGGGTCTATTTGAAATCCACCTGGAACCAGTTAAACTACAGAAAGAGATAATAGTTGTACAAATAGAGGATGACGGCTTGCTGGGAATGGATATCCTACAAAATGACGAGAGCGGCCCAGCAGACATTATAATGAGCAAAGGGATTATAAAGTTCAAGGGCCACGAAGTACCATGTATAGACATGAGCACCACAGAAGGTAGCAGAAAAACCACATTAGCAGACAACTACACTATTCCAGGACACAGTGAAGCACTGGTGGATGTTTTCATCGATAGAACCGAGGAAGATGACATTCTGAACATAAATGAGTTCATCGTTGAGCCAACTGAAAACTTCAGAGACACATACCCACTACAGATGGCGGCTACTCTGGTTGACAACCAGACTAATGTGACCAGCAAAATTTGTATTTTGAACCCTTTCCAAAACGAGGTAGAACTCGGACAGAATTCAGTGGTTGGTCATGCCGAGCCGATATTCGAAGAGCCATTGGTCATTATGAATGAAGAGGATCCTAGTGAGCACGACAACACAAACATTCGTAGAATAAAGCTACAGAAGGAGGAAACTCAGCAATACGTTTTGGGCTGCCAGTCAGAAGCTTTGCCAATGCCAAGCATACCGGACCACCTTAAAGAACTATTCGAGAAGTCCACAAGAGATTGCATGGATAGAGACAAGATTACGATAGCGAACCTATTGCAGAAATACCAGGATGTCTTTTCGAAAGATGAATGGGATCTTGGCTGCACACACCTAACAGAGCATTCAATTGATACTGGTGACGCCCCACCTATAAAGCAACCCCCAAGAAGAGTACCAATGGCCTATGCGGATGAAGAGTGAAAAGCTATAGACAAGTTATTGCAACAAAAAGTGGCACGGAAGAGTACATCTCCTTGGTCGTCACCTTTATGCCTGGTTAAGAAGAAGTCGGGTGGAATTAGGCCATGCATAGATTATCGAAAGTTAAACAAGCTAGTGACACCAGACGCCTTCCCTTTACCAAGAATTCAGGATTACCTAGATGCCGTTTCAGGATCAAGCCTCTTCAGCACATTCGACCTGACCAGCGGTTACTTCCAGATCCCAGTGAAGGAAGAAGATATACCGAAAACCGCTTTCGCATGCAAGTTTGGGCAATTCGAAATGACAAAAATGCCATTTGGCTTGAATAATTCTGCCAGCACCTTCCAAAGGACCATGGAACTTGCCCTACAAGGCCTACAATGGCAGACCTGCATCATCTACATTGACGATATAATCATATTCGCCAGAAATATACAAGAGCATCTCAGCAGAGTGGAACAGGTCCTTATCAGATTGAGTCAGGCTGGTTTAAAACTAAAGCCAGAGAAATGTGAGATGCTGCAGAAGGAAGTTACGTTTTTAGGACACGTCGTATCCTCAGATGGTATCAAGCCAAGTAAAACAGTTTGTTGCTATGTGTTCCTACTTTTGCAGGTTCATACAAGACTTTGCCAAAAAAGCAAGACCTATGGTGGATCTAACCAAGAAGGGGACACAGTTTATCTGGACCCGAAGTTGTCAAGATTCCTTTGACAGTCTAAAGGCTGCTTTGATCAGTCCGGAAGTAATGGGCTACCCACTGAATGATGGTGGCAAGTTCATCCTAGACACCGATTCATCGGACTTTGCAATTGGGTCGGTTTTATTGCAGGTACAAGATGGCAGAGAGAGAGTCATAGCCTATGCCAGCAGGTCCATGAACAAAGCTGAGCGCAACTACTGCATAACAGAGAAAGAGCTACTGGCAGTTAGGTATTTTATTGAGTATTTCAGGCAATATCTTTTAGGGCGAAGATTCCTGGTAAGAACAGATCACCAAGCACTTGTCTGGTTGTTTAGCTTGAAGGAGCCCCGAAGTAAAATAGCCCGCTGGATAGAGATCCTGTCCCAGTATGACTTCACCATACAGTACCGCCCAGGCAGAAAGCAAGCTCACTGCGATGCATTATCACGATGCGAAAATCTGCAAGAATGTGACTGCCCAGAGGCTGATATGAGTGAGCAGCTCAAATGCGGACCCTGCAAGAAGTGTGTCAAGAGAGCCCAAGATATGATGTTGAGTGACAAATACCGTAAGATGATGTATCCCACCAGTGCAGGAAACACCGAAGCAGCTCCAAGAAGCCAACAGCCACCTAAGCCTAGTACCAGTAAACCAGCAAAGACTACTAGCCAAGAAGAGTGCAGAATCCCAGAGTCCCTGAAATTTCAAAACATTGATCGACCTGATCAGGCTTGTGTAAGCGCCCCAGTCCAGTCTGCCAGAAGAACGATTAATAGTCAAATAGGGCCGAAAAGCTGTGATCAGCCAGAGTATAAGCAAGAGATTGCTGCGAACAGCAAATCAAGAGCTCCTGGTACCAATAAAACGGCAAACACTACCCAAATTAGCCTACAAACACTACAAGATGGGGCCTTTGACACTACAGAGCAGCCCTTACCAGCCAAACTGAGAAAATTAATGAGCACACCTGGTACCAGCAAACCAGCAGATTTAGAACCTAAGAGTCAAAATCAGAAGAGCCAACCAGTGCTAGAAATAACCAGGTCAACCAATCCTTAATGTATTATAACAGTAGATGTTACGAAGCACGATCAACCCCTATCGTACCATACTGACAGATTTGCAAATAGAACAGTTACACAGGTCAGAACCGTAACCACGACTAATACCAGCTTACCAGCAAAAACTACTAGTGGTGATGCATACCAGAATACCACAATAAACACCGACAAAACATTTACAAAAACCAATGAAACAGCCAGAACCTTAACCATAAAACCTGGTACCAGCCAACCAGCCAAAACTACCAGCAGGGACCAGCTAGGTTGGCAATGGAACGGAGGAATTTCCAAAACAAATTTAAAGGCAGCACAAGAGGCAGATGAAGAAATTGGTTTCATTTACCAAGCATTGAAGACAAAGGCTAAACCAAACTGGCAAGACGTCCAGACCAGAAGTCCAGCAACACGACATTATTGGCTTATATGGGATTGTCTCGAGCTTGTTGACAAGTTACTGTTCAAGAGGTTTACCAAGAAAGACAATTCTGGTTCTTTCCTGCAGTTTCTGGTCCCTAGATCAATGAAAGAAGATGTATTGAAGCAAATGCATGACTGTATCTTATCGGGTCACCTAGGTGTGAAGAAAACTAAAGAAAAGATGAGCCAAAGATTTTTCTGGTATAATATGAAAGAGGACATTGTCGTTTATATACGGTCCTGTAGAATCTGTGCAGCCAGCAAGAAACCATCCAAATCACCGAAAGCGCCCCTAGGTCACATTAAGGTTGGAGCCCCATGGGATGTGCTAGCCATTGACTACATAGGGCCACTACCACTGACGCCTAGAGGTAACCGGCACATACTGGTTTTGACAGATTTGTTCACAAAGTACGTCGAAGTCATCCCCGTCAGAGATCTGACAGCCGAGGAATGTGCCAGACAAATCCTAAATAACTTTGTTGCTCGATGGGGATGTCCATTGTCTATACACAGCGACCAGGGACACACTTTTGAAAGCGAAGTCTTTCGACAACTGACCAGGATGCTCGAGATCCACAAGACAAGGACCTCTGCGCGAAACCCAAAATGCAACGGACAGTGCGAAAGATTTAATAGGACACTGCTAGGCATGATACGCGCATATCTACGTGATGAGCAGACCGATTGGGATCTATATTTGGGTTGCCTGGCCGGAGCCTACAGAGCAACACCTTGTGAGTCTACAAACCTAACTCCCAACTTGATGGCAATTGGACGAGAAGTGTGACTCCCAGTCGAGCTAATTTTTGGTGGCGCAACAGTACATGACCAAGACATTACTACATACGGAGAATACATCAACGTCCTGAAAAAGAAGATGTAGCGAGCTCATGACATAGCTCGTCGACACATTGCAGCCAATGCAAAGCACCAGAAAAGTACCTACAACATAAAGCTGCAAGTGAACAACTATAAAGCTGGTGACATGGTTTGGCTCTTACACGAATCAAGGAAAGTGGGAGTAAACTAGAAATTGGAGAAACTTTATGATGGACCATTCTTGGTGAAAAAGAAGATAACTGATGTAAATTTTCTTCTTCAGCTTGACCGAAAGGGTTTGGAGAGAGTTGTCCACCATGACAAGATAAAGCTTTATGAGGCCAGAGATGTCCCTATGTGGATGAAGAAAGCAAGAGAAAAACTGACTCAATAATTTATTATTTATCAGATGATCATACAGTTTTGAATAATTGTAACATTGTTTACGCACGTAATGATTCTTCTTGATGATTGTTAATATGGCCAGCCATATAGTAAATTGTACATTCTTTGTTGAAACTTATTTTTACAAATGAACAAGTACAGCCTGTTGAGTGAAACCAGTCACAAGTCCTTTTCTCAAGCACAGTTAAATTTCGAGCTAGGATCCAGTATTTTTAGCCAAAAGTCATATGCTTGATCCTTGATTAATGTGTTGTGGGTAGTTGGTATATAGAGTAAAGAGAGTTCCCAAGAGTTTAAGTCCAAAGAGGGATAGATTGTCGGCTACACTTGGGGTGGGAGCGCGGCAAGGCTATCCAGGTTGGCAAGTGGGAAGGGATAGGTGTAAACGAAGTTGAAAGTTCAAGGTCAGCATGACTCAGCAAAAATTTGAGTTGATGTGTGACAAAGAGTTATAGTTCTTGCAAAATCCAGTCAGTTCATAATCTGTAATAGAAAGAAATTTATATTATGGTATTAGCAGGCAACTTTGTTCATGAAACATGCATATAATGGAAATCAAGGTCATTGTCATCTTAATTTATTGGAAAAAATATCACAGCTAGGTTTATCACATTGTTGTATATCAGTGGTCCAATAAATCAAAGTGCAGCGGAGAGCCAGCTCCAGTGTATATTGCAAAATGTACATGGCATATTGCTAGTAAAGGAGTATAAAAGAAAAAAAATGAAGCATGAATATAGTAAACTCAGAAAGACTGCTCTGCAGCTTTTCTTATATAACAATCGGGCTAGTGGTGCAGCGTTGCCTTTCAGGGTTGTGTTATTTCTACTTCGCAGGAGCTTTAGTCTTACGTTCTACAATGGCAACGAACATGGCAGACGCTACTACACCAGTTGTAATGACACCATCGGTCCAGGAAGACATCGCCAAGGCAGCATGAAAACGGGGAAGGGCCTATAGATGTCTTCGGTGTTTCCACAGGGATGGGAAGAACTTCATTGAAGTAAAGTGTCGGATAGAGGCCCATATCCTACGAGATCACCTGGCCAGGGATGAGGTGCCGCATTATTGTTCACTCTGTCAGTTCCGGTGCATGAGGAGGGAGAAGCTAGAGGATCATGTGGTGAAGTACCGTCGGCATAGGGTACTGGCACAGCAGTCTGGAGTAAACCCCGAAGAAACGAGTTGCCTAAAGTCCAACCTTAACCCCTACAGAATTGACGAGAAGGATTTTGCAGTTCTTGACCGAGAGGCGTCCTTTCAGCACTGGAAGGAGACATTGGAGAACAGAAAGAAGGCACAGGATCCCTTAGACCAAGCTGTGATGGAAATCTTTCCAGGAGGCATCCTTGACTTGGAATTTCAAGAAGGGAAGGAGGAAGAGCCTCTACCACAGAGACCAACTACCAGCCAACTAGCGCCACAGACAGTTGTCTCTCTGGATGGGAACTCCCTGAAGGCAACCCTCACCCCTCTCCTGGAAAAGCTGTCAGCTATAGTGGACCCCGCAACCTTGGAGGCATTGTTGGACCATGACAAGGAACGAGTGGAAGAGGTCATACAGGAAAAGGGAGAGCAGGCAGGAGTTAAAGAAGCAGAAAAAGAGGAGACACGAGGAAAGAGGGAGGCAGCAGCAGGGGAGAAGGAGGCAATGGTGGAGGAGAAGGAGGCAATGGTTAAGGAGAAGGAGGTTGAAGAAAGGATAACAGTAGAGAACCTAATGCCGCAGCTATTGCCTAAGGAGGACCAGGCACTTATTCCCAAGAGGAAACTCCCTGGAACCCTGATACCAAACAAGAGAATGAGGTCAAGGTCCCCGACTCCAAGCCTGTCCGAGGACTCCTACAGTTCGTCAGAGTCCAGCTCCGACGAAGAAGAACCCATCGAGAAGGACAAGGACTTACAAGCTGAAATCAAGGGAACGAGAGAAGCCGTACAGAGAAACACGCAGGCCCTGATGTCTTTAGAACAATCAGTTTTGACTCTGGCAAGCGCCATGACTGCTGTGGCGAAGACAAAGAGAGAGGAGCACAGCGAGATTAAGTCAGATGATAGAGTGAAGGACAAAAATACTAGTACAGAAGTGACAGCTGAGACGAAAGAGCGGAGAAGTGACAGAACACATGCGACGAAGGATGAACAACATAAAAACTTGACAAACAACAAGAGAGAGACAGAAAAGAAGAAAGACCATGACAGAGAAAGGAGGAGAGACGATAGGATCAAACCAACGAAGAGATCGAGAAGCCACTCGGACCACAGACGGGACAGGGATAGACACTCCAGGCCCTATTACAGACGATGATAATCTGGAACCATTTATATACTCATGTTTCGCCTTTATTTTCAGTGACAGTTAGGGGTTATCTTTAATGTTTTAATTGGTAGTTAAATTAGTTTAACGTTTAATCTTTAGGAGATTTCAGTTGTTACTTAGGACGTTCTTATTATTATGCCAGTCGGAGCTTTGGCATTTGTGGAGGGGGTGGTGAAGTGAGCCGGACTGTGTTACGCCTACATTCGCTAAAATGACTTTACTATTCCCCCTTTTATCACGTTTATTCTACATTTAACAGTTTGACATTTATATTTTGACCCGTTAACTTCATGTTTGTTCGTTATTTACTAACCTCAAGCCATTCATTTCCCCTATGCATCATTTATTGCTGCGTAGTTATTGATTTATCGGCATTCGACTTTCTTTTCTACCTCAGCATCAGCCATATTTGTTGTCACTTTCCGTATGCATTCTGGGATAGAATTGATGACGTCATTGACTTACGTATCAATTCTACCCCCTTTGCAATATAGCGCCAACTTTGAATTGCCGACAAATCAGAAACTACATTTTAAATTCATTATTTAGGTAAAGATGACAAGTGTTTGCATCTATTGGTCCGTACCATGCAGTTTCGTTCTTTTAGAGTTGTTTTGCCCTGGATTCTTAGTACCTACAGCATCTCGCGCATTGATTTTCCAACAAATTTTCTTGCTGGAATTATTTCCCACAGATTTTTCTGTTGGAAATCCAACCAGAAAAATTGTTGGAACCGGCACTATAAAAAGCCATGTTCCGACACTTAATGGGACTTCAGATTTGATTTTTTCATAGGAAACCTCCATTATTATTTCATTTGAATTTTCCTTATTTTAATATTAGCCTAAGTTAAATTTTACTTTATTTAAGCTGAGATTTTACATTTGGTTAATTCTTAAATCAGTTCGAGTGATTTATTCATTTTTTGAAGGGCGTAAATCCTGTCATTTTGTGACGATTTCACTCAGGTCATTTTTTGGTTTTTTGCATTAGAAATTATTTATTAATTTCTTCTTTTGTCTTTGGCTACATTGAATTCAATTATCTAATTTAAGTTCCGTTAACTATAGGGCTTTTATTTTTAGGAACACTGTCATCTTAATACTCATTCTTATTGGTCATGTACATCATCATTGTTACTGTTAAGGTATTAGATCCAACTGATATTTGTTAAGGCATTAAATCTAATTAATTCTTTAAAGCATATCTCATTATTTGATACATAAAACTCATGTGGATCTTTTAACTTAATTAAATTATCATTGATTAAGTGAATTTCTGGAATTTGTTCATTATTTCATTTTCCTAAAAGTAATATTTTTGTCTGAAGTCCACTCCCCCCTTTATTCCCACCTGTGCGCCCTTTTTACCTGTGCGAAGAAGTTCGGTGACAAGTGGCTCGCAACAAGCCTTTAGCTCCACATAGTTTTAAACTTATAGTCATTTCATTAGAGCTAGTCGTTGACCACTGTTGTGATTAGAGCTTATATAAAAGTTCGCACAAAACTCGGTCATTCGGTTATGCAGATTTTTACTGAATTGGGGGAAGTTTATGGGTCTGATAAGGTATCTTATGAGACAGTTCGTAGGTGGAGAAAGAAATTTCTGACTGGCACAGAGTCCGTCAAAGATGCAGCAAAATCTGGCCGACCTTTGACTGTAACAGGCAAGGCAAATGTCTCAAAAGTCAGGGAAATAATTGAAAGTGATGGCAGATACATGATTCGTGGTATTGCCAACACTGTTGGCATATCACTATTGTGGATGCATTTCATTTTGAAGCGTATTTTGAAAGTACGAAAGATTTCTGCCAGATGGATGCCGCATATATTGACAGATGACCAAAAACGGGTACGAGTACAAACCGCTAAGCAATTGCTCAAAATGTTTCCCAAATCAAAGACAATTTGCAAACATTGTTACTGGTGATGAAACATGGGTTCACTATTTCAAACCAGTAAAAAAATTGGAAACAAAATATGGCTAACTAAATACGGTAGAAGGCCTGTATTTGCCAAAAGAAGCATAAGCACAAAGAAGGTTCTTTATTGCATATTCTTCTGACGTGATGGTATAGCTGTACAAATTCCAGTGCCGAAGGGCAAAATTGTTACAGGTTGGAATTACCGAGATGTTATACTAAAAAAGCTCAAGAAATATTATCTTAAACGACACCCTGTGTCAGGATTTAGGCATGTTCGTCTACTTCATGATAATGCTCCATCACATACATCTGAGCTTGTGGAGCAATTTTTGAAGTTGGAGAAGGTTACTGTCTTGCCACACCCACCACACTCTCCAGATCTAGCCCCATGCGACTTTTTCCTTTTTCCAAAACTTAAAAAGTTCTTATCTGGTCGTCGTTACAAGTCCCCACAAGCCCTTGGCTCAGCCATCAGTCAGTGCCTCAGAGGTCTACCTAAATCAGCGTACCGTGACGCATTTCAGAAATGGATTCAGAGATTGAAATTATGTATTTCAAACCGCGGAGAATATTTTGAAGGGATGTAATGTTCATTTCACTATTTGAGTCGAATGCTTTTGAGATATCGTACAATACACATTACATATCGAACAGCCCTCGTGTAAATAGCCGTCAAAGGATTTTCTCATTGCGACATTACCTCGGTTTAGACCAAAAAGGGTTACCATATTTGTATTCACATGCATAATTTATTTCATTTGGGAAATTGGCCTCTATAATTTGCACTCACATTTTTATACCCCCGCAAAATGAATGTTTTCAGGGGTATACTGGAATCAGCCTGTCTGTCCATGTGTCTGTCTGTTTGTCCGTCCGTGTGTCAGTCTGTGTACAAATAATTGCCTGTTTCAGTCAAAGCGCTGGCGGGGGTATTAAGTCACATTCAGTGACAGCTCTAGTTTTTAGCTCCACTTGCCGAAGGCCAGCAGGCTTATGTCATGGCCCGGTGTCCATCATGTGTCCGTGCGTCCTTCCGTGCGTTAACTTTTTTTGATCCTGCCATGGTCCTCTTTAGAATTTCTTGAAAGAATTTGATTCCTTCAAAAACTCCCTCTGCCATGGAAACAAAACTGAAAAATATTGAACATCTTTGAAAATCTTCTTGTCTGAAACCATAAGGCCCAGGGATACCAAATTTTGCATGTAGTTTTATCTAATAGACTTCTATCAAATTCCTTCATATTATAGCCCTGTGGTCAAAATTGGCTCTGCCCCAGAGATCACAAGTTTAACATGGGCTTATATAGTGACTAATTTAAAATAGTAATCAAGAGAAATAACTCCTGTTATGTTATACAAGATAAAGTTTGTTACTATTTACCTCCCTTGATTATCAAACTGCACTTATACATTATTGGAGTTTGGTATTCAAGTTTTTTGGAGAGGAAATGTTCTTTTTTAAGGGAGAGTGATTTATTTTGATTCTAATGGTTATGCTCACATGAATGGAATGTTTAATTTAAAGTAAGGTTTCTATCACTCAAATTTTTTCAGAACTTTACCTTTCATGCTAATGAATAAACATGCTTGTATTCACTGACATTATCTTTACATGTAAAAAGATATGACTGTTTTTGTTTGGTGGGTGGGGTGGAGGTTATGTTTTTAAAGTAAGCTTATTACCATACAAACTTTTTATGCTGTATGTCTCTGTCAGTGCCAATTAAGTGCATGATACGTTAATGTTACTCTTTAAGAAATGACAATTTTTTTTTTACTGTACCAAGTTCAAAGCCATTGCAAAAAGACAATTTGAATGTTAGCTTTAATGACTATTTCTGTCTTTGATAGGTTAGAAAACGTGGGAAAAGGAGAAAATACTGGCTGACAACATGTTGTCCTTTTCTCACGATGTTTTTGAAAGCCTTCTCTTTCAGGGTCATTAACACTTCGATTTGTGTGGTAAAGGGTTAAAAAGCCAGTGGAGCGATACAGAGCCATCATGGTCAATTTTGGTATGCAAACATAAAATTTCTGTAACCGTCAGTTCGAGATGTAATGCTTTAAAAGTGGAAATTCCAGAAATACAAATAGATGTACAGTACACTAAAGATTGTTACAGGCAGCATTTGCGTAGTGTGTGATCATTTTCTTGTTGTCAGTATCGGCATTTGTGACAAAAGTAAAACTTTCATTACTAAAATTTCCGTGACTGAAATCCCTAGTTTTCTTCTAAGGAGATACAAATTTAATTTCATATCATAGTGTGATTTCATTTCATAACATATTAACATCGTCAAGATGTTTTAATTCTATAGATATTGTATAGAAACAAATTTGAAAATATGAGATTACTTGTAGATACTGGGGTCATTTGTACTCGAGCGCATTCAGGAAACTAACTTCACGGGACTGGATATTAGAACTACTTTTGTTTGTAACAGCCCCAAATAGATTTTTTAAAACCAGCACACACAGGGAATTGCAAACTGCAAGCTGTTTACAGCTTTGTCAATGTAGTGAAATTTCCGTGACCTGGGGGTAATGGAAATTTTAAGTCACTGCAGGTGTCAAAAAGGATGCATTGTCTTGTATCTTGCCCTATTTGAGGCCAAGATTTTTTTTGTTTTAATGTCACTTTGTGATAAGCTGTTACGCCTATGCAACAGTGTTTTTTATGTAAAAAACTTCAGCAAAACCCACTCTTTTTCATTCTGAGATATGCATCCCTTGTATAAATGTTCCCATATTAAAAAATAAAACTTAGTACTGGAATTATACTTCAATTTTTTCCTAGTAATCAAATAAAAAAGGTGCAAGGTAATCAGTATTTTCTACTGGAATAGGAATTTGGTTTGCCACATAATGTTGCATTCAATTTCGGTAACAGAAACTAGCTTTGGTAACGGAAATTTTGATTTTTTCAGGAAAAAAATGTGGCGAAAATCAAGGGTAGAAGTCCAACAATGTATTTTGTTCACTGAATGTTTTATGTAAAAAAGGTTTGCCTCTACAAATAAGTGACTTGGTTGACGCTTGTATGTGGTGTATGAAAGCTTAATAAACAGTACGAGGCAATAAATATTAGTACATCATTTGATTATTCACTTGGGATTTACAAGGAAACCTACACTGAAATGCTACTATCAAGTGACATATGTACTTTGTCTATTGTTTCAATCAAATTTTGTTTGTGGACTTGCAATGAATGGCACTATTGGATGCTTTTGTAGAGTTTTCATGTTTGAATGAAATATCCGTTACCAAAGCAACTACATTTTCTGATGGGACTTATCTTCGCAGAGTGCGCTAAACTTGTTCGAAAATTAAAGCATCATACACAGTATTCTGAAATTTGATTTAGAGTGTCAGAATTTGATTTAAACTTCAATCTATCAGTTAGAATATCTTAAATATAACAATATCTCTAATTATTCGATGTTAAGAAAGTTTCAAATAAAAATATAAAAAGACTAAGTTTACTTTGCTATGCAAGTTGATTGGTTGATGTTTCACTTAGGAACACATTTTCTATAGATAACTATGTAGCAGTAGAACAGAACCCCCTAAGTATCAAAGTGTGCATTGGTCTACTTAGTACTTGCTATTTGATGTCAAACTCATAGGAATGCACGTAACGGATATTCAATTTTTCATCCATTTTGCAAGACCAGTGTAATTAGATAATTGTTCATAAGTTCGTAACCATGTAAGCTAGGCATTCAAAATTTAGATTTAAGGTCCTGAATGCATTCCTTGCAGTAAAAACATCATGGCATATGTATTTGACGAAGTCAAATTTTTGACATTTATAGATGCAGTGTTCCTACTTATTGAGAATGGCTGATAGTGGACACTGTTAAAGTCTTCTTGTTCCTAACCATATGGCATAGGGCTACCAAATTTGGCATGTAGCTTTATCTAAAGGACCTCTATTAAGAGTCTTCAAATTAGAGCCCTAGGGTCAAAATTGGCCCTACCCTGGGGGTTACAAGTTTTACATTGGCTTGTATAGTGAAAAGTTTAAAGATGCTTCCATTCCCTACCATAAGACAGGGTAACCAAATTTATGTTTATCTAGTGGACCTCTACCAAGGTTCTTCAAGTTATAGCCCTTAAGTAAAAATTTGCTTTGCCCCAGAAGTCACAAGTTTTACATAGGCTTTTGTAGAGGCTTTTTATAGGCACCAAATGGTGGACCTTCACCAGGATTCACGTAGTTATAGCTCTGTAGTCAAAAATAGCCTCACCCTTGGGTCACAACTTTCACACAAGCTTTACACTCTATACCATACGACAAAATTTTGGCGTTGACCAAATTGAAAGCATTTGCAGACAACAATTTGAATGTGGCTCAAATGATGGAATTGGTCTTTGATAGGGCAGAAAACAGTGTGGGAAAAGGAAAAAATGCTGGTTACTGGCATTTTCTCCTATTCTCACAATGCTTTGAAAAGGCTTCTTTCTCAGGGTTTTTAAAGTTCGGGATTGCATGGTAAAGGGTTAATTAAGTCTATGCCATGTTTGTCTCTTTGATGAAAGTACCATTTAGATTCGCAAACATATGGAAAAAAGGGTATAAACATCAAAAGCATGTCAATTCATTATATTTGGATTATGTGCATGGATGATCTCTCCAATGACACTTAACGATGACCCGCTGCAGTCATTGTACCAAAACCCTTCTACTTTGTAAAAGTGTTAAAAAATGTGTGAAAACCATCTGCATCAAATTACATGTATTGATACCAGACTGGTATAAGACAAGTGAAAATAATTTTGAAAAATGCGAAAAATGCTAATGAGTAAAAAAAAATGTGTAGAATTGTTTATGTGTAATTGTAAAAAAATACTCCGTATGGAAGGTTTCATAATCATTATCTTTTTTTTAAGAAAATTAGAGAAGGAGCATTTTCTCCTTTTTCCACAATGCTTTTGAAAGCCTCTTTCCTCAGGGTTAAAGCATTTGCAGACAACAAAATCAAATGCAACTCAAACACTTAAATTTCTCGGTGGAGATGTAGAAAGCATTTTGAGAAAAGGAGAAAATGCTGGTACCCAGCATTTATTCATTTGCCTACAATGTTTTCTAGAACCTTCGTCTATAGGGTTGTTAAAACTCAGGATTGTTCCATAAAGGTTTACAAAGGAGCAATATCGGTAAAGGTGACCCATGTTTGCTTCTGTGTATTATACTAAATAATCAAAGCGTTGAAAACGCTGATGTGGTATTTGTCAAGGAAGCCATTGGGTGGAATTAATAATTTGAAAAAAAAGAAAGGGAGAAATTATACTCAAATTTTGGCTTGAAAGTCGACCTACTAAGCAAATGAATACCTTTTTTGTTGAAGGGAGAGTACTCATGACAAAGTTAGGATTATTTGTGTATTGGTGGTCTCCCTTTGATCATTAGGAGGAGTCAGGAGTAACGTCCCTTGACAGTAGGATGCATGACGGATAGAGAAAGATTGATTGATTGAATGGTGTTTAACGCCGTTTTTTTTTCAACATTATTTCAGTTATATCGCGGCGGCCAGTGCACCTATCCATGCTTTCCTGGGTTTTCTGTTACCAGTACTCCGCACAATATTCTTTCCAAGCCACTGGCTGCTTTCCCACATAACCATCATCGAAACAACGATCAGCGGTGAGAGAGGAATGAATCCTGTGACAATGACTATCGTCAATCTTCGGAAAGAAATTGGCCAAGCCGGGGATCGAACTCACGACCCCCTGTTCTCAAGTCCTGTAGGCTACCGACTGAGCTACCAGGGCTCGGCAATAGAGCTAGAAACCATGTGAATATATGGAATAAAATTAAGGTTGCCCAACTGTAATGGGCAATATGTCAAAATGAAGGAAAAAAAATCATAATTATTAACTTATTTGTTATTGTCTTAGTGTCTTGAATATGAAAAATCAGAAACATTGCCCGATAAAAAGTAAAGTTATACGAATTTTTGAAAATCCACCCCAATTCCATACTCCGCAACAAAATTGACACCACCCCTAAGGAATTAAAATGAAAATATTTTTTTCAAATTTATGGTATTTTGTATCAAATTTGGTACTAGAAGACTCAGCACATAATATTCTTTCAGGAGTACTAATAATTTTCTTGTAAATTATAAAAATCAGAGAAAATATGACAAAACTAACACAAAGTGTAACAGGATTTTCTTTATTTTTTCCATTTTTCTGAGACAAACCCTCCAAGTTATTTTCAGAAATATCATACTTTAATGAATGGGGCATGGATAAACCATACACAGTATTTTTCTAAAACCTATTTGGAACAACATATGTGATTTTCAGCATCTTTCACCGCACGTAACTGAAAATATTTGATTTTGAACATACACACCACTATTTTGACGTTTCCATAAAAATATACAAAAAACATTACTTAAAATCAATGATCTTCAATTCTTTCTTAAGTTCAAAACACACCACTTCCTATCTCTGTGAACTACTTATTGATAAATTAATCTTAATTAGTGCTTAGAGATTTAGATTTACAATTTAAACCAATTAAATGACAAGATTTTGTTAATTTTACTGTGGTACACAAGCATGTCGGTCAAGAAAGATGCATATTGAAATCGCTGAGAAGAAATACATAGTGAAATGGTTTTTTAGACCATTTAACATCATAAATCTTCATGCATAATATCTATAAACCTGCATAAAGCTTTAAACAAGACACCAATGCAAAGCTGAGTTGATTTCCTAGCACACATAGTAGGCAAAAGTAAATACGGGCAGATAACTCTCAACTGAGACAAACATTTTTGCTTATAAATGGCAGGCTGAAAGTTCCTAGTACATGTAATAATAAGGCACAGAGAAATTAATTACTGGCAAAGAGCAGAAACTAGCCTTAAGATTAACAACAAGATGAAACAAGCATTTTTTTCACACCCAGTCAAAGTCACACTAGGAGGTCAAATGTCAAGAGTCTAATCAAAGCTGTAGTTCCACCGTTTGAGAATTTTCAAAAGACTTAGCATAAATCTTCATAATGAATCCTGGGGGCTTGCTACTGTAGCTTAACCAATTACCACACAACAAGAATTTTTGAAAACATAGTGGGAAGAGTAGAAAATGCAGGTAACCACATTTTCTACTTTTCCCACTATGTTTTCTTACCTTTCAAACTGAAATCTAATCATTCAAGCCACATTTAATTTGTGGTCTGCAAAAGCTTTCCATTTGGACCAATATAAAATTTTGTCATGTGGTAAAGAGTTAGTGGTCAAGTCACAAAGCCATGTTTAAGAACCCTTTACCAAACAATCTGGTGTTTTAACAACCCTGAGAAAAAGGCATTTGAAAATGACGGAAGAGGAGAAAATGCTGTTATCAAATTTCTGGTGATCAGAATTTCCTCATTTTCCCACAATACCACCATACCAATGACAAATTTTTTCAATGAGCCAAATTTGTCACCTGCAAATGCTTTGGATTTGGAAAAGTCAAAATTTTGTCATTTGGTAAAGAGTTAAAGAATTTTAAAGTATTACACACAAACATTCATGAACACTTTTTGCACAGCAAAGCCTCCAATGAACCACACTGGAGTATGACTGGAATACTCTGGTAACCACAGATTAAACGACGGAAAACAGTCAATATCCAATTGGAAACATTTATGAAAGCATAGTGAAAAAAGAACCATTTGCTCAGACAATCAAATGCATGTTTTTTACCATGTTTCCCACTCTAGTTACGACAATGTAAAATACAACAAAAGTGGGGTATACAAATATGAAAAATAACCATGCTTAATTGCAGTCTAAGTATTGTTTCAAATGGATAATTTCATAATATGACAACAATTAAAAAATGTTTCGGAATATAGATAGTACCATCTATAAATATTAATAAAACAGAAACACAAGGGAATGGCCAAACTTAAGTTGTTAGAACTTGTGGTCAAACCCCTTTGCCAAATAGTTCTGTGTTTGTACGTTATAAATATGATTTTGTACCAAAAATGGCAATAAAATATGTTTAAACTAATAAAACATACTATTCCACAAAAAGCATTCTGCACATCTTTTTAGTCTGATCCTTGTATGATCTTTTTAGCCTGATCCTGTTTCTAAACCATATCAACTTTTTCCAAACAAACAGGTATTTCAACAGCTCTGTAGCAGTTAACATTTCAAAAAGATTGAGGGAAAAGGATAGTTGCCCAGTACCTACATTTTCCCCTTTTTTCAAATGTTTTCAAGCCTATCCAATACTGAATGTTCTAATGCCTATCTATTTCAGGAAAATCTAAAATACTTATGACAAAATGATTGTAACATGACAAAAAACACATAAACATTGTCTGAAAAACATCAAAAGTTACAGTTTATCAAAATACAGAGACACTTTTGGAACTGTTTCTTCAAGAACTGGATTTCCAGATAAATGGACAGGTTTGAAATTGCCACGTTGAATAGCAGCTGGAATCTGTTTGGTATCCACATGTTGCTCATAACCAATACCTGTGAATGTGTATATATAATTGAGCCATGCTCGATGAAAAGGGAGCTGCAACTACAAAAAGAATTGACCCAGGTCAGCCTGTGCGGTCCGCCCAGGCTTACATGGGCCCACAATGTTTGCCGTTTCAAGATTTTCTGTATGTCCATGGACCAGTCTACCTCATGATTCAGTTGGTTGTTAGACAAAATGGAGTTTATAGACCCATAATCATATGATGCCTTGCTTGGTATAATAGATCATCACAGAGATGCATTAAGTCCCTTTTTCATAGAGCATGACCCATATATAAATATTTATCTCTCTGTGTGTTTATGCCACTTGGTGACACATTGCCAGATTAATCACTGAGTGTATGTGATATTAATGATTTTCATAATTTGAAATAAAAAGATAGTTATTATCTACTTCGTTTAACCTGACCCTGTTCAAAATCATTTAATAGATTAATATTCTATTTTTATCCTCGGCATCGCTCAGCATATGTCCCGAATGGTAACGCACGGTTTAAGCCAATCAACCCTCAACCTACTGAATATGTTGGTTGAAAACTTTCCAGTCAATAGTAAAAAAAGGAAATATTGAAACTTCAAAGTTATTTCTGGGAGAAATATTTCCTCACTGGATAGTGTAGATCCAAGATCAGACTGCACTTTCTGTGCAGTGAGTCTGATCTTGATCCATGCTGATCCCAATAGCTCCTAAAGTCGCGCTTTGTAGGCTAAGGGTTAAATTGCTTACCTGTATACCTTCCCCTGTATAAATAACTATCCAAAAAATAGAGTTCTATTTATATGCCTACTTCTATATTCAGCATAAAGGTCAAGATCAGGTTAAATGAAGTGAGCAATATTAAATTTGAAAAAAAAAGAAAAAGGTTGTCCGTTTCATTCTAATCATTCTAATACAGATTTTATGCATTAAATTCTCAACAAAAAGATATTGAAATTGTGGAAAAAGAAGTCAAAGCAGGTAGGATAATATGCTATCTTTTACACAATGCTTTAACATGAGCTTCAGATCTGTGTCCCTTTGTCTAACTCCAAAAAAAATATTTGAATACCAAAATTACAGTTCTGATTGTCCAGAAAGGTCATTTTGGCACAGTAAAAAGGATTTCACATCTTAATGTGAAAGGTCAACATATTCAGAATAGAGGTTATGTCCCTAGTTGCATAGAATCATTGTCTTTAAGCATACCTGATATAAATGACTTTAAAAAAATTGTGGAATAAGCAGGAATTTGCTCTGCAAGACACTTTCTCTTTTTTCCCCACAATACTTGAATACCATGAAAGGTAAAATCATCAGCCTATGGCATTTCAAAACTGATTCATATGTCCTGCAGATATTGCACAGAAGGCAAAACTTATTTTCAACTAGTACAGACACAAAGTTACTTGATAATAGTAGCACTGTCAATAGGTGTTTATAACCAAGAGTTGACACAATTTTATGCAAATATTACCTTAAATTAGCCATATTTAAATTGTCGTCTGCAAATGCTTTCAATTTTGACAAGACATTTCTGATAGTCAAAAACCAAAATATAGACATATATGTACAAACGCGAAACTGGAAGATTTTCAAAATGCATGGCAAGATCAGGAAAAAAATGTGCCCCTGGCATCAAGCAATAGTTAACCCTGTACCAGATGATAAATTTTTTGCCTTTTTCCAAATTCAAAGCATTTGCAGACAAAAAAATTAAACTTGGCTCAAATGATGATTTGCTTTCGAATGGGTAAAAACCATTGTGGAAAAAAGGAGAAAATGCTGGTAACCAGCATCTTCTCCCTTACCATAGCATTTTAAGAAGGTTTCTTCCTCTAGGTCCCTAAAACATGGAATTGTGTGGTAAAGGGTTTAAATATGCAGCATGCTCCTAATTACACCATTCAAGGGTTTAGAAAAATCAACCTAATAATTTCTTATAGCCAAAATCAAAGCATAGCTGATCATTTTGAATTTCAATTTCATTTTGCCTCCCTATCTGTTTCTGTAGGAGACAGCATTAATTATTATTTTCATTAAAAAAAAAGGCTTAAAAATGTAAAACCTACTGTATTTTTCTTATGTATGCCTGCTTAGCAGCTAGTTGGGTGGTTTCCACATCCAGTAATTCAATTGCTTCTCCAGATCGCTCTTCCATATTCGTTAGATTTGCATCACTAATCGGCTTCAAAAAGCAGCCAGAAAGTTGTTAACTCTGTAAAGTCCAACCAGGCTATCAATCATGACTGTAAAAAAAAAATGTTTCGTAGGAATACAGTTCATTGCTTCACCATGTATTAAAGTTATACCTACTGTATAATGAAATAATTTGAAACTTCACAGTCTCTAGTCATAAAAACAATGAAAATTACAAATTATATAGGATCCAGCAGTCTGCCAAGAAATTCTTTAATTGCTTATACTTATGAAAATATTGTTGGCAAGCTGAGAGGTTGCTTTTTACAAGCAATTTCTGCTCTTCCCTCGACGTTTTCTGTGGGGTTTTTTTTCCCACCCAAATTCCATTTTTTTTCTTTTCATAGAAAAGGTTTTGTCGCCATTTCTAACTTTAACTGGCAGGTTTTTTGATTTGGTATGTTGTAGAACATTTTAAAATTCATATAAACATTTGACAGTAACAAACAAGAAGTAGATGGAATTCTGAGGAGTATCTGCAATTTACAAGGGCCTGATTCAGCTTTTAGAATTTAAAGCTGTGAATGCTGCCCAATATGTTTTGGAGACTAGGGTCATCAGTGTTCCCACTGAAATTTTTATTTGGAGGTTTTGTACCTCCTACCATTGAAAAATGGGGGTATAAGAAAAAAATGGGGGTACAAATTCAGAAAAATTAGTATGCCTACAACTCTAAATTGTTTTCTTAAATGCCTCATCCTCGTTCAGGTGAAGAACAATCATATAGATCTACAAAGCGAATTTACATTTTTACATGTAACCAGGGATCGTATATTTGATCCCTGATGTAACAAATAGTAAAATAATTACTTGACAAAGTGATAACTAGTAGTCTTTATGCTCATCTTTTCACGTGCCTTTTGCATAACACTCAACAGAACCATTCGACTGCTGAACGCAATAGAGCAACGTAGGGTATTGTCGACCGTCGGCAGTTATCGTCAATTCTTTATTGTGTCCTTTAATTCCATGAAAGATGAGCAAATTCCATTTTCATGATGTAATATATGACGTCAATATTTTATCTAATCACCGTGCCGGAAGTAAACAGTACTCTGTAAGTCCCCAAGAGTCAATAAAATTTTACAGTAATGAAATTTCCCAACGTTAACGTCTACGATAAGGGGGTGGTGGTTTTTGTCAGCGCGTAGGGCGTACTGAAACGTGCTCGATTGCTTGAATTCAAACTTAAATACGAGTTTCAGATATAGAATAGTGTTCGCATCACAAAATCGAGTGTGTATTACCCGACATAAAGCAGCTTATTGATGTGTCGATGACTGCCGATGCATATTTGTGCGATCGGCAATTATCGACAGATTAAGACATGAATAAAAGAAATAAGAATTAATATGTTTTATATAACCACAATTCCTTTTTTTCTTTCGGGTTACAGCTATGTCCAGACAAATTTTGGCTTGAAAACTCCAAAACGAGTTCAATACTCGCCGACTAAAATGTCAAAGGCCATAGAAATGGTGCGCAGTGGTGCAATGTCCAAACCTCTTAGTCCATGATATTACCAACGTGTACCTGTTCGGCCTTCTTTTGCGGTTGTACTTATGTTATGCGCCAAGTTTTACTATAATTGCTTTATATTAGATCCAACTCGGCAACAAGTATCGGAATAAAACCCGTAATGGTGAGTTAAAAGAGGATTTTGATGTTTAATTTTTAAAAATTAAATACTATGTCGATAATAGACGAAACCTGTCGATATCACCCTACATACCCTTATGTAATGTTGGCGTTGTTTGCTACCATACGCAACTTGGCGCCATTATTTTATACGCGTAGATCAGTAGAGTATCCGCAAAATAAACCATTGATAACTTCTGTTTGTATTTAAAGCGGCTGTTATCGACACCACACTTTTCGATCTCTTAAAGTGTTGATAATACCCGATGTTGCTCTACTATGTTAAGTCATTTTTTTTCCAAAAATGGGTTTTTGTCATTATCATTTATGTTTTTCATCATTACAGGTTTTGTCAAAATTTCAGACTTAAAATCAAAGAAGTTTTTTAGTTATTCTTAATTTCCATAATATTCTATCTCATTACAATGTAAAAAATTTTTTTTCCCTGCAATACTATTCTAAGTTAACATAAAATAGTATTGCATGAAAAATTGTATAGAAAGTTTGTAAATTTTTACTGCAATACTATTCTATAACAAAAGTGTACTCATTCTGTATTGATTTTTCAGTGAGTTTACATCATGTTTACTTATTAAATATTATAGATGACCTTCATAGTGACATCATAGAGTTATTTACGACATCATTTTCCATGACTTGAAGAGAAACAAATCTCTCAATAGCAAGATTAGGTCTTCAAAGCAAAACTTTTCATCAAAGATAAGACTAAATTTACACAACAAGATTCAAAGCCCTTTTTAAACCAGGTAAAGGAAAAACTATCAATTCTTTTTCTCCTTTTTTCATTACTTTAAGTCTTCCTTATTTAGTTTTTAAAGCATAATCAGAAATAGCCCTTTCATTTAACCCTGTACGGAACAACAAAATTGTGGACTTGTCCAATTTGAAAGCATTTGCAGGAGACAAATTAAATGTAGCTCAGATGAGAAAAGATGTCTGAGAAAGGGTAGAAAACATGGTGGGAAAAGGAGAAATGCTGGTAACCAGTATTTTCTCCATTTCCCACAATACTTTCAAAAGCCTTTTTATTCAGGGTCATTAAAACTCGTGTTTGTGTGGCAAGGGGTTAATGACCAACTGAATTCGAGCAAGAATTCACTACCTTATCATAACCCTTAAAAAACAATCCAGAGATTTCAAGACCCTAAAAAGGAAAGCTGTAGTAAACATTGTGAGAAAAGAAAAAAATACAAATTGATGCACTTTATTTTTTTCCCCACAATTGTAGTCTGTGAATTCTTAAAATTTGGACAAGTTGTAAATTTTGTCATCTGCTAAGGTTAAAAATATCCAAGTGCTTTCAATTAATTTACTTGCTCGAGCTTCAAAAAATAAAAGACCTTGTCTGTTTAAATATTTTTAACCCTTTACTGAACAATCTGGATGCTAACCAGCTCTTAAAAATGAGTGCTTTTCAAAATATTGTGGGAAAAGAAAAAACAAAATTTTTGACCTATGACATCATTTAATGCACTGCACCTATCAATATGGGGGAAAAAAGAAGTTTATTGCTGTCAATTGGTCTTTTTTCAAGGGCATACCTTTTTGTCGTAAATAGCTATTTTATACAAAAAGGTATGCCACAGGTAAATGGCATTATGACCAAAATAAGTTAAGATCTTGCATAAAATCCATTAGAATCAATCATCAAATATAAATTTGGATGGATTTAACTTACTTAACAATATGATTAAGTGTAAATACAATACTTTATTTAATTTATAGGAAAAAATAGAGAATGCATGTACTTCAAGCAAATTATCACCAGGGGTACAAGAAGTTTTGGGGAAGTGGGAAACAGTGTCTGGCAAATGCTGTTACTGCAGTATGTTATTGTTACGACTTTAAGCCAACAACATGGGACAGTGCAACTTCAGACAAAATTCTTGAAGAGGGTGACCTTCTGTACAAGAGAATTACAACTCAGTCTAACTCTGTGAAATACCTGACAACAGATGATATACCAAAAGATGTGGCGTATTGTTCCAAATCTCTAAATGGACTGTTGTCCAATTCACAAAAATTAGAATCATTAGAAGATGCTATTGCCAAAATCTTTGCGACAAATACAATAACTGTTGGCTGCATCTTTACAATGGGTTGCACAAATCCATGTTACTCCAGTGCTATTTTGAAATCAAGTAATGCATTCTGTTTCTTTGATTCCCATAGCCGCGATATAAATGGTATGTGTGCTCCAAATGGCAAAGCTACAATGACCTCCTACAGTGATGCAAAGTCGTTGTGTGATTTTATAAGAAAATTAGCACTATCCCTAAATTTGAAAGACAACGTACAGTTTGAAATTAGTGAGCTTAAAATTTGTGAGGGGTCTTGCTTTGCAGATGACAACAACTCTGACAGTAGTTTTTCTGGGTTTAGTACCATGAGCGATGGAGAATATGCATGTCGCCTTTACTTAGCACACTATCAAAATGACAGTGATGCAAGTAGCACTATTAGTTCATGTTCAAGTGTATGATTGCAAGAATCTAGCTCAGAAGGAAATAGTGAAAGCTCTGCTGAAATTGATGAGAGAACACTTGAAAATGCCTTGCATGATTTAAATGACAGTGCAACATATCTTGAATCAATAGATATAGACACTTTAACAAGTCCTCCTATGGACAAAGAAATTAGCTTAAGTACATCTTGCAGTGAAGATGAAAGCAGTTTTGGTAACTATGACAATGACATGAATGATCCAGATTACAGCTATGATGGGGATGAAGATGAAGAAAATGAACAAGAGGATGATTTGCCTGTAATAGTACTTAAAAAAGTATTAAGAAATAAAAGAAGTAAAACTAGGCAAGGGTTGAAAAATAGAGAAAGATATAACCCAAAAAGTGATTTAGATTGTTGTAATGAAAGAGTAGATTGTAGTAATGATAGGGTTGATTGTAGTAATGACAGAATAGGTGGTGTACTTATCAATGCAGGTAAAGATAGTATTAGAGGGATCATGAATAATGCAGATATTGCAGATTTTAGTGACAAGGCTAGAGAAGGAGAGATCAGTGTGAGAGTGGGGAATAGTATGGATGGGAACATTACTAGCAGAGTCTGTGATGGTACAAATTTAGATAGAGAAGTTGGACAAATTAATGATAATTTTGACTATAGGGATATAAATGAAACAGAGAATGATGCTAATACAAAAGAGTATGGTCATGAAGAAAGGGTAGTGGAAGGTAACAATGTTGGGACAGGTCATATGAAAGATAAAATTGCTACTAGAGGTAGAAAAAGGTTTAGAAAACCGGAAGAATGGGGTAGAAATATACGCAAAAGACAAAGAAATTGTGGTTTGTCATATGTGTCAGGTTTCACAAAAAAACAAGTTGATGCACGAGAGTTGAAACATGGCTGTGGTATGAAGTGTAGGTTTAGATGCAAGCATTCATTTTCTGATGAGGATAGAAAAGTTGTTTTTCATGGTTTTTGGAAACTAGGCAATATTGAAAAGCAAAGGCAGTTTTTGCAAAAATATGTCCTTAAACAAGAAAAATGCAGTCACAAGATGAAAAGCAGTGATAGGCGCAAGTACTCATTTTCATGGACCCTCTCCCTACCCAACAAGGAAGAATCTATTAAAGTTTGTAAAAACTTCTTTTTGGCCACCTTGTCAATTTCATCACAAATGGTATATACTTCATTTAAAAAGCATGATAGCATAGGCATTAATGAATGTGACAAGAGGGGTAGCCACTCAAATAGACCCAACAAGGTGTCTGATGAACAATTTTCCAATGTTGTGAATCACATTAAGTCTTTTGACGCAGTTGAAAGTCATTACTGCAGAAAAAATTCAACTAAAAGGTATTTACCTGGTAATCTGAATGTTACTAAAATGTATCAAATGTTTCAAGCCCATTGTTTAGAGAATGGCATTGAATGTGTTTCAGAGAAGATATATAGAAATATTTTCAACAAGAATTTCAATTTATCTTTTCAAAGACCTTTGAAAGATAGGTGTGACTTTTGCACAAGTTACTCTTTTTCCTCTGAGCAAGAAAAAGAAAAATTGAGAGAGTCTTTCAATAGACATATTGCAAATAAAGAAGCATCAAGATTGCAAAAACAGGAGGACAAGTCAAAAGCTGAAAGAAATGATGATGAAACTTTTCTTGCTGCATGTTTTGATTTAGAACAAATTTTAATGACCCCCCCCCATAGCTATGAATCCCGTCTCTTTTATAAAAGAAGATTAAGCACCTATAATTTTACTATTTATGATCTTGGCAGTAAGGATGGTTTTTGCTATATTTGGAATGAAACAATATCTGGACGTGGTAGCTGTGAAGTTGCTTCAAGTTTGTATTGGTTTCTAAAGGATCAATCTTCAAAAAGTAAACGAAAATTTGTATTCTTTTCAGACAATTGTTGTGGCCAAAACAAAAACAGGTATATCTTAAGTATGTACTGGTACTGCATGAATGCATTTAAACTAGAAAGTATTGTAACACACAAATTTTTAGAAAAAGGCCATACGCAAAACGAAAATGACAGTGTTCATGCAACTATTGAAAGAGCATCAAGAAACATAAGTATTTATACAACATTACAATGGTCTGCTACAATAAGATCTGCAAGAAGAAAGAACCCTTACATAGTTAAAGAAATGAATCTGAAGGATTTTTTTGACTTTAAAAAAGTTTCTGAAAACCTGAAGAACTTTACTCTAAATCAAGAAAATGAAAAAGTACAATGGAATGGGATAAAAGTGTTAAAATTGACATGTGAGAATCCAAATGCTTTCCAATACTAATATGATTATGGGGGTACCTGGCATTCAGTAGACTTGCTTAAAAGATGTAGGTCACTAAGTCTTATAGATGCAAGCAGTATTAATTTAGAGAATTTATATAAGGATGGAGTTCCCATTTCCAGAGCTAAGTTTGCTGATCTTATAAGCATGTGCAAATCAAATATAATACCAAGTGTTCACCATCCATTTTACCTACTATTGCCCCATGAATAGTAAAAGACAAAATATAAGTCATTGTTGATGAGAGGCACCAAGGCTGTTAGTTTAGTTTTTTCAGTGTTCGTCAGTTTTTGATGTTACCTTTTTCAGATTGTTAAAAGTTTTGAGTCTTTGCAAAAGGGGTAGGCATTCTTGTAATTTCAAAGATTAAAATTATGTTGAACTTTAATAGTGCAGAGTAAAATTTTGATACAGAAAATGTTAGCTGTGTCCATCTGTAAAACATTAATCCAAATTATGCCAAGGCTGAATTTAAATCAAAGGAAAAATGGTATTGCAGACAATGACTAGACAGTGCATAATTTTCAACCTAAATATGCCTGCGTTGTCAGACACCAGCCCATAAACACGACACCTCTATGATCTAGCTAACCTTTCAAAGTCATTTTGAGAGAAGCATTAATTTTGTTCAAAGAGCAAATCCAGTATTTGACTGCTTTGATTTTTGCTATTATAACTGTAACAGAGTTATAATGTTCAGATTACAAGAGTTGTAAGCAAGTTAAACCGATCAGTTGGAAAGAATAAACTTTATACAGTGATGTTTTTGTGAATTTGTTTCATTTCTTCCTGTTATATATTTCATCTTGTATTCTTAAAGATTATTTTGTTGAAAAACTATAATTGCCAGAGAGCCATTTTCTACCCAAATGAAGAAAATAAAACAGTATTGCAGTAAGTATTTCTTAGATTTTTCAGTGCAATATTGTTTTATTTCAACTTGGAATAGTATTGCGTGAAAAATTTTACTTCAAAACGGACAAATTTTGCCTGCAATACTATTCTAAGTCCAAAAAAACAATTTTTTCTCATACCGTCTAAATATATAACAAAATGAATGTATTTCTATTATTAACATATATTAGACTAAATCATGTTAAAATTCCAGATCATTTTCACTTTTATGAAAAAAATAAGAATGTTTTTTCTTTCTCCTGAAAAATCATGAAAAATGACTTAGCATAGTATTGCGTTCAGCAGTCGCATTGTCGAAGTCTGGCTGGTGACTACTGTACTAAATATGAATTCTGTTTTCTTGAATGGTTCTACTAGTATACCTTGCTTGCTTACGGGAACCCAAATCCGAAAGCTTCTAAAGTAGGCCTACCGCATTTCTGAGCTATTACCAATGTTAGTTTACAGACGAGAGACACCGACGTCGACAAAACACTTTTTCATAGACTGCGTTAAAGAAAGGAGAGCTGAATTACGGATAATTTTTTAAACAAACAAGTCCCAGTCTGCAATTATTGATCACGAGAATAAACACCGAGTACGCCAACCATGTAAATGTTCTAAAAATAGAAAGCTGGAAATCCCAAATTTTTCTGATGATTTACATTTTCTGAAAAAGTTGCTTTTACATGAGCCGTTCTATGCAAGCCTTTCCTACTTTTTATTTCGATCTTCGTCTGTATTTTTTGTGCGCGATTTCACATATAGGTTTGTTATTTTGTACGTTTTTTATTTTACTTGTACATGTTTCACGTACGATTTTGCGTGATTGGGAACTCTGGGTCATTGTGTATTACACAGTTTAATACTTTGGAGTTCTGTAGTACGATAACTGTATCCCACTGCTATTTCAGTTTTTCACCGATTGCCTCCTGGACCATGCCAAGCACAAAACAATGTCCAAAATTTTAATGTGAAAGGAAGCACCTTAAAAGTCTTCTGATTGAGACTATACATAGGAGGAAGGGCTTCAAGGAAGGGCTTACATTGTACTTGATTATATACATTTTTATACATGTACTGTATCCGTCCATTCAGCAATGTTTTTCACTGCAGAAAAAAAAAAGAGTCAGAGACATATGTACTGTACTTTAAGCAAACAACTCGGGTATACCAAAATTTTTGAAGATAAACAGAAACTATGACAGGTCTTACCTGAACCAGAGACATTGATGTGTATTGTATGTCTCTGCCTGAACTCAGTTTAGTACTAGCAACAAAATATGGGATTCTCTTGATTTGACGTCGTGAGTCTTACTGCAGGCCACTTAATGATAAAATCACGAAATTCACATTTAACATATAAATATCCACTGAGTCCTTTCTATATTTCTCCCAAAACTCTGTCGTAAGTGAAGGAAATGGGCCCAAGAAGACACGATTGACACGCTCTCAGTCTCAGGTTTTTCGAAAGAACATCGAATTCAACATCCGTCGGCCAACCTTCCAACTATCACTTGTCATCGCATCTTCAACATGAACACAAGCCTCAGGCAAAGGATCCACAAGCATAGTTATGGCATTCTAAATTGGTCTTGTGGCAATACCTGGCAGCTTTTCTTTTCTGTTCCGCGAGAATCGGCCTTCAGCGTCGCGAAATTGCATGACAACATCACCGGAAGTGTCCGAAAAATTCGTAATTTTTCATATTTATTTTTTATCAGTCACATTAATCGACAACACAACTATAAAAATCTTATATCATTAATAAAGTATCATTTTATATTTAAAAAAAAGCGATAAATAGTTTAGTCATGCAATGTCCGGCAGTTGACGTGAATGCCCGACAGTTCTCCGTAGCCAGGGATCGTATATACCATCCCTGCCGTAGCTTACTGATGCAGTCTGATTGTTGTACGTAAAATACCGATATTGACCGACATTGGCCGATGTTTCACGATCCCATTACAGTTGGGCAACCTTAAGTTTGTACCTAAAAAGCATGGTTTTAAAATATCTTTGTTGGTTAACATTTAATTCCCAACATTACAATCAATTATTTCGATATATAGATATTCATTCCGAATTAAATGGAGTAGCGCGCAAACATGGGATGAACAAGCCATGGGACGAACTGGTTTTGGAACGAAAAAGCCCAGGACCAAGTGATCAGTAGTCAAATTTTGTATCACTGCGCCAATAGAAGGCATGAGTGAAGCTATTTTCAATAAAAAATTAGTATTTCCTTTATCGATGGCCTCATCCAGTGTATTTTAACATGTCATTTCCAATTACATATATGAGTGCTACTGAAAAACTCATTTGTTTGAGAAAAATTGTGTTTATTTGGGTTTATTTCGGCTTTGGACAAAACACAATACATGGTCTTCAAAATTCAATCTTGAACTCATAGTGGTATTGTCTTCGACAAATACCACAAAAACTGAACAATGGGATTCATAAATTATGGTATGTTGTTCCTGTCTGATCAATCAAAGTAAATAGGTCTATTACCTCTTATCCTGCTAAATAAATTAAATGAAACTTTCAAGCAGATAGTAAAAATCGAGATTTTGCTTCTTCAAAGGTATTTTTTGCAGAAAATAGGTCAGTGAGTGGCACTTAGCAGCCTAAGGGTTAAGATTGTTTCTGCTGGGAATTACATTTTTTGTTATTATTGAATTGTATTACTAAATATTAGCAAATATACTTTTCCATGCAAACGTAAGAAACTACATGGTTAAATGCAGTTAAAAGGTTCAAAGGTCTCGTTCACATAGTGTGTTAGCCATTTTGCAGTCTCTAATTCTTTTTATCTTCATTAGATCAAAATGTGATGTCATTGTACTTTTTTAACCCGATACCACACAATCCTCGGTTTAAATGCAGGACCTCTGAGGAAGAAAGCTTTTAAAACATTGTTGGAAAAAGAGAAAAAAGCTGGAAACCAGCATTTTCTCTTATTTCCACAATGTTTTTTATCCATGGAAAGAGATTTCCACCATTTGAGCAATTTTTAATTTGTCGTCTGCAAATACTTTGGATTTGGAAAGGTCCAAGTTTATCTTGTTAGGAAAAGACTTAAATACAGTTCCACTAATCAATGCATATTTTTGATACTGGATGTTTCCACAAAACTTTGAGAAACTCTGGGGCAAAATCTAGAAGTACCTTAAGAGGCTTACGTAACAATCATAGCCTATTAACTTAAAAAAAGATTTTCTTAAGATTTTAAGATTTGTCTGTTATTTACTGATTGCCTACTTTTGCCTCAATTAATTCAGTAATGATTTTTTTTATTAAGTTTGAAGAGATTATAAAAATCTGAATAGCCATCTTTCAGCAAATTTGTATAACAAATCCAAATGAAAGAGAGGCCCTACTGAGAGACCCATACTGATGGGGAGTAAAAGAAAGTTCAATTCTTAACATCCAAATCTGAAGCAGTTACCGGTAAGCATTAAATTTTAAGGTCTAATACAGTTTTTGATTTTAAGGATCCCAAAATTATTCATGTAAAAATGTCATTGATAGCAAGTTTTTTCTGAGATTTGACCTAGTATACAACATTAGTTAAAGATACATCTTCACTCGTTTTCATCCAGTTTTTTAACCGTTTTTTTTCTGTATTTTATGAAACTATAATCACTCTTCTATCTTCATGCCAAATATTGACCCTGATGGTTGCAAGGTTGCTCAGATTACGTCAGATAGAAAATGCATTTCATTCTATTGCGGCTAGCCATAGACATAACAACACAGTTTCTGGTTTAAATCGAAGACAAATCCCTACAGTTTATTTACCCCTTACACCCCATATTGATTTTTTGTGGTATTTGTCGAAGACAATACTGCTATGAGTTCATTATTGAATTTTGAAGACCATGTATCGTCAGAGCTCCAGATAAGAGGGAGTGATGGTATTCTAAATCAATTATTTTTCTTTGAAACCCTATGTTGTGGGTACTCATTAGAATTGTCTCGATGAGACAGTTCTAATGAATACCCACAACATAGGGTTTAGTGGAGAATTATTAACAATTTCAATTTTAAAATCAAAATCACTCCCTGTATCTGGAGCTCTGTATCGTATTTTGTGCAAAGCCGAAGGAAATAAACCCAATTAAACTCAATTTTTCTCAGACAAATGAGTTTTTCGGTAGCACTCAGATATGTAATTGAAAATGGCATGTTAAAATACACTGGGTGAGGCCATCGATCATGAAAATATTAATTCTTGATGGAAAATAGCTTCACTCGCCCATACCTTTCTATTGGCGCAATGATATATACAAAATTTGTCTACTGATCACTTGGTCCTGGGCTTTTTCGTTCCAAAACCAGTTCGTCCCATGGCTTGTTTGTCCCTTGATTGTGCGCTACTCCATTTGATTGGGCATGAATATTTATATATCGAAATAATTGATTTTAATGTTGGGAATTAAATGTTAACGGCCAAATATATTTCAAAATCATAGTTTTCAGTTACAAACTTAATTTTATTTGATATATTCACATGGTTTCTCTCTCTATCCATCATGCATCCTATTGTCAAGGGACGTTACTCCTGACACCTCATAATGATCAATGGGAGACCACCAATACACAAATAATCCTAACTTTGTTGTGAGTACACTCCCTTTAACGAAAAAATTATTTATTTGCTTCGTAGGTTGACTTTCAAGACAATATTTGAATAATATTTCTCCTTTTCTTTCAAATTATTAATTCCACACAATGGTTTCCTTGACAAATACCACTTCAGTGTTCTCAACGCTTTGATTATCTACACAGATGATTAGATTACAACACCATCAAGTTTTAACAGCGTTTGTTTACTCTCTGGCTGTAGAGATGTCTCTTTAATCCATATAGATATCATTTGGTTGCAAGCAAGCAGTTTAGTGAATCCTGATGAACCTTTGTGAGATTGTTTATTTTGGTGAATCCTTAGATAAGTTTGTAATAAAGTCGCCGAAACAACAGTTTGTTGCAAGACATTGATTGGAATATTTCAGATGAATAAGCGCCACTGAGAGTTATTGCAAATACCAGTTGTTTCTGTAGTGTAATGTGAAAAATATTCATGAACATGTTAAAGCTGATTTTAGCTCATCCAGACAAAGTGTGAACATTTATCCTTAAATGAATGAAAACTTTAGTTTTGTTCATGTAGCATTGTTCTAATGTAACAATCAATTAAACTTTCTTTATTTAAGATTTTACTGTATGTTAATATTTCAGTGTGAAGGTTAAATCATAGTACGACTACCACATAATCATAGATTCATTTCTGGCAATTTATTGCTATATATAAAACTGTGCACTCATGTAGATCATTCATGGGTCAACATAACTGACTTTCCCAGCAATAGAAACATGACAATGGCCCTAGCATCTCCCCTTGTGTTGAAAGAAAATATTTTACAAGTTTTGCTTTTCAATGAAGAATGCCCTTGAAATAGAACAATAAAAAAATAATTTGACTGTTTACACTGTAGCTCCTTCATTATTTCACCAAACCTAATCATATTTTACCACAATATACATGACCTTAATATCTTGGATAAGTGTAATTTTCAGCATGATTGGACCGGTACATTTTAGAGTTATCTGCCCTTAAAATAAAAAAAAAATGCTTAACAAAATTAGTAAAAAACCTACCTTACAAAAAAACGAAATGTATGTATGCGCTGGCTATCTCTCTACTCTTGATGAGCTATTGTGATCACTCCCTGTCCATAGGTGTCTGTCGTCCGTCTGTCCATCGTCCGTCCGTCTGTTCACATTTTTTTGTTTACACTCTAGCATCTATAAATATAAACCAATCAGCACCAAACTTGGTCAAAATGTATATGACAATAAGATCTCGGATGAGTTCGATTATGGGTTTAATTGGACCATAACAACTGGATTTATCTGCCCTTGAATTACAAAATTGCTATATTTGACTTTGTTTACGCTCTGGAGGCCACATTTTCTGTCCGATACTCATGAAACTTGGTCAAAATGTTTGTCTTGATAATATCTCGGACAAGTATGAAAATGGGCCAGGTCGGGTCAAAAACTAGGTTACTAGGTCAAATTTTAGAAAAACCTTGTGTACACTCCAGAGGCCACATTTTCAGTCCAATGCTTTTGAAAGTTTGGCAGAATGTTTGTCTTGATAATATCTCAGTCAAGTTCAAATATGGGTTAGGTCGAGTAAAAACTAGGTCACTAAGTCAAATCTTTCCACTATTGTCCGGAAAATACAGTATTTCAGAGGATCTCTTCACCTACGGTTAAACAAATGGGCCATGATGGCCCTGAAGTTGCTCACCTAAGCTATTTGACCAAACATAACCCATTTTACATCTCCCAGATATTATGACAAACATTCTAAAGCATACACAATATATTTAAAAGACCAGACCTGACATGACCCATTTTCAAACCTGTCTGCGATATTATAAAGACAAACTTTCTGTCCACGTTTCATGAGTGTAAGGGTAAAAACGTGGCCTCTAGAATGTTAACAGTGTTTTTCAAAGATTTGACCAAGTTACCTAGTTTTTGACCTAACATGAACAATTTTCAAACTCACTCAAGATATCAAGACAAATATTCTGACAAACTTTAAAAGATATTGGACTCAAAATGTCACATCTAGAGTGAACATAAGGTTTTTCTAAGATTTCACCTAGTGACCTAGTAATTGGACATAACCCATTTTCTAACTTGTTTGAGATATTATCACGACAAACATTCTGACCAAGTTTCATAAGTATCAGGCTGAAAATGTGGCCTCTAGAGCGTACACAAGGTAAATGTTCACGACATACGATGCACCACACACAACGGACACAGTATGATCACAAAAGCTCACTTTGAGCACGAAGTGCTCAGATGGGCCAAAAACCCTACCTCGGTGTTCATTTGTGGATCGTCATGTTTTGCTATAATCAAAAATAGTCAACATATTGCCTGTGTTTTAAATAGCCTTTGAAACGTTACAATTTTAGGCCAAATGGTTTCGAACAAGAAGATTGTCAAAGTTTTCTCAAAAAAAGCCTGTGTGAAATTTGTATCCCCAAGTCGAGGCCTCTAATTACTTAAATCCTGGTAGATGTCTAACATACAAGCCTTTTGGTGCCTACAGGGAAAGAGGAGGTTGTGTAGATAGAGCAAAAAGTGTAGGTAGAGGAGGTAATGTAGGTAGCGGAAGTAGAAGAGGCAGTATAGATATAGGAGCCAGCATAGCAGGGGAGGTTAAGATAACAGAGTAAGTGTACATAGAAAAGTAAGTGTTAGTAGGAGATGAAGTGTAGGTAGAGGAGGTTGTCCAGGTGAAGAAGGTAGTGCAGATAGAGTAGGTAGTGTATTAAGAAGGGGTAGGTTATATAAAGGAGGAAGTATAGTGAGAGGAAATAGTGTACGCCAAGGAGGAAGTGTAGGATTTGTATTTTGAGGACGTAATATTTAAATATAGAAGGTAGAGTAGATAGATGACCTCGTGTAGGTGGGTAAGGTTGTGTATGCTGTATAAGTTGAGGAGAAAGTTTAGAAAGCTGAAGCAGTTTGGGTTGGGAAGGTTTTGTCAATAGAGGCAGTTGTGTCGGTTGAAAAGGTAGAGAAAGTGTAGCTAGAGGAGGTAGTGCCGAGCCCCGGTAGCTCAGTCGGTAGCGTGCAGAACTTGAGAATAGGGGGTTGTGGGTTCTATCCCTGGGTTGGCCAATTTCTTTCCGAGGATTGATGATAGCCAGTGCGACAGGATTAATTCCTCTCCCAATGCTGACAATGATTGTGGGAAAGCAGCCAGTGGCTTGGAAAGAAAATTGTGCAGAGTACTGGTAAAAGGGACTACAGGAAAGCATGGATAGGTGCACTGGCCACCGTGGTATAACTGAAATAATGTTGAAAACAGTGTTAAACACTAAAAAATCAATCAATCAAGAGGAGGTAATGTAGAAAAGATGTAGTGTAGATAGAGATAGTGTAGATGGAGGAGATATTGTAGACAGAGATAGTGTAGATGGAGGAGATAGTGTAGATAGAGGAGGTAGAGGGGGTAAACAGAGTAGTGAAGAGGCCGTAGTGTTGAAGCTTTAGTTCAGGAGGAGGGATAGTGTAGGTAGTGAAGATAGGGGAGACAGTGAGGGTAGAGAAGGTTTTTTAGGTAGAAGTGGTAGTGTAGTTGTGAAGATAGAGGAGGTAATGTTGATGTAGAAGGTATTGTAGATGGAGGATTTTTTTTTTTTTATTTTTGTAGGTAGGTATTTTTGAAGGTTTTGGCAGAGGGTTTGTGTAGATAGAATAGGTAGTTTAAATAGAACAGATGGTGACTAAAGATAAAGGTACATAGGGGAGGTTAGGTATAAAGAGAAGCTCATGTAAATGGACGATGGTGTGTAGATAGAGGAGATAGTTTAGGTAGAGGAGATACTATATGCAGAGGATGTAGTATAGGTATAGGAGGTAGTGAAGGTCAAGAAGGTAATCTAGGTGGAGGAGGTAGTGTAGATTGAAGAGATAGTTATGAAAGGTAGTGTAGGTAGAAGAAGTAGTGAAGATAGAGAAGGTAGTAAAAGTAGAGGATGTAGTGTAGGGAGTGTAGATGGAGGAGATGGTGAAGATAGAGAAGGAAATGTAGGTAGAACAGATACAGTACAGTTTTTGCAATTTTTAGCTCCACTGGCAGAATGCCAGCAAGATTATGTCATGGCCCTGTGTCCGTCATGCATGCGTGTGTCCGTCCATCCGTCTGTCCCAGCTTAACTTTTATTTCAAACATCTTTTCTGAAACTTCACATCTAACTTGAATGAAACTTCATAGAAATGATCCTGCCATCATCCTCTTCAGAATTTCTTCAAAGAGTTTGATTCCAGCAAAATAAAACTTCTTGTCATGGCAAAAAAAAAAAATCCTTAAAAAAAAAACTTCTTGTCTGAAGAAATACGAAGTTGGTATATACCTTCATCTAATAGATCTTTACCAAATTCCTTCAAATTATAGCTCTGGGGGTCAAAATCGCTCCCCCCCTTCACAAGTTTTAAATGGGCCTATATAGTGAAAACTTTAAAAGTCTTCTTGTTCCTAACTAAAGGCAAAGGGCTACCAAATTTAGCATATAGCTTAACTAATAGATCTCTACTAAGATTCTTCAAATTAAAGCCTTATTTTTTGTGCTTTTCTTTAAGTGTTCAAAAAATATTTAAGGGTGTGGAACAAAATGGAGCCCATAGAGAATCGTAAACCGGTTTTCATTTATTTTCAGTTTTACAGGCTGCACCAAAAGATCAATTAGAAAAATAAAATTAATACATAATCCGCTTCGTCTAACAGGCCACACTCTTGAAAATTTCCACTTTTTAGCAGAAAGGTCGCGGCCTTTTGTCCATAAAATACTGCATATAGGATAATAGAACGGTAATTAAAGTAAGAAAAGGAAAAAGGAAGGAAGGTAAATTAATAGTGAATGCAGAGAAAGTAAGGTAGGTAGAGAAAGTATGTAAGTAGAGGAAGTAGATCTAGCATGAGAATTCAGCAGAGGATGAGGCATAGGTAGCATTGGTTGTGCTAGTTCTGGATATGGGGTGGGAGGTAAAGGTAGATGTTATACGGTAGGTTGAGGAGGTAGTGTTGGTAGAGGCCGTAGGGTTGGTTGAAGAGGTAGTTTAGACCTGTAGAGGCAGTAGGTAGGTTGAGGAGGTAGTGTTGGTAAAGGCCATACGGTAGGTTGAGGAGAAAGTTTTGGTAGATGCGGAAGGGTAGGTTGAGGAAGTAGTGTAGCCCTGTAGAGGCAGTAGAGTAGGTTGAGGAAGTAGTGTAGCCCTGTAGAGGCAGTAGAGTAGGTTGAGGAGGTAGTGGAGGTAGTTTAAGAAGAGTAGGCAGGGTAGGTGGAAGAGGTAGTGATAAAAGAGGAAGAGGAGGTAGTTTAAATAGAGAAGGAAGTGTAGGTTGAGGAGGTAGTCTGGGTAGAAGAGGAAGTTTAGGTAGAGGAGGTAGTGTAGGTAGTGTAGATATAGGAGGCAGCGTAGGTAGAGGAAGTTAAGATAGGAGTAAGTTTACATAGAAGAGTTAGTGTAGGTAGGAGATGAAGTGTAGGTAGAGGAGGTTGTGCAGGTGGGGAAGGTCGTGTAGATACAGTAGGCAGTGTATTCAGGAGAGGTAGGGTACATGGAGGAGGGAGCATAGCAAGAGGAAGTATTGTACGCAGAGGAGAAAGTCTAGGTAGTGTATTTAAAGAAGGTAGTGTATATATAGGAGCTAGAGTAGAAAAAGGAGTTCGTGTAGAATTGTGAGGTTGTGTATGTTGTGAAAGTTGAGGAGAAAGTTTAAATAGTAGAGTTGTATAGGTTAAGATGGTGGTGGGACCATAAAGCTACAGGAGCTTGTGTAGAAGGTAGTTTAGGCGGAGAAGGTTGTGTAGATAGAGGAGGTAATGTTGATGGAGAAGGTATTGTAGAAAGAGAAATTTTATTGGTAGGTATTTTTGGAGGTGTTGGCAGAGGAGGTTGTGTAGATGGAATAGTAGTTAAGATAGAACAGATGGTGACTAAAATCAAGAGTAGATAGAGGAGGTTAGGTATAAAGAGAAGTTGGTTTAGACTGATAAAGGTGTGTAGATAGAGGAGGTAGTTAAGGTAGAGGAGGAAGTGTAGGTAGAAGAGGTAGTCTAGCTGGTCTAGCTGGAAGGAATGTCGTTGAAGGAGTTAGTGAAGATAGAGGAGGTAAGAGAGATACAGTACAGTTCCTGCAATTTTAGCTCCACTGTCAGAAGGCCAGCAAGCTTATGCCATGGCCTTGTGTCAGGCATGCATGCATGTGTCCGTCCATCTGTCTGTGCCAGCTTAACTTTTATTTCAAACATCCTTTCTGAAACTATACATCCAATTTTGATGAAACTTCATAGAAATGATTCTGTCATGGTCCTCTTCAGAATTTCTTCAAGGAGTTTGATTCCAGTAAAAACTCTAGTTGTCATGGCAACAAAACTGAAAAATATTGAAAATCTTTTAAAAAACTTCTTGTCTGATACCAAGGCCTAGAAATATCAAGTTGGTATATAGCTTCCTCTATTAGACCTTTATCTAATTCCTTCAAATTTACAGCCCTGGGGTCGCCGAGCACCAGTAGCTCAGTCGGTAGCGTGAGGACTTGAGAACAGGGGGTCGTGGGTTCGATCCCTGGCTCGGCCAATTTCTTTTCGAGGATTGATGATAGTCATTGCGACAGGATTCATTCCTCTCCCACGGCTGACCATTGTTATGACAATGATTATGTGGGAAAGCAGCCAGTGGCTTGGAAAGAAAATTGTGCAGAGTACTGGTAAAAGGGACTCCAGAAAAGCATGGATAGATGCACTGGCCGCCACGATATAACTGAAATAATGTTTAAAACGGCATTAAACACCAAACAATCAATCAATTAACAGCCCTGGGGTCAAAATTGCCCCCCCCCCAACAAGTTTTACATGGGCCTATATTTTGTAAACTCTCTAAAAGTTTTCTTGTTCTTATCTATGAGGCAAGCGGCTACCAAATTTGGCATGTAGCTTTAGCTAATTCTAGGATTCTCCAAATTATAGCCCTGGGGTCAAAATTGGCCCTGCCCGGGGGTTTACAAGTTTTACGTCAGCTCTTATATAGTGAAAACTTAACATGTCTTCTCATTCCTAACCGTAAGGTATGGGGCTACCAAACTGTGCCTGTAGCTTTATTTAAAGATGCCTGTCTACAGACGGTGAGCAAAAACGCTGTTAAATTTCAAACAATTTAGAATGGTACAGAAATCAGTCCTTTTGTGTAAACATGGATAAATTACTGACATATATAGTGTAAATGAAAAAAAGAAACACAGAGATTTGTATTAGAAACCGAACATTGGTCAGAAGAAAACTGGCTGACGATCGAAGCTGTAAACAATGGAGGTGTGTCACGGAAATTTATCGTTGGTTTCAGCCTAGAGTCGGATACGGTGTAATTTGCATATAGGCCGCGACCTCCGTCTGAAAATCGAGGCTGCAACAGAGAAGCCTCCATTTTCCTTTGTTTACCTCGTTAGACGAAGGGCGAAGGTCAAATATAGTCACGTGACAAAATGCATGATCATCATACGAATCTACCCGAGTGTATAACGGATATATCGAAAATCTTTGATTAAAAAACCGGAAATGACGAGTCTGTTTACATGGAAGGCCGCAACTCAGCAAAATGCATTTTCTATCGACCGTAATCTAAGCAACCTTGCAACCGTCAGGCGCAATATTTGGAGTGAAGATATAAGAATGACTATAGTTTGATAAAATGAAGACAAAATGAGTTAAAACTGGCTGAAAATGAGTATAAGGGCCTCTTTAATAGACTTCTAAGATTCTTCAAATCATAGCCCTGGGATCATAATTGGCCCTGCCCAGGGGTGAGGGTATTACAAGTTTTACATTGGTTTATATGTTTAAAAGTTTTAAAGTCTTCTCTCAACTTACTATATGGCATAGGGATACCAAATTTTGCATGTACACTTATGTAGTGGACTTCCACCCACTTTCTTCAAATTATAACCCTTGGGTCAAAACACTCCACCCCACAAGTCAAAAGTTTTACAAAGCTTAAAAAGAGGCTAATATATAGCACCAAATGGACCTCTGCCAGGATTCAAGTAATTATAGCTCTGTGGCCAAAAAAGGCCTCACTCTTGGGTTACAAATTTCACATAGGCTTTTATAGAGAAAACTTTGACAGTCTTCTTGTTCGAAACCATTTGGCGTTTAATAGTAATGTATAGTATGTAATTATTAGCAAGAAGAGCGATACAGGGCCAAAATGACCTTCTTGTTTACGATTTTCAATTGCTGCTGGAGTACGCAGGGATCAAATACAGGCTATTTAAAACAGGCAAACTGTGGACTATATCTGATCATAGCAAAACACTGGGAAGGGGTTTTTAGCTCATCTGAGCACGAAGTGCCCAAGGTGATTGATTGTATTGTGTTTAACGCCGTCTTCAACATTATTTCAGTTATATCTCGGTGGCCAGTGCACCTATCCATGCTGTCCTGGAGTTCTTGCTACCAGTACTCCGCACAATATTCTTTCCAAGCCATTGGCTGCTTTTCCACTTAACCATCATCGAAACAATGATCAGCGGTGGGAGAGGAATGAATCCTGTCGCAATGACAATCATCAATCCTCGAAAAGAAATTGTCTGAGCAGGGGATCAAACCCTCAACCTCCTGTTCTCAAGTCCTGTACGCTACCGACTGAGCTAACGGCTGCTCAGGGTAAGCTTTTGTGATCATGCTGTGTCTGTTGTATGTAGTGCGTCGTCCGTCGTCAACTTTTACCTTGTGTATGCTTTACAGGCCACATTTTCACTCCGATACTCATGAAACGTGGTCAGAATGTTTGTCTTGATGATATCTCGAATGACAAGTTTGAAAATAGGTCATCTCCAGTCAATTATTGGGTCACTAGGTCAAATCTGAGTAAACTCTTGTGTACAATCCAGAGGCCACATTTTGAGTCCAATGTTCTTGAAAGTGTATCAAAGTCTCAAAAGCCCCGCCCGGGTGGCTCAGTGGTGAGCGTGTCTGACTCATGACCTGGTGGTTGTGAGTTCGATACCCGGTTGAGGTGAACTTTCTTTCCGGCGTATTTTCGCCTCTCACCTCTGCTGAAGCATGTGAGAAAAGTAGTCGGTGGCTTTGGAAAGAAAGTTGTGTTAGTACTGGTGTGAGAAAGCCAGGAAACACATGTGCGTCACCAACCGCCATGATATGACCTTAGCTGTTAAAGTGGCGTTGAACCCCGATACAACCAACCAATCAACCAAAGTCTCAAAAACTAGGTAACTGGGTCAAATCTTTGAAAAACACTGTATATGCTCTAGAGCTCACATTTTTTACTCTGATGCTCATGAAAATTGGTCAGAATGTTTTTCATGATAATATCTTAGACAAGTTTGAAAATGGGTCATGTCAGGTCAAAAACTAGGTCATCAGGTCAAATCTTAGAAAAATCTTGTGTACATTCTTGAACATTTGTCAGAATGTTTGTTCTGATGACATCGATGAAATTGAAAATGGCACATGTAGGGTCAAAAACTAGGTCACTAGGTCAAATCTTTGAAAACCTAGTGTATCCTCTATATGCCTTACTTGAGTCCGATACTCATTAAACTTTGTAAGGATGTGTCTTGATGATATCTCGTAATATTTTGAGATAGAGTCAGGTCAGGTCAGAAACAAGGTCACTGGGTCAAATTTTAAAAAAACCTTATATTCACTTTGAAGGCCATATTTTGAGTCCAATAGTCTTTAAAATTGGTCAGAATGTTTTTCTTAACGGTAAAGGAGAGTAGGTAGAGTAGCAAAGAAATGAAGGTAGAATAGAGTAGCTCAGCTAGATTGGTAAGTAGGTTGATTAGGTAACAGTAGCTATTAAAGATAGGCTAGTGGAGTAGGCAGAGTATGTTAGGTATAGTGGTGAAAGATGCACGAAATATGCAGTAGGTTGAGCAACTTGGGTAACATATTTGCCGGACAATAAGCCGCTGCACTGTATAGGCCACACCCTTTCATTTTTGGCTCTACTGGCTGAAAGCCAGCAGAGCTTATGTCATGGTATGGTTTCTGTCGTCCGTCCGTCCGTCTGTCCGGCTGTCTGTCCGTCCGTTAGTCTTTTTCTTGTTTTACACGATAAAGTCTGCATTTGTTGTCAGATTTTCACGAAACTTGCACAGTTTGTTTATCCCATCATTAGCTTGAACCCTATTGATTTTGAAAAAAATCCAACAAACAGTATGGGAAAAGTAGCCATTTGCAGTTGAAAATAGCAATATCTTGTTTACGCGATAAAGTCTGCATTTGTTGTCGGATGTTCACGAAACTTGCACAGTTTGTTTATCTTATTAATAGCTTGAACCCTATTGATTTTGAAAAGAATCCAACAAACAGTATGGGAAAAGTAGCCATTTGAAGTTGAAAATTTCCATTTCTTGTTTACACAGTAAAGTCTGCATTTGTTGTCAGATTTTCATGAAACTTGCACAGTTTGTTTATCTCATCTATAGCTTGAACCCTATCGATTTTGAAAAAAAGCCAACAGTTTGGGAAAAGTAGCCATTTGAAGTTGAAAATTGCAATTTCTTGTTTAAGCGATAAAGTCTGCATTTGTGGTCAGATTTTCATGAAACTTGCACAGTTTGTTAATCTTATCAATAGCTTGAACCCTATTGATTTTGAAAAAAATCCAACAAACAGTATGGGAAAAGTAGCCATTTGAAGTTGAAAATTGCAATTTATTGTTTATATGATAAAGTCTCCATTTATTGTCAGATTTTCGTGAAACTTGCACAGTTTGTTTATCTCATCAATAGCTTGAACCCTATTGATTTTGAAAAAAATCCAACAAACACTATAGGAAAAGTAGCCATTTGAAGTTGAAAATTTCCATTTCTTGTTTAGGCAATGAAGTCCACAGTCTTGATCCAATTCTGTTGAAACTTTCAAAGATTATTTGGTTCATCAAAGGATTGAACTCTAGTACAAGCAAGAAAATCATAGTAATCTGTTCAGGAAAAGCAGCCATTTGATAACTTGGTACTATTTACTCAACAAAATCCACATTTTTTGTCACATTTCTTTGAAATTTGCTGGGATTGTAAAGTACAAGGTGTACTGAAACCCTATTAAATTTGGAATTTCACTGTTCAATTCACCATGCCTTGGCTTACACTGTCTTAGTGGGCTCATGCCCAGTTGTAAGAAAACCCACCTTTTTTTTTGTGGTTTTTTTTTTTGTCTTTTTTCTTTTCGCATCATAATTCATAATGTATGCTAGCAAAAAAGCAAAATCACTGCCAGTAGAGTGATTTCAGGCCCTCAAGGGCCTCTAGTTACGAATTTCGAAGTAAAAAATACCGTATAGGCCGCTGTGGAATTTAGGCCGCGGTCAATATGCTTGCTTAATCTACAAGATATATGTTCCGGTCTATGTATTGCAATAAACACATGAGACAAATCTGTCCTTTGTTTTTTGCATTTCTTTCATTCCATTGGAGTGATTTCACCTTCTGGAGATCAAATCACTCGGAGGACTTGAGACTGTTATCATACGTTTATCCTTCATTAAATGTTTTAAGGAATTTGTAGTTGTCAAATAACCACCTTGATTTATTGATTGTACACACCAAACAATGCCTTTAATTACATTTGCAGTTAACCTTTGATTGGTACCAATCGATATCAAATATCAACAGGTGTGAAATAAAGGTTGGTCACAAGTTTTAACACCTTTGTAAGTTTGCGAGTGGATTAATTCACCTACCAACTAAATTTAAGTACAAGAGTTCGAAAAATATTTAAGGGACATGGAACAAAATGGAGCCCATGGGGAATCGTAAACTGGTTTTCATTTATTTTCAGGTTTATAGGCTGCACCAAAAGATCAATTAGAAAAATGAAATTAATGAATAAGCCACTTCGTCTTATAGGCCATACTTTAGAAAATTTCCACTTTTTTTTAAACAGAAAGGCAGCAGCCTATTGTCCAATAGTTTAGGTGTAGGTGGTAGTGTAGGTAGAGGAGGTAGTCTAGGTGGAGGAGGTGATAGTGTAGATATGGAAGATAGTGTAGGTAGAGGAGGTAGTGAAGATAGAGAAGGTAGTGTAGTTAGAGGAGGAAGAGAAGGTAGTAAAACTAGAGGAGGTAGCAGAGGCAGTGTAGATGGACAAGTTAGTGAAGATAGAGAAGGTAGGGTAGATTGAAGAGATACAAAACAGTTTCTGCAATTTTTATCTCCACTGACGGAAGGAAGATATATGGGACAAAGTATAAAGATTGGTCATATAGGGTCAAAAACTAGGTCACTGGGTCAAATCTTTGAAAACCCTGTGTACGCTCTGGAAGCCACATTTTTAGTACGATACTAAAGAAACTTGGTAATATGTTTGCTTTTGGTGATTTTTCTAAGAAGTTTGAAAATGGGTCACGCCTGGTCAAGAATTAGGTCACTAGGTCAAATCTTAGATAAACCTTGTATACACTCAAGATGCGATATGTTTAGTCAAGTTTTCTTGAAAGTCTATCAGAACCTTTGTCTCCATGATATCTCGGACAAGTTTGAAAATGGGTCATGTAGGGTCAAAAGCTAAGTCACTGGATCAAATCTTTGAAATTCCTTGTGTATGCTTTAGAATGTTTGTCAGAAAAGATTAGAAATGGGTCATGTTTGGTTATATGGCTCAGGTAAGCTTCTTCAGGGCCATCATGGCCCTCTTATTTATCGGTAGGTGAAGAGATCCTCTGAAATACTTGCAATAACGTTGAATGAAGTGTCAGCGCTGTGACCTGGTAATATTTGTTGAATTAAAAAAAAAAAAAAAAAAATATTGACTTTATTTTTTATTATCGTCAAGTTCACTAATCTTATAAATATGGTTATTACAACAGTCTGCATTTCTGCGTGGTTGGACCATGTTGAAATGGAAATGTAAGGAGGTGCAAATCGGACGAGACCGAATGAGTTTCGATATAAATATGCAGAATGGTCAACCACATAAAGACGATGTGTTTCGCACAATAACCTTGTCCGTGGGTCAAAGGTCAAGGTCATTGCAGCTTGTCCGGGTAGCTCAGTGGTTAGCGTATCATTTAGAGAAATGTAAAAGGAAAACCTTTATGACAAGTCATTAAGTAAAAAGAAAGTATGTTCACCATATCCAAAAAATGGAATTTACTTATTAGTAGTATAGGGAGGCTCTTTATGGGTCTGACAGGGCCTGGTCAGACCCCTAAAGAGCCGTCCCTGAGAGCCCTACGTTGCCTACCCTACAGTGAATTTGACCCAGACTGCCTACCCTGAAAGAATTTACATTTTTAGCTCCACTGGCCGAAGGCCAGCGGGCTTATGTCATGGCCTGTTGTCCGTCGTGCGTCCGTCCGTGCGTCTGTCCGTCTGTCCGTGCGTTAACTTTTTTTTAAAACGTCTTCTTCTCTGAAACTACCCATCCAATTTTGATGAAACTTCACAGAAATGATCCTGCCATGGTCCTCTTCAGAATTTCTTGAAAGAATTTAATTCCTTCAAAAACTCTGGTTGCCATGGCAACAAAACTGAAAAATTTTTAAAATCTTTGAAAATCTTCTTGTCTGAAACCGTAAGGCCAAGGGCTACCAAATTTGGCATGCAGCTTTATCTAGTGGACCTCTACCAAGTTTCTTCAATTTATAGCCCTGGGGTCAAAATTGGCCCCGCCCCGGGGGTTATAAGTTATACATGGGCTTATTTAGGGAGAACTTTAAAATTCCTCTTCTACCTAGCCATAGGGCCTAGAGCTACCAAGTTTGGCATGTAGCTTTATCTAGTGGACCTCTGCCAAGATTGTTCAAATTATAGCCCTGGGGTCAAATTAGGCCCTGCCCGGGGGTAACAAGTTTTACATGGGCTTATATAACAAGTTTTACATGGGCTTATATAGCGAGAACTTTAAAATTCTTCTTTGACCTAGCCATGGGGCCTAGGGCGACCAAATTTGGCATGTAGCTTTATCTAGTGGACCTGTACCAAAGGTGTCCAAATTATAGCCGAGGGTCAAATTTGACTTCGCTCCGGGGGGTAACATGTTTTACATGGGCGGGCTTATATAGGAAAATCTTTCGCATCTAGCTATAAGGGCTAGGGCTATCAAATTTTGCATTTAGCTTTATCTAGGGGGTCTCTATCAAGGGTGCCCAAATTATAGCCCAGGGGGTCAAATGTAGCCCCACCCCAGGGGGTCACAAGTTCTACATGGTCTTATATAAGGAAACTTTAATAATCTACATGTACATAGCCATATTTAGGCCTAGGGATACCAAATTTTGCATGTAACTTTATATAATGGGCCTCTACCAAGAGGGCCCAAATTTTAACTTTGGGGGTCAAGTTTGACTCCACACCAGGGGTCACAAGTTTTACATTGGCTTTTATAGTGAAAACTTGATAAACCTGTGTCATGGATCACGTATTTTACAGGGCCTTTTATTCAGCAAACTTGTTTTACATGACTTTTTATTGGGCCAGATTAAAAAATCTTTTTGTTTATAACCACACATTCTAGTTTCATATTGTAGGTCTGGGGTCAAAATTGCCTTCATTCCAGGGATCGCAAGTTTAACATGGGCTTCAAAATATTGTCACTTCAATTTAAACATTAATCAAGGGAAATAACACTTTTTATGAAAGATAAAGTTCGTTACTATTTACCTCCCTTGATTATCAAGCTGCAGTGATACATGATTGGTGCTAGACAAGTTTTTTAGCTCCACTGGCCGAAGGCCAGCAGGCTTATGTTATGGCCCGTTGTCCGTTGTGCGTCCATCCGTATGTTAACTTTTTAGCTCACTTGAGCACAACGTGCTCAAGGGGAGCTTTTAGGATCACCTGGTGTCCGTCGTGCGTCGTGTGTCGTCAACAATTCTTTAAACATCAACTCCTCCTAAACCACAGGGCGGATTTGGACCAAACTTGGCTGGAATGTTCCTTGGAAGGTCCTCTTTAAAAACTGTTCACAGAATTTGATTCCATCAAAAACTCTGGTTGCCATTGCAACCAAATGGAATTTTTTAGGGAATTCTTTAAAAATCTTCTCCTCTGAAACCACGGGTCAGATTTTGAAATAATTTCACAGATATGCTCCTTGGGTGACCCTTTTTAAAAATTGTTCGTAAAATTTTGATCCGTCAAAAAATGTGGCTCTGGTGAATGGGGGCTTCTTGCACCATATAGAAATGAAGGAATTCTTCAAAATTCTTCTTCTCTGAAACCGCTGGTCAGATTTCGAAATAATTTCACAGGATTGTTCCTTGGGTGACCCTTTTCAAAAACTGTTCGTAAAATTTTGATCCGTCAAAAAACGTGGCTCTGGTGAATGGGGGCTTCTTGCACTATACAGAAATGAAGGAATTCTTTAAAAATCTTCTCCTCTGAAACAGCAGGTCAGATTTTGAAATAATTTCACAGGATTGTTGCTTGGGTGACCTTTTTCAAAAATTGTTCGTAAAATTTTGATCCGTCAAAAAATGTGGCTCTGGTGAATGGGGGCTACTTGCACTATATGGAAATTTAGAAATTCTTAAAAATTCTTCTTCTCTGAAACGACTGGTCAGAATTTGAAATATTTTCACAGAGATGTTCCTTGAATGACCCTTTCCAAAATTGTTTGTGAAATTTTGATCTGTCAAGAAACACAGCTCTGGTGAATGGGGGCTACTAGCACTATAGGGAAATGAAGAAATTCTTAAAAATTCTTCTTCTCTGAAACTGCTGGTCAGATTTTGAAATAATTTCACAGAAATGTTTCTTGGATGACCCTTTTTAAAATGTTTGTGAACATAACTTAAGAAATCTCCGTGTACTGAGTCATTAGGCCTGGGGCTACCAAATTTTGTGTGTGGCTTTATTTGGTGGTCCTCTACCAAGAGTACTCAAATTATAGCACTATGGTCGAATTTGACCCCACCCCAGGGGTCAGATGTTAGACTACCAAATTTTTTGTGTGGCTTTACTTGGTGGTCCCCTACCAAGAGTACCCAAATTATAGCACTAAGGTCGAATTTGACCCCACCCCAGGGGTCAGAAATTTTACATGGGCTTATGTAGTGAAATCTATTGAAACCACTCTTCCAATTTTGACCAAATTTTACAGATATCATCTTGCTATGATGTTCTTCAGAATGTCTTCAAAGAATTAACATCTGTTAAAAGCTATTGTTGCTATGGTTACAAAACTGAAAAGTATTGAAAACCGTCTAAAAATCTTTTCCAGAAGCATAATTTGGAATTCACTATAAATTGGCATATGCATGGTACTAAGCTTTACATATTTCAGATTCTTTGCTAAAAATTTGATCTGGCAATGGACATGGCTGCTGTGGGCTTGGCTTTATTAAAGATTATAACTGGTTATATGATTTAAGTTTACATACTGATAAAAGGAAATAACTCTTGTTCTGTCCATGCAAATATAAATGCACTCAAAACATTGCTGTTCCAGTACATTATAATTTATAGTCTGAAGTAAATTGTGAATATCTCCACATAGAAAAGAGTGTTATTGAAAACAAATCATCCTTTGGTTAGTTCTTTTCAGAGTTTATTATTGCATCTTGTATTGCCATGATGTCATGATGATGTCTTGAATATTTCATCTAATGGCCAACCTGCAATTTTGAAAATCAATACAGGATGGGGGCCATTATCAGCCCACATACAAGTATCTTTTATGTTAATCTGGTGGTCAAAGGTCGAGAGCTCTATGATGGGAAAATGTGTAAATGTTGTTACTCGTTAATGTTGTATAACCTTTGTGTATCCTTTTTTTGATAGAATGTATTGAAAATGAGACATAACCACATTTTTTTTTATCTAGAAGAATGTACTGCTCAAGTCTATGATGATACATTAAACTGACCAACTTAGGATGGATGGTTGTCTGGCACAATCTGGTGATGACAGCCTGACCAAGGCTATGATGCAAACCTTGAACTGAAGCTGCCAAAACAAGAAAACTTACCATATTCATATGTTAACTCTATACCAAACAATTAACTTTTGGACTGAAATGAATTGAAAGCATTTGCAGACAACAAATTCCATGTACCTGAAATGAAGCTTTGTCTTTGATAGGGTTGAAAACATTGTGAGAAAAGGAGAAAATGCAAGTTACCAGCATTTTCTCCATTTCCCACAACGTTTTCAAAAGCTTTCTCTTTCTGAGTCGTTAAAAGTCAGGATTGTGTGGTAAAGGGTTAATCTATTTATTATTACGTACCCATAGAGTAGCCCTACATCATTATTGCTTTACCAATATAGAACATATTTATATTTATTATTTCTGTAAGTGTATAAAGGGCCATCTCAAATATGTTAATCTGTACCGGGTGAGTGCCATTGGTGAATGATTCTTTGTGTCGAACATTAAATAAAAGAAAAGTATAAAATATTGCAAACTTTTTTGTGAGATTTCATTTGAAATGTTTGGAATTGATTTCCACAAATAGAGGGGTATTTCATTGTCAATTACATGACAGATAAAATATGGGATAATAAGATAGTTACACTTCACCAATGCTGGAGAAGGGCCTCTTCTTGGGAGACATCAGCCTAGATGATCACCACTGTGCAATAGCCAGTGGAGCGATACAGGGCCATCATGGCCCTCTTGTTTTAAACACCCCCAGACTGCCTACCCTGAGTGGAATTTATCTGCAAAAAAGGCTAAGTAACACAAAATGCCATTCTTTTTTGACGGCACTATAGGGATCTGCCAGGTCTGATCACTGAGTTGGACTTAGTTTTTTTCACCCATATGCTATTAGGATTGCTTTATTGTAAGTAACACAAAATGCCATTTTTTGACGGCACTATAGGGATCTGCCAGGTCTGATCACTGAGTTGGACTTAGACTTTTTCTGAGTTTTTTTACTCTTTGGAGTGTAACTCTTTGGAGTGTAACTCTTTGGAGTGTAACTCTTCTAAAAGAAAGAAGTTTGACAATTTTGAAGAAAAATAGAACTTTCGTGGTAGATGGTTAGTTCTGAAAAGGACTGTTGGGATAGCTCTGAAAAGAGCTGTGACAATTTGAAGAAATGGCAACTTGAAGATAGAACTTTCGTCTGACAACTTGAAGATAGAACTTTCGTCTGTCATCTTGAAGATAGATCTTTCGTGGTAGATGGTTAGTCCTGAAAAGGACTGTTGGGTTAGCTCTGAAAAGAGCTGTGACAATTTGAAGAAATGACAACTTGAAGATAGATCTTTCGTCTGGCATCTTGAAGATAGATCTTTCGTGGTAATGGTTAGTCCTGAAAAGGACTGTTGGGTTAGCTCTGAAAAGAGCTGTGACAATTTGAAGAAATGACAACTTTAAGATAGATCTTTCGTCTGACATCTTGAAGATAGATCTTTCGTCTGACATCTTGAAGATAGATCTTTCGTGGTAATGGTTAGTCCTGAAAAGGACTGTTGGGTTAGCTCTGAAAAGAGCTGTGACAATTTGAAGAAATGACAACTTGAAGATAGAACTTTCGTCTGACAACTTGAAGATAGAACTTTCGTCTGACAATTTGAAGAAATGACAATTTGAAGAAAAGATAGAACTTACGTCTGACAATTTGAAGAAAGGTAGAACTTTCGTGGTGGATGGTTAGCCCTGAAAAGGGCTGTTGGGTGTCCCTAAAAGGGACCTGGTTTGGAGGTTGTGTTTTTAAGCACAACCTCCAACCTTTCTGCAGGCTGGGCAGCTACTCGCTGCCCGCCTCTTTATCCTTTTCAGCTGCTGTTCGTCCAAATTGAACTCCAACGAGAACGGTGGCTCATTGTCACTATCCCAACACTCAGTCTGGGGTACGATAAACTCCTTCTTCTTTTTTTCTTTCGATGCCAGCTGGGCAAGCTCCCAGAAATCCATGTCCCTCAATGCACATTCCATTTTGGTTGTAAGTCGAAGAAAATGAACGATGTGCGGGAAATAACGCTGGGTTTTATAGCTTTTCAGACGGATTGAACTAGTTGACCCATGACGTCATTTTCTCCTATGTTTTTCCCGCGTCGGCGTTTCATACTGTTTTGGCTCCAAATTAATGTTATCCAATCAGAAGCAGCGTTTTATTTCTAATACTAAATGTTTTATTGTTGACCAATCTATAGTTTTGTTACATTTTCTTGTTCGGGGATAGAAAAACTAGAGTATGATTATCCTATGACTTTTTTGATTATGAGTCTTCTGAAAAAATGAAAAGAAAGATATTTTATTTAAGATGGTTAACACTGAAAAGGGCTGTTTTTTGTGTAGAATACACTTTTTTATCCTCCCCTCTTTCTTTCGATTGATTCCATTTTATCTAGCATTTGCATCAGATGCTCAATTTCATGCCTGATATATCTGAAGCGTTCTCTTTCTTCTAACCAGAAGAGCAATGAGAGAAAAAATGTTAATCCAAACATTATGGGATGCTGAGCCAGCTTTTACGAAAAAGTTAATGGTGAATGAGAAAAAATAATCAAGAGTTTACTGTTTTATATGTGCAATGGATCACTTTTTCATCTTGTAATGATTTTCTCTCTTTCTAAAAGTCTGAGCACTGTGTTGGACTTAGCTTTTTTCATTCTATGAATGAATTCTCTTTTCTAATTGCCTAATCATTGAGTTGAACTTAGACTTTTTTACCCTATGAATGATTTTTCTAAAAGACTGAGTACTGAGTTGGACTTAGTCTTTTTCTGCAATTATGGATGATTTCTCTTTTCTAATTGCCTAATCAGTGAGTTGAACTTAGACTTTTTTCTGCATTTATGAATGATTTCTCTAAAAGACTGAGCGCTGGGTTGGACTTAGTCTTTTTCTGAGTTTTTTTTACTCTTTGGGGTGTAACTCTCTGGAGTGTAACTCTTTTGGAGTGTAACTCTTCTAAAAGAAAGAAGTTTGACAATTTGAAGAAATGACAATTTTGAAGAAAGATAGATCTTTCGTGGTAGATGGTTAGCCCTGAAAAGGACTGTTGGGTTAGCTCTGAAAAGAGCTGTGACAATTTGAAGAAAGATAGAACTTTCGTGGTAGATGGTTAGTCCTGAAAAGGACTGTTGGGTTAGCTCTGAAAAGAACTGTTGGGTTAGTCCTGAAAAGGACTGTTTTGGAAGCTGTGTTTTTCTCTATCGACAGCTTTTCTTTGGCTTTTTCGGGATCTTGAAATCAACGTGATTATCAATGTTTTTCCCGTATTTGCCCTGGCCGGTCATTATTGGTGTAGTTGTCTTTTGATCAGCTCTCTGTTTCTTGTGGAGATGGCTATCGTCTTCCTCAGATTTCCGTTTTGTTGTTTTTCTTGGTTGTTTTCCCTCTGTCTTTGGTTTTTTCGGGATCTTGAAATCAACGTGATTATCAATGTTTTTCCCGTATTTGCCCTGGCCTGTCAATATTGGTGTAGTTGGCTTTTGATCAACTCGCTGTTTCTTGTGGAGATGGCTAGCATCTTCCTCAGATTTCCGTTTTGTTGTTTTTCTTGGTTGTTTTTCCTCTGGTTGTTTTTTCTTTGGTTGATTTTTCTTCACAACACTTACGATAGAGTCCACTAACTTGTGAAGATTGGTTTTATCAAAGTCAAACTCCACAGGGATCTTCACAGGAGCTGTTGAAATGCACTGATCCTGTTGGCGTAGTACCTCGATATTTCTACTGAGTTGTTCAGTACTTGCGCTTAAAGTTTTAATTTCCTCCAAATGTTTAAAGTCTCCAGTTGATCTATGATCCGAGTCATCATGCTATCTTGTTTCAAATTTAGCTGCTTTACCTCTTCATAAATGTTGTCCAGCACCGTCGATGGAATGATGATTGTCGAATTTAACACCGGTGACGGATTGATGATTGTCGAATTTATAACTGATGAAAGAACGTCTCCATTGTTTTCCACTGGTGGAAAATCGTCCAAGTTGATTTCATCTAAGTTGTGCTTCATATTGAAACTGCTTCCGAATATTGATACTGCTTTCGAAGTGATCGTTAGCTGAGAATCAAAGAAATGGTGATTGTATGAAAATAACACTGAGTTTTATACGTTTACAGAGGATTGAAAATTTAAGAGTGCGGACCTGGCGGAAAACACCAGGATTGTACGGTGTGACACCGAATTAGGAGTGGTGAAAAAACACCAATATAACTATCGATTTAATTGGGCAATGTTAATGAAACGCCGACGCGGGAAAAACATAGGAGAAAATGACGTCATGGGTCAACTAGTTCAATCCTCCTGTAAAGCTATAAAATCCGTCAATCTTTTTACATAAAAACATATTTGTTTCAGAATGGTTCGAATTCTTGTGTGCCCTCACTGCGCAAGCAGATGCCTGATAGAGTGTGGGAAATGTTTTGCCACACTTGAGTATCTTGGACAGAAGCATAACTGTCCAGATCCAGATGAAGGATTTTACGATGATGATGAAGGTTCGACGATTTGCTGTGAACACTGTGGGTGTGAAATCATCCCTGTGGATCGGGCGGAGGAATCGTAGAGCTGGATGTCAATGTGAGATCCTTCAAAAAAAAGCCCTTTTTAGGGCTAACCATCTACACGAAAGATCTTTCTTTCTTCAAAATTGTCAAAAGTAAAAAGACTTACAGTCACAACTAGAAAAAAGTTAAAAGTAAGAAGTAATTATTTTATATTTTTTATTTTCAAAAAGAACTTATGTACAATGAAAAAAATCAAATCATGAACTGACAAAAAAATGAATGAACTGTAAAGACAAAAAATGAATGAAAAAATCAAGTCAGTCTTTTTTAAATTCAATATTGTGTTGAAATCTTTTTTCACTCAGTATGTTTTCTTTTTTTCTTCGGAATGTCAGATTCACATTTGTTTTTACGTTTTCTTTTCCTTTCGTTGTTTTTTAATACCATATCTGGACAGATTTTATCCTTGTGTTTTGTTACTCGTTTTTTCTTCTTTTCGTTGTTTTGCTGTTTTTCCTCTCCGTACGAACAACCCGGTTCTGCAGAAAATTCGTTGTTTTTTAGATCCAAAGTTTGTTGTTTTCTTAGATTATCATTGGTAGATATTTTTTTCTCTATCTGTTCTGTTATTTTGCAGATTTTTGAATCGGTGATATCCGTTGTGTCGGACTGCATGTCTACGGTCTGATTTTCAACCGGTGATATTGTAGTCTGTAGTGAACTTTTTTTCCATGTATTTTCACTGCAGAATGAATTTAGTGTCCCGACGAATTTTATATGTTGGAGACCGACAACGTTGTAAAACGATGGTAAAATTTCAATGTCATGACTGTATGGATTCACGTAGACAAAAACAATTGTTCCTGCCTGATTTTCTTTTTTTGGACATTTTTTGACCCAATGTCCTGCTTCGTTGCACGTAAAACCAACACTTGTTCTATCGCCATTCACCCCATATCGTTTATCGATCGTCGCTTGATCCAAAACTCTGTATCTGGTAGTACGGCGTATAGAGGTATTTATAAAAAAAAAGCTTTACTACTAGACGCTGACGTAGTGTACCTCTACCCAATGGTCTATTTATAGCAACAGACGCTAGCATATTGTGATCTAAGCCCCTGTCACACTAAACGGCGTTTCCAAAGTTTGTTGTTTTCTTAGATTATCGCTTGTAGATATTTTTTTCTCTGCCTGTTCTGTTATTTTGCAGATTTTTGAATTGGTGATATCCGTTGTGTCGGACTGCATGTCTACGGTCTGATTTTCAACCGGTGATATTGTAGTCTGTAGTGAACTTTTTTTCCATGTATTTTCACTGCAGAATGAATTTAGTGTCCCGACGAATTTTATATGTTGGAGACCGACAACGTTGTAAAACGATGGTGAAATTTCGATGTCATGACTGTATGGATTCACGTAGACAAAAAAACAAATGTTCCTGTCTGATTTTCTTTTTTGGACAATTTCTGGACCAATGTCCTGCTTCGTTGCATGTAAAACAAATATTTGTTCTCTCACCATCCACCCCATATCGTTTGTCAACCGTCGCTTGATCAAAAACTCTGTAGCTGATAGTACAGCGTATAGAGCTATTTATAAAAAAAAAAAACTTTACTACTAGACGCTGACGTAGTGTACCTCTACCCAATGGTCTATTTATAGCAACAGACGCTAGCATATTGTGATCTAAACCCCTGTCACACTAAACGGCGTTTTCACTGAGTTGGCACGGTGTTGTTTAAGTTCCCAGAGTGCCAAGAGATCGCAGGAAAAAATGCGAAGCTCCATGGCCTATTATCGCGTTCCTGATGTTGATGAAAAAAAAGCAAGAAGGAAATCAAGTACATTGATATCTGTTCTCTGTACCCTTATGTTTGTAAACACAAAAATCCTATCCTGTAGGTCAACCGGAAATTTTGTCTGCTGAGAATATTGACATGAACAATATTCGACAATATGAGGGGTTAATCAAATGTAAAGTTTTACCTCCAACTGATTTATTTCACCCCGTTCTCCCAGTTCGCTGTAACAACAAAATGATGTTTCCACTCTGTATGAAATGTGCAGAAGAAAGTTCAAGTATTTGTAGGCATGGTAAAGAAGAGAGGGCTTTGGTCGGAACTTGGGTTACTTTTGAATTATTCAAGGCTCTTGACTGCGGTTATCGATTATTGCAAGTGTATGAAATTTGGCATTTCAATTCTGCGTCAGATCAGTTCTTTAAACATTATGTGGACAATTTCTTGAAAATTAAGCAAGAAGCCAGTGGTTATCCAGGTTGGTGTCAATCAGACTCAGAAAAAGATCAGTTCGTTTGTGAATATGAGAAGGCGGAAGGTGTTCGTCTTGATCCAAGTTGTATTCAAAGAAATCCTGGGAGAAGATCATTTGCTAAGATTATGTTGAACTGTCTTTGGGGAAAATTAGCTCAGCGTGAAAAAATGTCCAAGACGGAATACATCAGTGATCCGTCTAAATATTTTGAATTAGTCACCAATCCCAATTTCATTGTAAAGCATGTAGAAATCTTCGACGAGAACTGTTCATTCATCTTGGTTAACTATGAATCAAAGTTGGAACATATTGACACCCACGCTACAGCCAATGTGGTAGTAGGGTCTTACGTAACAGCTTATGCAAGGTTGGAATTGTACAGTGTTCTTGAAAAGTTAAAAGATAGAGTTCTGTATTTCGATACAGATAGTTGTATGTACATTCACGACCCTGAATTATGGAATCCTCCTATTATTAACAGCCGGCTAGGAAAATGGACTGATGAAGAGCCTGCTTGTAAAATTACTCAATTCAGAGGACTTGGGCCTAAGAATTATGCTTACAAAATGAAAACAAAAGATGGAGAAGAGATAAGCAAATGTAAAGTAAAGGGGATTACTCTGGATTAGGCGTAAAAAAAAAAAAAGTTTGTTTCGGGTAACCCGACCCTACCTAGAGATTTTGCCCCGACCCTAATTTTTTTTTTGTCTTCCGATAAAAAAAAAATCAGCCTTTTGTCATACTGTGTCACAGGACGCCTGTTTCGGCAAATATTGCGCATTATATTATAGGTGTACAATCATGTACTACTACATACATAATTATGCATGAAAACTCCTACGCCTGTACAAAAGCTATCTGTATCGGAGTATAATGAACCGACCTTAAACACAAATTGTCAAACGCAATAACGTGGGTTTTCCATTTCTAAAAATACATACAAGCAGGCGGAGAGATCGGGCTTTTTCGCTAACTCCACACAGGAACTTCTGTTTATCGAACGTTCGTATCCTATCGCACGGTTACAAAAGACAAACGGGTACCAGTTTTATTTTCTACGACAAATCACGCCCGAAATACTGCGGTACTATACAGACTGTGTAACGAACTTTTACTTGTGATTTTCGCTTTTCTTCGCGTAAAATATAGACAGGATCCCGTCATCTCTGTTGTCATCACCGCATTTCCGGTTCTGTAGTGCATTGTCGCTACTTTCGGTTTGCTAGATTTCAGATTGAACAAATTCTGTTCATTCGGCAAAAGTGCTAGCATGCTCCAGAACTACGAACAACTGAGGTGTTCAATGCAGATATAACATTCGAAAAATTTTAATGGACGTTTCTCTTGCAACATATCTGACAGGACGGACTGTGGACTAAACTAGACGACGGCAACGATAGAAGTTTAGATTTGTATCAAGCGTCGATAGGTCTTCATATTAGACAGGTATTTTCATATTTTTTTTCTATCTCTGTTACAATGAGGCAACAATAATTTCTTTCGGAAAATATAAATCTACCCAAACTTGCCTTGTTCTCGCTCTGCCCCCCCCCCCTTTTCATTCAGCTTGATTTACCCTACCTGGTCTTAAAGAAAAACCTGAAACTGCCTAGGCTAGGAGGCGCTACGCAAAAATTTTCCAAGGCTTTCTAATCTCTCCTACACTTCCGGCAAGTGATGCCACTTTAGTTTCCAGGTAAAATGTGTCTGATCTATATAAAATTGAGGAGCAGCAGCACTTCTCCCACATTTCTTGACGGATTTGGGTAAAATTTTCACAGGATGTTTCTCATCATGTGACCTAGCGCATATTGTCAAGGTTTTGCAATTCATAGCTGCATCATGGAAAAAGGGGGCTTCATGTTGTATTTCATTTTTCACCAATATCTCTTTAATTAATACTGGACATATCTCAACGGATTTGGATGAAATTTTCACAGATCATGTGACCTAGCGCATATTGTCAGGGTTTTGGAATTTATTACTGTGTCATGGAAAAAGGGGGCTTCATGTCAAATTTAAACTGCATCCATCCTTACAAAAGTCTGTTTCTTGTGAACGCAACTCCTCCCACATTTCTTGACGGATTTGGATAAAATGTTCATAGAATGTTTCTCATCATGTAACCTAGTGCAGATTGTCAAGGTTTTGCGATTTATAGTTGCATCATGGAAAAAGGGGGCTTCATGTTATATTTCATTTTTCACCAATATCTCTTTAATTACTTGACATATCTCAACGGATTTGGATGAAATTTTCACAGATCATGTGACCTAGCGCATATTGTCAGGGTTTTGGAATTTATTGCTGTGTCATGGGGAAAAAAAATGTTTTTCATCAATGTATCTTCAACTAATGGACATAATTTCATGAAACTTCATATTTTTATTGCTTAATCAAAGCCAATGACCAATGAGTCCGTTGTGCGTCCGTCTGTCCATCCATCAGTCCATGCGTAAAACTTTTAGATCACAAGTAACACAATATATCCATTGAGCTACCCAGGTAGGTGCTAGAAATTCCAACATATTAGTCTCTAAAGCTAGCTGCTTGAAATAGCAGCCATGTGGCGGCGTATATTGTGATGACGACACTCTTGTTTCACATTATAACTCTGAAGGACTACAAAAGTGGATACTTGTAATTTCAAAGTTGTGTCAATAATGTGTGTTCTAGATAAAAAACAATATGCATAACCTTTGTTAACCCAACTTTTCTACAGATAAAATGTTTACTTTAAATCAGTATAATATATATAGTCCTCTAAAGTGTTCTGGAGGGGGAGGGTATTAAACATAAAAACAAACGAAACATTCTAGTATTTATTCAGTTTATTTAGAAACTTGCAAATAAATGTTTTTCACTTTTTCAGCTGTTTTAGCTCTTTACCACACAATCCACAGTTTTAACAATCCTTAAAAAAAAACTTTTGAAAACATTGTGGGAAAATTGAGGGAAAAGGAGAAAATGCTATAAACCCATATTTTCTTTGTTTCCCATGTTTTCTACCCTTCCCAAAACAAATTTCAATTTGTGAATTACATTTGTTTTGTTGTCAGCAAATACTTTTAATTTGAACAAGTCTAAAAAATTTCAATTCAGAAAAGAGTTAAACAAAAGTGGACAGCATTCAGTGGGGAAAAAAGATGCAAATATAGAAGTATAGTTTAGATAGAATTTGACCATTTACCGCACAATCAGAAAGTTAGTGACAGACTAGAGGTCTTTTGAACACATAATGAGAAAAGGGACTCAGAGCTGGTAGCCACCATTTTCTCTTTTTTTTCCATTTTCGAAAGCAAATACCACCATTTCAAAATGTTTTTTTTTTTTTTTTTTTTGGGGGGGGGGGAATTTAAAAAAAAAAAAAAAAAAAAAAAAAAAATTCGTCCCTACCCTACCTAACATTTTTGGAGACGTTACCCTAAACAAACTATTTTTTTTTTTTAGGCCTTACAATACAAAACAGGTGGTGAATTTCGATACATATTCAAAATGTGCTTTGGATCGCACAATAGAAATCAAAATTCAGTATGATTGTAGAATTAAAAGACACAGAGATAGAACGGTTACCAGCGAACCACAAACAAAAACGTTTCGCTCTGTATACACCAAGAGAGTTATTGTAAATGGTACTGACACTGTACCCTATGGTCATAAAAGTTTGAGAAAATAATTCTATATCACATTGTTGTGTAGCAATCAGTCAAAGTAAGTCGGGAAAAAATATTAGCTGTTGGTCAAAAATAACAATCATGTTACCGTTACCAACAGATCTACGTGAAAAAAATTATGGAGAATTTGTTCGACAGCATACACTTGATGAACAAACACAGGTTAACATTAAATTTTTCTGTGTGAAAATTTGGATCAAAAAAATGTTTAAGTGGATTGCAAAAGGAGAAAAATCCTACAAAGTGTATGGTATAATCAACTTTATTGCGATGATGGTGGACGATTCGGGTTTGGATCTCGTTCTCAAAACTTATTTAGCAGATAGCTGTTTGAAAGACAATGTTATTAGTAAGCTGTTTCGATCCACAAGCCGATGGACATTTTTTATCATAGGTACAACAGAAGAAAGTTTTCTTAACGTTCTGAAAATGAAATCAGTTCTATTTGACTTTTACTTACGCTACAAAAAAGGATCTGTTCATTCCTACGGAGAAACAATGGAAACCATGTCAGGGTATATTCTATTTGATAGAGATGTTACAGAAGAAGTAGTATATTCAGCTCTTTCAACAAAAGACGCTTATAGACATGTTTCTCCATTCCTAGGACTACGAGATTTCGACGATATGGACAGTGAATATACAATGTTTTTGGGGTATGAGCAATTGCATAAAGACATTATGGAATATGAAGACAAATGTGAAACTCGTGGTATTTGCGAATTTGCATTGTAAAAAATTTGTTATATACTGTTTTGCGAATAATTCATTTTAAATAATTCATTGCGAAAAAAATATTTCAGTGTGATTTTTTTCATTGTGAATAAATCATTGTGAAAAAATATTTCAGTGTGATTTTTTTTCATTGTGAATAATTCATTGTGAAAAAATATTTCTGTGTGAATTTTTTCATTGTCAAGAAATTTTTTCATTGTCAAGAAATTTTTATGCTGTATTGTAAAAAAATGTTTCCTTGTGAATTTTTTCATTGTCAAGAAATTTTTTATGCTGTATTGTAAAAAAATGTATCCTTGTGAATTTTTTCATTGTCAAGAAATTTTTTTCATTGTCAAGAAAATTTTTATGATGCATTGCAAAAAAAATGTTTCATTGTTTAGTTCTGTTCAATAAATAAAAGTTAAATAAATAAAAGTTCAAAAAAACAATAGAGCTCTTTATTCTGTTTTTCCCCAAAGACTTGGTCTGTCTACATTTTTTTGCTATATTAGCATGAAACATAGCATGGGAAAAAATGTATGTGCTTTCCGTCAGGTCCGTGCTCTTTAAAAATTTTCAATCCTCTGTAAACGTATAAAGCCTAGCGATATTTTCATACAATCACCATTTCTTTGATTCTCAGCTAACGATCACTTCGAAAGCGGTATCAATATTCGAAAGCAGTATCAATATTCGGAAGCAATATCAATATGGAGGAGATAAATTATCAACTACGTGAGGCTCTCCAAGAATATCTAAATGCAGGTCAACAGTTATTACAACTAACCACTCATTTCGTAGGAGAGGAGGAACAAAACCAACTACAACGTATAACACAGCCATACAAAGATCTCGGCGAAAGATTACTTCAACTATTTCTAAAGACAACGCCTGACATCATTTTGGTTGATATCGAATTTGGGAGAAAGATTACTTTCGATAATGGGACAATGGTGATCAGAAAAAGAGTTGAAGCATGCCCCATTTGCCAAGCGAATTTCGGGTGCTGTCATTAGAAGTGGAAAAAAACAACGTGAGACAAAAAACACAGTCTCCAAAACAAAACAGCCCTTTTCAGGGCTACCCATCTACCACGAAAGTTCTATCTTTTTTCAAATTGTCAAAACTCAAAAGATTTACAATCAAAAAAGTCATAGAATAGTCAAACTCTAGTTTTTTCTATCCCCGAACAAGAAAAAATGCAACAAAACCACGGGTTGGTCAACAATAAAACATTTAGCATTAGAAATAAAACGGTAATTCTGATTGGATAACATTAATTTGGAGCCAAAACAGCATGAAACGCCGACGCGGGAAAAACATAGGAGAAAATGATGTCATAGGTCAACTAGTTCAATCCGTCTGAAAAGCTATAAATCTCTGCGATATATTTTCCATACATTTCATTTTCACAATGGCTTCAAGACCATCACTCACCAGACGCTTCACCTGGATGGATGCCGAGCGACAGTTAATAAGAGCAAGGAGGCAGATCGATTTGCTTAAACAACGCTTAGCCGAAGTAAGAAAGCGTCACGAGAGAGCTCAGCTTGCTAATAACAGGGTGTTCTGTTATAACCTTCGGATGAAGGAAATGATCATTGAAGGTACGCTTGAAATGTATTTTCAGTATGCTAATACAAAAAGTGAGCAGTTAGACCGTCTTTTCCGCGAGCAAATCGCCGCTGAAAGGGCTGAGTTAGACAGTGATTCGACTGATACTGAATAAACATTTTCAAAAATTAGTCCTTCTCTAAAAACAGCCCTTTTCAGGGCTAACCATTAGCACGAAAGTTCTATCTTCAAGTTGTCATTTCTTTAAATTGTCAGACGAAAGTTCTATCTTCAAGTTGTCAGACGAAAGTTCTATCTTCAAGTTGTCATTTCTTCAAATTGTCACAGCTCTTTTCAGAGCTAACCCAACAGTCCTTTTCAGGACTAACCATTACCACGAAAGATCTATCTTCAAGATGTCAGACGAAAGATCTATCTTCAAGATGTCAGACGAAAGATCTATCTTAAAGTTGTCATTTCTTCAAATTGTCACAGCTCTTTTCAGAGCTAACCCAACAGTCCTTTTCAGGACTAACCATTACCACGAAAGATCTATCTTCAAGATGCCAGACGAAAGATCTATCTTCAAGTTGTCATTTCTTCAAATTGTCACAGCTCTTTTCAGAGCTAACCCAACAGTCCTTTTCAGGACTAACCATCTACCACGAAAGATCTATCTTCAAGATGACAGACGAAAGTTCTATCTTCAAGTTGTCAGACGAAAGTTCTATCTTCAAGTTGCCATTTCTTCAAATTGTCACAGCTCTTTTCAGAGCTATCCCAACAGTCCTTTTCAGGACTAACCATCTACCACGAAAGTTCTATCTTTCTTCAAAATTGTCAAACTTCTTTCTTTTAGAAGAGTTACACTCCAAAGAGTTAGACTCCAAAGAGTTACACTCCAAAGAGTAAAAAAACTCAGAAAAAGACTAAGTCCAACTCAGTACTCAGTCTTTTAGAGAGAAAAAAATCATTCATAGATGCAGAAAAAGTCTAAGTCCAACTCAGTACTCAGACTTTTAGAAAGAAAAATCATTAATAGGATGAAAAAAGCTAAGTCCAACTCAGTGATCAGGCATTTAGAGAAAAAATCATTCATAGGATGAAAAAAGCTAAGTTCAACTCAGTGATCAGACCTGGCAGATGTTTATAGAGCCCTCGAAAATATGGCATTTTGGATGACACTTAGCTAGAAGTAAACAATAAAGCAATCCTAATAGCATATGGGTGAAAAAAAACTAAGTCCAACTCAGTGATCAGACCTGGCAGATCCCTATAATCGTCAAAAAATGGCATTTTGTGTTACTTACAATAAAGCAATCCTAATAGCATATGGGGGAAAAAAACTAAGTCCAACTCAGTGATCAGACCTGGCAGATCCCTATAGTGCCGTCAAAAAATGGCATTTTGTGTTACTTACAATAAAGCAATCCTAATAGCATATGGGTGAAAAAAACTAAGTCCAACTCAGTGATCAGACCTGGCAGATCCCTATAGTGCCGTCAAAAAAAAAATGGCATTTTGTGTTACTTACAATAAAGCAATCCTAATAGCATATGGGTGAAAAAAACTAAGTCCAACTCAGTGATCAGACCTGGCAGATCCCTATAGTGCCGTCAAAAAAAAATGGCATTTTGTGTTACTTAGCCTTTTTTGCAGATAAATTCCACTCAGGGTAGGCAGTCTGGGGGTGTTTAAAAAAATGTAAATTCTTTCAGGGTAGGCAGTCTGGGTCAAATTCACTGTAGGGTAGGCAACGTAGGGCTCTCAGGGACGGCTCTTTAGGGGTCTGACCAGGCCCTGTCAGACCCATAAAGAGCCTCCCTATACTACTCTTATTCAGGAAAGATACACATGGCCAAGTCTCGCTTAAGCATAGGACACCCTAATGCGGATTCCTGTAACATCGCCTTTCATTGCCGAAAAATGTACGGATTCGGCTAGGACTCTGGTAATCCATAATCGATCGGCCGATAGATGTTGGTTCCCCACATCGATTACTAATTATCCGAGTCTTAGCTGAATCCATACAATGAAAGGCGATGTTACACGAATCCTATTAGGGTGCCCCATCCTTAAAAACATGAAACCATCCATGATACCATCCAGGGGAGACCTGATACTAAAGCAGGAAACCCCTTTAGAAGTCTCACTTAAGTACATTACATCCTCTTGAGGAAATTCTGCTGAAAAACTTGTGGAGTGTGGCTCCATAGTGAGACTTCCAAGAGGGGGAGTGTCCTGCTACAGAGTGAGACTTCCAAGAGTGTCCTGGTCTAGTGTAAAAGAGAGTCTCACACCACAGCAAGACTTCCAGGAGAAGTCTAATGCTAGAAGACAACTTCCAGGTGCAAATGTCACTCCAAGGATCTGGGAGAAAGTCACACTCTTTGAAATGTCTCAATCTACAACGCAGTTCTTAACATGATGTTGTTGTATTAATCTTTCTTTTATAGAAAAGAAAATGACTTTATAATTTCAGTCAGTTACTCATGAAACTTGGTCAGATTGTTTGTCTTGGTATCTTGGAAAGTTAGAAATTTGGTCACATAGGGTCAAAAAGTAGGTCACAGGGCTAATCTTAGAAAAAGCTTGTGTGCACTCTAGAGGCCACATACCCTTGAAACTTGGTCAGAATGTTTTCTTGGTCAGAATGTGTGTGTGTTTTTTCTCTTTTTTTTTGGACAAGTTTGAAATTGGGTCACGCCAGGTCAAAAAGTAGGTCACAGGGCTAAATCTTTGAAAAAGCTTGTGTGCACTGTAAAGGCCACATTTTCAGACCGATACTCTGGAAACTTGGTCAGGATGTTTGTCTTGACGATATCTTGGACAAGTACGAAAATGGGTCATGTGGAGTCAAAAAGCATGTCACAGGGCTAAATCTTAGAAAAACCTAGTGTGCACACTAGATGCGATATTTTCGGCCTGGTGCTCTTGAAAATAGGTCGGAATATTTGCCTTGATGATATCTCGAATATGTTTGAAATTGGGTAACGTCAGCTCAAAAAATAGATCACAAGGTCAAATCTGAGAAAAAACTTGTTTGCACTCTAGATGCCACATTTTCAGCCTAATATTAATTAAATGCAGTCAGAATGTTTGTCTTGATGATATATCTGAGACAATTTTGAAATGGGGTATTGTCTGGTCAAAAAATAGGTCGCTAGACTAAATCTTAGAAAAACCTTGTGTGTAGTCTAGAGACCACATTTTCAGCCTGATACTCATGAAATGTAGTCAGAATATTTGTCTTGATGATACCCTGGACAGCTTCAAAACTGGGTCATGTATGGTCAAAAAGTAGGTCAATGGACCAAATATGAGAAAACCTTGTTTGCATACTAGAGACCACATTTTCAACCTGAATCTTATCAAACTTGGACAGAATGTTTGTCTTGATGATGTCTTAAGTTCGAAATTGGGTCAGGTTTGGTCAAAAGTAGGTCACTGGGCCAAATCTGAGAAAAACCTTGTGTTCATCTAGAGGCCACATTTTCAGTCTGATACTTATGAAACTAGGTCAGAAAGGTTGTCTTCATGAAATATCATATTAGTATGAAATTTAGTCACAACAGTTCAAAGTGTCGGTCACTGGGCAAAAATTTTAACATATTATGTAGTGAAAGAATCTTTGCTGATAGGCAGATCTTTTAAACATTTACACCAATGCACATTATATTACTAGTAGTCGTACATGTAATGATTGTTTGATTTGCAAAAATAACAATTAAGGTATTACCAACCTAACGCTTCTAGTGCAACATGGAATAAATTTTCTTATTAGTTGATAAATAAGGATTTATACTGATGTAATATTTTTGCACATTTCTAACCGACCAGAAATTCCTTTGAGGTCTATCTTGGAATTATTTGTTGATACTTTTGTTAGTTTCCTGAAAAGGGAGGTAATTATTATCTCCCTTTGTAATGAGAATATAGTGGTTTTAGATTTATAAATGATAATTCTAAGAAGGAAAAAAAGGAAAAAGTGGCTCGGTGAAAGTAGTACAATAATATTCATTTTTAATTATAGCTAATTTTTTATGATAATATTATAGTGGAAACAGCTGTTTTCCATTAGGAGTGTACTACCTTAAATACTTGTAAACTCAAATTGCTTTATTTTCAGTTGAAGTAAGTGAACCTTTTCAATGCCTCAAACATTGAAATAACAAACTTAATTAACAATATTAGCCTGTTTAACCCTTGATAGCACATGAATGGGTCTATTTTTCTATTTATTTATCTAGGTATTGAACAAAGTAAAAAATATCCAGATTTCTTCTAGAACACTATAGGAACCTTAACAAGCTTACAAGATGAAACACAGGTCTTGTCATTGGCAGAATCATTGTCTGTCATCAAATTTCATTCTATTCTGTTCAGTTAGTATTGATAAAGTACGTATGTACTTTACTCAATATTTTTTTCGACATAGCTGAATGCACTGGCTTTTGACCTACTTTTTGGTATTACATTCAAATGAATGACTAGAATTTTTTATTGGTAAAAAAATGCGGATATGTCTATTCTGCGGACCCCTGAAGACCTAACGCCATCTATCTTTTATAAAGATATTTCTTGTCATCTGTCTATTGACAACAGCCCGTATTCTTACAGTTTAGCTCAGAGGTAGCATAACAATGCTTTATTCAAATTGCATTTCATAACTACAGATAAATTTTTGTTCAAATTAATTCTCCATGACGCATTTATCACAAAAGTCCATACACAGCTGCGATGAATACTAGTATTCAATCTGTCATCACTCCAAGCAATAAAAAATTTCCAAAAGTAAAGAGCTGTTTACTTTCTCAAAACATTTCTTGTTTACTCTGGCTGTGCCATGCACCTCCACAGGATCTGATTTAGCAGGAGCATCTCATATTTATCACAACCCTTACAACAACGTCTGGAGTGGCCTTAGTTTTAAATGAATTGGTCAGTTTCTACTACGGTAATTCTTACCTGACACCTAATATTAAGGATTTATAAAGATATTCTGGTGAAAATTTATGTTAGAAACATGATGTTATATGCTAATGTGATGAAGCATGAAAAAAGACTAATTATAGTTTTGCGACAGTAACACAATCATGTATCACATATGTATATTTTCTCATAATCTTAAGAGATACCAAATAAGATATGGGTTATAAAATTGAATATACTCAGGCACTACACCTGAGACACTTTTTTCTTTTTCCCCACTTAGCTGACTTTTTGGCTAAACAGCATATGAAATGCAGTTGCACCTTATTAGCGATTTACGATTTAAACTATGGATTATGCCCCAATATACATTAAACAGTTTCGAATTAATACCTTTTGTAAACTGTACATAAGATAAGAAGTTGCACATAAACCATTTTGATGATGCCCATGTGAGTAGAGCAGCTGTTGTGTATATTTGGATAGTCTAATAAACATGATTTTCATGTTATATGTGTTCAGGACTAGTGACAGCAAAAGATGAATCACATAAATTTTAATCTTAAGTACTGTAGTAAGATAATTGCAATAGATCTACTATAGTAACTGGACTTAAGATAGTATTGCACAAACTTTTACACTGAAAGTGAAGTTTTCACTCGCAATACTATAGTAACTAACATATACATCAAAATCATTCTAATGCTGAATGTTACATCCACATTAACTAGCTGTTAATAAAAACGAGTCAAAATAAGTAGCCAGGGATTTCCTTAATTACTTTTAAAACAAAAGTGAAGGGATTTTTTTCGTTCCTGCAAAATTTCTAAAAAGACAAATACGATACTATTGCGCCGAACCCTCGAAATATAACATATCTCTGCTGTTCGGTCCTTAAACTACTCTGTGTGACTAAGTGCACTTTTTCCTGACAACGCAGACCAATATAGAGGATATTTGTTTTTTACGGTGAAAGATCAAAATTTATTTCATCGAGTGAACATCATCGGTAACATTTTCACGAGTGGCACAGCCATGAGTGAAAATATTACTGATGATGTTCACTCAATGAAATAAATTTCAATCTTTCACTGGAAAAAAAAATCTATTTATTTCATGCTTTTAACCCTTTCTGGGGAACTTAATCAAAATCCAGCACAGTTCTTTTTGGTTATTCCCCGTGGCGTACCACCTTCGCATAGCAACGCATTACAATATTACGTCAAGCGCAAGAAATGTAAGGTAAATTACGTCATATTTCCATCTGGTTGTGAGGCACGCGCATTTTACCTAGGTGACTAGTGCGGGGGAACAACTGTTTCCGCCTTCAATTGAAGAGTTAGAATATAAAAATCGGTATTTTCACTGGTCGTAACCATGAAATATCGAAAAATATTTCTCCGATATTTCTCGATAACCTACCTGAAAGCATGAAATAAATAAGGAATATTATGCTGTAGTGACTTTCCTGGTGCTTGTATTTATCTCGAGCAGCGTGAGAAAATTTGGTATCGCGCGAGACTGAAGGTCGAGCGAGATGCAGAAATTTTCTTACGCAGCGAGAAGTAAATACAAGCACCAAGAAAGTCACTACAGCATAATATTCCTTTTATTATATACCTACACCTTTTCAACAACAAAATACTGCAAATTATTGAGATTCTATTTGAAAACGGTAAGCAAAATAAAACAAATAATAGCAAAGTAGCCATAACTTCGTTTTGATGAATGGCGGATAAATATTACAGCGTAAAATTTTGACCAGTGAACTTGCAAATAAATACATATGTATACCGCCCATGAGTTACGTCATTATGACATCATACCATATTTGGAACCGTATTCCACTGAGTGTAGATATGGATTATTTTTCCGTCGTGTGTGATTTTATCCGCGTGCAACGGATGTATTTAACCCGGAAACCTTTCAGGTATATAATAAAATTAATTAACTGCACAAAAAAGTAGTCAGATATTGAAACCTAATCCGTCCAAATGTACTTTTGCTGACTGTATATTAATAACAGGTAACGCTAAACATGCGGTCTGATCTTGAATCTAATCGATACTACTGTGTATGTGGATATGTACGCGTATGGTATTTGTCTATTTTTACTTGTTACTTTTTCAGATATTCCTTTTTAACATCAAATTTTTAGATTCTTGAAAAAAAAAAAAAAAATGGCATAAAAAGGGGTGACATATGCACTTATAACCCCTTTTCACCATGCAATATAAACTTATTATGCAAATATCACCTCATAACTTTGGTCATATCTCTTAAAGTATTCATTTTACAGCTGAGGTATTTTCATATATAGGGATCCTGCGTGGCTCAGTGATAAAGTGTAGAACTCGAGACCTCATTGGATCCACTGTGTTTTTCATGGGAGTGTCCTTGGGCAAGACACTTCAGAGTTCTAGCCTAGAACTGGTGGATCCCAGGAAATACATGAATATGTGAGATGTCGCCATGATATTACTGAAAAACTGTTGAATGCGGCGTAAAACACCACTCATTCAATCAGTCAATCATTTTTATACCCCCACCTACGAAGTACAGGGGGATATACTGGTTTCACCGTATCTGTCTGTCTGTCTGTCCACCCGGCTGTCCATGTTTTCATTTCCTTGCTCTAACTCAAAAGCCGTTTGACATAGGACCCTAAAAATTTATACAAGTGTTACTCATGACCCAAGGAGGTGCCCTATTGTTTTTGGGTCACATGGGTCAAAAGTCAAGGTCGCAGGTGAACTTTGTTTTGACAATCATTTCCGTTCTCTGATTGTGCTGCTTCAATGATAAGGTGTTCATGGGAGAGGGGTTTGTTTGTCAGCATTGCAACAGTTCTAGTTGCATATACCCCATTTACCTCTAACCCCTGGATATGAGTAGTGATTGACTGATTAATTGATTGATTGAATTAAATGGTTTTATTGCCGTTTTCAACATTATTTTAGCTATATTGCGGCGAGCAGTGCACCTATCCATGCTTTTCTGGAGTTTCTCCTACCAGTACCTCACACAATATTCTTGCTAAGCCGTTGGCTAGTTTCCTGCATAATTATCGCCGTTACAGTGATCAGCAACAAGAGACGAATGAATCCTGTTGATTAAAAATCATAAATCATTGGATGGAAATTGGTCGAACCAGCGATCCCCTGATGTCACCTTCAGTGCTATACTGACTGAGCTACCGGGCTTGGTTATAGATATGGAGGAAATGAAAAAAAAAACATGAATAACAGAGCTCGTTTCATATTTGGCCTGCAACACGCGAAAAGGGGCATTCAGACATTTGCGTAAAGTGTCGTCTTGGATCAGCCTGCGCAGTCTGCGCAAGCTAATCCAAGACGATACTTTCCGTTTTTATGTAATTTTTCTGTTTTGTGCAAGTCTACTGTAGCACAAAATCTAATGTAGTCGTAAAGTGCTGTCTCGGATTGGACTGCGCAGGCTGATCTGAGTCGACACTTTACGCAAATGTCCGAATGCCCCTTTTCGAATGTTGCAGGCCATTTGGCAAAGAAATGATACTCTTTTTAGCACAGTGACAGTAGAAGGAGTGGATAGGGTCAATTGATCAGTAAACTTTTCACCGGGATCAATTAGTTCGTTTAAAGGGTTTAAATTTTTTTTTTTTTTATTCGTCATGGTCTTTGACTACTTTAATCTGAGCATCGTTAAATATCACATGTATAATTTAATTGATACTTCAAATTCATTTCGAGTAATTCTAAGAGTGAAATTCTAACAAAGTATGAGATTTGGTAAATTTCGTATAATTTGTTTCGAGGAGTAAAACCTTTAAATGTTGCTGGTTTGCAGGTACTTTCCGTTATCTATCATTCAAGAGTAATTTATCAACCAGCATGCGCTTGCTGCGCAGAATGAACGCCACGGTTTTGCATATAATCCAAACCTTACAAAAGCGTTATTTTGGAAGTAGTACTGTAAGGACTTGGATTGTTTCGGAAAAAAAGTTATTCAGAGTTTACAACTCTTAATTATAGTGAAATCACATTTAGATCAGAACGGATAGTCCCCGTACAATGATCAGCATCTATCTTCATGAGAAGCTTCATACAGGCGTCTTACCTTTTATGTTACTACAGGTTCTTGCATGATAATGAGTGACGCTCTGGCAAATGGCGGTTTAATGCATCTCCGTTATGTTGTATATCAAGCAAGTCGTGACATAATCTTGACCCATAAAATCCATTACGTCTGACTAAATTTTGATAAGTTATGAACCTAAACTTTTATCAACAACTTGCCTCATTATATGAAGAAGGCCTACGAAAGGGGCTTTGCCTTATTCCAAGTTTTTGCTGTGTTTGATCCTTGTATAGAGTTTTACATTAATTGCGTTATGAGAAAATTGTTTCAAAAACACATTAACATTTACCTTCCTAGCGTTATTACATCTTGTAATTCGTTTACTTTCTTGTCAAGCTGCTTCATTTTCCCTTTCAGACTATCACTGACTTGTGCAACCTTTCGCCTTTGCTTCTCCTTTTGTTGTCGGCTGCAATTATAAACCCAAAATACATAAAACTATACCAGTGTTGTAACCATTAAATGACTGCAAAAAGATCAGGCTTTAATTATTCCCCCCTTCAACGAAGTGGGGGTATATTGCTTTGCACATGTCGGTCGGTCCATCGGTCCGTCGGTCGGTCAGTAGACCTTACCTTGTCCAGATAATAACTAGACACAGAATTGACCTAGGTTTGTCAAATTTGGCACAGACATGCTTCTCGGAGTGTAGATGATCCCTATTGATTTTGAGATCAATTGGTCAAATGTCAAGGTCACAGTGACCGTCAACATGTTGATATATAGACCAAACCTTGTCCGGATGATAACTAGACACAGAATTGACCTAAGTTCGTCAAATTTGGCACAGACATGCGTCTTGGAGTGTAGATGATCCCTATTGATTTTGAGATCAATCGGTCAAATGTCAAGGTCACAGTGACCGTCAACATGTTGATATATAGACCAAACCTTGTCCCGATGATAACTAGACACAGAATTGACCTAGGTTTGTCAAATTTGGCACAGACATTTGTCTCGGAGTGTAGATGATCCCTATTGATTTTTAGATTAATCCATCAAAGGTCAACGTCACAGTGGCCTTCAACTTAATGATACAAAGACCAAACCTTGTCCAGATGATAACTAGACACAGAATTGACATGGGTTCTTCAAATTCTGTACAGATATTCATCTCGGAGTGTAAATGATCCCTATCAATTTTGAGATTAATCCATCAAAGGTCAAGGTCACAGTGGCCTTCAACTTAATGATATATAGACCAAACCTTGTGCAGATGATAACTACACACAGAATTGACCTAGGTCCTTCAAATTCTGTACTGATATTCATCTTGGAGTGTAAATGATCCCTATCGATTTTACGGTTAATCCGTGAAAGGTCAAGGTCACAGTGACCACCAGATGATTCAGGGCCCGCGCTGCCATTCGCCACTTGAGCCATTTGCTAAAAAAAATTAAAGTGTCTCAAAAATCATCATATGTGGCTCAACTTGTGGCTCCAACATTTTATACGCATATTATCGGGGACGTAGTAAGCATCGAAGTCGACTGGGGAAAAGCGGAAGTCGAACGCGCATGCCGAGAAGAAAATCGATAACCCAGTATCGGCGACTGTTTACAGTCTTGTTTGTATACACGCGGCGGTGTGTATAATTATGCGAACTGTTGACAGATTATCACGTTTAACAATTGAAGTGGGCTATAAATCAAAAAGATGACATCGATATTTCCCAATCAATTCTTTTGATATCAGTTTATGAACTGTGCCACTTCCTGTATCAATGTGGCAGTAGGGGGGCATGACTGTATTACAAACAGACATCTTGTTATAATAAGAGTATATCAGTGCTTCAGGAGCAAACAAATAAAAAAAATTATATAATGGCCAGCAACACGCAAAAAAGGGGCACTCGGACATTTGCGCAGACTAATCCGAAATGACACTTTCCATTTTTATTTAATTTTCAGTTTTGCGCAAGTCTACAGTAGGACAAAATCTAATGTAGTCTTAAAGTACCGTCTCGCATTAGCCTGCGCGGATTGCGCAGGCTGATCAGAGACAACATTTTATGCAAACGTCCAAATGCCCCTTTTCGCGTGTTGCAGGCCAATTATATGAATATCGATATCGGCGTATAGTTTTGAGCCTGAGGTTAAAGGGTAACTTCAGACCAAAATTTTTATTTCAAAATCGGATAAAACTATACTAGAGTATGTTAAAAAAATCTTAGTATTCTTGTGATGCTTACTTCAGGAAAAACAGAGGTTTAAACTTCGGATTTTCACCTGTCTGAAAGTCGATAATTGAAAAAAAATCGTGACTTCCGGAAGTCTGCCGTGACGTCACAAGTGTGACAGTTGCATCTTGTTAGGTATTGTGTTACAGACCAAGGATGACTTCTTGTGGTGAACCAGTATTTTCTCTTCATTTTCTTTGTTTTTTTTTAATTGAGACACCAGTACTAAAATGTGGTAGTTCATTAAGAATTAAAGGGACATATAAAACTTCAAATGCCTTACCAATACAAAGTTATCTCAAAATGCGCATCACTTTTCTGTTCTGAGCTCCTATCAACATTTGTCATCGAAATCGATCAGAAATAGGCTTTTCATAACACACTTGAGCTACAGATTTCGGCTCATATGTAGGTACATGTATGTGCATAGTTTACATATCAAGGTATATCGGCAGTGTTAAGTAGACAGCTTAAGGAGAGTTGAAGTTACATGTATTACAAGTCGAATTGCAACAGTTACACTGACTTTTCTACACAATCATGCAAAGTCTCATATACTTAGCTCAAAAAAGGAGAAGTACTGCTGATTCCATTTTTTTCTATTCTTAGTAACAGTGAACATTATCTTAACTACATAAAACACCCAGGTCACACGCATAATCTATTACCATTCAAGATTTTGTAAAGCTTGCTTTATGTAATAGCAGTTTCAAGAAAAAGTCCAGGTGAAACATGTAGCTCTTGGGCTTAACAATTTGTTGTAGAGTTTCACATACATGTAATTCACAATTTTAAGTGAAGGCCATAAGATGATTAGTACTTACATACAAGTATTTCATCTCTAGATTTTGTTATCAAAGAAAATGTTACATTTTTCTATGTACGACTCGGTGCATCACTTGTGACCCGTATGGCATGGCAATACTTGACTCAAGGGACACAGTTTGAAAATCTTTGAAACAGGATCACAGGATGATGCTGAATGCCAAATACAAAATACCAAGATTTTTTTGGCTTTGCAGTTTTAGACATTTTTTTTTTCTTATTCTCTGTGTACAAGGAGTTTTCAGAAACAGAGATTTTCTCAATCACTTTATACTGCTGTAAAACATGGTGACAGAAATTATGTCAGTGTGTTTTCCTATTATTCTGCCACCTTATCCTCAAGTTTGGTTTAGTTCTGGTCATTTTGCGTACAGTTATAAGCTCTCAAAGAGATTCATTACCATGAACTCAGAGCAAGTCAACTGGATTTAATCAAAGCACTGCTGAGGTGGGGTGTGTTTCATCCCAGTGAAGTTGAAATTTATCTGTTATACCACATGGCAAACAAGTAGTGCTGTAAAATTGCCAGAAATAATTGAAAAGAAGCAAACAGATATTTGAAGATCATTAGCTCTACCTACAAATTGGAGAATTACACATATTACACATAAGTCACGTCTTAACCAAATATGGTAATTTAAGGATAGGGCACCCTAATGCTTCTAGTGCAACATGGAATAAAATTTCTTGTTAGTCGATAAATAAGGATTTATACTGATATAATACTTTTGCACATTTTTAACCAACCAGAAATTCCTTTGATGTCTATCTTGAAATCATTTGTTGATACTTTTGTTAGTTTCCTGTAAAGGGAGGTAATTATTATCTCCCTTTGTAATGAGAACATAGTGGTTTTAGATTTATAAATGATAATTCTAAGAAGGAAAAAAAAAAAAAAAGGAAAAAATGGCTCGGTTAAAGTAGTACAATAATACTCATTTTTAATCATAGTAAATTTTGTAGGATAATATTATGGTGGAAATAGCTGTTTTCCATTAGGGTGCCCTATCCTTAAGACTTGTGCATCTTTGAGGCATTTGACATTCCCATGAAAAACCAAGTGCTTTCAGTAAGGCACGAACCCTGGGCTTCCAGGTTATGAGTCATACACTCTACTACTGAGCCACCTACGACCCCTAGAAGTTTAAAGGGCTGTTACTGCAGACTACATTACTCAACAAGAACATGCCGACAATATGTGCAGGTTGCCCTGATATGGAAGCTTACTATGAGGTTTCATTGAATTTCATGCAATATTTACTTAGAAATAGTAAGACAAAAACAAAGAAGTGAATGGATTTGAGGTAAAATGTGAAAGTTTTCACCACCATGACACTAACAGGGTTATGGCAAAAACTTGTTTTCTTCAAGACACCCAAGCTAAAAATGTAAGGGCCCATAACTGTTATGAAGCCACGCTGAAATTATGCATAATTATGTTGTCTTGATAGGGAGATTTCCTGAAAGTTTTGTTGAAATCCATCGTGTACTTGCTGAAAATTTAACAGACAATCAATGTTGGCCATATTCAGTTTCAGCGCTAAATACATGTACATGTAGTAGCTTCTTTAACTTCTATCGAACTCAATTAAATTTGTAGAGTGTTATGCGAATAGATTTTATGTTTATGGCATTGAGTGGGTATTATTATGTCTGACTGAATGGTATTTTAAGCTGCTTTCAACAGCTGTGACAGCTCACATATATATTTCCTGGATTTCAACATTACTACTCTATGGCTCTGAAATGTCTTGCTCAAGGACACTCCCATGAAAAACCAAGTAAATCAAGTGAGGTTTGAACCCTAGGTTACGTGTCCTACACTCAATTCACCATGCCTACTTATGCTGTCTTAGTGGGTTCAAGCCCACTATTTTTTGTGTGCCTTTTTGTCTTTTCCTTTTGCATCATTATTTATAATGTATGCTAGCAAAAAGGCAAAATTACGGCCAGTAGAGCGATTTCAGGCCCTCAAGGGCCTCTAGTTTTTTTCAAAATCAATAGGGTTCAAGCTATTAATGACATAAAGAGACTATGCAAGATTGCATTTATTTGAATGTTGGATAGTGAATGTTACCATATCGATTGTGATACTGGACATATACTGCATGTTGTGATTCTATTCTTCAGTGACGCGGTTTTTATTACTTTTCATTTTCCCTGAATGGTTATACGAATGTAAACGGGACCAGTTAATCAGGCGGACAAAAACGTGACAAAAATTATGATAACGTTCTCACGTGACTTTAATATACAAACATGTAACATACTTTGCTGCTGAAACATTTTCTCGTCCGATCGGTCATACGCCTCAGATCAGTCATTTCCTTTCATTCCTGCTGACCTTAATTAATTTTGCATCAAAATATCTTCGTCCTCGAAAATTAGAATAGTACTTCCATAATTTCCTTTGAAATCACGGTAGCGATATTCTGAACATATAACAATTAAGGGGCGGCGGCCATGAAGCACGAACACAAAGTTTTTGACTACCGAGCGCATAGAGACGCTGAAATGTACGGAAATTCCAGTTATTTTTAGTGGAACAGGCTTTCAGACTGGATGCCCTCGTACGAAAATATTAATGCAAAATATGTGCATTCCTTCTTCATTGAAAGGGAGCAGCCGTGGTCTTTGCTTGGCACTTCTTGACGCTTTCTGTCGCTAATAGAGGAAACAATACATACATGCATGTTCCTACGCTTGCTTCTTTTCTCCTTTAATGTAGGCTGTTCTCACTCTCAGTTTTAATTAATTTGTCACTTTTGTGATAATGTTGTATTTGTTTACATATAGATCGTGCAATGTCTATTAGTTTCCAGATTGTTAACGTTGTTTTTGATGCCAAACTGATTGCAGTGTTCAAAGGTACTATTTTGCCAGGCATTGATTTCGCGATGTTGGGTATCCGAGAATCAGACCTTATTTCAGAATCCACATTGGTAAATCTTAGATGGGATGCTTCACTACGCTTCGCACCCCACCTCAAAACGTTATCTTTGAGGTGTTTTAGAGGAATTCATTTCTTCTCAAAGTATTTTACTTTAAGCTCAATGCATAGCTTTTGCCGGTATATCCATTATTTTTTACACATCCTTGTACCGTTACTGATCCCACTGGGAACCGATGGTTGAACATTGCCGCAATCTGTAGTTCTTGTAGAGACGTGAACCTTATGACCTTTGAGTAGTTTCTTAATTGAGGGAAATATAGCGAAGTTGAACGGGACCAGATCTAGTGAGTCAGGTGATTAAGCCTGCTTCAAAACCTAGTATGTCCAGGGGCGGATCCAGGATTTCTTTTCCAAGGGGAGGGAATCCGACAAAATCGAGTAGATCATTACATATTCAAACTTGCCACTGCATTAAATGTTTGTATTTACTGACAGTGTGTGTACCGGTATAATAGTACGGTGGCCTTACCAGTTTTCCATGGACTTAATTGACAATTTTGGCTTATGCATACTGAAATGAACTTTTTATCCCCAAAATGAACAAAAAAACAAACAAACAAACAAAAAATAAAAATAAATAAGTAAATAAATAATAATAATCAAACTTAGATGCATATACAACCATACATTCTGCCTGAACCATGCATATTCAACGGTAACAACATAATACACCCATTAATCTTGTGCCGGAAGCTGAATTTGGTGTATGAGAAAACATGGCCTCATTTCGTGGCTTTCAATATCTATCTATAGAACAGCATTCGGCAAATCTCGGGTGATCCGGTGATCAAGTCCCTCAGCTGTATCACGTACCTTGATATGCACCTACACAGTACATTTTTTTTCGCCGGAAATACACCACTTCGCAGTTCTTAAAATCGTGACACTCCACTAGGAAAGCAAACGCGGCTCACAATTTTCTGTCGGAATTTTTCTAAATGCATTTCCGATGACAAACAGTTTGTACTTGAATTTTCTAACACAATCTATCATTTACGTTGCATTTTTCAGCGATAGGTTGGTTATCGCCGTGGCTGTTGTTGCCGTTGCAAATTGATTCACAGGGCGCCGCCATGTTTAAGATCATGTAACTGGCAGTATTTCAAAATGGAAACCCCTTGATACGGAAGAAGTTTGATGTAGACCTGTGCAGAATCAGCCGAGTTATGAAGAGTGACAGAACAGCTCATAAATAACGAACTAAAATAATCATGTACACACACACAAAAAAAATGTTTACTACCACAAGAAAGAACTCTTTTGCACAACAACAACAACAATTTAAAAAAAAAAACAGTTTTGAGTTAATTATCCCCAGTTTTTGAGCGCGGTGATTTCAAAGGATGGATGAGTTTCATAGCGGCCATTAGACTTCTCATGAAAGCAGCACCAGAATACCCAAAGAACAAAAATTAAGGCATTTGAATTTTGGTCCCATTAATCTATTTATATGCACCTAGGAGGACAGATTAGGAATTTGTTTTAAACACCATTTTATCATACGACATCTGAAAATATTGAGACTTTAATAAAAGGGTTGGAAATATTTTCTCTTTATAGCAGCGAATGTTATGGAAAAAAATGTTCGTTTATATAAGTAACCGAACGATATAGATATAGAATTATCTGATCTAATTATAAATCGGAATCTTGTTAGATTATTCCAGTATGGTCACATGGCTTTTTGGCATCAAGACTGACTATGTTACATGTCAGAATTTTTTTCTGAATTGAAATTAAATATCACACGGAAAATTTAAATTGGGCACGTATCGGATCGAAAAAGGTAGGAAGAAATTTGTCTCTAGAACCGATCTTTCCTTTATAAACATGCTTAAGTTTTGTTTTTTGTTGCATTTCGAAAATTAACAGCAGTGACACTGTTGTTTACAATCAAATAAGCAGTTCACACATAGCAGTAACGTTCATTCGCAAGAAAACTCGATACCATTTCGGGTTCGAAAACTGGTACTCCTCGAAAATAGGTCAGTCGACCATATACCTGCGAACAACATTACTAGAATACCTATGCAATGAAATTTTCTTTGAATAATTTATATAACACATGTGTGGATGTTTCTACTGCTACATTCATACTGGTAAAAATTTCAGGCAGACAGCGCTTACTTTGAAAATTCTGGGGGGGGGGGGGGTCCGGACCCCCTCCCCCCTAGATCCGCCGATGATGTCTTTCTCTAATGGGTAGTTGCAGCGGGGGCGGGGGGCACAATTGTCTTCGTGCAGAATGTATGTTCAAGCGGAATATCTGGTCACTACTTTTGCAGTGCAAGGACTACATCTCTGCGTAGGACTTGGTTACGACTAGATCTAGATCTATGTACATGTCTACAGTACTATGAAATAATTACCTTTGAAGTTTTTAACTACATTGTCAGTAAACCTTAAACAGTTCATAAACTCAGGTCAAATATCTCGGACAAGGCGGGCACCATGAGTCGTCTGTTTCCATCCAGAACGCCACAAATCAACGTCAACGTTTGTTCTGCAACTTTAGGATTCCGATCCGACCTTGCTCTTGAAGCGAATCCCTTACTTTTTACCACTTAGAAACAAGTGCATGACTAAAGGAAATCTCCACTGGTGTCTCTTACATCATCTTTTATCCTTCTGTTGGAGCTTTCCTAAGATCTGGCAGAATTTAATAACTCCATGATTTTCAGTAAGATGTATTTCCGCCAAGACGTAACGTATTAACGTAAGTATCAGTTAACTTTTCAGTAAACGTAATTTTAGGGTAGTTTCGAGCAAATTCATAGGTTAGCGATTGTTTTATAAGCTCTTAAAAATGTACAAAGAGAGTAAGTAATTGGTCCGGGTGCCCTTTACCATTGTAAAATAAACAGCCCGTGTGCCTTAAAGTAACAATAAAGGCCAAATGTTAAACAAAGCGGGTGTTTAAATGCATTTGAATTTATATCATACCAGTTAAAGGTATGGAAATTATTGTGAAGATGACAATCTGTCATTGTACGGTCAGTCCAAGTGTTAGTCGCTGACAGAGAAATTAATTTCAAAACTAGGTTAAAACCTGCCAGGTAGCTGTCTTTTGTTTACTTTTTGCCTGATTTTAATTTTTTTTTTTTGCCAGCGACTAACATATGGCCCGACCACACGATAACAAACTGTCATCTCCACAATATTTTCCATACTTTTGAATGGTATGAATTGAATTTAAATGTATTATGACACCTGCTTTGATATTTTGGCCTCTACTGGGCCTTTAAGTATCTATGTAATTGGTACAAAAATCACGTTCTCCGATTACTTACGAGTTTCAAAGCAAAATGAAAATTATATTTTTTTATGACTCTTTATTGCCTATTGAGCCGTTTATAACAAATTCCAACTTTGTGTTTTTTTTAAGCGTTCCTCGTATTTCTCTATAAAAAATACATCGTGATTCCTAACGTGCGTTTTTTTAACCCGAACGATGTATTGAGCAACTTTGGTGAAGGATCTTTGGATGAAGGTGTATGCCTATTGCCTATGTAACTTAAGATTTGCATAAACACAGCAAATTCGTAACTTCCGTATAGATCTCTACCAGAGAGTCACTGAGATTCCTGTATCTTACTACAAAATGCTACTAAAGGACATATTTTCCCTTATGTTAGCATTTAGAAGGGACATGAATCTCAGTGACACACAGATACATAGGCGTAGCCAGGATTGAACTATGTATACGCGTGCACAGCGAAGCTTTGCTTGTTATATAAATCCCTCCATTAGACTGGAGTACCACTTTTCAGTGCTGGTGGTTGTTTATCTCATTTTTTTTTAGATATTTCTGTACAGGGTTAGTAAGTAATTTAACTTTCAAACTTAACTTTCAAAATTTCGTGTAACATTTATGTACATGTGCTTGTTATTCTCCCTTCAGCACAAGGTCATGTGATGAGCCCCTGTGAGAGATGCATGTTGTGTCCAGGAGGTCAATTGCAGGTTAGTTCTAGAATGGTCAAGACGTGTAACCATTTCCCGTATTGAGAATACGTGTGACAAGAAAGGAAAGTCCTTCTTAAATGTTCTTTCTGTCTAATGCAAAGTTAGATTGAATTCTAGTGTTTAATATTATTACTAGTGTTTAGTTAAATCCAGTTTGTAGTATTTCTTATTAGTGTGTATTATCTGAAAAGTGATTTAGACTCTTGAAAGTATCTATGAAAGTGAAATGAAGTGCTGGAAAATTCAGTGTACAGTTGTAGTTCAAGCTATAATACAGGGAGCACTACAAAAATCTTTCAGAGGCACGAAGCCCTCTGCATTTAGTTAAGACTGGAAAGAATACAGAGAGCACTAAGACTCTTAAAAGGAACCAGGAGAGCTTTAAGCCTCCACAATTCATGCTAATAGAAGCACTAAGACGTAGAATTGCGTGTTGCTCAGACTGAAAAGGAAGCAGGTAGCAATAATTAAGATTCTAGACTAGAATACTAGAATCTAGTATGGGGCACTACACAAATCATGCTTCTAGAGGCACTAAGCCCTCTGCATTAAGTTCAGATTGAAAAGGAAGCAGAGAGCATTACAACTCTCACAAGGGTCAAAGAGAGCTGTTACGTCTCCAAAAATTCTGGCTAAGCAGATAGTACTAAATAAGACTCGTGTATGGGACTCTACACAAATCATGCTTCCAGATGCACTAAGCCTTGTGCATTGACTTCAGACTGAGAAGGAAGCAGAGAGTATTACGACTCTCACAAGGGGCAAGGAGAGCTGTTAGGCCTCCAAAATTCATGATTCTCACAAGGGGCAAGGAGAGCTGTTACGCCTCCAAAATTCATGATTCTCACAAGGGGCAAGGAGAGCTGTTACGCCTCCAAAATTAATGCTAATGGAAGCCTTGAGGCTTCTGATTCCAACAGGTAAGTGATTTCATATATATATACACACACACACACACACACACACACACACACACACACACACACACACACACACACACACACACACACACACACACACACACACACATATATATATATATATATATATATATATATATATATATATATATATATATATATATATATATAAAAGCAAGCCCCAGTAGGCACTAAGCCCTACAAGAAGCCCCAGTAGGACATAAAGTCCTACAAATGAAACTTCAGAGAAAGGAATTCATAATTAAAATTTTGTCATCTGTCCGGGGACAGACAAAAATCTTATAAACCAATGTTTTTATGTCAACTTAGACTGTTGGTGGAACAAACAGTGAGTGTATTAAATATATTTCGTGTCGCATAATACTAGTGCACCTCCATCCTCGTCAGAATAATCGGACTGCTGTAATGACCATCAGGAAAATTCAGTACCTGGCCAGACTACCCCATACTGCATTGTTTTATGTGCAACTTTGCCTGCATTGTCAGAGCATAATGGGCCACTGCCATTTAAGAAGATGGCAAGCTTTCTCATAACTTTTTTGTCAACTAAATTGGAGTACTGTAAGAGAGTGTCTGCGTTAGAAAAGAACCAGATACCAGAAAATACTAGCCAATTTGAAAACCCAAAAAATTAATTATGAAATAGTGTGGCTATTTCAATGTGAGGCTCAGGCAAAAGACCTGAAATTACTGGGAATACTTTCAAACTTCTTTCAAGAAAGTGCACATGTTTTGAGTACCATATACCAAAGCCATAGGTAACCTTAATAGGTGAACATAAAGAGAATGAAAACTTCATTTGTGGGCTTTCAGCAATCATTTCAGGTTGTAGTAATCATGTAAAAAAAAAATGGGGGGGGGTGTGTGTGTGTGAAAAAATCCCATACAGACAAACCACAACGGAACAACAATGTGACCATTTTCAGAAGAGATAAGCTGGGAAAAATCTGTTTTCCAAGCAAGTTCTTTTGAAAACTGGCAAAAATAAGACCAAGCATATAATAATCAAATTCATGTCAAATTCATTATAATGAATTGATATCGCTTTCCCCTCACTACATTCACAAAGCTGAAATGAACCTACAGTCATACAGTAATTCCCATGCTAGAGAGGCAATTACAGGTACTCTAAAAATGATATGAAAAGGTGCTAAATGAGTGAGCAAATAACATTATCAAGGGGTACATCCTTATCATTGAGTCAAACAATGGAATGAGTCAATAGATTACATACATAAAGTTGTAATTGTGACTCCACATGGGTCAGTGAGGTGTCTCGGAGATACCTGTTGACAACAACATTCATTATCTTACTCTGAAAGCCGTTTATTTCTGATTGCTATCTTGTTTTGAGAGACTGTCAAATAAACACATTTGAGTTCAATAGAGTAACGGCACAGCAGTCGCCTAGATTTGGGGGTTATTCGTTTGCCAGTGTGCTTTACGGGCTAGAAAACTCCAGCTTTAGCAAAACAATGTGACAAACTGCTAATTCCAAGGCATATGATAGAAGGGCAAAGGTAATTTCGGATAGATGGAAAGTCCTATCATATTTCACAAAGTGGATGCTCAAACATGACATCTTTCTTAAAGGTGTTTTAGGCCATCTATTTAAAAGAGTTCGATTGCTTTTAGGCTGAATAAGAAATTAGGCGAGCATTCCGCAAGCGTAACCAACAAGTTCGCCATGTACATTTCAAAAATATATAAATATATCTTGGTCAGATCTACACTTCTACACCTTGCGGTGTCATAAAGTAACTCAAAAGCTTGACGCTGACAAAGCAGGTGAATATTAATACTGTTGCATTGGCTGTTACAACAATGGTCACAGTTCCATCATGCAGTGGAAAACATATTTATCAACCCCAGTCAGATCACCACATACTGGCGATCGACTGACCTTACCATATGCACCTATAGCAGAATCCATCAGTTACTAGTTATCCGTAGGACTGAGTTAACCTGTCACTTGTCTGGGGCGTTTATCAGGGGTGAGGCTGATCTCACTCAACACTTAATTCCCTGGCAGGGAAGCACTAAATAGTTCATAAGATGTAATACAAATTGGATCCATTACTGTGGCAGTTATTTATCTAAATAGCCATCCAGTCGCAGCAAAATCAAGTACTTGAAGTTCTTACTTGTTTATCGCAAACGGGCTATTTCAAAGTTATAGTGTATGAAACACAGCAATAAATCCTTAAATTCATTCCTTCTTGCTGGCTCTGTTATATGTTATAAAGTTAGGCAGTTAGTAATCTCAATTCATAAAAGATGTTAATTACAAACCGTCTCTGTGTACAGGTACATAATTATATATAACTATGATTGCCTTGTGATTTACAAGGATTGCCAGTTAGTTTAAAAAAAAAAAAGGGTTGACATTACTTGCCCATTAAGTAACCAAGCTTTTGTCGATCAAAGAGCCCTTCCTTATGTTTTTAGGTTTTATGTTTTTTGACCCAACAACCATGTCTTTCACAAAAGTATGTTGAAAACATAGACCTGCGTGAAGCTACTTTTGATGGATAGGTGCATTACATTTGCCTTTAATGCCTATTTAAAACAATAGGTGCATAATCTTTGCCTTAAATTGCCAACACCCAGCATCTGTATAAGACTGACTGACAAATAGCTAGGAAACGCATTACACAATAGCAGCATGTTTCTGCAGTTAGGAATGCAGGGATTCCGTTACATTATACGACAACAGCTGAGAGCTGGTCATCTTTGGTGACTTCCTAAAGGTTTGTAAAACAACCCCACACAAAATGAGAAAGGTATTTCATGACTGTTAGACTTCAAAGTAGTCAATTCAGGGTAGAAAGTGACAATGCTTTCAAACAAAAGATTAGTAAATTGCACTAATTCCATTGCATTTAGTGGGTAACATGCATACTTCGAAATCGGTTGTTCGTGAACACCTTTAAAACTCTCACAGGGGCTCATCACATGACCATGTGCTGAAGGGAGAATTGGAAAATTAAACGAGACTTACCTGTATGTTGAAGTTGGATTTCAATTCTCCGAAGCACAAGGTCACCGTGATGAGCTCATGTGCCCACCCGTTTTACCCGCCCTTTGTGAAAGTGGCTAAATAAAAATATGCACATGGTTACAAAATTCCCAAAAAGTGTTAAGTACAAATTGGGTAGATTTATTCGATGTTATTAAAATGTAAAAAGTTCAGTCCAAATGCGAATCAATTTCTTGGGAAAAAAAAGTGTTCACATCACAAGTTGAAAATTGACCTTCTGGACACAACATGCATCCCTCACATGAGCTCATCACGGTGACCATGTGCTTTGGAGAATTGAAATCCAACTTCAACTTACAGGTAAGTCTCGTTTAATTTTCCAATTATATACGCATATCTGACAGGCGCAGATTGTATTAGAGAGGAGGAGTCGGATACAAGGAAATCCGGGTAACAGACCCTCGCTCTTTTTCGAATAGATTTCCTTGGTTCCATTATCTCCCGCGAGATGACATTCTACAAATACACATCTATCTAATTTGGGCATTCTGGGTAAAGAACCGGACTACTTTTCAAAACGGCAACCGTTACTTTGAATTTCAAAATGAAATAAACGTTTACTCTATAAAACGCTACCTTGTGCGATTCATTCAGCTATGATCAGCTAGCATGTAACCTATGCACCGGCCATTTATTATTAAAACACCCCAGGGCTACAGGCTTGGGTAATAGCTTCGATATAAGCCCTACTTTTCCCAAGTGTACGGGAATGGGTGATGCGTCATAGCAGACAGGTCGAATCTTCGAAGAATATGACATGCGCAGACAACGCCTTGGTTCTTTTACATGCTCGGTGTAAAGCACCATTACATGCGAGGCTACCTCTGGGTTTCTAACCAGTTCGTCTCTTGTTGGGTGGGAGACACAAGGTGTCTCTGAAAAACATCATACTAGACCGGGCACGAAGTGCCGATGGGTAAGGGATCGGGAGGATGGAATTTATTGTAAAGCGCATTGAGGAAGTCCCTATTGATCAGTGCATTAATTTAACTCATTTGTTTCGTTTGAAAAGACACAGATCAGAGAAAAAACCAATACATGTAGCCTGAATGATATTGTGATCTACAGCTTTGGTCGTGGATCTTTTTATACGCACACATGCGTATTTTGTGTAGTGGGTGCTACACTCTTGAGATATATATCCCCTATATAGCCTAGGGCATTTAGTGTTTCAAACTCTTGAAAAAGCAGTATGGACCAATGTACAGTTTCGCATATCGGAAGCTGTTATCACTGTACGCCCAAAATCAGTTAGCTGCGGTAAACAAATATCATAAAACAGGCTAGTACATTAATTCTAGTGAACAGAAAGTTATCATGTGCATATCACTCGAGAGGTAATAGGTTTTTCTACCAATCTTTACTGCAATTTGGAACGTGAACCATGCGCTTTTTGCACAGGAAAGCCGCATCACCAATTTTTGCCGTTTACGGTTGCCATGACGGCTAAACTTTTGCCTCCTATTCTTCAAGGAAGATCTGTAACCATTTTCTGATTATGCACACGGATAAAGAAATTATTCAACTTCATGTTTACATATCCATAAGAGTATTCAGCACTTTTCCTGTGGAATTAATTCAACTTTTCCTGAGGTACTATCAAAAGGTTCACTGTACGATCAGCTGCATCTGTACACAAGCATTAGCTGCTATCCTCGATAAAACAGCTGTACGCTTAGCTGCATATATGCAGTAAAGGCTGGTAGAAAAACCTATTACCTTTCAAATGATAAACACCTGATAAGTTTCTGTTCGCTAGAATTCACGTACCAGCCTGTTTTATGATATTTGTTTACCGCAGCTAACTGATTTTTGGCGTACAGTGATAACAGCTTCCGATTTGCGAGACTGTACGTTGGTCCATACTGAAAAGGGAATAGCAGAAACATTGAACTCTAGCTAGAGGGTAACTGGTCAACTCGTACCTAAGTCAACTCGTACCTAAGTCAACTCGTACCCATTTTGGTCAAGTCGTACCCGAGTCAACTCGTACCCGAGTCAACTCGTACCTTAGTATTTTTACATCTGTTAGTTTGCAACTTTTATCAACTTATCAGTATAGTAACACAAATTTTTGTCAAAGACTAAATATAAATGGGTAATAAATGGGTAGTATATTATCGTCGGTTTACTTCTTAAACCTCGTAACTACAGCTTGTAACAAGCTGAAGTTACGAAGTTTTTTTAGGTATACCGACGATATGTCAACATCCAAAGGACTGAAAATTAGGAATCAAAAGAATATATATGCAATACATTTTTTTTTTTTTTATTATTTGTCTTACAACATACACAACAGGCATTATATGTAAATAACAAAAGAAAATTAAATTTAGTTATTTACAACAACTAAATTCCGCAAATAACTAAATTAACAGTAAACTTTTACATGTCCTTATCTCAAACTTAACTCTCTACTGATTTATGTCTAGTACTTCGTCAAATCGTACCTAAGTCAATTTGTACCCATTTGGTCAACTCGTACCCGAGTTAACTCGTACCTTAGTATTTTTATATCTTTTTATTTTGCGACTTCTATGAACTTATCAGTATAGTAAAACATTTTTTTTTTTTGGTCAAAATCCAAATATAAATAGGTGTTTTGGTGGAATTTCGGTATTGCAAAAGAATGGATGTCATGTGCTCAGACCCGAAATATCGTCGGTTTACTTCTTAAACCTCGTAACTACAGATTGTAACAAGCTGTAGGTAAGAAGTTTTAGAAGTAAACTGACGATATGTCAACACCCAAATGACTGAAAATTCTGGTAAAGGAAACAAACGTCATGTGTTCAGACCCGAAATATAGTCGGTTTACTTCTAAAACCTGGTAACTACAGCTTTAACAAGCTGTAGTTAAGAAGTTTTAGAAGTAAACCGACGATATGTCAACACCAAAATGACTAAAAATACATTATTTACAACAACTAATCTGCAAATAACTATATCAACAGTAATATATTTACACGTCCTTTTCTCAAACTTCATTGTCTATTTACTGATGTTTTATACTTGGTACTGATTTGCTTTAACAGCCCCGTAGCGGAAACTTCTCCCCTCGAATATTTGTTCCATAAGTCAATTATCTGACCCTGCATCGTTTGAAACTGTCGCCGCTGGTATCTGGTCAACTGCAGCTCGGTAACAAGGCTCACATTACGTAGTGCCACATGCCCTTCGTCTGCCAGGAGTTTGATGAGGAGGTAGAATGGAGGGGCGGCACCAGCTCTGCCGTTCAGACGTCTATGCCAACCTGAAAACAATTTTACAATATCAACTCAATACTAGTATTACAAATATTTAACATTGTAGGTTATAAATCGGCATTAAATTCACTACCATAACGCGCCTATGCAATCATACATGTATACAGTCATTTTTACTTCAGGAGGAATTTACAAATTTCATGTGAAATAATATTTCTTCATTGCAAAACTTATTGAAATGTGGTTAAATGTGTTCGTACTGCCTCAGTGAGCGTTCCACTGTAAAAAAAATTACGAAAATGGTCATTTCTACAATTGTTGTAAGATCGCGTTTATGGGTTTAAATTGTATGCAAATTTCTCAGTCAGTTTTATTACATGAAATCCGTAGTTAAACGTCATAAAAAAATATATATAACCCTCCACATCGTTATTCGTTCTGATGCTCATACCATAGATGGACCAGCACTCTACAGGCCACACCCTTGATTCGAACCAGGTTGCTCTCATGTAGTCAAGGAGTCCGTCGAAGCGACGAGGGGCGATGTCGACTAGGGAGTCAAAAACCTCTGAAATGTGCTCTGGTGGGAGAAATGGAAGGCACAGGAGCTTCCTGATGTAGGAGTACGTCTCTCTCTTCGTCGTGTATTCTGTAGCTAGACCCTTTGCCTGGAAAGAGATATTATTTATGATAAAAAGAAGAAATGCCGAAAGATGATACAAGTGAAACGATTTAATGTGATTGTATTATCAGGAATTTAGTTTAATTAGTATTCATAAATGACGACCTACTTTAGATACTCCTTATATGTGTGTCATGCAAAATTCATTATCAATTTTTGGCAGCGAGCAATAAAAGCATTAATAAGTCTTCGCAAATCAAGAAAACAACATGTAAAAAATGGTAAAATATAATATCTGCACTTGGCGCCAAACTGCCTGTGGAAAGCACACCCGTGTATCTGTACGTCGTTGCCAAAGACATGCCTAAGTGCCTTCCACATTGCTGCCTCAAAGTCCACTACGAAGTCTTCTACCTCTACCTCCCGATCAAGCAAACGGCCGACTTTCTGAAAGAGAATCATGAATTATTGATGTTGTCATAATTGAAGTGGTAATCAGAAATGCTATGATTTTGTATTATGATATCAATCAAATAGTTCGTGTCATGAAGCGAGAAGAAAGAGATTACCTTCAAGACCTTCACGTAGTCCTTTGTGCGCCGACCAGACATCAAGGCGAACATCAGCGGAATCTGTTTTGCGCAGTCACCTCGGCGAACGAATGCATGGATCGTCATAAGATTGTCGAAAGGCTCACGTACGACCTGAAATGAGACATGCATGATTTTACTATAAATACATATGCAGGGTTGTCATTTTGGAATATGTGAATACGAAAAAATAAATACTCGTACGATAGAGATACATTTATCCTATTACCTTAAACGTGCCATCTAGGTACCATCTCTTCGCAGACTTGAGAAGGCGCAGCTGGTCGTCAGTTGCGAAAATCAGATGTCTTCTACCCTCAACTCGGACGTCACCTCTGTAAAAACTATCTGGGATGAACTCCTCATTTACCTGAAATAAATTAACCTTGTATAAATAAGATGGATAAAATGTTGGAATTTGTTTCGGAAATGAGCTATTTGCGTAATTTTGTATAATTGATACAGTTTATATATTGTATTACCTCAAAGTCCAGATCTTTTGGGTCTTCTGGGCGCAGTCGTTGTCTCTTTCGGTTCACCACGCGCACTATGTAATCGATATTGGGCTGTTCAACATCTGTTGGGGCGATCACTTCGTTGGCCACGGACTCCACTATACCACTAGCTGCGATAAACAGCTGCTGGGAAGCCTGCTGAGACGACTGAAAATACATGGATATACATATGACATTAAAAGGTAATGTATTGTTGATTGTATTTCATTTTGGAAAGTAGACAATTTCAAAAACAAATCTATTTCATTTTGGAAATAGGAAAATAGTACAAAAACAAATGAAAATCACTTACCTGTTGTGTCATGATAATTCTTGACTTCTTCGACGGAACAGGCGCATGGTTATGTTCCTGTCCTCCAAGTTGGAAACTACTGCCGGTCTGTCGTACTCGAGCTGGACATCTGGTAGAGTTGTTCCGCACGCTACACCACCACACCGTAGACTTTTTGTTACGCTCCTGAAAAACAACAACTTGTTTATATGACTTTGAGTCGCGTTACTAGCAAGTTCCCATTTCTCAAGATCTATACAAATCAGTTTAACGTGACGGAATGGAATTGCAAACAAATTGTACGTAAATGCTGATATATCATACCTTCACGTTGTATGTGTAGCCAATGCTGTCGGAAAGTATGTCTTTGCCTCGCTGTGAAGCCCCCATTAACACTTCGTAGGTGACAGGTGCATCTTCTGTGAACGACTCTCCTGGTGCAACATCTTCAATGGATCTGAAACGATACACGTGATTTCCATTGCAATCTGACGTAATACTATGATTTATTTGGTCAAATGTTTAATGGTGAAAACAGTGGGATTCAACATAACTAGCTTTGTTTGACATCGATTTTACTATTAGAAACATATTTCTGTCGACGAATAAATAAATGATAACAGACTTTTCTTAGAGCATTAAAAAACTTATTCTTCTAAGACCTCTATGGGTTCTTGGAACGATGAATTGACCGTGATGGACACGTCGGGAATGCGGCTGATGTCTTCTTCATCGCTGGAGTCCTAAAATATAAGTAAGCATGTTATGTGCTAAAAAGCCGTGGTTGAATTATTTAGCAGTCGGTACAGCCGTTAAAACGCATTATAAGCAGTACAAGCGATTTTCGGGCAAAACTATGTACCAAGGTCACATTACCGTGAATTCTCTGAATACATAAGAATTGAAAGCACTTACCTCTTCAGTACCAAGTTCGCCACGTGTAACTGTCGAAGTAACTTCACTAACGTCACTGGAGAGGTTACCCAAATCAAAGTTTCCGGTCACATTGGAATATGTCGAAGAAAGCGAAATCTGAAACGAAGTGCAAATTCACGTTGGATTTGATACCAGAAGACCATAAAACTGCTTTGTGCGACTAATTGCACTTTTTGCTGACAATGTAGACCAGAAATGTTTTCAGAAGAGTTCTTTCTCATGGTAGTGCAAATCAATTACTTACTGATTTTGTCATATAAGTGCGTATTCCTACGTAGTTTAACGTGTAAATCTAGAACCACTCTACGCTGGTTACCGGCATTTTCACCTCTTCTCACAATATTTTCAAAAGCCCAAAAGTATCAGATGTGTTCAAATTGGAGTATTTTTTTAAGACAAATAAACCTACTTCTATTCTGTCGTTGTCTCTGGGAGGAATGCGATGCACACAAGGCTCGCACACAAACATCAGTTCTTCTCCACCCCGAAGTGCCGCAAAATACTGATCTCTACTTATACCTGCAAAAATTGTGAGCAAAGTCCGCTAAAGATTATCAATAATTATTTATGCCATTTACAAATATGATAACATGAAATACAGCATAACCATAAAATCTAGTAAAATCAGAAAAAAAGCAATTAATCGCAACTATAGTAAATTTAACCATTAAGGTACAAAGCACCTCTCGCACCTCTCACTGACCTGTTCATGGACACCGTAATTCAGGATTAGACGGCACAGACCGTGCTGTCTGATCTTGGATCTACGTTGTCTGATTCGAAGGTATTTTTCTCAGTGCAGTCCAATATCAGACTTAGAAGAACTGCAGTCCGATCCTAGATTTACACGGTACACTACCTTCATGTAACATGCATATATATTGACAAAAGAAGTAACTATCTATGATTTATACTATACTTGTGAGCTAATATATTTCTGCGGACGGTGTAGATCGAGATCAGACTTGCAAGAATTGCAGCCTAATCCCAGATCTATACAGTCTCATCACGAATAATATTTGAAATTTAGGCTGTTAAGTATGGGTCTTTTAAAAAACCAGGAGAGGACGGTGTAGATCAAGATCAGACTTGTAAGAATTGCAGCCTGATCCCAAATCTATACAGTCTGATATGCCGCGGTCTACTAGACACAAAGAACTGTCTGATCGCATATTCGTATGCTTATCATACGATATATTCCGAAATATTCGGAACACACGAATATAAATCCTTCGAATATTTCAGCGCCATAGTTTAACCATTATCCTGCTAGATAACTAAAGTGAAATTGTCAATCCGATGGTAAAACCCGAAATATTGTTATTTCAAGATTGTATTTCAGGGATTTATATCTCCTTACCAGACAGCGAAGATACAAGATCAGACTGCACGTTCTGTGAAGTCTGATCTTGATCTATAATATCAGCAAAAGGGGGAAACGCGATAAGCAGTCTATGGGTTAATACAGATCCTACCAGACTATCAAACTGATATAAAACAACAGATTAATTTCCGATTATTTAAAAGAAGTTAAGACTTCCAAAACGTTTTCATTTAACCCATTACCACACAGTCCCTACTTTAGACGCCCCTGAGAAAGAAACCTTTTGAAAACAATGTGGGAAAAGGAGAAAATGCTCCATTTTCTCCTTTTCCCACAGTGTTTTCTACCCTTCCCAGAACAAATTTCTATTTTTTGTCACCTTTGTAACATTTATCTATATAACGGGAAAATCGATAAAAGCTTGGATAGAGATACATATATCTTAAAATTATTACTAGTAAATTACATAATATTACTAAATCTAGATAGCCATAAAAAAATATTTGCGTCCGGCGTAGGCCACACAAGATAATGGGTAAAATGAGAAATCAATCGTAACGAGCGATATCTCCTTCACCCCACCACGAGAGTTCAGGATACACAGGTATCTTATCAACCACTTGTCAAGTGTGTAATATACGTTGGGCACGTGTTGATTTACATGTAATTAACAAAAAACTTAAACGGATTATCTAGGCAAAATATAATAGTTCCTGTGTACTTTTGTTCTTACTTAGCAATAATGAATAAATAGACAGATAAATGAATAAAATGGTTTGAAACATGTATATTACTTTTTTGAGAAAAAAAGTAGATTACTTCACTGAAGACTGAATAAGTTATAAATGTGTCTAATTAGAAAAATAAATAAATAATTGAATGAATAGGCATGAAAAAACAATCGACGAATACACTTAAAAGAAAGAATAATTTTATTAGTGTATATTCGGTAGTACAGAAATTACATGTAGAGATCGAAATGCAAAAAATGGTAAAAAGATCAAAAGTAGATAAAGAAGCAATATATTCTTACCTGTCCCGCAGACACGATGCTGCCAGCGGTCGCACACATCACAGGTAACGCCATGCTGGCGTTTCCCTACAACCTTATCACACACAATGCATAGATCCGACGTATTCACACAAAGAGTAATCCAATATAAATGATGCTGAGAATATTTTAACATCTTATATACCTAGTCATCGGCGACTTAAAAGATAAAAATGCAAAATAGATAATTACCTTTAAAATTCCTGCGTGTCATTAGACATTGCTTGCAAAAAAAAGCCGCCACCCGCCGAAAACAATCAAACGAATTTAAGCAGTGCTTGATTAAGGAATCTATTTTTCACACCAAAACTAATTGCGTTACCCTAAGTGCCAATCAATAAAGGCTCTTAATTATTGCATGCACACTAAAGGGAATAAATCTTGTGTCCTACCGCCTTTCCAATTAAAGTTTTCAGATATATTGTTAAAACATAATTAGGGGATATACTGAATAAGCTGCACATAAGTTAAATGCAAACAGCCAACTTAATAATAGTTATCTATCCGTCCGTCCGTATAAAGGTCCGTGCATCCGTCTGTCTTTCCATCTATCTATCTATTAGACAAAGGGTACGAGTTAACCAAAACAGGTACGAGTTGACCAAAATAGGTACGAGTTGACTCGGGTAGGTACGAGTTGACCAAAAATCAGGTACGAGTTGACCAAAACAGGTACGAGTTGACTAAGGTACGAGTTGACTTAGGTACGAGTTGACTAGAAACCAGCTAGAGTGGTTAGAGTAGCACTGATAGTTAATTTTTAATCATGATAAAAACGGCCTTTGCCAAACAAAAGTTTACGTCCCTTACACAAGTGCAACTCAAGCTTTTCGAAAGAAATGTAGGAAAAAAAGGAAATTTTGGTGACATGCATTTTTCTCGGGTGACAGTTGTTTTGGTAACAGGCGAGTTCAGTAAATTGGACTCGATTGGATATTTCGGTAACAAATTAACAAGGCCGTAAATCCATTTTCTCTACTTCAACTATATCCGTTCACCTGACGACAAATCCATTCTTTTGAACCACAATAAGATGTAGATCTGTAGATAAGACGTCCGCAGACAGTTTTAATTCGAAGTGTCTGAAATTTCGTCTTCAGTTGAAGTAGTTCGATCTTTTCATCCCCAGTCATAAAATTCGAGTTCAAACGATCTTGAGGAAGATGAATTTTGAAAAAAAAAAAAAATGGGGGAGAAAAAAATTATCATGTGATCAGCGTCTTCTCCTTTTCCTAATAGACCTAGTTCTATTTTTTTCTAGCCGCTTCAAAGACAAATTCAATCATTTGAGGCACATCTAATTTTTAGTCTGAAAAGGCACTGCATTCGGCCAGTTCCAATACTTAGCTGTTTGGAAAAGAGTTTATCACTTTATGGAAGACATAATGAACACGGGTAGGTAGTTTATGAGTGGAGCTGCTTTACATGGTCGCCCCATTTCGGTCGTATAAACGAGTCTAATAAAGTATGATCTCTTTTCTCGAAATTATTTAATAAAACAACTGAAAATGAAGATTAGGCTGTCAAGTAAATTTCAGTATCTATTATAAGCGGTCCCTATTATTAGCTCGTTCGCATTCAAGATAAACTTTTTCATGGAAATTGGCAAAAACTATTTATTTGGAAAATAAATACTATCTCCATTTCATATTGAAGAACAATTTTCGTGATTGAAATAGCAGTGATCTGAGAATAACCGAATTTTGATAATGAAGATATTTGATAGCTGAATAGTCGACGTTTGTTTTACCCAATATTTCATACACACACACACGGATTCGAATCGTCTTGATCACGAATTCTTTCCTCAAAATCAATAAATGTATCCTCTATGACGGGTACCAGTCGTCCTTCGGCCATTTTATGAAACAAACGGAAGGCAAGTATCACGTTCGCAAATTAATCAATGAAAATATTTGCTACGGGTACTGAAAGATTTGGATTTTTGTTTTGCAACACTTCATTGCAATATACGAATCGATCAAATTTGAAAGATCTCCCGAACATCACAGATAAACCTTTTTGGTTGACCTTCAATCCGGTGGTTACGAACATTGAGTGGGTGGGGAGATGAAATTCTGCTCACGTAAACGAGATTAGTGATAATTCAAAGATCAAAGAACTGCAGGAGAAGTAGATTTGAAGATGTTTAGGTCTAATGTACCAAAAATACAGATATTTGTCGTTGTTGGGTTTGAATCCAAGTGTTAAGAGAGGTGAAATTTGAATACTTTCAGTCTGAAGGGTTGCTCCGATGTTGTTTTTGTGATTGTGTCTCCCCACCCTTCATAGCAGCCATTCATTTCAAAATCGTACCGGTCATCTTTCAGTCCGCTTAGTGTGTCTGTATCTGCTTGTCAGCAATTAAAGTGGACATGAATCAATGGATTTATGTTTTAACTTCATGTTGACACCAAGTGAATTGAAGGCCTTCATCGATCTTTTTATAATTGACCTTTTATTTGACAAACACACCTACTTAATTTGTAAACAAACACTCATTATAAATTCAGTTAACTGCATATGTGTGGTCAATTTCATTTGAAAAAATGACATTGTGTGATCAGCAATTTAAGTGATAAATATGACTCCTCGTAAAGGAAATATATCCAGTACATTTTAGTTTCCCTTTCCATGCCCAAGCTGATAAAACAGAAACCAATCAATTGTGAATAAAAGAGCATTGCTGCACCGGAAATGGCTTCTGAATCATGCGCTGTAAATGTCAAGTCTAGTTGCAATTTCCTTGGGAGTAGGTCAACAGATATTTACATCTCAAAATAATTGAATTACAAGAAAGTAACAGTAACATTTTTTTAATTATTTTGGTCTTTTTGTTAAGATAATCATTTATCTATCGATTGATGTCCATTTTCGTAGCTGACAAGCAGATTAAAGACACATTAAGCAGACTGAAAGATGACCAGTAAGACGGGGCTTCCCCTGCAAGTTTTAATTTTTGTGCCACCAAATTTGCCAGCTCATGAGAATTGGGGCCAGTAGGAGCCAACTGAGGTACAGTGTAGCCACATAGTACATTAGACATTTCAGTTTATTACAGCTCTCTTTCGATTCCCTTCAGTTACTCCTAGATCACTTAACAGATACAAATCATTGATTTTGCAGTTTGTTCTATATGGATTAATCTTCATTCTTACTTAAGAATATTGAACATTATACTCAGTGCTAGCTCTGGTCCAAGTAAAATAATGGCCAACAACTTTTTCTTGAAAAAAAAAATAACAGACAAATTTAGTGCATGAAGCTGATTAAATAAAAAAAAAATATATGTAGCATTGAACAAACTTCTTTTTTTTTTACTCATAGTTTCAAATTTTCATTCACATAATAAATCTATATTGTACAAAATATTGTGGAAAAAGGAGAATGTGCTCTATACCATTTCCTGGGATAGTGCTCCTTTTTCCACAATATTTGCATAAAAGCATAAAGACTTTAAAGTACTAGTTTCTTTTGATGAATGGTAACTTCTATACCGTACAAAAATTTTTTATTTTAATCTTACATTGTAGATAATATTGTGGGAAAAGGAAAATTTGTTCTACACTGTTTCGATGGATAGTGCTCCTTTTCCCCACAGTATTTGCATAAAAGCATAAATACTTTTATGTCCTGGTTTCTTTTGATGAATGGTTACTTCTTTACCAAACAACATTTTTTTTTTATTTTTGTAATAAATGATGTGCATAAGGAAATGGGGAAAAATTTCTATTACTCGAATATTTACCTCCTTTTATTATCTGTTGACCTTAATAGTTTTCAAATAAGGTCAATGAGGTATTGTGCAAGGTAAGTCACACTATATGTTGAAAACAACTGAAAAATTTATGTATATCTACTCTATAGTACGTAAACAGTGAAGCAGACGGAGGTTTCCAAGCCTAGAATTATTGTTTTCTTTATGTTAGCCGACATGTAAAAAACATCAATTTACATGAGCAATGTAAACGAATTAATGATACATCTTACTGGTTTCATCAAATCGCCATCGCCATTTTTGGCGATATTGAAATCCAATCACTGCATAGATAAAAATGGTCAGTTCAAATTTAAAGTGAAGTAAACAATATTTACCAATTGACCTTTCTGTAAACATGAGTTAGGCACGCCCACCTTAGTAACGCAGTATTTCGGTTGTCAAGCTTACAAACAAACCAGAAAATGGAGTCGAATACAAAGCGAAAGAGTGTTTATTTGTTTAATTCTAGCTGATATTTCGCTCTAGGTTAATTATCCCAGAAAAAATACTGAAAATAATGTCATATTTATGAGAAATCGAGAAGTAAAAATGATGCAGATATGTTTGTAATTCCATGTTCGGTCACAGCATTTCAAATAAAAATACATTGTAACTTACTGTCTGCAACATGTATAATTACTAAAAGGGACGTAAGTTTTTAAGACATTTCGTCAGTATATAACATAATTGGACTGTAAACAATATAGGAAAAGGATTTACAATTTAACCCTTTACCACCAAATTCCGTCCTTTAACGACCTTGAAGAAGGTGACTTTTGAAACATTTCTCTCTTTTCTTGGCTGTTTACTACCCTTTCAAAGACAAATCTCATCACTAGAGCAACTTTTAATTTGTCGACAGCAACATTTTCAAAATACGCGAATCCAATGTTTTGTTGTCTTGTTAAGAGTTAATAAACACCTCTAATATCTGTTTGAGTCCGAGAGGTGCAATAGTATTTATTTATTGTGTTTAAAATGCTAGAATTTAATAACCTTTGCACATCCGCAACGTGGCACATGTCACGAGTTTGGCATTAATTTTAAATCTTGGTGTGTGAAGAATATTCTGAGTGTGTAGATATAGATCAGATTTCAAATAGTATGCAGCCTAGTCTTGGATTAAAATGATCTGCTACTTACATTATTAAGCATACTCACAGTGGGGAACGGTCAAAAGCCCACTGGGACAAAAGCCCACTGGACAAAAGCCCACTGCTAATTTTGGCAGGGAGGACAAAAACCAACTGCTTATAAAAAAGTGTTAGAAAATCATCTTTTTATCATTTTTGTAAGAAAAAACACATTAGGGACTTAAGATCCATCCAATATTTTCACCTTTAAAATGACATCCACTACATGATATTAGTAGTTTGAGCATGGTTAAAATTAGGTCCAAATATAAAAAAATTGAAAATATTTGCCTATCTGAATTAGAAAAGTGGGCTTTACCTTAGTATGCATGAAGTGTTTTAAATTTATACTTTGGATACATTTTTTTTTTTTAAATCCTAATGAAAATGCTTTTTTTCATAATATTTCCTTGAATAAGGGAATTGAAGAATGAGACAAATACAATTTTATTGTATTTGACTATGGTACAACCAAATTAAAATGTACTTAATAGGTACAGGTATCAAATAATTGTTTTACTTTGTGATTAATCAGTATTGTTATGGAAGTGTAATTCAATGGCATAATGATTCTTTAACATTGACAATAATTACTTGTTTTGATAGTTTTCACACTCTTCTTTAATACTTTAGGTCAAAAGAGTACTGTTTAATTTCACACCTTTCGTCTTTGATCATCCAAAGTTTGGTCATGTAACTTTAATTTGAATCCCCTTTGGTCTTACCTAAGGAATTTTAAAAGTACTAATTTAATTTGAGATATTGAATTTATTGTAATTGAAAAAAATCCAGGATAATTGCATCAGGTCAATTCTTACAGCCTTGTATCTAAATGTAAGTAGGATATATAGTCAACACAAGTATCAACTCTTAGGCTGTTAAGCGTGACTCAATGATTTCTTGCAGACAGCGTAGATCAAGATCAGACAGCACGGAACATCTGCACTCACCTGTAACTTGAATAATTGATGTATTAAAATTGCTACCAAACCTCATTTTATATACAAATTGCCTTTCTTTCTTCTCAATGTTTAATTCCCTGCAACATTTCCCATACTTATAACAACCATGTGAAAGAAGACTTTTGAAAAAATTGTGAGAAAAGGAGAAAATGCTGGACTTTCGAAAACAATGTGAGAGAAGGAGAAAATGCTGCTTACTGGCATTTTCTGCTTTTCTTATAATGTTTTCTACTCTTCTGACGACAAGTCACACAATATATACGAAATTTTTTAATTGAATACATGATTGTAACTAAAAGTGGGCTTTTGTCCTAGTGGGCTTTTGTCCCAGTGGGCTTTTGTCCAGTGGGCTTTTGTCCTAGTGGGCTTTTGTCCTACACCCACTTACAGTAGATTTAAAGATCTTACCTCTATTCTGTTCTGTTTGAGAAGTTCAGCTTAAAAGGCAACTTATCTTAATTAAATCAACTTTTGATTTAGCCATATTTAAGTGGATTAGCACATCTGCCATTTCAAAGGGTTTGTCGGTAAACTGTTAATTTGATAGGATGTGTGTTTGATTGCAAACCAAAATTGCCGCTCTAATCCACTTGACCACCCGTTGTCTCAGTATATCATAAGATAAAACAAACTACCGTCAATGATATTAACAAGTTTGTTAATTGACCTTTCTGCCGATTTTGATTGACAGGTCTTCGCAGGTCTTTTCAGCCAATCAAAATGCAGCATTGGGCGTCATGTAAACAAAAAGGTCGGAAACAATTTGTTATAAACACGAGATAATTTGATCGTATCTATTTAATGATCAAAACAGCAATTGTGTTATCGTTCAGTAAAAATCTGTGAAATGGTGAAAAGGTGTAGTTACGGATTATGTAACACTGATAATCATTTTCCAGATAGACTGCAGGGGGAGTTAAATTCGTCCGATTTCCAAAGCTGAAAACACATCTGGAAAAATGCCTGGATAAAACTATGTGGAAGACCTCTTGAACAGCCTAATCCATCACGGATCAATAAGAATAGTAATGTTTGCACAAAGGTATGAATAAATGTCATTTTAGAAAGTATTTGTGAAAAAAAAAAAGGCATAAAAAAACCCATCTAAGAGAAAAAAATAGCTGTTTCAATCACGAACAAGGCCTGTTGGATAAGTTCTACATTCCAATTTTATTTTGCTTAACCCTTTAATACAGAGCCTCAGGAGATAGACTTTTAAAAACATTATGGGAAAAGGAGAAAATACTGGTAACCATAAAACATGGATCCGTGGTGGTAAAATCAACCTACTTACTTGTTAACTTTAGAGATGCTTTCACTAATTTACACAAGGATAAGTACAGAAAGTCCGAATATCAGGGACTAAGGACAGTGCAACAGATTTAAATGTTTCAGCAAAGTTTTGAAACTCAATGTGAAAGAATGAAACAGGGTAACAAACCTCAGTTTTGCCAAAGAATAATGGAATTAAAGATGTTTATTGTTTTTGTGAGGCTAATAAAGCCATCTCAACATTGCATTCGATAATAAATTGCCCCGAATTACATGCATTACGAATTGTGTTATGTTATGATTCAACAGAAAAGTTTCAGTTTTGGGTTAAGGGAAACTGGTTATTTTGATGATTTAAAAATGTGTTAAGTGTGCAGTCAATTTACAAAATTGTTAATATCATTGACGGTAGTTTGTTTTATCTTATGATATACTGAGACAATGGGTGGTCAAGTGGATTAGAGCGGCAATTCTGGTTTGCAATCAAAAGCACATCCTGTCAAATTAACAGTTTATCAACAAACCCTTTGAAACGGCAGATGTGCTAATCCATTTAAATATGGCTTAATCAAAAGTTGATTTAATTAAAATAAGTTGGCTTTTTAAGCTGAAATTCCAAAACACAACAAAATACAAGTAACGGATCTTTAAATGTATTGTGAGTATGCTTAATACTGTTAGTAGTAGATCGTTTTAATCCAAGACTAGGTTGCATACTGTTTGCAATCTGATCTATATCTATATACTCAGCATATTCTTCATGCACCAAGATTTAAAATTAATGCCAAACTGGAACACTCGTGACATGTGCCACGTTTTGGATGTGCAAAGGTTATTAAATTCAAGCATTTTAAACAACAAATAAATACTATTGCACCTCTCAGACTGAGACAGGTATTTGAGTTGTTAATTAACCAGACAACAAAACATTGGATTCGCGTATTTTGAAAACATTTACTGTCGTCAAATCAAATGTTGCTCCAGTGATGAGATTTGTCTTTGAAAGGGTAGAAAACAGCCAAGAAAAGAGAAAAATGTTTTCAAAAGTCTCCTTCTTCAAGGTCGATAAAGGACGGGACTTGGTGGTATAGGGTGATATTGTAAATCCTTTTCCTATATTGTTTACAGTCAAATTGTTATATACTGACGAAATGTCTGAAACACTTATGTCCCTTTTAGTAATTATACATGTTGCCGACAGTAAGTTAATCACAATGTATTTTTATTTGAAATGCTGTGACTGAACATGGAATTACGAACATATTTTCATCATTTTTACTTCTCGATTTCTCATAAATATGACATTATTTTCAGTATTTTTTCTGGTTACGTTGCAGATATGATTCAAATTGATAAGAAACTTGGGGAAAAAAGTTGGGGTAATTAACCTAGAGCGAAATATCAGCTAGAAAAAAAGAAATAAACGCTCTTTCTCTTTGTATTCCACGCCATTTTCTGGTTTGTTTGTCAGGCCGAAATACTGCGTTACTAAGGTGGGCGTGCCAAACTCACGTTTACAGAAAGGTCAGTTGAAAGCACACCTAACACATTTTTAAATCATCTAATAACCGTTTCCCTTAACCCGAAAGTGAAACTTTTCTGTTGAATCAGACAATCTGTGAATATTCGAAATGCATGTAATTCGGTATAATTTATTATCGAATGCGATGTTGACTTGGCTTTACTAGCCTCACAAAAACAATAAACATCTTTAGTTCCATTATTCTTTGGCAAAACTGAGGTTTGTTTTGGCGTTTTAGTCTTTCTCATTGAAGTTAAAACTTTGCTGAAACATGTAAATCTATTGCACTGTCCTTAGCCCCCTAAATTTGGACTTGACTTTTTGTACTTATCCTTATCCTTGTGTAAATTAGTGAAAGGATCTCTAAAGTTAACAAGTAAGTAGGTTGATTTTACCACCACGGATCCATGTATTCTGGTTACCAGTATTTTCTCCTTTTCCCATAATGTTTTTAAAAGCCTATCTTCTGAGGGTCTGTATTAAAGGGTTAAGCAAAATAAAATTGGAAGGTAGTTATCAAACAGACCTTGTTGGTGATATGAACAGCAATTTTCTTCTTTTAGATGGGGTTTTTCTATGCCTTTTTTATTTTTCGCAAATAGTCCTAAAATGACATTTATACATACCTTTGTGCATACATTACGATTCTTATTGATTCATGATGGATTAAGTCTATCTGGATAACGATTATCAGTGTCACATAATCCGTAACTACACCTTTTCACCATTTCACAGATTTTTATTGATTGATAACGCAATTGCTGTTTTGGTAATTAAATAGATACGATCAAATAGTCTCATTTCTATAACAAATTGTGTCTAACCTATTTGTTTACATGACACCCAATGCTACATTTTGATTGGCTGAAAAGACCTGCGAAGACCTGTCAATCAAAATCGGCAGAAAGGTCAATTGTTCTCCAATTAGTGGCTTAGAATAACAACTGGTAACATGACACGCGTTGTTTAACTTTTTACCACACAGTCCCGATTTTTAACAACCCTGAGGAAGAAGCCTTTTGAAAATATTGAGGGAAAAGGAGAAAATGCTGGTAACCAGCATTTTCTCCTTTGCCCACAATGTTTTCGCCCCTGTCGAAGACATATTCTCTCATTTGAGACACATTTAAATGGGCGTCTGCAAATGCCATAAGTTACAGAAAGTCTACATTTTTTGTTGTGTGGTAAAGAGTTAACAGGTTATAATTTTCCCCATTGTGACCCTTTGATTACCTAAGGTTGTGTTGGCCGAGGTGTGAAACAACTGATCACCACACATTTCCGGTGCAAATTAACGCGTGATCCAGGCAAGTAAAGGAAATTTTACCCGACTTTTTTGGGAATAAATTAATAGAGAATTTTTATCGACAAATGGAAGAATTTATCGACAACTGAATTAATTAATTGACAATTGTTGATAACTTAGATTGGCAACGCGAGCGCCGATTATACTTGACGTCTTACCTAGAATCATCTTCAAAGTTTACCCTGGGTTTCTTTATCCCTTGAGTATACTTTTTAATTCAATTTCTTCCCAAATCAAGTTGACTTGCTATTTTGAATGCTTGTTAATATCTGTTTTATGGATTTTTTACCTAAATAATCCTAAAGAATGTTAATAAAAAAAATTCATGTGAAAATGATTAATATGTTCGAAAATGCTAATCCTATAGTCTTTGGAAAGTAAAATTTAAACAGCCCCCATGCTTTTAAAATAAAATGCTATTCAGGCACATTTTAGACGTTTAAAGACAGATGTTGTCTTCCAGCATGAGTAAAACATTAAAAATGTTGTTCTCATTGGTCTCTGTATTATAACCACCTTATCAATGTAAACTTAAAGCCCATTAAAGACTATATGCCATGCTGTATAATACCACCCCACTTTGTTGTCAATCTTGTTTTCAATCTTTATATCAATTTCTCTAATAACAAACTAATATTTTTTTATTGAAAATCAAAGGGAAACCAGTCAAGCTGTCATCCTTTCACGACAAGATCTGTTGCACATGTTGCCATAAAGTGGGGCAAAGGTTTATGCAGTAAATAGCCTTTGATATGGGTATGCCATGCCACAAGCGTTCGGTACTGTCCTACTTGTAAAATTAAACAAATGTGTCATAATATTAGTCTGACTCTTTGTGACCGTCTTTGATTATTAGTGATTGAAATTCAGATTATACATGTTCAATTTGTAAGTCAAGTTAGTTTCTTTTCTATTACTCTTACAGAATAGTATACGGAGGCGAATGCTTAGAAATATACTCATGTTTCTGTTCTTTTTATTCTTCTCGGTTTTTTTCTTTTGAAATGAACAATTTGGTAACCAATTATTTGTTTTTGTAAAGTTCTTTCAATGTCAAGTCAAACATTGGGAAATCATATTTTACACTGCCAAATACATGTACCGGTATATATCGCTTGGTAAGTCTAAAGCTTCAATTCTGTTTAAATTACTTGGGAACATATTGCAGACTAAATAATGAAAAAATATGCGTAAAGGAAGTTTGAACTTTAAAAAAACTTATTTTTTTCCTGGTAAAAGATGAATTGTATTAACACACTGATGATTTTAGGACATGTTTAGGTGGTACGAGTTAAATATTATCAAATGTATTATCAAATGTAAGAACTGTAAGACTGGATTTTTTAACTGACTTCTAGATAAACCAGCTTCTTTTTCAATTTTCACACTCTATAACTTCGAAAAACCTAAACCAAAAGATGTGACTCTCTTAAATTGTTCCCGTGCTTATTTTTTATCTAGAATGTCTGTCGTTTGGTTAATTGCCCACTAGGACTTGGCTCACTAGGACAATTACCCACCAAGACAATAGCCCACCTTTTTGCATAATTATGCACTTAACCCTTAAAGCGCCTTTCACAAAACAGTTGCCTTTGCGGGCAGTGTAGATAAGATCAGACTGCTTGAAAAGCGCAGTCTGATCTTTGATCTCACTGTTTGCTTTCTTGAAGCTCTGTTATCAAAAAGAGTAGAAAATGCTGTGGGCACAGGAGAAACTGCTGGTTACAAGCATTTCTCCTCTTTCACCAACAATAAATACGTATAATAGATGTGCTTTTTTTAGGTAAATATATCTCATTATGCATCATATTTGACATTACATGTATTTAGATGGTGAAAACTCTAGGGATTTTCAAATATAAATTAACTTTCATGATGAAAAAATGCATAAATGACTCTAAGTTATTATATTTTTCATAATAATTTAAATGTATGTAAAGTACTTTGAAACACTTCATGTATAGTAGAGCAAAAGCCCAATATTCAAATTCAGATAGGCAGAAATTGTCTTCTTTTTATATTAGGACCCAGTTTTAAACATGCTATAATTACCAATGTCATGTACCGAAAGTCACCTCAAAGGTTAAAATATAAAGATACTAGATGGATTTTAAATCTAAAGTGGGTACTTGCTCTCAAAAATGATCAAAAAATGATTATTTAATCCATTTTAATAGGCAGTGGGCTATTGTCCTCTCTGCCAAATTTACCATTTGGCTGTTGTCCAGTGGGCTGTTGTCGTAGAAGGCTATTGCCACAGTGGGCAATTGTCCGTACCCTGCTTTGTACACTTCCAAAAACCAAATTTCAGTTTTTGAGTCGTATTATTTTTTTTCTGCATATGTTTTCAATATGGACAAATTTAGAATTTTGTCTTTGGTAAAATGTTAAAGATCTGTATTGTTTTATTTATAGAATGTTGAGCAGCACAGCCTTTGCAGCGGTAGGGCGAGTGAACAAGGGAGTATTAGTTCGACCTTTTTTACTGTCTGCGGCTAACTACAGTGACAGCAAAGATGTGGTCAATCAGGCTGGTGAACAAGAGATCGCTGTAGATTATCAAAATAAAGGGGTCTTCCCTGTACAACCACTTAAAACTCCAACAGTACCTCTTGTTACTGATATGCCTGCAGATATGAAAGAGAGACTGTATCCTCAAATAGGTATGTTTGTAATAAAGACATGGGCAAGACTTGTGATATCAAGATTCTAAAATTTTCAGTTTTTACAATTTTTAGGCCAGCCATGAGAACAGCTGAGACTCTGCCTTAGCCATTTCGATGGCTAGTCTTAGTGCTCAGAATAGGGATATTTATTCTTTGGTATTCCTGGTAATGTAAGCGGTTTGGTCCCCTTGTTCATCAACAGTTCTTGATAACATTCGTAGACTAATTCTCAAGAATTTTCTGATTTTGAAAGTAAAATGATTTTTGACTGGCTAAGACAGTGGTTTAGCCATGTGAGCAGAAATTCTGTTTACTTTCTAAATCAAGAACAACTATGATTGAAATTTAGAATTGTTGGTGAATACAGTCCCAGGTTGTACTTATGTATCACAATTCATGTTTTGAATATACATGTATCTGGACAAAGAATAATTATATTAACTCTTTACCACATAATCCGGAGTTTTAACGACCCTTAAAGACAAAAAGAAGGCTTTTGAAAACATTGTTGAAAAAGGAGAAAATGCTGGTAACCAGCATTTTCTCCTTTTCCAACAATGTTTTCTATCCTATCCTAGACAGAAATTATCATATTGTCGTCTGCAAATGCTTTCAATTTGGTCTAGTCCAAAATTTTGTCATTTGGTAAAGAGTTAAAACAGACAAAGAGCAGTTTTCTTAACTCTTTACCAAACGACAAAATTTTAGATTGGTCCAAATTGAAAGCATTTTGCAGATGAAAAAATGTATACTATTAAAAGATTTGAACATTTTTTGGGAAGGGTAGAAAACATTGTGGGAAAAGCAGGAAATGCTGGTTACCAGCATTTTCTCCTTTTCCCACAACGTTTTCAAAAGACAACCATGTCAGGGTCATTAAAACTTGGGATTGTGTGGTAAAGGGTTAACTCTTATGAGCTCTAATGAGTTACAAAATAGGATTATTTATTCAGCTAAAATGTAAAATGCTAGGCATCTGTGAACAATGATACTTAGGACACTGAATCAGTAACAGTTTTACCATTGTATTGAAAGGGCTATTCAGATTTTTGTAATCTCTTCATTCTTCAAAAATGATTCATCACCTGAATTCTAAATATGTTGGTAGATGGCAAATCATCATTCAGTAAGGAAGAAAGACATGTGTAAGGAAAATAAAGTTTTTCTCTTGTATTCTGTAATGGGCTAAATAGCCTCTTAAAGTATTTTTAGTTTTCATGCCACACTTTATCAAAGGTATCTCAGAATGTCAAATTATAAGTAATAATGATTGTGTAGGATCATATTTAAATGGTTACAATAATGTCATATACGATATAAATATTGACTTAGATACCAGTGAATTGACCAAACGTTGTTCTCATTGGTCTCTGTATTTTAACCTCTTTATCAATGTAAATTTAAAGCCTGTTAAAGATGATATGCCACGCTGTATAATAACTCTCACCCCCCTTACCTTGTTTTCATTCTTTTAATTAATCTCCCTAAAAATTAACTACCATTTATTTATCGAAAATTAAAGGGAAACCAATCAAGCTGCCTTCCTTTTAGGACAAGATCAGTTGCACATATTGCCAACTTTTACGCAACAAGTGGAGCAAGGGTTTATTTGGTAAATATTCTTCGATATAGGTATGCCACGCCACAAGCGTACGGTACTGTCCTACTTTTAAAATTACATGCACATGTCATATAACTGGTCTGACTCGATGTGACCGTCTTTGATTATTAGTGATTAAAATTTAGATTATACATGTTCATAAATTAAATTTAAAAAAAAAAAAAAATCAATTTGGTAACCTATCATTTGTTTTTGTATAGATCTTTCAGTGTCAAGTCAAACATCAGGAAATCATTTTACCCTGCTGAATACATGTATATATCGCTTGGTAATTTTAAAACTTTGATTCTGATGAAACTACTGAGGAACATATTGCAGACTAAATAATGAAAAAAACTGTGTGAGGGAAGTTTGAACTTTGAAAAAAATACTTGTTTTTGTCCAGGTAAAACCAGACAAATGATTTTAGGACATGTTTAGTGAGTGCGAGTGAAATTTATTACATTATCAAATGTAAGAGTTGTAAGACTGAGTTTTTCAGTTGACTTCTAGATAAACCAGCCTCTCTTTCAATTTTCACACTCTAACTTCAAAAAACCAAATTTAAAGGACCTGGGATGCGAAGAAAGATAAACAAGAGGAATGTGTAATGAAATTTGAATCTGCATTTTCAGGTACTTTAACCCCTTACCACACAATCCTGAGTTTAATGACCCTCAGGGAGGAGGCATATAAAAAACATTGTGGGAAAAGAAGAAAATGCTGGTAACCAGCCATTTCTTCTTTTCCCGCAATGCTTTCTTCCCTACCAAGAACAAATTTCAACTTTTTAGTCACATTTCATTTGTCATCTGTGAAGGCTTTCAATTTGGATGAGTCTAAAATTTTGTTGTTTGGTAAAGAGTTAAGAAACATGTAAGCCTGGACAGCCTTGGAAAAGCTCTATTAAAATTAAACTTTATGATCCTGGGTAAGAAGGCTTTTCAAAATACTGTAGGAAAAGGAGAAAATACTTAGACCGGTATTTCCTCCTTTTCCCCCAGTTTTTTTTTCTACTCTTTCAAAGACAAAATTGTAACTCCAGAATTTTCATCTGCAAAATGCTATCAGCATGGATGAGTCCTGGTAAAGTAAAGGTTTGATGGGTTTCACTTGGTATATTTGTGGTTTTACAGGTAACAGGGACATCGTGGGGCCATCCCCTGTAAGTATCATCTACAGTGAGGAGATTGATGCTCCCTTACCAGCCATCAGATGGGGTGCTAATACACCAGAAATTTTGGCCTTAAAGGAAAAAGAGAAGGGTGATTGGCATGAACTATCTATAGTTGAAATGAAACAGTGTAAGGAGTCATTATTTGCTCTAATATCTTTTTTGTTAGCTAATGTGCTCAAGGTGAGCTTTTGTGATTGCAGTGTGTCCCTTGTATGTTGTGCGTTAGCTTAAAGCAGAGGTCACCAGGTCAAATTGTAGAAAAACCTTGTGTACACCTCAGAGGCCACATTTTCAGTCTAATACTCATGAAACTTGGTCAGAATGTATGTCTTGATTATATCTTTTAGGGGCCTGAATATGGAATACCAAGAAATAAAATGTTGGTCACCAAATCAAAGCTTACAAAAATATTGTACACTCTTCTCCCTTTACCTGGTTTACCATACAATCCTGTGTTTTAATGACACTGAGGAAGAAGGCTTCTGAAAACATTTTGGGAAAAGGAGAAAATGTGTTAAACCAGCATTTTCTTCTTTTCCCACAATGTTTTACCTTTCCAGAAACAAATCCCATCATTAAATTTTGATCATTACATGTATTTTGTCATCTGCAACTGCTTTGAATTTGGAGTAGTCTAAAAATATGTCATCTGGTAAATAGTAAAGCCCATTTTTTTAGTTTGATTGGCATGAAACTTGACCAGAATATCATATCATATCACCTCGGATCAAAAAGTAGGTCATAATGTAAGTTCAAAGAAAAAAATCTCATATATACCCTAAAGGGAAGATTTTTGGCTTATTTCCTATGAAAATTAGTCAGAGTGTTGGCCTTGATAGTATAAATATTTTAAAACAATTTCAAAAACGGGTCAGCTGAAGTAAAAAATTGGGTCAACTCAAGTACAAACTAGTCTTATCAAAGAAAAAACAATTTGCTTATAGGAAAACAGGTTCACGTGATCAGTTGAAGGCCATCATGGTACTCTTGTTGTAAAAAATAGGGTGAATTTTAGATTTTGTGTGTGGGTTATATTTTATAGACTGCAATATCCCAACAAGTTTGTTAGCTCAGAAACAATAGAATCTTTCTGGCTTCAGCAGGTCTTGTTAATCTCTTTCATTTGGCAAAAATCAACCTATAAGGAAAATTGTTCAATGTATAGAAAACTGAAGCTTTTTTAATTATTCAAGTTCAATATTCAACTTATTTTCAACAGTGTTTCAGTCATGTATATGTCATGTTGACCAGTACACCTGTCCATGTACTCAATGATGTAAAACATTGTTAAGCCCAATTGATCCCATCCCCTGTAAACAAAGAAGGGATAGGATCAATCACTAATTTAGGTAATCAGTCACTCAGTCTCTCTTTAGATGAAGTACTTGGAAAGGATTTGTTGACTTTAGTCTGAATGTTTTCAAGTCAGCTTTGAGAAGTATTAGCCTGGCATTATCAACGTGCAGACAGGCTAGATACCAAATGGAGAGTTGGGCAATATACAAGTGAATATTAGTCTTCCATTTTCATGCGTAGTCTGATATCATCAAATTCAAGGGTATATTTAGTTTCTGGACTGATCAATTATTCCTGATGGCTATCTTACATCATTGATTGTCTGCCAATTAAATGTCTGATTAACAAGTCAATAAATATGTAAACCTGGTCCGTATTCACCAACCATTCTTAACTCTGTACTAGACGACAAAATTTTAGCCTTGTCCAAATTGACAACATGTGTATACAACAATTTCAATGTGGTTGAAATTGAGAAATTTGTCGTTGATAGGATAGAAAACATTGTGGGAAAAGGAGAAAATGCTGGTTACCAGCATTTTCTCCTTTTCCCACAATGTTTTCAAAAGGAATTTTGCCTAGGGTCGTTAAAAGTCGGCATTGTGTGGTAAAGAGTTAAGAGTGTTCTTTGTCTTTATATGTGAGAATTTGAAGGTAAAACAACTTCTGATTGGGTAAACCAAATGGTTTAGCCAATCAGAAGTTGTGCTAAAAATTCTGGAGAATAAGACTAAGAATGTTCTTAAGAATGGTTGGTGGATACAGATGTTGGATTGAATACTCAAGTGCCGATTCACATTCCTAAAATAAAGTGAAAAAGAAAAATGTTAAGCTCTGATAGAGAAATGAATGCTGTTGTGATGAGTTTCAACAATTCTAGGAAACTTTAGTAAGAGCTCACACCAAGCTGAGATTTGGTTTTGTAACTGTACCAAAAGCTTAAGACTTGCAAAAGAATTACCAGACCCACAGGTTATGGCTATATGAAAGTTTAACCATTAAATCTTTCCTAAATGAAGAAGTGTGGGATCTACCAAATTCAAAGCATTCAAATTTGACAAATATTACTTGAGTACGGCATTGTCCTTGAAATTGTAAAAAACTTCTTCCCACCATGTTTTCAAAAGCCTTCTTCCTGCGCTTAGAAACCTATTGCTTTGTAAAGGATTAACCTTTTACTACACATTTTTAAATGACCCTGAGGATGAAGCCTTTTGAAAACATTACGGGAAAAGGAGAAAACACTGGTAACTGCAATGTTTCCCCTCCTATCAGAGATTGAAATAGTCATTTTGGCAACATTTGATTTGTTGCTGCAAATTATTTCAGTCTGGTCCAGTCCAAATCTTTGTCATTTGGTAAAGGGTTAACTCTTTGTCACACAATCCCAACTTTTAATGACCCTGAGGAAGAAAGTTTCTTACACATTGTGGAAAAAGGGAAATATGCTTGTAACTAGCATTTATTCCATTTTATACGCTTGTCGAAGACGGGACGTATTACGGGATCACCCATGGTGTACGGGCGTCCAGGCAGGCAGGCGGCATCCAGTTCTTTGTCCGGAGCATAACTTTGTAATCTCCCGTCCGCTTGACTTGAAACTTGGCATTTGTGTTTGTTGCAATAATATGGAGTGCAGTGCAAAAGAACCATAACTCTACCTCGTGCTGTCTTTGAGTTATTTCCCTTTGATCGTCATTTTTGTAGCATTTTCTGCTTGTCGGGAGCATAACTTTGTCATCTCCAGTCCGATTGACTTGAAACTTGGCATTGTGTTTGTTGCAAGAATATGGAGTGCAGTGCAAAAGAACCATAACTCTTCCTCGTGCTGTCTTTGAGTTATTTCCCTTTGATCATCATTTTTACAGCATTTTCTGCTTGTCGGGAATGTAACTTTGTCATCTCTAGTCTGAACATCTTCAAATTTGGTATGCATGATTGTTGAAAAAATATGGAGTGCGGTGCACAAGAACCATAACTCTTTCTAGCACGAATTTTGAGTTATTTCCCTTTGATCTTCATTTTTATAGCATTTCTTGCTTGTCCAGAGCATAACTTTGTCATCTTATGTAGGAATGACTTGAAATATGGTATGCTTATTTGTTGCAATATTTGGAAGTGCAGTGCGCAAGAACTGTAACTCTACCTCGTGCTGTCTTTGAGTTATTTCCCTTTGATCGTCATTTTTGTAGCATTTTCTGCTTGTCGGGAGCATAACTTTGTCATCTCCAGTCCGATTGACTTGAAACTTGGCATTGTGTTTGTTGCAAGAATATGGAGTGCAGTGCAAAAGAACCATAACTCTTCCTCGTGCTGTCTTTGAGTTATTTCCCTTTGATCATCATTTTTACAGCATTTTCTGCTTGTCGGGAATGTAACTTTGTCATCTCTAGTCTGAACATCTTCAAATTTGGTATGCATGATTGTTGAAAAAATATGGAGTGCGGTGCACAAGAACCATAACTCTTTCTAGCACGAATTTTGAGTTATTTCCCTTTGATCTTCATTTTTATAGCATTTCTTGCTTGTCCGGAGCATAACTTTGTCATCTTATGTAGGAATGACTTGAAATATGGTATGCTTATTTGTTGCAATATTTGGAAGTGCAGTGCGCAAGAACTGTAACTCTACCTCGTGCTGTCTTTGAGTTATTTCCCTTTGATCATCATTTTTACAGCATTTCTTGCTTGTCTGGAATACAACTTTGTCATCTCAAGTCAGAACGACGTCAAACTTGGTATGCATGTTTGATGCAATATTACGGAGTGCAGTGCGAAAGAACAATAACTCTACCTAGCGCAAATTTTGAGTAAATCCACTTTGATCTTCATTTTTACAGTCCAGTTCTTTGTCCGGAGCTTAACTTTGTCATCTCCAGTCAGATTGACTTGAAACTTGGGCATTTGTGTTTGTTGCAATAATACAGAGTGCAGTGCGAAAGAACCATAACTCTACCTCATGCTGTCTTTGAGTTATTTCCCTTTGATCGTCATTTCTACAGCATTTTCTGCTTGTCTGGAATATAACTTTCTTGTCTGGAATATAACTTTGTCATCTCTTGTCTGAACATCTTCAAATTTGGTATGCATGATTATTGAAAAATTATGGAGTGCAGTGCACAAGAACCATAACTCTTCCTAGCACAAATTTGGAGTTATTCCCCCCTAGATCTTCATTTTTACACCATTTCTTGCTTGTCCGGAGCATTGCTTTGTCATCTTAAGTAGGAGTGACTTGAAATATGGTATGCTTATTTGTTGCAATATTTGGAAGTGCAGTGCGCAAGAACTGTAACTCTACCTCGTGCTGTCTTTGAGTTATTTCCCTTTGATCATCATCTTTACAGCGTTGGTGCTTGTCTGGAATATAACTTGTCATCTCAAGTCAGAAAGACTTCAAACTTGGTATGCATTTTTGTTGCAATATTACGGAGTACAGTGCGTAAGAACAATAACACTACCAAGCACGGATTTTGAGTAATTCCACTTTGATCTTCATTTTTACAGTATTTCTTGCTTATCTGGAATGGAACTGTGTCACCTCAAGTCAAATTGACTTGAGACTTGGTAAACATGTTTGTTGCAGTTACGAAAAGTGCCATGCACTGGAGCTGTAACCTTACCTAATGTCCTTTTGGAATTATTCCGTATTCATTATTTTTTTTTTTACAGCTTTTCATGCTTCTCTACAATATAACTTCGTCTTTTCATGTTGGAATGACCTGAAACTTTATGTGCATGTTTCCTTAACATTAGAGGAGACATTCATGCCTATTTCAGTTACTTACATGATTTCTGCTGCACTACCATTTTCCTCTACCTGCCCTTTACGATTATTATCCCCCCTGGACAACTGGCGGTGGGACGGGCGTATCTTGCAACAATTTGCCGCTCTTGTTACACAATGTTTTCTATCCTTTCAAAGACAAGTCCAATCATGTGCTGTTTGTGGTGTGCAACTACTTTCAATATGGATGAGTCTAAAATTTTGTTGTTTAGTAAAGAGTTAACTCTTTACCAAACGACGAAATTGTAGGCTTGTCCAAATTGAAAGCATTAGCAGACGACAAAATAAATATGGTTCGAAAATTGAAATTTGTTTTGGGAAGGGTAGAAAACACTGTGGGAAAAGGAGAAAATGCTGGTTACCAGCATTTTCTCCTTTTCTCACAATGTTTTCAAAAGGCTCTTTTCTCAGGGTCGTTAAAAGTCGGGATTGTGTGGTAAAGAGTTAAGAAGTACTTCTCAAACTGCAGGGATACTTCAGATTTTGATGTATTTTGCAGTGTATCGCCACAGTTTTAGACAGACTTTGGCAGAAATGGAGGCACGTACTGGGGAAGGGAAACGATTGCTGTATTTCATTCTCTATGGTATAGCTATAACTACTGTTGTAATGCTATGGACCAGGAATGCAGGTAGGGTTTATTGCTATTTTTTCACAATGGCTCCTGCATACATCTTTTTTCATTGTGCAGCAGCCATTTAACATTGTGGCAAGGGAGAAATATTTTGATTCTTGTAATTTCTCCTTTTGGCACCATGTTTTTGCATGTTGTCATGCATGAAATCATGTTCATCATCCATATCTACAAAGTTGCTGCAAATCTGTCTGCAGCAGATGACAAAAGGGTACCCGGCAATTTATTTGGTAGGAAGTCAAGTGTTCACTTTTTCAAATTGTTTTATAGTGCTACCCATAAAAAATGCACTTTGTAACATTTGAGCTTCACAAACTGATTTTCTGTATGTTTTAGACAGAAAGTTTTTGAAGGTGTAATGTGAAAATGAGAAAGTGCTGGTCCTTTTTTATCATTTAAGTTAAACAATGTGTATGACTTGGGGTTCACTGGACAAGTATTTTCTGCATCTCATATATCGCTTTGTATTTCTGCATCTCAATGGGACATACTGATGGTGAGAAGTATCTAGAAGTTCAGAAATACAACCTAGAAAGACTTCGATTTAATCTGTTACCTGTCATGGTTATCACAGTTTTGTGGACAAAATTATTGGGATAAATTGCGATTTTTGCCTCATAAATATTGTTGTTCTCTGCAATGGACTTGCTTGAGTATGTTCAGGATTTGACACTTACCGTTTTCATTGGGAGCTAGCAAAGTTCCCTAAATTTATTATTTGGGTGCCTTTCTGACACTAAGGGATCCCTACAGAGTGAAGCATTTTACATAACCGAATACCCATCCCCCAAAAATAATCAAATAACCAAAATAAAAAAAAAGCCTTTGTTGTGGGTACTCGTTAGAATTGTGATGAATTGTGATTAAGTACCAACAGCATAGGCTTAACACAATTCTAGACACTACTTTAGAAGCAAGTCTATCCCTCTGATCTGGATAATTTGTGAAATGATGCAAAAATATATGAACAGTAAGTTCATTTTCCTGAATCATTAACATGCAAGTAAAGACAAACAACATGAATTAACCCCTTGCCTAAATTTTTGTTGCTCTTGAAAGACCAAGCAAATTTCTCTAGTGATCTTGACCTTTAACATTTGTGACTGAAAAACAGGAGGGTTCCTCCTTGGTGATTAGCAACACTCGCACAAATTTGTATTGCCAGAGTTAAAATTATTATATATACTAAACATACTAAGTAGGGAATTTCGAAAGGCCATGCTTCCACAGAAAAAAAAATTGACCCAGAACAAGCTGATACAAAACTGAATTTTGAAAGTTGTTCTTCGAATTTTTGTCTCCTGTATCGAAATGAGTTCAAAACGAAATGTGAAGTGTAAAAGAAAAAAAGATGATAATCCCTGAAGTACTAAGACAAAGTTATTAATCATGGGCATCAAAGTCATTGTGATCAATCTGTTTTGGAAGTTTGGCGATAACAGCTTTTATATTGCTTTAAACAAAAAGAATGAAGTAACAGAGGGTAATAGCCACAAAACTACCTAAGACAAAGTTACAGGGTTGGTGCACTGCACTTTTCCCTGTATTGATCAATCTGCTTATGAAGGAGGAAGTCAGTAGGTTTTATTCTTAGGAATTTATGGTCAAGACAAAAATCCATAGCACCAAATAACAAGGGCAATAATTCCAAAACTATCACAGACAGTTTTACAGATCTTTGGCACAGCACAAATCCTCAGTATAATATATCTGTACTTGAATTTTAAAGTCGGCACCTTTTATACTTACCAAGTTTTGCCCTGCACAAGGTTTTACAGCAGGGACAAGATGACTCCAGTCTATTACCCCCCCCCCCTCCCGCTTTTGGGGTTATGAAAAGAATAACACTCGAGCCTCAATCCTCATTTGTCTGGGTTCCAATTCTGGAAATTTTGAAACCCAGAAAAAAAATACCATGGGACAATATTTTTATTTCAATGAAATTTTTCTAGTTATACTACAAATCAGCATCTCAGAACCAGATTGAAAAATCGGGAACAAAGGGTTGAAAACAGTACAAACCTGAAGTGATCGTAATGAATGGTGACACTTGACAAGGAACCGGGAAAGGTCTGTATCCAGGTTCATTAATCTGGAAATAAGCCTTAATTCATACGAAAAATATCGGAAGAAACGAGACTCAACTGTACCACATATAGAATGGCAGTGGGTTAGATTATGGTCAAGTTTAATTTATGCGGACACTTTTGTTTCCCACAAATATTTCTTAATTACCTGTATTTCTGGATTAATGAATCGGGGTAGGGACAGTTTGGCTTTGGCTTCCATGTTGTGCAACACCTTGCATCATAATAAAAAAGCGTACGATTTACACAAATAATCGTAGCCATGCCTGCACCGTTCTTACAATTGTTGAGAATTTAATGTTTGCACTTTCAATGATATTGTACTTTCCGTTCTTTTTGACTGCTGTACCTAATTATACCTATAATTCTGTTTATAGCTATTAAAGAGTAAAATTTATTTGTAAAAAATAATTTCTTATCAAGTAAAAATTAAACATTAAAAGCATGTCATTTGATCATATTTAGTATTACAGATAATCTATCTGAATGACACATACTGATGACACATGGCAGTCATTTTTTTTTTTTTTTGGAAAAAACTCGTGTACTTGATAAATGTGTCAATAAAACATGTGAATACCATCAGCGGCAGATCACATAACATTGGGACACCAGACTGATACCTGTTTTATTCATATGTACTGATTACTGGTCTGAAGTCAAAGTAGTGTCTATCAATCCATGAAACCAGTCTGCAATGGTACCAAGGAAAATAACATGCGTCACAATGTAATACACAGATACTGTCCTGTTTATGGATAAGGATTGTCCTCTTTTTCAACTCTTTGTCTCTTATTTTTTCACTCCAGTTCCAGAATGTGGATTTCTGAGTTAAAGAGTGAAACTTGTACTGAAAATGTTCGTTTCCTGGTATTTTTTTCTGGATTGTAAGATAACCGGAATAGTGCAGTCTGGACACACATGGCTCAACTATACTCTGAAATAACATCTTTTCATTTTGTTTTTAGCTTACAAGGGTCCTGAGGAGTCTCTCTTCACAAATGAGCACACATCTGCAAAGATCAAGAGAATGGTTAACGAGTACTCTGACCCATATGAAGGTTTAGCCTCAAAATATGACTACGAAAATGGATGTTGGAAGAAATAATGGCGTCATTTTCTAGCTGTTAAAACATAATTTAAAAACACATTCATCCGTTTCAGATAGTTGTTAAATACCGGTAGTAGAAATTTTTACATGGGAAATAAAACATGAACATTTTTATTGTTTGTAATTGTAAGTTGTTTGTTCAGGTTTAGATAGTGTCTCATATATTACACTCGTTGGGGACATAGTCACCCAGCATCTAAACTCTTTCCAGCCCATCATAGTGAGGCTTTTTGGTCATGATTTAGAATGCAGATGGCATAAATCCAAGATCAGATTGCATGTACTGTGCAGTCTGATCTTAATCTGTGCTGTTCTCAAAAGACATTGAATTCACTGATGGCAGTCAAACAGGTGAATTTATTTGTTTCTAAATGTCAAAATCAGAGACTTTCTGTCTTAATCAGTTAGATGGCTAATTTTGAACTTCAGCCGCTGAAATATACACTATCTTGAGCTCTATTTGCGCACAATTTCTTACCCCAAAACAAGTACGATTTGTGTTACGTTGTTTCTAGTTTGACTCTTTACAATCCTGAGTTTTAAGAACCCTGAGGAATAAATCTTTTGAAAACATTATTGGAAAGGAGATAATGCTGATTACCAGCATCTTTCTCCATTTCCCACTATAATGTCCTGCTATTTAACCCTTAACCCTTTATTAGATGACAAAATTTTAGCCTTGTCCAATTTGAAAGCATTTGCAGACGACAATTTCATTGTGGCTCAAATGGTGCAATTAACCTTTAATAGAGTAGAAAACTTTGTGGAAAAGGAAGAAAATGCTGGTTACCAGCATTTTCTTCTTTTCACACAATGTTTTCAAAAGGCTTCTTTTTCAGGGTCGTTAAAAGTCGTAATTGTGTGGTAAAGGGTTAAAGTGCTGAATTAATGAAATGGCCCATTTTGATAGGACAACCATCAAAAAATATTATATCAAAGTTGTTATGCCCAGACTATGTAACAAAGTAGTGGACAGTGTAGATCCAAGATCGGAATGTGCAGTCTGATCTTGATCTATGCTGTTGGCAAAAACAATTTAAGTAGGTTCCAGCACTTTGTGGGTTAAGGGCAGAATCTCATCAAAAGTGTTACATTCAATTTGTCACCTGTACATATATACTTTCAAATCAGGCAAGTCTAAATTTTTGTTGTTTGGTAAGTCTTGAAGTTTCGAAAATGCTGTAAACTGTACATAATAAGAGGATGGTAAACTGAAAAAGAGTAGAGAGGAGACAGGTGGCTGACATTGCTGAAAGATTTTTGTTCAGATTATTTCTCAAATAAAGAATGGCAAGAAGCTTGTGCAATCTATCGTTCATATTGTTATTTCACTTATAGATCATTTATAGCGTAGACTATAGTAATCTGGTGGTTTGTATGATTTGAAGTCTCCAGATGATGCAGTGATAAAGAAATTGTTGAGTTAAGGTAAATCATCAAACTAAAATCGTGCTCACCCCTTTTCTCCAGAGCTTCTAGGTTGGTACTCACCAACCTTTCTTTAGAACATTCTTGTTCTCCAGAATTTTCTAAATTTGAAAATAACACAACATCTGACTGGCTAAACCATTTGGTTTAGCAAATCAGATGTTGTCTTACTTTTAAATTAAGAAAGTCTTGAAGAATGAGACCAAGAAAATTCTTAAGAATGGTTGGTGAATATAGACCCTGGTCTGACTTAAAAATGTTTGATGCATATGTACACCTTGATGAGCCATTAATTATTGGGGAGCAGAGGTTTCAAATCTTGGTCTGGGTCACAGCTGGGTTTCAAAGGTCAAATTTACTTGATCTTTTATGGCATCATGTCTTTTGAACTGCAAGTCCATTTTTAAAAATATAGCAAACATTTGTCAAGATGCGGATTGGAGGTTTCAATTGCCAAATCTAAAGGTCACAGCAGAAATTTGAATGGGCACAAATAGAATTTCGGTTGCTCCATTTCTCTTGAATCCCATGTCAAAGTTTGAAAATAATTCACACACATCACATTGATGAGAAAACCTGCAGGTGGGGGGGGGTTACACATACAACATGCAGAGGGTCAAGGTCACATGGAGGGGTTAGGTGTCGCACACACCTGTTCTTTTGTAATTACATACATTTATTCTAATATTAAAGACCCTGAAGAAGCCTATTATTATCAGCAATTGTTTCTTTTCCAACAATATTTCTAACATTTTTACTGCATGAACCCTACTTTTTATGATCCTGAAGGAGAAGGCTTTTGAAAATACTGTGGGAAAAGGAGAAAATGCAGGTGACCAGCATTTTCTCCTTTTCCCACAATGTTTTTTATGCTTTGGAAGACAAATTTTATGTTTGGTGTTGTCTACAAATGCTTTCAATTTGGTTGACTGTTAAAAAGACAAAGCCGTATCCCGTCAATTGAACCACACTGAATTTGTCATCAAGAAATGATTTCAATCGAGACAAGTCTCACACTCTGTCTTGGGTAAAGATTTGTACCATAACTTATACCAGTTATCTATTCCTTTGGAACAGTTTCCTGCTGCACAGTTTTTTTGTTTTAGTAGGGTGGTTTTAGTGTTCAAAGCACACCATTGTCAGAGCGATTTGTAAGTCTAGTTCATTCTCTCTCCTTTTTCTTTCATAGCTTAATCTGGAAGAAATGTAGAACATGGCAAAAGGATCATAATTTTTAATTATTTTTATATTTACAAACCAAATATACAAAATCAGTAATACATTGCTAAGGACATGTATAATAACCAGTTACTAGTACCACACAATATGTAATTCATAGGAGGAAGAAACCTTTTGAAAACATTGTGGGAGAACCAAAAAATGTTGGTAACCAGCATTTTCTCCTTTTCCCACAATGTTTTCTACCCTGTGAAAGACAAATTTCATCAAATTTAAATGGTGGTATGCAAATGCTTTTAGTTTGGACACGTTTACGATTTTGTGGCGTAGTTAAAAGATAATCTTTTTTCTTTCATGGTTTATCGTTCATTAAACCATGGTTGTGAGTTATGAGGTGCAATAAATAATCCATGAGGGCAATAGCCCAAGTGGTTTATTAATTGCGGCTCATAACTCACAACGTGGTTTATTGAACGATAAACCACGATAGAAAGAAGACTATTTCGATTCTAACATGACCAACTCTTAATCAAAGGAAAACAAGTTCATACTAAGTGTAAAAATGCGGATGTGGATTACATTCCATTGAATAAACCACTGCTGTTCCACTTACTTACCAAAACAAAACCCCACTGCCTAGTCGGTAAATATGAGAAGAATAAAAATTTCGATAAAACCTTAGGCATCAAACACAACAAAAACAAACCACACCGTTTTACTCTCATATTTTCTCCTTTTCAAATGACAAAGAAGAATGAATGTATTGTCAAGCATTAGAGTTGTAGTCGCTTCGAAAGCTCTTAATATTACTCCACCCACTCCCAATCCCATTTCCAATGCAACACCGGTCTATTTTGAACTAACCTTCAACTTAACAAGACACTTGATTTACATATGTTTACTGGTAACATTTCAAATAGTTCCATCGTTGTCAGTTTTATTAAAACAGTTAATATCGGTAAACCCTAAAGGAATTTCCTTTCTCAACGGTTAAGGAGCGGAAAATGACAATTTGTTTATGTCATATGACTCACTGATATCGGAGGGCGAAGACATGGAACAGCCACAGGCGACTAACTTGATACAAAATGACGTCGCTCTATATAGAATGACGTAGATTTTACCACGCTTTTGTTGCACTGTGTTTATATAGCCGAATTCATGTGTCATGTTTGAATAATGACTTAACAATGCATCTACTATATTTGTGTAACAACAGTACCCAAAGATACAAATCACTCACATGTTCAACTGCATAAAGTCTTATTGTTCTTGGACTGTTTGTTCTATTAACCCTTTACCAAACAGTTCTGTGTAGCGACCCTGAAGAAGATCGCTTTAGAATAAACACTGAAATAGAAAAAGGAGGAAATGCTGGGAACCAGCCTTTTCTTCTTGTCCAATGTTTTTATACCCTTTCAGAGATGTATCATATCATTTTAGTAACATCTGCAAATGTTTCTATTTAGCACAAATCGAAAATTTTGTCCTTTGGTAATGAGTTGAATCTCCATTAGAAAGGTGCAAATGCAGTATTCTGTATGTGGGTACCATTTGCATATGTGATCCGTCATGCGAGAAGGGACAATCTGGGAATTCCGTACATCAATTTGACGAAAACAGATCCAAGACAGTGCAGGTCAATTTAAGGTGATAGTTCAAAAATCATTGTATAGTACGGTAGAATGACCACATTTCATACAGAAAATATCATAAAAGTGAAAAGTGTTGACCCCGGTAAGTCTGCTCAATCCACACAGTCTGACCAGGGTCGACACTTGTCGCAGTTCCCAGATGGTCCCTTTTTGCATGACAGGTCACATATGTAAATATTCAGGTCACTTGGGAAAACGTCGGGAATAAAATGCGAATAAGGTTAATTAAACACATGTATGTGTATATAATTTTATTATTATCAAAGTCATCTGATGCCAAAATTGATTCAGAAGATACTAAGAGAGTGTTTTTTTCCTGTTTCAGATTGGTAAAGGCTTATGTGTAGGTATATCAAGCACAATCTCCATGTTTGGTGTACATCTGAAATACATGAATAGATACAATGGAACATTGAAACCCTCACCAAACAATTCTTTTTATTACCTTGAGAAAGAGGGCTTTTGAAAGTGCTTTGAATTTGGACAAGTGTACATTTTTGTCATGTAATAAACAGTTTGCAACATTTTATGGTGCATAATTTAAAAAAAAAAAGTAAAACCCCTATGGCCTATAAAATCATTGAGATAACTACGAAACTACATTTTACTACCATTTTCTACTTTGCCACACAGTTCATATCACTATCCATTATCCTTTTGGCTTTATGTTTTCAGAAAAGGCCAAGTCTGTGGTAATGAAAGCAAAGTACAACATTCAAAAAAGTGTTTTCTTTTTCAACACATAGTTTTAGGAAAGATCTTCGAAAAAATAAACGGGACGTTTTGTGTGAGAAGGTTATCTGTAAACCAGATCCCAAATGGTTACATACTTTTCCTTCAAACAAATATTTTCTTTTTTCCCATGTTATTTTTGATTTTCTATTAGAATTTTAGAAAAAATCTGTGAAAAAATACACAGGGATAGTTTGTATCTGAGTGTTATCTGTAAACTTGATTCAAAATGGTTGCCATACTTACTTTTCCTTATACAAAAAGAATTCTGGGAACATCTGCTGTCTGATATTGGTTTTGGGGTCTCTTAGTAGTCCCTTGACCATTTGTTCCAATTCCATATTAACTTTTTCTAGCTGCTCTTGTTCCTTTTTGTGTAATTCTATTTCCTTAAAAAAAAAAGAAAAAAATTAGCCCTCTTAGACTAGAGTTATGCAGAAGAGTTCAATGATATTGCCTTTTTTTTTTAGCTCCACTGGCCGGAGATCAGCGGGCTTATGTCATGGCCTGGTGTCCGTCGTGCGTCCGTAATTTTGGACAGCAGGACCTGGTAGTCTGCAAAAAATCACAATAGCTGAACTTGAGCATTTTACTAAATGGTGACCCTAAAAAATGCCAGCCCTTCGACGTTCCTTAACCCTGTCCCAAAGAAATTTTAGACTAGGCCACAATGAATTTTCAAGATAAACTGAAGGTTTTTGACATGATAGGAAACTTAGTGGGAAAATGTGTAAATAGTGGTTACCAGTATTTTGTCCTTTTCCCACAAAGGATAATTAAAACATGGGATAGTTTGGTTAAGGGTTAAGAAAACAGATTTTAACCTGATTTATGACTCAACAAAATAGGATTGAGTTGATAACATATCAGCCATGCTCTTGCAAAAGGGGGTTTAACATAACTCTGCGATGCATTATAACAATCAAGACTTAGTTATTACATAATTATGGGTTCATAAAATCATACTGAGGTATAGTAGTCCCTGGACGAGCAGAAAATGTACAAATAGCAAAAAGTTCTGACCCATGTCAGCTTTTGCAGATGGTGTAGACTGACATGGGTCAATACTTTTAGCAGATGCATTTTCACTGAGGATGGCTCAGATAAGATGAGTGCTTGCCACATAACACAAGAGCATCTCATATAGTTACCAAAGCTCAGCTGCAGTTGCTTTAACAATATACATGTATAAGGTCTGTTTGATTTCAAGCAACAATACTACTTTATGTTTTAGAAAACATTCCTGAGTTTTAAAGACCCTAAGGAAGAAAACTTGAAAACATAGTTGAACAAGAGCCATGCTGACTTGGCCATCCCCCGCTGAATGCTTGCTCAATTGATGATGTGTGTCTTCTTGTAGGATGGTTTAAAGGCTAAAACAGCTAGATTTTAGAATTATTTTCTGGCAATGCTAAATACCAAGTTCAATAAAACACTTCAACAAGGTAGACTTTTCTTATGTAGCTGTCAATTGTAAATCCATATGAAATCAGACAGGAAAAAATCTTAAAAACAACAAAGAGCAATACATAAAATATTATGAAAGTTATAATCATTCTTGCGTAACTGCACTCCTCCTCAGAGACAACTATCCAGCTGTGAAGTTAATACAACTTGAGTTATGTTCCAAAGAAACCTTGAAATTCAAAAATTAACAACGGGACATAATTCCAAATTCATGGTACTACACTTCTCCACAATGATATCTGCCTACCTCTGAAGTCTCACATTGATACCTTTTATTATTTTCAAGTTATGCTCCGGACAAAATTTAAGTATGAAAAATAACAAAGGGAAATAACTCCTAAATTAAAGTACTGAAAGTTATGATTCTTGTACACCACTTTTCTCCCTACTGTCATCTATCAATCTGCGAAGATTTATGTTTATATCTCATGTAGTTTTCAATTTACGCTCTGGACAAAATTTAAGTAAGAAAAATAACAAAGGGCAATAACTCCTTAACTATGTAACCAACAGTTATGGTTCTTTGCACTGCACTCCTCCTGAATGTGATCTATGCACCTATAAAGTATCATTTTTACAGCTCTAATAGTTTTCGAGTTATGCTTCAGACAAAATGTAAGCAAGTAAAATATCAAAGGGAAATAACTCCTAAATTACAGCACTGAAAGTTATGGTTCTTGTACACTGCACTGCTCCTAATTGTCATCTATCATCCAGTAAAGTTTCATGTTTATATCTCATGTAGTGTTCAAGTTACGCGCTGGACAAAATCTAAGTAAGAAAAATAACAAAGGGCAATATTTCCTAAATTATGCAAACAAGAGTTAAGGTTCTTGTGCACTGCACTTCTCCTTGATGAGATCTATCCACCTGTGAAGTTTCATGTTTACACCTCTAATAGTTTTTGAGTTATGCTCCGCCACAAGAAAGTGGGAAAGAAGGATGGAATGATGGACAGCAACTATTACCATATCCCCTGCCGCCTTTCGGCGGGGGATAAAAAAGAAAAATTGCTGGTAACCAGACTTCTTTTCTGAAAGTGTTTTCTACCTTAGAGCAATGCACCTATTATCGGCCCCCAATAAATGCGAGGATGAGGGTAAATTCCGCCATCATACAGTATCACTACTTCACTCAGTAAACCATTTTCTGGTGTATGATAATATCGACACAGCAAGGTAATTGAAGGCATGAGAAAAAAATTTAGGAAGTGTTTCAGTTATCGACCCATTCCAAAATTATCGACCCCCTTGGACTTTTTTGAAGCAAACTCAGCCTTGCATTATTTAAAATTAACTTTGTTAGCATAATACCAGGAATAAATATAAAACAATGGTGGTTTGTTTCAAAAATGTGATTAATCAGGATTCAGAATGTGACTTATTATGGTGGCATATTTCTGCCGCGAGATACGAGATAGCTATCATGATAATTTTAGAAAACTATCGTGGTAAAACAAAGTTTCCTGGAAATATTATCTAGATAATAAAATTCTTCACGATAAAAATATCGCGATAATTCTACCTGTTATCATGATTTTTTTTGCTTTCGTGCCCATAACTGACATTCACGGTATCTATAATTGGATACGGTTTCGGAACATCTTCGTCTACAACCTTATGAATTCTCCTTTTCCCTGAATGGTTTTAAAGTGTTCGTAGGAGGCATTTCGAGTCGTCTTTGTGATTTTACAGACTTCTGTTCATTTCGAGTCTTGTCAAAATTTACCAATTAAGCTACAGTTATTTATTATTCGAACTTTTACTTACTGCAATCTTGTGAAGTCAAAAACTACCGAGTTCATCCAAATGATAAATTTTCTATTTATAGATATCGAGAAACAGGTAGAACTATCACGATAATTTTATCTTGCATGTCAGCTTCGTGCACGATTGAGAAATTTTGCGTTAAAATATTAAGTTTATCGTGATATTTTTTTCAGGAAACTTTTCACTATCTCGATAAAATTTCCAGGAAACTTTAATTTATCGCGATAGTTTTGTAAAATTATCATGATAGCTATCTCGTATCTCGTGGCAGAAATATGCCACCATAACTTATGCTACCTTTCTTTACCAATCTGGGAATAACATAAGTTCTCAATGTAAAATGAATATGGAATGAATACATCGAACATATGTTGTTGTTTCTACAGAAATAGTCTGGTAAGTGGTTTATGTATAATATTCTATTTATAATAAAACATGCACCCGCTCTGCCCATTACCGCACAGTCTAGTCGCAATTGGACAAACAAACTGTATATTCTTCCAACCCTCTTCATCCCAAAACACAAAGTCGAGGCTGTCTGCACATTCTATATGTCATCCAGTTAGACAGGACTCCCATGTTATCTACTCGGACATATGCCCGGAGGATTTAATGCATATTTGACAGACCTAAGACTCCTCTTCGGAATCGTCAGAGTCTGCGTCCACATAAGTATATCATCACGCTCGAACTTGGTATACCATGGACGTAATTTGTGGATAATGAAATGGAGATGACAACGATTTTACCACTTAAACCATTCCATTTAGTTTTAGTCCATTGTGAATATTAGTCATATTCTACAAACACTCGAGGTTTTATATTAGGAATATATGTGCTTTTATGACATGAAGAAAATCTATCGGAAAAGGAGTCGATGATAGAAAAACTCCAATGTTTTGTCTCTTTTAATCAACCTCCTCTCCAAATTTTTGTTGTGAATTTATTTGCACAATTTAGCAAATAAAAATAGTCTTATGTCCTTTAAAATGGAAAATTATGCATATACAATGACTTATTTGTATTTTGAAATCAAATCGATAGTGAAAACAGGTACTCCCCATGTTTGCGCCGATTATTCTTGACGAAAATTTTGTGACCACTAAAAACACCAGTTGATTTTTCAGAAGGGTGATATCTTGTGACGCAAATAGTTACGTCATAATAATATCTTTGTGTCATTTTGTTTTAACAACCAAAAAGACTAATTAATGGATTTAAAGTAAAGGATCAATGATAGAAGGGGGTCGGTAATGCATGCATTTACTCTATCAAAAATTAACTTGATTTAAGCCACTTGTGATCTGTTGTTTGCAAATGTTTTCAATTTAGATAGGTCTGAAGTTTTGTCGTCAAGTAAAGAGATGAATCACAATGGGGCATACAGTGTTGTGCCTAGGCCGTGCCATCGTGGGATTCCCGCAATGTTTTTTTTGAAAATGTCCCCCAAAAAATGCAAAAGTGCAGCCTGTGAATCGTATATCGGGCGGATTCTAGTTCTCAATTTTTTTACTTTACATTGTCCGATACATGTATGCAATACAATACTCCATTCTTTTCTCTTCTATAGTGGATTAGTGAATCATAGACTGTGTCTTGATTTTTTCAAGTAGCTGTTGCGTACTGTTGAGCATTACATTGGTGACCAGTCTGTAAGAGTATGTAAAATTACAAGACTGTGTCTCTATTTTATCAAATTATTGTCGCGTAGCATCTAATAGTTTGTTAAGCAGTCTGTATCCGTCTGGTGTATGAACGTCGTCAGTTATGAATTTCCTAACATCGGAAAGTAAAGTAGGTAAATAGACTAATAACAGCAGCAATAACGTAAGAATCTTTTAAATCTAAATCCAAACAGAAAAATAGGAAATTTCAGGAGTGGCTGGGCAAATTCACATGGTTACGAGTGAATGATTCTTTTGGGTATATGACAAGTTTCTTGCGAGTCTGCTTTGAAACTTTCAAAACCATTTGTTTATAACAAGGGTTGTAGTAATATGCATACAAGTACACTTTACAGGCATGAAGTCAACTTTATTTGAAGTGGTCTTGCCCCCTCTGTTTTACAGAATGTCTGCTAAAATGTTACTCAGGGGAACACTGGTGTCCCCGAATATTTTTGCCCTAGGAACAAATTTCTTCTTCTGCTATCATGTTTTTATGTATTTATGTATCAAGGCTCTAAATTTTGTTAATATCTCTCTCACAATTTTCTTCCAAAATCAGTTTCTAAACAAAAATGTGGCAAGATAGAAAATTTGCGGATAATGAACAATTTCTTCTTTTGCTAACATGTTTTCAAATGCTTCATGTATTGCACATAATAATTATGTTAATTTTCTTCAGGTCATCTGCTGTAAATTTGTAATGATAAATAGAGTACTATAGTACCCCACCAGTGGCATTGGTCAAACAGACAGAACAGGCCGACATAAATGTGATCAACCACACAACAAAATTACGGACACTTACATGTAATTGCAAAATTTTGTCATTTAAAGTTGCAGGTATATAATAAAAGGAACAATGTGTTGTAGAAACTTTCCTGGTGCTTGTATTTGCTCTTTGCTGCATAAGAAAATTTTGACATCTCGCTTGACCTTCAGTCTTGCCCAGTATCAAATTTCCTCACATTGCTATAATTAACTACAAGCACCAGGAAAGTTACTACAACATAATAGTCAGTGTTGATTTTTTGCTAACCATAACATTTTTTGACAAATAGCCAAAATGAATACAAAACTGCCAATTTGTCGGAAAATGTTATAAGGTATTTTATCTCATAAAACCTCCCCCGGCAGTGTATTAAACCCATGATTTATTTTTGATAGTACACTAGTGCATTACCATTTTCTGGGTCCCGGTTCGATTTTCAGTCATGAGCACATGAGGCTTGAGAACCAACCGAAGTATGTGCCGGAATTTGTGCTACTACGCCATTTCGTGGAAAAATGACATCATTGTTGCTAAGGTGTATGCACGTGGATAGTTTTTGATTTTCACATTTAGTAAAAACTAAGAAATGCAGCGAAAGCTTTTTAAAAGCAACAAAATAGCTGAGTAAGTTGCACTTACCCCCTCTAGATACTGTTTTATTCTACTTTCGTTGTAAATGTCATGGAGCTATTTTCTTTTTTATATACACATTTGAAACCAAACTACAACTCTAAACATAGACCCCTGAACAGTATATAGACAAAAAGTGATGATGCAGGATATTTTTTGTGTGTCATTTGTTTTATATGATAAATAGAGTTTCACATTTGTGTTTATGTATTATCATTTATAATTATTAAACTTGTTGACTAAAATGCATTTGACGCTCTCCAACGCTCACATCACACAATTTTAGTCAACTCATTTGATAAAAATGATAATAATTAAACACTCAAGTAAGATCCTCTATAAATTAAACAATTAACTCCTTACCAAACAACAGAATTTTGAACGTGTAAATGCTGATTTGCAGGCGACAATTCAAATGTGGCTAAAATGACCAAAATTGTCTTCAAATTACACAAAAACCCAATTATTGCAGCATACGTCAGAATTTTGTGATTAAAATCTGTAATTTCGGTCAAATCATGTTCTCTGTGTTTTAAATTCATAGTGAAACAATGGATCCTCTGACTTTGATGAGAAATTAACAGAAATTTCAAATTAATGATACGCTATCTATGTTTCAATAAAACCCTTAACCCACAAAATTGCTTATTTTATCAGAGAAAATCAGGACATTATTTGACCCTCAAAAAAATCTAGCGCAAAGATTTTTCTCAGAAATATACTTGATTATATCCTTTATCAAAAATGCAAAAAGAAAAGATAGGTTGCCAGGCTACTTTTCCCAATATTCGAACTCAATTACCTCCCTTGGAACAAAGAAAGTGACACAAAACACCCAAGATTTCAAATTACTTAGTAAGATGTATTATTTCTAGCACTAAATCATGTTTTTTTCACAATAAAGATTGTACTCTGTCAACCCTTTCCTTGATATAGTCTCGATTTAACATTGGTATGGGACGGCTTTGGAAAACATTTTGGTAAAAGGGGTAATTGTTCATTACAAGCAATTGTTCCTTTCCCCACAGCCTTTTCTGCACAAACGGTTTTTTTACTCTCATTTAAACGTTGTTTAATTTGTCGTCTGCAGCTTCTTTCAATTTTGAAGTTCCAATTTAATTCATTTAGGAAAGGGTTGATACCAAATACATATGGTATATTTTAATAGATGGGAGAATGGAAGAACAATACAAGTAGAACTGTCCAGAATTACTCAAAGGCATAGATTACTTACGAACCTTATAGCAAAATGAATCAAACGATCCTGATTTCTATCAATACCCAGGAAAGAGGGTTAGAAAACGTTGAAAAGGAGAAAATACTTGTAACTTTCTCTTTTTACCACACTAAACTTACTATCCGGATAAGTAATGTCCGACAAATGTATATGTTCCGTTTTCACTGTTTAGAAATGATTTACACCTTCATAAACTGATCTTTAAAGAAAAAAATGTATCTACCACTACTTTCTCCACGTCTTGCAGCAAAAATCAGTAGTCCAATAATAGTACTACAATCAGACAAAGTTATGCACTAGAAAACAGACAAGCGAAGAGACATGCGCAAAAATGTTGCGCACTGACAACCCGATCAAACGTCGTTAATATAAGTTTGTTCAGGTTTAGATAGCGTCTCATATATTACATTCGTTGGGGACATAGTCACCCAGCATCTAAACTCTTAGCTGCCGAATAAATGAAATAAACTTTTATGATGACTTGAATTCGTTTGCAGCCCATCATAGTGAGGCTTTTTGGTCATGATTTAGAATGCAGATGGCATAAATCCAAGATCAGATTGCATGTACTGTGCAGTCTGATCTTAATCTGTACTGTTCTCAAAAGACATTGAATTCACTGATGGCAGTCAAACAGGTGAATTTATTTGTTTCTAAATGTCAAAATCAGAGACTTTCTGTCTTAATCAGTTAGATGGCTAATTTTGAACTTCAGCCGCTGAAATATACACTATCTTGAGCTCTATTTGCGCACAATTTCTTACCCCAAAACAAGTACGATTTGTGTTACGTTGTTTCTAGTTTGACTCTTTACAATCCTGAGTTTTAAGAACCCTGAGGAATAAATCTTTTGAAAACATTATTGGAAAGGAGATAATGCTGATTACCAGCATCTTTCTCCATTTCCCACTATAATGTCCTGCTATTTAACCCTTAACCCTTTATTAGATGACAAAATTTTAGCCTTGTCCAATTTGAAAGCATTTGCAGACGACAATTTCATTGTGGCTCAAATGGTGCAATTAACCTTTAATAGAGTAGAAAACATTGTGGGAAAAGAAAATACTGGTTACCAGCATTTTCTTTTCACACAATGTTTTCAAAAGGCTTCTTTTTCAGGGTCTTTATAAGTCGTGATTGTGTGGTAAAGGGTTAAAATGCTGAATTAATGAAATGGCCCATTTTGATAGGACAAACATCAAAAAATATTATATCAAAGTTGTTTTGCCCAGACTACGTAACAAAGTAGCGGACAGTGTAGATCCAAGATCGGAATGTGCAGTCTGATCTTGATCTATGCTGTTGGCAAAAAAAATTTAAGTGGGTTCCAACACTTTGTGGGTTAAGGGCAGAATCTCATCAAAAGTGTCACATTCAATTTGTCACCTGTACATATATACTTTCAAATCAGGCAAGTCTAAATTTTTGTTGTTTGGTAAGTCTTGAAGTTTCGAAAATGCTGTAAACTGTATATAATAAGAGGATGGTAAAATAAAAAATAGTAGAGAGGAGACAGGTGGCTGACATTGCTGGAAGATTTTTGCTCAGATTATTTTTCAAATAAAGAATTGCAAGAAGCTTGTGCAATCTATCATTCATATTGTTATTTCATTTATAGAGTAGACTCTATAGTAATCTGGTGGTTTGTATGATTTTAAGTCTCCAGATGATGCAGTGATAAAGAAATTGTTGAGTTAGGGTAAACTATCAAACTAAAATCGTGCCCACCCCTTTTCTCCAGAGCTTCTAGGTCGGTACTCACCAACCTTTCTGTAAAACATTCTTAGACTTATTCTCCAGAATTTTCTAAATTTGAAAATAACACATCTGACTGGCTAAACCATTTGGTTTAGCAAATCAGATGTTGTCTTACTTTTAAATTAAGAAAGTCTTGAAGAATGAGACCAAGAAAATTCTTAAGAATGGTTGGTGAATATAGACCCTGGTCTGACTTAAAAATGTTTGATGCATATGTACACTTTGATGAGCCATTAATTATTGGGGAGCAGAGGTTTCAAATCTTGGTCTGGGTCACAGCAGGGTTTCAAAGGTCAAATTTACTTGATCTTTTATGGCATCATGTCTTTTGAACTGCAAGTCCATTTTTAAAAATATAGCAAACATTTGTCAAGATGTGGATTGGAGGTTTCAATTGCCAAATCTAAAGGTCACAGCAGAAATTTGAAAGGGCACAAATAGAATTTCGGTTGCTCCATTTCTCTTGAATCCCATGTCAAAGTTTGAAAATAATTCATACCCATCACATTGATGAGAAAACCTGCAAGGGGGGGGGGGGGGGTTACACATACAACATGCAGAGGGTCAAGGTCACATGGAGGGGTTAGGGGTCGCATGCACCTGTTCTTTTGTAATTACATACATTTATTCTAATATTAAGGACCCTGAAGAAACCTATGATTACCAACAATTGTTTCTTTTCCAACAATATTTCTAACACTTTTACCTTTACCGCATGATCCCTACTTTTTATGATCCTGGAGGAGAAGGCTTTTGAAAACACTGTGGGAAAAGGAGAAAATGCAGGTGACCAGCATTTTCTCTTTTTCCCACAATGTTTTTTATGCTCTGAAAGACAAATTTTATGTTTGAATAATATTAAATTTGTTGTCTGCAAATGCTTTCAATTTGGTTGACGGGTAAAAAGACAAAGCCGTATCCCGTCAATTGAACCACACTGAATTTGTCATCAGCAAATGATTTCAATCTAGACAAGTTTCACACTCTGTCATGGGTAAAGATTTGTACCATAACTTGTACCAGTTATCTATTTCTTTGGAATAGTTTCCTGCTGCACAGTTTTTTTGTTTTAGTAGGGCGGTTTTAGTGTTCAAAGCACACCATTCTCAAAGCAATGTGTAAGTCTAGTTCATTCTCTCTCCTTTTTCTTTCATAGCTTAATCTGGAAAAAATGTAGAAGATGGCAAAAGGATCATAATTTTATTTACTTTAATATTTACAAACCAATTATACAAAATCAGTAATACACCGCTCAGGAAATGTATATTAACCAATTAGCACACAATCCATAATTCATTACAATCCCGAGGAAGAAACCTTTTGAAAACACTGTGGGTAAACCAAAAAATGTTGGTAACCAGCGTTTTCTCCTTTTCCCACAATGTTTTCTACCCTGTGAAAGACAAATTTCATCAAATTTAAATGGTGGTATGCAAATGCTTTTAGTTTGGACACGTTTAGGATTTTGTGGTGTCGTAATGAGTTAACAATGCATCTACTATATTTGTGTAACAACAGTACCCAAAGATACAAATCACTCACATGTTCAACTGCATAAAGTCTTATTGTTCTTGGACTGTTTGTTCAATTAACCCTTTACCAAACAGTTCCGTGAAGCGACCCTAAAGAAGATCGCTTTAGAATAAACACTTTGGTAATGAGTTGAATCTCTGGTAGAAAGGTGCAAATGCAGTATTTTGTATGTGGGTACCATTTGCGTATGTAAGTATTTGGGTCACTTTGGAAAACGTCAGGAATAAAACGTGAATAAGGTTAATTAAACACACATATATATTTTTATTATTATCGGAGTCATCTGCTGCCAAAATTGATTCAGAAGATACTAAGAAAGTATATTTTTCCTGTTTCAGATTGGTAAAGGCTTATATGTAGGTATATCAAGCACAATCTCCATGTCTGGTGTACATCTGAAATACATGAATAGATACAATGGAACATTGAAACCCTCACCAAACAATTCTTTCTTTTTACTACCTTGAGAAAGAGGGCTTTTGAAAGTGCTTTAAATTTGGACAAGTGTACATTTTTGTCGTGTAATAAACAATTTGCAACATTTTATGGTGCATAATTTAAAAAAAAAAAAAAAAAAAAAGTAAAACCCCTATGGCCTATAAAATCATTGAGATAACTATGAAACTGCATTTTACTACCATTTGCTACTTTGCCACACAGTTCATATCACCATCCATTATCCTTTTGGCTTTATGTTTTCAGAAAAGGCCAAGTCTGTTGTAATGAAAGCAAAGTACAACACTCAAACAAGTGTTTTCTTTTTCAACACATAGTTTTAGGAAAGATCTTCGAAAAAATAAACAGGATGTTTTGTATGAGAGGGTTATCTGTAAACCAGATCCCAAATGGTCACCATACTTTTCCCTCAAACAAATATTTTCTTTTTTCCCGTGTTATTTTTGATTTTCTATTAGAATTTCAGAAAATATCTGTGAAAAAATACACAGGGATAATTTGTATCTGTTATCTGTAAACTTGATTCAAAATGGTTGCCATACTTACTTTTCCTTATACAAAAAGAATTCTGGGAACATCTGCTGTCTGATGTTGGTTTTGGGGTCTCTTAGTAGTCCCTTGACCATTTGTTCCAATTCCATATTAACTTTTTCTAGCTGCTCTTGTTCCTTTTTGTGTAATTCTATTTCCTTAAAAAAAAAGAGAGAAATATTAGCCCTTTTAGACTAGAATTATGCAGAAGAGTTCAATGATATTGCCTTTTTTTTTAGCTCCACTGGCCGGAGGCCAGCGGGCTTATGTCATGGCCTGGTGTCCGTCGTGCGTCCGTAATTTTGGACAGCAGGACCTGGTAGTCTGCAAAAAATCACAATAGCTGAACTTGAGCATTTTACTAAATGGTGACCCTAAAAAAATGCCAGCCCTATGACGTTCCATAACCCTGTCCAAAAGAAATTCACAATGAATTTTCAAGATAAACTGAAGGTTTTTGACATGATAGGAAACTTAGTGGGAAAATGTGTAAATAGTGGTTACCAGTATTTTGTCCTTCTCCCACAAAGGATAATTAAAACATGAGATAGTCTGGTTAAGGGTTTTAACCTGATTTATGACTCAACAAAATAGGATTGAGTTGATAACATATCAGCCATGCTCTTGCAAAAGGGGGTTTAACACAACTCTGCGATGCATTATAACAATCAAGACTTAGTTATTACATAATTATGAGTTCATAAAATCACACTGAGGTATAGTAGTCCTTGGACGAGCAGAAAATGTACAAATAGCAAAAAGTTCTGACCCATGTCAGCTTCCGCAGATGGTGTAGACTGACATGGGTCAATACTTTTAGCAGATGCATTTTCACTGAGGATGGCTCAGATAAGATGAGTGCTTGCCACATAACACAAGAGCATCTCATGTAGTTACCAAAGCTCAGCTGCAGTTGCTTTAACAATATGCATGTATAAGGTCTGTTTGATTTCAAGCAACAATACTACTTTATCTTTTAGAAAATATTCCTGAGTTTTAAAGACCCTATGGAAGAAAACTTGAAAACATAGTTGAAAAAGGAGAAAATGCTGGTAACCAGACTTCTTTTCTGAAAATGTTTTCTACGCTAGAGCAATGCACCTATTATCGACCCATTTGTGCAGTAAGTGTGTGGACGACGGTAAATTCTGCCATCATACAGTATGACTACTTCACTCAGTAAACCATTTTCCGGTGTATGATAATATCGACACGGCATGTTTCAGGACAGTGTACCAACGTAAATGATGGCATGAGAAAAAGATGAGGAAGTGTTTCAGTTATCGACCCCCTTGGACTTTTTTTAAGCAAAAGCAGCCTTGCATTATTTAAAATTAACCTTGTTTAGCGTAATACCAGGAATAAACATAAAACAATGGTACATGCAGTTTGTTTCAAAAATACAATTTCCGAGGATTCAGAATGTGACTTATGCTACCTTTCTTCAACGATATGGGAAAAACATAAGTTCTCAATGTAAAATGAATATGGAATGAATACATCAACCATGTGTTATTGTTTCTACAGAAATAGTCAGGTAAGTGGTTTATGTATAATATTCTATTTATAATAAAATGCGCACCTTCCTGCCAATTGATGCCCCGTCTCAGGGTTACCTTGTTTGCTTTTTGAAAGACCAAAGTAAACTTGACCTTAAAGTATATATCCAATGACAAACATATCAGAAAATGTCACTTTTTGTGCAACATACATGATGCAGATGATGACTGGGCTATTACAATACCACAATATTAACTTCGAAATGGGCAGAGCTAAACACCATCACATGACCTCCTAACAATTTTTTCTTGCAGCTTTTTTTAAGAAAATTGTGGCAAAAGAGAAAATTTGCTAAAAAATTTCTTCTTCTGCTACCATGTTTTTGTATGTATTTATGTATCAAAGCTCTTAATTTTTTATTTGTTTCTCTCACAATTTTCTTCCAAAATCAGTTTCTAAACAAAAATGTGGCATGATAGAAAAATTGAAGGTAACAAATAATTTCATCTTTTGCTACCATGTTTTCAAATGCTTTCATGTATTGAACATACTAATTATGTTAATTTTCTTCAGTTCATCTGCTGAAAATTTGTAATGATAAATAAGAGTACTATAGTACCCCACCAGTGGCATTGGTCAAACAGGCAGAACAGGCCGACATAAATGTGATCAACAACACAACAAAATTTAAGACACTTTCATAATGATACAAGTTGCAGACTACAAATTAAATGGAGCTCATGTGACAGGAATTTGACATTGAAAGGGAAGAAAAAAATATGGGAGAAGGAGAAAATGCTGGGTACTAGGTTGTTTGATTAAGGACTAAAAGTATGAGGGACGAGTTCTGGGAGCTTACATTTTATACAAACTTTGTTACAGCTGTGACTAGACCACTGACAAATGATTTTTAAAACATACCTTTTTCATTACCATGTTTTGTAATGCCATATCTTTCAGGCTTGGGTGCATCATTTTGATTGCCTCCTGAAAATCATGGAGAAACAGTTATTGATTCTATTTCTTTTTCAGAGTTGTATCAAAGCCTTAACCATGGCTTTATTCACAAACCACACTACATTAAGTTCTTAAATGACATTCTGAGACAAGCAATCTGATTGGCTGTGACAGATGTCTTGGCTAATCAGATGGCTGGTCTTGAAACTGAAAACTTAGTTTTGATGATTTGTGAATAAGTTCCTCAAATAAAAGTACAATGAAATTACTCTGTAGACATAAAATTTCAGAACAGAACCTTAAATTAAACACATAAATTCCTGAAACAAATTTGCTGCTGACAGCTTAAACATCCCTGTTCAATAGAAATAAACCAAAATGAATCACAGGTTGATACATAAAAACATTGCAATATTTGAAAACATTGTGGCAAAAAGAGAAATAGTTTGTTACAACCATTTTCTGTTTTCTAATTTCGACACAAGGTTTTAAAAGAGGTATGTTACAAGAAGGAAAGTCTCCTGCACAGCCAGCACTTTCTAGGAAATTTGCAGACCCTCTTACACCCTGCCCCCCCCCCCCCCAAAAAAAAAAAAAAAAACCCAAAAAAAAACCAAGAGGGCCAAGCTGGCCCTGGATCGCTCACCTGAATTTTTGAGAGGACCATAACCAATTTTTTTAAAGTATTGAAATTTTGGAAACAAAATCATTATTTTGCCAAGCAATTATGAAAAGATCACCTGTAAAAATCATTTCATAATCTGTCACCACACCTACAATCATCACCACAGCCATGTTTTTGAAGAATCAGAATTCTGCAAATAAATTTTCGGATAGGTCACCCAAAGACCATTTCTTGAACAAGAGCACATGCCCGATAGTGGCTAAAAATATTAAGTTGAACAAGAGCACCTCATGGGGGTGCCAATGATTGGCTGTTGGTTGCTGGATAGTAAGTTAAAATTCCGAGTCGCAAAAGGGGCATAATTTGGACAAAACAATTTTGGAGTTACCCACCCTTGTTGTATGGGTTGCTTTTTTACTAGTGAAGAATTATTCCGAGTTTCAAGTACATGTGTTGAGTGGAAGCTGAGATATAACAAAATGTCAAAGTTTTTGCACAACCACAACAACGCAGATGATGACAACAGGGCTATGTCAATACCTTGATGTTTTCTTTGAAAATAACTAAGCAAAATATGGGGTATAATATAAGGATCATTTCTGTGAAATACTTCAAAATCTGACAAGTGGTTTCAGAGAAGAAAAAACTTCTTCATGTCCATATGGTGCAAATAGCCCCGACCCACAACAGCCATGTTTCTTGATGGATCAAAATTTCGCGAACAAATTTTCAAAAGGGGCACCCAAGGAACATTTCTGTTAAAATTACTTCAAAATCTGACAAGTGGTTTAACAGAAGAAGAATTTCAAAGAATTTCTTTAAGTCTATACAGTGCAAAGACGCCCCTCCCCCCGACCCTGGCCATGTTTTTTGACGGATCAAAATTTCGTGAACATATTTTGAAAAGGGTCACCCAAGGAATATATCTGTGAAACTATTTCAAAATCTGACCAGCAGTTTCAGAGGAGAAGATTTAAAGGGTTTCTTGGAAAATTCTATTTGGTTGCCATGGCAACCAGATTTTTTGATGGAATCAAATTTTGTGAACAATTTTTAAAGAGGACCTCCCAAGGAACATTCCAGCCAAGTTTGGTCCAAATTGGCCCAGTGGTTAAGGAGGAGAAGATGTTTAAAGAATTGTTGACACCGCTGGACGCAAAGAGCCCCCCCCCCGCCATGTTTTTCGACGGATCAAAATTTCGCGAACAAACTTTGAAAAGGGTTACCAAAGGAACATATCTGTGAAATTATTTCAAAATCTGACTAGCGGTTTTCAGAGAAGAAGATTTTTAAAGAATTTCTTAGAAAATTCCATTTGGTTGCCATGGCAACCAGAGTTTTTGATGGAATCAAATTCTGTGAACAAATTTTAAAGAGGACCTCCCAAGGAACGTTCTAGCCAAGTCTGGTCCAAATTGGCCCAGTGGTTTAGGAGGAGAAGATGTTTAAAGAATTGTTAACACCGTTGGACGCAAAGAGCCCCCCACCACCACCACAGCCATGTTTTTAGACGGATCAAAATTTCGCTAACAAATTTTGAAAAGGGTCACCCAAGGAACATATCTGTGAAATTATTTCAAAATCTGACCAGCCGTTTCAGAGAAGAAGTTTTTAAAGGGTTTCTTCAGAAAATTCCATTTGGTTGCCATGGCAACAAGAGTTTTTGATGGAATCAAATTTTGTGAACAGTTTTTAAAGACGACCTCCCAAGGAACATTCCACTCAAGTTTGGTCCAAATCAGCCAAGCGATTTAGGAGGAGAAGATGTTTAAAGAATTGTTGATGCCGCACGAGGGACGATGAACAACGCACGATGGACACAACGTGCCCCTAAAAGCTCCCCTTGAGCACGTTGTGCTCAGGTGAGCTAAAAATATCTTAGAAAAGTCCATTTGGTTGCCATTGCAACCAGAGTTTTTGATAGAATCAAATTCTGTGAACATATTTTAAAGAGGACCTCCAAAGGAACATTCCAACAACGTTTAGTTCTAATTGGCCCAGCGGTTTAGGAGAAGTTGTTTAAAGAATTGTCGACACCACTTGACGCAAGGAGCCCCACCCCCACCCCCACGGCCATGTTTTTCGACGGATCAAAATTTAACGAACACTTTTTTGAAAAAGGTCACCCAAGGAACATTTCTGTGAAATTATTTCAAAATCTGACCATTGTGAAAAATTTTTTAAAGAGGACCTACCAAGGAACATTCCAGCCAAGTTTGGTCCTAATTGGTCCAGTGGTTTAGGAGGAGAAGATGTTTAAAGAATTGTTGACACCACTGGACGCAAAGAGAGCCCCCCCCCACCACTACTACAGCCATGTTTTTCGATGGATCAAAATTTCACGAACAGTTTTTGAAAAGGGTCACCCAAGGAACATATCTGTGAAATTATTTCAAAATCTGACCAGCGGTTTCAGAGCAGAAGATTTATAAAGAATTTCTTGGAAAATTCCATTTGGTTGCCATGGCAACCAGAGTTTTTGATGGAATCAAATTTTGTGAACAAGTTTTAAAGAGGACCTCCCAAGGAACATTCCAGCCAAGTTTGGTCCAAATTGGCCCAGTGGTTTAGAAGAAGAAGATGTTTAAAGAATTGATAACACCGCTGGACGCAAAGAGCCCCCCTCCCCCACCACCACGGCCATGTTTTTCGACAGATCAAAATTTCGCGAACAATTTTTGAAAAGGGTCACCAAAGGGACATTTCTGTGAAATTATTTCAAAATCTGACCAGCGGTTTTAGAAGAGAAGATTTTTAAAGAATTTCTTAGAAAATTCCATTTGGTTGCCATGGCAACCAGAGCTTTTGATGGAATCAAATTCTGTGAACAGTTTTTAAAGACGACCTCCCAAGGAACATTCCACTCAAGTTTGGTCCAAATCAGCCAAGCGGTTTAGGAAGAGAAGATGTTTAAAGAATTGTTGACGACGCATGACGGACGACGGACAATGCACGACGGACACAGCGTTCCCCTAAAAGCTCCCCTTGAGCACGTTGTGCTCAGGTGAGCTAAAAATATTTTAGAAAAGTCCATTTGGTTGCCATTGCAACCAGAGTTTTTGATAGAATCAAATTCTGTGAACATATTTTAAAGAGGACCTCCAAAGGAACATTCCAGCAAAGTTTGGTTCTAATTGGCCCAGTGGTTTAGGAGGAGAAGTTGTTTAAAGAATTCTTGACACCGCAAGATGCAAAGAGCCCCCCCCCCCCCCACCACCACCACTGCCATGTTTTTCGACGGATCAAAATTTAACGAACAATTTTTCAAAAGGGTCACCCAAGGAACATTACTGTGAAATTCTTTCAAAATCTGACCAGCGGTTTCAGAGGAGAAGAATGCGAACAGCACCCCCAACTGCTGCCATGTTTTTCGACAGATCAAAATTTCGTGAACAATTTTTGAAAAGGGTCACCCAAGGAACATTTCTGTGAAATTATTTCAAAATCTGACCAGTGGTTTCAGAGGAGAAGATTTTTAAAGAATTTCTTAAAAAATTCCATTTGGTTGCCATGGCAACCAGAGTTTTTGATGGAATCAAATTCTCTGAACAATTTTTAAAGAGGACACCCCAAGGAACATTCCACCTAAGTTTTGTCCAAATTGGCCCAGCGGTTTAGGAGGAGAAGATGTTGAAAGAATTGTTGACACCACTTGATGCAAGGACCCCCCCCCCCCCCCCCCATTTTTCAAGGGATCAAAATTTCGCGAACAATTTTTGAAAAAGGTCACCAAAGGAATATTTCTGTGAAATTATTTCAAAATCTGACCATTGATTTCCGAGGAGAAGATTTTTAAAGAATTTCTTAGAAAATTCCATTTGGTTGCCATGGCAACCAGAGTTTTTGATGGAATTAAATTCTGTGAACAGCTTTTAAAGAGGACCTCCCAAGGAACATTCCAGCCAAGTTTGGTCCAAATTGGCCCAGCGGTTTAGGAGAAGAGGATGTTTAAAGAATTGTTGACACTGCTGGACACATAAAGGCCCCCCCCCCCCCCGTCATGTTTTTCGATGGATCAAAATTTCGCGAACAATTTTTGAAAAGGGTCACCAAAGGAACATTTCTGTGAAATTATTTCAAAATCTGACCAGCCGTTTCAGAGGAGAAGATTTTTAAAGAATTTCTTCGAAAACTCCATTTGGTGGCCATGGCAACCAGAATTTTTGATGGAATCAAATTCTGTGAATAATTTTTAAATAGGACCTCCCAAGGAACATTCCAGCCAAGTTTTGTCCAAATTGGCCCAGCGGTTTAGGAGGAGGAGATGTTTAAAGAATTGCTGACGATGGACGACGCACGACGGACACAGGGTGATCCTAAAAGCTCCCCTTGAGCACGTTGTGCTCAGGTGAGCTAAAAAAGGAAACTCACCTCTGTAACTGACTTTGTTATGGTGTTTCGTATTGTCTGTTTCTCTTTTTCATATTTAGCTAACTCAGTTCTTGTTATGTGCTCTAATTCTTCAACATCTTCCTGTACAAGGTAAGTATAAAGACATACAGCTTAACATACAGAGCGTAACACAAGTACAATGTTCAATCTTAGTTATTACCTAAAGAACAATATATAGTGAACAGAAAAAGAAATGCAAGGTAAACACTGTATATGCTAACATGAAAAGTGTTTCATTGTTTGATTCAATAAATTAATTTATTATATATCAGCAAACTCTACACACTGTCAGTTATGGTTCCAAATATGGCACGATGACACACAGAATAAGCAAGCATTGATTTGTGATTTGATTAGTCAAAATGTTATGCTATAATATTACTCTGCCATTCATGAAAACAAAGTTACTACCGTCTACACCATTACTTGTCTCATTTTCAAATAAAATTTCAATACATGTAATTGCAAAATTTTGTCATTCAAAGTTGTAGGTATATAATAAAAGGAATATTGTGTTGTAGAAACTTTCCTGGTGCTTGTATTTGCTCTTTGCTGCGTAAAAAAATTTTGACGTCTCGCTTGACCTTCAGTCTCGCCTGATATCAAATTTCCTCACACTGCTATAATTAACTACACGCACCTGGAAAGTTACTACAACATAATAGTTTTTCTAACCATAACATTTTTTGACGAATAGCCAAAATGAATACAAAACTGCCCATTTGTCGGAAAATGTTATAAAGTATTTTATCTCATAAAACCTCCCCCCGGCAGTGTATTAAATCCATGACTTATTTTTGATAGTACACTAGTGCATTACCATTGTTTGGGTCCCGGTTCGATTTTCAGCGCATGAGGCTTGAGAACCAACCAAAGTATGTGCCTGAATTTGTGCTACTACGCCATTCCGTGGAAAAATGACGTCATTGTTAGTTTAGTTTAAACATATTTATTTTACATCGATTGAGAAACAAGTTCTTACAACTTATACTAATCTCTCTCGATTCTGCTTCCTGGGAACTACACCAGTACTCGCACCGAATTTGTGGGGGCAATGAAAAATCCCAAAGTTGACACCCGCTCCCAGGTATCGAACTCGGGACTTTATGGTTACAAGGCTGACGCTCTACCACACAACCATGGACACCACGTCATTGTTGCTAAGGTGTATGCACATTTGAAACCAAACTACAACTCTAAACATAGACCCCTGAACAGTATATAGGCAAAAAGTGATGATGCCGGATATTTTTTGTCTGTCTTTTGTTTTATGTGATAAATAGAATTTCACATTCGTGTTTATGTATTATCATTTATAATCATCAAACTTGTTGACTAAAATGCGTTTGACGCTCTCCAACGCTCACGTCATACAATTTTAGGCAACTCATTTGATAAAAATGATAATACATAAACACTCAAGTAAGATCCTCTATAAATTAAACAATTAACTCCTTACCAAACAACAGAATTTTGAACATGTAAATGCCAGTTTGCAGGCGACAATTCAAATGTGGCTAAAATGATCAAAATTGTCTTAGAAAGGACAAAAATCATTCTGGGAAAAGGAGAAAATTGGTAACCAGCATTTTCTAATTTTCCCACAATGTTTTCAGAGGCTTTTTTCCTTAGGGTCATGAAAACATGATTGTTTGGTAAAGGGTTGAACACTTCATTTAAGCGTATACAATGTTTATACCCTGTGCTTCTTTTTCCATTAAGTATTGTACATATAATTCCAAGACTGCTTTTGGTAAGAATATCTCTCAGAATAATGGACAGAATATGAGGAGTAATAAAATCATGAAGTGACATAACTTTTATAGTGATACAAGCTTTTTTCCAAAATTTTTTTTCCAACAACACTTTGATACACATTTTATATTCCAAGTACAATGATGCAAACCTCCTGGCCAAAAAAGCAATGTTAGGTCATGCTGAGCAGGAAAAAAGGAAAATGGTGTGGTCAAAATAATTTTCTCACAGTTAAATGCAATACTTTTTGAAACACTCTCCTTTAGGCCATATGTATATTATTCCTCTACAAACCCACTTGTCAAAGAACACCAGTTATAATAAATTTCTGCGGTAAAACATAGAGCTGCATCATTTCTTATTTTTTCAGACAAGGAAATCCGAGTTGTTCAGCAACGTGTTTAATGGCCTTGAAGACTTGTCCATTATTGCCAGGCAAATGTTATGCACAGTTCCACTGGATGATTTAACTCTTTACCACATGACAAAATTTTAGACTTGTCCAACTTCAAAGCATTCGAGAAAACATATGAAAGGTGAGTAAAATGATGAAACTTGCCCTTAATCACCCTGGAGAGACCTTACGTTCTTGCTCAAGATCAATGTTACTGCTCCTGTCAATTGAACGTACCTGCTCCAGGTAAAGACATGGCTGCGCCCTAGAATTTTGCTAGGTAAGCACCAAAACATGCTTCTTTGACAATCAGATGAATAGATAGGCAGTAGACGGTTGTCGCACGGAATGTCTGGGATGTCAGTGCATATTTCTGTATTGTTCTTTTGGTGGTTGGTTGTTTGTTGAAGACGTTTAATCCGACAATTTTCCGTCAGCGACTATGATTTCTTGAAAATCAACATGCGGAAGTCAGCAAAAGCTTTGTTAAACATACAAACACGGTATTCTGAAGTTTGTGCTCTGCCAAGTGATTTCTATACGCTTTATTCACCACAGTATTAAACAAAAAATATACAATGTTCATTATCGAGGAACTTTCTATCATTTTTTATAGGCAACGCTCCACGCTCCAAAACTCAGTAAGACGATCCAGCTCCTGAGTTGAAACAGAGTACGATATTATAAGCGACTGTCAACGAGTTTAATCAAACAACTGGTCTTTTTGATCAATATGTATAACCGTCTGTCCGTCTTTCGGTCTTTCTGTCAGTCAGGTTTCTTGTCCTGATTTTTGATGCTTTTGAAATGAAATGTCATTATATACATGAAGAGCTTGATGACAGACAGAATCATGCACAAGGTCCATAACTATTGTAACTATCATGCACAAAATCAATAACTATTATTTATAACTATCATCTTCAATATCGTCATCACAAGACTCCTCTTCGTTAACGTAATTGGATAATAATTATCATCAACGAACAACCAACCATATGCCTTGTCAGCTGCACACCTAAAAGCATCTAGTTACATCTAATACTGGTATGATTTAAATATGTATAGATTGTTTTTTCACTTTTCACACCTTTGCAAAACAGTAGACCCTAATTAGACCTTAAAGTAGCTTACAAATGTCGAATGACGAATTTGTTTCAAATTAACAAGCCATCTTTTTGTGAAATACACTATATATATTCATAGTTTATGATTTTTTGCACGAAAACAGATCTGGTAATCAATCTTTTGGCACCAGAAAACGACATAGGCAAATAATGCAGTCCCAGATCAGCTGCTATCGAATCTGGCGGTGCCTGATCATGAGATTTCACTATTTGTGTGTAGTGTTACTATAGATAAGGGGTAAAAAATGAATTTATGTGATTATCTACGGCAGGTTTTTAAAGGTATTTTTATATTTTGATACTGAAAGAAACCATGTCGCAGACGACTTTTTTTTTAAATTTGACACCAAAAGGGTTAATACTTTGTACATTTAAAACGCTCACTTACAAATCATGTATAGTTTATTTTCAGATAAAATGTGAAAACGATGGGGAAAAGGAAGAAGACAAATCTTTGGCTTAATAAGCCAAAAAGGCCACCAAAGACATTTTGTACTCAAATAAGAAAAATCAAGTTGCAGAAAACAGTTTAAAAAGTAACTAAATTGAAAGATACTTATCTTTTTGGATAGAATACAATGTGAAAAAAGGAAAAAAATGCCCAATGTTTTGCTTAGTATTCTACATCAATTTATTTAAATTAGGAAATATTTGAAAAGGGTTAAAATATACAGGTTTTACAGTAGGCTGTGTAAAATATGTTCACTGACCACAACACCAAATAAGGATGACAATGTAATCTTAGAGATGTGGCTAGGCCACAGCGTTGAACACTGCACTTGCTCTTTTGCTGTGTATTATATTCCTGTATAATTTACTAACACATAAACCGATGTCTATAGATGTTCAGCTGATTTGGAATATATAGTTGGTCGTTCATAATGATAATTATTGCTATTATCAATGATGACGAACCTATGACTGTGACCACGATAATCAATATAGAATCTTGACCAAAATGACAAAATTGTTTACTGTAACACGAAGACTTACGCTTACCGTGTTTCAACTCAGGAGCTGGATCGTCGTATTGAATTCAGAAGCATGTTACATTGTAATGCAAAAATGGTACAATATCGCTTTATAATTGCAATGTAATTTTTTTCGGTTTATAGTTGTGAGGAATAATCATTATATAGGTCATCTGACACGGTACACACTTCAGAATACCGAGTATATATGTTTTACAAAGGTTTTTGGAGACTCCAAGTATTGATTTTCCAGAAATCGTAGTCGCCGATGGAAGTTTGTTGGATTAAACGTCTTCAACAAACGATTAATTACCAAAAGAACTACAGATTAACGTGCACTGGCATCCCAGACATTCCGTGCGACAACCTTCAACTGCATATCTATTTATTAACAAGTCAAAAAATTATGTTTTTGTGCATACCTTGCAAAATCTTATGGGCGCAGCCATGTTTTTACCTGGAGCTGGTACGTTCAATTGGCAGGAGCAGTAACGTTGATCTGGAGCAAGAACATAAGGTCTCTCCAGGGTGTTAATTGAGTAGAAAACATTGTGAGAATAGGAGAAAATGCTGGTTACCAGCATTTTCTCCTTTTTCTGTAATGTTTTTAAAAGCTTTCTTTCTCAGGATCCTTAAAACTTGAGTTGTGTGATAAACGGTTAAAGCAAATGTCCTCTTCTCTGGATACTTTTCAAACATCCCTCGTAGGTTCAGTATCACATGGCAAATCTTTATCTATTTTTCTTTTTGATACAATGTCTTCTCAGCTGTTCTTAACATAAGTGTGAATGTGTTTGATGCTCTTTCCTCTAGAAGCCTTCAAATTTGGATAGTCTAAAAACTGCGTACATCTATAAGGAAGAGAGTAAAAGACAAAAAATTGTCTACATCTATAAGGAAGACAGTAAATGACAAAAGATTTACCTCATTTGAAATTTTAAGGGCTTGTATTTCTTTCTGTATGTTAGATATCTTCATTGCTTTCACTGGATATTCTTTGTCCTGAAAAACAAAATTAACCCTTAGGCTGCTAAGTGCAACTCAATGACCTTTTACAAACAGTGTAGATCAATATCAGACTGCACAGAATGTGCAGTCTGATCTTGGATCTATACTGCCCTACTGGGAAATATTTTTCTCCAAGAAAAAAAGGTTTGAAATAGCATTATTCAGGTTTTTACTAGAGGCTTGAAAGTTTCAATTAACTTTTTTAGCAAGAAAAGAGTTGACCTTTAACCAATAAATCCTGTGCTTTAACTCTTTACCAAATAATCCCTGTTTTTTACGACCCAGAGGGAGAAGCCTTCTGAAAACATTGTGGGAAAAGGAGAAAATGCTGGTAACCAGCATTTTGTCCTTTTCCCACAATGTTTTCTACTCTTCTAAAGTCAAGTTTCAATTTTTGATTCACGTTTATTTTGTCGTCTGCAAATGCTTTCAATTTGGACAAGTCTAAAATTTTGTTGTTTGGTAAAGAGTTAACAAGTGTAGGGAGAAAGCCTTTTAACCCTTTACCACACGGCAAAATTTAAGACCTATCCAAATTGAAAGCATTTGCAGATGACAATTTCATAGTGGCTCAAATGACTCAACTTTTCTTTGATAGGGTAGAAAACTTTGTGGGAAAAGGAGAAAATGCTGGTTACCAGCATTTTCTCCTTTTCCCACATTGTTTTCAAAAGGCCTCTTCTTCAGGGGCGTTAAAAGGCATCATTGTGTGATAAAGGGTTAAAAAAGGAGAAGATACTCATAACTACTATTTTCCCCAAATTTTTTCCTAACATAGACAACTCACTTATATTTAGTTTGCAACTGCTTTCATATTTGAAGAGTCAGAAATTTTGTTGTCTGGTAAATGGTTCACTTATCTGCAAAATGAACTCCTTTGACACATACAAATTATTTTACTAAAATGATAACACGAAGGAGAAAAACTTGAAATTTAGAAAAAAGGTTTGTTATTTTTTTTTCATTATTTTCATCCTTTTTTTTTTTTTTTGATTAAATTATCTTGAAAATATTATGGGGAAAAAAGGAGCAGATGCTAGTAATAAGCAAAATGCTTCTTTTCTCACAATGCTTCCAAAACTGAACTGTCTACTGTAAGAGAGCCATGCACTGTGAAAAGGGGGCTTAATGCACCTGCGAAACTATCGACCCATGTCAGCCTGCGCAGTCCACGCAGGCTGCCCTGGGCCAAAACTTTTCACTATTGGTCAATTTCCTGAATGTCCAAGGTCCAGTCTATCTCATGACTGAGTTGGTTGTTTAAAAAAAATGGATATACTGGATCCATTAATATGTGATGGCCTGTTTGGTACCATGGACCACAGAGATACATTAAGTCCCCTTTTGCCAGAGCATGGCTCATGAGTATTTTAAGGCCTAATTGTATGGTAAAGCATTATAGTTTGAATGACATACTCTGATATAACTCTCTATCAAAAAATCTCAAATGAAATGATTTCACCAAATGAAAAATGCTTTTGAAAACATCATGGAAAAGCAAGAAAATGGCAATAACCAGCATTTTCTCTTCTTTCCATGGTGTTTTCTACCCTAAATAGGACAAATCCTATCATTTTAGTCACATTTAATGTTTGCAAATGCTTTTAATATGGACATGACTGCACTTTCATTATCTGGGTCGGAGTTAGTCCCTCTCATTTTCATTGGATGCAAGTTACATATAGGAAATAAAAATTGGTTACTAATCAAAATTTTATTATGACAGAAAAACTTATAAACCCTTAGAGCACAGAATAAACCTAACCCACATTTTCAGTCCTAAATAAGACCCAAATAAGTGCAATTTTCAAGGTTGGTCTTGTCAAGAGTCTCTGAAAAGCAGACAATGCTGATCAAAAATCAGTCGGCATGTTTTGTGCTGTCTGATCTTGATCTACACTGACCACAAACATGGCAATAGTTGTGAAAGGTATTTCAACTCTACCAGACAACAGATTTTTGGGCAAAGGGTTAAAAGTAGGGATTTTGTGGTAAAGTGTTGTAGGCTAACAATATCAATGATAAAATTTAAGAAAAAGAGGGATTTTCTTTGACAGACCTTGTAATTCAATAATACATGAAGTTCATCCTGTTTTACTTTAAGTTTGGCATCTACTTCATCCACTTCATTTTGAAGCTCTGAAAAAAATATTGCAAAAGGATAATTAATACATCAGTGTCACACCAAAAGTAATCACAGATGTAAGATGACTTTTCTAAACAATTCAAACCAACCATCCATTTCACAAAACTTCAACTACCATAACCATATTCTTCCAACAGAACCAGTTGTCTATTACGCTTTACTTTGTGATACATTTTGGACTGGCCCATATCCAAAACATCTGCAGATGATGTAAAATTACATGCAAATGACGGTACATGTGTTTATTTTTGACAAGCAATGAAACAATGTGAGAAATGGATAAAATATATTTTGTCCTGACCCACAATGCTTTCAAAAGGCATTCTTCCTCTGAGTGTTTTAAGTTGAAAAGTCCTAAACTGCCAAAGCAATTAACTGTCCTGTAACGGAAAACGTTCACTTTACACAGGTGCCAAATGCTTGCTTTCTTCAATGAAAATTATAAGTCAAAAGGGGGCATAACTTTTTCAAAAAGATTTTGAAGGTTACCATCCCTTCTGGTGTGGGTTCCCCATTAATTCAGAGAGTTAACATAGATCTCGATGAAGTTTAAAGTTAACCTTTACCACACAATCCCAACCTTTAACAACCATAAGGAACAACCCTAAGGAAAAGGCCTTTTGAAAACATTGTGGGAAAAGGAGAAATATACTGGTAACCAGCATTTTCTCCTTTGCCCACAATGTTTTCCACTCTTCCATAAGCAAATTTCAATTTTTGAGTCACAATTATTTTGTCGTCTGCAAATGCATTCAAATTGGACAATTCTAAAACTTTGTCGTCTGGTAAAGGGTTAATATCTTCAGTTAAAACAGAGATATGAGAACCAGTATAAGTTTCTAAACTATCATATCTATGCAGACACACACACACAAGGGCAGGGCTATGACAAAATCTCAGGTTTTTTTCTTTGAAAAGAGCCCAGCTTAATATAAGCATCTCTTTCAGATTCCACTTTCGTGCATCAACTCTTTACCAAACAACAAAATTTTGGGCAAGTCCAAATTGAAAGTATTTGGACATGAACATGAAATTAGTTGTAATACTAGTATATAATGACAAGTGAAAAATAGTGGTAGAAGAAGAAATTGCTCTTTATGAGTCATGTCTCATTTTGCCACAATGCTTTTAGAAGTTGGATGCTGTAAGATGAAAAAAGTTGATGTATGCATGTTGTAATTTTACAACTCTTAATCAGAAGACAAAACTTGAGACACCACCATTTCGAACCATTTGTAGACATTAAATGAGGCTAAAATAATTAGAATTGTCTTGGAAGGAGTACAAAAAATCATCAGAAAAGGAAAAGATGCTGATTAATAGTATTTTCTCTATGTCCCACAATGTTTTCAACAGTCTTCTTTCTCAGGGTCCTAAAAACATAGCAGTTTGATAAAAGGTTGATTGAATACCATAGTAATACAATCTTTATTTCCCTATCACAGCTTTTGAAAAACTAAGGCTTAAGGGAGCAATCACTACTTTTCCTACAGTAGAACGTTTTCATAAAATTCAATGAGAAACAAAGTATTTTCTTTTCATGCCAATGTTTCTTTTATAAATATGTTTCTTTAACCAAATTTTCGTAGGTTTCATGTAAGTATGCACTATTAGGGGCTTTATCCTTTTGTTAACCTTTCACCGCACAATGCCGACTTTCAACGAACCCAGGAAAGAAGCCTTTTGAAAACATCATAGGAAAAAGAGAAAATGCTGGTAACCAGCATTTTCTCCTTTTCCCACAATGTTTTCTACCCTATAAAAGAAAAATTGCACCATTTGAGGCACATTGAAATTGTCGCTTGCAAATGCTTCCAATTTGGACAAGGCTAAAATTTTGTTGTCTGGTAAAGGGTTAATGCTTTACTTGCAGCATATGCACTATCTAGAACAGCATCTAAGAAGCTACTGATTGTAGGACTTTGACAATGATTTTTTCCCCTAATACTTTTCTTAAAGAAAAGGGTAATTGATTGAGAAAATCATCCATTCTCCAAGATATTTATGACGGATAGAGCTATCTATTGGATAAAAAAGTGTCTGCAAAAATATGTGATCATGTTGACAAATAATTGTAAAAACAAAATATTGTACCATAGCAACCTGTATAATGCCAACCACAGCTTAAATTGATTTTGTGGACAGTATTAGTTGTACGGTCAGGTGGCAGATGACTTGGAACCTTTTTCCAAGCTGTGGCTAATCATATAGCCCCGAGCCGAAGGCAAGGTGGTGACATGATTCGCCTCAGCCGTGAACAAGTTTCCAAGTCCCCGGCCACCTGACTGTACAACAAATGTATTATACTGCAAAGTTTTACCATTTCAATGTGTATTCAGTGAAATTTTCCCGTTTTATGTACTCAGAAATTGAGTACGCTGATGACATAGAATTTCTCTTCTGAATGCCCCAATTCAATGAAAACTGACATCACTGAAAAATGACGTCACTGAAACCTTGGTAAAACATGCAGTTTGGTGGATGAACTTGATGATGTCACTGGGATTGACATTCGTTATATTTTTATTTAAACATGGATTTAAACAACTTCAAGGTAAGTAACTATGCATTTTAATGATTTGTTTTCAAAATGTAAAAGACCATTAGTTACCACAAATCTTTTTAACGTAACAAAGAATGGGTTTTGACACTTCACAATTTGCTTACCTGAGGGATGGCATGTTTTAACCCTGTGTATTTGTTTCAGAATGATAACAAATGATAATACATGTAACTACATGTATATTCTTTTATTTTAAAAAGTAATCAATTCTTTCCGCTTTAATGACAACCATCAAGTGAAAATGGAAATAATATGGTGCAGACTACTCAGTATCTTTGATTTGTGGGCAGCTCCTATCGGTCCCCGCCGCCATTTTGGATGTTGTGTTGAAAGTGTAGTCATGTATCCAGGGCTCCCAAAAGGGCAACTGCTTTTACGTGGATTTTGCCAGTGTACATGACTTGTCTGTACAGGGCATATTATCCAATCAGATCGTGAGAAATTCCTTTGCAGTATAATAATTTTTGTTGATTCTCCTAAATGCAGCCTTTATTTCTATACAGTATATTGTGTAAAGACAAAACTTGGAAAATGCTTTAAAGTATTGGACACTGTAGATCATTGATAAGAATAAAAAGCTGTAATGTCTTCTTTTCTTGACACCAAAACTGATATTTTTCCTATTCATATGATATAGTTGGTTACTAGCATTTTCTGCTTTCCCCACAATGTTTCCAAAAGCTTCCCTTTTCTGGGTTGTTAAAACTTAGGATTGTTTTGTAAAGGGCTAAGAACAATAGTACATGACTTGTTTCTGTTCCAGTCACATGTTTTTTCAGACAAATTTGCTAGTATTGACTACCCTCACTATTTCTAAGTCTGAAATACTGACACCAGATAGCTTAAAACCTTTCCCAAACAACAAAATTCTAGACTTGACCATATTAAAAGGGTTTGCAGATGACCAAAAAAAATGTGACCCAAAAATTAAAAATTTGTTAAGGAAGGGTAGAAAGCATTGTACAAAAAGAAGACAATGCTGGTTACCAGCATTTGTTCCTTTTCCACAATATTTTCAAAAGTCTTGTTTGTTTCGGATCTTTAAAACTTGGGATTATGGTACATCAAAATTTCTGTATTTTTAGCTTTTACCAGACTACACAAGCATTTTGTAGACAACAAATCAGATTGGACTAAAATAATAGTACATACATTATTTTGTCTTTGGAAAGGCAGAGAGGCTTGTTGCAAAGGGAGAAAATGTTGGTTACCAGCATTTTCTACTACTTTTACAATACTCTCAAGAGAACTTCTCTCTCAGGTCGGCAACACAGGTAAAGCATTAAGTTTTTAACACACCATCTCATGTTTAACCAATCCTGCAGAAGAAGCCTTGGTTACCAGCATTTTCTCTTCATGCCACAATGTTTTCTACACTTTCAAAGACAAATTCCTTAATCTGAAATACATATATATCTTATTTGTCATCTACAAGGCAATCAACTTGGAGAAGTATAAAATTTTGTTGTTTACCATATTAACAATAAAAAATACTTTTTTCATTTCCTTAAAACATTTCTCACTTGTCCATGATCTAGCTAGATATATGTCTAATAATATGGCTGTTTCATACATGACCAAGGGACATAAATTAAGACTAGGATCAGCTAGTTTAGTTTGAGCTCATGGTTCATCATTTCTGCTCATTTTGAACAACTGGTCCTACAGTGAAGTGATGTGCCTAGTATCTCTACATGATTGCATGCATGCTAGATTGTGCTCTCTCTCTCTCTCTCTCTCTCTCTCACACACACACACACATAACACACACCATAATACAGGTATTGTGGTTCATAGCTCCAGAGGAGATTTTTCAATAAAGTAAAATGACAGAAACTGGATGACAAATGCCTACAAACTCTGGGTGATGACATTAGTTAATATGGTATATAGGAGCTAAAAATGTATAGGTAGTTTGAGGTTCATAGGGACCCTCTGAATTTTGAAATATCTTAAAAAATGCTTTAGCTATTGTACTGAAATTTTGCATAGTTAACAACATTACCTTTACCAACTCTGGGTGAAATTTTCAGAATTTTTATAACTTAGTTTGACTTTCTTGCATTCAATGCAATGTTAAAAAGTATGAACAAAACAGCCTAAAAACAGTGGGAGGGTTGAAGGCTATTCCGAGTAAAGGGTTTACCTGTTTATGAAAACAATTCTCATGCAAGTACAGTAACTGTGGTCGTCTATTGTTTGAAAAACAGCCATATTGTTAAAAACTTCAACTTTTGAGGCCCTGATCTGGTTTTTTACTTGAATTTTATTTTCATGATTCAATATTGGAGACTTGCACACACTTGTTTACCCTTTGTTTTCTCTTCCACGCCCAACCATAGATGTTTTTTCTGAAACAAAGTCAAACTCTGGCTCATGTGGTATAGCATATAACAATGAAATGAAGAAGAGTGAATTGTATGAACTGATTGAATTCCATAAAGAAGCTCAAAAATATTGTTGTAGATGAATTTTTAGGTCAAAAGGACAGGACACAATGTCTTTAAGACTACCACCCTATGAGTGTGACCATAATAAAACTGAGCTAATTCTAGACAAACTGAAAAAATCATAGTGAAAAACAATTCAAAACAAATCATGAAAGACATTTAAGTCTAAGTGTCAGGTGGTTTGGAACACATATCTCATCATAAGTGGTATAAAAACTTGAAGCCACGCCGAAAATAAAATTTGATGAAATATTGGAGAACAGACCCCATGTATGAAAACATTGGGCAAATCATTTTAGACTTCAAAGTTTAAATAAAACCGACGAGAGCGTTATCTAAGGTAAAGTATAGAACTATATTATTTGTAAAAAAAAAAACAATTTCAGGGCCTCATATTTTACTGAACTGAGGTACTAATGTCATGCATTTGTCCTGTTATGTTTGCTGTTCTGGTAACTGTACGAAACCGTTGGAGAATGTTAAGCTTCAGAGCAAAAATTTAACACTACTGAAATAGGCAAAATGTTCTTTCTTGCAGTAGAAAAATTTTAATTATCACTGTGAGAGTTGGTAAGGTCATTTTAAAAGACCTTGAAAAGTTTCATAAAAAATTGATACAGGATTTTTCAAGACATTTCAAAATTCAGGGGGTCCCAATGAAATGCAAACTACCTATACATGTATATTAGATGAACTGAATAATAGTGCTTTCCCCAAAGTGTGATCATAATCAAAGTGGTTATGGATGTACATAAGAAATAAAATATAATAAAAGAAAAGTTATTTGATATAAAATGAAAATAAAAACTCCATTTAGATAAGAGGTTACCTTTCATAGCTACCAATGAAAAAAAGGTACATACCATGATATGAAATACAGCAAAGGTAAAGCAGAAATGCACTAACAAAAGTATACTGAATTACTACATCAAATGAATCATAATTTATCTACGGAATTATACTTGATTGAAAACTGGTGTAAAAAGGTGCAAATTTACTATCCTCATATAATTTGTAGGATAAGAAAATGGGAAAAAACTGTCCTGAAAAAAGAGATACCAAATAAATGATGCAAATAGACTAACCACGCCCCAATTAACTTTTCACTACTGATAAACTTTCTTGGCATATTCCTAAAAGGCATTTTACTTGTATCTCTTGACCATTCAGGCAACAAGGCCTAATCAATCATTTACCATACATTCCCAAGTTTAAATGACCCTGATAAAGAAGGCTTTTGAAAACACTGTGGGAAAAGGAGAAAATGCTGGTAACCAGCACGTTCTCCATTTCCGACAGCGTTTTACATCCTTTCAAAGACATATTTTAGGGTTCAGTCAAAATTAATTTGTCATCAGCAAACTATTTCAGTATGGACAAGTCTAAAATTTGGCGATTGGGGCTAAGTTGTTTTTCTGGACAGTGAAGATCAAGGTTAGACTTCACAGGGCATGGATCTTAGATATATGCTGTCCCATATTTTGTGAGATATTCTGCTTGAAAAGCTTTGAAATATTTGTGTTTCTGTGTGTCTGCTGGGACTTTTTTTTTTTAATCAGTTTCACTATTCTAAACCTAATATTTCAGTGAATTGGACAGAAAAAATTCAGACTGATAACTCGTATCACATCCTTAGCAGTTTGCAAAGCCTGTCTATGGGTAAAATTGCTGTACATGTTTTGTTATTATCAGTTTTTCATCAGCATAGATAGTATAAATACAATGGATACATAAAAAGCAGGCTTTGTCCAATAATATCAACAGCAACACAGTATTTACAATTATGAGATTGAATTATGTCGCGTATATATAGGCACAATCATGGAAGCAAGCAATACATACCAGTATACATGTACATTTTCTGAATATTACAAATTAAGCCATCATTGTATTGGCCAGTTTCAGACCTTCGGTTGGACAACCCAAAGTAAACCAAGTGCAGTCTGATTCTCCATCTACACTGTCCACTTTGCTTAGATGTTCTTGACAAAAGCTACTTTGAAATTTCAATTATATTTTTGGACTTACTTCTAGACTTAAGATGTCTGTTTACTTGGCACTAAAAGGATTAAAGTGTGCTCACAACTGCAACCTTAGGTCAAAAAAATCTTTTCCATGCATATATTTTCTTTTCCCTAAACAACCTTTGAACATCAAAAATATCAAAATATTTGGGAAAAGGGAAAAAATGGCAATATATAAAGCAGATACAGATTAAATACCAGCCCAAACACAACATGACATACCTTCCAACTTTTTATCAATTTTGGCTCTTGTGGCTTTCAGATCTTCCATGGCCTCTGCATATTCTTTGTTGAAATTGGAATTCAGGATAGAAATCCCACCCTACAGGAAAGTAATGCTATGTTCACATTGTTGCTCTCAATTTTATTTGATACATTTTGTGACATGTAGTGAACAACAATGTGAAACAAAATTAACCCTTTGGCTGCTAAGCGCAAATCAAGGACCTTTTACATACAGTAAAGAGCAATATCAGACTGCACAGAACATGCAGTCTGATCTTCGAACTACACTGTCCAATGAGGAGATATCTTTCCTCCAACATTACCCTAGAGAAAGCAAAATTTGGTGTGAAAGGTTTATTTCACTTATTTAGCAGGATAAGGGTTATCAGACATATGTATATACACATGTACATGTATGTGTCGTAGGCCAGATTGGAATCTAGGCAGGTTCGGAATCTGCCTAGACCAAATTAGAATTCTAATTTTGTCTAGACCAAACTAGATTGTTTTCTAAATTTTTTTTAATCATATTAATCCACATATGTTTACAGCTGAGAGGTATTTTTAATTAAAGCAATTTATTTTTTTTTTCCACAATTGCTCCGTTTTCCACATTTTTTTTTTTAGCTAAAGTGCAGAATATCCAAAATTTATTCTTACTCTAAATTTCTGATTAAAACTTCTTTATTTTGGGGTTTAAGTTAAATAAGATGGTTTATATGTAGTTGCACTATATTCAATGAGAAAATATTCCAATTTGGTCTAGGCAGATTGTGGAGCTGCCTAGTCAAACTGGAATCCTAATTTGGTCTAGACAGAATTCCAGTTTGGTCTAGGCAGATTCCGGATCTGCCTAGATTCCAGTTTGGACTACGACATATGCATGTGTCTACCTCATAACCTCCTGAAACAAAAAATTTGGAGCAAAAAAACTTTAATTACATCCTTGTAAAAACTATAATATTCAACATGAATTAGGTATAATACCTGAATACATGTGAAAACATAGTGAAAAAGGGAGCATTTATTCCTTATGAATGCCACAATGTCTTCAGAAGTGTTTCCAGAAAGAAAACAAACCTGCCTGTAGAAAATACATTGGGGACATCTGATACCTTGTAAACATGAAACTATATGTTCCTTTTTCAAGTAAAGTGAAAAGACAACAAAAGTAAGCTACTTTATTTCATGCTTTTTGGTAGTTAATTGGGAAAAAATAGTGAATTATAAGCCTTGATAATTCATGGTTACAACCAGTGAAATTTACTGTAAATGTTTCCATAACTCTTCAAGTGAAGGCAGAAACAGTAGATCCCACGGACTAGTTACCTAGGTAAACAGTGTGTGTCATTTAGCCAGATGGAAATGTAACATAATTTACACACATTTGCCCTACATTTCTCGCGCTTAACATAATATTGTAACACGTTGTTTTGTGGAAGGGCTAAGCCATGGGGAATTACCAAAAACAACTGTACTTGATTTTGATAAAAGTCCCAACAAAAAGGGGTTAGAAGCACAAAATAAATAGAATATTTGTTTGTTTGTTTTTTCAGTGAAATATCAAAATTTCGTCTCGTAACATTTTCAGTCTTTGCTGCACCACTGATGAAAATATTACCAATGATTTTCACTCAATGAAATAAATTTCAATCTTTCACCGAAATAAAACAAATACCCTCTATGTAATACACTTGAAAATGACATTAAAGAGGAAGCAAACAAAGTTTCTGGATAAGTCTATCCAAAATTAAATGCTTAATTTTATCACTAAATTTATATAGATGACAAAATCTTACCCTGTATTTTTCATACTTCCTCAACAAAGTTTTCACATGGTCTAAGGTATTTTTTTCATTTGATTCAATTTCATCACGTAAAATGATATTTTGTTCAATTCTGAATATGCTGTTAAGAAAAATAATGAAATGGTATCAATAGGTTAATCCCACATTTTACCTACCTTCACTTTGTTGAAAGACAGAGACAGTAGTGGGAGAATAAACAAATGAACAATTTAGTAATGAATAATGAATGAGAGAGGTTCAGTTAAAAAGTTAAGTACACCCATTTTTGTACATGCTATTCTATAACCAACCACAAACTATCAAAAATTAAACAGTGTAATAGATATTTAAAACAAAGAAAAAACACTGATGATTTTTACATTTATTTGGAAACATGACAAGAATAGAAAAAATGGCTTTGACAAGCAATTACTCCTTTTCCCACGATGCTTTTCAAAGCTGTCAGTTACTGGGTCTTAGAAAGTTGTTAATTGTATTGTAACAGCTTAAATTCCATAAAGAAAAATTGTCAGATTATTGGTCACATAAAGAAATTTATAATGTTTGGTACATGTATGTTCATTGCTATGGTATTTATGAAAATACATTTATATTTTGAAAAATCATCATGCTACCAGCTATTTATAGCTATTCTTCATTTGCCACAATGTTTTAAAAAGTAGTCTGCCATAAGACTAATTAAGACATCTTGAGAAAGGATACAGTTGTGCATATCTCTTCTCATATTCATCTAAAGTCTTCTTTCTAGTCTGTATTCTCAACTGAAATGACAAAAAATGGGTAAAGAGCCCTTTATAATGGAAGACATTGTCAAGCAGTCAGAAAGACTTTATTTTCATAAATTTTAGACCACCTGGCCAGAATGACTCTGGCAATACTGGTATTGGACAATGTAGATCTCCAAGATTAGACTGCATGTTCTATTTAGTCTGATTTAGATCTATACAGTATACAAATCCCTATAACTCATGCTAAGCATTTCAAGGATTAGTAACAACAACAACAAAAATGCAACTAAGAATGTTATGCAATAATTATACTTGTATAACTTTACACCACTTTTGCAGTTATGACCCATAATTTTCTGACAATCATAGATAATATCATTGTTGCAATAAATACTGATCCTGTCTCATAATCACTTCCAGAATCATTTTATATAGAAATGGGTATTTAGCATCCTCAAAGAAGTACATGTACTAATAAGCATTGGTTTTTCAAAATCTTTCTTGTCATTATCTGATTAATTCTTTACCAGATGACAAAATTTTACACTTGTCCCACTTGAAAGCATTGGCAGATGACAAATTAAATACCACTAAAATGATTGAATCTGCTTTTGAAAATAGAGAAAACATTGCTGGAAAAGGAGAAAATGCTGGTTACCAGCATTTTCTCCTTTTCCAACGATGTTTTCAAAAGGCCTCTTTCCAAGGCCATCAAAACTCAGGGTTGTGTTATAAAGGGTTCATACTTAGAGTGCCTATGACAACCTAAGTTACTTTTGCACGCAGTGTACTCTAAAGTCAGGCTGTACAGAACTTGCAGTCTAATCTTGAATCAACCCTGTCTTATATTTTGTTGGATATTCTTAGGAAAAAACCTTTGCAAATATCTTGGTGTATTTGGCACTACTACAGTTTACCCTTTGCTATACATGCTCACTTTTGACCTGGCCAAAACTGCTACAATGGATACAAAAGTGAAACATTTTGATTCAAGCAATACAAGCAATTGCTCCTTTCCCCACCAAATTTAACAGCTCACAAACCAAAGAGCATAAAAAGCTGCACTTTTTCCTGTAATGAGTCAGAATCTCAAGACACAAGTTTTACCTCCAGTACTTTGATTCTTTCAGATCTGTCTGCTTCTTCCTCTTGCTGTCTTGCTAGTTCCTTTTTCTCTCTGTAAGTCAACTGACCATGCTTACATGAATCAGCAGAAGCTGCTCTTTTAAGGGCAAGTGCTCTTTCTCTTTCAACTGAAAGTAGAGGTGAGAGGAGAACTTATCTATACATGTATTCAATTCATTCCAAACCGAAAAAAAAAAAAAACTGAAGCAGAACACTTTGAAAACAACGTCATGAGAAATGATCAATACAAGTTAATTTTAATTGCATGACACCTGTTCAAATACTGTGACTTTGGAAGAAATTGTATGTTGAAGTGATTTCTCCTTTTGCCACAGTGCTTTCAAAAGTTACCTGCAGTAAGATGTAAAATTAGATGCAGAAAGTACATTGAATGAATATGTCTTTTGCATGTAAATTACAGTAACTGATAATCAAGCAATACAATGTGTAACTTTTTCTTCAAAAATTATCCTTTCAATTATACACACACGAAAACAGATGAATTTATATGCTAAAATAACATGTACCTTCTTTAACAGTAGGTCGTTTTGTTTTTCTAGTCCATTTATCATAATCTGTAAAGTTAACATCAAACTGTGTCCCTAGCTGTTGCAGAAGCTCATCCTTTTCAAACTGGGATCTATCTATTCTCACTGTGGCACGCTTTCCCCAGCTTGCATTCATCTACAAGTATAAAATGTCTTTCAAACTTTCCAACCCATAGGTTTAAATTCCCTTTAGAGCTTTACCACACAACACAATTTTAGACTTGTCCATATCAAAGCATTTGAGGACCACATATATGTGTAGTTAAATTGGTGTGATTTATATTTGATAGGATGGAAAAGTTGTAGGAAAAGGAGAAAATGTAGTTCACTGGCATTTTCTTTTTTTTTCCCACAATGTTTTCAAATTCTAATTCCTCAGGGTTGTTAAAACCTTGAAAAATTGGGTATAGGTTAATTTACATCATCAATTGCTTTTGCTGATAGTTCAAATTAAAATCAGAATGCACATATCACGCATGAAATATTTACTTTTACTAGTAATAAAAGGATACAAGTACATGTAAGACAATGAGAAGAATCATTGAAAACATTTCTGACTGGGAGAATATTTGTATCTGGATATGGCTCCAATTCTTTTTCTTTTTTTTTTTATAAAATACTTTGAAAAGTAAATAAATTCCCTTCTCCAAATTATATTACAAGTACTCAAATCAAATAAACACTTAATATATTGGTAGTCTGAGCATGCATTTCCCTTAACCCTTTTCCAAACAATCCCGAATTTCAATGACTCTTGGGAAGAAGGCATATGAAAACATTGTAGGAAAGGGAAAAAATGCTTTTAAAAAGTATTTTTTCAAAATGTATTAAACCCTTTCAAAGACAAAGTCCACCATAAAAACCACATTAGTTGTCAGCAGTATATTTTCAAATTTGACTGATCTAAATTTTTGTAGTCAGATAGTAAAAGTTGAGACTTCATCAGTCACTGACTACAAAAAATGTAAATGCAATATTATGACTGCCATGAATTTGCAGCCTTATCTTGATTAACACTGTTCTTAAAAGTTACTGAAGTCGTAAGAGATCATTTGAAAAGCAGCATATAGTATAATTAACCCTTTACCATATAATCCTAAGCTTTAGCAACCCCAAAGAGGAAGGCCTTTGAAAACACTGTGGGAAAAAGAGAAAATGCTGGTAACCAGCATTTTTGTTACCAGCATTTTCTCCTTTTTCCACATTGTTTTCCTCCCTATAACAAGCAAATCTTATCATTTGAGGCACATTTAATTTGTTGTCTGCAACTGCTTGGAATTTGGATGAATCTAAAATTTTGGTCTATCGTAAAGAGTAAAAGTAGCTCTTGCAGATAGTCTAGATCAAAATCAGACATGCACTATGATTTCAAATCAAATATTCTGTGAGACATTCTGACCCAAGAAATACCTTGAAACTTTAATATAATCTTATTCATTTTGTTGAGTGAATGTGTCCTTTTCATTTATGTAAGGCTCAGAGAGTTTATGTTTACCTTCCACCTCTACTAGACAATATACACAGACAGTCATTGCCTTTATCATTGATCAAATATGTTGCTCCTTCCCTTTACCCTGTTAAAAATTTCTTGCTAAACAAAGGAAAATGATAATAACAGAAAACAGGTCTTAAGGAAAATGTGAATTTTACGGGAAAAGAAAAAAAAAATCCATCTGTAGCAATATTGCAAAGTCATTATTAAAAGTGCTGTTTTCCATCAGAATCAAGTTCCCCAAAGAGGCAGTTCTCTGACACAAGTTTTCGAGACAGTTCCCTGACAGATTTGAAGACACTTTTGAAGACAGTTCCCACTTCTGAGAGACTTTTGTTCTATGTCAAATGACCTGTTGCTGGTAGTTATTTTGGTAATTATAGATATTTTTGGATAATTGATGTATTGTAAATTGGATAGCATGTACTTGTGATGAGGAATTTTATATACATTGATGGGCACCTGTACTTTTTCTGTCCTGGGTGAATTACCTACTCATGATCGTCATGCAAATAAGAGACTTTTAAAAAGAATTTTTGCAAGCATGAAAATTCAAATGTCATTTCGTTTCAGCAGCAGTGGAGGTTAATCATTGAAAAGCTTTTTATAATTTGTATTTTATATTTTATTTTTAGAATTCTTTGTGTGTATTTCAGCATTTTTGTGAATAATGTCCATTTCTGAAAGATATCTGATTTTTTGAGCTTGCAGAAACAATTTTTTATTAAATTTAATCTTAGTTTCAATACTTTGTTAGTAATGGCTCAGATGTCCTCAGAAGTATGTAATTAACATAACATTTTGATAACTTTTTTTTTCCTGTATTTAGCAACAAAGACAAGGCACTGCTTATAGACAATTACAGACATTCTCAATGTTATGAATGTATTCATCAATCATGGGTGCAACTGTTTTGAACAATCAATCGTAATATGTCATGTATCCATAAAATTATTTGTTAACCATTTTTTCCGATGGTAATTATCATTTCACAGAGAACAAAGTGTCAGGAAACTGTTTTCAGAAGTGTTGGAACTGTCTTCAAATCTGTCATGGAACTGTCTCGAAACTTGTGTAGGGGAACTGTCTTGTCAGGCAACTGTCTTAATTCCATTTCCATCTTTCTACTAAGCTTTGTTAGTATCATGGTAAGGCCTTTAAAAAAAAAAAACCTGTGTTTTGGGTTTCAGTCCTAGATGCTGTAGGTAGGGTCGGTTGGGAAAAAAAAATTTTTTTCGAATTTTTTTTTTTTTTATACATGGACCATGTAAAGATTTCAAAAATAGAGATTTTAGCTTCCAATTATTGTTTTATACAGAAATTTGTGTAAATTCACTGTTTAAATTAATTATTAAAGATGTAAAGAGAGTTTTAAGTGTCTCTGATCGGACGATGCCAAAATGGCCTTTGTTGTGTCATTGGTTTTCACGTTTTTTTCCAGCGCTCTTTTATGAATGCCAATTAATTTTTGGAAGAGTATTACCTCATAAATTGTCATGAATTTGTCAATTATGGTAGCAGGTAACATTCAAACCTATCACTTTACACCAGATAAGTGGACCAACATCTATATCACGTTTTCATAATTGACTCGCCAGGTTCACGAGCTGTGATAAACAGAGCCGTACACGTTTTTCACATTTGTTACTGAATGTGTTTATTAAAGCCCATTATTCTGCCGTATGCACATGAGCTAGACTATTTCATATGGAGCTTTAGCCGATAATCTCATGTGCCAGATTGACTCTAAGAAAGATAATTTTTGAGCGTCAAAAACGTTCATTTCAACTTTCCAAGCGTCAAAACCCGGAGTCACTGGTCATATGAAAATACTGCACTTTCACTACTCTCTTGTAGCTGTTGACAGCAGGAGGCAAGTTTTAGTCCCAGGGAAGGGACGCTTGAAACCATACAGTGTGATACAATCTTATCGGCTTTTATACCCCTTAATTTGCCCAAACATTGCGATATCAGATAAAGACCCGTGCTTAGTTTCTTTTTTAATTCCTAATTTTTCAATTTTTGTAAATTGGCTACCTCACCAGGTAGCTATCGCATATCATATTGGTTATACAACGAGAACCATCTCAGTTTTTTTTTTTTAATGCAAAACTGGCAGCCTGTTTGATCGTCACTAAATACATATGGATTTGTAGACCGACCAGTTTTGGAGCAGTACTTGTTTTTCGAACCCGAAATGATATCCCACTTTCCTTGCAAACTATAAAGTGAATGATGTCACCATTTTGTGTCAACTGCTTGTTTGAATGTAAATAACGGAGTAACCACTGTTAATTTACGAAATGCAACAAAAGCAGACAGTATGCATGTTTCTAAAGGATAGATCAGTTTTAGTGACAAATTTCTTATTACCATTTTAAACTTGATATGTGCCCAATTTAAATTCTCCGTTTAAAATTCAAGTTTAATCCTGAAAAGTTCCCGACATGTGACATAGTGTAGATGCCAAAAAGTCACATAACCATACTGGAATAATGTGACAAGATTCTGATCTATTTTTAGATCAGACAATTTCGTGACCTATTTTGTTCTGTCACTTATGACTGAACAATTTTTCCAGAACACTCGCTGCTACTGAGAGTACATGTTTCCAACCCTTTTATAAAGACACTCAATATCTTCAGATGCTTTATGAGATAAGTTTTTGAAAAATTCCCAATCTGTCCTCAAAGGTGCATATAAACTGATAGAAGGCACCAAAAGGTCTTAATTTTAGCTATTCAGGTATTCTAGTGCTACTGTAAAGAGAGGGCCAATGGCCGCCTTGACTTTTATCTGTTCCCTTCATTGCGCTTCAGAAACTGAAGACAGTTGACTCAGAACTGGTCATTTATGCTGTTCAAAACAGTTCATTCTCGTGACAGTTAACATTTTAGTTGAGTTTGGTGCACACGATGTTTTTCAGTTCCTTAATACATGTTCATGAACTGTTCTATGGATAGTGAAGGCCACGAAATGAGAGCACGTTTTCCCATGCGCCATTTTCAGCTTCCAGCACAAGATTGAAGGGTGAAATATGTCGTTATCATTGAATATGCATGATTCAAACAGAGATTATGGTTAAAGAGGCACTGAAAATCGATCTTTTAAGCTATCGTGACAGGATGAATACCATAAAACACAGAATCAATGCATGACATCATGGGCGGCAACTAAATCTCGTGCATGATTCCCGAGTTTGCAGATGGGGCGTGGCAAAGTTGACATTTGATTGATTGGCATTTTATGGTGTGTACATATGTTTGGTATGTAACTAGACAAAACCTAGTTTGTTATCGATCTTCGTATCAACTCTTTTGGACGGCTACGGGACATACAACAGGTGTCAGTATATTTCGATGCAGACGCGTGACAGGGAACAAAATTGCAACAGCCAAAAAGTACCGAGATGTACCAAAATTGCATCTAACAGATTTTTTTTTCGACCTTAATGGAAAAAAAAGTTTAGGGTCGGCAGCATTTTTCTAGGTAGGGTTGGGAAACCCAAAACACAGGTATTTTTTTTTTAGGCCTAATGAACAGAGAAAGTCAAATTTGTAAGAGTGTATAATGCATCTAAATATCACAATATTAGATGCAGTAAAATGGAAATGTGTAATACCAGCAAATCCCCCTCACTATATTGCAAAAAACCAATGAAGGGTAGAATGCACTGTGGTGGTCACACTTAAGCCATTTTGTTATTTTGTCTGTGCATTATTTGTTACTGATTTGATTTGACATGGGATTATAAACTTGAAAATAAGCAGGGGTGTGAGGACAGTAGCCCCCAAGTGGTAATCAAGTACTTATTTATAGGTATTTATGTGTCTAAGTATTTAGATATATCCTCGGAGGTCCTTGAGTCGTTACCCTAAGACTTTGACCCGATTCCGAAGCTTTTATCAACAAACTTATGAAACAAAACTTTGCTTACCTCAAAAACAAACCATTTTCCTTTTATTTCCGATCATCCACGTTAAAATATACAAAGAAGTCGCCATCTCAGGTTAAAATGTAAGTTAAGAGTGTTTAGCAGCCGCCATTTGTCGAGTAGATCCTAGGGTCGTGACGTCATATAGTACAAATATTTCAGTGCCCTGGAGGGAGCACAAGAGTAATGTTACCAGGATTTAAGGCCATATATATGTTTCTCATGAAATGTAAATGTACTTTAGACACTTTTAAGCTTCTTCAAGGGGATTAAATGTTTTTCTTTATATTTTTTAAAGGAAATATAGGATGCTTGGCAAGTTCAACTAGATCTAGATGAAAAGAACACAAATGAAAGAAATGTCTGAAATTGTCTTCTGTAAAAGCAACAGCTAGAACTTCAAACAGTTAACTATGTATGGGAATCAAAACTGGATTATTGGCAGTGATGGCACTTGAATGTATCTCCTCTTCTGACAACTCTTATAGGTGTGCAGTACTTTAGATGTACACAGTGCTGACAAGAATCACATTGTGCCCATGAAGTGAATACTAGTGAAACACAGTTTTTCAATTCTTTTGGCTGAAATCTTCCACATTTACAGCATAGCTCAGAAGGGTAAATTTCAGAGTCAGTTTCTGTTTCACTTTCAGATGTGACAATATTAATGGTGGAGGGACCAGGCTGATCAGTATTTGCTGGTGTAGAATGTAGTTTTTGGGGTTCAATTGCTTTTTCAGTTCTTTTCATTGTACGGTTTGATGTGACAAAACTTTTAGAATAACACTTTTTGCCCTTTTGCTTGCTTTCATGATCCTTCATTAATTCATGGATGTGTTCTGATATTTCCCTACCTGAAACAATTTTACTCATAGCGTTTCTTGGAACTTTCCCCTTTTTACTCTTAACTAATTCCAATTTTTTTTTCCTTTGAAAGAAGACACTCTTCATAAAACATATCATCGGATACACAAACACTGTCAACATGGTCTCCTTTTTCATCTATTGGTAGTGAAACTGAAGAAGCAATAATTCCACCTTCTACAGTCTCTTGGCTATCCTGAAGACTTGGTTCATATCGAAATACTTCCGATGGTTTTAAGTATTCTCCAGGGACAGCTTCTGGATTGAATGGGAATATACCAGTACGTCTAAAAGCAGCCTGGATATTTTCTGCACAAAGAGCTGTAGAATACACATTACAAGCTATCTTGCATATGTTGTATCGAGTAATGGTTGACGAGGACTCGCGGATAAGTTTATGGCAACTGGCATTGTATATTTGTTCAAATGGGCCATAACAGGCAACATCCATGGGTTGAAGAATATGACTTGTATGTGCAGGTAAAACAAATATGATTATTCCTTTCAGGATAGCCCATTCAGTTAAGTCTACAGAAATGTGAGACCGATGCCCATACAGGAGAAGAAGAACCTTCTGGTTGTCACGCCCTGGTACAAACTTCAAAAAGTGATTCTCCAAGTAATCCCTGAAGATTACACCATTGGACCACCCAGTTTCACTAACGGTAGCACTGACTCCACATGATCCACCATCTAATAACTCTTGTCTCATCCTTTTCCCAGGAAATACAAAAAAAGGTGGGATGGCAACTCCACTAGCACTTCCCCCTCCTATGATAGTGATTGTCTTCCCTCTACCTGATGTTACAGCCTGAGGACAAAATTCTGAACCTGCTACAACGTGAGGTGGTTTGTGGTCGACAGATATTCCCTTTTCATCTACATTATATATCAAATGTTGTTTATCTAATAAGTCATGTTTAATCAATGTATCTTTCAAGTTAATAAAATATTCTGCTACAATATCTCTTGATGCCGTCTTTGCTCTTATATGTTCCAATCCCCTAGGTTTTAGAACTTTAAACTTAGGCCAGCGTTTCAGGAAACCTCGCATCCATTTCATTGTGAAAGGTTTGTTTACTGAACGTTTTCCAAGATGAATAGCATAATCACTGGCAATGTCCACACATTCTTTCTTTGTGTATCCATATCCATATGATGCCATGGTCTTGAAATGTTTTACTAGGGTGGCCTCTTCAAAACAATCTAAAACTTGAGTTTTTCCAAATACTGCTGTATCCACATTTACTTTTCCAAGTACCCTGTCTCTTAAGGTAGTGTCTGGTACATTGCACATAATGGAAACTTTTTTGACAGACAAGTTTTCTTCTTTTACTAATCTGAATGCATTTATCATCTTGCGAGGTGAGTATAGCCTGTACTTGTGCTTCATTGGTATTGGATTTAACTGCAAAAGAGTGAAATAATCTTCTAATACTTTTGCCCGAATTTTTCTAATTGAATTTTTAACATGTGTTAGTCTATAATCATCATTTATGATGCAGAGCAGGGATCCTATATGATATAAAATGAATTTACGATCCCCATGCAGATATAAAAAAAGAATGAAGTCTGTATAACTGGCTGATAGGCCTTAATTTCATTCATTCGAAAATATCAGTTCACTATAACAAATCAACTTTGTCAACAAAAACATATAAGACACCTGGGTATAAAATCTAACAATTTCAATATAATGCCCTTAAAATTTCATGAATGTGGTAATTGGGCCCTGGAAATTATTCATAGCTTGACGGGCGCAGTGAAAGAAATTTTGCCAAAACACATTATTTTGCGTGTAAAATTTCCATGGAAATATGTAAGTAAAAGGGAATAAGGAAATTTGAGCATTTTTCCAACTTTTTTGAAAATCTTATCGCAAAATTACCTGTTTATGCCGCATCTTTTGCTGGTATCGGGAATCGAACGTAGAAATCGTAGTAAAGCGTTTTCCACGGTCAGCGCATGCGCAAAATGAAATCTCGCGTAGAACGTGACAAAAATAAAAACATAACGACTCAAGGACCATAACGATTCAAGGACCTCCGACGATATGTTATTACTGGTCAACACAATGAAGCTAAAAATTTTATTATTTTTTTCACTTTTCACTTGTAAAACAGTGCCACGTAAATGCATAGAACTGTATAGCAGTGGGGTTTGCCAGTAGTATGCCAGAAAAATCCTAAAAGCGCTGTCTAAAAGACGCCTGGAACGAAACTACGGAGTGACCTAGTAATAGGTTGAGTTTTATTGGGGCCGAGTTTTCCCGGAATTAACATTCAAAGCAGCAATCACGGGTTTTGGACTTGGCCACATCATATTTTGTACTAGAATGACAAAAAACATACCATACTTATTGCGTTTTTATCAAATCACAAAAACTACATCGTGTGGTTGAAGTAAATACGCCAAGACAGAAAAATAGACACTAGTTGATACTTTGGTGTGCGGCCATTTTGAAACCGTTGCCAAGTAGATTTGTTGAAGAACATGTAAGGGAGATAATTGTGTTTGTGCAATTCAAGGCAACAGCAATATGCCCTTGCTTCACTTTTTGATGTAGATATTGCTTGTATAATTTTTACACAGATGGCAAACTATGAATTTAAAATAAGAATCAATCGAAAGGGAATAATGTTTCACTAGATTGATTACGTTTCTTCTTTAAGGGTTTAACAACGTTCATTAAACCAAATGAAGCCAGCTGGCTCCATAGCTCAGTGGTTAGAGCGCCTGTCTAGTAAACAGGAGGTCGAGGGTTCGATCCCCTCTGGAGCCTTTTTTTTTTTTTAAACATTCCGACACAGAAACTTAGCAATGCTTAAATATTTTTAATAGAAATGACACGTCAATTGTCATTCCAACAAGCTATCATCTTTTAGTATGAATTAATTTCGTCATAAATTTTTTTTCCTTGTCAATATAAAGGAAGGCCAGCTCCTCCCTTTACCACTTGCTGTCTAAGCTGATGAGCTTTAAATAGCAAACTAATTGACATTTGTCACTTTAAAGTTTTTAATTGATGTAATACAGTCATAGTGGAAAAACACAGTGAACTAAAATACCTTCCCTTAACATGACATCATCTTGGCCCTTTTCCATACAGTCTTGAATTTTAACGACCCTGAGGTCAATGGTTTGTGAAAACAGTATGGGAAAAAAGAAAATGCTGGATACCGGAATTTTCTTCTTATCACTAAATGTTTTCTGAAGACACAAATTCCACCATTTCTGCAACATTTAATTTGTTGTCATTTGGTAAAAAGTCAACTCTATACCAATTGACAAAATTTTAGACTCATCGAAATTAAAAGCTTTCACCAATGACAAATTATCTGTAACTCAAACTGTTGAATTTGTCTCTGAATGGGTAGAAAACAAAGCGAGACAATTTCAATGTGGCTCAAACGGTGGATTTTGTTGTTGATAGAGTAGAAAACGCTGCTGGAAAAGGAGAAAATGCTGGTTGTGGGATTCGTCCTCAAGGTCATTAAAACTTGGGATTGTGTGGCAAAGAGTTGAGACAGATCAAGATGCTGTCAACCCTTTACAGCACAATCCTGAAGAAGGAAGAAGCTTTTTGAAAACATTGTGGGAAAAGGAGAAAATGCTGGTAACCAGCATTTTCTCCTTTTCCCACAATGTTTTCTACCTTATTAACAACAAAATCCACCGTTTCAACCACATTTAAATTGTCATCTGCAAATGCTTTCAATTTGGACAACTCTTAAGATATTTTCATACGGTAACAGGTTAAGGAATCTGAAAGCAGCTTTACTTTTTACGAGACAACCAAATTTACCTCTTAACCAAATGACAAAATTGTAGGTCTATCCTAGCCTGGGTTCCAGTCCATTCATTTTTTAGAAAACATTGTGGGAAAAGGAGAAAATACTGGTAACCAGCATTTTCTACCTTTTCCCACAATGTTTTCAAAGGCCTTATATTTAAGGTTGTTCAAACTGAGGATGTAGGGTAAAGGGTTAAGACTCTTCCAAATTGAAGCATTTTGTATAGGACAATAAAATGCAGCTCAAACAATGTCATGTGTCTCTAGGCTAAGAGGGTTGAAAGCATTGTAAGAGAAAGTGCTGCTTATGTACAGCATTTTCTTGTTTTTCTATACTACAATCAAAAACCTTTCTCCAGCAGGGCTGATAAAGGGATACTCAAGAGCATTCTAGCCTGGGTCCCGGCAATCATAATTCTTTAATCACTCTGTGTCACACTCTCTTAAATGTGTTCTGATATAGATCTTTCTGTTTATCGCTTCCGTTAGCATTACTGCCTGGGGACATTCAAGGGTCTCTTCAAAACTATGAAATGTGCAGATAATCTAATTATAGACTTGTTTATCGCATGACGTTACAATGTTGAAAACGATGGACTCGCGCATTTTTAGATCAATTCAAATACAACGCAGGTGGTTTCATATATAAGTGACTTTCCTGAAGCGGTCGGTGCCATCAAAAATACATTGCGACCTTTAACAACCCTTGTTATTCTTAAACTATCCTACAAAGATATTGTGAATAACCTGTATAAAATTTGTTTTCCATATTTTCAAAGATGGCTCACAAACAGGGAGTGATCAAATCGAGGCTATTGGAATTTCGGTATCTATTTTAGTCAGTTACATTTGAAATGGACTACAGCAACATCTACTTTACCCCACTGTGAGATGGAGTAAGGCAGATATTGCTGCAATAGGTTTTTGAATGTCCCAAGGTCATTTTAGACAAAGTAACATCCGAATGATAGAAAAGGAAAGAAATGAATGGACTGGAACCCAGGCTAGGTGCATTCATGCTAAATATCAAATGATTCTTACATGTTGCGAAAAACCTGATTTTGATTATTGTACATTTGGTTGTAAAGAGAATATAAGCCACCTACAGCAGACACATTCTTGTCACATATACGAGGGTTGTTCGGAAAGTTCGTAGAATTTTGTTATAAATCACACAATATTCTCAGTATTACAAAGAATTTTATACCTACTTAAACCTCAACATCTCTTCTATAAATTCTATGAAAACCAAAACGATGCTCTACATCACACGAAAATTATGTCTATTTAAAATGAGTATGTTAGAGGTACTCGGAGCACGCCGAAGTCAATATGACGTCATGTAATCATCAAGCGTCGTTTACATCAAGCGACAGTCGCACTTTCTCAACATAGTCACGAGCAATATCTATGCATTTCATATGTCTGGTCATCCTTTTGTTGTAAGTTTCAATGTACCAGTCCTCAGTTAGTGACGATACAACAATTTGAGTCTGTTTTGTAAGTTCCTCTGCTGAATCGAATCGCTTTCCATGCAAACTCGCCTTCAACTCGGGAAAAACCCGGAAATCCATAGAAGACATAGCTTTGGTCTCTGGATCAAAGTGGTGTAACCAGGTCTCATCCGTCGTGATGATCCGATCAAGAAAATCCTCGCCTTCAGATTCGTAGTGGTGAAGAAACTTCTGTGAACAGTGTATGTGGCGCTCCTTTACATTTTCCTTGAGTAATCGTGGTACCCACCGAGCACTCACTTTCGACATGCCATGTTCCTCAGTTAGTATACCATGTACTGTTGAGCACGAAACACCGAGTTCATTACCAACAGTTCTGACGGTGGTTCTTCTGTCGGTCTGAACCATATCCTTTACCGACTTCTTAATCGAACAAGTTACGACTGCCGGTCAACCGCTCCTGGAATCGTCATTAATAGATTCTCTTCCGCTCCTAAAACGCGAATGCCATTTGTAGACAAAAGCTGGACTGCATTTATCATATGATCCTGTTGATTTTATCATTCGCAGTGTTTCTGTTGGCGATTTATTAAGTGCAACACAGAATTTCACCACACTCCACAACTCAACGCCACAGTTCTACCTCATGATTTTTCCGTAACAACTTCCGCAGACAGATTACGAAAACACTATAATTTTGTTTCGGAACAACAAATTATTTTGAAATTTTCAGGAAATGACGTAATGTTGTCGAATTATCGCTTGACGTTTCCGCACTTTTTTGACATTGAACAAACATACAGAAATTAAGCTTATTTCTTCAACGACATAATCCAAAAATAGGTATTTTATGGACTGCTCCGGGTACCCATGATGACGTTGCTACGACAACCCATATATCTGGTTTCTGTATTCGATTTTCTATTATTTTTTTAAAAATTGCTTAAGGATAAGTCAAGGTTCATGCATATCAAATTTCATGTATATTTTATGAACAATTCTAGAGATATAACAAAATTCTATGAACTTTCCAAACAACCCTCGTACAGATGCCAGTGAGAACCTGTAGAAATTATACAATGGATCCTTTACAACACAATCTGAATCCGAGGCATTTTAGCACCTGCACTGTTAACTTTTGGCTGCCAGTGAGCCCTTAACAAACAAGAGGGCCATGATGGCCCTGTATCGCTCCACTGGCTATTAAGTCAATCATGTATCACTGCAGCTTGATAATCAAGGGAGGTAAATAGTAACAAACTTTATCTTTCATAAAAAGAGTTATTTCCCTTGATTAATGTTTAAATTGAAGTGACAATATTTTGAAGCCCATGTTAAACTTGCGATCCCTGGAATGAAGGCAATTTTGACCCCAGACCTACAATATGAAACTAGAATGTGTGGTTATAAACAAAAAGATTTTTTAATCTTGCCCAATAAAAAGTCATGTAAAACAAGTTTGCTGAATAAAAGGCCCTGTAAAATATGTGATCCATGACACAGGTTTATCAAGTTTTCACTATAAAAGCCAATGTAAAACTTGTGACCCCTGTTGTGGAGTCAAACTTGACCCCCAAAGTTAAAATTTGGGCCCTCTTGGTAGAGGCCCATTATATAAAGTTACATGCAAAATTTGGTAGCCCTAGGCCTAAATATGGCTATGTACAAGTAGATTATTAAAGTTTCCTTATATAAGACCATGTAGAACTTGTGACCCCCTGGGGTGGGGCTACATTTGACCCCCTGGGCTATAATTTGGGCACCCTTGATAGAGACCCCCTAGATAAAGCTAAATGCAAAATTTGATAGCCCTAGCCCTTATACCTAGATGCGAAAGATTTTCCTATATAAGCCCGCCCATGTAAAACATGTTACCCCCCGGAGCGAAGTCAAATTTGACCCTCGGCTATAATTTGGACACCCTTGGTACAGGTCCACTAGATAAAGCTACATGCCAAATTTGGTCGCCCTAGGCCCCATGGCTAGGTCAAAGAAGAATTTTAAAGTTCTCCCTATATAAGCCCATGTAAAACTTGTTATATAAGCCCATGTAAAACTTGTTACCCCCGGGCAGGGCCTAATTTGACCCCAGGGCTATAATTTGAACAATCTTGGCAGAGGTCCACTAGATAAAGCTACATGCCAAATTTGGTAGCTCTAGGCCCTATGGCTAGGTAGAAGAGGAATTTTAAAGTTCTCCCTAAATAAGCCCATGTATAACTTGTGACCCCCGGGGCCGGGCCAATTTTGACCCCAGGGCTATAAATTGAAGAAACTTGGTAGAGGTCCACTAGATAAAGCTACATGCCAAATTTGGTAGCCCTTGGCCTTACGGTTTCAGACAAGAAGATTTTCAAAGATTTTCAAAATTTTTCAGTTTTGTTGCCATGGCAACCAGAGTTTTTGAAGGAATTAAATTCTTTCAAGAAATTCTGAAGAGGACCATGGCAGGATCATTTCTGTGAAGTTTCATCAAAATTGGATGGGTAGTTTCAGAGAAGAAGACGTTTTAAAAAAAAGTTAACGCACGGACGGACGGACGGACGGACGCACGGACGGACGGACGGACGGACGCACGACGGACAACAGGCCATGACATAAGCCCGCTGGCCTTCGGCCAGTGGAGCTAAAAAAGGATAGAAAGCTTTCAAAAACATTATGGGGAAAGAAGAAAATGCTGGTAACCAGCATTTTTGCCATTTCCCAGAATGTTTTCTTCCCTTTGGAGACAAATACCCTTTAAAAGTACTAAAGGGTACATATAGTACATGTAATAGGTAATACAGTAAATGAAGTTAAAGTAAACATCACAAATAAAGATCAAAGATTGTGTTAATTTTTTATTTCTATGAAATTATGATTGAAAAGAAACATAACAAATACAATAAATATTTGAAAAAAAAAAAAAGATAAATAAATACAAAACAACTTATTCTATCCATGAGTGGAAAACTGCACAACACAATAAACCCTTTCCTAAACAGTGTCTCATTTCATCACTTGGGGGAGGACAGATTTGAAAAGCATTGTGTGATTGGGAGAAAATGCGGGTAACAACTTTTTTTTTCATTCTCATACAATGTTTTCTACCTTTAGACAAATAAACTACAACATTTTCAACTTGCAAATCCCTTTAAAAAAGGACAATTTTCAAATTTTGTTTTCTGAGTAGATCAAACCAGTCTGATGATTCATGTGAAATACCATTTGATACAAAAGCTTAACTCTTTACCACACAATCCCGACTTTTAATGACCCCAAGAAAGAAGCCTTTTGAAACATTGTGGGAAAAGGAGAAAATGCTGGTAACCAGCATTTTCTCCTTTTCAAACAATGTTTTCTACCCTTTCCAAAATAAATTTCAATTTTTCAGTCACATTTATTTTGTCCTCTGCAAATGCTTTGAATTTGGACAAGTCTAAAGTTTTGTTGTGTGGTAAAGAGTTAATTTTATTGCCCTCTCTTTTTCTATGCTACTATATTTACCATTCTACAACAGCTTTATGATCAGGCTCAATATTATCCTTCCATTTTGTAAATTCTATTAAAACTTTAAATTTCAAGACTTGGAATGCAGCAACTTAAGATATCAACAACAATGACTTTTCTCATCAGAAATCCACTCTACCTTACCTCCTTCTTATCTGCTTCTAACTTGTTACCTCCTGCAGTTGACAATTTTGTCTTGCAGCACACACCTTTACATTTTCTCCACCTGCCACAGTGTTTCACATGCTTTTAAGCATTAACTGTTTACCAAACGAGAAAATTTTAGACTTGTGCAGATGGAAAGCACTTGCAGATGACAACTGAAATAAGGCTCAGATCAAGAGATTTGCCTAGGAAAGGGTTAAACAAGAGGGCCAAGATGGCCCTGGATTGCTCACCTGAATTTTTAAGAGGACCATAGCCATTTCTTTTTTTTGAAGTATTGAAATTTTGGAAACAAAATCATTATTTTGCCAAGCAATTTTGAAAAGGTCACCTGTAAAAATCATTTCAAAATCTGTCACCACCCCTACAATCATCACCATAGCCATGTTTTTGACGAATCGGAATTCTGCAAATAAATTTTGGGATTGGTCACCCAAGGACAATTTCTTGAACAAGAGCAGATGCCCGATAGTGGCTAAAAATATTAAGTCGAACAAGAGCACCGCATGCGGGTGCCAACGATTTGCTGTTGGGTGCTGGATAGTAAGTTAAAATTTTAAGTCGAAAAAGGGGCATAATTTGGACAAAATGATTTTAGAGTTATCTGCCCTTGTTGGGTTGCTCTTTTACTAATGAACAATTATTCCAAGTTTCAAGTAAATGTATTGAGTGGAAGCCGAGATATAACAAAATGTCAAAGTTTTTGCACAATGACAATGACAACAACACAGACGACAACAACAGGGCTATGACAATACCTCAATATTTTCTTTGAAAACAGCCAAGCTAAAAAAAGGAGCACAATATAAGGATCATTTCTGTGAAATTATTTCAAAATCTGACCAGTGGTTTCAGAGAAGAAGAACTTTTAAGAATTTCTACATGTCCGTATAGTGCAAATAGCCCCCCACCACCACAGCCATGTTTCTTGATGGATCAAAATTTCACCAACATTTTTTCAAAAGGGGCACCCAAGGAACATTTCTGTGAAATAATTTTAAAATCTGACGAGTGGTTTAAGAGAAGAAGAATTTCTTTAAGTCCATACAGTGCAAAGAGCCCCCCCCCCCCACCCCCCCCCGGCCATGTTTTTCGACGGATCAAAATTTCGCCAACAAGTTTTGAAAAGGGTCACCCAAGGAACATTTCTGTGAAATTATTTCAAAATCTGACAAGTGGTTTCAGAGGAGAAGATTTTTAAAGAATTTCTTAGAAAATTCCATTTGGTTGTCATGGCAACCACAATTTTTGATGGAATCGAATTCTGTGAACATTTTTAAAGAGGACCTCCCAAGGAACATTCCAGCCAAGTTTGGTCCAAATTGGCCAAAGGGTTTAGGAAGAGAAAATGTTTAAAGAATTGTTGACGACGCACAGCGCACGCAATGTGATCCTAAAAGCTCCCCTTGAGCACATTGTGCTCAGGTGAGCTAAAAAGAAATTGTTGGAAAAGAAGAAAATGCTGGTATCTAGCATTTTTTCTTTTTTCAAAAGATTTTTCTCTGAAGGTAAAAAAACATTTTGAGAATAGGAGAATATGCTGGTAACCAGCATTTTCTCCTTTTCCCACAATATTTTCTAAAGTGATGGTTTGAAGCAGGGTTAAAGTCATATTGCGAATCCCTGTATTAGATGAATGTTTTCGAAGTCGGCTGCTGTAAATTTGTTTCAGGAGGCAATGACTTAAAAACACTAGAACTACCAGTATATGCAATTATTTGTCAACACAGCGGGCTTAAAACCTTTTTATCTTGGAATGGATAATGGAAATAGTCACTAAATGATTATCACAGTATTGAAAAAGTTTATCAGGACTTTAGAAGTTCTGTTATCACAGCTTTTTGACGCTCCCCGAGCTTTTTCACTTCTGCCATGAAGTCTGTACTGTCTTTATGAAAGAGAAATGGAAAGAGAAATATTACAGATAATAATTCCAAATTTTCTCCTTTAAGCAAAATGCTTTCTACCCCTTCTGGGACAAATTCCATCATTTGAGCCACAGTGAATTTGTCCTCTGCATATGCTTTCGATTTGGAAAAGTTGAAGATACTGTTGTGTTTATTCTTTTCCCACAATATTATCTAAATTCAGGATTTTTTGGTAATAGGTCAATGACCATCCATAGCAACTACAATCAAGCAACAAAGTCATCCTTGGTAATGCCACTGACTACCTCAAATGAATTGCCAATACCAAAGTTATACTCATTGTTTGTTTGTAGGTGTTTAACCCATTTTTCAACATTATTGCAGTCATACTCTGACAAGAAGTGCACCATGGATTTGAAATTCTTTTACCAGTACAAAGCAAATCACTCTTTCAAAGTCACTGGCTGCTTCCTGACATATATCTATAGTCAGAGCTATGTTCAGCCATGTGAGAGGAAAGAACCCTGTCACGATGACAACCATCAATTCTAGAACAGAGCTTAGGCCAGCTTGGGTATTGAACTCAGGACCTCTGAATTACAAGCCCTGTACAATACTGACTGAGCTACTGGTGCAACACTCTCTTATGCAGATGATCAATGTACCTTTGCCATTGCTAGAAACAGACTCACGTGACTAGCAGGATTTGCAACAAGCAATGCCAACAAAGCAGGAAGACACAGACAATATTGTGATATAATATGATCAAGCCTGTACTACACAGGCCTTGAGCAACACACTTGCAACAGAAAACCTTGAAAACACTCTTGATAAGTATGGAAATTTAAGGAGAAAAATGGTTTGATACTTGTCCATATATAGAAATCTGTGGAAAAATGAAAAACATCATCTGCGGTTGGTATGAAATGTGATAAGCATTTCTGCATAATATTAATTCTTTCCAAGTAAATTAATTTCTTATTAATCAAAAACTTGTGAAATATTAAATAATACTAACTTGATTTTCGTAGCTTGGCAAGGAATTCAGCAAAGATATCACTAAAAGCTGACTGGCTCTGTAATGTATAAGGATAAAGTCAATTTATAAACACTTTCAAGGATATTGGGAAAAAACCCTAATATCAGTTAAGGATATGGCTCACTAAGATTTATGTTGAAGGTAATTTTAAAATATTGACCTATAGATATGCAGAAAAAACACACGATAGACCAACTAAATGATCTGTCTTCTTCAATAATCTATATTCATTCACATTTGCTCTAGTAATTACTTGAAGAAACAAATTTAAAGCAGACAACTGAAAACATCTGTGTAGAATACGAATAATCAACATGAATTAAAGCTGAAGATACATTTATATATCATCCCTTTACAACACAATCCTGTGGTTTTACGACCCTGAGGAGGAAGGCTTTTGAGAGTATCATGGGAAGGAAAAGCTGCTGGTGAACAACATTTTTTTCTTTTCCCACTATGCTCTTTATCTTCTGAAAGACAAGTACCAGTTTTAAGGTAGCAGACCCCTAACACTTCCAGTGCAACATGGAATAAAATTTCTTATTAGTTGATAAATAAGGATTTATACTGATATAATACTTTTGCACATTTTTAACCGACCAGAAATTCCTTTGATGTCTATCTTGAAATTATTTGTTGATACTTCTGTTAGTTTCCTGAAAAGGGAGATAATTATTATCTCCCTTTGTAATGAGAATATAGTGGTTTTAGATTTATAAATGATAATTCTAAAGAGGAAAAAATGGAAAAAGTGGCTTGGATAAAGAAGTACAATAATACTCATTTTTAATCATAGCAAATTTTGTAGGATAATATTATAGTGGAAATAGCTGTTTTCCATTAGGGGTCTACTACCTTAAAGTCTATTTGAATTGGTGTCTCAAAAGTACTCTAAATATTGATAAACCTAGAATTGTGTCCCTTAACTCTTTACCAAACCACAAAATCTTAGACACACTAAAATTTAAATCATTTGCAGACGACAAAATAAACATGACTGAAAAAATAAAATTTTGGGGAGAAGGGTAAAAAACATTGTAGGAAAAGGTGAAAATGCTGGTCACTATCATTTTCTCCTTTTCCCACAATGTTTACAAGTCATCTTTCTCAAGGTCATTAAAAGTTGGCATTCTGTGGTAATGAGTTAATAAAGAGTCAAAAGACTACTGTCAAAATCAACTTCTCACTTTGCAGCAATGTTTTAAAAAGTTGTCCACTGAAAGATGAAATAGGAAAAGCCTGCTGGTGTTGATATGTTAAACTCTCCTAGAAGACAGAATTTTAGACATGTCCAAACTGAAAGCACTTGCAGACAACAGAATGATTGTGGGTCAATTAACCCATTACCAGACAACAAAATTTCACACTTGTCCAAATTAAAAGACTCTGCAGACGACAAATTGAATGTTGCCTTAAATGATATGATTTGTTTTGTAAGGGTAGAAAACATTGTGGGATAAAGGAGAAAGTGTTGGTTACCAGCATTTTCTCCTTTCTCCCACAGTGGTTTCAACAGGCTATTTACTTGGGTCATAAAAACTCGGGATTGTGTGGTAAAGAGTTAACTGAAGAAGAGACCATTTGAAAACATTGTAGGAAAAGGAGAAAATGCTGGTAACCATCATTTTCTCCTTTTCCCACAATGTTTTTCCTCCTTATCTCATCATTTAAATTACATTTGTCATCCGAAATTGCTCACAAATGTCTGGGTTTAAAATTGTCCTTTTTATAGAGTAAATGGTATCTTTCTTCAAAATGACAGAAAAAATTGTTTGGAAATGGAGCAAAACTTACTGATGGTTACCAGCATTTTCTCCCATTCCCACAATGTTTTCAGAAGCTTTCTTCTTCAGGGTCACTGAAACATGTGATTGTCTGGTTAAAGAATTGTCTGGTAAAAGGTTGACAATGAAAAGAAGGCCATTACCTCCTCCTCCTCATCCCAGCTATCCCAGTCTGAACTGTCATCTTCATTGTCAGACACTGATTCTCTTGGACTTGAGCGACCCCCTTCATTGCTATGGCAACTTAGGGCACTCAAGCCACCCGTCAAACTACCACTATTATTGCTTGTGTTGAGAGTCAGACTCTCCAGGAAACAGCCACCAGATGGAGTTCCTGCAATGAAATGGGGAAAAAACAAAAGTCTGACATGTCCTTACATGTAATCAATAACTAGAGGCGCTTGAGCGCCTGTATCGCTCCACAGGCCTGATATTTCTATAATGGCAAAAGGAAGTTTTTAACAATTATCATTCAATCCTGCATTTTAGCTCACTAAAGAAACAATTTAGTAGACAACCACCATAGGAACTTACCTGCAAAACAACAATGAAATCCAATGAATAGTTTTAGAGAAGAAATTTTTCAAAGATTTTACTTTATACCATAAAAGGAAAATGAGTCTCCCATAAAAGCCATGTTTTTTGACAGATCTTTTTTTTTTTTTTTGAATTCTGTAAACCTGTATCTAAGGAACATTCCTGCAAAATAATAATGCTATCCAAATAGCGGTTTGGGAGGAGAAGATTTTTAAAGGTTTTTTACTTTGGTTGCCATGGCAACCAGAATTCTTCATGGAACACAATTATTTGAAGGAATTTGAAAGAGGACCACCAAAGGAACATTCCTGTGAAATTTGGTAAAAATCCAGTCAATAATTTCTGAGGAGAAGTTTTTTAAAGAAAAAGTTTACGGACGCACACACGGACGAACGGACGAACTAACGGACGGACGGACGCACGGACGCACGACGGACACAACGCCATGACAATAGCTCGCTGGCCTTCGGCCAGTGGAGCTAACAACAATAAAATCCAATGAATAGTTTTAGAGAAGAAATTTTTCAACGATTTTACTGTATACCATAAAAGGAAAATGAGTCTCCCATAAAAGCCATGTTTTTTGACAGATCTTTTTTTTTTTTAAGGAATTCTGTAAACCTGCATCTAAGGAACATTCCTGCAAAATAATAATGCTATCCAAATAGCGGTTTGGGAGGAGAAGATTTTTAAAGGTTTTTTACTTTGGTTGCCATGGCAACCAGAATTCTTCATGGAACACAATTATTTGAAGGAATTTGAAAGAGGACCACCAAAGGAACATTCCTGTGAAATTTGGTAAAAATCCAGTAAATAGTTTCTGAGGAGAAGTTTTTTAAAGAAAAAGTTTACGGACGCACGGACGGACGGACGGATGGACAGACGGATGCACGATGGACACAATGCCATGACAATAGCTCTCTGGCCTTCGGCCAGTGGAGCTAAAAATCAATTTAGTACAGTACTGTTTTCTCACAATGAATTAACCTTTTACCAAAGTATCCAGGGTTTTTCACAATCCCAGGGTAAGAAGGCTTTTGAAAATGTTGTGGGAAAAGCAGAAAATGCTTGTAATCAGCATTTTCTCCTTTTCTCACTATGTTATCTACCCTATCAGAGAACTGAAGATCATTTGTACAAATTTTTAATTTGTCATCTGCAGATGTTTTTGATTTGACAGTCTAATATTTGTCATTTGGGAAAGGGGTTAAGCCTTCAAAGGACAATAAAACAGACTAGTCTAAATTTGAAGCACTTGCAGACAACAAATTCAATGTAGTCTACAAAATGAGATTTGTCTTTAAAAAGGTCAAAAACATTGTGGGAAAAGGAGAAAATACATTTTACCAGCATTATTTTCCTTTTCTCATGTTTTAAAAGTCTTCTTCCTTAGGGCCGTTTAAACATGGGATTGTTTGGTAAAGGGTTAACTCTTTACCAAACAACAAAATTTTAGACTTGTCCAATTTACAACCATTTGCAGATGACAATTTCAGTTTGGCTCAAATGATGAAATTTATCATAGGAGGGGAAGAGAACATGGTTAGAAAAGGAGAAAATGCTGGTTCAGCAATTTCATCTTTTTCCACATTGTTTTCAAAAGTCTTCTTTCTCAAGGTTGATAAATTTTGTGAGAATGTTTGATAATGGGTTTAACCATTTCCTCCTTCATATCACTTTTTTCATCTTTCTGCAGACCATTTTTGACAACATCATGGTAACAGGAGAAATTACTCCTAAATAGAAGGATCTCCTTGTATCAAAATATTTTTTACGTATACGAGGGTTGTCCCAAAATTCCTTGACAATTTCAATAGCAAAAGAAAATGAAACGCTACAAATGCAATTTTTCGATATGTCTTCAATACATATACACCAAACATGTATATAGAAAATCACACAAAAATCTTTACAAGTAAGAAAATTATAGCATAAATACCACAAGAAGTACCCACACTGCGGCGCACGTCAAGCGTTAATTAACGACATCAATGTTAAGTTTAAGAGCCTTTGTCAAGGTATTCTCCATGGAATTCAATGCATTTGCCATGTCATTTAATTCACGGCTGCTCAAAAACTGTCTTAAACCAAATTTCTGTCAGACCTCTGTTAAAAGCAAATATAGCAGAAATCAGCTCATTGATGGAATCGAACTTGCGATTTCGTAAATCCTCCTTAAGCTGAGGAAAGCAGGTAAAGTTGTAAATCCGAGAAGAATTTTTGCCTTCTTGGATGGAGGGGTCCGAGGTGTCTTCCATATACTGGACTGTCGCTTTCCTCCGGGTTTGAAGTAGTTTAACCACCTCTCATCTGCTATAAAAAGAGGATCCAACAGAGCGTCGTCTGCTTCAACTCAAGCAAGAAATTCTAGGGACGTGTGAACCTTCTGTTTGTTATCATCAGATATCAGACGTGAAGCCCAGCTCTCGCAGACTTGTGACATGTTCAGTTTGTCCTTAAATATTCTGTGGAAAGAAGACCTTGAAATGGTGGTTGACGACAGTACCTCTCTGACTGTTAGATTCTGATCTGCAAAAATGCATCCCTTCACCAAATCACACGACTCTTCATCTAAAGAAATTGGCCCACCATTTCGTGCATTCTCCTCTTTCTAGCGTTCATCTGCCCTTAAGTCTATTTTACTGCCATAGCACTTGTAAGCCAGTGCTCGAGTAATGTTTTTAAACTTTTCAATACGCCAAATTTGTTCTATAGTCTAGTCGAGTGTAATTCCAAGATCGGCACAAAATTTTATAACTGTTCGCTGCACCGCGCAATTTTCTGACATCATCATTTCAAATTTCCTATTTTCTACTGATCTTTTTCGTTTGTATGTATACCGTCTGTTATTTACTTGATCACATTCAAATTTTCTGTGATGACATCAAAGTTTCAGAAGAAAACGTCCATGTAATATGAAGCAGAAATGATATCAAATATCGAAAATATTCGTACATGACTGGAGTTCATACAAAAACGTATATGGAGAAAACGGCGTGCGCCGGCAAATGACACCTCCGTATCAATTTTGTGAATTTAAAGTAAAAATAAAGCTAATATTACATTGGAGGCTTAATATAAAGTGAAATAACATCTTCATGGATGTAATGTGTGAAAATTAATGTCCAGACGCTAAAAATGGCTCGTTTATGAAATTTGTCACGGAGTTTTGGGACAACCCTCGTATTACAGTACTGAGCTATAATTCAAGTTTCTTATCCATGTTTTACTTGGATATTTTTAAATTCATCTGCTAGAAAACTGTTTCAAGAGATACCAGGCAAACAAATGCTCAATGTGTGTGGGATAGCAGCCTGTAGCTTTAAAAAAAATGTTGCAAAAAGTACTATTTAGAACATAATTGGATAGGATAAATACAGCATTATCCCTTACCAATTGGCAAAATTTATGACTTGCCCAAGTTGGGAGCTTTTACATACAACACAATCAATGTGATTCAAAAGTAGAAATGAGCATTGTTCAGTGAAAAGGCGGCTTAATGCATCTGCAAAAAGTATCAACCCATGTCAGCCTGCACGGTCTGCAGCCATCTTTAAATTTTATGCATGTCTAAGGACCATTCTACCACGTGAATCAGTAGGTTGTGAAACAAAATGTATCCTATGGATCCCTAAATATGTGACGACTTGCTGGGTATAATACATCATGGAGATGCATTACGCCCCCTTTTGCCAGAGTATGTCTCAAATTTAACTTTGGAAGGGTAAAAACCTTAAAGGGAAAAGGAGAAAATGCTGGTTAACCGTATTTTCACATTTTCCCACAACATTCTCAATAAGATTCTTCCTTAGCGTTGTTCAAACTTAGGATTGTGTGGTAAAGGGTTTAACACAAAACAAAAAATCCCTTTCTGTTATATTTTCATGTTTTGAGAATAACAAGTTCATCTTTACCTACAACTTCTTCAGAATCTGAGTCCTCTTGCACCTGTGGGCTAAATGACCTTGGAATATCATTTGACATGAGACAAAGGTCATCCCCTTCCAAGCCTGTGTTTGGACTGGTTTCTAAACTAAACTGGACAGTCTGCAAATCAAAAAGAAGAGACATTCATCCACTCTTCATTGATTTGTCCTATTAAAAAATGTTGTAAAATGTTACTTAACCCTTTAGCAGACAACAACAATTTTTTAACTAACCTGAAGAAAATGGCCCTCAAAAACATTGTGGGAAAAGGAGAAAATGCTTGTTACCAGCATTTTCTCCTTTTCCCTGTATGCTTTCTACCCTTTTGTAGATAAATGTGGTACGCTTGTTACCAGCATTTTCTCCTTTTCCCTGTATGCTTTCTACCCTTTTGTAGATAAATGTGGTTATTTGAGTAACTTTTAATATGTCATATGCAATTGCTTCTAATTTGGACTAGTCTAAAATTTTGTTGTTAGGTAAAGATTTATAAGCCCTGTGTTTTTAAAACTCTGCAGATGAATGCTTTTGCAAATATTGTAGACAAAGGAGAAAATGCTAATAACTGAATGCTTTCAATATGGACCAGCCTAGATTTTTTCTTCCAGTGAAGAATTTAAAAAAAAAAAACTCTCACAAGTTACTTTCAGTACCTTGAAAATAGCCAGTAATGGTTTAATTGCATGACTTAAACTATACTAGTTATCTGAAAACTTTATATAACCAATACTAAATATTTATGTCATGTCCCAAAGGCATCTGCAGTCTGATTCTACAAAAGATTTTTTCCATTTAATTCTAACTATAGGTCTGGTGGCTATGTTGGTCACATCACCTAAATAACTTGAATCATCTTTTTTTTCTGCTTAACCTAGGTAGGCTGCTGATGAAATCTGAGCTTAATTGGTCAAATAGTCTCTCAGGAGAAGATCTCTCAGGAGAAGACCTCAAAAGATATATCTATACTCCTTTACAGCCAGTTTTTAACCCATTTCATCCTTATTTTAAGAAACTAGAATCTTTTTTGTATCTTCATGCAAAATGTTGCCCCCCCCCCACCCCCCCCAACTGCAAGGTTGCAGAGATTACAACAGATAGAAAATGCATTTCATGTTTTGGAGGCCTTCAAAGCTATCGCTTTTGTTGTGTCCAGTTTTAAATGAGTACAAATCCCTTGAGTTTTTCTATCCCTTACACCATAATATATATTGGTAATTTATCTACACAATTTTACATAGCTGGGTCATTCTACACATTTTCAAATTTAAGGGTGTATCTTTAAAATTGTTGACAGACAGGCAACAAAATGGACAGATGACAGGTGATGGATGCTGAGCAGTTACAACGGCTCACATTGAGCACTACACTCTCAGGTGAGCTCTAAAAACAACCCCAAAAGTATATCAACTATTCAATACTCTGACACTTCAACGCAACCTGGTCCATATCCACCAACCATTCTTAAAAATATTCATTGTCTAATTCTCAAAAACGTTGTAGATTTGAAAGTAATACAACTTCTGATTAGCTAAACCATTTGGTTTAGAAAATTCTTCAGCCTAAGACTCAAGAATAGTTGGTCTCACCTCTCCTATGTTCTATCATCAAACCTTCACATATCGAAGAGGCAGGAGGATGGTCATTAATGTGTGTGGATTGTCTTACCTCATTGAGACGTGCTGAAATCCCTGAGAAAACTACACTGAGATGACCGCTGAAGCGCACTGGCTGACAAAGTTCTTCATACAGTCCTAGGATCTTCTGTACCTGGGCCAATTCTATACCCTGAAATACGTTTGTTGGTTACTTAAGTCTGTACAAAACAATCTTGTGTTTAAACCTTCCAATGGTAGGGCATTTTGAAAACATTGTTGGTAAAGGAGAAAATGCTGGTCAACAGCATTTTATCTGAATTCAACAGTGTTTTCTACTTTTTAAAAGACATGTCTTATCATTTGAGGTACATATGCAATGTCATCTGCAAATGCTTTAAATGTGTACATTTCTAAAATTATGTTGTATGGTAAAGATTCAAATGATGTTTTATGCCTTTTTTAGCACTATTTCAGTTACATCACAGTCTTGGTTCACTTATTCTAGTCTATTTTTGCCACCTGTGTTACGTTGGGGGTCTGCAGTGCCTTTCTAATGGACACTTCCATACCAACAATGGAAATTGAACCAAAATATTTCGACCACAAATCAAACATTTTACCTACAGAGCCATGAAAAAAAAGCTCTTACAACATGTACACATGTAAGTATGACCTATGTATTAATATTCTAAATCCCTTACAAAATGACAAAATTTTAGATTTGATGAAATTGACCGCATATATGCAGACAAAAAAATAAATGTAGCTCTAAATACTATTTCCGTCTGTGATAGGGTAGATAAGATTGTGGGAAAAGGAGCATTTTCCTCTCTTCCCAAAATGTTTTCAAAATGTGTCTTCCTCTGAGTTGTTAAAACTGGGATTGTTTAGTACAGGGTTAATCTGTCACCATTAAAATAGCACTTTTCATGCCCTGCATCTGGCTGATTTGGAAAACATCATTGGAAAATGAGCACTGAACTTTGGTTCTAACAAGCAACTTCCGACAACCGTTTTTTCTTTTAAATCTGATGAATATCCACATTTGGCCTGCAACATGCGAAAAGGATATTTGTGTAAAGTGTTGTCTCTGATCTGCCTGCCCAGTCTTCGCAGGCTAATCCGAGACGGCACTTTCCGTTTATATGTAATTTTCTGTTTTGAGCAAGTCTACTGTAGCACAAAATCTAATGTAGTCGTAAAGTGCCGTCTCGGATTAGCTTGCGCAGACTGCACAGGCTGATCCGAGACGACACTTTACGCAAATGTCCGAATGCCCCTTTTTGCATGGTGCAAGCCATTTTCCTTTTCTTTCAAATCTTGAAAGTAGCATGAACAAAACAGCTCCATCACTGAAACTGGTATGTCAAAAACACAAGTGTCATGCTAAACTACTGGACCAATCAAAAGAAATTGAAAATAAACAAGAGGGCCAAGATGGCCCTGGATCGCTCACCTGAATTTTTGAGAGGACCATAGCCAATTTTTTTTGAGGTATAAAAACTTTGGAAACAAAATCATTATTTTGCCAAGCAATTTTGAAAAGGTCACCTGTAAAAGTCATTTCAAAATCTGTCACCACCCCTACAATCATCACCACAGCAATGATTTTGATGAATCAGAATTCTGCAAATAAATTTTTGGATAGATCACCCAAAGACAATTTCTTGAAGAAGAGCACATGCTCGATAGTGACTAAAAATATAAGTCGAACAAGAGCACCACATGCAGGTGCGGACAATTGGCTGTTGTTTTTCAACGGATAAAAATTTCCAAAACAATTTTTGAAAGGGTCACCCTAGGAACATTTCTGTGAAATTATTTCAAAATCTGACCAGCTTTTCCAGAGAAGAAGAATTAAGAAATTCCTCTTCATGTCCCAGTAGTGCAAATAGCCCCCACCATCAGAGCCATGTTTCTTGACAGATCGCAATTTTGTGAACAATTTTTGAAAAGAGTCACCCAAGGAACATTGCTGTGAAATTATTTCAAAATCTGACCAGCGGTTTCAGAGAAGAAAAATTCTTAAGAATTTCTTCATGTCTGTATGGTGTAAATAGCCCACAGCCATCAGAGCCATGTTTCTTGATGGATCAAAATTTCTCAAACAATTTGCAAAGAGGGTCACCCAAGAAACATTTCTGTGAAATTATATCAAAATCTGACCAGCCGTTTCAGAGAAGAAGAATTTTTAAGAATTTCTTCATGTCCATATAGTACAGTCCCCCCCCCCCCCCCCATCAGAGCCATGTTTCTTGACGAATCAGCATTTTGCGAACAATTTTTGAAAAGGGTCACCAAAGGAACATTTCTGTGAAATTATTTCAAAATCTGACCAGCCGTTTCAGAGAAGAAGAATTCTAAGAATTTCTTCATGTCTGTATAGTGCAAGTAGCCCCCAGTCACCAGAGCCATGTTTCTTGACGGATCAAAATTTCGCAAACAGTTTTTGAAAAGGGTCACCCAAGGAACATCTCTGTGAAATTATTTCAAAATCTGACCAGCGGTTTCAGAGAAGAAGAATTTTTAAGAATTTCTTCATTTCTGTATAGTGCAAGTAGCTCCCATTCACCAGAGCCATGTTTCTTGACAGATCAAAATTTTGCGAACAATTTTTGAAAAGGGTCATCCAATGAACATTTCTGTGAAATTATTTCAAAATCTGACCAGCGGTTTCAGAGGAGAAGATTTTTAAAGAATTTCTGAGAAAATTCCATTTGGTGGCCATGGCAACCAGAGTTTTTGATGGAATCAAATTCTGTGAACAATTTTTAAAGAGGACCTCCCAAGAAACATACCAGCCAAGTTTGGTCTAAATTGGCCCAGCGGTTTAGGAGGAGAAGATGTTTAAAGAATTGTTGACAACGCACGACGGACGACGCACGACAGACACAGGGTGATCCTAAAAGCTCCCCTTGAGCTCGTTGTGCTCAGGTGAGCAACAAAGGTACCTGAATAACAATAACAGCTGCTAATTCCTTCAGTGTGAGTAAAATACATTTCAAACTGAACTGTTTCTGAACTGTATCAGTGAGTTCTGATGTCTGCTTGATCACTGGATCTGTAAGCATCTGTAAACTATAACAAGAAACTAGACTGTGAAAAAGAGTGATTTAACAACTAAACACCGCCCCCCTTTCCCCTTGCCTAGTACTACAATGGAGAATACAGATGCTTAATTCTTTACCAAATGACAATATTGTAGACATGTCCAAATCCAAAGCATTTGGATACAAAAATGGCTCAAATGGTGGATACTGTGTTTGAATAGTAGTACATGTAAACATAACAGGAAAAGGAGAAAAATGTGAGTTATCAGCATTTTCTCTTTTTTTCCCCACAATATTTTCAAAACCTTCTCCCTCAGGGTTACTTGGATTATTGGTAAAAAGTTGAAAGTAGTGTATGTCTGTATAAAGTTGTATTTGTATGGTAAGGGTTCAACTTATTACCTCCTGATACAATTTGCAGCAGACAGGTTTTGAAAATACCCCAGTCTAAACACTTGAATACACACAAGATCATGTGGGTGCCAACACCTGGCTGTAGGTCCTTTTTCATAGAAAATTATAAGTCTAGGTGAACACTGTTAAAAGCTTACCTTTCAAGTAAAACTTTAACTATATGGGACTCTCCTACAAATTGTCCAACATAATGTGCCAGCACAGGAGTAACAGATAGCACCTCTAACACAGGTAAACTTTCTAAAAATGCTGGCAGTCTGTGGTAAATCTCAGAGATAAACTGCTTCTCTACCTGTGTAGAAAACAAAATTCATACACATGTACCGGTACATTGTATTCCATTTTCCTGACATGCCATCTGCAGGTGTAAAGCAAATTTCTGTAAACAATTAATAGAACCTCATGATTTCATGGTTAAAAGGAACATTTCAATATAAAATTATGTAACTGTACGTTCACTGCCTGAACATTTTGTATACATTTTGAAACAGTTTTCCCTGCTGAATTGTCTATAGAGTTTTAAACTGAGCTATTAATAATATCTTATCAATTTTGTGAAACAATAATATTACCCCATGGTAATACAGCATGAAACTACTATTCTGATTAGTGTGACTTTTCTAGCACACAAAAAATTGAGAGACTGTTGTTGTAATTTGTCAATATCATAGTTTAAAAGTAGGGTTTCCTATTTTTCAAACCATTGAGGCTACATGGGTGTAAAACTATCTGAAGAAAGACATTCCATTCCAGTTTCTCCACAACTCAGAGTGCTAAAAATCCTTAATTAATACACAGCATTTTTAAAATATGAAAATAGAGCATCATACCTGTTTGGCACACTGGAGCTTATTTTCTGGTTTGACCAGGCAACAACTAAAATGGATAAGATAGAAATTTTGTGGTTATAGCTTAAACCTTAGATCCATAAAAAAGTTTACTTATACCTTGTATGATCTTGATCTACACTGTCTGCTAAAGCAATAAAGTTGTGATTGGTGTTTTATAGACTAAGATGCCAAGTACAACCATACAAAGCAGATTTGAAAAAAACTTTTTTCACATATTTTTATGCAAGAAATCTTATAAATTTACATTTACCATGCATATTTTACAAGGATGTTCAAAATTTATTGATGGAGGTAAAAAGATATACAAGACATAAATTTCTTTTTACAGGAAAATATGTTAAAAGAAATTCATTTATTCAAGAAAAAGTATTTATCTTTACCAGACAACCAAATTTCAGAACAACCGGTATCTAAAATGTTGCTCAAAGTTTATAATTTGTCTTTTAAAAGGTAAAAAACAATGTTGGATAAAGAACAAGATGCTGGTTACCAGCAAGATCTCCTTTCCTATAACGTTTTCAAAAGTTTTCTCCCCTAGAGTCTTTGAAACACTGAAATACTTTGTTAAAGATTAAAATCTTACCTGAGATAGCCTTCAAATGGTGCTGTGAATATCTCTTTTTGATTTCCCAGCAGGAGTTCTGTTGAAATTCGAGTCTTAGGACGTGCAAAAAAGAATATCTTCTTCCATAATACCAGTACACTTATGCAGTGATTGAGTTTCTGAAATATCAAATACTTCCTTTGGAACTCTGAAGAAGGTTGAATCTTCTTTTGCTTACAGAACCTTCACACCTTTACATTAAAACCCCAAATTAAGCGAGAAAACCTATTAACTCTTTACCAAACGACAAAATTTTAGACTGGTCCAAATTGAAAGCACTTGCAAATGACAAAATAAACGTAACTCAAAAATTGAAATTTGTTTCCAGCAGGGTAGAAAACATTGTGGGAAAAGGAGAAAATGCTGGTTACCAGCATTTTCTCTTTTTCCCACAATGTTTTCAAAAGGCTTCTATCTCAGGGTCGTAGAAAGCAGGGATTGTTTGGGAAAGGTTTAACAAACATGCATACAAAGCTTTTCTCTGAAAGCATTCCTTCAACTTTAGTTTAAACTCTAAATGATGACATGAAATAGCATGACCTTGGAAAGTATTTGATTACCTGGTGCATTCAATGCTGTTTTCAACAGAATTTGTATTTCAGTTATATCAGTGATGCCAGTGCACCTTTCCATGCATGCTTAACCCTTTACCACACATCAAAATTTTTGACTCATCCACATTAAAGGAATTTACAGATGACAATTCAAACGTTATTCAAACGATAGTATTTGTCTTTGAATAGGTAGAAAACATTGTGGGAAATGGAGAAAATGCTGGTAACCAGCATTTTCTCCTTTTCCCACAAAGTTTTCAGAAGGCTTCCTTTTCAGGGTCGTTAAAAGTCGGGATTGTGTGGTAAAGGGTTAAGGCAAAACATTCTTTCCAAGTCACTGGCTACTTTCCCAAATATACAGAGTCCACACAATCTTAAGCCATCTGAAATGTATGATACCTATCAAGGGACTTCTACCAATGTACAGTAAAAAGCTCACTGTTAAGCCAAGCTGTGAATTTAACCCACAACCTGACATGTCATGTGAGTCACATTTAAAATACCATCTGCAAGTGCTTTCAATTTGAACAAATCTAAAATTTTGTCCTCTGGTAAAGGATTAGCTCTTTACCAAACAACAAAATTTTAGACTGGTCCAAATTGAAAGCATTAGCAAACAAAAAATTTGACGTTGCTTAAATGATTTAATTTGTTTCTGAAAGTTTTAACATGGGAAAAAGAGAAAATACTGGTTACCAGCATTTTCTCTTTTTACCACAAAGTTTTGAAAAGTCCTATTTCCCAGGATTGTTAAAACTTGGGAATGTTTGGTAATGCAGTAAACTTTCAACAACAGAATTACTCGCCCTGCACATCACCACAAAGCTACCTGGACTCAGCTTGGAAACTTTCAAAAAATAAATGTAATTCTAGATGCATGGTCTCTAATTTTACCTGATCAGTTACAACCATAAAATGCTCATAGGTCATCAATACAATATCAGCAGCCACAATGGACAGTCTATCATGACATGGTCGTTGAACTAAATGTTGTAAATGTGGCAAGTAGACAGAGATTCTTCGTTGCACAGTACTAGTGATGTTGGATAGATAATCTTTGCACCGGTCATGGTCCTTGAAATGAGTTATGAAATATAATTATGGTAGTCCACTAATTATCTCTTGGAACAAAGTTGCAGCAGAAAACTTTGGAAACATTTGTTTAATGCTGAAAAACAACTTGAATCATGTTTTCATACATCTGATGAAATTGTGGCAAATCATATACATTCAAATATAATATAACAACAATTTAATAAGACTTGAAGAAAAACATTCAAATACATTTTATATGTTGACTTATCGAGTGCAATACATAACACCTAAGTTTCCTTTACAGAAAGTGTAGATTAAGATCGGCTGGGAAAGAGCATGTTATCTGATCTTAAATCAACACCATCAAACTTTCAGACAGATTTTCTGGAAATGCAGCATCGAAATTTAAAACTTTTTCCCAAGCCAGGTAATTTTGCCAAATTTTGTGCTCAATTTAATCTCTAAAACATGTACCTTATTTTCCAAAACATCATGAAATAAATATTGATTTATTTTTGTCCTTTAATCTAGATACTTAATTAATCTTATGTTATTCTATGTATTAAGAAACTAAACGGTTTTACCTTCCATGTGTGTAGAGGTTTGTGTAAAAGTTGCGTAAGTAGAACTATATGTATGTTTTACCTTCCATGTATGTGGAGGTTTCTGTAAAAGCTGTGTAAGTACATGCATAATTATATGTATGTCAAACCTTCCATGTATGTGCAGGTTTCTGTAAAAGCTGCATAAGTATAACTGTATGTATGTCTTACCTTCCGTGTTTGTGGAGGTTTGCGTAAAAGCCATGTAAGAACATGCATAATTGTATGTATATGAAATCTTCCATGTATGTGAAAGTTTGTGTAGAAGCTGTGTAAGTATAACTGTATATATGTCTTACCTTCCATGTATGTGGAGGTTTGTGCAAGAGCTGTGTAAGCCTGACTGTATGTATCACTGACTCCTTCAGTAACAGTACAGATGTAAAGGTCATTAAACAAGTAGGCACAGCAACATTCAGATAACTGTTCCATATTGATACTAGCAGGTTTATATCATACCATCTGATAACTTCGGCTAAACATGGCAAAACCTGATCAAAACAACAGTTAACACTTTACCACAAAATCCAGACTTTTAACAACTTTAAGGAAGAAGGCTTTTGAAAACTTTGAGGGAAAAGGAGAAAATGCTGGCAAACAGCATTTTCTCCTTTTCCCTCAAAGTTTTCTACCCTACTGAAGATAAATCCCATCCTTTAAGCCACTTTTTATTTGTCGTCTGCAAATGCTTTCAACTCGGACGAGTAAAAAAGTTTGTTGTATAGCATAGAGTCAAAAGTTTTTCAACAAGTTTGCAAAATTTTCTACTAAATTTCTCAATTAGAAATGCATAAATAAACAATCTCAGCAGCAAGAATGTATAATGCAGACACAGGATGATATTTAGCCTTTCGTGGAAATGGGTCTTGCACCACAGAAAGGTAATCTACTCATAAAGGCAGATAAAGAACTAATGACAACTTTGTGATCAAATAACTGAGTGTATCTGAATTTTAACAACTTTAATGATTGATTGATTGATTGATTTACGCTGCTTTCAACACATTATTTCAGTCATATTACAGCGACAGCTCACATATTCAGGTATTTTCTGGGTTTCACCAGTACTATGCTAGGGCTCTGAAATGTCTTGCCCAAGGACACTCCCACAAAAAACCCAGTTGATCAAGTGCAGATCCAACCTGGGGCCTCCAGGTCACGAGTACTACAGTTCACCACTGAGCCACTCAGGACCCCCACAACTTTGATAAAAAGTCAATCAACTTTCAAGCAGCTTAGCTTTAAACCTTTACCAAACAATCCCATGTTTTAAAGACCTGAAAGAAAAAGACTTTTGAGAAAGGAGAAAATGCTGATAACTTGTATTTGTTCCTTCTTTCCAGAATGTTTTCTACCCTTCTAAAAACAAATTACAATTCTTGAAACAAATTAATTTGTTGTCTGCAAACGCTTCCAGTTTGGACAAGTCCACAGTTTTGTTGTTTTGTAAAGGTTTGAAGGATTTTTCAAAATACATGGTTTTCATTGAACGGTTGAATACATGTTAAGCATAACTAACAGCAGGGAGGTTATAAAACCTTCTATGGGGTTCCAATCAAAATATCTGAGCAAAAATATACTTAAATATTGCTAAAACAATGAACACTGTCTTTCAGCTCTCACCAGCATTTTCTCCTTTTCCCATAATGTTTTCAAAAGCCTTCTTCCTCAAGGTCATTAAAACTCTGGACTGTGTGGTTAAGTAAAACAAGGTGTCCAAGTATAATCCCTACTGAACATCATCAGCACTCATTTCTCAACATTTTCAAACATACACATACTTAAAATTGGCCTGGAAAAAATGATACCATGATCAATTTCCATTTCTTCTCTCTAAACATATCCCTTTCTTCTGCAATTTCCTTTCAAGAACCAGTTTATATAATGGAACTGTTGAGTACTCTTTTAGGTTCAGCTTATATGTTTGTGTGGATATGTCTGGTAAATGAGCAGTGATGGTGCTCAGTGGGGCAGACAATTGGATACCATGTTTTATCAACAACTACACATGTTGAATTTCATTGAAAGTCCAGAAAAGCCTGTGTTTTTCTCTCAATGTAATACATGAATTCATTAAGACAATTCAAGAAAATGCATAACAATGCGGCTCACCTGTTTGCCAATTCTTCTAAGTTCCCACTGTGAATGTCCAAGACATTCAGCTGTTTGATATAAAATAACCTTTAAAATTCTCGACATGTCTTGTAGATACTCCTTCTCCATCCAGCCATATGTACACGCTGCCTTACTATCAAGACAAAGAGAAGATAATGAAGGCCTAAAGTAAGATCACCGATTCTGCCTCCAGACTTTTACGTCTATTTAATGAACCTTTTTTGTACTCAATATTTAAAGCACAATTGACTTTTTACCACATGACAAAGTTTTGGACGTGTCCAAATCAATGGCATGTGCAGACAACATATTAAATCTTGCTGAAATGCTGGGATTTGCCCTACAGAACATTGTGGGAAAAGGAGAAAATGCTGGTTGATAAAGGCTTAAACAGTATGCAAATTTTATATTAAAGGCTTTCCTAAAGGCAAGTTTCATCTTTTCAGCCACCCTTGATTTGTCTTCTACAAATACTTTGAATTTGGATAGGTCTAAAATATTGTTGTTTGGTAAAGAGTTAAACGCAGGAGCACCTGAAAAAGCGAGTTATTGCCAACTGAGACAACTGAAAAACTGTGGAAAGAAGTTAAAAACACCATTCAAATGAACAAACCTGTTATTATCAATTTCAGCAAGCTGTTTCAACCGAGTAAGCTGTAACTCTTGTTTAATTCTAGATTTCTCTTTCTCTGATATATCCCCTGTACATGTATCTAGTATTTGTGCCTCTGTTAACAAGGAACATATCCCATCCACATCAGGTCTATTATTCACACCGTCTTCTGCACACTGACCTTTGACATCAGTGAGCCTTGAGCATGTATTGGTATCCTGGTCCACACTTACAATTCTGTAACAAAAAGTTGTCAAATGGATGAAATGTAATAGAACAAAAAAATACAAGATGTGCAACAATATGTTATAGAGATACATTGTGATAAGGTTCAAGAAATTTCAAAGAAACATGTATCCAAAAAACCTTTGTACTTTATAAAACAGAGCAATAAAGAATTGTTTTGAATTGTCACAAAATCCTTCTAGAATATGACAATTTACTACAGATTCACTTATAGTGGGTTATTTAGTTTTTTTTTTTTCCAATTTTTTCTCTATTCTTTTTCATGTGTAAAGTTCATATTTACAAAAGCTATCACTTGCTTACTTCTCGGGATGAAAGTTATATGTTTAAGCCCTGTATAAGGTGTATCAAATGGCTTAAAAAAATGAAAAGTGGCTTTTTAGTGATTTCCTGTGAAAACCAATACATACAAAATATGTGTAATGACATGATGAATTAACTAAACAGTGTTTACTCCTTACCAAAAAATCCCATGTTTCAATAACCCCAAGGAAAATGGCTTTTGAAAGCATTGTGGGAAAAGGAGAAAATGCTGGTTATCAGTATTTTCTCCTATTCCAAAATTTTTTTTTCTATTCCTTCAAGCACAAGTCCTATTATTTCAGTGACATTTAATTTTTCCTCTGCAAATGCTTTCAATTTGGACAAGTCAAAAACTTTGTTGACTGGTAAATAGTTAAGCAATTTTACTGTGGCTTAACTCTTTACCAAAAGACAAAATTTTAGACTGGTCCAAATTGAAAGCATTAGCAGACGACAAAATTAATGTGACTCAAAAATTGAAATTTGTTCTGGGAAGGTTGGAAAACATTGTGGGAAAAGGAGAAAATGCTGGTTACCAGCATTTTCTCCTTTTCCCACAATGTTTTCAAAAGACTTCTTTCTGAGAGTCGTGAGAAACCGGGATTGTTTGGTAAAGAGTTAAACAGACCTACACTGAATGAAAAACAGCTAATTTATATCTCCCTTTCACTAATCATCTTTTTTCTGAATGTCTTACTCTACTAAAGCCAGAAAAAAACTACAACTAAAATTAATTACCATGTACATTCTTACTTATCTAATCTTGTCTTTACGTGGCTATCAGCTTGATCTTCACTTATGTCTGCTTGTGTGAGAAACCTGACCTGTAATATATAGGAACCATGTTCTGTGAAAGGAGGCTCAATGTATCTGCATAATGTATCGACAAATGTCAGCCTGCACAGTCCGGACAGGCTGACATGAGTCCAAACTTTTTGCTATTTTAACTTTTTCTACATGTCAAAGGACCATTCTACCTCAAGATCCCATTGACTGTTTGACAAAATGAATTTCATGGATCCATAATTATATGATGACTTGCTTGGCATAATGCATGCACGGAGATGCATTAAGCTACCTTTTCACAGAGCATGGCTCATGTATATAAATATCTATTTACCTGCGTCAAAAATTTAACGATTCAACTAAAGATTGTTGTGGGAAACAATGACATTGGTTTTGTCAAGAATAGTATTTCATTTTCTCTACTTGACCATGTCTGGTATTTGAAGGAATGTCCATGATCCAAGACAAATTCAATGACAAATGATATACATGTATAACCTCAAAGCTTGCATGAAAACTTGTTGAAATGTTCATGTTCAAACCCTTTTAATGAAACAAGAGTATATAGTAAAATAAGTGCCACAAAACTTTGTATCGCAAGTTCCACTGTAAGATCTACCTTACATGCCTTCTAAATTCTTTCCAATAATAAACAGACTATTTATCTTGCTATGGTTCTCAAACTTCCTGTTCTATTCAGGGCAGAGAGATGTCCCTTTGTGAATAAAAGGCAAGTGTATTCGCTTTTGCACAAATCATGCAGTCTGAAGACATATACACTAACCATTGCAAATTCAATTCTAGTTGAGCCATGCCTTGTGAGAGGGGGCTTTATTGCACTCAGCCCAGGCTGACCTGGGTCAAAACTTTTTGCTTTTGGTAAATTTTCTGTATGTCAAAGAACCTATCTACCTCATAGTTCAGTTGGTTGTTAGACAAAATGAATTTTCTGGATCCAAAATTATGCAATAACTTGCTTTATATTATGCATCATGGAGATACCTTAACCCTTTACCATACCATCTAGAGTTTCAACAACCGTGAGGCAGAGGCCTTTCAAAAACGTGGGAAAATGACAAAATGCTGGTATCCAGCATTTCCTCCTTTTTCCACAATGTTTTCAACCCTTCACAAATCAAAATTCACTTTTAGAGTAAAATTAATTTTATGGTTTTCAAGTGCTTTCAATTTGGACAAGTCAAACTTTTTGCCATTTGGTAAAGAGTTAAACACCCTTATCCCAGTGCATGGCTCAATTAGAAATTCAAAACCTAACAATCCAAATGGCTGAGACAGAAAATCTCAACCAATCAGTTGGCCTGTCTAGGAGTTAAGAACAAGGACATAAAACTCAGAATAGTGAATGCTGTCCCTGTGCTTTGATCTACAATAGTCAACAATTATTCTGTAAGACACTCTGATGTGGGTCACTTTGACTGAAAATATCTATTCATGTTTTTTGCAGAACACAAACTGAGCAAGTATAACTCAACAAAGTTGAGGAAAGGTAAAAGCTGGAAGAACAAAAATATAGCAACCAATTTAAAAAGTAAGTGATGACAAAAATGAGATTGAAAAAAGTGTTTCTTTCTTAATTCACATAGATCAGAAAGACAAATAAAGGGAAAGGTCAACAAACAAGCATTTGATAATTTCTCACAATATAAAATAATCTGCTGCAAAAAAAAAACATTCCAAAGGAAAAATAAACAAATCCAAGCTTTTGTAGCCATAGAAAGTGACAATATACATGTACATGCAATCAGGAAAAGGAACACAGACATACATGGCAAGTCTTTACTAAACAATCCATTTTATCATAACCCTAAGGAAGAAGGCCTTTAGAAATCAATGTGGGACAATGATAAAATGCTAGAAACCAATGTTTTCTCCTTTTCCCACAATGTTTTCTACCCTGTCAAAACCAGACTCTATTAGACTCTTTACCAGACAACAAAATTTAGGTCTTGTCCAAATTCAAAGCACATGCAGACGACAAATTTATTGTGCTGGGATGAATCTTCCAAAAAGTAGAAAACATTGCATGAAAAGGAGAAATTGCTGGTTACCAACAGTTCCCAATATTTACAAAAGCCTTCTTCCTCAGGGTCATTAAAATTGGGAAATGTTTGGTAATTTCTCACTACACTGTTTGCCAAATAGGTAACACATGATGACCTACAGAGGAGTTTTTTTCTCTTGAACCAGACTACTTTTATAAACATTGTAGTACAAGCAGACCTGCATAATTTCTTTTGAAACAAATGCTTCTGAATTAAACCTTCATTTAGGTTGTTTATACATTTTTTTCCGAGATGTTTTTTGTGAAGACATCTGCTGTAAATTAGTTACAGTAGATTATGTTTAAAATCAAAAGGTAAAAGTTAACACATGCACTTATCATGCACATATCTACAGCTAGAAAAAGCCCACAACACACGGTTATATGTTTAATAAAAGAAACAGTTCACTGCATTCATTTCAAGGAACTACTACTACCTCTGTGTGCACCACATTCTGATGACTATTTTTGTCATCAGAAATTCTGTTGGTTACATTTTCAAATGATTCTTGAGAGAAAAGTGACAGGCAGCATTTAACTCTTTACCAAACAAAAATTTTTAGACTTGTCCAAATTGAAAGCATTTGCAGATGATGAAATGAACAGACTGAAAATTGGAATTGTCTCTAAAAGGTTTAAAAAAAGAAAAAAGGTTAGAAACCATTATGGGAAAAGCAAAACATGCTGGTTATCAGCATTTTCTCCTTTTCTCACAATCTTTCAAAAGTTTCTTTGCACAGGGTCGATAAAATTCACAATTATGTTGTACAAGGTTAAACCACTGTGCTTTCTACTGGGAAAAAAAAATTTTGGTAAAATAAAGTACATGTATTAACATAACCTCCCTTTTTCTTCTTCATGAATCTTCCACATGACAAAGCAACAAAAGAAATAAAAAAAGTGGAGGAGATAGATGCAGACAGGAAATTCATAAGCATTACTGTGGTCTATGTAACTTGTAAAGGCATTTGGAGCATTCAACATTAAAGGTAAATTGAACAAAAGAATATTAGACATTGAAGATTATGGCCTTGGCATCATATGATTAATGAAAACATTCTGGCAGATTTCAATATTTCTTGTTTTGGTTGTATTTTATTGTAACAATATTTTTTAAAGCAACTTTAGATTCAGGTCTATATTAACTGAACTTGTTGCTTTTTGAAACAAATCTGAAGCAAAAATTTGAAAATATCCATGTAAAAGATGGATAAAAACCATGAATTAACTGAAGATGAAGACTTTTGAAAGAATTGTGGCAATAGGAGAAAATGCTGGTAATGAGAGTTTTCTCCTCTTCCCTACAATGTTTTCTATCTTATCACAGAAAAATGCAATCATGTAAGCCACATTCAATTACACCAGCTAATGCTTTTAACTCTTTACCAAACGACAAAGTTATAGACTGGTCCAAATTGAAAGCATTTGCAGAAGACAAAATAAATGTGACTGAAAATTTGAAATTTGGTTTGGGAAGGGTAGAAAACATTGTGGTAAAAGGAGAAAATGCTGGTTACCAGCATTTTCTCCTTTTCCCACAATGTTTTCAGAAGGCTTCTTTCTCTGGGTCGTTAAAAGTCGGGATTGTGTGGTAAAGAGTTAATATGGATGAGTCTAAATATTTTGTCACCTTGCAGTGTTAAACCCTATTTGGCACTTTTATTTTGTGAATTTTAACATGTTTTCTGCATATTGAAAAATCTTCAGCAAATCTCTGCTAAGGCTACTGAATTATCAGACACATTATAGAGCAGAAACCATTCCCCCTAATTTTCATTCAATAAATCATCTATAAGCCCAGAATTGTATAAAAGTGAAAATGAGAATGTATATTGTGAATGGTAAAAAAGATTGAGGAAGCAAAATTTATACAAAACCCACAACAGAGGTCCTGACAAGTGGGAAGGGGGTGGGGATAAGCCTATCCAGTTCTTAAAACATTATTTCTTTATTTCTTTATTAAACCATATGATGTGGGTACTCATTACAAATGTCTGGCTGAGACAATTCTAATGAGTACCCACAACATAGGTTTTAAAAAAGAATATATACTGTATTACTCTTCGACCCCTGCAATATTCCCCTTTATCTGTACCTCTGTCAAAAGATATTTCCATGTATATGTATCAGCAAATGCCTACCTTCTTCCAATAATTACGTCTAACATGCTAGAATATGAGATTATATATGACTATGATAACATCTACACAAGCTCTTTAACTCTTCACCAGACAATCCCATGTTGTAACATCCTTTGGGAAGAAGGCTTTTGAACACAATGTGGAGAAAGAGAAAATTCTTGTAACCAGCATTTTCTCCTTTGTTCAAAAAGATTTCTACCCTCTCAAAGACAAATCCTATCAATTCAAACAATATGATTGGTCTGCAATCCCTTCAGTTTGGACAAATCTAATATTTAGTCATTTGGTAAGAAGGTCACTCATTCTAAACCAGGAGCAATATATACACAAATCATTCCAAATATAGTTCTAATTCTGAATTCCAAGACTAGCTATCTGCAGTCTTGTTTTAGAAGTAAAATTTAATCAAAGAATGGTTGATAAATCAAAGAGCAGCTATTTCTAGGCCCCTTGATAATTCATCAACCACACAAAATTTTCCAGTCTTGCTGCGGATCATTTTTGGCAAAAAGAGAAACTGCTTTTAACAACTTTTTGTTACTTTTCTTTCAATGCTTTTACACATACTTTAACCCATTACCACACAATCCTGACTTTTAACGACCCTGAGAAAGAAGCCTTCTGAAAACATTGTGGGTAACCAGCATTTTCTCCTTTGCCCACAATGTTTTCTTCCCTTCCATAAACAGATTTCAAATTTTTACTCACATTTATTTTGTCGTCTGCAAATACTTTCAATTTGGACAAGTCTAAAATTTTGTTGTTTGGTAAAGAGTTAAACCACAATCTCTCATTACATGATGTAGGTGACATTTTCTACCTTGCAGCAGACACCCCTTACATATTAACATGGCAAAAGCAGAAATTGGCTATAACAAGCATTTTCTCCTTTTGCCACAGAGCTTTCACATGTATTTCTGTATTAAAACTTGCCTAATATTCTCTTCAAAGTTGTCAGCTCCCAAGGTATTTCCAAGGGTAGTGTGTTAGTATTCTGTTCAGAAACTATTGAAGGGAAATAAAACTGAGCCATGCTCTGGCAAAATGGGGTTTAATGCATCTCTATGATGCACTCTACCAGGCAAGTTATCACACAATTATGGATCCATGAAGTCCATTTCGTCTAACATCCAACTCAATTTTGAGACAGAATGGTCCTCAGACATGCAGAAAATCGATCGAAAACAAAAAAATTTCAGCCAAGGTCAGCCTCTGCATACTGCCTAGGTTTGTGACCTTGATTGATTTTGTCTGTCAATCCCATTTTCATAGACCATGGCTCAAATATTTCTTTTCAATAATTTGAAATCCCTTTCAGAGAGGAGGAGTGGCTTGTAACAAGCAATTTATTCTTTCCACACCTCCCTTTATATTCATGAACCATTCTGATGAACATTAAGAAATAGAAGTTCCAAGAATATTCATCACTTCAAAGTAACAAAATTTCTGACTGGCTTCACCAAATGGGTTGGTTTAGCCAATTAGAAATTACCATGTTACTTTCAAAATTTACAAAAAGGCTATGAATGCCATTTAGAGTTGTTGGAAAACAGGAGCTTTGATTTTGTCTTTTTTTGCACTACGTAAAGCTTCCTCTTTCTTATTTCTAATAATACAGCATCATATTATGTACATAAAGCATACTTGCTATTTATTTTACAGTCCTACAGCATGTCTTGATTTCCTTATTCCGATTTCCTTTCCCAAAATATGGCATATCAGCTTCTGGTCCTCTGGTTCAGTACAAATGTAAAACCTTACTTACAGTGCATTACCATCTCAACACTTCATATCTATGTATGTAAGAATTAGTGAAAGAAAATCAAACTAGTCACTCCTTTTTCCTTATTTCCATATACCATACAACAAAACTTAAGACTTTTTTGCTATGGAAAACATTTGCAGACAACAAACTCAAACTGGCTCAAATGAAAGGATAGAAAACATAGTGAGAAAAGAAGAAAATGCTAGTTACCAGCATTTTTTCCATTTCCCACAGTGTTTTAACCCTTTACCACACAATGACGACTTTTAACACCCCTGATAGAGAAGGCTTTTGAAAACATTGTGGGAAAAGGAGTAAATGCTGGTTACCAGCATTTTCTCCTTTTCCCACAATGTTTTCTACTTCATCATATGAGCCACATTGAAACTGTCATCTGCAAATGCTTTCAATTCGGACAGGTCTAAAATTTGTCATGTGGTAAAGCGCTTTTTTTAATTCGGGTAGTTAAAACATTGATTGTTTGGTAAAGGGTAAAGTGTAGCTATAAAGAATAAAAATCCAAGGTTAAGTAAAACTTACAGCGAGAGATTTCTCTGATTCAACATGGTGAATAATCCCATCTTGCTGACTTTCCTGTTAGCATAAAAATTAAAATATCCTGATTATCTTAGACAAAAAACTTTTGACTCTTTACTACATGACAAACTTTTAACTCTTTACCAAACGACAAAATTTTAGACTGGTCCAAATTGAAAGCATTTGCAAAATAAAAGTGACTGAAAATTTGAAATTTGTTTTGGGAAGGAAAGAAAACATTGTGGGAAAACGAGAAAATGCTGGTTACCAGCATTTTTTCCTTTTCCCACAATCTTTTTCAGAAGGCTTCTTTCTCAGGGTCGTTAAAAGTCAGGATTGTGTGGAAAAGGGTTAAACTTTTCCTTACAGATGACAGATCAAATATTGCTGTTTTTCTTGTAATGAGCAATTTCTCCTTTTCCGATTTGCCTCAATTCTTAAACTCATATTTATGTATCAATCTTTATTTCATGCTTTCCGGTGGTTTATCGAGAAATAATTTCTCGATAAACCACCGGAAAGCATGAAATAAAATAACAGTGAAATATTTTTTGATATTTCATGGTTACAACAACCAGTGAAAAATACCAATTTTATATTCTAACTCTTTAATTGAAGTTGGAAACAGTTGTTCCTGAGCACTAGTTACCTAGGTAAAATGCGCGTGCCTCTCAACCAGATGGAAATATGACGTAATTTACCATGCATTTCTCGCACTTGACGTAACATTGTAATGCGTTGCTATGCGGAGGGGGTACGCCACAGGGAATAACCAAAAAGAAGTGTACTAGATTTTGATTAACTTCCCCCCAGAAAGGGTTCAAAGCATGAAATAAATAGAATATTTGTTTTTTTTCGGTGAAAGATCAAAATTTATTTCATCTCGTGAACATCATCGGTAATATTTTCACTCATGGCTGTGCCACTCATGAAAATATCACCGATGATGTTCACTCTATGAAATAAATTTCGATCTTTCACCATAAAAAACAAGCATCCTCTATGTATTCATGTTGATGAATTATACTTTTAGTCTATTATCAGGTCAGACAAAATAAATACACTCAACCTAAATATTCTTCAGATAGAATAACTTTTAAAGTGCCCTATACCAATATGCTGTTCTCCATGTGGTTTCTACATTTTTTGATAAAAAAAAAATAGGATATCTCATATTCTTACAGTCAAAAATTATAACAGTGTTTTTTTTATTCTAATTGAAAAATTTTCTTGTCCTTGAATCTTGTCTTTTGTGTGATTTATGGTTTAGAGCTTGCTTTGAATTAGCTATAATAATAATGAGTTAATCTTTTCATTATAATTACAAGGACAAATGAGTGGAGCTCTGACAAAAGGGGGTTTAATGCATTGCCATGATGCATTATACCAAGAAAGTCATAATATTATTATGGATCCTAAAAATCCATTTGTCTAATAACCGACTGAACCTGGAAGTAGAATGGTCCTTTGACATGCAGAAAACTGACCACAGAATAATATTTTGACTCATATGAGCCTAAGCCTGAGTATGCAGGCTGACCTGGGTCAATATTTTTGCAGATACATTAAAAACCCTTTCCACAGAACATGGCTCATATACAATGCATACCTTTTCAGCTGATTTTCCGAGAACTGGTACTTCATCCTTGTCTTTGCTATAACCAAAACAAAAAAATAGTATTGTGTTGTTTTTATGCATAAACTTTATTAAAAGAAAGCATGAAGTATTTTTCCCTTAGCATAGATTCTGCGACTTATTTTATGATTTGTTTCATTTTTTTGGTGGTTAAAGCTGTTTACAATGGCTTTTCAGCAGCCACTACATCAATCACAACTACACAAAATAATTCTATCCAAGTATACTTTCCTATACAATCAGCCAAAATAATCATTAATAAAGCCAGAAGAATCCTTCTTTGTGGCAGTGACTCTTGTTAATCCATGTATTTCGAAAAAAATTCCCCTGAGGTCTCAAAATCATAACACAGGACTCTCTTTCCTCAGCCCACTATGCAGCTAGGAATATTTCACTATCACAGAGACTGCTAAATCTTACATGTTTTCTTTAACCCTTTACCACACAATGCCGACTTTTAATGACCCTTGGAAAGAAGCCTTTTGAAAACAGTGTGGGAAAAGGAGAAAATGCTGGTAACCAGCATTTTCTGCTTTCCGCACAATGTTTTCTACCCTATCAAAGAAAAATTGCACCATTTGAGCCACATTGAAATTGTCGTCTGCAAATGCTTTCAATTTGGACAAGGCTAAAAGTTTGTCGTCTGGTAAAGTGTTAACTCTTTACCACGCAACCTGATCTTTGACTAGTCCAAATTTAAAGCATTTGCTGATGAAAAAATAAATGTGACTCCAAAACTAAAATTCATTTTAGGAAGGGTAGAAAAGATAGTGGGAAAAGAAGAAAATGCTGTTTACCAACATTTTCTTCTTTTGCAACAATGCTTCCAAGTCTAATTTCCCAGTGTCGATAAAACTCGAGACTGTGTGGTTATGGGTGAAATAATACTAAACTGGGGCTCTGCAGTGCTGAGTCTGAAGACACCCACATGTCACCAGTACCATTGCTGGCACTCAAACTCAGAACGTACTGATTATAAATCCAGTGCCTTCACTCTTTACCAAACAATCCGAACTTTTTATGACCCTCATGAAAAGGGCTTTTGAAAACACTGTGCAAAAAGGAGAAAATGCTGGTAACCAGCATTTTCTCCTTTTTCCGTAACGTTTTCTACCCTTCCACAAACAAAAACTTTCGTTTGATTAACGTTTAATTTATTGTCTGCATATGCTTTCAATCAGGATCAGTGTAAAATTTAACTGTGCGGTAAAGTGTCAACCACTAAGCCATGGAGAATTCACAACAATGTTGAGAAATAGATAGTTTGAAACACAAAAATGCTATAAATTCTGGTGCACCTTCAAAAACCATTCTTAATTTAATTCTATATTCTTAAACTAGGCATCTATGAATGAAAAAGACTATCTAAGCCAATCATATAGCTTCTCTTCCAATAAGAATTAGAATAAGAACACTGTTTTGGATGGTTTGCAATAACTGGCCTTCACTTTACCTTATATTTGTGTCCATAAACTGCCCTGTTCCTGCTGGTCCGAATGTATACAACCAGTGGTTTTTAATGAGATACTTAAATATTAAATCATAAGCAAACATTCTTCCTTCTCTCCCTTCCCATGTGTCTGTTAGACTTGTTCCTGTAGCATTTTAAGAGATCACAGAAAAGTATGTACATTTTATACTTTAAAAAAAAAAAAGACGCTTCTCCCATAATTACAATCAAATCCACTCCATTTTCTATACGATTCAAGCTATGGATGTTGTAGAACAATGAATAGACGTTTCACCAAAAGTGGATAATAGCTGTGAACTTGATACATGTAAAAACATAATGGACAAATGAAAATACTCATAGCAAGCAACTTATCTCTTTGCAGAAATGTTTCAACACAGGTCTTCTACATGGTGCAAATTCATTTGCTGTTGGTTTTATGTTGAATCTTTGTTTGAACAGAACACTGTACATTATCACACAAAATTCAAGAGTAACTTTTATCAGGTTTCAGAAAAGTCAAATTTTTGCCTATTTGAGAAGACATTAGAATAAACAAGCAAATACAGAACCTGTTTGAGACAAAAAGCTAAAGGATATTTGAAAACTGCCATCATAGGACAGGTGCCTGATAAATACAGGGTATTTTTCTTCCTTTTTTTTTTTTTAATTTTGTAACTGAACCTTTGACCTTTTATGACAGACTGCTTGCTTAACATAGGTGGCCATCATAACAGGTTTGACTGAATTAACAATTACCTTTATAATCACTGACTGAAGGCAGGGGCTGGCCCACGGCTGTTGAGTCATGTGACATTTCTAAAGTCATACTATCAGTGTCTGGATTCCAGTGCATTGCCAGGGACTGTAACATCAGCTTTAACACTACAACACTGTTGCTACTCTTCACAACTGAAAGATAGAAAATTACAGTAAGTTCCTCAATCTAATACTAGTAAAAAGTGATAACCCTTTATCATACAATCCTGTGTGTTACTGGGAAATAGAGAAAATACCCATTCCATGCAGCTACTACTGCCCATGATGTTTTCAGATGTTTTCTATGATAATTGCAAACAAGACATATAACCTTCCTTCCTTTTTCTCTTTTGTTTTTTAATCACCAGTAAGTAATACATCAAAAGTAATATATCAAAAGACAGCTTTGATGGCAACTGGCAATGACTCTATTTTTTTTTTACTTTAGCACCTCACTACTTTTTTAAAATATCATGGCAAAAATAAAAATTGCTTAAAATGATCAACATGCCCTTTTGCCACATTGTTTTTACACGCATTAAAACATACAGCTTTAATTCATGCTGATTATCCACATTTTACAAGATTGTTTTCATAGTCATTTCTTTCAGGAAGCAGGAGTTAACCTTTTAAAGAGAACAAAGTGTTTTTTAGAATAGAATGAAACATGAATGAAGAACAATAGCTGATCAAAAACTTACCTAAGTATTTAAAGACAGAACTTGCAGCTTGCCTGACTGTGGATGCTGGGTGTGAAAGGTAGAGAAGAAAGGTGGAAATGTAATCTGGCCATCCTGGCAGCAAGTAATGTAATGGCAGAACCTAAAATAGATATCAACTTCATTCAGGACAAATAGGAAATCTTCAGAACATAATTCAACATCACATAAACTGTGTGGTTAACATGAAGGCAGAACATAATACAATTGTACTTAATATTAGCATCTTCTGGACCAAGAAAGTCATTATATAGATATGGATCTATAAAATCCATTTTGTCTCACATCTGACTGAATCATAAGATGGACTTGTCATTTGACATGCAGAAAATTTACCAATAGCAAAATGTTTTGACCCAGGTCAGCCTACAGGGACTTGTGGAGGAGTGTCTGACAAAAATAAAATACTAGCATGTCCACAGATGAGACAGGTAGACAGAAGACCTGACACACTTATTCCAGTACCCATCTGAAACCAATCGTTTTGAGCACATTTTGTTTTTCATGGTTACTTAAAAAATTATTGTCATTCTTTTCTTGTACAAGGACACACAATTACAGTACATGTAATATTCTCCAAGTATGTATAATGTATGGACTCACTTTTACTAGAAAAATACAAACACCTAGAAAACCCTCTGCAGCATAGTCATCAAGAAACCTTGTAGAGGATATCTATAATAAATAAAACAAAGAGCATTTATTTACTTTTCCTGTATGTCATTGCTACTTTAGCTCTTTACCAAACAACAAAATTTTGGACTTGACCAAATTCAAAGCATTTGCAGACAACAAATTGAATTTTGCTGAAATGATGATTTTCTGTCTAGTAGGATAGAAAACGTGGGAAAAGGAGAAAATGCTGGTTACCAGCATTTTCTCCTTTTCCCACAGATTTTCAAAAGCATTCTTCTTTGGGGTCATTGAAAGTCAGCATTGTGTAGTAAAGAGTTAACCATTTATCAAACATTTGTGCTTTAATGACTCTTGAGTGAAAGGAATTCTGAAAACATTGTAGGAAAAGGAGAAAGTGCTGGTAAATACTTCCCCCATAATGTTTTCTATCCCTTGAAAGACAGATTTCATCAACTGAGCAACACTCTGTCATCTGCAAATGCTTTCAAGTTGACCAAGTCTACAATTTTGTCATTTAGTTAAGTGTTTATCAACACTGAAGTGCTAACGAAACATTTTTCTACACAAAGCTGAAAACAATAACACGAAGAAGATTGGGAAAAAACATATATACATCTACCATGTAGTATCAACAAAATTTCTATAACAAATATATGCTGAATACTGCGACTTCTATGATATTGACACAGTAATCTTACAGTGATCATGACCTTTGTCCTATTGAACTAAGAATCAATATGGATTATCTAAACACAACGTACATACTATGTACTTTAAAAGGGGGTGAAATTAAAATGCAGGTCTGCAATACCTATGATTCATTATGTATTGCTGAAAACAAAATCAGAGAGTGATGATGTTGTAAAATTTGGTATTTCAGAGTTTTTATACATCTATACACATTTTGGGAGTGCATAACAAAAGCACTAAGTTGGACTACATTTGTCCAAAAGAATAAAAACTGATACCTGGGTATGACTGTTTTGTGAAATAGTCTTTCCATTTCTTAAAATCAACAACACTTCATGTAGAGTTGACAGGGCATCCTATAAAACAACATAATTATTTCATTTTAAAAAAAAGCCACATTTCTGCATTTAGTGCTGAAATAGTTAAACACACATCTTCACTCGTTTTCATCCAGTTTTTTAACTGTATTTTTCTTTTTCTTTATTTTATAAAACTATAATCACTCTTGTATCTTCATGCCAAATACTGCCCCTGATGGTTGTAAGGTTGCACAGATTACGGCAGATAGAAAATGCATGTTATTCTATTGTGGCTAGCCATGACATAACAACCACAGTTTCTGGTTCAAATCAAAGACAAATCCCTACAGTTTCTTTACCCCATACACCTTAAATTGATTTTTTATCTACATTTACACAGCTGACTAGATTATAACAATGTCAAGTTTTAAAAGCTACTCTCTAGCTGTAAAGATGTCTCTTTAAAAACAAGATCCGTTCTTCATGATCTGATGTAATGCATGCTCCATTTACTTTACATACCAATTTATTCATTTCTTCTTGTGCTGATCTTTTCTTTTAAAAGTAAATTTCAAATTAAGCCTGGTTAAAATAATCCTTTGTTTTTACAACCCAAAAGGAGAAGGCTTATGAAACATTATGAAAAAACCCAGTATTTTCTCCTTTTCCCAGTGCTTTCCCCTCTTTCACAGACAAATTCCATCATTTCTGCCACACCTAAAATGCCCTCTGCAAATGATTTTAAAGTAAAAAAGTCTGAAATTTGTTGTCTGTTAAAGAGATAAATACCTTTACATTAGAACAGGTGATGTAAGTTGCTAGAGTCTTAGCTGCATGTTCCCGTATAGTTAGTTGAGAATGTGACAATAGGTTAAAGATAACAGAGTGAATCTTTGCCCTGATAAACTCTGGAATCTGTCTCTCCTACAAAATGTTTAAGACCAATTATTACTGTCATTAAAACATGATTACACTTGCACTACTTCAGACAAGACACTCACCATATAGGAAAATTCAGTTACCAGCAGAAATTTATTGGAAACAAAATTTTTTCAATTCCCTTGGACATAGGGGCCTCTGTCACTTATCTTTTGAGACTACTGAGACAAAAGGTGAAATTGCTAATCTTCAGCAATTTCACCATGTGTGAATGTCACAAACTGATCTACTATAAATCAAAATGAGTAGTATGTGTACAATGAAACAAAGCACAAGAACAAATTTAGTTCAGCAAAACAGGATATACTTTTGTCTGCCATCTGAGTATTTATTACAATGTTGTTTTTCTCAGCGACCAAACTTAGTAACTGATTTTCAAGTATCACAATTGAAACAAAACTCCACCAGCTACCTTAGTAAAGTACTGTGCTTTTAATTCAGGGTTTCTACATTCCAATGCCTTCTTGTCCAAAAGTCTGTCTGAGGCTTGTTGCCAGTCAAATGGGTTTGAAATTTATTCACATCTCAGGGATGAATGTTGCATCAACTATGCTAACAGTGACTTGGAAAGGGTCTTGTTCAATGAACCAATGAGAAAAGACTTAAAATGCATGGAAAGGTGTAGTGATAAACAGTAACTGAAAATCAGTATTACTGAAAATTGCATTACACACCACACATACTATTCATGGAAAAAAAAAAACTAACAGATTTGGACATGAAAAATAAAAGCTAGAAGTCTGTATATCATTCTTATCTTGTTTTAGATTTCTCTTTTAATAACTTCAATATAACATGGACACTCTTTTAAGATCCTTTATTTCATACATGCATAGTACACTATGTGTAATACTATGGCAGTTCTTTTGGTTATTCTATTTCTGGGTAAAAATATAAAACGATTGTGATACAGACAATTTCTTCACTGCAGTACATAAAGCAATAAATGTTATCACATCAGTTCTGAAAAGAAAGAATTTACACCAATGGATAAATACCGATTTACTCTGCTTTTCAAACTATTTCACTTTTATCACAGCAAAAGCTTCTTATTTTTATTCATGCATGTCCTGGGCACTTCATCAAAAGCCCATGGCCTTGTGTGAGGATCAAACCCTTTACCATTAGGTTGCTAATCTTGAGCTTTAAAAACTAACCCTTTTTTAAAAAAAAATTAGTATATATAGTTATTTACCAGTACAATGAACAATAAAGCAACCTTACAGTTGACAACAGATACAAGTTAATACCTGATTATCTGAATCCAAAATTCTTGGTGAGGACATAGGTGATTTTCCACTTGGCTTATTCAAAAATCTCTGTAGAACTGCATTTAAACCTGTAAGAAAATGTCAGGTTATATAATATGCAGAATGCTTTTATATGTATCTCATATATCATCCATATGAGGCAATTTTCAGTCCTTAACCCTTTCCCAAACAACAAAATTTTGGACGAAACCAAATTGAGAAGGTCTGCAGAACAGAAATTAAATGTACCACTCATGATGATTTCTGTTTTTGATAGGGTAGAAAACATAGTGGGTAAAGGAGAAAATGCTGGTTACCAGCATTTTCTCCTTTTCCCACCATGTTTTCAAAAGGACTCTTCTCCTGGGTTGTAAAAACCAGGGATTGTTTGGGAAAGGGTTAAAGGCTGTTTATCCTTTGTGATATTTGCTCAAGTTTCTGATAAGTCTAGAACAACTTTGACAGTTTAATTTTGTAAAAGACCAACTATAAACTGAATGAGTGCGCCATATTGTTTTTATTTCAAAACAGACTTGTCTGAATCTAAGAACAGATTTTTTATAGGAAAGAAGGCTGCAGAAAAAGTGAAAAAAAACTTTTACAAACCCATTATGGCTCCTTCTTTTGCCTGCCATGGTGATTCTCCTTCACAAATCTGCAAAACAAGAACAAAAACAAACATTACTTCCTTAATCAGGTTTCCCTCTTTTCTATGTTGTTTATTGCTTATTTCATTGGAACAATGATTTTACAGACAAACAATACATCCATTACAATATGGGTTAATTTCAGACCAGCCCGTAACTTGAACAAACCAATACATCAATGATTTGACCGAAAGATAAGTACTTTTTGTGAGTGAAACTGAAAACATAGTGTGAAATGGAGCAACTGCATGAAACAAACAAATTTTATACATTTAACCCTTTACCAAACAACAACATTTTAGATATGTTCAAATTGAAAGCATTTGCATACAACAAAGAAAATGTGATTCAAATGATGGAATTCATTTTAGGGTAGAAAATATTGTGAAAAGTAACAAACATTAAAACATTATGAGTAACACCCAGCATTTTTTCCTTTTCCCACAATCTTTTCAAATGCCCATCTTTTGTTGTTTAAAATTGTGTAGAAAAGGGTTAGGGATAACACATCCTGCCTATTACAGGGTCCTAAAAACACATATTAAATCAAAAAATAGCAGATCAGAAAAGACGAAGTTTGTATAGATTAATTGCAGACAATCAAGATATGGAGATATATTAAATTTATGCTCTGGCAAAAAGGGGTTAATGCATCTGCATGATGCATTATATCAAGCAAGTCACATGATTATGGATCAATTTTGTCTTACAACCAACTAAATCTGGAGGTAGAGTGGTCCTTTGACATGCTGGAAATTTAATGACAGCACAAAGTTTCAACTCAGGTCACCCCACACAGATTGCGAAGGCTGACCTGGGTTGGACTGTTTTGCAGATACATAAAACCCTTTTCCACAGAGGATGGCATGTGTGACTTTCAGTATACTTCACTAACTATTGTGGGAAATGATCAATGGCATTTAAAAAGCTAAACATGTATTTTGTCATAGATGGCCTAACTACAATGTAAATATAAATACACTTTTAATGAAGTCAAAAAAGCATATTGCAACCTCATACCTTTACAAGACTGTTAAACAGACTCTGAAAATGATTCACTGATAAATTTGACACCACCAAAGTCAACCTACTGGAGCAGGCATTCCTGACAGCTGACCACACATCTGTCACTGACAGTATAATTACATCCTGTAAATAAAAATGATATTTTAAAATGTTCAGTTCTGAATTTAATACAACCGCAGTTCATCTACCACAGCAAGCATTTCTGACATCCAATCAGTATTTTCTCCATTTCCCACCATGTGTGCAAAAGTCCTTCTTCACAAAGGTCATTTACACTTTAACACACAATAACGAACCTGTGAAAGAAAGCTTTTGGAACCATTTGTGAGAAAAAAGAGGAAATGTTGGTAACCAGAACTTTCTTTTTCAAACAATGTTTCTACCCTTCCCAAGTCAAGTTTCAATTTTTATGTCACATTTATTTTATCTTTTGAAAAATGCTTTAAATTTGGACAAGTCTAAAATTTTGTTATTTGGTAAAGAGTAACTGTTAAGGTATGGCACTGACTGGTAAGGGGATAAGCAAACATTCAAAAATAAGGTCTACAGTTTCTTTTTTAACTCCTTACCAAATGACAGAATTTTAGACTTGTCCAAATTGAAAGCATTTGAAGACAACAAAATAAACTTAACTCAAAAATTGAAACTTGACATTAGAAGAGTAGAAAACAATGTGGGAAAAGGAGAAAATGCTGGTTACCAGCATTTTCTCCTTTTCCCACAATGTTTTCAGAAGGCTTCCTTCTCTAGGTCGTAAAAACCAGGGATTGTTTGGTAAAGGGTTAATTAATAGCAAAAAAAAAGTTTTGACTTGATTACAGCATAACAGAAGATTGAGTTTGCTACATATATTATACTAAGGCTATGTGTATGCATTAGAAAGTCTGACATACAAACAGACAGACAAAAACATAGGTACATTTATTCCACTATATGCTCTGTTTTGTGAGGGTATGACAGGAAGATTAACCCTTTACCAGACAATATTTTATGCTTTTTCAAATTGAAAGAATTTGCAGATGACAAATTTTATGTTTCTCAAAGGATTGGATTTGTCTTTCATAGTAAGAAAACATTGTGGGAAAAGGAGGAATTTTCTCCCTTTTTCTTCTCTGTTTTCAAAAACCCTCTCCCTCATGGTCATTAAAAGTTTGGATTGTGTGATAAAGGGTTAGGGCACAAAAAAAGCCTGACCTGTATTATTGAGAAGAGACTATCATTACACAGCTGCTCCTGATTGTCTTTCAACCACTCCATACAATGTATAACTGCCTGATGTCTCACAACTGGCATGTTAGCACCTACAAAAATATGTTTAAAACTCTTGACCAAACAACAAATGTTAGACTGGTCCAAACAGAAAGCAACTGAAGATGACAAAATGACCTGCCTCAAAATTTGAAAATTGATTCTGGAAAGGTAGGAAAAATTGTGGGAAAAGGAGAAAATACTGGTTGCCGACATTCTCTCTTTTTCAACGATGTTTTCAAAAGCCTTCTTTCTCAGGGTCGCGAAAACTCGGGATTGTGTGGTAATGGGTTAACTTCTTACCAATCAACAAAAAAATTTGGAGTCATCAAAATTGAAAGCATTTGCAGAGGACAATATAAATGTGGCTGGAACTAGGAAGTTTGGCAGTGAGAGAGTAGAAAACATTGTGGGAGAAAAAGAAAATGCTGGTTACCTGCATTTTCTTCTTTTCACACAATGTTTTGAAAAGCTTTCAAAAGTTAACTCTTTACCACATAATCCTAACTTTTACCAACCCCAGTAACCAGCATTTCCTCCTTTTCCCACAATGTTTTCTACCCTTTCAAAAACAATTTCTACCATTTGAGCCAAATTTTATTTGTCGTCTGCAAATGCTTTGAGTTTAGGAAAGTGCAAAATTTTGTCATTTGGTTAAGTGCTATCAGTATAATTTTGGTCTTTATTTTTCATCAAAATAAGACCCCCATAAAAAAAATAAAAAAACTTTAACTGTCACTAAAAGTGACTTAACACCCAAGTCCTTTATAGAGAAGGCATGTTGAAACTAATCATTTGTTAGCCACATTTTATATTTAATAATTGTACAAAGTTTCAAAACAGTGACAACAAAGCTGTAGTAGCATAAATTTACTGGTACCTATTGGCATGTTTAATAGATGGTTGAACAGAGACATCTAGGATAGCCCCCAAACATATTTGTTAAGGAAGGGAGGGGTGTATAATTACTTACACTGTTTGATTGTGTAATGTAGAGCTAGCAAAACAGGGAGGTTAAGGTCTTGATTTGCATACCTGAAAACATAAATATTTATACTGAGCATTTAGGATGCATACCAATATCACAAATAAGGATAACACAGACCAAAAAGTGTGGAAACAGAGAATCTCATACATGACATTATGCATCAAACTTAAAACCAAAAAATTTCTTTGAAACTCAGAATTATGTAGCCCATATATTAACCCTTTCTCACACAATGCCGACTTTAATGACACTGAAAGACAAGGCTTTCGAAAATATTGTGGGAAAAGAGAAAATGCTGCCTGGTAACCCGCATTTTCCATTTTTCACAATGTTTCCTATCCTATCAAAGTCAAAAATCATCAATTTAGTAACATTTACATTTATTGTCTGCAAATGCCTTCAATTTGGTCCAGTCCAAAATTTTGTTGTTTGATAAAGGGTTAAATGTGACTCAAATAACTGTATTTGTCTGTAAAAGGAAAAAGCCAATGGTGCATTTCGCAAGCAATTTTTCCACAATGTTTTTACAAGCCTTCTTGCCGAGCCCAGGTAGCTCAGTCAGTAGCGTGCAGGACTTGAGAACATGGGGTCCAGGGTTCGACCCCTGGCTACGACCCCTGGCTCGGCCAATTTCTTTCCGAGGATTGATGATAGTCACTGCGACAGGATTCATTCCTCTCCCACCGCTGACCATTGTTTTGACGATGATTATGTGGGAAAGCAGCCAGTGGCCTGGAAAGAAAATTGTGCGAAGTACTGGTAAAAGAGACTCCAGGAACGCATGGATAGGTGCACTGGCCGCTGCGATATAACTGAAATAATGTTGAAAACGGCGTTAAACACCATACAATCAATCAATACAAGCCTTCCTCCTCACTGTCTTAAAGCGATGAAACATTTAGCAAAGGTTTAAAGATAAGTCTTTACAGCCAGTGAGTAAACAAACGCTGTTAAAATTTTACAGTATGTAGAATCTAGTTAGCTGTGTAAACATAGATAAAAAATCTATATAAGGTGTATGGGATAAAGAAACGCAAGGGCAATGTCTTTGATTTTAACTGGAAACTGTGGTTGTACTGTCTGCGGATAGCTCCAGAGAATGAAATGCATTTTTTATCTGTCGTAATCTGTGCAACCTTAAAACCGTCAGGGGCAACGTTTGGCACAAAGATACAAGAATGATTATAGTTTCATAAAATAAAGATAAAATTGGTTAAAAAACTGGATGAAAACAAGTAAAAATGTATCTTTAACCCATTATCACTATATCCCAAATTCAAAGGATCCCATGGAAAAGGACTTTTGAAAACATTGGGGGAAAAGGAGAAAATGCTGTCTACCAGCATTTTCTCCTTTTCCCACAATGTGTTCTACCTTTTCAATGAAAATTTTCCTAATTTATGCAGGATTCAGTCTGTCGTCTGAAAATACTTTTAATTTGGACAAGTCTAAAATTTGGTTGTGTGGTCAGGGGTTGATGTACAAATGGGTTGATGTACAAATCCAAAAAAATCTTTATTACTCATTGTTTTCTTTGTTCATTCTATGCCGACTTGGTAAAACCCTGTTATATATACATGTACATTGTCCATGCACTTTGATAAGGAAGAAATGTAAACAATTACCACTTAATGTAACAATCCAACAAAGTGTTGATGATTGTTTTCTGCTTTTCATTCCCAGCCGACATGGTAACCCCAGTACTGGAGAGCCGTCTAACACGTTTACCATCTTCTTTATCGATCTCTGACCAGCCGAATCTCCGGTCAAACAAGTAGCAAGTAAATCTGTTCAATTCCTCTTGTGAGCTGCAGATACTGTCTATGTTTACTTTTGGAAAAGGATTTCCTTCACCTATCAAAGATTGTATTTAACCCTTTACCACACAATCACGAGTTTTAAGACCCTGAGAGAGAAGCCTTTTGAAAACGTTGTGGGAAAAGGAGAAAATGCTGGTAACCAGCATTTTCTCCTTTTCCCACAATGTTTTCAACACTAACAAAGAAAAATTGAACCATTTAAACCACACTGAAATTGTCGTCTGCAAATGCTTTCAATTTAGACAAGTCTAAGGTTTTGACGAAATTGACGTGTGGTAAAGAGTTACAGGGAGCTGTTCAGATTTTTATAATCTTGCCAAATCTAAAAGAATGATTTAGCACTGGAATAATTAAGGCGATAGCAGGCAGACAAACTTTTTTTTTTTTCAATGGTATTTCCTGAGTTGGCTATATAGCCTCTTCAGGTATTTTTAAATTTTTGGTTAAAATTTCCCAAAAGTTTGTGGAAATGTCACTTGATCCATGCAATGAGTCAGTTACATGGGATTGTATCCGAATCAATATAATGATGTCACATTTGATCTCACCAAAACAGACTGAGTTTCTAATTGCACAGTGACCAACCTGTTACTTGAACGCCAAATGTAAACCTGTTTGCAAAAAGCAACTGCCCAATTTCTTATGTTTCCGGAGAAAAGTATTCCTTATAGTATTTGCTAGTGTTTAACAAAATATTTCAATTCTCAGTAAAAAGAATCTTAAGAGGGCCCTTAATCCTTGACAAAATTTTAGACTTGTCCTAATTGAGTGCATTTGACAACAAGAGTGCCGTCGTCACAATATACGCCGCCACATGGCTGCTATTTCAAGCAGCTAGCTATCTTTTTCCATGACACTGTAATAAATTCCAAAACCCTGACAATATGCGCTAGGTCACATGATCTGTGAAAATTTCATCCAAATCCTTTGAGATATGTCCAGTAATTAAAGAGATATTGGTGAAAAATGAAATATAACATGAAGACCCCTTTTTCCATGACGCAGCTATAAATTGCAAAACCTTGACAATATGCGCTAGGTGACATGATGAGAAACATTCTGTGAAAATTTCATCTAAATCCGTTAAGAAATGTGGGAGGAGTTACATTCACAAGAAATGGACGTACGGACGGACGGATACAGTTTAAATTTGACATGAAGCGCCCTTTTTCCACGACACAGCAATAAATTCCAAAACCCTGACAATATGAGCTAGGTCACATGATCTGTGAAAATTTCATCCAAATCCATTGAGATATGTCCAGTAATTAAAGAGATATTGGTGAAAAATGGAATATAACATGAAGCCCCCTTTTTCCATGAAGCAGCTATAAATCGCAAAACCTTGACATATGCACTAGTCACAGTCATGATAAGAAACATTCTGTGAAAATTTTATCCAAATCTGTCAAGAAATGTGGGAGGAGTTGCGTTCACAAGAAATGGACGTATGTACGGACCGACGGACAAAGGGACGGACAAACTGAGAAGATGATGCCAGTATACGTCGCCTTCGGCGGCGTATAAAAAACTGACTGTAGCTAAGATGATGGAGTTTTTCTTTAAAAGCACAGGAAACAATTTTGGAAAAGGAGAAGATACTAGTTATCAACATCTTTTACTTTTCCCACAATATTTTCAAAGGCCTTTTCTGTAGGGTCATTGAAACACGGTATCATTTGGTTAAGGATTAAATCATTACTACAGGTACACAACAGTTACTATTTCTTGGTTCTTATTCACCAACTTTTCTACAGAGCATTCTTAATCTTATTCTCCAAGATTTTCTAAATTTGAAAGTAGCGAAACTTTTCACTGACTAAACTAAATGAGTCATGCTCTGACAAAAGGGGGCTTAATGCATCTCCGTGATACATGATACCAGGCAAGTCATCAAATACTTGTGGATCCATAAAAGCCACAATTTTTAACAACTGACTTAATCATGAGGTAGACCGGTCCTTAGACATACAGAAAATTGACCAACAGCGAAGTTTCGGCTCAGGTCAGCCTGTGCAGTCCCTGAGTCGATACTTTTCGCAAATACATTAAGCCCCCTTTTCACAGAGCATGGCTCAAATGGTTTAGCCAATCAGAGGTTGTCTTACTTACAAATTTAGAAAAATGAAAAATAAGACTAAGAACATTATTAAGAATGATTAGTGAATATAGACCCTGGTTTTGTAGCACAAATCTTTTGAAAACTTTGTGGCAATAGGGGAAAACTGTTCAAAATGAATTCTCAGATTTTCAATATGGATAGTGTTGAAACTTTGTTTAGCCTGCAGGTAACTTTTTCATCTTGCAGCAGACCAGATTGAAAAAATTGGGAAAACCCTCCCCCTCCCCCCCCCCCCCAAAATGTTTTCATATGTTCTCATATAACAAACCTTCATAATGATTGTCCCATTGGGCAAGGTACTGTTTACCTCTAATTAACTCTTTACTGTGCATGACAATATCTTTGACTGGCCCAAATGGAAATGATTAGCAGATGACAAATCAAATGCAGCTCAAATGATTGGATTTATCTCTGAAAGGTTGGAAAAGATTGTGGGAAAAGGAGAAAATGCTGGTGACCAGCATTTTCTCCTTTTCCTACAATGTTTTCTCAGGGTCATTAAAAATTGGGATTGTGTGGTAATTGGTTAATCATTTCAAGAGGTAATAAGTTAAAACATAAACTTCAATGTCAGTGAAAGAAGCGCTGGAATCACAAAGACAAAACAGAGGTACAGGTAGAAGGAATATTTCCAAAGCATTACGCTTTGTTAGTTCTTCATTTAATCCTACACTGTTGGTACTTATTAGAACCATCCCATAGAGACAATTCCAATGTGTATCCACAATATAGAACTAAATTAAAACAAAAAATAATGGTTACAGAATTTGATGATCCCCAACATATTATCTTGACTGCTGACAACAGAAAGGCAGAGGAAGTGTTTCTTACCTTTTGGATCAAGTTTAAAAGCATCTTGGTCCGTGTGATTGTTGCCACCAAGAGATAACAGGTCTGCACTCAGCTGCTGCAGTGTGGCAAGTTCTCTGTCAGAGGAGATGTTTGAAATAAGCTCTTTTACTAGGTCAGCCATGACTTCACGTCAGTCTACTGAGTGGCAATGCTAAGAGAGGAAAGAAAATAAAGGTACAAGACTTTGTATTTTAACTCTTTACAGAAAAAACATTATTTTAGACTTGTCCTAACTGAAAGCATTTGCAGATGACAAAATTTTTAATGTTACTCAAAACAAGATATTTTTCTTTCATAGCACAGAAAACATAGTGGGAAAAGGAGAAAATAGTGGTTACCAGCATTTTCTCATTTTTCAGCAGTGTTATAAGGAAATAAGGAAATTTACTTATCTTTATTTTCCATCCATCTATACTATATTTTCCATCCATCTATAAATACATGTATCATAATAAACACATGAATTGTTTTTGCATTTGTTGAATTTCATTGGAGAGATTTACCCTTCTGGAGATCAAATCACTCAGAGGACTTCAGACCTTTATCAAATCTTTATCCCTTTGTCTAATTTTTTTCTGACTGATCAATTGATGTTGCAATCCAAACAATACCTTTGATTACATTCACTCTTAACCACTGATTGGTACTAATCAATATTGTCAAACAAAAGGTAAGAAAATCAAGGTTGATCGAGAGTTTTAACAACTTCATAAATTTGCCAGCGGTTTAATTTATCTGCCAACTAAATGTAGGAATTTAAGTTAGAAAAATACTTTGTGTGTATGAAATTTACTACAAACTATCCACCAACATGCGAAGTACTTGGAGGAATTTAACAATGATAAAGAAGGACTAATATCAGGAACACAGATAGCCAACGAACCAAGACATAGCTGCAAACCAGCAACATGCAAACTAACGAGATTCTACTGTATGAGGAGAGGAAAATTGGAATAAATTTCGAAATAGCAGTCAACATAGGCGTAGAAAATGCAAAAGATGTAGACAAAATGCATATAAGTTATGTGTAGCTGAGCACAAGATGACTACAGTTGAGCCATTACCTACCCATTACAAACAGTTGCACAAAACACTTGGAAATAGTTTTCTTAAAAATCTGAACATATCAAAAAGTATGACAGAGTTAGAAATGACCGGATCAAGTCATCTCCTGCAAATTAGAGACAGTTCAAAATAAAAAAGTGAGTACTAAATGACTGGGAACAAGATGGTTGCTACTAGGTATTGGTAGTTTGAAGTTCATAGGGACCCCCTGAATTTTAAAATATCTCAAAAATGCTTCAGCTATTGAACTGAAATTTTGCATAGTTAATAACAATACCTTTACCAACTCTGAGTGAAATTTTCAGAATTTTCGGTAACTTAAATTGACTTTTTGCCATTCAACACAATGTTAAAATGCACAAACAAAACAGCAGAAAAAAAGTGGAAGGGGAGAAGGCTGTTTTGAGTAAAGGGTTTACCTGTTTATGAAAACTTGTGCAAGCACAGTAACTGTGGTCTTCTATTGTGTGAACAGCAAAAACATCAACTTTTGAGGCCCTTACCTCGTTTTTCATTCAGGTTTTATTTTGATTCAATATTGTAGACTTGCACGCACTTGTTTACACCTCGTTTTCTCTTCACACCCAACCATAGATGTTTTCCGTTAACTCAGCAAAACTTTGGCTCAAATCATGTGGTATAGCTTACAACAATAAAATGTAGAAGGGTGAATTATAAACTGAACTGATTAAGTTCCGTAAACCAGTCCCAAAGTATTGTGTCAATGAGCTTTTCTTTTTCCAGTCAAAGGGACATGCCGTCTTTAACATTACCACTCTATAACTGTGACCTACATCCAATTGACTAATTTTGGGCAAACTGAAAAAAATCATAGTGAAAAAACAATTTAAAACAATCTCTAAAAGACTTTCGAGAGTTAGTTTAAGGTGGTTCTAATACATATCTCAACAGAAGTGGTATAAAACATGAAGCCATGCGAAAAATGAAATTGAGATTAAATCTTGGAAAACCGACAACATATGAAAGAACATTTGACAAATCACTTAAGACTTTGTAGATTTATATGAAAGTGACGAAAACAGTGTCTAAGGCAAGGTATAGATCTATTTAATTTGCACAAAGAACAATTTCAGGGCCTGATATTCAATTAAAGTTAGGTACTGACGTCATGCACTTGTCCAATTAGGTTTGCTGTTCTGGTCACTGAGCAAAACAGAGAACGTAAGCTTTACAGTGTTCTGCCAAGGATTTTGAAAAGTAGCGACAAATGTCTCAGTCATCCAGTAAAGTTTGAGATATTTTTAAAAATTCGGGGACAAAATTAGTAGCCATTGAAAGAATGTGGTTTTAATGTGGATTTAAATGCAACTAACACGGCTGATTGTTTCTCACTGAGACTTTCCCTACTGTACAGTTTTCTTAAAATCCCCCTTAAAAGACTCGGCAATGACGGCTGATCTAGGATATAGATGTTCTCTGTATGTCGTACATAAGAGCTGTAGTTCTAAAGTTAATTTTTTTTCAGTAAATGCGTTCTTTTTGCTTTTTTATTAAACACAGTTTACAACTCATAAAGTTGCCGCTGCGATCATATTCTAACAAAGAATATTCTTTTAACTATTTAGAACTGTCATGCAGGTACTTTTTTACTATCTTCTGATGATGTTGATTGATTGGGAGGGGCATGGGCCATCAGAACAATATCGGACTTTGAGCTCTCATTGTTGGTATGCTTTGGCTGACCATAGAAACTTAGGATAATACCCGGCCTTTTTGCCGTGGCGACAAACCCATTTTCCGACTGAGATTGCAGATGATACTACATCATGACAGTAAAGTACATGATAAACACTTGGCTGATGTTTTCGATCTGTGTCCAATAAAATTTCATTTTGCATATACACACCTTCGGCACCTGTGAAAAACACTACATTGTAATAGTTATGCAGCTGATTCCGCGATTTTTGATATGCTACAGGAATCGCCTTTTACAGATTTTTTCTGCGACATTTTGAATTTTTAGAGAGAAAATCGCAAATACGCGGCCCTGGCAGAACACTGGCTTTAGAACAAAAATTTAACACTACTGGAATAGGTAAAACATTCTTTCTCCTGGAAGAAAAATTCTAATTTTCCCTATGAAAGTTTGTTAGGTCATTTTAAAAGACTTCAAAGTTTCATAAAAATCGATTAAGTATTTTTCAAGATATTTCAAAATTCAGGGGGTCCCTATGAACCTCAACTTACCTATACAAAATGACTAAAATCGTAAGAGTTTACTAAGGTACGAAATGACTTTGATGCAAAATACCCAGTTACCTAAGCAGGTGCGAAAAAAAATTTTTTTTTTTTTAAAAAAACGATACTTATCAGAAGCATGATGGGGCACAAAATGATAATTAGATGTTACACTGCTTCTTTTCATGTATGGATGTTAAATGTGCACTGTAACGCCTCAAGTCTGCCATGAATTTTCTGTGCAAAGAGCTACAGCACTTTATTAACTTTTTGTTTCCTCGGTTCAGCCTGTATTGGAGTAAAATGCAATTCTAAATGACACACATGACCAACGACAAATTATTAACTGTTTCATTACTCATTCTTGAAGCATTTTCAACAGTAACATTTCTTTATACCATGTAAATCTAAAAAACTAAAAAAGTTTATCATGCTTGGTAGTCTTTTGGGGAAAAATAAACATCTCAAGTAAAGGATGAGTTAACCTGTTTTTTATTTTATATTGCGTTTAAATGAAAAAATTGTGCATGAAACGAAGAATTATTGAATATGCACCAGGATGCCAAATCACAAACTGCAGTATGTAATCCTCGTAAAAATTGTACACCGCACATACAAATTTTTTAGCACTTATGTGCATACACTGTAAAAAGTATGCATACATGTACAATCAAAGCGTTGAGAACCCTGGAGTGGTATTTGTCAAGGAAGCCATTGTGTGGAATTAATAATTTGAAAGAAAAAGAGAAATATTATTCAAATATTTGCTTGAAAGACAACCTACTAAGCAAATGAATACCTTTTTGGTTGAAGGGAGAGTACTCATGACAAAGTCAGGATCATTTGTATATTGGTGGTCTCCCTTTGATCATTGGGAGGAGTCAGGAGTAACGTCCCTTGACAGTAGAATGTTTGATGGATAGAGAGAGAAACCATGTAAATATATCTTCTAAAATTCAGTTTGTACCTGAAAAGTATGATTTTGAGATACCTTGGCCGTAAAGATTTAATTTCCAATATTACAATCGATCATTTCGATCTATGAATATTCATGAACAATCAAATGGAGTAGTGCGCAATCATGGAACGAACAAGCCAGGGTACGAACTGGTTTTGGAACGAAAAAGCCCAGGACCAAGCGATCAGTAGACAAATTTTGTGTATATCATTGCGCCAATAGAAGGCTATGAGCGGGTGAAGCTATTTTCAATAAAAAAATTAGTATTTCCACGATCGATGGTCTCACCCAGTGTATTTTAACATGCCATTTCCAATTACATATCTGAGTGCTACAGAAAAACTCATTTGTACGAGAAAAAATGAGTTTCATTGGGTTTATTTCCTTCGGCTTTGCACAAAATACGATACATGGTCTTCAAAATTCAATACTGAACTCATATTGGTATTGTCTTCGACAAATACCACAAAAACGAAAGCAATTACAGACACTGCACGTACAAATAAATTAATACTATTATGTAAAGCATGCCTAACTAAAAATACCAACAGGTTCGTGTACAATGGAGGTAGTCTCTCTTGAAAGCGGGTACCAAGTTTTGTTCTCAACATAAGAGCGGGTTACAAAATATTTTCACTATAATATATATTTTACCGCTCCTTTGTCTGTCTGAATAATTTTGCCCCCACCTTTTTTTCCCTAAGATGCCGAAATCTGTCACATGTAGAGGAAATCTTGTAATCAATTTTCTTTGAGAATGAGTATCAGGGGTGCTGAAACCCCACATCCGACTCATCTGACTCGGGAAAAATTGGCGTCGGACATGTGACTTTTTTCAATCTAGTTGTGCGTGGACAAGTAGAAATTGAGGAAAAGTTTAAAACAAATAATTGTTGTAAACATTACCCAGTGAATTACAACTGTTAACCCTTTGAATGAAATAATATTTCCAATAATAAACAGCAGCTTGAGATGATCCCTGAATTCTTGAAACCCAAAATGCACATTTTGCGCATTCACCGCATACAACAGGGTCAGTATAATATGCGGCTGTTTTTGCACGTCAAATTTTTGCTACGGAAAATGTCTGAATACTTTAAGATTATCACTGTGGATTAAAATAACTTCATTTTTATCATTTTAGCACTGATTCAACAATCTTTTATGACAATGTCGCACATGTGAATGTTTTAGCTTTTTATCTGATGGTACAGCTTTGGTGCGAACGGGCCGTGCTTTATCTCCTATGCCAGAAACTGTCTCAAACCAAAACAATTTGTAATTCAGCCATCAGTTCATGTGTTAAAGTAGAGAAAATGGAGCTGGTATTTTTTTTCTTTCTATTAAATTTCTCAAAGCAAACTGAGTGTGAGAAGTCTGAGGCCTTGGAAGCATCCAGCGGCTCCAACTGTAAATATAAAACTTACCGCAACAAGGAAGATGACAAACAAGACACATCATTTTAATGAGGCATTGTTTAATGCAAGTTAAAACATTTGTTTTTGACAAATAAGCAGCACTGTCGGACAAGTGCACTTCTTTAATTTACTTGTCTGTGGACAAGCAGAAATTTCCAAGATTTCCACACCCCTGAGTATGGTGAGCAGTTATTGGTAAAAAACAGCCTTTTTGACATACATCAATGAAAGCCACATAATCAAGCCACAAATTGAATGTCTAATTTTTCATTTTGCATACGTATGCACGTGGGCATGCTGCACAAGGTACAGGTATATTCAAATTCCAGTTTTGTCATCAATTTGTAAAAATGTCAGCAGGGCCCGCGCTGCCGATCGCCATTTTTGCCAAATGCGAAAATTCTGAACAAGTGGCGAATTTTTTCTTTAACTGGCGAAAATAAGTGGCGAAAGTTTTTTTTATCGGCAATTCTTCAGTTTTTGTCTCAACTCACGAGATAAGTGGGGAAAGGGTGAAGCAGGGAACAAGCTACAGGGCGACGTGGGCGAAGTCACCTTCAATGGCTCAACTTTGCCTCGTCAAGCTTGCACGGCGAAAAAACTTCGCCTTAAAAAATTCCCGACCTGGCTATATTCATGAAATGTTGGCAATCTAAGACAAAGGGTGACACCAGTTATCTTTTATTAACTTTGTCAATTAGACAAGACAGCAGAGTGTTATGATCCTTATCTGTTACTAACTCGCTAAATCTACCCCTATATCCCACGAAACCCTTTTTTTTTTTCCATAGGTAAAGCGTCTGCTTATTTGTTTAAATGACGTCAGATGATCAGTACTGATTCTCAGTACATGAATAGTCGTAAAATAAAGCAGAATTACCTCTTCTTACTGCTGGAGATATTCTTTACAAATATTTTTTAATAAATTACAATGATGGATGGTAAGCCAAAGGATTAAAAAATCTTGAAAACAATCATTTGCCTTCCTCACATCGGCAACTCGAGCAAAATCTGCAGTGCAGTATTCTATATTTAGAATTCTATTTTTAGAACACTCTACACCTTTTCCTTCCTATAAGCTACTTTATTGACTATAAAGATTACGTCTCTGTAAACCTTGTTAAGTTTAATTCTTTTAATTTTTACCAAGTTCTAGTTATATTTTTGAATCAAGATTGTGGTTGGTCCTCATTACAGCCGTGAAGAAGTTTTTTTCTTTTCTCATCACTCTGGACATTATTTGTAATCTGATGAGAAATGTCAGGGTTTGAAGTGATATGTGACTCTGCATCAATGGGGTCATAAATTACAAGGCAATCAAAACCCAATGGTCAGATAATGTTCTTTTGAGTCAACAAGTAGATAAAAATCCTTTCTCATTTTTTTCTTTGATAAGCAAATCGTATCCAAAAGTGATAGTAAGATTCAACTGTTATACACTCAAGGTTAGGCATACAGAAATTCTTTTATCACATACTATAATTTCTCCTGTAAAGTTCATGGAAGAAATAATGTCTACTTGTAGCACAAGTCTGCTTCTAGATTCAAACAGAATTTAACTACATTGTGATTTTACCATGTTTTTTTTTGTTTTAGGAACCCACACAATGCCAACTTTTTAACAACCTCAATAAAGGAGACTTACGAAAACATTGTGAGAACCAGCATTTTCTCCTTTTCAAACAATGTTTTCTATCCTATCACAGACAAGTTCCACTATTTTGGCAACATTTAAATTTATGTCTGTATATGCTTTGGGTTTGGATGTGTCATGCGCTAAAGGATTAAATCCCCATCATGATAAAAGACTATGTAATTTTCATCATTCATGTTTTCCTGTTTGTACAAATGAATTAAAATTGAAAGAAACATAAAAAACCTTGTTCTCTGTGTCTGATACCTGAACGGAATAAAGGGGGATAAATGGTAGTAAAAAGGAAAGTAGTGAAAAAGTAGAAAGAAATGGCTCATAAATTACGAAAGGTGGCGAAAGAAATGGCTAATAAATTAGGAAAAGTGGCAAAAAAAAAATGGCTCATAAATAAAAAAAAGTGGCGAAAAGTTCTTTAAATTAGCGAAATTAGTGGCGAAAGAGAAAAAAAAGCCAGAGCAGGGCCTGTCTCAGTTTAAACTAGCCCACAAAATCTGAGGTTGAATGCACTTTAGCCAGCATATTTCCCCCCATTTTTTTGTTTTGTCAGTAACGTCTGTGCATTAGTTGTTATCAATTCGCTTTGACACTTGACATTTAACCTGAAAATTGGCAGGGGTGTGGGAGCAGCAGCCCCGAGGTTGCAATCAAGGTAGAGCGTCGGTCTCGTAACCATAAGGTCCCAAGTTCGATACCTGGGGGCGGGTGTCAACTTTTGGATTTTTCATTGGCCTACACATTTGGCACAAGTACTGGTGTAGTTCCCAGGAAGCAGAATCGAGAGAGGTAAGTATAAGTTATAAGAACTTGTTTTTCAATCAATGTGAAATAAATAGGTTTAAACTAACCCAGGTACATCCTGTCAAAATTTAAAATAGTATCCAGATAGTTATCTATGGTATGAAATTGACCAGATTAAAGTAATTTCATATCAACTTGAGAGTTCAAACGAGAATAAAGGATACTTCATGCCCTAAGTAGAAAACAGTTGCTACTAGGGACGAAATATTTTGGTAAGAAATAAACAAACTCGGACGAAATGACGTAGGTACGACATGACCTAGGTGCGAAATGACCGGTTACCGACAATTCAGGTATTTTTCCTTTCCTATCTTCTTCTTTAACAACAGCCTTTTCTCGTACTTATTCGGTGTCAGACTATAGTTGATTACTCGTTAATGATAAACAGAACAAAAAGATTATATAGTTTGTTCTTACGTTAATTACTAAGTAATCTACACTGTCAGAATCAAGTTTAGGAATTTTGTCCGCCATATTGTTTACTTGACGTCACATCCGCCAGACGTTATTAATTTGTTTAATTTGTGAGTCAGTGGAAGAAATAATGAATTTAAAAAAGACTTTTATTTCGCTTTAGTTTGTTACGTCAATAAAAAAAATGTCTTTTTTCATAATTTAACCTTTCATTTATCACTTTCATAATTTGGGAGTCAGTATACAGTTAATCATTGTGTCATTGTTTGCGCATGTCATATTTTTCGAAGGTTGTCTGAGCACAACATGATACCTCACTATCTTTAGTCTTGATTACCTGACCCTAACATAAGGTTACCGGGTCAGGCAAAGTGCAATGATGGTGACCTCCATGGCACATGCTCCATGGCTGCCTCAACTGTGCTTGCTTGCCTAAGATGCGATCCGGATGATTAGTGAATAAAATGATATCAATATAGTACAAAATATACATTATCGACTCTAAAATGGGCTATGGGGTATGGATTACAATTAGATAAAATTACAGATGTAGACTGTCCGAAATATCGCATTTAAGGTGACCTTCCGAAAGTATAGCAGCTAAAAGTATTTCTGATATGCAATTTTTCTCGCTAAAAAAGAATGACAATTGAAAAATAGTCATTGGCATTACTTTATTGCAACTGAAACCTTTTCAAAACAGCCTACTGTCTGATTTGATCAAGTGAAATAACAATATCCCGTTACCTCAGGATATTACCAATAGGGACCGCCATTATTGCACTTGTTTGACATACTTTTGAAGTATGGCGGGTACCAGACTACACTCTCCCATTCAGGAAAAATATAGATACGTGGTGCCCATAACCAAAAAAACCTTGCTACAAAGTAGTGAGGGAAAAATTGTTATAAATTTTATGTCAGTGGAAAAACAAATCCTCTTTGTCGTGCCACTGAGAACAGTAATTCTAAAAAATGTCATCTTTTACACTCACAAACTTTTGAACTGTTTCTAAATATAGAAATAGAGAAAACCAAGATTTTTCACAGACTCTAACAACAAAAATACATACTGGGCTTATACTAGGGGTATTTCCTAGGCCTATAGGGGATGTTTTCATAAAAAAACTGGTGCATGAGATATATCCTAGGCAATCATGGCTGGATGAATGTTAAACAGTAGCATTGTTTTGAATAAACATTCATGTTATTTTGATGCATTGATTGCAATGTTGAAAAGTGGTTTGGTTCTACATAGAATGCCCAAATCAGGTAGGTATATGTATTTGAAAAATGCCCCCTAGCTGAAGAAAAAGGAAATAGAAATGGAAAGCAAAGTACAAGTTATAGATACCTTTTTGTCAACATTACTGCTGACCTATAATTATCTTAAATGCACCAACAGGTTGGAAAAAAAAAACAACAAATACTTGGGGAGGGGAGTGGGGTACGGAGTCTGAGTCAATATTAAACAAACATTAAACATAATGTTTGTTTAACGTCAAACCCACCTGTATAATATTGTTTTCATATAAACTATTTGATGACTCAGACTTACTAAAAACATATTTCTATAAAAAAAATTTACATGAACAGTAATTTACTCACTGCAATATGAAGGGTAATATTGGAGAGCTGAATTAGTACATATACATGTGTTTTTCTTTACTTGGTAGAGTTATCCAGGGTTGCTTAGAATCACATGATTGTACAACATAATAATTTCATAATTTATATATTTATCCAGGAAGCACTTGAATATGATACTTTTGTTGTAGGAAAAATAGTTCCCTAGAGAAATCATCCCAACTGGAATAGGGTTTGTTTGTTTAGTTGTTGTTGTTTTTTTAATTGATTTATTAATCATTGTCATTAAAACAAATAAACTATAGAACAGGGTGTTTTGACCATACTTTCTAACCAAAATTTGGGATGCTTTGACCCAAAGTACTTACCGGTAACCTTTTGATTGTGGAAGTTTTGACGTTCATCCTATATATCAGTTCATTTTGACGAAAATAACGGCTGAGAAGGCTTATGAAAGAATGGTTCATTTATTTATTTATTTTTTTTTTTTTTTTTTTTTCTATTTTATCAAAACATTAAGTACTATTTCACTGATGATTCTGGTTATTTATTGGCATCGTAATGAACAAGTGGCTTTCGGTGCATTCCATTCCATTCTAACATACTGTTTCCTGCATTAACTGTATTCTGCCACCTTTCGCCTCGTAACAGAACGATTTCCGGCAAGGACACAAGAACTCCACTAGAAAGACGGTACCTAGAAAGACCTGAATATACTCCAGTTAGACGTAGATTCACAAAGTTAAAACGGATACGAGTTGTTGTTTTTTTTCGATCATGGCAAACGATGGAGGTAAACTAAATATATGTCTAGATTAGGGAAATATACAAGGTTTTTGTGTATCTACAACGGCTAGTATGATGAGTAGTATCCCGACTGGGTACAGTACTCAGTAGCCTCTCTGTTACAGGAAATTTTTGCGACATTGAAAATGCTGCCGACTCAAAACTTTTTTGCCCTACAATTGAAAAAAAATTTTTTTTATCGGGTGTGATTTCAGTGCATGGTCCTTGTAAAAAGTTTCTGAAAAAAAAAAATCCCTACCTACTGCATCTCGGACCGAAACCCTAAACACAGATATTTTTTTTGTTGGGCCCAATGAAAATGATCAGAAATTACTGTATAGGAGCGTAAGCGAATTTCGCTAGTAATTGAATTTCGCCAACTCTGTTCTCAGGCGATATTTTCGTATCTGTGACATAATTCATTCACGAAAATGACTGATATCATAGCAGGAAACGTGTTTTGAACTGTCATTTGAATCTAATAACAGAAAAATACCTATCAATAGGGGAAAAGTTCATAAGCGACCTATCACATGCTTTTCCCCGCCAATTTATTATCACTTTCCAGGTGTCCCCTTTATATGCAAATTTTAAGGGATTCATTTAGCTTAAAACTCATTTGTGTCGTCTTTTTTCGGTTTGATAAGTCATCTTTTGAACTTAAATAGCCGATGTTTCGTATGGGGCACCTAAACGGAAATATGTCCATATGAATGACAGAGGGGTCCTTATTGATTTTTTCCAAAGAAAATAGATCAAATCGGGTACAAAAATCACTACAAAGACAGGAAGATACCTTTTTCTGTGAGCTACAAAAGGTTATCTTTTTTGGATTTACAGCCTCTTTATCCCCAACACTGTCGCCCTGATTAGATTGTAATATTTCAGTGCCACCGCAGAAATAATTGTAAACACGAAAAATCACACAACTGTCAATTTTGTTTTCTGAGAGCTGCGTTTTGTCTTATTTTCTTCAGGTTTTCTCTTAGGAAGTAAATGTAGAGTTAATATCCAATGGAGGCGATGAATATTGCTGAAATGATGTTGTGATTTTTTAGTTCATTTTACCCTCTCTGGGGCCTCTAATTTTCGGAAAACCAGAGTTGTCGAAATTGGCTTACTCTTTTTATAGATGACGACTTTGTACTGTCTCACTTCTATTGATGTTTTGACAGATAAATTTAGATGTTTAAGTGGTAAAAAATATTTTTACCAAAGTATTTAGATACAAGTGCATAGATATGTAACCAGAAAGAAAATTACTATTTATTTGTTCAATCCGCAAGAGCAGTTTCCCTTGCTTTGGCGAAATTCGATTACACCAGTGTATATAGGATAATGCAGGCAAGTACTTTGCAGTTCATATTCTTTTCGAAACTTGTTATCATGTTGTTTCCTTATCATCGCGGAATACGGGCACTCGAGCCTACAGTACAGATTTTCTAGGTAGGGTAGGGAAACCCTAAACACAGATTTTTTTTTTAGGCCTTACGTAAATATGATACTTCACAGGTGGATAGAAATCATTAAGGAGAGGTGCAATGCACAAGAACCACAACTCTTGATTGCATAACTTAGGACTTATTGCCCTTTGTTACTTTTTCTTACTTAAATTTTGTCCAAAGCATAACTTGAAAACTACATGAGATACAAATTAGAAACTTCACAGGTTGATAGATGACATTGAAGAAAATTGCACTGTACAAGAACCATAACTTTCAGTGCCATAATTAAGGAGTTATTGCCCTTTGTAATTCTTCATGCTTAAATTTTGTCCGTAGCATACATCAAAAACTATTAGAGGTGTAAACATGATACTTAATAGGTGCATAGATCACATTAAGGAGAAATGCAGTGAACAAGAACTATAACTCTTGATTGCATAGTTAAGGAGCTATTGTCCTTTGTTATTTTTTTTACTTAAATTTTTACATGACATTGAGGAGAAGCGTAGTGTACAAGAACCATAACTTTCAGTGCCTTAATTTAGGAGTTATTGCCCTTTGTATTTCTCATACTTAAATTTTGTCTGGAGCATAACCTCGAAAATTATAAAAAAAGTACCAATCTGAAACTTCAGAGGTAGCCAGATTTAATTGAACAGAAGTGCAGTACCATGGTTTTGGAGTTACTGGTATGTCCGTTTATTAATTTTTGAGTCTCAAGTTTTTTTTAAGCATAACTCGAGCTGTATTAACTTCACAGCTGGATAGTTGTCTCTTAGGAGGGGTGCAGTACACAAGTATAATAACTCTACCTTCCATAATTTTTATTTATTGCTCTTTGTTGCTTTTCAGATTTTTTTTCTGTCTGTTTTATATGTGTTTACTAGTGGCGGACTGATGATCGACTATAGTTGAAAGTCAGTCGGTTTTGGCTTCCGATTGCGTTAATCGATTGAGAAATCCTGGAATCAATTGTAGTCTGTACCGGTACTAGCTTGGGCCCGAAATGCGAATACTGGTTTTTAGCACTTGGTTTTGCGACTAATATTAATCACACTCTTGGATTCAACATAGTGGATAACAATTACGAAAATTGGCCGGAAAAATGAGCAAGAAATTTTTGTCCATGGTTGTCTTGACAAAACATGACAACTCGGCAAGCTTCTCATCTGACCCCTGACCCCGGGTTTTGATGCTTGGAAATATGAAATGACCTGTCTTTGACAAAAAATACCTGCCTAAATGTCAATCTGACGCATGAAATTATCTTCTAAAGCTTTATATAAGCTAGCTCGCATGGATCCCGCAGAAATATGGGGTTTAATAAACACAATCAATATCAAATGCAAAGGACACAGGTGGCTCTGTTTATCACAGGTAATCAAGCTGGCAAGGTTTTAATGAATTCATAATAAAGTTGTTAATCCTCTTATCTAGTGTAACGTGACAGATTTTTAAGTTATCTGCTATTCAAAACGACAAATTTATGTCAAATCATGCGGTAACACTTCTCCAAAAAATTAACTGACATGAAAAATAGATCGCCAAAAAAAACGTGAAAACCCATGACACTACAATGATCAGCATGGCATCGTCCGATCAGACGCACTTCAAACTATCTTCTCGTCTTAAATAATGAATTTAAACAGTGAATTCATACAAATCTCTGACTAAAACAAAAGGTGGAAGCTAAAATTTTATTCATGAGTGAAAAAAAATGGTTGTTTTATGAAATGAAAATATAGATCTATGGCGGGGGGGGGGGGGGGGGGGGGTCTGCAAATGCTTGAGATATGTCTGAATTTATTTATTTTTTAACTGGTTTGGAAATTAAGATTAAAGGACCAAAATGAATGGTTTTAATAAGGCAAAGAATTGAATGGTAATGTATTTCTTTTTATTTTTTAAAGTACAAAAAATAACATCTTTATAAACTGAATATCATGTAGACAAATTATCACAGTATTTAAAGCAAAAAGGCATTATTAGTTAAGAGGAGAAACCGATTGTACAACCGATAGCTTGTTGGTTTGCTCTTCCGTTTATAAAGTGATAATCGATTGTGATTTTGAACCGATTGCCCAACACTGGTATTTACACTTGACAGCTATATAAGAAAAGTGTTACCTTGTTGAAGTTTTTAGCTCACCTGAGCATGAAGTGCTCAAGGGTGCTTCGTCAACCTTTACCTTGTGTATGCTCTAGAGGCCACATTTTCAGTCTGATACTCATGAAACTTGGTCAGAATATTTGATAATGTCTTGCAAGAGTTTGAAAATGGGTCAGGTCTGGTCAAAAACTAGGTCACTTGGTCAAATCCTAGAAAAACCTTGTGTACACTCTAGAGGCCATATTTTCTGTCCAGTACTCTAAAAAGTTGGTCAGAATGTTTGTATTGATGATATCTTGGATGAGTTTGAGAATGGGTCATGTCAGGTCAAAAACTAGGTCTCTAGGTCAAATCTTTGACAAACCGTATGTACTCTCTAGAGGCCACTTTTTCAGTCCAAAAATCTTGAAAGTTTGTCAGAATATTTGTCTTGATAATATCTAGGATGAGTTCTAAAATGACTCATGGTGGATGAAAAACTAGGTCACTAGGTCAGACCTTAGAAAGGTCTTGTGTATGCTTAAGATGCAATATCTTAAAAGTTGGTTAGAATGTTTGTTTTGATTATGTCTCGGACAAGTTGAAAATGGAACATATTAGGTCAAAAACTAGGTCACTAGGTCAAATCTTTCTTAAACCCTGTATACCCTCTAGAGGCCACATTTTCCGTCAAATACTCATGAGAGTTTGTCAGAATGCTTGTCTAGATGTTATCTCAAAGGATTTTGAAAGTTGGTTGTGTCGGGTCAAAAACCAAGTCACTGGGACCAATCTGGGACCAAAAAGCTTGTGTATGCTTTAGAGGCCACATTTTCAGTCCAATACGAATGAAACTTAGTCAGAATCTTGGTCTTGATAACATCTTAAACAAGTTTGAAAGTGGGTCATGTCAGGTGAAAAACTAGGTCACTAGGTCAAACCATAGAAAAACCTTGTGTATGCTCTAGAGGCCACAATTTAAGTTCAATACTCATGAAACTGGGTCAGAATGTTTGTCTTGATGACATCTTGGATGAGTGTAGATAAATCCTGTATATAAGCTAGAGACCCAATTTTCAGTCCAATTATTATGAAAGCGTGTTAGGATGTTTGTCATAATATCTTGAAAGAGATTGAAAATAGGTCATATTTGGTCAAAAGGCTCAGGTGAGCGACTTGAGGGCCATTATGGCTGTCTTGTTTAATGTTCTTTATATTTATCATTACCAGAAAATTATTCTTAATTTTCTCTCTGTTTTAGCCTTTATAATATACCAACCTGCAAGAAGACACACATATTCTATTGAGCAAGCATTCGATGAGGGATGGCCATGTTAACATGGCTCTTGTTCTGATTGTTTCTCTACTCAACTTTGCAGCAGCAATTCTCCACATGCTTCTGAATTGAAAAATGAAAATACTGGCATTAATGGCTGAACATGTCCATCTTTTCATTGTTAGTTGATCTTTCAAGGATCTAATGATTAATCTTTACAAAAACATCAAAATACATGTACATAAAGATTTTAGTCGTTAGTCTCTTGGCTTGCAATATCAGTTTTTTGAAAAGTAAACATTGATTGATCTATTGAAGCTAAGCTTGACATTTACTGCAAATGTTCTAAAAGTCATTTCAAGTACAGTAAAGTTTTTTTGTCCATATAAGTTATCAGCTTTCGTTTTCTTTAGGCTTGAGCATGGAAAAAATGAACTAAGATATACTGGATGTATTCATTTACAAGGAGTCATACTCAAATGACCCTCCCTCTATACTATGCTGTTTTTTGTAGAGTCAAAATGGAGTTTTCAAGAGTCAAAGAGAAATGTCCAAGGGGCAAAATTACTTGGTTCTTGTGGAGGATAAGGGGTGAAATAAACACATTTTTTCATTTATCATGTCCTTTATTTATAGACTGGAATCAAACAAGAAAATAACACATCTTATGTACAGACTGGTTGGATCGAAGTGTATAGATGAATGTTTACAGGCATCCCTAGAATGCAATTCATTATTATGAATGAATAGACACAAAAAATCTTATAATTGTTTACTGAACAACAAAATTTTAGACTCATTCATAATTAATCCTTCACCACACCATCCCAAATTTTTACAACCCAGAGCAGAAAAGCTTGTGAAAAACTTTGTGGGAACCAGCTTTTTCTCCTTTCCCCACAATGTTTTCTACCTATGATTTCAACAGTCATCAGAAAACTCCTTCAATAGGGGCAAGTCTAAAATCTTGCTTTGTGGTAAAGGGTTAAGGCATTTGCAGACGACAATTCAAAGGTAGCCCAATGACTGGATTTGTCTTTCATAGCTTAGAACATTGTGGAAAGGGGAGAAAATAAAGGCTGCATCCATTAAATGTTTTTATACTAGTGTTCTTTCTCTGTATGAATATCCAATACCTTCTTCTTGTTTCTGTCCTAACAGTGCAAGTCAAGAAAGCCAAACTCCCACCCTTCTCTGTCTAACTTGTAGATTGTTAATATTTTTATTTCATAAAACAATTACTTTTTTTTCCTCATTATAAACAGAGATTTTAGCTTCAACTTATTTTTTTATACAGAAATATATGTAAATTCACTACGTAAAATCATTATCAAATGTTAAAAGTTCGTTTGTTGTGCCTCTGATCGGATGATGTCAAGCTGACATTATTGCGACATGGGTTTTCACGTTTTTTTTTTTTTTCAGTGATTTTTGTTTCATATCAGTTAATTCTTTGAGAAGTATTACTGCATTAATTGACATGAATTTTGTCAATGGGAGAAAAAAGTGAAAATCAAATTATCTCCCTTGCTAGATAAAAACCACGTAACCAAATTGCAAGTAGGTCCTTTTATTTGATTTCCTTTGTTTTTATTCTTGCTTTACTAGGAGATGTTGCGATTATTATAATTTGATTTTTAGCTCCACTGGCCGAAGGCCAGCGAGCTATTGTCATGGCGTTGTGTCCGTTCGTCCGTGCGTGCGTCCGTAAACTTTTTCTTTAAAAAACTTCTCCTCAGAAACTATTGACTGGATTTTTACCAAATTTCACTGGAATGTTCCTTTGGTGGTCCTCTTTCAAATTCCTTCAAATAATTGTGTTCCATGAAGAATTCTGGTTGCCATGGCAACCAAAGTAAAAAACCTTTAAAAATCTTCTCCTCCCAAACCGCTATTTGGATAGCATTATTATTTTGCAGGAATGTTCCTTAGATACAGGTTTACAGAATTCCTTAAAAAAAAAAAGATCTGTCAAAAAACATGGCTTTTATGGGAGACTCATTTTCCTTTTATGGTATAAAGTAAAATCTTTGAAAAATTTCTTCTCTAAAACTATTCATTGGATTTCATTGTTGTTTTGCAGGTAAGTTCCTATGGTGGTTGTCTACCAAATTGTTTCTTCAGTGAGCTAAAATGCAGGATTGAATGATAATTGTTAAAAACTTCCTTTCGCCATTATAGAAATATCAGGCCTGTGGAGCGATACAGGCGCTCAAGCGCCTCTAGTTGCTGTATATGTAAGGTTTTCATAATATTTGCAAATCGAATTTCAAACATTTTAACCATTGAAATGCATCAAATAGATCAAATTTGTGATTAGATAATTTTTGAAAGAGATATTTAAACCTGAACATTCCTGAGTAGTGCAAAGGATATCAAGGATAAAAACCAAGTAATACATTATTCAGGACCTTGTTACTAGTGGAGAGTTAGCAAGGGAAGTAACTGTCTTTTGTCTCCCATTAGGGCAGCAGGTAACTTTAAAACTGTCATTTTACACTAGATAAGTGGATTAACACGTTTTCATAAATGATTATTGAGGAAACAATGGTAGTCAGTATTATCTTGACATCATTTCTGTAGGTATTTTGGCCCCAAAATGTTTAAAAAAAAAACAGCGGCTGAGACGTCTGCTGTATGATGCAAGAAGCATTGGTGTTTTATTAAGTTTCAAGTATGCCATTTTCGATTGGATGATATGGGTGACACACCCAGAGAAACAAGCAATAACAGATCTCATAACAATCCACCAGTCAAAATTCTGGCTGTACTTGATTCTTCTATAATATAAATTAAAGAACGAATTCTCATCATCAAATTAACACTGCAATATGACACGGTGTTTTGATTAAATTCTGAATAAAGCTTGCCATTACTCGGCAAGACAGGAGCAGAAAATTTTGAATAAAACCAGTCCAAAAGGTACCTGAAGTTCTTTTTGCTCTTTGCTAAACATTCAAAATTTAATGTTGAAAGCATTTTGTAGATGACAAACTTTTGCTGGATGGACATTTTGGTACGGACCTTTTTGCCAGCTGAAAGAGGAAAGTATGATGTTTTGGCCAAATAGTTTATTAACAGAGAAAATTTCAATAAATGAACTTTCTATGCTTTTAGGTATACAATTTAAAAAAAAAAAAAAGCATATAAAGTTCATTTCATGCATTTTTCTGCTGTAAAGTAACATTTGGCGAAAACATGCTTTAACTTTGATTTGCATTCTTCTATAGCAAACTCTTTAGATTTTTTATATTTCTGTACAAACTGTTGTTGCAAACAGCAATTTCAAATTATTGTTCAATCAACAATGTTTGACAAAATTGATAATCAGAAATGAAATCAATCATCAAACACAGTTTCGTCCATAATTGTTAGAATATAATTTTAAGCAAAATAACACCTGAAAAGAACTATTTGTAACACCAATTAATTAAAAAATGAAGACATTAACTATTTTTACTCCAATGAATTAAGAAATAATCAATCAACCTATCCATATATTGTCAAATATAGCAAGTTTTCCTTTTCCTACAATCTTCTTCATCATGGTTTATAGGGCTTACTATAAGATCTCAGAAAAACTTTCGGCAAAAAACGTAAGTACTACTTTGTACTTTCAGCTGGCCAAAACATCCATCGCCAAAATATCCTGGCCAAAACATCCAGTCCAAAGTGTCTGTGGCCGAAACATCATTCATTCCAAATTACTGTTGTGCATCATCCGTCGTCAACTTTTACCTTGTGTACGCTCTAGAGGCCACATTTTCAGTCCGATACTCTTGAAAGTTGGTCAGAATGTTTGTCTTGATAGAATCTTGGATGAATTTGAAAATCGGTCATGTCGGGTCAATAAAACTAGGTGAATAGGTCAGATCTTAGAAAAACCTTGTGTACGCTCTAGAGGCCACATTTTTAGTCCATTACTCTTGAAAATTGGTCAGAATGTTGTCTTGATGATATCTTGGATGAGTTTGAAAATGAGTCATGTCGGGTCAATAAAAATAGGTCACTATGTCAAATCTTAGAAAAACCTTGTGTATGCTCTAGAGGCCACATTTTTTGTCCAATACTCTTGAAAGTTGGTCGGAATGATTGTCTTGATGATATCTTGGGCAAGTCTGAAAATGGGTCATGTTTGGTCAAAAACTTGTTCACTAAGTCAAATCTTAGAAAAACCTTGTGTATGCTCTAGAGGCCACATTTTTAGTCCAATACACTTGAAAGTTGGTCAGAATGTTTGTCTTGATGATATCTCAGACAAGTTTGAAAATGGGTCATGAAGGGTCAAAAACTAGGTCAATAAGTCAATTTTTTTAAAAACCTTGTGTACGCTCTAGAGGCCACATTTTTAGTCCAATACTCTTGTAAGTTGGTCAGAATGTTTGTCTTGATGATATCTTGGACAAGTCTGAAAAAGGGTCATGTCGGGTCAAAAACTAGGTCACAAGGTCAAATCTTAGAAAAACCTTGTGTACGCTTTTGAAAGAGATTTCAGATGGATCATGTTTGGTCAAAAGGCTCAGGTGAGTGACTTCAGGGGCATCATGCAGTGTTCAATCTAGCTTGGCTTGAAAGGGGGCCAATCGGGCCCACAGACATTGAAATAGGGGGCCATTTTGGAAAACTGGGGGCCACACATAAAAAAAAAAAAATCATTCTTTTTTACTGAAATGTTAACCTTTTCATCGAACAACTATAATCTCATTCATGTATCTATGAATACGATGCTTATAATTCTGCAACACTGCAGAAGTTATCATCGTTATTGACGCAACCTTGTTTCCACCATTAATTTAATCCTAAAAAAATGACGAAATGTGTCCGTGAATGGTAAACTTACGGAAATTCTGATATCCCATCACAAAACGATTTAACTTTCACCTCGATCATTTCTAGTTGAAAGTCACGTTTCTGCGGGCTTTTATTATCGACGCCTAACTACGGGCAGGTACTGGCCCGATTGTGCTTTCTGAAGTAATATTTTCAATAGCTTTTGCCTTTTTTGGCCCATTGAGGCATAAAAAAAACTCAGAAAAATCGCTTCGTAGCGATGCTGCATGATCAGCGGAAGCTAAAAGAATCTTAACTTCTGGGGTTCCGGGTCGTTTCGCCCCAAAACCCTTTCCTCCCCTAGTCGTTTCGCCCCCAGGACGTTTCCTCCCTGGTCGTTTCCCCCCTGGTCATTTCGCCCCCACTGGTCGTTTCGCCCACCTAGTTGTTTCCCCCCTAGTCATTTCACCCCCTATCCAATAAAACTATATCTTAGAACTTTTAGTCATCTTAAACAGGTTAATGGTGCGTTTGAATTTTTTTGTATATGACCTGAACTCAATGTTATACCCATATCTATCCCCAAGTCTGAACTCTTTAGCAAAGCAAAACATTTGCAGTCGTTCAGTTAGCAGCATTTTCCTTTGAAATAGAAATCACTGTGGAAAAAGTAGAAAATTCTGGCTACCCGCATTTTCTCCTTTCTGCACAATGTCTTTGAAAGCCGTCTTCAAGGTCGTTAGAATTCGTTTTTGTGTGGTAAAAGGTTAAGGTTATTTTGATTTAAAAGAGAGTTTGCAAAAGTATTTTATTAATGAATCCCCATACTGCACCTCTCTCTCTCTCCCTCTCCTTGTAAACGGGCACACGTACCCATGATATCAATCTATCCTATTCCCAACGAACCTAAGAAGGATAAATGACTAATCAAGATATTGAAATCTTATTATACATTTGTTTTTCTACATAAAGATATACAAACGCATCCATGGCTTTTGATAAAATTTGACGCGGGCATCAAGGTTTTGTTAGAAAAAGCACTTAACCTGTTATGTATCTTCAAAATACTGTTCAAAAACTAAGTGATTCATAATGCGAGAAAGGGTTGGCGTAATCAACAACTCAACTTCACAGTAGCACAGCCAAAATGGCATCGATTGCGTAATATGTAATTAATGCATTGATAATCAGGTTTAATTTAGCATTATGATGGCACGTGTTGAAAATTTATCTGAGCGGCAATACATTGGACTCTTTTGACCAGAGAACAATTGTAGATGTCATGAAATTTTTAAAAGATAACCTTGTAGTTGAAAGAGAAGTAAATACAAAGTTGTTACTGCAGTAGAATGGCGTCGACCATTTACTTCATTCTGACATGCACTGCACAAAACAAAATTTTCCGCTTTAGTTAGTATACTTTAAGCACGGATCGTAAACAAATTTGAAACAAAAGATAAACCAATTTGACAAGTTTACCCTTTACAGCCATTGCTCGTTAACATTGCTGCTCGGCCGATTTCTTTCCGAGGATTGATGATAGGCATTTCGACAGGATTCATTCCTCTCTCTCCACTGACCATTGATTCGAAGATGGTTATGTGGGAACGTAGCCAGTAGCTTGGAAAGAATAGTGTGCGGAGTACTGGTAAAAGAAAATCCAGGAAAGCATGGATAGGTGCACTTGTCGCCGCAATATAACTAAAATAATGTTTTAAACGGCATTAAACACCATATACAAACAATCAGTCGTCGACACCGTTAATCCTTACCCTGCTAAATAAGTGAAACTAAACTTTTGAGCAGAAAGTAAAATCCCAGATGCTGCTATTTCAGTTAACTTTTTGGGAACAATACCTCCTTAACCGATAGTGAAGATCAACGATCATACTGCATGTTCTGTGCAGTCTGATCTTGATCTACACTGTCCGCTTAAGGTCAGTGAGTCGCGCTTAGCACCCTAAGAATTGAAGATCCAACTGACCAATCTAAAACACTTAACTGGTAAAGGTGCTAGGCAGATAATTAAAAACGATTAATTTTGCATTGAGTGAGTGTTTTCACACCTTGCAAATAATTGCATTAGTTAAGTGAACATCGAGGGTGTATTGACTCAAAATCAATACACAAGGTGATGAACGGTATTAATCTAAACGTGTTTTTTTAGCATGCTAATAAAGTTAATTGTGCGTGAATAAATGATATAGCAAACACTAACCCTGTTCTGTATGGCAATCAAAGTTTTTCCATGAACATAACACAACATTACACCCAAGTACAGTACAATACAATATATTATTATGAAAGACTACAAAGGCCGTCGGCATCAGTAAACAGATATAATTTCTTACTTCTTGTTTTTCTTTTCTGTTTTCCTATTCCTCAATGTTGATAATCAATGTCATAATTCATAATTTTCATTGTCATTCAAAGTCATAATTCATTATTAACATTGTCATTCAAAGTATTTCGAACGAACCATTATTTTCTAAAGGTGCTCTCTCTCTCTCTCTCTCTCTCTCTCATTGCTGTGGTTTGGGGGCGAAATGACTAGGGGAGGAAATGGTTTGGGGGCGAAACAACTAGTGTTCGGAGGAGAAACAACTAGGGGTGAAAAATAGGGGCGAAACGACCACGGGGGAAACGTCTTGGGGGTGAAACGTCTTGTTACCACTTCTGGTACCCGTCTTTCTCCGGAAACTGTCCGATACAAAAATCGATAGCGGGTTACCAGTTTTATCTTAGCCATTACATCCGTCGGGTTATCGGTAAATTCTCACTGGAAAGATTGGCATTATGTTTATTGAGCGAAAAAAGCAGAAACGGGCAAAAAGGACCCTAATTCACGGAATGCCACTTTTACAATTGAGTGCGCCCGACAGGCCCGAGGTTGGTTTAGAATTGCGCCATCTGAAATTTTTGGGGGACTGTGGCGCAATGGCACGCTCTAGATTGAACACTGATCATGGCCCTCTTATCTAAAGTGTTTTCAGAGGCCTTCTTCTTGAGGATTGTTAAGGTACATGATCATTTTATGAGACTATATTAATACATTTTAGGAGTCGATATACCAAGGAATTTTAGGCTGCTTGAAGAGTTAGAAGCAGGAGAAAAAGGTGTAGGTGACGGGTGTGTCTCTTGGGGGCTTGCAATTGATGACGATGTCTCTCTGACGCAATGGCAGGGCACAATTGTAGGTCCACCTAGGGTAAGTGCTATAGAATAAATTTTACAGTGAAATCAATATGACATGTATTTGGCATCAGCAAGCCTTTTTGTGGTGAAAACTTGTAGAGTTTTGGTCCTTTTTTTGTGTCTGCTCTTCTCGGAACCCTTTACCACACAATCCCTAGTTTTAATGACCCTGAGAAAGGCAGACATTTGAAAAGATTGTTAGAAAAGCAGAAGGTGCTGGTGACCAGCATTTTCTCCTTTTCCGATTTGTTCTACCCTATCAAAGACAAATTCCATCATTTTAGCCAGATTTAAAGCGTTTTGTCTGTTAATGCTTCCAAGTTGAAAAAATCTAAGATTTGTTGTTTTGTAAAGTGTTAAAAGAGTTATTAAAAAAAATGTCTCACATAATCTCAAGAATGATCATCATTGAATTAAACAAGCATTAGTAAGTAGGTAAGGAGTTTCAACATTATATTGCTGCAGCCAGTGCACCTATCCATGCTTTCCTGGGAGTTCTTTACCAATACTCCTCACAATATTCTTCCCAAGCCATTGGCTGCTTTCCCACATAACCATCCGGAAACAACGATCAGCGGCGAGAGAGGCTTGAATCCTGTCACAGTGACTCTCATCTACTGTCAGACAGAAATTCGCTGATGGGGATTCAAACTGGTGAACAAGGCATGTAGGCTACAATCTGCGCCACTGGGCTCTGCTTTTGTTCTTACTGAAACTCCCTGCAGATTAATTATTCAAGTTCAGATAAGTATGTTGATGTCTGATCTTAAGAAATACAATTACCAGAGTTAGAGTGTGCATTTTTGTCAGTTTTCAACTGTCATAACAAATAGGAAAATTGTTTCTTTTGATGTACGAGAATAATAAGATTTTATTTATGAACATGATAATTCAACAGTTTCAGCCATGGCCTTGTCCCTAATTAAAATATCAATGCTATTGTTCACACAGTGATATTATATATTGGTCGTTTACTGAAGCAAAGAATGGTATCTGCATGGTTTCAAAAGTACATCAGTAAATGATTTTTAACCATTTACCATGCAATCCTGATTTCTATTGGCCCTGAGAAAGAGGGCTTTAGAAAACATAGTAGTAAAAGGAGAAAATGAACTATTGTCATGGCCCTGTGTCTACCATGTGTCGGTGTGTTAACCTTTTTTCAAACTTCTTTTTTTGTGAGACTATATTTAATTTTGACCAAACTTCTCTGAAATGATCTTACTATGGTCTTCTTCAGAATTTTTTCAAATATATAGCAAAAACTCTGGCTGCCATGGCAACAAAACTGGAAAATATTGTAAATCTTTACAAATCTTTCTTGTCCAAAAGGCCAAGGGCTACCAAATTAGGCATGTAGCTTCATCTAATTGACCTTACCAAAAGTCTAGCCTTGAGATCAAATTGGCCGCAGCCCAGGGGTCACAAGTTTATTTTTTTGGCTTATATGGTGAAAGCTTTAAAAACCTACTTGTACCTAACCTTGTAGCACAGGGTTATAAAATTTTGCTTGTAGCTTTATGTAAAGAACTTCTATCAATATTGTTCAAATTATAGTCCTGAAGTTTAAATAGGCCACAACAACAGGGACCACAGGTTAGACTGATAGCAAAAACTAAAAGGAATCTTATTTTTGGTACAAGAAGGCCTATAACTATCAAATTTTGCATGTAAATTCATGTAGTGGCCCTGCACCTGGTTCTTCTCTACCAATTATATTAGCCCTGGGGTGAAAATTGGTCCTGCCCCATGGGTCAGTAGTTCAACATGGCAGTGTCTATTCTAGAAATCGAAAATGAGGCAAGAGTAAATTATTTGTTCAGGGACATTTTCATTGTTAATTTTCAACATGGGACTATCACACATTTGGTCTGAATTTATTCGGGATCTAAACAAAAATTAGCGTGAACCTTGCCAGTACGCGTCCTGGAATAGACACTGAAATGGGCATGTTGTGAAAACTTGAAAAGTCTTCTTGTTTCTCACTGTGAGAGCTAGAGTTGTAATATTGTGTATTTATTATCTATTATGCCTATACCTGGGGTCAAAAGTGCAACATACAAAGCTTATCATAGTGGAAAAAAATCCCTTTTTTCCACAAACAATAAATTCTACTGCTACCAAATTTGGCATGTAGCTTAATCTAGTGGATCACAACCAAGTTTGTTTAAAATTTAGCCCTTGGGTCAAAATTGGCCCTGTTGTGTTGATGTTGGTGGAGGGGGGGGGAATTCACATGTTTTACAGGGGCTTTATATTTAAGAAACTTTAAATACCTTCTTCTATATAACAATCTAATAAATGGTACATACCTCCATCCGATGTTCCTCTATGGAGATTCAATTAAGTATAACCCTTTGGTCCAAAATAGGGGGAGGGGTAACGGGTTACAACCTTCATGTACATGTAGGTTTTTAGCTCACCTGATCACAAAGTGCTCAAGGTGAGCTTTTGTGATCGTGCTGAGTCCAGCGTCCATCGTGTGGTGTGTGTCGTCCGTCGTCAACTTTTACCTTGTGTACGCAGGGGTAAAAGTTTTCCGTATTGTGACGAAATTCCGTATTTTCAGGGGCCGACCAGGTCATTTTTCCAAATCGTTTAAATCTGAAGAGAATTTTTTTTTTTTTTTTTGGGGGGGGGGGGGTTACCCCTTTATCTCGTATCTATTGCAAGTCAATAGATTTCCAGATGCCGTATCAATAAAATTTATTGCCCCACTGCATTTGCTTTGTCCGGGGCTGATCTCGGTCATTAATGTCTCCCGTCAAACGCACTCGCCCTAAAAACAATGAAATTCAAAGAATTTTGTAATTTCGGGGATAATTTGCACTGAAATGTTTACAGTCACTCACTCTTGCTTAGGGTTTCCCGATTCTTAATATAGATGCTGAACCGGAACGTTCTAAGGTTATCGTATGATGTTATATTCTTCGTGTCCAAAATGTTGCGGCTGTGTTTTGATCGGTTTGCCGACTTTTAACATTTTTGCCGCTAGGATTGTAAAACAAAATAAAGCATTAACAAAGCCCTTCATTTTAGGGGACAAATATTGGCTGCAATTTGATTATTTGCTAGCGAAAGATGGCTCAGTTTAAATTATCTTTGTTCTTTTCAATAACAAATGGATGTCAGAGCTGGGGATCGGCAACTATCTTCCGAAGTTGACAGTACGTGCTACTCAAATGCGGAAGCGACCGAAAAAGGGGGAAAAGTTTCATTCATACACTGTAGTCCGATTTGTAGTGGTGGGCCAATGATTGACTATAGTCGAAAGTCAGTTGGTTTTGGCTTCCGATTGCGATTAGCTCTTGAGAAATCCCGGAATCGATTGCAGTCGGTACCGAAGCTCGCTCGGTCGTGAAACTTGAATACTGGTTTGTAGCGATTGGTTTTGTGACTGATATTAATCACACTCTAGGATTCAATATAGTGATAACAATCACGTAAATTGGCCGGAAAAATGAGAAAGAAATTTTTGTCCATGGATGTCTTGTCAAAACTCGACACAATTCGGCAAGTTTCTTATTTGATCCCTGAGACCGGGTTTTGACGCTTGGAAATTTGAAATGACATGTCTTTGACGCTGAAAAATATTTGCTTAATTGTCAATCTGACGCATGAAATTATCATCAAGAGCTTCATATAACCTAGCTTGTGCGCATCCGGCAGAAAACTTGGCTAAACACGATCAGTATAAAATGTGAAGGACACGCGCGTGATCTAATGAAGCTGGCGAGTCATTTACGAGAACGTAATAACGGTGTTAACCCTCAGATCTAGTGTAAAGTGACAGATTTTAAAGTTACCTGCTATTCAAAATGACTAACAGATGTCAAATCATGTGGTAATACTTTCTCCAGAAATTAATTGACACGAAAAATTGATCGCCAAAAAAAACGTGAAAACCCATGACACTACCATGATCAGCGTGACATCGTCCGATCAGAGGGACTTCAAACTATCTTCTCATCTTTAATAATGAATTTAAACTGTGAATTTACACAAATCTCTGAATAAAACAATAAGTGGAATCTAAAATTCTGTCATGAGTGAAAAAATTGTTGTTTTATGAAAGAAAGTGACTATTTACCCGACCGTCGTGTACGCACTGAAGAAAATTCATATTGCGAGTACGACTGTCGTGTACTCAATGAAGGAAAACTTCTTGGGTGCCCGACTGTCGTGTACTCAATGAAGGAAAACTCGTTGGGTGCCCGACGGTCGTGCACGGACTGATGAAATTTCGTCTTGGGGGCACGATGACGTGCCCGCTATTTCCGATTTCTTCATTCAGTACACGATGTGGTCGTGTACGCACTGAAGAACTGGAGTCTTACGTACACGTATTAATGGATTGGACCAAAACGCAGACTGCTATGTGAACCAGCACGGCGTAAACCGTCTCAGTGGAGCAATAGTCATTTATACAGGGTGTCATGCCCGAAGGGTCGTATTATGTTATACACCCGGTCGTCCGTCCGTCCGTTAGCAGTTATTTGTGTGCGCAACTCCTACAATTTCCATCGGAATTAGATCTACTTCAAACTTGCCACAATGAATCCCCATGATGTCTAGTTGTGCATGTGACTCTCAAAATTTGGATTGTTGTTTATATTCTGAAATTATCTACCCTTGACTTCTGAAATAGCCAACTTTTCACTTGAATTTCTGTTCAGGCCATAACTTCCAAGCTATCAAAATCAAAGGACTGATAGTCCTGAGAGTGGCGTGGTGGGCGATGTGTTAGGAATTTTCACCATTACTAAGCTTTCAAAGGTAATCTATTTCAAACGTTGAAGATAATATGAAAATATGCAAATTATAGAAACGGGGGAAAAGGATTTTTCCCCTCAGATAATTGAATCATAATTCGTACAACAACAAATTTGTGCAGATATGTTTACTTGACACTGCCCGGCAAATTTTAGCAGGCAGTAGCACTCTTCCAAACGACATATTCTACTCTCTGAAAACTTCTGCAGAAAACATTCGAGTTTCTCGTAAAATTACTGGTGTAATTGAAACTATGTCAAAGACAGTGTTAAATACCATAAATTCATACATCCACCCCTCAATCCATTTATCCAACTAGAGGCCCCTGAGGACCTGAAATTACTCTATTGCATGACTATTGCCGTGTGCTCCAATGAGACTGTCTACGCCGTGCCGATTCACGTAAAAGTCTGCGTTTTGGCCCAACCCATTTACACGTGTACGTAAGACTCCAGTTCTTCAGTGCGTACACGACCGCGTCGTGTACTCAATGAAGAAATCGGAAATTGCGGACACGTAATCGTGCCCCCAAGACGAAATTTCATCAGTCCGTGCACGACCGTCGGGCACCCAACGAGTTTTCCTTCATTGAGTACACGACAGTCGGACTCGCAGTATGAAATTTCTTCAGTGTGTACACGACTGTCGGGTAAATATCATCGGCCTTTATGAAATGAAAATATAGATCTAAAGGGGGGGGGGAAATATGTCTGAATTTTTTTTAACTGTTTCGGAAATTAAAATTTATAGACCAAATAATAAAGTAAATAAATAAAGTAAAAAAAAATTAAAGTACAAAACACCACATCTTTATAAACTTATCATGTAGACAAATTGTCAAAGTATGTAAAGCAAAAAGGCATTCTCAGTTCAATGGAGAAACCGATTGTACAACCAATAGCTAGTTGGTTTGCTCTTCCGGTTACAAAGTGATAATCATTTTTGCATTTAAACTGATTGCCCCACACTGCCGATTTGATAGATTTTTTACAGGAATTGGACCAGTTCCATGGTATATCACTTACCTACTTGTTTTAGCAAACATAAGAATTGATTTTGCCAAAAATGTTTGCACATTTTAGGAAAGGTTCTTAAAGTGTTTGAAGAGCTTTTAACTGTGAACATGTAGATCTATCTATAAAATCTTGTTTGCGCATGTCACATGAAAACAGTCTTATCTTTTAATAGGCTGTCATTAAAACTTGATATTTTAATGAAATTAATATGTAGTTTAGATCTGAACCCCCATCCTTGTTTGTGTACCCCAAACTCCAGTTACCAAAGGGTACAAAAACCTCAAGCTAGAAAATGCACAGCACACTCTGTCACATTCTCCCTTATAAATTAGCCATTCTTAAAGAGTGTTGTTTTCCTATTTGACAGATTTGATTTTATTCTTTTGACAGAAATTTAGCACCTGTGATTGCATTTCAATGAATCAAATATTAAATACTAGATATGTCCTTTTCTCATACTTGCTGTACTTTCAAATACAAAACTGATGTAGGGCTAATCTGATTAGGTCCTCTGTACAAAATGGAGATAAAAGAGGACAAAAATAACATGGGTGCTAAAAACTGAGATTTTCTTAGGTTTTAGCATATCTTTCATTCTCTCAGGAGCTTCCGGGGGCCTCCGGCCCCCTGCACCCCTGGCCAGGGCGTTGCCCTGGACCCACCGGGGGCTCTAGCGGCCCCCAGGCCCCCAGCTTAATTTTCAGTATTTTAAGATTTTTTAACTTTTACCCCTGTCTACGCTCTAGAGGCCACATTTTCATGAAACTCATGAAACTTGGTTAGAATCTTTGTGTTGATAATATCTCAGAAAAGTTTGAAAATGGGTCATGTCGGATCAATAAAAATAGGTCACTAGGTCAAATCTTAGAAAAACCTTGTGTATGCTCTAGAGCCCACATTTTCAGTCCAAAACTCTTGAAAGTTGGTCAGAATGTTTGTCTTGATAATATCTCGGACGAGTTCGAAAATGGGTCATGTCAGGCCAAAACACTAGGTCACTAGGTCAAATCTTAGAAAAACCTTGTGTACGCTCTAGAGGCCACATTTTCAGTCCAAAAGTTTTGAAAGTTGATCAGAATGTTTGTCTTGATGAAACCTTGGACTAAGTTGAGAATGGGTCATGTCGCTTCAACAACTAGGTCTCTAGGTCAAATCTTTAAAAAAAAACCTTGTGTACACAATAGGGGCCACAATTTAAGTCCAAAAGTTTTGAAAGTTGATCAGAATGTTTGGCTTGATGATATCTTTGACAAGTTTTAACGAGGGTCACATTGCCTAGAAAACTTGGTCATTGGGTCAAATCATGGGAAAACCTTGTGTACACTCTAGAGGCCACATTTTCAATCCAAAACTCATGAAACTTGGTCAGAATGTTGGTCTTGATATTATCTCAGATTTGTTAAAAAATGGGTCATATCGGGTCAAAAACTAGGTCACTAGGTTAAATCTTAGAAAAACCTTGTGTGTGCTCCAGAGGCCACATTTTCAATCTGAAAGATTTGAAAGTGTGTCAGAATGTTTGTCTCGATTGAAGTCTGGGACAAGTTTGAGAATGGGTCACGTCACGTCAAAAACTAGGTCACTATGTCAAATCTTAAAAAAACCTTGTGTACACCGTAGAGGCCACATTTTCTGTCCAAAACTCTTCAAAGTTGGTCAGAATGTTTGTCTTGATGATATCTTGGACGAGCTTGAAAATGGGTCACTTTGGGTCAAAAACTAGGTCACTAGAACAAATCTTTGAAAATCCTTGTGTACGCTCTGGAGACCAGATTTTGAATTTAAAACTCATAAAACTTGGTCAGAAGGTTTGGCTTGATGATATCTCTGACTAGTTTGAGAATAGTTCAGGTTGGGTAAAAAACTAGGGTACTAGGTCAAATCTTAGAAAAACTTTGTGTATGCTCTAAACGCCACATTTTCAGTCCAGTACTTTGAAAGTTGGTCAGAATGTTTGTCTTGATATCTCGGAAGAGTTTGAAAATGGGTCACTTCTGGTCAAAAATTAGGTCACTGGGTCAGATTTTTTTTTAAAAATCTTGTATACACTCTAGAGGCCACATTTTCAGTCCAATACTTACAAAACTTGGTCAGAATGTTTGGCTTGATGAAATCTCGCATGAGATTGGAAATGGGTTATGTCGGGTCAAAAGCTAGGTCACCATGTCAGATTTTTTAAAAATCTTGTTTATGTTCCAGATGTCACATTTTCTGTCCATTCTTATCGAAGTTAGTCAGTATATTTTAATTGATGATTTATAAGATGAGATTGAAAATGGGTCACATTGGGTCAAAAAGTAGGTAGCTATATCAAATCTTGGAAAAATCTTGTGTACATACTAGAAGCCACAATTTGTGTCCAATACTCATGAAAGGTGGTCAGAATCTTTGTTTTGATAATATTTAAAACGAATTGTAAAATGGGCTATGTTTGGCTTAAAAGTAGGTCAATGAGACCAATTAAATGTATAAAAGCTTGTTATACTGTTTGTCATAATATCTCGGAAGGGATTGGATATGGATCACGTTTGGTCAAAAGGCTCAGGTTAGCAACTCCAGGGCTGTCATGGCCCTCTTGTTGAGAACATTTTCTAGCCCTATTGAATGGTCCTAGATAATACATGTATGTACTTGAAAGTATTGTGTTTTTTAGCACACCTGAACACAAAGTGCACAAGATGAGCTTTTGTGATAGTGCTGTGTGCGGCGTCCGTCGTGCGTCGTCAACTTTTACCTTTTGTACTCTCTAGAGCCCACATTTTCAGTCTGATACTTGTGAAAGTTGGTCAGAATGTTTGTCTTGATGAAATCTAGAATGAGTGTGATACTGGGTCATGTCGGGTCAAAAACTAGGTCACTAGGTAAAATCTTAGAAAACCCTTGTGTACGCTCTAGAGGCCACATTTTCTGTCCAAAACTCTTGAAAACTTGTCAGAATGTTTGTCTTGGTGATATCTCAGACAAGTTCGATAATGGGTCATGTCAGGTCAAAAACTAGGTCAACTCTTAGAAAAACCTTGTGTACGTTCCAGAGGCCACATTTTCGGTCCAAAATTCATGAAAGTTAGTCAGAAAGTTTGTCTTGATGATATCTCGGATGATTTTGAAAATGGGCCATGTCAGGTAAAAAAAACTAGGTCACTTGGTCAAATCCTAGAAAAACCTTGTGTACGCTCCAGAGGCCACATTTTCAGTCCAAAACTTTTGAAAGTTGATCAGAATGTTTGTCTTGGTGATTTCTTGGACGAGTGTGAAAATGGGTCATGGCGGGTCAAAATGTAGGTCACTAGGTCAAATCTTAAAAAAACTTTGTGTACGCTCTAGAGGCCACATTTTCTGTCCAAAACTTTTGAAAGTTGGTCAGAATGTTGGTCTTGATAATATCTCTGACGACTTTGAAAATGGGTCATGTCCGGTCAAAAACTAGGTCACAAGGTCAAATCTTAGAAAAACTGTGTGTATGCTCTAAAGGCCACATTTTCAGTCCAAACTCTTAAAAGTTGGTCAGAGTATTTGTCTTGATAATATCTCAGATGAGTTTGAAAATGGGTCATGTCGGGTCAAAAAGTAGGTCACAGAGTCAAATCTTACAAAAATCTTGTGTAAGCCCCAAAGGCCACATTTTTAAATACTCATGAAAGTTGGTCAGAATGTTTTTCATAATGATATCTTGAATGAGTTTGAAAATGGGTTACATCAGGTCTAAAAATAGGTCACCTGGTCAAAATTTTAAAATATCTTGTGTAGCTCTAGAGTCATCATTTTCTGTCGAATATTCATGAAAATTAGTCAAAATGTTATCTCTTGATGATCAATATGATGAAATTGAAAATGGGTTGCACTGGGTAAAAACTAGGTTGCCATGTCAAATCTTGGAAAAACCTTGTGTTCACTCTGGAAGCCACATGTACAATGGGAAAATGGGTTATGTTTGGCTAAAAAGTAGGTCACTGAGAGAAAATCTAGAAAAAGCTTGTGTACAAGCTGGAGGCCAAATTTTCAGTCCAGTAATTATGAAATCTTGGTAGAATGTTTGTCATAATATCTCAAAAGAGATTGAAAATGGGTCATGTCTGGTCAAAAGACTCAGGTGAGCGACTTCAGGGCCATCATGGCCCTCTTGTTTATAGATAAAGCTTTGAGAATCTTCTTGTTCCAAATCATTCACCCTAGGATTGAAATGTAGTATGATATCAGGGACCTCAACAAAGATTGTTGAAATTATTTTCAATTGGTGCCTTGCTTTTTTAGCTCCTCTGGTCAAAGGCCAGCGAGCTTATGTCATGACCCAGTGTCTGTTGTGTGTATGCCTTAACTTTTATTTCAAACATCTTGTCTGAAACCACCCATCCAATTTTTATGAAAATTCACAGAAATGATCCTACCATGGTCTTCTTTAAAATTCCTTCAGAGAATTTGATTCCATGAAAAGCTTTGGTTGCTATGGCAACAAAGCTGAAAAAGTTTGAAAATCTTTATTTCTGACACCATAAGGCCTAGGTGTTCAAATTTTGCATGTAGCTTACCTAAAAGACTGATAGCAAAATTCTTGTAATAATACCCTTGAGTTAAAATTGACCCTGTTCCCGGGATAGCAAGTTTGAAATGGACTTAAGTAGTCACTTAAATCTATATGGTGATCAAGGGAATTATTTCGTATTAAATTAACTCACAATCCCGACTTTTAACGACCCCGAAAGAAGCCTATAGAAACATTGTGGGAAAAGGAGAAAATGCTGGTTGACAACATTTTCTCTTTTTCCCACAATGTTTTCAAAAGCCTTCTCTTTCAGGGTCTTTAAAACTAGGAATTGTGTGGTACAGAATTAAAAAGCCAGTGGAGAAATACAGGGCCATCTTGGCCCTCCTAGCTGTTACTGCGTCAGAGTTCATTGATAGACCTATTTGATAGGAATGATACTAGATTAGAATTGCCTGTATTCATTAAAATCATCTTAGCTGCATGTTTTTTTTTTGGGGGGGGGGGGGGCGCTATTGCAGTACAGGTGTCTAACAGTTTGATAGTTTGATACAAATTACGTGTATGGCATGTTGTGTCAAAATTAAGAACTAGCAAGTATCGACTGATTTCAAATACTTGTGTACACAATACAAAAAGAAATGAAGAGTGTAAACGCTATTGAAATGCACAGTAGAGAATAACGTTAAGAATGTCAAATAGAAATGTGTGCTATGTTGCTTATGAAAGGGCACTAGATCAGACATGGCATAAGCCATTTATCATGCAGTGGAGCGATACAGTGCAATCATGGCCCTCTTCTTCAACAATGTTTTCATATCTTCCAGAGAAAAATTTCTTTTTTTTTGGTCACACTTTATTTGTCCTCTGAAAATACTTCAGTCAGGAATTTTAAATGAGTCTAAAATGTCTGTTAAAGAGTTAACTGTCTAACAAGCTAGTGTGATAAACATTAAAATAAAAATTAGTGTGGTTTTCAATAGAAAAAAAAAATCAGCATTTCAGCGATTCCCTTGCAAATAGGTTTAAGTCACTTCCCTGGTGCATTATCATACCCCCCACCTATGAAGTAACGGTAGAGGGGGGAATACTGGTTTCACCATGTCTGCTTGTCTCTTCGCCCGTCCATCTGTCTGTTAATCCATCCATGTTTTGGCTTCCATATTCTTACTCAAAAGCCATTTAATCTAGGACCCTGAAACTATATATAAGACAGTGTTGCTTATGACCAAAGGAGGTGCCCTATTGTTTTTGGGACACATGGGTCAAAGGTGAAGGTCACAGGTGAACTTTGTTTGCAAATCATTTCCATGCTCTAACTCAAAAGCTATTTGACCTGGGACCCTTAAACTAAATACAAGTGTTGCTCATGACCTAAGGAGGTGCCCTATTGTTTGTGGGTCACATGGGTCAAAGGTCAAGCTCACATGTGAACTTTGTTTTGAAAATATTTCCGTTCTCTGATTGTGCTGCTTCAGTGATAAGGTGTTGATGGGGAGGGTATTTATCCGTTTTGTGACTGTTCTAGTTATACCAAGCAAGTCGTCAAATAATTACCAATCCATAGAATTCCCTCTGTCTAACAACTGTCTGAGTCAGGAGGTAGAATGGTCCTGTGGCATGTAGAAAATCAACCTATAGCAAAAAGGTATCAACCCAGGTGAGTAGGTTGGTCTGCATGGACTGCACTGGCTGACCTGGGTTGATACTTTTTGTAAATGCATCAAATCCCTTTTCAAAGAGAGTGACTTGTATTTGTATGGAATTTTACTTGTGGACATTATTTTCAATGTAATTGAAAAAGTATGTCCTTTCCATCAAATGTTTTTCCTCTCACTTGCTATACTGTATGGTATTTAAAAAGGTTATTGTAAGGGGTAAATAAAGATACATGAAGGTTTATGAATTTATCTCTTTCTCTTGCAGACAGCATACGAAGGAGTAGTCTATTCGTTATTTATTACCTGTGGTGAAGGGTATCCACAGAAAAAGCCAACAGTGAGGTTTAAAACAAGAATAAATCTTAAAGGTGTAAATGAAAGTGGAGAAGTAAGTCAAACAGTTTTCAGTTCCACAGGCTACAAGGTAGCAAGCTTATGAATGCATATCAAGAATACCAATTGATGTTCTGCTTCATGAGCTCTCTTTTTACTATTTTCAGTTTGTACAAACTGCTCCAAGTTTAAAAAATTCCACTATATTACCTTTTAGTACTTCCATGCACACCAAAATACCATAGCTGTTGATACATCATAAAACAACATTCATTCAATCATTTGTTATCCTGGTTCAGTGAGGGAACAGGGAAATGTGGGTGGGGGCTTTGGAAATTGACCTGCAATAGTTCTAGTTGTATGTAAAATGACTTGGGCTGGTCAGTATCCATATCTATTCTGTTTTAGCCAATTGAAGGAAATAATACAGGTGAATAGTGGCTAGTGACATATAGTCAAATCTTGGGTGTCTGTCACTGTGGCTGTACCCTAACCCTTTACCAAACAACCAAATTTTTGACTAGTTATGCCCCCCTTCAACGAAGTGAGGGTATATTGCTTTGCTAATGTCGGTCGGTCCGTCGGTAGACCTTACCTTGTCCGGATGATAACTAGACACAGAATTGACCTAGGTTGGTCAAATTTGGCACAGACATGCGAATCGGAGTGTAGATGATCCCTATTGATTTTTGAGGTCAATCGGTCAAAGGTCAAGGTCACGGTGACCGTCAACATGTTGATATATAGACCAAACCTTGTCCAGATGATAACTAGACACAGAATTAACCTAGGTTCATGAAATTTGACACAGACATGCGTCTCGGAGTGTAGATGATCCCTATTGATTTTGAGGTCAATCGGTCAAAGGTCAAGGTCACAGTGACCGTCAACATGTTGATATATAGACCAAACCTTGTCCGGATGATAACTAGACACAGAATTGACCTAGGTTTGTCAAATTTGGCACAGACATGCGTCTCGGAGTGTAGATGATCCCTAATGATTTTGAGGTTAATCAGTCAAAGGTCAAGGTCACAGTGACCGTCAACATGTTGATATATAGACCAAACCTTGTCCAGATGATAACTAGACACAAAATTGACCTAGGTTCATCAAATTTGGCACAGACATTTGTCTTGGAGTGCAGATGATCCCTATCGATTTTGAGATTTATCCATCAAAGGTCAAGGTCACAGTGGCCTTCAACTTAATGATATATAGACCAAACCTTGTCCGGATGATAACTAGTCACAGAATTGACATAGGTTCTTCAAATTCTGTACAGATATTCATCTTGGAGTGTAAATGATCCCTATCGATTTTGAGATTAATCCATCAAAGGTCAAGGTCACAGTGGCCTTCACCTTAATGATATATAGACCAAACCTTGTCCAGATGATAACTAGACACAGAATTGACCTAGGTCCTTCAAATTCTGTACAGATATTCATCTTGGAGTGTAAATGATCCCTATCGATTTTAAGGTTAATCCGTGAAAGGTCAAGGTCACAGAGACCACCAGATGATTCAGGGCCCACACTGCCATTCGCCACATGAGCCGTTTGCTCAAAAAAAATTAAAGTGTCTCAAAAATCATCATATGTGGCTCAACTTGTGGCTCCAACATTTTATTCGCGTATTATCGGGGACGTAGTAAGCATCAAAGTCGACTGGGAAAAAGCGGAAGTCGAACGTGTGTGGCGAAAAGAAAATCGATAACCCAGTCTGTGTATCGGCGACTGTTTACAATCTGTATGTATACACACGGTGGTGTGTATAATTATGCGAACTTTTGACAGATTATCACGTTTAACAATTGAAGTGGGCTATAAATAAAAAAGATGACATCAATATTTCCCAATCAATTCTTTTGATATCAGTTTATGAACTGTGCCACTTCCTGTATCAATGTGGCAGTAGGGGGGGCATGACTGTTTTACAAACAGACATCTTGTTCAAAATGCATGTGACAAGATGTTTCACAATGATTTTACTTGTCTTTGAAACTGTAGGTAAAAAACATAGTGGGAAATAGAGAAAATCCTGATAACCAGCATTTTATCCTATTCCAAAAGGCTTTCATTGGTCTTCTCGCATAAAGTCATGAAAAACATGGGGTTGTTCGGCTAAGGGTTACCTAATTGGACTTTCAGTTGGCATTTACTTACAACTCCCTTCTCTATACCAAGCTAGTCATCACATACTTATGGATCTACAAAATCTATTTAGCTAGCAACTAGAATGGTCCTTTAACATGTAGAAAATTTAACAGTAGCAAAGATTATAGACCCAGGTGAAGCCTGCGCTACCTGGGTCAATACCCTTTGTACATGCATTAACCCCCCTTTTTACAGGCTCATGGCTCATTTACAAGTATAGTGTTATTTGGAATATTATTTTACTTTTTATTTCACAGGTAGAACCAGAGCTTTTCCCTGACCTAAAAAACTGGAATAAAAAATCAACAATCAAGGACTTACTTCTTGGGATAAGAAGTGCTATGTTACAGAAAGAAAATAAAACAAGGAAGCAGCCTACAGATATTCAACAACGTCATTACTAAGGACTGCATGATTTTAGTTGATACTGATTTAAGTGAGAAGAGTCATGATGTCTGTGCTCAAAATATATATCATAAGATTTCTTTCTGTGAACAGGCTGTCATTCCATACTAGTAGATCGCCAAGCACAACCTAAGCTTTTTATAGCCCTTTACCAAAGAATCCTGTATTAGAGAGACCCCTAAGAAAAAGGTTTTTGAAAGCAATGTTGGAAAAGGAGAAAGGTTATCAGCATTTTTTCTGTATCCCACAATGTTTTCTTGAGTTTTCCTCCCCACGGTTGTTAACTCTTTGCTAAATGACAAAATTCTAGACCTTTCCAATTTCAAAACATGTGCAGACCATAAATCAAATGTGGCTCAAAAGGTAGAAAGTGTCTTTTAAAGATTGAAAACATTATGGGAAAATTAGAAATTGCTGGTTACCAGCATTTTTGCCTTTTCCCATTGTGTTTTCAAAAGCCATCTGTCTGAGGGTGGTTAAAATTGAGGATTGAAAGGGTGAAAACACAGGATTATTTTGTAAAGATTTTATAAATGTGAACACTCATTAATGAATTTAAGTAATATTGTGGAGAAATATGCTGTGCAAGACTTCTTTGAAGTAGCCACAAAATAAAACCAGACTAAAGATCTGTTATTAACCCTTTACCAGTCCCATACTTTTCTTTACCCAGAGGAACATGACTTGAATACATTGTGACAAAAAAGAAATGATGCTTACACTCTCCACCTATGAATCAAACCTTTTTAAAGACAGATATCATCATCTGAACCATATTTAGTTCATTATGATGGAGATAATTTCAATATGTATAAGTCTTGTAATATCTGGTAAAGAATACAAAGGTAGCATTTCTATAAATTCAGGTGACAGTGCATCCTTTATTGCTCCTTTTGGCAGCATCATAATTGTAGCTAGATTTAGTTGTGAAAGACTAGAAAACATGAGGAAAAGGACATCTTACAATAGTTGTTCTTTAGTAAGCATGCATCAAATAGCATCTTGTTTTTATGACCCAGAAGAAGAAGGCTTTTGAAACATGATGAAAAACAAGAAAAATTCTGGTAGTCTGAATTCTGTCCATTACCTACAATGTTTTCTACTGTATCAAAGTTGAATCCTTTGATTTTAGCCATAATGATATGTTGTCTGCAAATGTATTTAATTTAGACAAGTCTGAAAATCGTTTTGTCTAGTAAAGAGTTAAGCAATATAGCAATCCCCTATTTTATGACTCTTAGAAAAAAACATGCCAAAAACATCGATGGAAATAAAGGAAATGCCAGTAACAAGTCTTTCCTCCTTTCTACCCTTTCAAAGATAAATCCCATTATTTGAACCACAATTTTGTTGTCTTCAAATTCTTTCAGTTTAGACAAGTGTTACATTTTATAATCAAGTGAAATAGTATAAAAAAAAAAAGTGTAGAAAATTGCCTAGATTTTGAAAGGGCTGTACTAGCTGACATAAAGGCTGCTTGCCATTTAAGTGGCCAGTGCTAAAATCTATACTTGTTTTTGAGCAAAGTGAAAGTATCTTTGATGATAATGCACATCTTCTCTCTATAGAATATGTTAATAATGGATAGATAAGGTACCACATGTACCTTTTCTAGCTCACCCGAGTACAAAGTGCTCAGGTTGAGCTTTTGTGATCTGTCATTAGTTCCTTTTTTCTAGGGAAAACCAAAAACAAAAATGTTTGAGACCACAAGCTACAGCTTTTGTACATGTTGTAATCATTTTTTTAACTCGAGTATCTGGTTATGTCTCTGCTGTAAGAAATGTTTTTACCCAAAAGGTTTTGTTTAGTTTTTAACATTGTGCTTATCTGCAGTAACTGAGGTGAGCAGTACTGGATCATAACTCAGGTGAGCAATACTAGATCATGATGGTCCTCTTTTTTCTTTGTTTTATGCTCTCTTTGTCATGTTAATGAAAACTGTAGTATTGTATTTACATGTATTAGTTTTGTCACAGAATAATGGTAAATATAATCTGATTGATTGCAAGCAAGCCATTTGACAGTGTGTGATTGACTATGTATCCCCTTTATCAAATACAGACAGAATCATTGTAAAAATAAAATTTGTATGAGTTGATCACTATTAAAACTTATTAGTGCTAAATTTTGGAATTCTATGATTTTTTAGCTCAACTTGCCAAAGGCCATTGAGCTTATGTCATGGCTCTGTGTCCGTCTTTTGTCTGTGGGTGCATTAGCTTTTATTTTAAACATCATCTCTGAAATTGTCCATCCAATTTCAATGAAACTTCACAGAAATGATCCTGTCATGGCCCTTTTCAGAGTTTTTTTAAAGAATTTGATCCAGAAAAACTGTGTTTGCCATGGCAACAAAACTGAAACTAGAGGCCCTTGAGAGCCTGAAATCGCTCTACTGGCCTGGCAGTGATTTTGCATTTTTGCTAGCATACATATGAATTCATGATGCAAAAAGAAAAAACACAAAACTAGCAAAGTTCAAAGAAATGTGACTAATAATGTAGACTTTGTTGAGTAAACAATACTAAGTCATCAAATGGCTGCTTTTCCTGAATGGTTTACTAGATTTTCTTTACTTTTAATAGAGTTTAATACGTTGATGAATCAAATAATCTTTGCAAGTTTCACAAGATTTGGATCAACACAGTGGACTTCATTGCCTAAACAAGAAATGGAAATTTTCAACTTTGAATGGCTGCTTTTCCCATACTGATTGTCATTTTTTTTTCAAAATCAATAGGGTTCAAGCTGTTTATGAAACAAAGAAACTGTGCAAGTTTCATGAGAATCCAACCACAAATGCTGACTTCATCACGTAAACAAGAAATGGAAATTTTTAACTTTAAATGTCTACTTTTCCCATACTTATTGTTGAATTTTTTTCAAAATCAATAGGGGTGAAACTATTAATGAGATAAACAAACTGTGAAAGTTTCACAAAACTCTGATTACAAATACAGACTTTATCACGTAACAAGAAATGGAAATTTTCAACTTTAAATGTCTACTTTTCCCATACTATTTGTTGGATTTTTAGCTCCACTGGCCGAAGGCCAGGGAGCTATTGTCATGGCGTTGTGTCCGTCGTGCGTCCGTCCGTCTATGCATCTGTAAACTTTTTCTTTAAAAAACTTCTCCTCAGAAACTATTGACTGGATTTTTACCAAATTTCACAGGAATGTTCCTTTGGTGGTCCTCTTTCAAATTCCTTCAAATAATTGTGTTCCATGAAGAATTCTGGTTGCCATGGCAACCAAAGTAAAAAACCTTTAAAAATCTTCTCCTCCCAAACCGCTATTTGGATAGCATTATTATTTTGCAGGAATGTTCCTTAGATACAGGTTTACAGAATTCCTTAAAAAAAAAAAAAGATCTGTCAAAAAACATGGCTTTTATGGGAGACTCATTTTCCTTTTATGGTATAAAGTAAAATCTTTGAAAAATTTCTTCTCTAAAACTATTCATTGGATTTCATTGTTGTTAGCTCCACTGGCCAAAGGCCAGCGAGCTATTGTCATGGCGTTGTGTCCGTCGTGCGTCCGTCCGTTCGTTCGTCCGTGCGTGCGTCCGTAAACTTTTTCTTTAAAAAACTTCTCCTCAGAAACTATTGACTGGATTTTTAACAAATTTCACAGGAATGTTCCTTTGGTGGTCCTCTTTCAAATTCCTTCAAATAATTGTGTTCCATGAAGAATTCTGGTTGCCATGGCAACCAAAGTAAAAAACCTTTAAAAATCTTCTCCTCCCAAACCGCTATTTGGATAGCATTATTATTTTGCAGGAATGTTCCTTAGATACAGGTTTACAGAATTCCTTAAAAAAAAAAAAGATCTGTCAAAAAACATGGCTTTTATGGGAGACTCATTTTCCTTTTATGGTATAAAGTAAAATCTTTGAAAAATTTCTTCTCTAAAACTATTCATTGGATTTCATTGTTGTTTTGCAGGTAAGTTCCTATGGTGGTTGTCTACCAAATTGTTTCTTCAGCGAGCTAAAATGCAGGATTGAATGATAATTGTTAAAAACTTCCTTTCGCCGTTATAGAAATATCAGGCCTGTGGAGCGATACAGGCGCTCAAGCGCCTCTAGTTTTCAAAATCAATAGGGTTGAAACTATTAATGAGATAAACAAACTGTGAAAATTTCACAAAACTCTGATTACAAATGCAGACTTTATTACGTAACATGAAATGGGTATTTTCAACTTTAAATGGCTATTTTTCCCATACTATTTGTTGGATTTTTTTCAAAATCAATAGGGTTGAAGCTATTGATAAGATAAACAAACTGTGCACGTTTCACAGAAATCTGATCACAAATGCAGACTTTATCGTGTAAACAAGAAATGGAAATTTTCAACTTGAAATGGCTACTTTTCCCATACTGTGTGTTGGATTTTTTTCAAAATCAAAAGGGTTGAAGATATTGATGAGATAGACAAACTGTGCAAGTTTCATGAAAATCTGACAAGTTTCATGAAAATCTGATCACAAATGAAGACTTTATCGTGTAAACAAGAAATGGAAGTTTTCAACTTGAAACTGCTACTTCTCCCATACTGTTTGTTGGATTTTTAATCAAAAGCAATAGGGTTGAAGCTATTGATGAGATAGACAAACTATACAAGTTTCATGAAAATCTGATCACAAATGAAGACTTTATTGCGTAAACAAGAAAATGACTTACGGACAGACGGATGGACAACGGAAACCACGCCATGACATAAGCTCTGCTGGCTTTCAGCTAGTAGTGCTAAAAATATTGAAAATCTTTGTGTCCAAAACCAGAAGGCCTAGGGTTGCCAAATTTGGCATGTAGCTTCATCTAATAGACGGCTATCAAAAGTCTTCATATTATAGCTGTGTGCTACTGATCTCTAACTACTTCCTTTTCATCGCTTCTATTATTATTATACACCCACAAATGAAGTTTGGGAGGGTATACTGGAGTCACCTTGTCTGTCCATCTGTCTGTCAGTCTGTGTATCATGAAAAGCTTGTCCGGGGCATAACTTCCAAAGTATAAAAGCTAGTGACTTCAAACTTCATATACAGATAGGTCACATTTAGGAGAAGTGCAGTGTACAAGAACCATAAATCTGTCCAGTATATTCAGAGTTACTGCCCCTTGTAAAATTTTAACTTTGGATTTTTGTACGGGACACAACTTCGAAAGTATGGAAGCTAGTACCTTCAAACTTCACACACAGATAGATCACATTCAGTAGAAGTGTAGTGTACGAGAACCATAACTCTATTCTATTTTTGGGGTTATTGCTATTTGTAAATTTTAACTTGGGATTTTTGTCCGGGGCATAACTTCTAAAGTAAAAAAGCTAGTAACTTCAAACTTCATATACAGATAGGCCACATCAACAAGAAGTGCAGTGTACAAGAACCATAACTCTATTCCCACTATTTTTAGAGTTATTGCCCTTTGTAAATTCTAACTTTGGATTTTTATCCGGGGCATAACTTGCAAAGTACAAAAGCTAGTACATGTAACTTCAAACTTCATAAACAATTAGATAACCATAAAGCAAAGTGCACTGTGCAAGAACCATAATTCTATTCCCAATATTTTCAGAGTTATTGCCCATTGTAAATTTTAACTTTGAATTTTTAACGACACCTGTTTTGTGACAAGGCACTGTGTGGGGATATGTAGCATTTTTGTGACAGTTCTGTTACAGGCTGGGGACAATCAAGGGTCTCTCAATTATTATCAATTGTGCTGATTATCGTATTAAAGACATTTTTATAGTGTCACATCACAATAATGATAACGATGAATTAGTGCATTTTTTGACCAATTCAAGTTTGACTCGGGTTATTTCAGTTTCAGCATCTTTTTGAAAAGCTTTCAGAGTCAAAGAGCTTAAAGGATCAGCAATTATTGTTATACTATCCTCCAAAATCATTGTGATAAACCCATTTGAAATTTTATCTTCAACATTTTCAAAGATGGCACACAAACAGGAAACGATCAACCAGAGGCTAATGAAATTTCAGTATCTATTTTTAGTCACATACATTGAAAAACCTGTAGCAGTGACATCTATTTTACCCCACTGTAAGATGGGGTACAGTAGATGTCGCTGCGATCGGTTTTCGAATGTCCCTGGCAGTCATTTTAGACAAAGTAACATCCAAATCATAGAAAAGGAAAAAATGAACAGACTGGAACCCAGGCTATGATTGGCCTGGCCAGGTCGCTCAGTTGCTAGCATATCTGACTGTTGACCTGGTGGTCGCAAGTTGGTTCGCAAGTTGAGGCAAACTATCTTTCTGGTGGTTATTAGCCTCTCACCTCTGATGCATGTGAGAAAAGTTGTCAGTGGCTTGTAAAGGAAGTTGTGTCAGTGCTGGTCTGAGAAAGCCAGGAAACAGATGTGTAGGTGCACTGACAGCTGGTATGACCTAAACTGTTAAAACGGCATTTGACTCTAATACAAACAAATCGGTGGTTAGCATACCTGACTCATGACCTGGTTGATGTGGGTTTAATGTCTGGTTGTGACAAACTTTCTTTCCTGCAATTTATCACTTCTCACCTCTGATGCATGTGAGAAAGTAGTCAGTGGCTTTTGAAGAAGGTTGTGTCAGTACTTGTGAGAGAAAGCCAGGATACACATGGGTGAGTTCACTGGCTGTTATATGACTTAAGCTGTAAAAACAGCATTAAACTCCAATACAAACAAACAACTACATGATTAGTGTAAGGTGGTAATTCTTTTTGGATAGAAAATGTTTAGTTTTCAGTGAGAGTCATTTATTTCAATGGTAACTGTTATGCTCAGTTGAATGTTTATTGTGAAGTAAGGTTTGCATTTCGTTTTTTTGTTCCAGAAGTATTCATGCCATTGAAAAAATGATTTCTGCAACTTAAGTTTTAAAAATCATGTCAAAGCACTCTTTGTTCAAGTTCATTGATATGAATGATACTTGAGTAGATATGCATGATACATTTATTTATAAGGCAGTGGAGCGATATAGGGCCTCTTGTTTATGTAATTACCTCACACTTTATTAGAATTATTTTCACTTTTATATGTCATGAGACCCTGTTTCATAAATGAAAAACAGTAGAGAAAATTTTGCATGAATGAGTGATATATACTCCTCCCAAAAAGTTAAACAACAATAAGTTAGAAGTACAGAATTGCTTGGACTGGTTTTTCACTCAATTCTCATCACATTTATACAATGAAATTGTCTATATGTGTAACAATAAAATTTTGGTGCAGCAGTAATTCATTGTTGCTTAACTTTTTTTTTTAGGAGTATATATATATATATATTAAAAACTGTTAAGAGAAAGTCATGCAAATGCAGGTCTATGAAATATAAAGGACAGGTACCAGTAATCTGAAAAACTCCCTGTGATGAAATATTTGTCATTTTGCAAGGCTTTACATCTTTGTCCACATCAGGGATTGTATATACACAGGGATAGACAACGAAACTGGAGTTAAGACCAATTATCGATTTTTCACTGACTTACCTGTATGGCGTCCAATAATCCGTTGTCGTTCCTTGCGAGTTATTATCTTCCTTTCAGATAATATAATTCCTTGCCGATTCCGACAATTTTTATATCCGCCAAAGAAGCGTTTAGTATGAAATGTGTTTCATTGTTTATATCAGTGTTTTTCTGTTATTGTTTTTTTCAGTTAAAGTGTTATTTTTTTTATCTGGAAAATTTAAATTGTCGACTAATTGGGCGTTTCAGATATACAGGTCATGTTGTCAGTCTTGATTTCACACGAAGTGTAAATTGTGAATGGAGATCAAAACGGCCCGGTGCCAAAACGACCCATTACCGAAACAACCTCTTTTTCGTAGTAACTTAAAATATTTTGATATTTCTGCAGTGGATATCTATTGCAAACAATTCGGGAAAAGCACACATCGCCGGATTAAGTCCGTCTAACGTTTCGGAAGTGGGCTGCTTTTGTCCACTCCCTGTATTTGACATGATCACAAGTGGGATATAACAAGTTGTGTATCTGTCATGACACATCTACTGTTAGTAGTGTCCTCTTCTGTTTATAGACAATACGCATCATTGAAATTAAATATTTATTTTCTGATTTTCTTCTCCAAATGTTTCAATTTGGTCAGGTCAAAAGCTTCTCATGTTATCAGGAGTGACAAACATTTCACTTGTATGTAGTACAATGTATTAGGCCAGTAAACACAGAGATCTGTTAATAGTTATATATCCATTTTTCAATAGCAAACTACACAAAGGGCATATAGAACCAGAAAATTGCCTTCACTGCCCATTAAATGGACCTTCCAGTGCATTTTCAGTTCAGCTTGCAGCTACTCTTATATCACTGTCTTTGACAGAAAAAAAGGAGAATTTCCTGCAAAATGGAAAGAATTAGTGAACTTTCCGAAAAAGTAGACTGGTGTTCCTACTTTTAAACTTTGGAATCAATTGCATACACCAGTGGCCTTCACAATTGCATCATTTCGAATTAACCTGTGTACCTTACAACCTTGTGTGTTTGATGACTTCGGAATATTTAAAGCTTTTTGAAAATATTGTGGGAAAAGAACAAAATGCTATCCTAGCACATGTACCTGTTTTCAGCATTTTTATCCGCAATGTCCAATATCATGCAAAAAAAATCCAATCGTTTGAATCTACTTTCAGTTGTTGTTTGCTAATACTTTCAACTGGGGATTCCAAAGGCCCCCAAAAAATTGTTCTTTGGTAAGAGATAGTCAGTAGCATAATTATTAGAAAAAAAAAAAAGACAAATCTGCAATTATCCCTTTTCCACACAACCCCGAGTTCTGATGACCAAGAGAAAGAAGCCTTTTGGAAACATTGCAGGAAAAGGAGAAAATGCTGGTTACCAACATTCTCTCCTTTTCCCCAAATGCTTTCAATTATATCATTGACAAATTCCATAATTTGAGTCGCATTTCAATTGCTGTCTGTAAGTGCTCTCACTTTGTACAAGTCTACTTCTGTGTTGGCAAAGTAAAAGTTGCTTTTGACAAGCAATTTTTCCTTCTTTAATAATGGTTTTTTTATTCTGTGTCAGAGAACTTAAGGTTATCTAATAACTTTGAAAGCTTTGATTTTGGACCAATTTGAAAACAGTATAAGTTGTGTAGGACTTTGCACAACACAGATACATACTTCTCTCCCTCAAAACATATGTTGATGAGGAAAAGCAACACGCAGCCTGTGCAGACAGTTGTGCAAATTCAAAAAACAAATAGATAAGTATAATGGCTGCTATGATACAACTAAAATGTTGTGAAACATTGCAAATTGAGCAAGGTTCCATCCTTAACTTTTTGCCAGATTACAAAATTTTGGACATGTCTAATTTGAAAGCATTTGCAGACGACAAATGAAATGCAACTGAAATGAGGAGACTTGTTTTTCCTGGGGAAATGAGACAATGTGACATGTACTTACCGGTAGTTTCTTTTTTGTTCACAATGTTTTCGCAAGTATGGATATTCCCCAGGTTAGTGAAAACTTAGGATTCAGCAATACTAGCATTTGTCACAGATAATTAAATAACTCCATACTTCTAGTGGCTTATTGAGCTATACATACTAAATATACTTTGGTGGTAGAAGAAGCTCACAGCTTTCATATTCAAATACATTAATTTCACTTTAGCATTTTTCTTGCAGGTTTGTACAGTTCACAGCTGATTTGGTCTTTAATATTCCAAGTTTTCAAGCCCAGCTTCAGTTTTATACTAGCACACTTTATGCAGAATTACAAAACCATCTTCAATGTCATTCTTCTGTTCACAGGATGCATCACAACAGTATGTTGACAGCTCTTGAAACCATGTTTTGAAGCGTTTGTGCTCTCACAATACATATCTGGAAAAAAATATAGAACCAACTGAATTTCAAATTTCTCCTTTTTACAAAACGTAACATTTTAATTCTTCAGTTACGTTGCAAAATATGGTTTTATTTTCACATGGTTAGACTATAATGAGAATTTGTTCAGGATATGGCCAACTATCAGAGATCCAATCATTTTTTAGTAATGTGCGGTACTGCGCTTCCACCTTTACTGAAATAACCCCTTTTTAGGCTGCCATCTTGCAATTAAGACCGAAAATAGCCAAGTTTTTGAGCCCCCAGTTATCCAACCTTGGCATCGAAAATCACTAGATTTGATTTAAAAACAAAAAGAAATACTTACTGCTTATAAACATGTCAAAATCTGAACAAATTTATTTCTAAAAATAAATTGAGAATGCTACAACTATCACTAGGGTCCCGCCAAATTCACCACATTGGTCCGCCATTTTGTGATGAAATACCGAAAATAGCCCAGTTTTGAGCCCATAATTATCTAATTTAGGAATCGAAAATCAGCACAAAATTGGCTTTAATACAAGGAGATGTACTCTATCTCGTGATTTTTACCAACATGTTGCTATTTGGACGGTACTTTATGTACTTAAAAAGTACTTTTGCACGTCACTAAATCCTCCTGCCGAACATCCCCTATGGGGCAAACATGATTAGGTCATGATTTTTTAACGCCAAAATAAGCATATAAAACAAAATCTCCTAAAAAAATTGATGTTACATATATTCTCAGCATGTAAATATTCGGTAACTTACCTGTTGAGAAGGACGTATGGGATAACCAAGCAAAACGTTGATTAAAACAGTGACCGTCGTATGCCGAAATTTAAGATGGCCGCCGTTTTTTCCTTTGCGGTCAATTCGAAAGAAGACAGTGAATAACCGGAAGTTATACCGCGTTTCCTATCCCTGTCCACATCAAACAGCAAACCTTTCCTGAAATCAATGTTGAAAAGGAGATATTGGTCAGTATGAGCAATTCCCCCTCTTGTCAAATATTTTCACTTATATTCGTATGGATAATTCATAATTCACTATGTCTTCAAAGTTGTCTGTTGCAAACCTGTATCAAGAAGTAATCAATTTTAAATTTCTCTGTACTTCCTTATTATACGAACCTTGTAATGCCTACACATACTCTACAGCAGAGTTCTCGGAAACGCCAACACTGTCGTCTGAGGCGACAACTTTTCCTGGCGGACGACAAAAAATCTTAACAAAGGATTCCACCGGACGACAAGATTTTTTAGGGCACGCGTCTGCAATCAGCTGCTCAGCTAGATCAGGGATCATATATAACTTGTAATTTACGACCCCGGCTTGATTTGTTTATCAATTGATTGTTTAGCGAGGTGGAAAATTCGCATATACAGGTAATCTCTAAAGTCGGGTAGTCCAAGAGGTAGGCGTGGCTACTTAGGAAGCTAACAACCAATTTATTATATAAACTATATACAGGTTCTGTCTATTTATGAGAGCCTGGTGGTAGAAGGAGAAGCTACCCGCAGTGGGTAGCCTCCCCCTCCACCACAAAGTTCTCGACAGTAGCCAGTTGCAAAGCATAGGGCATATGGGATGAACTCGTCTGTGGGGAGCAATGAGTTAAAAAAGAAACTAGTTGTGCAAAGGAAAAATAATTTCCACTTCAGCAAAGTAGCTTAGGATCAGACAGCATATAACGTGCTGTCTGATCCTAACCTTGCATTCTTGGACAGAGGGAAAACTACAGTAGCATACAAGAAAAAGATGTGAATAATATCAATGGACTGGGTTTAGCTTTTCATGACGCGCGCTTCACGGCTTATCTTACAGTAACAGATTTAAAATGGCTGAAACTTCTGGCAGGGAAAGAGTAGCCAGGGATCGTATATAACCTACGAGTAGGATCCCTGATGCATGCAAGAATATAACATCCCATCGGGAAAGCCTGCATGGCTTTATAATTAAAATATTTAATAACCAGATCGCAAAAATAACAATCTTACTTAAAGGGCAAACTAACAAACGAACAAGGAACACCTATATACACAGATGGGTATGGATAAACATGTACAATCTTAATAGCAACCATTTGCATTAGGAGAAAGAAAAAAGAGACATTGTTAACGCAATTTTTATGCCACTGTGGTATGAAAAGTTGTATTTATACTGAATAAAGTGAAAATTACAGGTTACTGTTTTTAACACACCGGTAAATATCAGAGTTGTGTTGAACAGGGTTGAACTAAAACTCTAAAGCGTTTGAGTACGCTGTCCCGGTATAGACTCTAAAGAGCTCGCGTACGCTATAACAAAATAGATATTTTGGAATATGTAAAAACATGTATTGTATAGAAGATCTGCAAATCAAAATTCAAATAAAACTATTTTCTTGGATGGCTGTTAATTATGAAGAAAACGGCGATATTCTTGATATTATTTCGAACTACTTTATGCCAATTTTTTTTATCCTTGCGCTAAAGCCCGGAACTTTTCGGAAGCAGGATAATTTATTAGTGTCTTCTACGGCCAACTTCTTTTGAAAAGGGCTGAGTTAATATACTAGAAATTATGTTTGTCAGCCCGTCTGTTTTTGTGATGAAAGAGCATATAACCACTGCTTTGTCTGTTCGTATGTGGTTAGTACATAGAAAGAAGTAATACTGTATTCCAACGTGTTAAGGTACCTAGAAAGCAGTATGAATTCTAAAGCGTTTAGGTATATAAACAATAGCAGGTTTAAAGTAGAAATGCATATGTTTCCCTTTTGACAGCGACAACATTAAACGGCTAAAACTTAATTGATATTGAGATGTTTTTTACCGAAATATGTTCAACAGACGCTTTAAATTCTGATCCCACATTCATTTACTTCGCCATCCGTAAAATACTCGTACGATCAATTTTTTCAGCATCATTGAAAGCGTTAACATGGCATAGCCCTCTAAAGAGATTAGGTACATAGACAACAGAAATGACATAGCCAACTTTGACGGACATGCCTTATCAGCAGTCTCGCATATCAACGAATCGATGAAAATAATCGATATCATACGGAAAGGTTCGGGATTTTCCGGAGTTCGGCGAACTAAAACCGTATATAATCTATACTCGATATCCCGCAGCTATAAAAGATAAGAAAAACGTAACATTACGTAACAGCGTAACAGTAGCACTGCTTCAAATTTACAATCCTTCCTAGACTGTATATCTGACATTTTTTTTTAACCTAACCCTTTGTCTCCTAAAGGACAGTGTAGCCTCTGTAGATAAGTCTTTTATAGCGAAGAATGTGCACCCTTATCAGAATGCACATTATCTTGGATTTACACCATCACATACACCAAAAAAAAAGCAGCCTGATCTTGAAACCAAATTCGTCCAAATGTAATTTTGCTGACAGTGTAAAATAATGATAGGCTGCACAACACAAGCAGTCTGATTTTGGACCTAATCGACTCTTTACGTCGATTTTTTTTTTTTATTTAAAAATTCCTTGATATCGCAATATTATCCGCTGGCTGAATTCAGCAAAAAAAATGGGCATTTTGGGAGTTCCGCTTCAACCCTTTTTCATACACTCCAGAGTTTTACCGGCCCTGAAAGAAAAGGCTTATGAAAACAGTGTGGGAAAAGAAGAAAATCCTGATAACCAGGGTTCTCTCCTTTTCCTACAACGTTTTCTACCCTTTCAAAGACAGAAATTATCATTTGTGTTACATTTGAAATGTTGTCTGCAAATGCTTTCAATTTGAGTCCATAATTTTGTCGTTTGATAAAGTTTTAAAAACCATTGATTTATGTGGCAGTCAGTACCTTAGCAAATAATTCCATGGTTTAACGACCCAAAAGAGTAAGGCTTTTGAAAACACACAGAAAGGAGAAAGTGCTTGTGATCGACAATTTCTTATTTTTCCACAATGTTTTCTACCTTTTCAAAAGCATGTTTCAGCCACATTTTTCGTCTGCAAATGCTTTCAACTTGAAAAAAAAACTTCAATTTTGTCGTTTGGTAAATAGTAAATGGGTATATCTTGATGGGGTGAATAAGTCAGAATTTCAAAATTTTATTTTATGTGTGTGTCTTTTTGATTTTTACATTTTCCAGTTCTTATGAGTAAGAAAAAGTGAGAAAGAAGGAGACAAGAAAGCTCATTTATAGCACATACATTAATCTTGGATACTGCTTAGAAACATTAGAGTACATGTACATGATTTAATTCACACGAAAAGTTACAGATTCAGCATTTAAGAAAATGTTCATTTAATATTGGTTTTGATTGAAGAAAAAAAAAAAGGAAAATGCTTTTTTCAGAATACTCCATAGACTGTGTGGTGTCTTTTCTCACAATGTCTACTAGTAGTGCTATCAATAGATCTATGTAGATGTTTCCTTTTAAGCGAGTTGAAATGTTGCATACCAAGAAAAGGGTGAATATGATATACCCAAATGATGTTTGGTATTCGGAACAACTTATGTCTATCCATTTATTAAACAATATTTTGATAAATAAAAATGGGAACAAACTATTATTATTACACAATTTTAAGCACTGTCCTTTTATTATGTTATAGGGGTTAATATTCCTTTCATCGCGTCCGAAAGGAGAAAAAGAAAAGTGCTCGAGACGAAACCGAAAGTTATCTAAAAGCAAACTATTCGTCATCAAATATGCCATGACAGGAACAAAAAGGTATTATTGTTCATGTTGAAAGCATCATACTCGATCAGCGCAAACTGATCCGGGCGACGCTCTAGCACCGTCGACAGGCATGGTAAAAGGGAAAAAAAAGTATTTCTTTCTCTAATACATTCATACATGACGCAGACAGTGTCAATTTAAATAACCATCCATGGATTTCACTAATAGGCTGTTGAAACTGAGATAGACTTTTTGCAAAGTTTATTTTCTTTTATACAATTGTAAATATGTTTCGTCCATTTTATAAACCTTCAGCACTAGCCACGTGATAGACTGAGATGTTGTTTGACCAGCTTTGAAATTCAGAATTTGCCTAACAGTTTTAGCTTATTCATAATATTAAGAAATATTTACCATTCGTAATGCTAGGCTGTTTAAATAACAAATCTCTTGAACCTAACAAATAGATGATAATTAAGCAGCAGTAAACTTTTTAAGTCACTGGTATAGAAGTAGCTCGTATAATTCCCTTTACCCCCCTATATTCATAGTCTGTATCAATTTCAATCTATTAGCAAAGTTATTCTTCATGCAGTTCATGCTTTTTGCATGTTACGTCGTTTAAAATATGGAAGAATTACAATTAGCCCATCACCGTATAGGCTAATTCTTACCAATGAACAATAAATATAAGTGATTAAAAGGACGAAAGTAGATATAAAAGGAGAGAGCTGGGTTTTAACCACAAATTTGACCATCTATGGAAAAGCTAGTTTTTTAACCATGTGTATGCTTAAATTAACATTTTAACCATGTGTATGATTAAAATATTATACCAACCATCTCCCTGCTTAAAACTAAAACTAACCATCTCCCTGCTTAAATCTAAAACTAACCATCTCCCTGCTTAAATCTAAAACTAACCATATCCCTGCTTAAATCTAAAACTAACCATCTCCCTGCTTAAAACTAAAACTAACCATCTCCCTGCTTAAAACTAAAACTAACCATATCCCTGCTTAAATCTAAAACTGACCATATCCCTGCTTAAATCTAAAACTGACCATATCCCTGCTTATTACTATATCCCAACGATTCGTATTTTTAGCCCATATAGCTATATGAGCGAAATTCCCTATTTTTGATAAATCTAACCTCAGCCACATCTATGGTTATGCCGCTAAACAACATCCTACTTAACGCGTCACATATTTTAGCCCATATACCTATATGAGCGAAATTACAACATTTTTTACTTCGTCATTTGATATAAAATATAACTTTTATAAACAAAGTTATATTTTATAAGTCTAACTCTATCAAAATAGATATGTAAGAGTGTATTACATCACGGTCGGTTGTTTTTGAAACAAAGTTTACGATGTCGCATTGCTTTAACTCCAACGCCCTCGGAAAAACCGTGCAGCTACAAATTTCACCCTCTTTTTTAATAATAGAGTAATCAACCTGCTCTATTCCGTTTACCGCAATATTAACTTGTACCTCTTCTAGTGCGTTATAGTTATCTTTAACAATCGTTAAACTTCCTCTTATAATTCTACCAGTTGCACTCATGCAGTAACCTCCTAAACGATGGCTGCGACCCGAATTACCATTACCAAATGAGAACTCATAATTACCATCTACAATCCCCCCTTGTTCTTCAGCCCACACGGTTATAATAGGTTTAGGGCCTATGAGAGAAGGAAGGGATACTTTTTTTTATCCACGTAGGATTTTGTTGCTAAATCTCTCTCTTCTACCGGGGTTGCCGCGTTTTTTATAGAAAAACCTTGAAGATCTATGTCAGCAACCACCGTGAAACTTCCATTTGGATTTTTTATGATAGCTCCACCATTATCAACATAATTTTTATTGGCAGCAGCATCACGGGATATAGGATTTGGAAACCCAGTAATCGGGTTGTTATTCATATCTATTCCACAAGCCATTGAATAGGATCCATCTTGTTTTTTAGTCAAAGCTTTTTCACCCGCAGTAGCCACCTGAACTATTGTATCTACGTAAAACTTATTTACAGCTTGATCATTTTCTAAAGGGTTTCCAACATTGTTAATTCTTCGTCCTCCCATAGAAACGTCAGAAACTGCCATGTACCTACCAGCTCCATAAACGAAGGCTCTATTTGCACTATCTACATATCTTTTAGTTGCTGCATCTTGCGCATCTGCGGGATCTAAAAGATTTTTTAACGAATACTCTCGCATATCTATATCTGCAACAGCAGAAAAGGTACCATCTCGGTTCTCTACTATTGCTTTACCACTTCTATCCACATATTTTTTAGTAGCAGCTTCGTTCGGTTCTGTAGGCTCCTTAACATTTCTTATTTCATTGAAACCCATATTTAAATATCCATTAACATGATATCCTCCATTCTCTAGAAACAACCCAGAATTTTCATCAACGTAATGTTTTGTAGCAATGTCTTGAGGATTTACAGGATTACTAACCCTCGTTAGTGTATTACCATTCATGTCTATAGCACCAGAAACAACGGTTGTTCCATCTTTACGTAAAAAATTATTATTTATGTAAGCGAGTGACACACCATCACCGCTTATTTTATCTTCTTTCATTCGTCCGAATTTATCAACAGGCATTTTTTATATTGCTAAAAAAGTTTATTTAAAACATTTTGAAACTTTTTACCCGAGCTTAACTCTTTTAGAATGTATAAACATAAATGCCCACAAAATACCTCCCCAGCTTGTTGTAATTGATCAGTATTGTACTGTATTGGACTTTTTAGGTACTCTCGAATTTCATTAGGTGGCTGTATGCCATAACTATCAAAATAAATTTTAGTTTTACCGTTTTTATACCAAGCAACCCAATGGGTACCAGGTCCACCACTTTTATCAAAGTTTAATATACCACATTCTTTTTTATTTGGTTTTCTCGGTAATGTATCTAGTAAAAAGACTCCTCTAAAATAAGGTATCTCTAATCTTTTTGCAGCATCTTCTAACTCGAAATTATTTAATGGTTTATTTGGTAAAATTACGTTTTCAATCGAAATATTTAACATTTTTTTATAGTTAAACATTTCTAATGTCTTTATTGTCAACCCATGAATTAAATTCATCGGGATAACCTTTCCACTTTACACGAGATTTCTTTTTTCCTTTTTTAATAACCTTTTCTATCCTATACAGCTCCTGACTGGTTTTCTGCAGTTCAGGTTCATAAAAGGTACCTTGTATTTCTTCTCCATTAAGATCCTTAATTTTATATGTTACAGGTGATGTATGTTTTACTTCAGAAACTGTAAAACCTCTTCTGTCCATCTTGTTGTATAACCTTTCTCAAAAGTCTTTTTCTTTTTAGTTATCCTTACTTTGTCTCCAATGGAAAACTTAGGCTTTATATCTTTTTTTTCGATATTATCGGGGTAAAGATTTCTCCAAACTTTGGTTTCATTTTCTTTTTTACTAGCATTTACTGGAGTCATCTTAATAGATGAATGCCTTGTGTTATTATATTCTTTAACGAGATCCGGTAGCACATTGATGTAAACGTTTGTAGAATGAGCAGAAAAATACTTCCACATTTTTTCTTTCATTGTTCTAATCCATCTCTCAACAACACTAGATTTTTCCTCATTTTCAGTAGAATACAATTCAACCAAGTCTTTTACATCTTTGTTATAAAACTCTTTACCCTTATCCACCCACATTTTTTCCGGTTTCCTCTCCTTAAACATACTTTTTAATGCTATGGCAACAGATTCCCCCGTTTTATCTTTTAATGGCACTAACCATCCGTATTTAGAAAAGATGTCAATAGCAGCGAGAAGGTATTTTACACCGTGATTAAACTTAGAAAATGCTTGCATGTCTACTAAATCAACAGCCCATATCTTATCTATACCATTTACTATAACTCTCCTTTTCTTAAATTTTCTTCTTAAAGGTTTATGTAATTCTTCCGCTAAATTTATCATGCTGGTATTTTTTTTTTTTTTAACTCCCATTCCAAATTTCATCTTCGTTCCAATGAGTTTACCTACCAAGCCCTTTTCCATCTTTTCTCTAATAGTAGGATTGTAAATCCCCTCTAACTCTGTTAACATGTTCTTATCGCACACTGCGTTTCTTGTGGCAGTGTCATTATTCTGAAGATAACAAACATCATGATGATAAGCAGCTTTGTCAACGCGGTTTATTGGTTTACTCCATTTCTTTGGTGTTAAATCTGGATTGAGTCATTTCTTTAATTGAGTGCCAGGTCCCGTAAAATTATGCCCAGGGAGATGCATTTCAAAAGGTAAATTATTTATAGCTTTATTTAGCAATGATCCTCCCTTTGTCGTCTTAACAAACTGAGTTTTAGTTATTCCGCAAACCATACATTTCCCACGTTTCATATTCCTTCCATTTTTAGCAACAGTATAGTTTATGTCACTTGTATCAGTAACTTTTTTACATTTAACACAATACATTTTTTTATATAAAAATTAAAAAAGTTATATAAAATGGATATTGTAAACTTATCATGGAATGAAGTAGTATCAAAGAGATTTAATCACTCTCTTTTACCAAAAAGTATCAGAGGTTTAATTATAGGTAAATCAGGATGTGGTAAAACTACTCTATTGCTAAACCTTTTACTTAGACCGGGATGGCTCGACTATAATGATTTAACTGTTTTTGGAAAAAACCTTTTTCAACCAGAATACCGAATAATAAAAAAGGCTTTTGAAGAAAAACTACCAAAAGAATGTATTTTAAAGTTGTTTAACATGCGTGACGAAATACAAGAATCAAATGTATGCCCTACTGCTTTAGTTGAGGAATGGGTTAAATCGTTTAAAAACATATCGGATATAAATTGTAACTTTTTTGAAAATGCGAGTGATGTACCTGATCCGAGAGAGTTAAACTCAGAAAATAAAAATTTAATTATTTTTGATGATTTACTTTTAGAAAAACAGAATAAATGTGAGTGTTACTACATTCGGGGAAGACATAGTAACGTAGATTGTTTTTACCTCTCACAGAATTATTTTAGACTACCAAGGCAAACTATTAGAGAAAACGCTAATTTTATTTGTCTTTTCCGACAAGACCTAAAAAACATTAACCATATTTATAGTGATCATGTAGGTGATGATATGTCAAAGGATGAATTTAGGGAATTTTGTAAAAAGGCATGGGAAAGACCGCACGGCTTTGCTATTATCGATTTAACCAGTAAAAAAAAATAATGGGAAGTATAGGAACGGTTTTGACAACTTTTACATACCTAAGCTAGTATAATAAAAAAATATTAATTATAAAAAATGGAAGAACTTTTAAAACAAATTGTAAAAAATACAGAACATAAAACATCATTTCAAATTATAGTAAGCGACAACAAAACACGTTTTAGAACAAGGTTTAACCCCCCTATTCAGCTGGAAAAGGATAAAATATATGAAATAGCTTTAGTAAACCTTGAAACTTACTACTCTTTTCCAAACATTGATACAACAAACAACATATTCGTTTATTCTCCAGATAATGGTAATTCATGGATTAAAATAAAAATACCTGAGGGAAGTTATGACCTTGTTGACAGTAATGATACCATTCACCAGGAAATGAGAAAAAAACGCCATTACGATGAAGTTAATGAAGAGTATTATATTAACATTTCTGCAAACACCAATACCTTAAAGTCTGTTCTTACTCTAGAAAATGGTTATCAAGTGGATTTTAATCAACCTAACTCTATTGCTAAAGTATTAGGATTTACTCACGCTAAATATACACAAGGATTTTACGAGTCGGAGAATGTAGTTAACATTCTTAGTATAAATAGTTTGCTTGTTAACATAGATATTATTTCTGGAAGTTATGTTAATGGTTCAACAAAAAATACGATTTACTCTTTTTTCCCAGATGTTGCATCTGGATATAAGATAATTGAGTCACCACTTAATTTAGTATACTTACCATTAACATTACATGAAATACATAGCCTAGAGGTGAATATTACAGATCAAGATGGCAATTTACTAAATCTTAGAGGTGAAAATTTAACAATTAGATTCCATATTAGAGAAGCGAGATAAAATAAAAAAAGAATTATATATAAAAAATGACAAGTTACACTACTGTTAAAGTAAATATATCAGAAGGACAAAAGGAAAAGCTTCAACATGCTCTTAAAGCTAGTTGCCCGGTAAGTATACGTTTAGGTCATGAAGATTTAAAAGGTAATGATGTTTTAGCAATTACCAATTCACAAGCAAAAAAAAATAGCTAAAGCCTATGAGGAGGGTAAGGGTATAACTATTAAAATGTCTGTGAAACAACTTAAACATAATATGAAAATAGAGGGAGGTTTTCTCTCAATGTTGGCCGGGTTAGCTCCTAGAGCTTTACCAATGATTGCAAAAACCGTTTTACCTGCGTTAGGTATTGGTGCTCTATCTGGATTAGCTCAAACAGGGGTACAAAAAGCAATGGGGTCGGGTCTTTATCTTAAAAAAGGGGGTTGTGTTTGTAAAGTTGAAACTGATGGATATGGATTATTCTTAAAGCCATACAAAGGTAAAGGTTTAAAGTATGTTGGTGATGGTTTCTATTTAAATCAAGGAGGGGAAATTTATGACGGAAAAGGGTTTTTGCTTAGGCCTAATAGTCCATTTGCTAATGTCCCTATTCTAGGAGCTATCTTATAAAAATATTAATATAAAAAAATAATACATAATTAAAAATGATACGTATATATAATTGTAATTTTCAAGATAATAATAATTTAAAAGGAGTAATTTGGTATCCTTTAAAAAATTTGGAATATCCACCTAAAAAAATAACAGAAAATGCATGGGAAGTATATTCACAAAGTGAAATAATACTACCAAGTTTAGAAAAAGTAAAATTGCAACTTGGGCTTGGATGTATTACACGTAATAATAAAAATAATAATGATGATAAAATTGAAACTGTACTTGATGATGATTTATCCTTAAAAGGTATAAAATACATAAAAGGCATTAGATCAGTTACAAGAGATGATATATTTGTATTTATAAAAAATATTTCTGATAGAAATATTACTATCGCAAAAAATGAACCTTTATTTGTAGTTTCTTTTAATGATGACTCTCATGATTTTAGAAGTCATGGTTAAGTTATATTGTAATGTTATAAATAATAATATTTAAATATTATTTGTAACAAGTAAGAAAAAAAAATGGATATACACAAATTTGGTATAAAAAAATAATACTTAATTAAAAAAATGATACGTAGAAATAGTGGTGATTTTAAAATTAATGAAAATATAAAAGAAGTAATATGGTTTCCTTTTAAAAATTTAGAACACCCACCTAAAGATATAGCTGATAATACATGGGAAGTATATTCACAAAGTGAAATAATACTACAACCTGGAAAAAGTGCAACTAGGGCTTGGGTGTATTTTAAGAGGTTGTGGTAATATTGCAAGTATACTTAAAGAAAATTTATTTTTAAAAGGTCTAATACACAAGGATGACCCAAATTTTGGTACAAGAGATGATATATTTGTAATTATAAAAAGTATTTCTGGTAAAAAGATTACTACCGCAAAAAATGAACCTTTATTTTTAGTTTTTTATCATGATGACTCTCATGATTTTAGCAGTCATGGTTAAGTTATATTGTAATGTTATAAATAATAATATTTAAATATTATTTGTAACAAGTAAAAATAAAAATGGATATACACAAATTTGGTATAAAACATAATACTGCTAATCAACATAAAACTATATTTTGGCGCCCATTGCAAGGTATAAAACATACACCTCGAAAAGTAAATACGGTAACCTGGGAAATTTTTAGTCAAGAGAAGATTATACTAAAACCTAAGGAAGTAAAACAAATACTTTTAGGGTTTGGGTTTATGATGACTAAAGGAGTTGTGTTAACAAGCTTAGCTTACTCCTTGAAATTTAAACGGTGCAGTTTACAAAATGAGGTTAACCTTGAGGATACCGCGGATATTATAATTGCTATTACAAACAATTCTAGCAAAAATGTAACAATTGAGGAAAACGAGCTTTTGTGTCTTCTTTATTACACAATTTAGCGGCTCTGTTTTAAAAAAAATAATTTTAATTAAAAATGGAGATGAAAGAGAATATTTATCCAAAATTATCACCTTCAGCCCCATCTATTGAGATGCACGCAATAGGAGATGATAAAGGTCATTCCTACCGTTTACTAAAGATATCCGAAGTACAGAAGTTTCTTGAAAATGAAGTTCAAAAAAGAGAAGCCCTAGCCAAGAAATATTTTAGGGCCGCAAGAGTTGTAGATAATATTGATACAGCATTAATCGGGCTAACAATGGCTTCAGGTGTTGGGGGAGCCATATTATTGAGTACAGTTGTAGCGATACCAATAGCATTAGGTTTAGAAATTACAAGTGCAGCAACCGGATTACTCTCAATGGTAGGTAAGTATGTAGTAAGGAATTCAAAAACAAAAGGAGAAAAGCATCAAAAGATTGGGATGATAGCTGATGCTAAGCTTGATACAATTGCTTCACATATATCTAAAGCTTTAGTTGACGATCATATATCAGATGAAGAGTTTAAACTTATCATGGAAGAACAAGAGAAGTATAAGAAGATGAAGGATGAAATAAGAACAAAAACTAAGAAAAAGATATCTAATGAAATGAAGAAAGTTTAATTGAGAGAGGGAGGCAAGAAGCGCGTGAGTCCTTTCGGAGGTTGGTTGAAAAGAATCGTACCGCTCCCTCGTAGAAGTAGTAACAAACCAAGAAAAATAAAGTTTTCATGCAGCTTTAGTTATGAAACGTGATAAAAATTATGTTAAAAATTATGTTAAAAATTATGTTAAAACTAGGATAAAAAATTATTTTAGTAATTTAAAAAATGTCTTTTTTAAAAATCACTGATCCTGCAAAAAGTGACTTAATTGTAAAAGAGTATCTTGAAACAAAAAAGAATATTCGGGATAATCTACTAGCGGAGAGAACAGGTGAACAGCAACTTCAAACCGATCTTTCAAAGTTTTTTAAACCTATTACGGAAACACAAAAAGCTACAACAAAGGAGATTACAGAGGGACTTAGACCTATTAAAGAGGGTATCGAACAGTTGCCACAAGCTATTAAGTTCCCAGCCTTTCCTTCTGTCACAGCTTATGATAAACCATCAGAAGAAGAAGAAGGAGTTCCAATATTTATTGGTCAAATAGCAGAAGAATATTTAAGAAAGTTTGCTACTAAAGATGAAGCTGATAGAACGTTTGGAATATATGACAGAAATGGTAAGTTTTATATTGGACACAAACCAATTGGTATTCAAGACAATAATATTATTGTGGGAAAGGAGGAATATGAAGGCACACCTGGTTTATGGGAGTTAATCATATCTAAACAGCCGGATAGTAATACTTATACTCCTGAAGATTATATTAATTATGCGAATTTGATGGTAAAAACCAACTCCATTTATCGCGACAACAACCCAGAAAGTAATTATCCTAAATCTTCTAAAAGTGTAAAATGGACAACTATACTTAGACCTATTTGGGATAATAAAGGATTATATGGGGGAAAGGGTATCGTTGTTATCCCGTCTGACCCTGACGCATTAATAGAAAGACTAGATCTGTTATTGGCAAGTAAAGAAGCAGGTAACACAGGTGTAAGAAATGAGTTAGTGAGTATTTGTGATGAATTAAAAAGACAAGGTGTTTTAAATTCAGACGCTTATAAAAATTTAATGTCTATACTATAAAAATGATTGTCAATAAGAAATACGGATTTAAAAGAAGGTATTCATATGGTGGTACTGGAATCTTTGACAGCATTGCTAACTTTTTAGCGAGGCTTTTTACAAGTAGCGCAGGTAAACAAATAGCATCTTCTGCCCTTGATGTGGGAAAGAGTGTAGCTAAGGAAGGAGCGAAGAAAGCTTTAGAGCTTGGAAAGAGTGCAGCTGTAGAAGCAGGAAAAAAATTAGTTACAAAAGCTTTAACACCAAAATCAAAGAAAATTTTACAAAAATATAACGCAACACCAAAACCCACAGATACCCCTAAAACACAAAATATTAATACATTAATAGATGGAAGTGCCATAGCTATTCAAGACTTAGTTAAAAAATTAAACAGTGGAGCAGGCATTAAGGTAGTATGAAGAAAAAATATAAATAACTTAAGAAGATTATATTTATTATATAAAAAGAGAATGTCAAACTTAATATTTGATCGTGAATATTATTCAAAATACAGAAGTAGTACTATTCATATACAAAATGCATCTTTAGACCTAAAAGATTGTGAGATTCTTGAAATTAATAACACAGATTATAAACATCAAAAAGCTGTTATAAAGTTGCCTCCTAGTAAAGTAAACGTAATAAAAGCGATTGAGGAAAAAGTAAATAAACATTTAGAAGAGTACGATATAACCCCTGTAACACTTGTATACGGAAATAGAATTTACCCTAAAAAGAAAACATTTACCTCAGAAAATACACTAAATAAAATTAAACTTAAAGGTGTGTTTGTTAATAGTGAAGATAAAGCTTTTCCACAGCTTTGGTTAGAGTTTTAAGTAAAAGTGATACAATTATAATTTTTATTTAAAATTATAATTGCAATAATAAAAAATGAATATTTCAGAATCTGTCAATTCAATTTTAAAAGTTACCGAACCAATTCCAAAAGATGATAGCATTGATGAGTATGAACACCATGAGTATGAACCGATCACTGGCGCAAATCTCAACAACTCAGGAGGAGATATTAGGATTACTATTGAAACCCAAGATATTTTTACTCATCCTAGTGATAGTTATTTACTTATAGAAGGTCGTTTAACAAAAGCTGATGGAACTGCTTACGCAGCTGCTGACAGCGCTTCTCTAACAAACAATGCTATGATGCATCTGTTTAAAAATATTAGGTATCAACTTTCTAGTATGGATATTGAATCATTAACACACCCTGGCCAGGCTACTACAATGCTTGGGTTATTAAAATATCCGGATGATTTTTCTAAATCACAAGGGTTAAATCAATGTTGGTATAAGGATACTGGAACTACTGCCGATCCTGATGAACTCGTAGGTTGGAATGCAAGAAAATTATACATCGTTGATAGTCCAGATCCAACAGGTACCTTCAGCTTCAGAGTTCCATTAAAACATATATTCGGTTTTTGTGAAGATTATGATAAGATATTATATGGAATGAAACAAACTCTCACCTTAACAAGAAATGGTGATAATAATGCGATTTATAGGACTGCTGGTGTTGATGCTGGTAAAATTACACTAGATAAAATATCTTGGTTTATGCCTCACGTGATACCTGCGGATAATGAGAAGATGGCACTTTATAATATTATCCAGAAAAAAGAAAAATTATCGGTTGGATATAGAATGAGGCAGTGTGATTCTATCGCAGTTCCTCAGGCAACAACATTTACCTGGAGACTTTCCGTTAAATCATCTCCTGAGGTACCACGTTTTATTATTGTCGGCTTTCAGACTAATAAAATTGGTAATCAAGGGGAAAATCCATCCATATTCGACAATGTAGACGTTAAAAATATCTATGTTACGTTAAATACTACCCGATACCCTGCGGTTGACTACAATCTTTTATTTGGTAAACATCAATTTAGTAGGGTGTATGGAGATGCTGCATTATTCAGATCTAAGTTTTATAATATGGATGAATTAACATCAAACCCTAACATTAACCCCTCAGATTATAAAACTCTATATCCTTTGTTTGTGTTTGACGTTTCCAAACAAAGCGAGAAATTAAAATATTCTGCTAGTGATATCCAAATTAAGGCAAATTTCGGCGCAAATGTACCCGCAAACACTGAGGCATATGCTATTATTATTTGTGATAAGTTTATTAACTTTCAGTCTGATGGAAATAAAATGTTTGTAGTGTATTAAGATATTTTTTCTTATATATAAAAATGACAAAGATTATAGATTTAAAAAAAAATTCTTAAAGAAAATAATATAAATTTCTGCTCATACTGGGATAAAGAACGCTTAGTTGAGTTGGTGAAAAAACATGGATTGTTACCGGAGGTGTCTCCTAAGTTGCCTGAAAAAGAAATAAGCGAGGATCCAAAGTTTGAAAGATTAAAAACTATTAAGCATAATCCTAAGAAAGTCAGTTTAGAGGATGTTGAAACTGGTGAAATAATAATATTGCCATCAATTTACAAGGCGGGTAAATTTATAGATTGTTGTCCTCAAACAGTTATAAAATGGGACGGAAGAGTTTGGAATAATAAATATAAGATTAACATTCAATAATTTTATTATGTCACTCCATAATAAAATTATTTTTGACATTTAGTTAAGATTTTTTTTATATATATAAAAATGGAAAATTATAATATATATACCCTACAAGGTTTAAAAGATTTAGCCAAGTCAAGAGGAATCCGAGGATACTCAAGACTTAGAAGATTTGAATTAATTGGGCGTCTAAGTAATCCTATACCTCATAGTCCTGCTGATCAATTCAGGAGGTTCACAGTAAGAGACTTAAAACAAGAATCTAAAAATCGAGGAATTAGAGGATACTCAAGACTTAGAAGAGCTGAATTAATTGACCTCTTACTTAATCGGGGAGCACCATTATTAGATTATGATATTAGTAATCTTGGAGCCCCTGTATTAAAACCAACACCTTACACACCAACACCTACACCTTATACACCACCCTCGGTACCAACTCCACCTAAAGCCGCAGCTGAGGAGTTAATGAACTATTTAGATAGTATTGGAAAAATTCCAAAAAAAATATCACCTAGTTTAGAAACTTTAAAAGAAAAAATAAATAAGTTATATAAGGATAAAGATAAAATAGAGATTAAAGAAGGGCCATCAGCATTTAAAGGTTTTACCAAACAATATCTTATAAAAGGTAAAGGAGCTTTTACACCTGATGATTTCCTTGATTTAGCGAAAGATAAATTAACCAATGTTATGAGAAATAATCGCCAAACAAAAGTTAAACTTATTATGAGATGTATAATGAAGCACTCTATTGAAAATCGTTTAAAAGAGATGAATTTTGATTCTGGTTTTCCATTTGTTAATTTAGATGGGGATGATGTGGATGAATTATATGATGAAATGGGGGAACAGATATTAATTAATATAGCAACTGAGGAAATGAAACAAGATTATTATAAAGTTCTTTAAATAATTGATTTAAGATTACACACAGTATCATATAACCCAATAAAAGGAAATTCTTGGTTCCCAACTCCTCCTAAGATAGCAAATACAAAAAGTGTTATTGATCCAATAAATAAGAATGATGATATGTGTTTTGCTTATTGTATTCTTATAGCTTTGAACCCAACAGATAATAACCCTGAAAAAATTGATAGACTAAGACCATTATTAAACACTATAAATATGGAAGGGATTAATTACCCTGTTTCCCTTCAAGATAGAATTAAATTCGAAACCCTCAACCCATCTATATCCGTATCAATTTTTGGGTATAATTATTTCACTGGTGTTTATCCACTTAGTCTAAGTAAAGAAGTTTATAAAAGAGAACATCATATTAATCTTTTACTTCTTGAGAAGGATGGTAAAAAACATTATTGTTTAATTAAAAATATGAGTAAATTGTTATCTAAACAGATATCTGATCATAATGGTAAAACTTATATTTGTGAAAGATGTTTAAATCATTTTCGAAAAGAAGAAACTTTAAATAAACATTTAGAGTATTGTGGTGAAAAAGATGCTTGTAGAATAGACTTACCTAAAAAGGGTACCAAGATATCTTTTCAGAATTTTAATAAACAACAAAGACACCCTTTTACAATTTATGCGGATATGGAGGCTACATTAGAAAAGAAAAACGAAAATAAAGGCAATGGGACAAAATTAATTAATGAGCATAATGTTTCAGGATATTGTTTTTATGTTAAATCACTTTATGAAAATGTTTACCCTTCTAAGATTTTTCAATATTCTGGCGAAAATACATCTAAAAAATTCGTGGAGGATTTAGAACAGGTTATAAAAGAAATAGATATGATACCAACGAGGGAAATGATTTATAGAGTTGAGGATAAAAGAGAGTTTGATAAAGCAGAAAACTGCTGGATATGTGGGGATTCATTTTCAAAATGTAAAGAAGACACGAAAAAAGTAAGAGACCATTGCCATTATACTGGAAAGTTTAGGGGAGCTGCGCACAGTGTGTGTAATTTAAAATGTAGAAGACCTACTTTTACACCCATATTCTTTCATAATTATAGTAAGTATGATGCTCATTTATTTATAAAAGACTTAATGAGTACACCTGGTGAGACGAGTTGTATACCAACAAACAAGGAAACATATATAAGCGTGTATAAAAATGTGCCAATAGAATACACTGTTAAAGATAAGAAAATGGATAAAGAAATAAAGAAAATTAAAATGCATGAGATTAGATTCCTTGATAGTTTAAAATTTAGATGAATTAGCTAGCACTCTAGCTAAGGAGGACAAGACTAATCTTATGAAATATTTTGAGGGGGAAAAGCTTGAATTGGTCTCTCAAAAGGGTATATTCCCATATGAATGGTTTGATAACCTTAGTAAATTAGAGGAAACAAAGCTACCCAAACAAAGAAAATTTTACTCAAAGCTTAAATATAGTGGAATTGGGGAGGAGGATTATCAACATGCATTAAATGTATGGAATACCTTCGAGATGAAAACTTTTAAAGATTACCATGACTTATATAATAAGACTGATGTTTTACTGTTGGCGGATGTCTTTGAAAATTTTAAGAATGTTTGCTTTAATAATTAGATCCATCATGGTTTTATACAGCGCCGGGATTAGCTTGGGAGGCAAGGTTAAAAACTACTAAGGTAGAATTAGAATTATTATCAGACCCTGATATGATTTTATTTATTGAAAACGGAATAAGAGGAGATATCTCAACCATTTTTAAACGATTTGCAAAAGCAAATAATTCATATATGGGTAAAAAATATAACCCAAATGAACCACCTAAATTTATTACTTATTTAGATGCGAATAATCTCTATGGTTGGGCAATGTGTCAAAAACTTCCCATTGGAAATTTTAAATGGATAGATGAAAATAATTTACAAAATTGGCAAAGTTGCCCTTGTATATTAGAGGTTGATTTAGAATATCCTAAAGAATTACATGATTTGCATAATGATTTTCCATTAGCTCCCGAAAGATTAAAGACCGGTAAAGTTGAAAAACTTATACCTAATTTAGATAATAAAAATAAATATATATTACACCATGAAAATTTAAAGTTATATTTAAGTTTAGGTCTAAAGCTTAAAAAGATTCATAGAGGGTTAACTTTTGATGAGAGTGAATGGTTAAAACCTTATATCGATAAAAATACTACACTAAGAGCAAAAGCTAAAACCGCATTTGAAAAGGATTTCTTTAAACTTATGAATAATTCTGTATTTGGTAAGACTATGGAAAATATTAGGAATAGAGTAGATATAAGATTAGCTAGTACCAGGGAAAAAGCTGAAAAATTAACTGCTAAACCCAACTATTACGATATAACTACCCTTGATGAAAATTTATGTATAATTCAAATGAAAATACCATGTTTATATTTTAATAAGCCTATTTATGTAGGGATGTGTATCTTAGATTTAAGTAAGACATTGATGTATAACTTTCATTATAATTATATTAAAGATAAATTTGGTGAAAAAGTTAAACTTCTTTTCACTGATACAGATAGCTTAATGTATGAAATAGAAACAGAAGATTTTTATAAGGATATTTGTGGTGATGTTAAAGACTGGTTTGATACAAGTGATTACCCACCTGATCACCCTTCAGGTATTCCCACAGGATTAAATAAGAAAGTTGTAGGTATGTTTAAAGATGAGACAAGTGGTAAGATTATTGGGGAGTTTGTAGGCCTCAGATCTAAGCTATACTCTTATAAAATGTGTGATGATGAGGAGGAAAGTAAAAAATGTAAGGGAATTAAAAGGCATGTAGTAAAAGCATTTATTAAACATGATCATTATAAAGAGTGTTTGTTTAAAAATAAAACACAGTTAAGGAGAATGGTAGTTATTAGGAGCCATAATCATGAGTTGTATACTGAAGAGGTAAATAAAGTCGCATTAAGTAGTAATGATGATAAACGCTATATCCTTGGGAACAATATCGATACATTAGCTTGGGGGCACACTAAGATAAAGACGCAGATCTTAGAAAATTTACTACGTATAGGGCAGAATATATATCATATGACGAAGTAAAAAATGTTGTAATTTCGCTCATATAGGTATATGGGCTAAAGTATGTGACGCGTTAACTAGGATGTTGTTTAGCGGCATAACCATAGATGTGGTTGAGGTTAGATTTATCAAAAATAGGGAATTTCGCTCATATAGCTATATGGGCTAAAAATACAAATCGTTGGGATGTAGTAATAAGCAGGGATATGGTCAGTTTTAGATTTAAGCAGGGATATGGTTGGTTTTAGATTTAAGCAGGGATATGGTTGGTTTTAAATTTAAGCAGGGAGATGGTTAGTTTTAGATTTAAGCAGGGATATGGTTAGTTTTAGATTTAAGCAGGGATATGGTTAGTTTTAGATTTAAGCAGGGAGATGGTTAGTTTTAGTTCTAAGCAGGGAGATGGTTAGTTTTAGTTTTAAGCAGGGAGATGGTTAGTTTTAGTTTTAAGCAGGGAGATGGTTAGTTTTAGATTTAAGCAGGGAGATGGTTAGTTTTAGTTTTAAACAGGGAGATGGTTGGTATAATATTTTAATCATACACATGGTTAAAATGTTAATTTAAGCATACACATGGTTAAAAAACTAGCTTTTTCATAGATGGTCAAATTTGTGGTTAAAACCCAGCTCTCTCCTTTTATATCTACTGACGAAACAGTTGAAATAAGGGAAAATTGAGTTTGTCAAAAATTAGTGCGCCCATTTCCACAATCAACTGCAGGGTTGTTAGAAGTCGTATGTTGTACAGTAACAGGTTCAACTTGTTATTTAAAATTTTACGAAAAGACAAAATTTCAGACTTGCCCAAATTAAACAAAAAAAAAAAGGAAAAACAATTCTTTAAAGAGTCAAAAACATTGCGAGAAAAGGACAAAAAAAAGAATTTGGTCATCAGCATTTAAACCTTTTTCTTACAATGTTTTTAAAAGCCTTCTTTTTGATGTGGCAGGTCAACAACTGGTTTGAAAATAGCAAGTAACCAGGAAAAGGTGAGCTGTCGCCATAAAATACTTTTGAAATGGCATTAATCACCGAACATTTGGATCTAAAAGCTGAACAGCGCGGGAAAAAATAGCAAATGTACATTTTCTAAGGTTGAATGTTTATCTTTATAATTTTGAATCCATGGAAATAATCTCATAAATGTCAAAAGTCTGGTCTTTTATCACATCTATGAGACACATAATAAAATATCATAGGGATACCGTCATGATCAAACAACCCGGGTATATTGTATATAGTAAACATAGTAGGGGGTCCGTTTGTCAATATAACATTACGTAACACAGTAAAGATATCCGATAAGTGGCTAATCGAATAATGAGACTCGGCCATCATCGGAAAACAGCACAATCCGAGCAATCACGGAAAAAGAAAAAAATAGAATAGTGGCATTAAAAAACTGTAAAAAGGATCAAAAGTTTATTTTTTTACATAATTCAAACTTATACCAATTTAAAGAGAAATGAATAAGCTTTCTGACCTCACTTGAGATAATTTTGGCTTTTCAACACAAAGAAAGAAAATTCAACAAATATTTCAGTTTTTAACTTCGGAAAATGTATTTTTCCTCTTTATTCTATATAAACCATACCTACAATTTTAAAGTTAAAAAAGGACCAAAAGTTTCTTTTTTGAAATTTATAAAACTAAGTTCATTTGAAAGAGCATAAATTGAATTTTCTTACCTCACTTGAGATAATTTTCAATTCTGAAAATTGATGAAGTTATAAGCATTTATCTACCGGGGCCCTTCATATTTCTATATAAAAAAATACAGGTAAAATGGGCAGATATCGACTTTTACATGTCCGCGAAAGTTGGCTATGAGGACTCAAGAGAGAATAGGTACATAGATAAGAGTGATAAGGACTCTTAAAGAGATTAGGAGACAACAGAAATGATGACTCTAAATAGATTAGGTACATGGACAACAGTGATGAAGACTCTAAAGGGATTAGGTGAAAAGACAACAGTGATGAAGACTCTAAAGAGATTAGGTACATAGTCAACAGTGATGAAGAATCTAAAGAGATTAATTAAAGAGACAACAGAAATGAGGACTCTAAACTACGGAGGAGACATAACTCCAATGGAACTTTCTAAGCTTGTTGCTAAAGCCATGAAAGTAGATCCTTCAACTGTTAGTGTGAAGTATACTGTGGGACTTACCTTGTCGAATTTCAAACAACTAATGAATACCGACAGACAACATCGTCTATTTTTGCTTCATAAAAATGATGATCTTGTTGAATATGACGATTTTGATGAAATTGCCGAGGCCTTTGAAAACGAAGAAGAGATAGTCTTAGCGACGATAAACATAGACAAACAAAAACAACTACAACACACTTATGTGGCCAAAAGATATCCCGTTCTCTATTGGTATCCTATGGGCTCCATCAACGACAAAAAGCTAAATGGTGGTCAGATTAAAGTTGATCAAATGGTAAAATTTATAAACAAGGAGTGTGGTTTCTTCAGAACTACCGATGGAACATTGAACAGTTTAGCAGGGTTGATAAACGAGCTAGATCTTATAATTGCTGAACATGTAAAGACTTGTATGAAATAAACAATCTTGACTTTGTTAAAGTCAAACTGAAAAGGGCGATAGGTCAGCTAGCTGTTGAGAGTGACATGGATTTGGCTGAATTTTATGTTCATCTTGTGGATGAGGTAGAAGAAGATCGTACAATAGACGCCTTGGATTAAACCAGAAATAGAATTTATAGACAAATGCTTGGTGCCGGACCTTTTCAATTAGACCACCGTCACCAGTTACATAAAAAAGAAAAATATCATTCAGAAATTTATCAAGTCTATAAGTGACTATTTGGTACCGATAATTCCTTTAAGTATAAATTAGCTAAGAGTGACGATCCTGACGTGGAAATCCGAGAACCAGTCGGCCATAATATCGAGTTTCATGATGAATTTTGATGTCAATGACATTAAGAATCTTTAATTTTATAAAAGAAAGATCTGTTTACCGAAAGACAATATTAGACTCGACCAAATCGAAAGCAGATGCAGATGACTGGTCAACTGTTTCTATAAGGTTGTGGCATAAGGAGAAACCGCTAGTGACCAGTATTTTCTCTTTTGTCCTTTCAAACCTCTTTTTTCGGGGTTGGAAAGATTTTCTCTTTTGTATTTTCAACTTTCTTTTTCAGGGTTGTAAAGATTTTCCCTTACGTGTTTTAAGGGTTGTTCAGATTCGAGGTTGTTTGATTAATGACAACTCTGTATCAAAAAAGAGACTTGTTTAAAATGAAAGCATTTGCAGACGACTTATTAGATGTGTCTTACATAACTTGCTTTTTCTTTGAAAGAGTTGAAAACATTATGTGAAAAACACAAAATGCTGGTTGCCAGCTTTTCCCCAACTATGTCATGTTGAAAAAGCCTTCTTTGTCTGGGTCGTTAAAACGGAGGATTGTCTAATCACTTCTGATAAGCGTATTCATTATCAATATATATAGATCTATCAGTGGTTATATTTTTTTTTGTTTGAACAACCGGGGACCAAACGGACGGACACAGAACAAAGCCCTGAACTGTGAAATAACAGGATGTAACTTTCTAAGGGAGGTAACTCGAATTTCCACTGTAATGTGATCTGTCTGAAAAACCTCAATATTTTCTCACGATACTGTACAGGTTTGGGTACATAATCATATATGACAATCGTCACAACTCGGCCGAGTCTGTAACTACATCTAACCTCGTATACATGTATCAAGAATACAGTTTGAAGTTCTGTCAGTCACATTATCTTAACCTTTATCCTGCTAAATAAGTGAAATGAAATTTTCAAGCCGATAGTAAAAACCTAAATTTTACTATTTCAAGGGGTTTTTTTCTGGGGTGGGGGGGAGTATTCTCCTAATCGGACAGTGTAGATCCAAGATCAGACTGCACGAGTGCAGCCTGATCTTGATCTACACAGTCCGCAAAGGGCCGGTGCGTCGCGCTTAGCAGCCTAAGAGTTAAACATGGCGCCGCCCATGCAAATCGAATTACGAAATCAACAACCACGGTGAAGTTACTTGAAAATCAACCTGTTGGTGAAAACAGGCAACGGAGTTGATGGACCTCGTTCAAAATTAAATGCACAAATTGTTTGTCACCGGAAATGTATTCAGAAAAATTTTGATAGAAAATTGTGACTCGTTTTTTTCTTTTTTTTTAAGTGGAATCCTTTGGTGAAAGAATGTGCCGTGTAGGTGCATATCACCCAAGTTAATACAGGCAAGAGGGATTTGATCGACGGATCAGCCAAAGTTTGCCGAATGGATCTAACAAGTTACTTTCATGAAATATCTTGATTTAACTCTGATGAACCGCTTGGTTTATGATGTGATCAATCGTAAAGACAGAAATCTGGAAATGTGTAAATGTGTAACGCGCATATGTGATTTATGTAAAGTTGCCATTTCGAAAAAAAAAAACGATATTTTAGCGTAGCGAAATAAGCTATATTTTGACCTTCTTCTCTGTCTAAGTTTTGAATGTATAAATAGTAATTTGTAACTGGTCAAAAATGTTTATTCTGCGGGCCTATTTCCGGGCTCAATTATGACACTAACATTCAGGGGTTGCTACAGTTAGTCACACGCTAGCAAAAAGATATGAGCTTAATGCATCTCCGGGATGCATGATATCAAGAAAGTCATCACATAATCTGGGATCCCAAAAATGTGTTGTGTCTAACAACTTTAAATGGTCCTTGGACATGCAGAAAGTTTACGTTACATGGATCCGTGGAAATCGATATTTGACCAATCAGGTCATCGCATTTATTTTGCCCGATGTGCAGCCTTGTAGTCTGTTATTTCGACTCCCAAACAAACGACTGTTAACGTTGGAGGGATGCTATAGTTTTTATTTATTTTGTGTTTTAAACATTTGAATTTAAGAAAAAGTTTAAAATATGTGCTTTGCGAATGTGTACTGCTGACGTGAGATCACGCAGAGGCTGTAGACAGGTTTAAATTATGATAATGACTGAAAATGGGACATATGCAAAGAGTTCTGATCAGCGCTACATTACACAATGGATTAATTATTGCTCTTTTTTTTCCTCTTAAAGATTTGGAAAGAGACAAAAATGTTTTAAAGTGGAAAACAAAGGTAAAAATAGATCTATATGAAATACTAATCAAAATATAATATGTTTACTTGAATAGCTAACCTTTTTCAGTAACCTATGCACATCCAAAAAGTGGCACTTGTCATCAATGTTTCAGTTTGACGTTAATCTTAACCATTGGTGCATGAAAAATATGCTAATTGTGTAGATATAGATCAGATTGCATATAACATGCAGTTTAATCTTGGATTAAAACTATCTGCTATTTATAATAAGCATATTGACGTGTATTCCTCACTACATATTCCTCACTAAAAGTAGAATTCAGTTTTGAAATTAAGTCTAAGTCTATTCTGTACCAGGGGAAGTTTAGTTAAAAAGGCAACTTTTGTTAATTAGATAATTTTTTACTTAGTCGTATTAAAGTGGATTAGCACATCTGTCATTTCAATGGATGTCTCGGTAAACTGTCAACTGATAAGAAGTGTGTTCGACTGCAAACCAATTTGCCGCTCTGATCAACTTGACCACGCGTTGTCTTCAGTATATTATAAGATAAAACAAACTACCATCACTGATATTAATAAGTTTGTTAATTGACAGCACACTAAACACATTTTGAAATCACAAGACAACCCTTTTTCCCTTAATCTGAAATTGAATTTTTTCATAGTCAAGTCATAGTCAATTTTTCATAAACTTACACCTCTCTGTAGAATCAGACAATCTATAATGTTTTCGAAATGCTTGTATTTCAGTGTTGTTTATTTGGTTCATAGGGGTCCGTAGTTTGACTCCTGTCACCCATAGACTAAAACAAGGGATTTAACTGTATGCAGCCCGTTACTCGCCCCCGGTTACAAAAAAACAACGTATCTTTTCTACCCCATCAGTTATTCTCCTAATTTTTTTCTACAGCTGAGAGCTAAAACATTTTTCTACCAGAAAAACATAACTGTTTGTCAGTGGCTAATGCAGTCTGGCTGATACATTCGCTCGAACTTGTAAACTCGCTCAAAAATCTTCGTCATTGACACGGGTTCGTACATTCGATACTGACGTTCGCGCGTATAAACCAATGAAATTTCTCGTTCCAAACAGTGTCACCGTACTGTCACGTGACAAAAAGGTGTGAGCAGCTGTACAAAATTTCATTGGTTGAATTCACGACTGTTAGTACATATCAACCGATGAAATTTCTCGTTCCAAACAATGTCACATGACAGAAGATGGCTGCAGCTGTTCGAAATAAGAACGTGGATCACAAATTCAACGAATTCTGAGGCATTTCGTCGTTACTGAAGATAAAGACTATAGGTCAGTAGTATTTTTAAACATGTTTAAAGGGTGGGTGCCGCTAATGCTGCGTTTCATTGGATCTAAAGTGCATTTTATATCTTGAAAACGGATGTACGAACCCGTGTCAACGGCGCTGATTATTGAGCGAGTTTACAAGTTCGAGCGAATGTATCAGCTAAACTGCATTAGTCACTGACAAATAGTTGTGTTTTTCTGGTAGAAAAATGTTTTAGCTCTCAGCTGTAGAAAAAAATAGGAGAATAACTGATGGGGTAGAAAAGATACGTTGTTTTTGTAACCGGGGGCGAGTAACGGACTGCATACAGTTAAACCCCTTGTTTATAATATATAGTCTATGGGTGCCTGGAATCAAACTACGGACCCCTATGATTTGGTTATGATGTTGAGACGACTTTATAGCCTTACGAAATCAATAAGTATCTTTAATTCCATTATTCTGTGGCAAATCAGAGTTTTGTTGAGGTGATTTATTCTCATTTCACATTGAATCTTAAAATTTTGCTAAAACAAGTAGATCTTTTACATTGTCCGTAGCCCCCGTAAACCACCCTTTTTGTACATATCTTTGTGTAAATTAGTTCAAGCATCTTTAAATTTCTTACCGAGAATTCATCAACGGCAGAAACATAATTATGGCAGAAAAAAAGAATTTTTTTTTTTCGGAATTTTATGGTGAGAAACAGTCATGACAGCACGATTTAAGTAGCCTATCTGCTATACTGTATATGTATTTACTGTGGTTGTTTGGGAGCCCTTGGCAACAGTAACCAAGGAAGTCGGTTTATCTTATCACCACGGATCCATGTATAGCAAAGAGTTTCGGCTCAGATCAGCCTGCGCGGACTGCGCAGGCTGATCTGGGTCGATATTTTTTGCAGATGCATTAAGCCTCCTTTCCATAGAGCATGGCTCATATGATCGAGTTATTCTTTTCTTGTACTTTTCGGTATTTTGAACAGCATCTTTTAGGTTTTGCCCTTTTGCCCATTACAGTATACTGTGTTGCCGTCTATCAATTTTCTCAAAGAACTTTCTTGTTTAGACTCTACTACATTAAAAGCATCTGCAGTCGCCAAATGCAAATTGACAGTCGAGTTAAAGTTCTCTGAAAAGGCAGAAATCATTATTGGAAAAGTAGAAAAAAGATGCTTATAACAATTTCCTCCTTTTTCACAATATTTTTTAGATGTTTTCAAAATTTGACACATGCAAGTATTAAAAACTTTGTTAATACATGTACTTTGTAAAGCAATCACGAATTTTAACATCCTTTATATGGCCTGCAACAGGCAAAAAGGGGCATTCGGACATTTGCGTAAAGTGTCGTCTCGGATCTGCCTGCGCAGTCCGCGCAGGCTAATCTGAGGTGGCACTTTCCGTTTTTATGTAATGTTCTGTTTTGCGCAAGTCTAATGTAGCACAAAATCTAATGTTGTGCCGTCTCGGTTTAGCCTGCGCGGACTGCGCAGGCTGATGCGAGACGACATTTTACGCAAATGTCCAATTGCCCCTTTTCGCGTGTTGCAAGCCATATAGAAGGCTTTTAAAAACAATTCGGTAAGCAGCATTGCCTCCTTAGCTTACATAAACATTATTATTTTTAGGCATTGTCGTTGTTTACCTTGATGGCGGTGGCAGAGAGACATGGTATTTTTGCTTTATCCAATCAGAATAAGATCGCTGGCTGGTATAAAAGCCCGTCCTTAGCCGTCAGTCATGCTCGACCAGCGCGCATAGCTTAATAGGTAGAGTGTAGGACTCGTGAACGTGATGTTTCGAGTCACTTGAGGGTGTGGGTTCGATCCCCACGGCTGGCCATCTAAAATTACTAAGAGTCTTTCGGATGAGACATTAAACCGAGATCCCGTGTGACGGTGCTATACACCGAGCACGTAAAAGAACCAGGCGTAACTTAAGATGAGTTTCGTCCTGTATCTGCACTATCCCCCGTAACAATACTAACAGCCTTCAGGGGGCGTCGCCCATATGGGCAACCGGTGGCGACAATAAATAAACGCAAATTCAATCAATCAATCAGTCATGCTCGACCAGCCCGCATAGCTCAATAGGTAGAGCACTCGTCACAACTCGGCCGATCCGTACCTACATCTAACCTCGTCCGTATAACGGTCGTTTCCATTTGAACTGCGAACCACGTGATCTTATACATGGCGCGCCTCTGTCAGTCGTTTAGCAACGACATAAACAGCCTCGATGAAGTTATTCACATCTGTTTATCTGTCGGTGAAAACTTCAATCGGAATTGATAAACCACGTTAAATAATGAAAGTACGAAGTGTTTTCCAACTCAGCTGAAATATAGTTAGAAAGATTTCGATAGAAAATTGAAACTCAGGTTTTCTTTTTTTAAGAGGAGCCTTACAATTTTCAGAACGGTAAACCGGTGTATTTCCGGGTATGTACCGATCTGGTGCATATTAATCCACCAGATACAGCCGAGGGATTTGATGGCTCCCATCACCCGAGGTATGCCGAATGTAGAGCGCAGGACTCGTGAACGTGATGTTTCGAGTCACTTGAGCCGAGCCCCGGTAGCTCAGTCGGTAGCGTGCAGGACTTGAGAACACGGGGTCCAGGGTTCGATCCCTGGCTCGGCCAATTTCTTTCCGAGGATTGATGATAGTCACTGCGACAGGATTCATTCCTCTCCCACCGCTGACCATTGTTTCGACGATGATTATGTGGGAAAGCAGCCAGTGGCTTGGAAAGAAGATTGTGCGGAGTACTGGTAAAAGACTCCAGGAAAGCATGGATAGGTACACTGGCCGCCGCGATATAACTGAAATAATGTTGAAAACGGCGTTAAACACCATACAATCAATCAATACAATCAATCGAGTCACTTGAGGGTGTGGGTTCGATCCCCACGGCTGGCCATCTAAAATTACTAATAGTCTTTCGGATGAGACGTTAAACCAGGGATCGTATATGTATATGTATATAAGATCCCTGGTTAAACCGAGGTCCCGTGTGACGGTGGTATACACCGAGCACATAAAAGAACCAGGCGTAATTTAAGATGGATTTCTTACTGTATTTGCACTATCCCCCGTAACAATACTAACAGCCCTCGGGGGCGTCGCCCATATGGGCAACCGATGGCGACGATAAATAAACGCAAGTTCATTCATTCAGTCATGCTCTTTTACAACGAAACAGCAGCATAGAAAACTGTCAGACAAACTTTAATCCATCCACAACCCAGTTATCGGCTGTTAATCAAGTTGTTGCCCTGTTTATAGAGGTAGATAGATTACGGTTGTATTTAATTGCCTTGTTCTGTCAAGTGTTACAGATCCTACTATGCTGTTGTGGTCACTGGCGACGACATTCCTGAAGAGACCTTTTCGACCTTTGCAGTCCAGGCTCGTCAATTCGCGTCTTTGATTACGAATAAAGTAACAGCGCTGGACGATGGAGTTGTCCTCCGTTAAAGATAGTGGTTGAAACATTCGAAAGTACACAGTTATAAGTTGTTAAAGTAGAAAAAAAGAACTCTTGTCGTGGTTTAGATCAATGTAAGACTTATAAGTGCACCAAGTAAGCAGTTAGTTCCTTCAAATTACTTCAGCGGGATTACGAAAAATGCAGTGGGCGTTTCTGGGCCTTGGCACTCTCCGTTCGCTCAATGCGATTTTTCTTCCAGTCCGAAAATAAATCCGTGTTTTGTGGTTATTGCTAGGTACATATCGTGTGTTTTGGTTTTCTAACTAGTAAGCCATTCAGTACGATTAAATATTAATGTTCCGATCTGATATTCCATATGTCTTCCTGTGTGTGTTGTCACTGTTTACCTGAAATAGTGAGGGGCAACACTTTTGATCGTGGTTACCCGCAAGTGGTGCAGGCCACTTTGGTTTGACCAACACGACCTTGAAAAGCCCAGGATCATTAAAACTTGGGATGGTGTGGTAGTGCAACTCTGAAATTTGAGAGTATTGATAATAGCCATTTATCTCTCACACGGATATTCTTTTTTTTTTTTTCAACTGAGTTTGTCTGAAAGTAGCAAGAGCCCAATACCACAGGCCGTAGCGTACAGGGCTTGACACCGAGGATGGCTGGTTCCAGTCCCAAGCTCGGCCAATTTTTTTCAGAAGATTGATGATAGTCATTGCTACACGATGTACGACGTATTTCACTCTCACCACTGGTTTCAGCAGTTTCAACAATGGTTATGAGAGAAGGCAGGCAGTAGCTTGGGGGGGGGGGGGTTGTGCCAAGTATTGGTTATAAAAGCCCGGCCGGGTAGCTCAGTGACCTGGAGGTTGCTGACTCGATACCCGGCCGCAGCGAACCTTCTTTCCGGCGATTTTTCGCCTCTAACCTCTGATGCATATGAGAAAAGTAGTCAGTGGCTTTGGAAAGAAAGTTGTGTCAGTACTGGTGTGAGAAAGCCAGGAAACACTTGGGTGCGTCACTGACCGCCATGATATGACCGTAGCTGTGAAAATGGCGTTAAACTCCAATACAATACAATCCAATCCAATACTTGTTGTTGTTGTATTGGGGTTTAACGCCACTTTAACAGCTAAGGTCATATCATGGCGGTCGGTGACGCACATGTGTTTCCTGGCTTTCTCACACCAGTACTAACACAACTTTCTTTCCAAAGCCACCGACTACTTTTCTCACATGCTTCAGCAGAGGTGAGAGGCGAAAATATGCCGGAAAGAAAGTTCGCCTCAACCGGGTATCGAACTCACAAACAAACCAGGTCATGAGTCCGACACGCTCACCACTGAGCCACCCGGGCGGGCCAATCCAATACTGATTATAAAAACCCCAGGAGTGCATGGATTAGTAGATTGATGGCTCTGATATGACTGAAATAATGATGGAAACTGGATCTTGCTTTCAAGATACCCTGTGTCATTTGAAGGCACAAATATCATATACATGTATGCACTATACTGCGTTTTGATTGGCTGATATGACCTGTCAATCAAAATCGACAGAAAGGTCAATTGCTTCATTTCGCTCCACTACATCCCCTTACAATTGAATCCTTCATCTATTAAGCCTTAGGCTGCTATGCGCGACTTACTGACCTTTTGCGGACAGTGTAGATCAAGATCAGACCGCACAGAACGTGCAGTCTGATCTTTGAACTACACTGTCCGATAAGGACATATTTTCCGTAATAAAATACCTTTGAAACAGTGAAAATTGGGTTCTTACTATATATTAAGTTTTATTTCAGTTATTTAGCAGGATAAGGTTGAACAACTCTTTCACTAACAAATTAAAAGCATTCTACTTTTTTCGAAGGCTTTAAGTAAATTTACGTTGTGTTTGGAGCGGACTCTAGTAAAAAATGAACATCAGGTAGCGGAAGAAGTAGATCAAAGATCAGACTGCACGTTTTGTGCAATCTGATCTTGATCTACGCCATCCGCAAAACCAATCCAAGGCGACATTGGCCATGAATGAGTTAAACTTGTTTTTATGACCCTGTGTTGGAAGATTCTTGAACACATTGTAGGAAAAGAAGAAAAATGCTACTTTCCATTAACCACAGTGTTTTCTGCCCTTTCAAAAAAAAAACACACCTAAATCCATCATTTGAGCTGTGTTTGGTGCATTATATCATCTGCAAAGTCTTTTAATTTGGACAAGTCTGAATTTTTTTTATTATCTAGTAAAAAGTTTAGCAATGTAAACTAGCATTTGTTTCTTTTCCCACAATGTTTTCAAACACGTTTATTACAGTATCCCATCACACATGGTCAGAGCTGAAAATTAACCGTATACCACACAATCCTATGTTTAAATGACCCTGAGTAAAAGATTGTCTATAATCATTGTGGCAAAAGGAGAAAACGTTGGTAACCAGAATGTTCTCCTTTTTCCCAGTCTTTTCTTCCCTTGAAAGACAAATTCCATCATTTGAGCCACATATACGTTGTCACCTTCAAATTTGTCGTCCAATAAAGGGTGAAGGTCAGTCTGTGTAACAGAGAGATTAACCAATGTAAAAACAAATGGAAAATATTCAGTGTAGGAAAATCAACTTTGGTTCAAACCCTGTAACAAACAATTGCAAGTTTTATTGACCTGCTGGTAGATGGAAAAAGAGGAAATGCAGGTAACCTACCTTACTCCTTTTCCCACAATGTTTTTCATACTTTCAAAACCACATTCGTCATCTGAAAATGTTTACCACTTGGACAAGCCTAAAATTTTGGTGTTTTGGTAATGGGTTATTTGAAAAACAAACTACATGTACTTCTTTTCTTTTCTTTCTTTAACCCTTTACTAGATGACGAAATTTTAGCCTTGTCTAAACTGAAAGCATTTGCAGACAATAATTTCAGTGTGGCTCAAATGGTGCGATTTTTCTTTGAAAGGATAGAAAACATTGTGGGAATAGGAGAAAATGCTGGTTACCAGCATTTTCTCCTTTTCCCACAATGTTTTCAAAAGTTTTTTCTCCCAAGGGTCGTTCACAGTCTGCATTATGCGGTAAAGGGTTAAATGGTGTTTTATTGCCATCAACATCTATGGTCATTTAGCATGCATGAAAGGTAATGTATTATCAATAGTTGAAATAGATTTCAAGCAAAATACATGTATTGACTAACACTTTGCTTACAAGTTATCTCTTTACCAAATGAAAAATTTTAGACTGGTCCAAATTGAAACTATTTGCAGATTACAAATTGAAATCCACCCAAATGACGGCATTTGTTTTCAATGAGAAAACACTGTTGGAAAAGGAGAAAATGCTGGTAACAAGCAATTTCACCTTTTCCAAAAATGATTCAAAAACTACTCTTCCTCAAAGACATTAAAAGTCGTGATGGTATGCTAAAAAGGATTATAAGACTGATCCAAATCAAAAGAACTTGCAGCGACAAACCAAAATAGGTAGAAATGAGAGTTAAGAATACTGGTTGTCATAAAACATTGTGAGGAAATTTGAAATTGCTAAACCACGTTTTTCTTTTATATGCCTAAAATGTGAGTATTCTACCAAAAACAAATATGTGTCCCTTGTGAACTAGGCTCAGCCCTTCACCACTGTTGTTAACAAATTCTATATTCACAAGAGCATTTGCCATGTTTTAGTCGAAAAATCACCACAGAATGGTGCAAAGACAGCTTTGTAAAAGACTTTGCTATTTATTTAAAGATGCATCCTTACAGCAAGAGAAAAAAGCACTGTAGAAACTTGAAAGTTTGTAGAATGTCTCAGCTGTGTAAACACAGACAAATTACCTATGTAAATTATATGGTATAGGTGATAGAAAAACTCAAGCATTTTTTAATCTGTGCAACCTTGCAGTCGTCAGGGGCAAAATTTGGTAAGAAAATGCAAAAATGATTATAGTTTCATAAAATATGGATGAAATGGGTAAACAAGAGTGTCGTCGTCACAATATACGCCGCCACATGGCTGCTATTTCAAGCAGCTAGCTATAGAGACTAAAGTGTTGGAATTTCTAGCACCTGCCTGGGTAGCTCAATGGATATATTATGTTACTTGTGATCTAAAAGGTTTACGCACGAACTGATGGATGGACAGATGACAGATGACAGGCCATGACATAAGCCCCGCTAGATTTCGTCCAGTGGAGCTAAAAACTGAAATTATTAAACCAACAAAAATACAGTCTTTCTTGTTACTGATGCTGCAGCTTAACCGTCTATCAACATCAAGATGTCTTGCTGCCGAACTGCCAGGATTGTACTGCTATCACAGTTTGTCTGTTAAAACGGTAGCCATATGGCTTTATTTGAAGAATAGTACACCTCTAATGTTCCACTAGTAGCATCTTGTATGTCTGTGAAGATCAAGTCTATACATGTGTCATCATCGGTGGTTGGTCCTTGTACAACTTGTCGCAGGCCGTGTTGATGGGTGAGGAGATTCTCCAACTGTCTCTTCTCTGTACTAGGTTTTGTACAGTCAACATTAAAGTCACCAATTACAACCAAATGGCGTTCAGGAGGTTTGCTGTTTAGTAGGTTAGTCTTTATTGTAAGGTGTTTCAGACTACCAGGATTGTACTGCAATCACTGTGTGTCTGTTAAAAAGCTAGCCAAATGGCTTTATGTGGAGTATAGTACACCTCTAATGTCCATTATGACACTGGTTGTGTTTGATATTTAAGATCTGTCACTCAAATGGGGTGTGATGCAGTTAAAAACTGCATCACACTGCATTTGAGTGACAGATTTTTAATATGTCGTCTGCAAACACTTTCAATTAGGACAAGCCTACTTTTTTGGTGTTTGGTTAAAGAGTTAATCTGTCTACAATTGGGATGTGAAGAATGTTGTGGTAATCGCTGGGACTGTATTTTTTACACTTGTATACTGTATATCACCAATGGTTCAACTTTCACAAATCATCACAGTTTTGCCTTCCATAGTCTGTCTGTTTTGCTCTTGATCTGTATTTTACCTAAAATTAAACAAAAACAGAGGTAAGGAACTACATCCACATCCCCAAGTAGGCCAAAGTGGTCATTTGATTTAGCCTGTTGCTCTCAAAGAATTACAAATTTTGATGATAAGAAATAACTTCATTAATGTAAAATTTATTTAATTCCTTTCCCTTTAAGCTGACGCAATATTGCATTCTGTATTACACACCATACATTCAACCAGACAAGACTGTTCACATAGCATGGTGTGGCCAATATTTTAGCGAATATATTACAGGCACGTTCATGGTCATTTTTTTCAAAACAAATGCTAATTTTGGTTTGAGCTTTGTAATGACCATTCTACTTTCTGCTGTGTTCTTTTTTCTCAAAGATCAAAACAAAAAAGTCTGTATGGGAATAAGTAGAAACCATTACCTAATATGCTGACACAATATATAAGATTTATTTTATACACTCCAGACATCAGACAAGACTGTCCACTTAGCACAGTGTGGCCAATATAGGGAGGAGCTTTTTCTCTAGGCATGTCGATGGCCATTTTCTTCCCTGCTCCATTCAATATGGGTGTCAGCATGTAAATAGCCATGTTGATGTCACTATGGGGTTATATTACAATGTTTTCCGACATGCCTTGGCCTGACAGTCTTACATGAGAGACGGGTGCAAATATGAAAAGTAAATTGTTTGGGTTGAGGTTTTAATAAGACTAGGCAGGGATCCTATAATATCTATAGATGATCTCTGCACCAGGGTACCCAACACACTCCATGACAGTACCATCTTTACCTGCAAATACTTTGCAACAGAAAAGGCATAAGGCCCTATATCCTCTCTGTACACTGGCCATATCAGGTACACTTTTGCAGGCCGGTACCTAGGTTATCAATGTGGGGATAGCACTGTCCACAAAAGCTCCTCTGAAGTATGAAATAAGCATGAAAAATATACAAACAAAAACAATTTTTAATTTAGAAAATTTTAGAAAGTTATTAGAGTTTGTTATGAAGAGGTTTTCTGGTACTTGTTTTTTCATTCATTTTGACACAACACAGCATGAAGAGCCAACAATCCAGATGTAATAGGAACAGAGATGCAAGACATTCACAGCATGGGATTGAAGTGTACAAAGTTTGATTTGCTGATAAAGACCTCAAGTAATACTTTACCAAACAACCAAAATTTGGACTTGTCCAAATTCAAAGCATTTGCAGACAACAATTTAAATGCAGCTGTTACGACAGAATTTGTTTTTGAAAGGGTAGAATGCATAGTGGGAAAAGGAAAAAATGCTTGTTACCAGCATTTTCTCCTTTTCCCACTATGTTTTCAAAAGCCTTCTTTGTGAGGGTTGTTGAAAGTCTGGATTATGAGGAAAAGGGTTAAATCTTTACTCTCATACTCCTCCATAATGAAAGGACCTGCAGACGACAAATTAAATGAAGCATGTATGATGACCGTTTTCTTTTAAAACCTTCTCTAAACAAAAGAAAATATTGTGGGGAAAAAAGAGAAAATGCTGTTAAAAATATAAATGATTTTTTGCCAGCAGCCTAATTCAACTGTAGGAAAGTTTTTTTTTAGACCATGATATGCATTTGACCTATTTACAAAAAAAAATAAACGTTATTTTGAGCAACCTGATATGTGAAATTTCTTGTTTTTGAAGTGAAATTTATGTACAGAAGTTGTGTAAGTGATCTCTTTTTTGATGCTTTGTTATGTCTGACCTTGAAATGAACTTTACACTTTCATATTTTATGTATATTTGATGTAGTTACATATAATTTGAAAATGTTATTGACAGCAACCTGATAGTTGAAACTTCCATTTGTTTTATAAAACCCCTGTCCCTGGCCACAATGCATGTATCGGTAATGGAAATTCCAACTGTCAGTCTGCCGATCCTCACTTGCATATAGAAACCTAATGTAAGATGTTTTATTTATGAACTTTTAGTTGAACTCTGATTTATTTTTAACCTATATAGCAGTTTAGCCCTTTACCAAACAATCCCGGGTTTAACGACCCTTGGAAAGAGGCCTTTTGAAAACATTCTGGAAAAAGGAGAAATTGTGGGTAACCAGCATTTTCTCCTTTTCCCACAATGTTTTCTACTCTATGAAGGACAAATTCAAGCATTTGAACCATCTTTAATTTGTTGTCTACAAATGCTTGCAATTTGGACCAGTCTAAAATTTTATCGTATTGTAAAGAGTTAAATGTGTTTATATTAAAGGTAGGTTTTCCAGGAGCTTCAATCTAATTTCAACTGAATTTGTTACTTTATGCCATAATGCCTATTTAACATAGGAGTTAACATTTAGTTCAAGGAAGATATTGTCAGCAGCTAGATTTTGCTGTCTGTAGGTCTTCTTGAGTTAAAGCTTACACGTAAGAACTTTTTACTGGATAATTAATGAATATTTCTACTCTTTACAACTGCAGTTTTGCTAGCAACCTGATAGTTGAAACTTCAATTTTTTGGTTTTAACCCCTGTCCCTCGCCACAGTGTATATAATGGAAATTCCTACCATCAGTTATCTGAGCCTCACTTGGTTATATTAACTTTATACTAAGGTAAAGCATTCTCATTCATCAAAAGAACTTTTAGTGCTTAATTTGAAAATATAGGCTTTACATACAAATCCTTCCAAACATTGAATTTGCTTGTTCATTGTTCATGAACTTCTATACTGTGAAAAAGTTTAAAACTGTCATTTCCTAATTGCTTTAAATCATTCCCAAACAACAAAAATTTTAGACTTGTCCAAACTTGAAGACAACAAATAAAATGTGCATTAAATACCGTAACTGTTTTTGTCTATGATATGGTTACCAGCATTTTCTTCTTTCACCACATGTTTTCAAAAGCCTCTTTTGCCGTAGGGTTTTTAAAAGTTGCGATTGTGTGTTCAAGAGTTAACCTATAATCTGTCATAAATGTTCAGAAAGAAACACACTAGAAAATATAAAGATTTTATACGGAAACTCAAACCTAGCAAAACTTTGTACAAACAGGACAAGTATGAATGTCTTGCACCCACTGTTCCTCCTATTGTGTCCATACCGCCAAGATTAAGTGCATTGCAGACAGGGATTTTATGCACAAAATGATGAAACAAAAAATACACTAAAACCTTCTCTAGCTCTACTAATAAAAGTTCTGTTGAGCCAAATACATGAGAATTTAGAAAACTATAACAATGGTACAGCTAAAAACTGACTGACAACTTTAACCTACCATGAGTCCATAATCCTCCCACAATTTCCATATAGGCAAGCTCATTCCCTCCCTGCAACAGATTTCAAAGGAATAACTAGAACTTGTTTTTCTACAAAAAAACTGATGTCTCCCCCCTTTTTGGTGTCAGAAGGATTGATATCTCACCAAGGCAATTTCTAACTGAAATAATGGTCATTTTTCTGTAACGGTTTTCGAGTTATAGAGCGGACACGAAATTGTACGTAAAATGAGTAAGGAAAATAACCAAAGGGAAACAACTTGAAAAATATACAAGCCAGAGTTATGGTTCTTGTGCATGACACTTCGTCTCATGGTGCTTTACAAATGTGTGAAGTTTTATCACAATATCTTAAAAGGTTTTCAAGTTAAAGAGCTGACACGATTTGTGATGGACAGAGAGACAGACAGACGGACACACGGGGAAAAACAATATGTCTCCTGACCCTGACGGAGGGAGACATAATAATAAACTTTAAACAAAATTTATCATTCTACATATACATAATTTTAGCATAAAATCAACACCTACGTAAAAGACATTTATGTACCACAATAACTGATTGATTGTATAGTGTTTAATGCCGTTTTCAATATCATTTCGATTATATTGCACCTGTCAATGCTTTGCTATGCACAACAGTCTTTCCAAGCCACTGGCTTCTTTCCCACATAACCATTGTCAAGACAATGGTCAGCAGTGGAAGAGGAATGAATCCTGTCGCAGGGAAAAATATCAATCCTCTAAAAGAAATTGGCTGAGCCGGGGATTGAACCCACGACCCCCTGTTCTCAAGCCCTGCATGCTACCGACTGAGCTACAGGGCTTTGGCATGTACCACAATGAATGAATTAATTAATTAATGGTGTTACGGGAGACCACTCCTTCATGCATGGCTTGGTCCTGATTTAAATACAGTACCTAACAACTGCGTTAGAAAGATATCTCTTTAGCTCAGTGGTTATGATCTTGTCAGCCGTGGGTTTGTATCCCGCCAGATGCGGTTTGTATTTCAGCCATGCAATTATTCATTTGTTTCTTTAATACGGAATTCGTTCGTAAGAATGGTGATTCAGCAAGGCATTGGCTTCTTGGTCTTTAACCCTTTACCACATGCCCAAATTTTACTCCTGCTAAAAAACTGGTATGAAATTTTCATTTCCATAGTAAAAACCCAAATATTGCTAGTTCAAAGTTTTGTTTTGGGAAATAATAAATCCTTCTCGGACAGTGTAGATCCAAGTTCAGACTGCACGTTCTGAGCAGTCTGATCTTGATCTACACTGTCTGCAAAAGGTCACTGAGTCGCGCTTAGCAGCCGAAGGATTAAAGTCCTTGAGTAAGACAGCTCTTGAAAACATTTTGGTAAAAGGAGAAAATGCTGGATACTAGCATTTTCTCCTCTTCTGACGAAGTTTTTTACCCTTTCAAAGACAATTTCATACAAAGAGATACATTTGTCATCTGCAAATGGCAAGTCTAAAAATTTTCCATTAGGAAGAGTTAAATACATTTGAGTAATGTTGAAGAATACATGTACTTTAAAAAATATTGTGGCAAAAGGCATATTCCTGATTTTCCACATACTGGCATATTCAATTTAAGGTCTACGGCCCCTAACTCTCATATTAAAAGATGGAAGCTGCAGAGATTGGCCGAATAGCCTGTATGAAAATGTTGATGTTACATGATATTTACCGATGAGTTAGCGAGTCCACGGCCCCTAACTCTCATATTAAAAGATGAAAGCTGCCAAGATTGGGCAAATAACCTTAACATAAATGTCGATGTTACATGATATGAGTTAGAGGTCGTAGTCCTTAAAATGAATATTGAAAATGCCTATTTTACAAGAGTATTCTCAAAGATACCTGCAGCAAATCTATTCAGCAGGTTGCTAAATAAACTAAGTGCATATTTTCCATTAGTTTAAACTTTTACCACATATTCTTAAGTTTCAAAAACTCTTTTGAGAACATGTTTTTTACCTCTTCAAAGGCAAACCCATCTTTTGAGCCATATTTACCGTCTACAGCCTCTAACTCACATATCAAAAGATGGAAGCTGCCAAGATTGGCCCAACAGCCTTTATGAAAGTGTCGATGTTACACAATATTTACCGATGAGTTAGTAAGTCTACAGCCCCTAACTCTCATATTAACTCTTTACCAAATGGCAAAATTCTAGGCTTTTCCAAATTGCAAGCATTTGCAGACGACAAATAAAATTTGAGTCATACGACGAAATTTGTCTCTTAAAGAGTGGAAAACATTGTGGGAAAAGGAGAAAATGCTGGTACCAGCATTTTCTCCTTTTCCCACAATGTTTTCAAAAGGCTTCTTTCTAAGGGTCGTTAAAACCAGGGATTGTTTGGTAAAGGGTTAAAAGACGGAAGCTGCTAATTTTGGCCGCATAGCCTTTACAAAAATGTTGATGTTTACCGATGAGATAGGGGCTGTAGACCTTAATATTGTTGTCTACATATACTTTCACTTAGTACAAGTCTAAAAATTTTATTTGGTAATGACTTAAAAGACTGTCAAGATACATGTATTACAATTTCATATCATGTTGAGAGAATATCTGAACAGAAAATTGTAATGTAGATCTCAGATCAGATTGCATATTCTGTTCAGTCTGATCATACCACACAATCCCGACTTTAAACAACCCTGAGAAAGAGACCTTTTGAAAACATTGTGGGAAAAGGAGAAAATGATGGAAACAGCATTTTCTCCTTTTCCCACAATATTTTCTACCCTTCCCAACACAAATTTCAAATTTTGAGTCACATTTATTTTGTCGTCTGTAGATGGTTTCAATTTGGCCACATCCAAAAATTTTGTTGTTGGGTAAAGGGTTAAATACCTGATCTGTGTTCAACTTACCATATAGATGCACTGCTGACTTGTAGATTGTTTTGATAACTACGGTATTCCAAGCACTGCCACTTTGAAACCATGGTATCTTGAATCGAAAACCCTAAAAAAAAAACAAAAGAAAACCTCTTTATTTTATTTTGGAGGCGGGGGTAGGAGGATGGGAGTAGGGGATTTTTGTGAGGCAATGATTTCGAGTAAGTTTATAAAGTAACTTTGTGTCCCTTTTTCTTTTTACTTTTCTATTTTTTCAAATCTTTGCTTGTATCATTTAACCCTTTACCACACAAGCAAAATGTGGACATGCCCAAATTGTAAGTTCTTGCAGTTAACAATTTAAGTGTGGTTTAATTGATGGAATCTGTATTTTATAAGGTAGAATTAAAACATTGTGGAAAAAGGAGAAAATGCTGGTTACCAGCATTTTCTCCTTTTCCCACAGTGTTTTCAAAAGCTTTCTTTCTAAGGGTCATTAAAAGTGGGGATTGTGTGGTAAAGGGTTAATCATGACTAGTCTTGATTTTCTCTTTAACCCTTTTCCGAACTTCAAATTTAAGACTCTTCTAAATTAAAAGCAACTGCAGGCAACAATTCTGAAAGTGGTACAAATGAACTGAGGCTTTTTGACAGGCTAGAAAATACTGTGGCAAAAGGAGAAAATGCTGGTTACCTCCCTTTTCCACAATGTTTTCAGTTCTAAGGGGTCTTCATCAGGGTTATGAAAACACCACAGGGACTCGATCCAGTAATTTTTTTGGTATCTTGTAAGTAAATAAAGACAAGGGGTCTTTATTTACTTACAAGATACCAAAAAAATTACTGGATCGAGTCCCTGTGGAAAACACAGGATTGTTTGGGAGACTAAAATACCAAACAACAGAATTTTTGACTGGCCCAGATTGACTGTTATTGAATGGTGTTTTATGCCTCTTTCAACATTATTTCAGTCATATCTTGGCAACAGCTCACATATTCATGTGTTTCTTGGATTTTACCAGTACTAGGTTAGAGCTCTGAAGGGTCTTGCCCAAGGACACTCCCACGAAAGGCCCAGTGGATCTAGTGCTGCTCAAAACCAGGGCTTCCAGGTTATGAGTCCCACGCTTTACCACTGAGCCACGCAGAGTCCACAGTGTAAGATTTTGCAAATGACTAATATCACTCAAATGATGGAATTTGTCTGCGATAAGATAAAAACACTGCAGGAAAAGGAAAAAATGTTGGTAACTAGCATTTTTTTCTTTTCCCACAATGTTTTCAAAGGCTTTTCCCCCCAGGGTCTTTAAAACACAGGACTGTTTGGTGGCGGATTAACCCTTCACCACACCATCCCGAACTTTAACGACCCTGAGAAAGAAGCCTTTTGAAAACATTATGGGAAAAGGAGAAAATGCTGGTAACCAGCATATTCTCCTTTTCCCACAATGTTTTCTCACCTTTCTCGGGACATGTTTAAAGTTTTCAGTCACATCAATTTTTTCGTTTGCAAATGCTTTCAATTTGCAATGACTTAAAATTTTGTTCATTGGTAAAGAGTTAACCCTTTACCACACGGCAAAATTTAAGACCTATCCAAATTGAAAGCATTTGCAGACGACAATTTCATAGTGGCTCAAATGACGCAACTTTTCTTTGATAGGGTAGAAAACTTTGTGGGAAAAGGAGAAAATGCTGGTTACCAGCATTTTCTCCTTTTCCCACAATGTTTTCGAAAGGCCTCTTCTTCAGGGGCGTTAAAAGGCGTCATTGTGTGGTAAAAGGTTAAAGGACAATCTAGAAAATCTGTGAAAAAAAACCCAGTTTATGTCTAACATTAGAATGCATAGTTTGTTTAGCCTGATCTTAATCTACCTGTATAGTTTTTAACTTACCATGTAGATGCACTGCTGACTTGTAGATTTTTCTCATTACGGCTTCTGGCAAAGTGTCTGTTATCTTTTTCAAGCATTACCACTTTAAAGCCATGGGATCTTAAATTGAAAACAAAACAAAAAAAAAACAACCTCGGGTTCTTTTTTTTCTATGGGGATGGGGAAGGGGGTGGGCTAGTTGTCGGGAAAGTTGTTTCCAGTAACTTTACTTTGCTTTTTTTTTGTTTCTTTTCTGATTTGTACACTTTAGATTGTTTTAAATCAATATGACTATTCTTGGTTAAATTGTAGTTCTATTAAAAGTAAAGTCTGAACTTATGTAACTCACAATTCTATTTTTCTTGCTCAAACCTGTGTTTGTAAGTGAGAAATGACCTGCTTTTGTAGAAAGCTGACTGTATGCATTCTCAATGTGAAAATTTTATTTTTGTACTGTTAATGCAGCTTTACTCATTTTTATCTTCAAGTTTAAGGTAGATTTTAGTATTCATTTAATCAATTTTTCTTTCTGATAACAGGTCTTAAAATTTTAGAATGGTCCAAATTGAAAGCAATTGCAGATGACAAAGTAAATGGTGCTCAAATAAGAAAATTTGTCTTTGAATGGGAAGAAAACATTGTGGAAAAAGGATATAATGCTGGTAACCAACATTTTTTCCTTTTTCCTCAGTGTTTTCAAAAGTCTTATTTCTAACAGTAATTAAAACACAGAATTGTATATTATAAAGAGTTAATAAACCACAGCCTTATTTGTTTTATTTGTTTTTTTTTTTTTGCTTTTCAATTTAATTTCATCTTAATATGAATACATGTACATATAATCTTGAATTCTTTGCTCTAGCAAAGGAATCAAACTTAAATTTACCATTCTAAAGACTTTCTTGCTCACATGTGTTTGTGACCTGCTGCTGTTGAAATCTGTAGGCATAATATTATGAAACTTGTTAATCACACTGTTGTACTGTAACTTTGTATTTATTCCTTTATGTTTTCTTGAAACATAGAGTAAAGTCTAGTTCTTCTATGTCAGTATTTCTATTTTTCAATCAAAGATTCCTCATTAACACAGTACTGAAAATTTTAAGTTTATTATCTGTATCTTATTTCATGACTATTAATCAACAATTTAAATATTCTTTGGTTTTTAACTTTGTATCTAAGGTAATTCCCTCCCGATGCTTCCTTTGCATTTTACAAATCTGTATGTTTTAGTTCATGATGAAAATTTTTTATGTGAGCAAATTCCTGTCATTACTTTGAAAAAAAAAGGATTATGGATAATGTTTGCTTCTGATACTTTCTGCAATACTTTTGCCAGGGACAGGGGGTATCAGAAACAAACATATTCCAATTGAAAATCTCTAAAGAAAAAAAAAGGGCAATATAGATTTTTTCAGGACTACATGTACAACTTTGCCTATAAATGATTCAAGTAAACTGCTCAGATGTGATTATTTGTTAAACCTACAGAAAAACAATTTGTATAAATATTAAATGAACATTTAGGTTTACTTTAATGGTAATGGTGAGTAAAATCATATTCCTTAAATAACTCTTTTCCAAATGACCATTTCATTTTCTCCGAACCGAAAGCATTTGTAGACTATATAAAAATATGTGGCTCATATGGTTGAATAAAATATGTTGGCAAATAGAGAAATGCTGATAGCAGTGTTTTCAATTTAAGCCTTGATTCTCAGAGCCTTGAAACTCAGGATTATCCTGTAAACAGTTCAATATCAATCTACCGTACTAAGATTACACCCTTTTATTTAAGCATTTGTGTGTAAAAATTAAGTTGTTGCTTTATGTATAAAGCTAACTGCTTGTTTAAACTTGGCAATGTCATTTTTTGTATTGTAACTCCATTTTTTTGTGTTAGAATTTAAAGCAGTAGTTCTTATATTTCTTATCTTCTTTATCCCCTATATTATTTTCTTTTATTCATATATTCTTGTATAGTTTTTTTCCCTGTTGCCATTTTATTCTTGTTTTTTTTTTTTTCTTTTAATTTTTTTTTTTAATTTTTTTTTTTTTCTATTTTCATTAAATTCCTCATTAACACAGTACTGAAAATTTTAAGTTTATTATCTGTATCCTATTTCATGACTATTAATCAACAATTTAAATATTCTTTGGTTTTTAACTTTGTATCTAAGGTAATTCCCTCCCGATGCTTCCTTTGCATTTTACAAATCTGTATGTTTTAGTTCATCATGAAAATTGTTTATGTGTGCAAATTCCCGTCATTACTTTGAAAAAAAAAGGATTATGGATAATGCTTGCTTCTGATACTTTCTGCAATACTTTTGCCAGGGACAGGGGTATCAGAAACAAACATATTCCAACTGAAAATCTCTAAAGAAAAAAAAAGGGCAATATAGATTTTTTTGGTACTACATGTACAACTTTGCCTATAAATGATTCAAGCACAGATGTGATTATTTGTTAAACCTACAGAAAAACAATTTCTATAAATACTAAATGAACATTTAGGTTTACTTTAATGGTAATGGTGAGTAAAATCATGTTCTCAGAGCCTTGAAACTCAGGATTATCTGGTAAACGGTTCAATATCAATCTACCGTACTTAAGATTACACCCTTTTTTTTAAGCATTTGTGTGTAAAAATTAAGTTGTTGCTTTATGTATAAAGCTAACTGTTTATTTAAACTTGGCAGTCATTTTTTGTATTGTAACTCCATTTTTTTGTGTTAGAATTTAAAGCAGTAGTTCTTATATTTCTGTATCTTCTTTATCCCCTATATTATTTTCTTTTATTCATATATTCTTGTATAGTTTTTTTCCCTGTTGCCATTATATTCTTGTTTTTTTTTCTTCTTTGTAACATAATTTTTTGCTAATTATTTTTATTGCTTTCTTTTCATGTTTTTCTTTTTTTGTTTTCTTTTTATCTTTTTTTTCTATTTTTCAATCAAAGATTCCTCATTAACACAGTACTGAAAATTTTAAGTTTATTATCTGTATCTTATTTCATGACTATTAGTCAACAATTTAAATATTCTTTGGTTTTTAACTTTGTATCTAAGGTAATTCCCTCCCGATGCTTCCTTTGCATTTTACAAATCTGTATGTTTTAGTTCATCATGAAAATTGTTTATGTGTGCAAATTCCTGTCATTACTTTTTAAAAAAAAGGATTATGGATAATGCTTGCTTCTGATACTTTCTGCAATATTTTTGCCAGGGACAGGGGGTATCAGAAACAAACATATTCCAATTGAAAATCTCTAAAGAAAAAAAAAGGGCAATATAGATTTTTTCGGTACTACATGTACAACTTTGCCTATAAATGATTCAAGTAAACTGCACAGATGTGATTATTTGTTAAACCTACAGAAAAACAATTTGTATAAATATTAAATGAACATTTAGGTTTACTTTAATGGTAATGGTGAGTAAAATCATATTCCTTGCATAACTCTTTTCCAAATGACCATTTCATTTTCTCCGAACCGAAAGCATTTGTAGACTATATAAAAATATGTGGCTCATATGGTTGAATAAAATATGTTGGCAAATAGAGAAAAGCTGATAGCAGTGTTTTCAATTTAAGCCTTGATTCTCAGAGCCTTGAAACTCAGGATTATCCGGTAAACAGTTCAATATCAATCTACCGTACTAAGATTACACCCTTTTATTTAAGCATTTGTGTGTAAAAATTAAGTTGTTGCTTTATGTATAAAGCTAACTGCTTGTTTAAACTTGGCAATGTCATTTTTTGTATTGTAACTCCATTTTTTTGTGTTAGAATTTAAAGCAGTAGTTCTTATATTTCTTATCTTCTTTATCCCCTATATTATTTTCTTTTATTCATATATTCTTGTATAGTTTTTTTCCCTGTTGCCATTTTATTCTTGTTTTTTTTTTTTTTTTTTTCTTTTAATTTTTTTTTTTTTTTTTTTCTATTTTCATTAAATTCCTCATTAACACAGTACTGAAAATTTTAAGTTTATTATCTGTATCCTATTTCATGACTATTAATCAACAATTTAAATATTCTTTGGTTTTTAACTTTGTATCTAAGGTAATTCCCTCCCGATGCTTCCTTTGCATTTTACAAATCTGTATGTTTTAGTTCATCATGAAAATTGTTTATGTGTGCAAATTCCCGTCATTACTTTGAAAAAAAAAGGATTATGGATAATGCTTGCTTCTGATACTTTCTGCAATACTTTTGCCAGGGACAGGGGGTATCAGAAACAAACATATTCCAACTGAAAATCTCTAAAGAAAAAAAAAGGGCAATATAGATTTTTTCGGTACTACATGTACAACTTTGCCTATAAATGATTCAAGTAAACTACACAGATGTGATTATTTGTTAAACCTACAGAAAAACAATTTCTATAAATACTAAATGAACATTTAGGTTTACTTTAATGGTAATGGTGAGTAAAATCATGTTCTCAGAGCCTTGAAACTCAGGATTATCTGGTAAACGGTTAAATATAAATCTACCGTACTTAAGATTACACCCTTTTTTTTAAGCATTTGTGTGTAAAAATTAAGTTGTTGCTTTATGTATAAAGCTAACTGTTTATTTAAACTTGGCAGTCATTTTTTGTATTGTAACTCCATTTTTTTGTGTTAGAATTTAAAGCAGTAGTTCTTATATTTCTGTATCTTCTTTATCCCCTATATTATTTTCTTTTATTCATATATTCTTGTATAGTTTTTTTCCCTGTTGCCATTTTATTCTTGTTTTTTTTTCTTCTTTGTAACATAATTTTTTGCTAATTATTTTTATTGCTTTCTTTTCATGTTTTTCTTTTTTTGTTTTCTTTTTATCTTTTTTTTCTATTTTTCAATCAAAGATTCCTCATTAACACAGTACTGAAAATTTTAAGTTTATTATCTGTATCTTATTTCATGACTATTAGTCAACAATTTAAATATTCTTTGGTTTTTAACTTTGTATCTAAGGTAATTCCCTCCCGATACTTCCTTTGCATTTTACAAATCTGTATGTTTTAGTTCATCATGAAAATTGTTTATGTGTGCAAATTCCTGTCATTACTTTGAAAAAAAAAAAGGATTATGGATAATGCTTGCTTCTGATACTTTCTGCAATACTTTTGCCAGGGAGAGGGGGTATCAGAAACAAACATATTCCAACTGAAAATCTCTAAAGAAAAAAAAAGGGCAATATAGATTTTTTCGGTACTACATGTACAACTTTGCCTATAAATGATTCAAGTAAACTGCACAGATGTGATTATTTGTTAAACCTACAGAAAAACAATTTCTATAAATACTAAATGAATATTTAGGTTTACTTTAATGGTAATGGTGAGTAAAATCATGTTCTCAGAGCCTTGAAACTCAGGATTATCTGGTAAATGGTTCAATATCAATCTACCGTACTTAAGATTACACCCTTTTTTTTAAGCATTTGTGTGTAAAAATTAAGTTGTTGCTTTATGTATAAAGCTAACTGTTTATTTAAACTTGGCAGTCATTTTTTGTATTGTAACTCCATTTTTTTGTGTTAGAATTTAAAGCAGTAGTTCTTATATTTCTGTATCTTCTTTATCCCCTATATTATTTTCTTTTATTCATATATTCTTGTATAGTTTTTTTCCCTGTTGCCATTTTATTCTTGTTTTTTTTTCTTCTTTGTAACATAATTTTTTGCTAATTATTTTTATTGCTTTCTTTTCATGTTTTTCTTTTTTTGTTTTCTTTTTATCTTTTTTTTCTATTTTTCAATCAAAGATTCCTCATTAACACAGTACTGAAAATTTTAAGTTTATTATCTGTATCTTATTTCATGACTATTAGTCAACAATTTAAATATTCTTTGGTTTTTAACTTTGTATCTAAGGTAATTCCCTCCCGATGCTTCCTTTGCATTTTACAAATCTGTATGTTTTAGTTCATCATGAAAATTGTGTATGTGTGCAAATTCCTGTCATTACTTTTTAAAAAAAAGGATTATGGATAATGCTTGCTTCTGATACTTTCTGCAATATTTTTGCCAGGGACAGGGGGTATCAGAAACAAACATATTCCAATTGAAAATCTCTAAAGAAAAAAAAAGGGCAATATAGATTTTTTCAGTACTACATGTACAACTTTGCCTATAAATGATTCAAGTAAACTGCACAGATGTGATTATTTGTTAAACCTACAGAAAAACAATTTGTATAAATATTAAATGAACATTTAGGTTTACTTTAATGGTAATGGTGAGTAAAATCATATTCCTTGCATAACTCTTTTCCAAATGACCATTTCATTTTCTCCGAACCGAAAGCATTTGTAGACTATATAAAAATATGTGGCTCATATGGTTGAATAAAATATGTTGGCAAATAGAGAAATGCTGATAGCAGTGTTTTCAATTTAAGCCTTGATTCTCAGAGCCTTGAAACTCAGGATTATCCGGTAAACAGTTCAATATCAATCTACCGTACTAAGATTACACCCTTTTATTTAAGCATTTGTGTGTAAAAATTAAGTTGTTGCTTTATGTATAAAGCTAACTGCTTGTTTAAACTTGGCAATGTCATTTTTTGTATTGTAACTCCATTTTTTTGTGTTAAAATTTAAAGCAGTAGTTCTTATATTTCTTATCTTCTTTATCCCCTATATTATTTTCTTTTATTCATATATTCTTGTATAGTTTTTTTCCCTGTTGCCATTTTATTCTTGTTTTTTTTTTTTTTTTTTTCTTTTAATTTTTTTAATTTTTTTTTTTTTTTTTGTTTTTCTATTTTCATTAAATTCCTCATTAACACAGTACTGAAAATTTTAAGTTTATTATCTGTATCCTATTTCATGACTATTAATCAACAATTTAAATATTCTTTGGTTTTTAACTTTGTATCTAAGGTAATTCCCTCCCGATGCTTCCTTTGCATTTTACAAATCTGTATGTTTTAGTTCATCATGAAAATTGTTTATGTGTGCAAATTCCTGTCATTACTTTGAAAAAAAAAGGATTATGGATAATGCTTGCTTCTGATACTTTCTGCAATACTTTTGCCAGGGACAGCGGGTATCAGAAACAAACATATTCCAACTGAAAATCTCTAAAGAAAAAAAAGGGCAATATAGATTTTTTTGGTACTACATGTACAACTTTGCCTATAAATGATTCAAGTAAACTGCACAGATGTGATTATTTGTTAAACCTACAGAAAAACAATTTCTATAAATACTAAATGAACATTTAGGTTTACTTTAATGGTAATGGTGAGTAAAATCATGTTCTCAGAGCCTTGAAACTCAGGATTATCTGGTAAACGGTTCAATATCAATCTACCGCACTTAAGATTACACCCTTTTTTTTAAGCATTTGTGTGTAAAAATTAAGTTGTTGCTTTATGTATAAAGCTAACTGTTTATTTAAACTTGGCAGTCATTTTTTGTATTGTAACTCCATTTTTTTGTGTTAGAATTTAAAGCAGTAGTTCTTATATTTCTGTATCTTCTTTATCCCCTATATTATTTTCTTTTATTCATATATTCTTGTATAGTTTTTTTCCCTGTTGCCATTTTATTCTTGTTTTTTTTTCTTCTTTGTAACATAATTTTTTGCTAATTATTTTTATTGCTTTCTTTTCATGTTTTTCTTTTTTTTTTTCTTTTCTTTTTTTGTTTTTTTATTTTTTATTTTTTTTTCTATTTTTCAATCAAAGATTCCTCATTAACACAGTACTGAAAATTTTAAGTTTATTATCTGTATCTTATTTCATGACTATTAGTCAACAATTTAAATATTCTTTGGTTTTTAACTTTGTATCTAAGGTAATTCCCTCCCGATGCTTCCTTTGCATTTTACAAATCTGTATGTTTTAGTTCATCATGAAAATTGTTTATGTGTGCAAATTCCTGTCATTACTTTTTAAAAAAAAGGATTATGGATAATGTTTGCTTCTGATACTTTCTGCAATACTTTTGCCAGGGACAGGGGGTATCAGAAACAAACATATTCCAATTGAAAATCTCTAAAGAAAAAAAAAGGGCACTAAAGATTTATTCAGTACTACATGTACAACTTTGCCTATAAATGATTCAAGTAAACTGCACAGATGTGATTATTTGTTAAACCTACAGAAAAACAATTTCCATAAATACTAAATGAACATTTAGGTTTACTTTAATGGTAATGGTGAGTAAAATCATATTCCTTGCATAACTCTTTTCCAAATGACCATTTCATTTTCTCCGAACCGAAAGCATTTGTAGACTATATAAAAATATGTGGCTCATATGGTTGAATAAAATATGTTGGCAAATAGAGAAATGCTGATAGCAGTGTTTTCAATTTAAGCCTTGATCCTCAGAGCCTTGAAACTCAGGATTATCTGGTAAACGGTTCAATATTAATCTGCCGTACTTAAGATTACACCCTTTTTTTTAAGCATTTGTGTGTAAAAATTAAGTTGTTGCTTTATGTATAAAGCTAACTGTTTGTTTAAACTTGGCAATGTCATTTTTTGTATTGTAACTCCATTTTTTTGTGTTAGAATTTAAAGCAGTAGTTCTTATATTTCTGTATCTTCTTTATCCCCTATATTATTTTCTTTTATTCATATATTCTTTTATAGTTTTTTTCCCTGTTACCACTTTAATTCTTGGTTTTTTTTTCTTCTTTGTAACTTATAATTTTTTGCTAATTATTTTTATTGCTTTCTTTTCATGTTTTTTTTTTTTTTTTTTTATTTTTTTTTTTATTTTTTTATTTATTTATTTTTTTTTTTTTTGCTACTCGTGTAATTTTATTTCATTCCTTTACAAGTTTTTCATTTTTCACAGTTTTTTTTTTTTCATAAGATGTTTTGCATGTTTAGTATTATCATTTTTTTTGTCATTTATACTAATATTGTATATAAATATTTTTTCTATTTTAGTTTTCTGGTTTTTTATTCTTTTCTATATTTAGATATTCCTTTTTTTCCATTTTTTTTGTGGTGGTTGTTTTTGCTTTATGATAATTATAATATTCCTATAGTTTTCCTGTATTCTTACTTTTTTTGTCTTGGTTCATTGGTGTAAATGTCCCTATTTGGTGTGGAAAACTGTTAGCTCAGACACATGGGGGATGGGAACCTGATTACTTACAGCTGAGACAGATCTGTTTAGCCTTGTATGTTTTTGCTATTTCAAAAATCTGTTTTCAATGAAGTACCAAGATAAATTATCAGTGTTCTTGATCCACTATGACCAATACTCCACTCAATCAATCCCACAAATCTCCAAGGGATGAATGGAAATAACTACTGTATTTCACCTAATTAACACGCAGGGGCGCCATACAAAACACCAACAAGGCGCTCTTATTTCATAGCCAATTTCCCGAAATTCCAGTGCCGTCATTTAGAGTAAGTACGGTACTTTGATCCAGGTTTTAGTTAGTACCGTGTGCATAGTGATCACCATTTGAAAGACCAACTGTATTAATGCAGAATGTCTCAATTCTACTACCAATCATGATTCATTTGGATATGAAATAGCATTCACAATTTATATGGGACACTAGTTTTCGATACTTCACTTTCTTAAAAGTTTTTTTTTTAAGTTGACAAATTTTGTGTTGCCAGAAGTTTATAATGGTATTGGAAGTGTATGTTTATTCAGATTGTCAGGCGTTAATGACATTGATTTGTAAAGTACATGTAATTAGGATTATGTCAGTGTCACACTGGTAAGTTTATTTATAAGATATTATGTCATCAATAAATTTCATCAGTCTGCATTTTAGTAAAGTTACCTTGCATTTGGAAGTTTGTCACTCCAGTCGCCGACTTTCAGGTAAGGTTGGGTGTGGGTGGGGGGTTGTCCGGAGGCCTCTAGACTAAGTAATATTGTCGAGGGCGCTACTATTAGGGAGGGAGCATTAATTAGGTGAAAAATGGTAACCATGATTTACTCATTACATAGTTGATACTGAAAGTTGCAAATATACTATGTACAAGATATTTATTGAAGTGTGCTTGAATTATGCTTTTACCGGTATGTAACTGTTGTTGACACATTAAATGTGTAGTGTACTTGGATCATCTAGGCTAGAAGTTCATGAGTAATTAACAAATGTTCCAACGATTAACTGTTCCTAGGCTTGCCAAGATTGCTAAAACCAAGACAAAATGTCATTATCCTCATTTTTGCATTTGAACTTTGAAATAATCTAGCAACACTTAAAAATTGTGATGTTTTTGTTTTCTAAATGACACCTTGAAACATGACTGGAAATATAATATATGACAAATTTCTTTAACAATTAGGTCTATATGAACTTGGACTTGGCCAGTTAATTTCTAAAGTGTTTGAAACAAGCCTAGCATTTATGATCTGAACTACTGCAAATTCAAACTAGATGTTTTCTCTTATTGTTTTGATTTAACAGAAAAAAAATAGTAATTTAAACATTATAAATGTAATGTATTGTTGTTGTTGTCTATTCTATTCTTATCTTAAATAACCTTTATGCAAATACTTTGTAAGAAAAGTTGCTAAATTGAAATAGTAAAAATTTGCATGCATCAATTGCAACAGCTGTGGCATCAAGTATAATTTATAAGTTGAAAAATTTGTTTTCATGGTTTTCATGGTGTGGCTGGTTTTGGTATTCAAAGTATTCCAAGAGCTGATATGCATGTATTACTTAATTGAAATCAGACAATGTCAATGCATTTATATAAAGACCTACTGATGAATCTTCTAAAAGCACCAAGTCTTTGATTGTCTCCAATATCTATTTGATATTGATTCCCCAGTTTGATCTAAAATCTTTTCACAGAAAACATCTTTGAAATGTTTTTAAACCAACAGAGATTACATTTACGTAGAAAGCATGACTTTACTTCACAGTATATGAACTCTTTACCTGACAACAAAATCTTAGACTTGTCCAAATTTAAAGCAGTGACAGGCAAGAAATCAAATGTGACTCAAACACTGAACTTTTCCCTTGGAGGCTAGAAAACATTGTGGGCAAAGGAAAAAATGCTGATTATCAGCATTTTCTCCTTTGTCCACAATGGTTTCAAAATTCTTCCTCTTCAGGGTCGTTTAAACTCAGGATAATGTGGTAAAGGGTTAAATACACAATACAACCTAACCTAATAATGATAAATAAAAATACCCTCTTTATTACAAAGGTCAGCAAGGGATGCATTTATAGACAGTCAGATCACATAAAATTGAAACCTACATGTACCATACTGAGGAATGAGCAAAGTTGCTATTTTAAATCATATGTGAAAGAAAAGAAATGAATGAATGAATAAATGAATGAAAAATTTAAGACAATGATAATAAGATAATTTGATTAAGGAAAATTTCGAAAGAAAAAAATACATACAAGTACACTAATGTAGATCTAATATAAATACATGTTTAAAAGTAAATGTACCATTAAGCTCTACATGTCTATTTCATATACCCTTCAAGTGCCAAACAAACTATGTAGATATGGAACAGGGACCAGTAAAAATGCCATTTCAATGCTGAACTTTACTCATTAGGTAGAGCAGATCTAAAAGCAGGCTACAATATACATTCTGATCCTGATCTGCACTAGCCTGAAAAAATCTAAAGTTGTGAGAGGCACTTGACAGGTTAAGAGCCTTTTCATTCCACATTACATGAACCTTATATACATTGACACACACACAAAAAAACTGTGTGGTCTTTTAAACCCAGTACCAAACAATCATGAGTTTTAAAGCCCAAAAGGAAGGCTTTTGCAAACATTGTGGGAAAAGAAGAAAATGCTAGAAACCAGAATTTTCTCTTTTTCCCTCAATATTTTCCACCCTTTCAAGGGCAGGTCTTATCTTTTGTGCTGTATTAGTGATGGTGTCTGCAAAGGCTTTTAATTTTGAAAAGTCAGTAATTTTGTTGTTTGGTATAGAGTTAAGTCTAATGAAGTACAAAAATATAGAAGTTGTCTTTGTCAGTCTAACGGTAAGATAAATGCATTCACATATCTTGTGAAAATGGTCTTTTTTTAACTGATAAAATTGTTTTTCAGTGACATGTACTTTAGTTTTGATAAAAGGGCTCAGATGAGGTTAACTTTGCAAATGAAACACAGCTGCTGCCCCTGAATAGACCGACAAACCTTTCTGACTTGCCTTCATCCATCATTGGTGACAGTTTATCTCTATATTTTTGTTTGTTTGTGATTAAAAAATCTTGCTGTCCCTGATTAGACAGACAAACCTTTCTGACTTGCCTTGGTCCGTCATTGGTGACAGTTTATCTCTATATTTTTGTTTGTGATTAAAAAATCTTGGTCAAAAGACAAATTTTTCCTGGATCCCACCCAGTAATCAACTTTGTCCTGACTACATGTATCTCTCTGCTGTGTAACCTGGGTTCTAACCAGTCCAAGGAAATCATCAATTGGGCAAGGACAACCTTTCTGAGCAATGAAGTATAAAACTAATTTTGTTTCATGTATTCTAATTTGTATCTTATTTTTTTTTCAAAAATGATTAGTATACTTTACACAAGCCATTTTCAGAATTTACATGAACAAATTTAACTTACTTATCAAACTATAATTCAAATTCTGCTTTTTTCATACTCAGTCTTATCAAATTTGGATTTAAGATCCTTAACATCAAAAATTGTATAAGATAAAGAATCATTTCTTTTTTACTTCTGGATCTAGGATCCTTTACATCAAACATTGTACGAGATAATGATTTAATATTTCGAAGATCCTTAGCAACACAGTAATTGCTTAGGACTTGGGTAAAAGAAATGCAGTGTTCATTTCAAGACAAATTTGTGTTAAAAAAAGATGGTATAAAATCAATGCAACAAGAAGTTAATAGTTGGCTGGGTGGGCCACAAAAAGGGTAATCAGGTCCAGTAATAATTACTTGCCTGTTGATCTCCAGTTTCTCTAAAATTAAATTTTTGCAGTATTTGGTCAATAATGAAAGTATGATTTTTTTTTCATTCACTCATATTTACAAATCTTTAATTTTGATTGAAACTGTCTTTCCATGTTTTGGTCAGTTTCCTTAAAAGTATTTTACCTCAGTTAGCTTGGCCCATACAAAAATTATTTAAAGGCCAAGGGCCCACCTCAGACAAAAACTAAAATGAACCCTGCAGATTAAGATCTTTACCAAATGACAAATTGGATTTGTCTACTTGGAAACATTGCAGATGACATATTACAGGTGGCTCAAATGCTGCAAATTGTCTTTGTAGGTAGCAAAACACTGTGGATAAAGAAAAAACTGCTGTTCTTCTTTTTCTCACAGTGTTTTTAAAGGTCTTAATATTTCTTCAGGATTACAATGAAGCAGGATCATTTGGTAAAGGGTTAAACAATGCATTTGATAATAGATCAGAAATATACAATAAGAGTATTAAGGCATTACATCCACTTTCATTTTTAGGAGTTAAAATCCTCAACATAAAATAAGGTATGCTGACAATACCTTGGTGGCTATAACAAATCCCTTTGGTTTACTAACTCTCAAACATGTTTTTAAGTTAATGTGTGTCTTACAGACACACATCATGTTTGGATACCTCAAAATGTATCAACCTATCAATTTCATAGACATGGTGCTCATTTAAAAGATTCATCTGTTGTAAAATTTTATGTCTTCTGTACCTGTCAACTAATGAAATACTTTGAATACATTGGCCGCAAACCTAAAACTTTAAAAAACTTGGACACAGTTCTTCTACAAGAGTCTATTCTGCTCTACTCAAAAGCAATTGATGAACATTGTATTAGGAAAACTTTAAGAGTCATTTGAACAAAATAACAATAAGAGTCAGAACTATAATTTAAAGAGTCATACCCAATATAAATGCTTTCATGCAAATTCTTGACACATTACATCCTTATTATTTGTATGTATATAAAACAGATGTTTTTAAGTCAATAGCAGGCCACTTGTTCACCAGCAATTGGCCCATACTGTCACTGGGGTAAGAAACATGTCCTTTACTGATCAGTTTCTTGCAGAAAATCTAAATCATATTCATGTGTATACCTGACCATAATTGGTCTAATTCTAATTATTTCTACATAAAGTAAGTATTTGTGATTCATAAAAATCAACAAAGTTCAGCCTCAATAATCTATGTAAAATCATAAATGATGCAGTAATGTGTGTGAAGTAGTAACTGCTAAATTATTGTGGTTGTCCCATCTGCAATACCCCACTTTTCGATGAATTCTTAGACAATTGTGTGTAAAAACATATATATTTAGTACAAAGACAACCACTTGTAAGTTTTAATGTGCAATATAGTGAGACCTATAAATAATTTGACTGATCTACCAATCTACATAATCAATGTAATGTGACTTATCTATGATAGTGTCTGATGATTGATAGTTAATTTCCTATTTTATTGAAGCACCTTTGCAAATAATGCTTGTCATACTGACATTTATATGCAGTGAGTTTTGTTGATGGTAGCAAGAAGGGGGTGGTCAAGGAGCATCAAGTTTTCACAAGAAGCAGATCTACTTAGTCTTAGAACCATAAAGGATGTTACAGGATATTAGAGACATAATGTAAGAATATGCATAAACTGTTGTCATGAGGGTCAGAATATATCTGGAACTGCTTTAAGATGGTTTGCCTTAGAGACTGATAATGTATGTTTCATCAACATGGCAATCTAAAGGTTCAACAAGACATTATTTGTTGGCCATTTTGGGTTTTTGGTTAAGTATTGATCTGTATTGATTTATTTGGTATAACTGAAATTGTTTAAAAAACATCCGCATACACACACACACACACACAAAACATGTAGGTCTGTTGATAGAGTAAGATTAATACTCATGATAATATGTCTTCTTTTTCATTTATTAGTGGCTGATTCCAGGGGATGGCCTCATAAATTAAGGCAGGATGTTGTAATTTTGAAGGTAGAGTGTGGCATCTTAGTGAAATGGCACAGTTTGAGTGCAGCTCATATTTTGATTTTTTTTTTTCAAACTTTCTAAGTTTGCTACCTTTCAACAGTATATGGCAACAGTATTGTCTTATACGCTTGACACCATGGCAGACAATCAGTTTAGAACTACCAGGTTACATTTAAATTTTGATTTTTAGGCAGGTATAAGTATATCAAAGTCATACCTCAGTGTCTCAAATTATAAATATTGTATTCCAAAATTTTAGAAATTGTTGATAAGTTATCCATCATTACATGGACAGATTTTTCATAATTTTATATGTATTCAAATTGACTTTTAATTACCTCATGTAAAGTGATTCCTACAAAGTCCAAATCTGGTCATATTGTAAATCTACAAAGAAAAAAAAATAAACTCTAAGTTTTGTGTAGTTAATAACAAATAACATAAAAACCAAGTTGTTGCAGGTAGAGAAAAATTCTATTTCTTTGTAAGTGTATATTTTTAACCCTTTATCCCTTATTCAGGAGTTTTAATAACCCTGAAGAAAAAGACGTTTGAAAACATTGAGGGAAAAGGAGAAAATGCTGATAACCAGCATTTTCTCTTTACCCACGTTTTCTACCCCTTCAAAAACAAATTACATCATTTGAGTCACATTAAATTTTTTGTCTTGAAAGGCTTGCAATCTGGACTGCTAAGTAATTTTGTCTTCTGGTAAAGAGTAATAAATACACCAGTACTAATTATGTTATCCTTTTACCACACAATCGCGAGTTTTAATGACCCAGAGGAAGAAGTATTTGAAAACATTATGAGAGGAAGAGAAAATGCTGGTTACCAGCATTTTCTCCTTTTCCCACAATGTTTTCTACCCTGTCAAAGTCAGCAGTTATCTTTTGAGCTAAACTTTTTTTTGTTGTTGTTGTTGTCTGCAAATGATTTCAATTTGGTCAAGACCAAAATTTTGTCGTTTGGTAAGGGTTTATCATTTTAAGGATACTCTTTGACTTGCCTCAGTATACTGTAATTGAAATTTTTCTACCCTAAGATTTTTAATTCTCTATTGAAAATAGGCTTGAGAAAATTCCTCCAAACATTCCCGTACTTGAATGAATGACCAAGACGGCTTTCCAAAACATTTTGAATAGAATAAAACAAAAGAACGCTGCAACTAGCATTTGCTGCTTTTTCCACTAAATTTTCTACCGTAGATCAGCACAACTTAAGACGCCGGCGATAATTTGCGAGAAAATAAAACAATGACAAGTTGCAACCACGTGTAAATCTACCATGCTACATCAAGATTTACACGTACTTTGATTATTCATGAAAAATATCTACAGATTACGAATAAATAAGACACTTACCTCATTTTTTCCGGGTCAAATTGTTTGGGTCTTTCCGCGAAACGCCACACTGTCCGCTCTAACATTGACTACTCACTGAGTAATCTCGTGCACGGTTGAGTAATCACGTGATCGGGCTCAGCCTAAAAACCAACCAGAACAGACGGGAACAGAAGCCTTTATTGACCCTCAATCGCCTTCACAACTAAAGCCGCCTATGCGACCACTAAAGATTGATATCGGACTGAAAAAAAAGCATTCTGATCTTTGATCTACACTGTCCGTTTTGTTGAAATAATCAGGCCAAGAGCAACCTTACACTTGTAATGATTTAGGTCTTATTGGAAGCCGCTCGAAAGCGGCTTCCAGTAGGAATGTACCTAAACTATTTACCATGTAGATGATCAGTAATTATTCGACTGGTTATTATTTTTGGAAATTTTCTAATAATGTGTTAGTGTTACAAAATTACTCCACATGACTCTTTCTCAAATATTCAATCAGACCTACATGAACATCAAGTCTGGTTTTCTTGCAATACATGTTCAGTCTCAAACAACAATGAAAATACAGAGAAATAAACTTCCTTTTATTGGCTAGTCCCTCGAACTTTTCCAACTTAAAGGATTCCTTCTTTGTTCCCAAACGAAATTATAATGCTTTCCGTTTATCATAGGCTCTCCCACCTCTAAACCGTTTTTGCATTTGTCTACTTTTTTGCAAAACAAACTAACAACAATTATGAGATGGAGAGCATCTTAGAATATGATAATCAGAAGCAGTTTTATGTATAAGTGTTTCGTCCATTTTTAATCTGTAACGATAATAGGGCGGTTAACCTTTTATCAAGGTATAGATTGGTTACCTCCCTACACAGTAAGAGCTGACATCAGCTATTTATAGAATAGGCCTACTTGTGAAGAGATAACACTTTTTCTTCCCTTCGTCGACACTTTAGCCTCATCGAATTTTGTAACATGGACGATCTACCTTATGAGCCCTGTAAAATTTAGCATTTAGTGTATTGTGTGTGTCGAAGCTGTTATGATCAGACTGTAAGTTCTGTACAGTAAGGTTCTGATCTACAATACCCGTGAAAAATGTATGGATCGTGATGTACGTTGTCCACAAGAAATACCAAAGTGGTGCATAGTGCTCTACGGGTTGAAACTGTTCGAAAACGACAGAAATAGATCAAGATCAGACAGTACATAAGCCTGTGTAATATTTTTTAAATATTTTATAAGATATTGTAAACGTAAAAAAATTTTGTTTCATTTTTCTTACTCAGTATATTAATTTCATTCGGTGTAGTTGAAAGGATAAAGTTATTACCAAACCTATCACTGTGCATATACAACTTTTTACGTCGCTGCTGGCCAAGGCTTTGGAATGGCTCTTGAAGTTTACATTAGAAGTTTTATAGGTTTGTACAATGCATTTGCAGAAATTAGTTCAAACTAATTTTTATTAAACGATATACATACAGAGTAATAGTTACTATGTTGTAGTTGAATATATCCAGATCCTTAAAGGCTTAAAAAATAATTTTGTTTTTTTTAGTGGTTTGCGCCAACTGTGAAGGCTATGATCAGAAGAATTTTGGAAATACTATGCAAAAGTCTCTAATTCTGGAGTAGAAATGTAAAGATTCACTTTGTTACAAGCAGGCTAAGACTTTTTTTGACAAGCAAAATGATAATAAAAACGATAATGTTTTAGAAGAAAGTCGTTGAATATTTTTTTCTTTTTTCTATTTGTAAAAAAAATGAAAATGAAAAAAAAGAAAATATTACTAAAAAATTGTAAATGCATGTAGATCTACGTGAATAACGATCTAAATATCACTTTCAATAATTACTAACTTACATAATTCTGCAGTGTCGCCTTAATGCCCCTACAGAAGTTTGCTTTTTAAAATCATTTAATAATGAAAAATTCTGTACTTGAATTCATGCGCAATTTCTCCATTTTCAAACTTTGAGTAGAATTTTGAAAATTCCAATGCTTTTACATGTTTTCTCACATACGCATCATCACTTTAAATGATAATGATGATTATGATGATAATAATGGTACAAGATAATTTAAGATTCCTCTTTTAACATCTACCTTTTGTTTATCCTGCATTTTAGTATCATTTGTCATGATCTTCCGTTTGTGTGTGTGTGTGGGGGGGGGGTAAGAAATACAAAAATGTCATCACATTTTTTCTAGAAAGTCAATATTTCTGAAATTGTCCACCAAAAGATTGCGGCTTCTATGATGCCATGCATCATAAATTTGTCTTGTTTCTAGACTGGCATTGTCTCTTTTAAAAGTTTATTCGGCGTTCTCGGCGTTATCTGCGCATGTCATATTCTTCGAAGATTCGACCTGTCTGCTATGACGCATCACCCATTCCCGTATACCTGGGAAAAGTAGGGCTTATACCGAAGCTATTAGCATATAACCCAAGCATGTAGGGGCTGTTTTAATAAAAGGCTGGTGCATAGGTTACATGCTAGCCGATCATAGCTGGATGAATCCCACCAGATAGCGTTTTATTGAGTAAACGTTTATTTCATTTTGAAATTCGTTTATTTCATTTTGAAATTCAAAGTAACGGTTGTTGTTTTGAAAAGTAGTCCGGTTCTGTACCCAGAATGCCCAAATTAGATAGATGTGTATTTGTAGAATGCAATCTAGCGGGAGATAATGACGGTCTTGGGTAACCAACACATCACTTATTTATAGATGAACTTGGAATTGTACCGATAACATGTCTTTGGATTTCTAAATTCATTTTTTACTTTTGTTTGTACATAAATGGCTTGCATCACGCGAAAAGGGGCACTCGGACATTTGCGTAAAGTGTCGCGTCGGATCTGCCTGCTCATATTCAGAGCCGGTCCACCTAATCGGAGCCCTTCTTTATTTTTATCATTTTTTTGTGCTATTTTTTTTTTTTCAATTCTTTACCAGCAGTGAATATAACATTTCAAGACATTAATTCACGCTTTTGGGACAACAAAACTCTCTCTTATTTGCCAATTAAATGGCAATAATAGACTGAAGTTAGGTCCGTGACGCATTATTTCGGCTACGGTCAACCCACGCCACAAATGATTCGGGCAACACCGTACACTTGTTACAACTTTCCATAGTGCAGAAAACATGTTGAAAGACCAGAGCATTGCATGGCATTCTCCTTTTTTTTGGAATTTCAAAGACATAAGAACACATGATTATAAATAATGACAAGCTTACAGGTCTGTTTTTTGGTTGTTTTTCAGCCGACATTTTCAGAATCGGAAGACCAACACAACATTTTCTCGTCAGAGCCATTGGCTCCGAATATGAATTTTCCTACCCGTGTTGAAGTTAAACGTGTTATTGCTGTATTCCTCTTGTATAAATTTTTGACGCAGTGCATTGAAATATGGACAAGAGAACAGACAGTACATTTCATTGGATGCCGCTCGAAAGCGGCTTCCAATAGGAATGTACCTAAACTATTTACCATGTAGATGATCAGTAATTATTCGATAGGTCATAATTTTTGTAAAATTTCTAATAATGTTGTTGTTGTGACAGAATTACTCCACGTGACTCTTTCTTAAGTATTCCAACAGACCTACATGAAATTCAAACCTGGTTTTCTTGCAGTATATAGTTCATTCCCAAATAACAATAAAAAAATACAGAAAGATAAACATCCTTTAATTGGCTAGTCCCCCGAAGTTTTCAAACATATAGGATTCCTTCTATTTTCACAAACGAAGTTGTTATGCTTTCCGTTTATCACAAGCTTTCCCACCTCTCAATGGTTTCGCATTTGTCTACTTTTTTACAAAACAAAATAATGATGATTATGATATAGAGAACATCTTAGAATATGATAATCAGAAGCAATTTTATGTACAAGTTTTTCGTCCAATGTTAATTTGTAAAGGATAAAACGGCGGTTAACCTTTGATCAAGGTATAGACTGGTTACCTCCCTACACAAGAGGCGTCTACATCAGCTATTTATAGAATACTTGCGAAAAGATAACCCTTTTTCTTCCCTTCGTCGACACTTTAGCCGAATGTTTTTTTGTTACACGAAACATCTACCTTCTGAGACCTGCAAAATGTAGCATTTACTGTATTATGTGTCGAAGCTGTTATGATCAGACTGTACGTGCTGTACGGTATGGTCCTGATCTACAGAAGCCTTGAAACCAGGCCTGCTTGAAACATGACGTATGGATCGTGATGTACATTGACTATAGTAATTATCATGATGGTGCCTGGTGCTCTAAGGGTTGAAGCTGCTCGAAAATGACGGAAATAGATGAAGATCAGACAGCACATAGCCCGTGTAATATTTTTTTAATATTTTGTAAGATATTTCGTAAACATAAAAAGAAAATCTTGTTTGTTTTCCTTACTCAGTGTATTTATTTCGTTGTGTAGTTGAAGGGTTAAATTTATTACAGAACCTATTACTGTGAATATACAACTTCTTACGTCGCTGCTGGTCAAAGGGTTAGAATAGCTCTTGAAATTTACATTAGAAGTTTTACACTAGGTATGTACAAGGCCTATGCAGAAAATGGTTCAAACTACTGTTTATTAAACGAAATATGTATAGTAATAGTTATCATGTTGTGGTTGAATAGATCCAGATCTTTAAAGATTTAAAAAATGTTTGTGTGTGTGTGGCTGCCATTTCAGGAATAAAAGAAACGTGGTTTGTACCAACTGTGCAGGCTATGATCAGAATAATTTTGGAGATGCCATGCAAAAGTTTTTGTTTCTAGAGTAGAAATGTAAAGATTCACTGTGTTACAAGCATGCTAAGATACTTTTTGACAAGCAATAAGATCATCTTTTAAATAAAAGTTGTTGAACATTTTTTTTTTTTTTTTTTTCTTTTTCTTTTTTGTTGTAAAAAAAAAAAAAAGAAACACAAAGAAGAGATCACTGATAAAAATTGTTAATACATGTAAACATCACATGTGAATAACGATCTTAATATCACTTTGAATAATTGGTAACTTAAATAATTCTGTAGTATTGCCTTTAATGCCGCTATAGAAGTTTCCTTTCTTAAATTATTAAATAAATGGAAAATGCTGTATATGAATGCGCAATTTCTCCATTTTCAAATTTCGAGTAGAAATTTAAAAATTCCGATGCTTTTACGTGTTTTTTTTTTCCCCCCAAATAAACATCACTTTATAATATTAATATAATAACAAGATTATTTAAGATTCCTCTCTAAACTTCTTTTTTTTTTTTTAAGAATTAGAATACATGCACATATTATTTTCTGTTTCTCTTTTCCTTGCATTTTAGTACCATTTGTCATGATTTTCCGCTGGTGGGGGTTGGGGGTAAAAACAGATACAAAAAATGTAATTACAATTTCTCAAGAGAGTCAATATTTCTGAAGTTGTCCACCAAAAGATTGCGGCTTCTATGATGCTATGCATCATAAATTTGTCTTGTCACATATTGCATTTGACAAACATTTAGCCTCGTACATCTCCTGTCAGTGTATGGGGTGCCATTCCATCTGCCGAATTCTACTGGTAATTTATGATTGGCTGTCCTAAAAAGAAACAAACTGATGGCTAGAGAGGAGGGAAGGGTTGACAGGTAAGGTTCAAATCTTAGGTCGAGCTTAAATATACTATAATTTCTTACTTTATGAGATTGTGTCAGCTGTTGCGACCATTCTTTTATCACATAACCTCCCTTGTTTTCAGTGTAATATACCCATTACGAATTTTCTTATCTTATACACGTTCGATATCACAATTGTGTGACGTCATTTTTGACGTCATTTTGTATGTATTTCATACAAGTGAATGGGTATATGGATGTTACCCGCGGGTGCATCTATTGATGGTTTTGCATCTTCTGATCTATAATTTGTGAATATCATTATGTGATAAAAAGAATCTGACATTCGTTGGCGTTTGAGATAAAATTTTATTAAACTCGTCCAGAAAATATGTTATTACGCTCGCCAGAGGCTCGCTTAATAACATTTTCCCTTGACTCGTTTAATAAAACTTTATCTCAAACACCAACTCATGTCATATCCTATATATCTGAACTGATCAATTAGATTGTGTCTGATCAGAGTATGGATATTTTTAACATGGTTGTGATTATGAGTAAACCAGATTATGCCATTGCCTGTGTTAAAAAGAATATTTTCTATGTATGTTAGCCATTTGTACTCATTACTAGTGTCATTTAAAACATAATCATATACTTGTTTTGAAATTTTATTTCCACAACTACAAATAATTTTGTTCCAAAAGTTAATCATTTTTGTTTTTACATTTATTGTAAGTGGGTAACGGCCCAGTTCTCCATATAACATGTACCTTGGGGTTGATTTTTTGGCATTTGTGATTTTTCTCAAAAATTCTACATGCACTTTTTCTTGAACTTCATGAGATTCATGGCCCCATATCTCCGCCCCATACAGTAAAATTGGTACAATTGTGTGATCAAACAGTTTTAGCTGTAGATCAAGTGGCAAATTAAGTGCACGTGACTGGGCCAATACAGAATGCATTGCTCTTTTAGCTTATTCTGCAAGTTGCTTGCGTGCACTGAAAAAAGACCCATTGCCTGTGAATAAGAGACCTAGATATTTGTAATTGTTTGTAATCTCTATCACTTTGTTATCAAATCTAAAAATGTGATTAGAATAATTTGGTGCACTGAAAACAATAACTTTGGTTTTTTCTAGATTTACGGTTAGTTTCCACTGTTTACAATACTCATTGAAATGGTTTAAAATATTTTGCAGCTCATGGGGTGTCTCTGCAAGAAGAATGGTATCGTCAGCATACAAAAGGACTAGCAGTCTTAACCAAAATTGTTCATCAAGATCCAAAGACAAGGTAACACCCTCACCACCTTTAATTATAAGATGTGATTCTAGATCATTAAGGAATATTGAAAATAGGATTGGAGATAATTTTCACCTTGGCGGACTCCGCTCTCACACGAGAAAAAGGGGGACTGTTGACCATTTAGCGTAACACATGATTTAATGTTTTGATACATTTGATAAATTACTGTGAATATTTTACCATTAACACCTGAGGCAAGTAATTTTGACCACAAGCCTACTCTCCATACTTTGTCAAAAGCTTGTGAAAAATCCACGAAGCAACAAAAAAGTTTACGTTTTTTCTTTTTCAAAAAATTGATAATGTTGTCTAAAGTAAACATGTGATCTGCACAGGAGTAATCTTTCCTAAATCCTGCTTGATTTTCTCTCAGAAGCTCGTTATCCTCTATAAATTTAGTAATTCTTAAGTTTAAAATAGCAGTAAGGAGTTTGCCAAGGCAAGATAAAATTGTAATGGGTCTATAAATATTTATAGATAGGGTAAACGGTACCCTTTAACCATGACTCTGGCATATAACCCGTGTCTAAAATGGGATTGAAGAGAAAAACATGTGCAGGTAACAGTTTCTCTTTAGTGCTTTTGATATATTTATTCAAGATGTTATCCATCAAACTTGATGCCTTTGAATTTTTTAAATTGGAAATACACTTTAATATTTCATCAGCAGCACTAATGGACTCATTTAAACTGGTAACATGTAGATCTCTTTGGCTGAAGTCCAAGTTTTGGATGCTTTCATCAGCTCCATCACTGTCTGAGTTTACAGTTTGGAAATGCTTATAAAAGTCTTCAATGCTTCGTGTTACAGATATACTTTCTTTAGATTTTTTATTTTTTCTCAATAGTCTCCAATATTTTTTGGGGTTATTACCTTGCATTTTCCTTAATTTATTTGCTGTGATATACTTATGCTTGTTTATGTAGTAGTTCATTGTTTTTAGCTCCACTGGCTGAAGGCCAGCGGGCTTATGTCATGGCCCGGTGTCCGTCGTGCGTGCGTCCGTCCGTATGTTAACTTTTATTTTAAACATCTTCTTCTCTGAAACTACACATCCAATTTTGATAAAACTTCACAGAAATGATCTTGCCATGGTCCTCTTCAGAATTTCTTGAAAGAATTTGATTCCTTCAAAAACTCTGGTTGCCATGGCAACAAAACTTAAAAATATTGGAAATCTTTGAAAATCTTCTTGTCTAAAACCATAAGGCCTAGGGCTACCAAATTTGGCATGCAGCATTATCTAGTAGGCCTCTATCAAGTGTCTTCAAATTATAGCCCTGGGATCAAATTTGACCCCACACTGGGGGTCACAAGTTTTACATGGACTTATATGAAGAGAAAACTTTAGAAATCTTCCTGTACCTATCCATGAGGCCTAGGGTTACCAAATTTTGCATGTGGCTTTATCTAGTGGGCCTCTACCAAGAGTGCCTAAATTATAGCCCTTGGGTCAAATTTGACCCCACCCCCAGGGGTCACAAGTTTTACATGGCCTCATATAGGGAAAACTTTAGAAATCTCCCTGTACCTAGCCATGATGCCTAGGGCTTCCAACTTTTGCATGTGGCTTTATCTAGTGGGCCTCTACCAAGAGTGCCCAAATTATAGCCCTGGGGTCAAAATTGGCCCTGCCCCGGGGGTCACAAGTTTTACATGGGCTTATATAGAGAAAACTTAAGAAATCTCCCTGTACTTAGTCATAAAGCCTAGGGCTACCAAATTTCACATGTAGCTTTGTCTAGTGAGCCTTCACCAAGAGTGCATAAATTATAGCGCTAGGGTAGAATTTGATTCATCCCCAGGGGTCAGAAGTTTTACATGGGCTTCTATAGTGAATCTTTAGAAATCTTCTTGTTACCAACCATAAGAACTAGAGCTACCAATTTTAGTTCTGTCTCAGGGGTTTTATGTTCAAAACCAATTGGCCAAGTATTGTTATGTTTGGCATGTAGAGATTTTATGTATTAGCCAGTGGAGCGATACAGGGCCATCATGGCCCTCTTGTTTTATAATCTTTGCTGGCAATGCCAAGTTTATCTTTATAGCCTTTAGTTTTAAATTTCCTGTAGTTTGCTTTAGCAACATGGTAAGGCTTTCGTGAAATTTGACATTGACGTCCAAACCAAGGTTGGCTACTTTTGACCATTTCATATTGCTTTTTGCAAAAAGTAATTATGGCAGAATCATTGAGCAGATTTGTTATTTTTTGTGTGATATTATCAATATTGTCAGGTGTAGGGCTGAGGGATTGAATTTGGTCAGTTATTTCATGTAACTTTCTATCAGAGATATTCTCTACAAATTTTTCTGAGAGAGTCTCATCCCATCTTATTTTAGGTTTATTTTTATCTTTTTCAGGATAAGGTGCCTTGCCATGAAAAATGGGTGACCTTAGACTCCATTTCAGTAGAGCATGGCCGTCAGAGAACAGGTTGTCTGTATCCGTAATAGAAAAATTATGTAGCAGGTGGAAGCATTGAGCAGTTACCATTACATAATCAATTACACAGTTATTTCTAAAGGTAAATTGACCCACATTTTTATCTTCTCCATACCTACCATTTAAAATGAAGATATCAATGCTTCTGCAAATGTCTGTAAGAGTATAACCACTGGCATTTGTTTTCTTGTCTTTTGATTCTCTGTATAGCTGAATACTGAGATTTTCTATACTCTTAAATTTCTCAATAATTGAAGTTTGGCTATCAGACATGTGTAGTTCTGAAAACATGAAATTGTCAGTGCAACTATATTCACGAATTTTCGCGATTCGCGCATTATAATCGCCCGCCAAAAATACATTTTCATGATTTGAGCAAAACTTTGCGATTTCGTTTTCAAGGGTACAAAGACGACTTTCATCATAAAACTTTGATCTATTGGGGGGTATGTAGACTATACCGATGACGACATCTTCTTCAATTGAAAACATTGACTTTGATACTGCGACCCATTGTACATATTCCGCATTACTTTTAATATTTCTCATGTGCTTAGCTATTGTTTTTCTAACAAATATATCAATCCCTCCGGATTTTCGGTCGGAGTTATTTTCTCTATGTTTTGAAATGAACGTAAAATCAGGTATTTCAATTCGGTCAAAACTGTCTAAATTCGTTTCTGAAACGCCTAAGATATCAAACTGTGATACTTGTTCCAAGAATTCTGCATATTCCAGTCTACGTTCCAAACCACAAACGTTTAAGACGCCACATTTCAGTTCCGTTAAATTTACATTTTTCTTTGTTTCAGAGGTTTTCCCAGGCCTGGCGTATCCGTTGTTGTCCGCACTGTTCTTTCCTCCAGGATGATCGGCGATGGTGTCTGGAGCCCATGGGCGAAAATTGGCTTGACTGCTGACAGGTAGAGTGTGGTCTGCGTGTGACTGAGAGGTCGTAGTTTGTTTACTTCAGCTGCGCTCACTATGTTCACGAGATTGTGTAACTGTATTGATAGTAGCACTACATGTAGGTGATGTGTTAACATGAGGAGTGTTTATAATTTGTCTCCATTCAGGGAACATTTCACAAACAACTTTCCCATTCATTACTAGTTTTGCTGGAAATTGGATTCTGACTTTTGCGGAAGGATTTTTAGACTTCAACTGTTTATACTGGGGCCAAAGTTCTTTGTGGGCAGTGGTGATTTCAGGTGGAAAGTCTCGATTTACGCTGAAAGATATGCCAGCAAGCTTATGTGTAGCACTCATAATGACCTCGGTGGATGCATAATCACGGAAAGCTACAATGATGGAGCGGTTCGCACCTGAGCGGAATCTACCAAGCCTATGTGCTCGATCTATAACAGTGCCTTCAAAGATGTCCATTGTATTTCTCAGAAATTCTCGGACAATATCTGGACAAGACTCATAACGACTCTGTGAAACCTCGAAATATTAGGTTCTGTCTTCTCGAACGAGCCTCTAAATCAATAGTTTTATATTCAAGAACCTTTATACGATTGTTATGGGACTCAACAGAGCAATGGCAATGGCAATAGATAATTGAGTCTTGTCCATGACCATTCAACTTTCCGATGATTTTTTGGGTCGATCTTTTAATTGCCAAACAACGTGGCTCGAAAATCAAATCTCTTTACCATTACAAGATTATCTCAAGTACATAGTACATGTTCTGTACTAACAGAGAACACATTTGAAAAAAGAGAAATTTCTGGGGATTAAAAGGAAAGCTCTCCAGATCAGCCTAGTGATCAGACTAATTTTACAACCATGAGAAAGAGCATTTCCTTCTACTCCCAAACAGTTTTCCACCTTTTCAAAGACAAAATAGATTGTTCAAACCCTGTTTTTCTTGTCATCTGTAAATGCATGGAAAAGTTTTATTTACAGAACAGAATAGAACATAATTTCATTTAGACTTGTACATTACATACATTGTCTTGGCCCAACACAATGCAAAATGATTAACATCATAGTCCATACATACAAATAATTCAAATTCAATTCTAATTGCTAATCAAAATGGAATTAGAATTGATTTTACAAACGTTTAGGAATATGGGCCCAGGATTGTTGCCATTATTACTATTATGAATATTTAGCTTATGCATATCATGTGGATTATTTTGATAGTTTAAATAAAAGATAAAGACTTAGTAAGAAGTTATTAAACTTCTTTAATCCATTGCGCCAATATAAATGCATGTAATGTCATAGCTAGAAATTTCTAATGTGAATGTAGACTTGTCCATTAAAGACATTATGTTTCCATGTAAACAAATGTAAACTAACAGTTTTTAAATGTTTTTTACTTGCGTATGAAAATTTATCCTGATTCTATTGGAATCAAACTTTGTCAGGCTGGAATCCAACTTTTCAGTTTGGAATCTAATTTTTTCCTGTGTTGGATTCCTGGAATCCAACTTTCAAAATCCTAGTTAGAACACTGTAAATAAGCACATTATTAAATAATGTTTGTTTGTGATATTTCAGTGTTTCATACCCTTTTCAACATTATTTTACAGTTATATTACAGTCAATGCACCAACCCATGCTTTCCTCCAGTTCCCATTATCATTGCTACCACATCATGGAAAAAATGCTCAGAAAAGAGAGAGAATTATGAAGTGCAATTTCCTAAAAATAATTGTTTGGAATCCAGCTAAAGTTGATGGGGTTTCAGTATGCCTTGTATTAAACAATCCTTGCATATTTCCAAGAAATGTGACCAATAATATGGACTTCGTTGAGTAAACAGTACTAAATCATCAAATGGCCGCTTTTCCTGAACAGAAAACAAGATTTTCTTCACTTTTAATAGAGTTCAATCCCTTGATGAACCAAATGATCTTTGCAAGTTTCAAAAGAAGTGGATCAAAACTGTGGACTTCATTGCCTGAACAAGAAATGGAAATTTTCAACTTTAAATGGCTACTTTTCTCATGCTGATTATCAGATTTTTTTTCAAAATCAATAGGGTTCAAGCTGTTGATGATACAAAGCAACTGTACAAATTTCATGAAAATCTGACCACAAATGCAGACTTTATCGCGTAAACAAGAAATGGAAATTTTCAGCTTGATATGGCTACTTTTCCTATACTGTTTGTTGGATTTTTTCTTAAAATCAATAGGGTTCAAGCTATTGATGAGATAAACAAACTGTGCAAGTTTCACAAAAATCTGATGACAAATGCAGACTTTATTATGTAAACAAGAAATGGAAATTTTCAACTTGAAATTGCTACTTTCCCCATACTGTTTGTTGGATTTTTTTTTAAAATCAATAGGGTTCAAGCTGTTGATAAGATAAACAAACTGTTTAAGTTTCATGAAAATCTGACCTCAAATGCAGACTTTATGGCCTAAACAAGAAATAGAAATTTTCAACTTGAAATGGCTACTTTTCCCATACTGTTTGTTGGATTTTTTTTCAAGCTATTGATAAGATAAACAAACTGTGCAAGTTTCATGAAAATTTGACCACAATTGCAGACTTTATTGCGTAAACAAGAAAAAGACTAATGGATGGACAGACGGACGGACGACGGAAACCATACCATGACATAAGCTCTGCTGGTTTTCAGCCACTTTTAGCCAGTAGAGCTAAAAACTGTCATTGCTAACAAAAATTGAAAATACTTGTCAAAACTGTCAGATTTATTCCTCTGAAATCGAGCAAAGACTTATGCATAATTACCAGTAAAGTTTGACCAGTGAAAATTGCATGGCTGCTATAGGCTTGGATAACAATTTGGAAAGAAGCCCAGTTAGGGTTGAAGGGAAATAAACTAATTATTTTTCATGACAGCCATTTACCTCCCTCGATTATCATTACACTTTACTATCTGATCATTAGTAAAAACTTTAATAATGTGGTCAAGGTTATACTTATAGAAAAGTTTAAAGGATAGATGGTTTAGCATATTCACTTGGTTTACCTCTTGCAACTGAATTGTCATTATTACAGTAATGAAACAGTGATTTGCTTATTTATTCTTAATTTAAAGTACCATGGTCCATCATTGCCAGCCAATCACAGATCATAATCAGTGTTATTATAGATATATATGCACTTCTAACCCTATTATATGGTTATTCTAAGGACATGTCTTTCTGGATAAAACTTTATTCATCATCTGCAAATGCTTTGGGTGTGGACAAGTCTAGAATTTTGTTGTCTGTTAAAGACATAAATTTTAGGCTTCTTCAATAGAGACAGGCAAATCTCACATAGACTGGATACTTAGAGTAATCACAACATAGGGTTTGAAATTAGGATTGGACATTCTGCGACACAATCAAAATAAATCTAAGCCTATGACCACATTGACCAAGGCGGAAAAAAAAAAATGCCTGATTTTTTAAGAAAAATTCCTAAAATCTGAACATGGAATTACAAAAATTCCTGAAATGGGCCCTTATTGAGAGCACTGCTATCACAAGCTAACATACATTTGTATGCTTTCAGTTATTTCCTTAGTAGAACAAATGGAATATGTTCTTTTTGCTTTCATAGTGCTTCAGTTTGATGTTGAAGACATTTATAGAGTTTTAATTTGACATGAAACATGACTTTTGCAACGCTTTTTTGCTCCACTGGCTAAAGGCTAGTGAGCTTATATCATGGCCGTGTGTCCTTCATGCGTAATTTTTATGTCAAACATCTTTTTTTATCACATGACTCCCCTTGTTTTCAATGTAAGACAGCCATTACGAATTTGGATGTCTTACTGAAGTATGAGATACGAAACTAATGCCGTATAAATTTGGTCAACATGCTGTAATTATATGCCTCATTTCTAAAACATGGCTGACCAAGATTCCTGTGTGAAATTGACTGTCAAAACTGATGACTGTGGCAAAGCTGCAAATTTCGGTATCTTAAGATATAAAACAAAACGTTACATGTACGAGGGTTGTTCGATATGTAATGTGTATTGTACAATATCTCAAAAGCATTCGACTCAAATATTGAAATGAACATTACATCCCTTCAAAGTATTCTCCGTGGTTTGAAATACATAATTTCAATCTCTGAATCCATCTCTGAAATGCGTCACGGTACGCTGATTTAGGTAGACCTCTGAGGCACTGACTGATGGCTGAGCCAAGGGCTTGTCGGGACTTGTAACGACGACCAGATAAGAACTTTTTAAGTTTTGGAAAAAGGAAAAAATCGCATGGGGCTAGATCTGGAGAGTATGGTGGGTGTGGCAAGACGGTAACCTTCTCCGACTTCAAAAATTGCTTTACAAGCTCAGATGTATGTGATGGAGCATTATCATGAAGTAGACGAACATGCCTAAATCCTGACACAGGGCGTCGTTTAAGATAATATTTCTTGACCTTTTTTAGTATAACATCTCGGTAATACCAACGTGTAACACTTTTGCCCTTCGGCACCGGAATTTGTACGGCTATACCATCACGTGAGAAGAATATGCAATAAAGAACCTTCTTTGTGCTTATGCTTCTTTTGGCAACTACAGGCCTTCTACCGTGTTTAATTAGCCATATTTTGTTTCCAATTTTTCTTACTGGTTCGAAATAGTGAACCCATGTTTCGTCACCAGTAACAATGTTTGCAAATTGTCTTCGATTGAATTTGGGAAACATTTTGAGCAATTGCTTAGCGGTTTGTACTCATACCCATTTTTGGTCATCTGTCAATATGCTGTATCCATCTGGCAGAAATCTTTCGTACTTTCAAAATACGCTTCAAAATGAAATGCACCCGTGATGGCGATATGCCAACAGCATTGGCAATATCACCAATCGTGTATCTGCCATCACTTTCAATTACTTCCCTGACTTTTGAGACATTTGCCTTGCCTGTTACAGTCACAGGTCGGCCAGATTTTGCTGCATCTTTGACGGACTCTGTGCCAGTCAGAAATTTCTTTCTCCACCTACGAACCGTCTCATGAGATACCTTATCAGATCCGTAAACTTCCCCCAATTCAGTAAAAATCTGCATATCCGAATGACCGAGTTTTGTGCAAACTTTTATATAAGCTCTAATTTCTTCAATATTCTTAATCCGTTTCCTAACCATTTTTACAACAGTGGTCAACGACTAGCTCTATTGAAATGACTATAAGTTTAAAACTATGTGGAGCTAAAGGCTCATGTTTATACCGTTGGAAAGGTATTGAATAGAGCTATTCAAGCGTATCATCATTCACGAAATCGTTGAAAGCGTTATCGCGCTGTGGTACAATACACATTACATATCGAACAGCCCTCGTATATGCAATTTTCTTTGGAACTATATTTTGTATGTGATGTAGAAACCTGTCAAAGAAACAAACAAGCTTTATGTAAATTTCAATGCACATGTAGGCCTATGTTTAAACATGTCATAAACTGTTACTCTTGAGATGCAGTTATGTGATAAAAAGAATCCAACATTTGTTGGCTTTTGAGGTAAATTTCTATTAAACTGATCCACAAAAAATGCTTAATAACATTTTTTGGTAAACTCGTTTAATAAAATTTTATCTCAAACACCAACTCATGTCAGATCCTATATTTCTGAAACTACCCATTCAATTGTACCTAAACTTCATAGAAATTATGCTGCTATGGCCCTCTTTAGGATTCCTCAAATAATTGATTTCTGTAAAAGCTCTGGTTGCCATGGCAACAAGAATGAAAATCTTGAAATTCTTCTTGTCCAAAACCATATGGGCTACATAATTTGGTAGGTAGCTTCATCTAATGAACCTCTCCCAAGATTGTTGAAAATATGGTCAAAATTGGCTACTCTCCATGGGACATAAGGTTTACAAGGGCTTATATCGTGAAAACTTTAAGTCTTCTCGTTACGAACCATTAGGCTTAGGGCTACCAAATTAAGCATATAGCTTTATCAAATGTATCTCTTCCAAAATTTCTCAAATAATGGCTCTTGGGTCAAATTTGGCCACATCTCTAGGGGTGATAGGTTTTACATGGGCTTTTATAGTGAAAACTTTAAAATTCTCTTGTTCCTAACCATAAGGCCTAGGGCTTTCAAATATTGTGCTCAGCTTTATATAGAGGACCTCTACAAAGATAGCCTCAATTTAAAGCTCTTGAGTGAAATTTGGCCCTGCCCCCGCAGTCATAAGTTTTATATGGGCTTACATAGTGAAAATTTTGAAAACCTTCTTACTCCTAGCAGTAAGACCTAGGGCTATGAAGTTTTGCATGTGGTTTTATCTAGTTGACCTCTCCAAAGGTTGTGTAAAATTTAGCCCATGGGTGAAAACTTGCCAAGCCCCACAAGTCACAAGTTTTATATAGGCTTACACAGTGAATAGTATTTTGTGTGTGTTATCTAATAAGCCTCTTCCAAGATTATTCAAATTACATCCCTGATGTCAAAATTGGCCCCTACCAGGAGGTCCTTAAATTGAACATGAGTTTATATAGAGAAAACTTTAAAGTTCTTCCTCCTAACCATAAAATTTAGGGCTACTTAATTTAATACATAGCTTCATCTAGTGGATAACTCTGTTCAAAATTTAGCCCTGGGATTGAATTTCGCCCTACCTTTGGGGTAATGATTTACAGGATTTTTGTATTTTGGAAACTTTGAAATTCCTCTTGTTTATAACCATTCATCCTAGACCTGTATTATTTCGTATGTGGCTAAATCTTGTGGACCACTACCAACATTCAAGTAGTTACAGCTCTATATTCAAAAATGGCCTAACCCTGGATCACAACTTTCACATGGGCTTTATACAGAATACTTAACAAAATCTTCTCATTCGAAACCATATGCTCTGAACTGTAATATTTTTGTATTAACAAAAGCGGTAATTGTAGCCTTTGTTGACAAGCACTGGGTCAGTTCAAACATTCAAATAGTGAATATTTGGGAAATGGCAGTTACTTCAGAATGTACAATCAGTGCTGTGGCATAGAAGTCAAAGCAGCTCTGCTTACACCAGTGTAGATCAAGTTCAAGTCATACAAAAGACTTTTTTTTTCAAGCAAGTCTTTTCTAAAGTAGTCACTGGCTATATGATTTTCTTGTGATATTATAGTGAATACTTGCAATTAGTTGCCGTATTCATATTAAAAATGACATCACAGAAGATTGCACATTGATTCTTTCGAAAGTTGGGGAAAATGAACGAAGACATTTCTTGACAAGAAATTGATGCTAGAAATTGCACTTTTTTAAATATTATAAAGGTATATTGAGACTTATTGTTTTTGATTCCTAGGATGACTAAAACTTCAACTATTAGGTTACTTTTCTTACTATGAAACATGTTTTTACCCCCTGTTACAGGACTTTGATGGAAGGGACTTTTCCCTAGAATTAGGAGCTTAATCATCTTGGAAGCTCGGCTGGACCAGAGTTGAATTGGAGCACCAGTGGAACGGAAAGCATTTAGAACTAAACCGATCTGAAGGGAGAGTTGCTGCAGACATGGGGTCGTAGTAGGAGAAAGATTTAAAAAAAAAAAACATTGTAGCTGAAGAAGCCTTTGAGCGGTTAACCCTTTACCAAACAATCCCTTGTTTTAACGACCCTGGGGAAGAAGCTATTTGAAAACATTGTGGGAAAAGGAGAAAATGCTGGTAACCAGCGTTTTCTCCTTTTTCCACAATGTTTTCTACCCTATCAAAAAAAAAGTCCAGACATTTGAGTAAAATTCAATTTGTCGTCTCCAAATGCTTTCAATTTGGTTGAGTCAATAAATTTGTTGTTTGGTAAGGAGTTAACAATTGAGGTCAGCGATGAGGAAGCAACAAATATTGAATGTTAAGAGGATCAGCATACCACTACGGCGCTTGGAAATGGAGAGAGTATGGATACCGCTAGTGTATGGGATAAGAGTTGAGCACTTATCATTGTGTTGATGTATCAATCATATAAAAATGTGTTTTAAAACAAGAAAAAAAAAGAAAGAAAATGAAAGCAAAATACAATTATAATGAAATAATATCAATGAAAAAAAATGAACGTGTAAATAGAGGGGAAAACAAGAACTAGAAAGGAAGAAATACAAATACACACAAATGCAATGAAGGAAAAGGAAAGAAAGGAGAAAACAACAACAACAAAAATTTTTTCTAAGCCCTTGACACAATGCCAACTTTTAACAACTTTGAGAATGAGGCCTTATGAAATCACTGTGGAAAAAGGAGAAAATGCTGGTAACCAGGTATATAGGAAGATGGAATGCTCTGAATTTTTTTAAACAAGGGCCACAGTTATCCTGTTCTGTTAATTAGACAGTGGTGAGATGCATGGCCATCATGGCCCTTTTGTCTTTTTTGTTGAAATGATGTTCTAATACTTTCCCATTTGTGCCAGAGAGCAAAAAAAAAATAACAGATACATGTACACTATACAGAATGCAGTCTTATCTTAGATCTGCACTATCCATTATATTTGACCATACTTTATTTGCAGTGGAAATGTATTCTAGCTCTTGAAAAAAGATAAGTTTATTTATAGAGCAAAGTATTACATCATTAATCCAATGTGCAGCAGACAAGAGAAAAATCTTTGTTAAACAGGGATAGGATAATCAACATTAAAAAGGATCTAATGCATGTAGCATGATTGTATTTATTTGAAATATTTCGGCAAAGGGAGACATTGTTGATTATGAGCAGTTTCTCCTTTTGCCACAATGTCTCTAAAAGATGTCGGCTGCTAAACAAAGAGAAAGTAGCCTGATGAAGATAATGTGTAAACAGTTATGTGTCAATCAGATTTTTGCTGTAAAGATTGGTGCTCTAGAGAAAGACTTTCCTCTTCTGTCAGAACCATCTCATTCTGTTCTGCATTGCCTCTATCTTTCCTAGTTTGTCTGGCCTTTTCCATTTTTTCCTGGATTTGGGCTTCTCGCATGATTTCAGCAATTAGCATTTTCTCCGCGAGTTTTTCCCGTCTTTCTTTGCTCTCAACTTCTTCAATTATTTCTGCCATCAGTTTCTCGTCATCATCATTCATGACACCAACCTGTACAAATTGTACAATTATAAACGAACAGTATACATTGATGTAGGTCAGAAAGGCTAACAATGAAATGGACCTTGTCAATCAGGTCAACTCATTACCTCCAGCTAGTGTAATTTTGTGTTCAATTTCATCTATTGCAGTAAACCACATTAGCAAAACATTGATGCAAAAGGAGAAATGCTTGTTACAAACAATTTTCTGTATGGACACAATATCTGACAAATTACACAAGTTGATGGCTTGTTTATTAACTAAAGTAGTAAACGGCCCTTAAACCTTTTACCACACAGCAAGTTTTAGATTCTTGCAAATTTAAAGTATCTGTAGAAGAAAAAAAAAATATTGAATTTGTACAAATGGGCCGAAGTTCTTTGACAGAGTAAAAAACATTGTGGGAAATGTAAAAAAATGCTGGTTACAAGCATTTTCTCCTTTGCCCACAATGTTTTCGATAGCTGTCTTTCTCAGGGTCAGCCTGCACAGGCTTACCCGAGTCCAAACTTTTGGCTATTGGTCAGTTTTCTGCATATTGACGTATCAGTGTATCTCATGAATCAGCCGAGTGTTATACAAAATGAATTTTATGGATCCATTGTCACGTGATCACTTGCTTGATATAATGTGTCACGGAAATGCATTAAACCCCTTGTATCACAGTTTGGCTCAGATAATAAATAGTGAGGTTCAATACATGTACAAGCAATTTCTCCAATTGCCACAAGCAATGTTTTCTAAAGGGATAATTATGCTCCCAGATCTATATGACAAAAATCATCTGTATTTGGTATGAATGCAGAAAGTGGACGGAAGACCCACTACTACATTCTTAATCGTTTACCAGACGACAAAATTTTAGCCTTTTCCAAATTGAGAGCATTTGCAGACGACAATTTCAGTGTCAATCAAATGACGCAATTTTTCTCTAATAAGGTAGAAAACATTGTGGGAAAAGGAGAAAATGCTGGTTACCAGCATTTTCTCCTTTATCCACAATGTTTTCAAAAGGCTTCTTTTCCGGGGTCGGTAAAGTCGGCATTGTGTGGTAAAGGTTAAACCTTAAAACGTCGTTCACAGCTATTGTCGTCTTTCTTGGCAGTGTAGATCAGAATGAGACTGCACAAAACAAGCGGTCTGATCTTTGATCTACATTGTCCGCTTTGCTGAAACGCTGGAAACAAGAGTAAATCCAAAATTGCTGTTATTTAAGTCTTATTTCGAGACTGAAACTGTCGAGTTTATTCGGTGCTCTAAGTGATGAAGCCTGGGTTTTTACCACAGAGTGAGAGAATATGTCTGTTTTAACAGCACGTGAAGGTTTCTTCTTTATTGTTGGTGTGGAAATCATTCTACCATTCACATCATCAAAGATCACAGTGTAGGCTATACTACCGCTGACATTGTGCGGCTCTGGACCTGAGAAAGAGAAACGTTAATTCATAACCCCCTGCTAATAACATTTTCTTGACTTGTAGCAGATCACTTTCTTCTGCCACAATGTTTTTCAAATGCATTCATTATTAAATCTCAACTCGTATACGAGCCGTGCTCTGTGAAGAGGGCTTAATGCATCTGCGAAAAGTATCGACCCAGGTTAGTCCGCGCAGGCCCACCTGGGCCCAAACTTTTCTCTGTTGGTCAGTTTTTTTGTATGTCAAAGGACCATTCTACCTCCAAATTCAGTTGGTCGTTAATTAAAAAGGGTTTTATGGATCCATATTTATGCGATGACTTGCTTGGTATCATGCATCATGGAGATGTAGTAAACCCCCTTTCGCCAGAGTATAGTTCATAATATGTGCCACGCTCTGGCAAAAGGGGGCTTAATGAATCCCTGTGATGCCTTATACCGAACAAGCAATCACATACTTACAGATCCGTAATAGCCACTCTTTTTGCAGTCGACTAAATCATGAGGTAGACTGGTCCTTGGACATACAGAAAATTAACTAGTAGCGAAAAGTTTCGGCTCAGGTACTTTTCGCAGATGCATTAAGCCCCCTTTTCACAGAGGATGGCTCATATATTTTCACATTCTATTCTATAATCACGTGTGCATACTGTGTTGCACCACACTTCTCCAAAAGTTAATCTAGTCCCGTTTGAAAATTTGATACTGGTCGAGCACCTAGATCTATGGCATTTTTTTTTTATCGGGAGAAAACGAAAGGATAGATCGAAAATGTGTGTTCGGTAATGATTTTAAAAGATGTCATGTAGGCCTACTGTAATAAAAGAACAGTTCTAGTGCTTAGGTCACAATTTTAAATGGGACTTCTTTTGCCAAAACTCAATTTTACAGAGAACAAGTTTGCTTCTTTACAAAAGAAGCCAGGAGAGGTCAGCATCCATGTTTTTAAATAGTTTATTAGCGTTTAATTTCAATATATTTTGGTACATGTAAACAAACAAGTAAAAAAGCCGCCGCGTAGAAACCTCTTATCCTTTACATGACGGTCATTTGACCTTCTTTCCGCGTTTTCAAGACGCATGATCTTGTCCAGCGGTCTTCTTTCTTTTTTAACGAAATTCTTGTTATTTTTTCTTCTGCTTAAATTTATTTGATGACCTCTCCAATAATGATGTGGTAGGCTGTTGGCGACAGTGCGGATAACAATGAGCCATGCTCCGACAAAAGGGGGCTTAATGCATCTCCGTAATGCAAGATAACCAGCAAGTCTTCACATGATTATACTATTTATAGATCCATGATTTCCCGATAAACAACCGACGGAATTCTAGGGTAGCCTGTGCCTTTGACATTCAGAAAGGTTTCGGTCCAGGTCAGCATACGCAGACTGCGCTGGGTGACCTGGGTCGATACTTTTTGCAGATGCATTAAGCTCCCTTTCCACAGACCATGGCTCAAACATAATCGTATCTTAGAGATCTACTGTGGAGAAAACATTGCTGATGCAACTACGACCGTTTTCCTCTCCTGTTTTTAAACAGGTAAAACTAATACACTGTTGTAGGATCTATAGAGCCGAGTCCGACAGTTTAGTCGATAAAGCACATGGCTTGAACCAAGGCGATCGATGATTGTGTGAAAGCAGCCAGTGGCTTGCGGAGAATATTGTTCGAAGGTGTGATAAAAGAAACCCAGGAAAGAAAGGTTTACATGGATTGCCGCCATATAACTGAAATAATGTTGAAAATGGCGTTGAACACCATCAAAACAAAATTGCCTATCAACTAGATCTAGTCCATGTGACTGCAATATTAAAGTGCAAGTGTACCGATCACAAGTTCGTAAGGCCTCGATGAAAACGGCAAGTGAAAGCATAATGGGAACAGGAGAAATTGCTGTGCAGAACAGAGGGAAAACAAGAAATTTCTAGGTCAATATCAAGTTGCAACTTCCAACGTTCTCAAATATTTCGGTTTCTGGATCATAATAGATCTACAGCATCGTGCCAAAAATGAGTGAACTTTTGTAATGGCGGCGAAACGGGTTTAGAATATCAGTAGAAATAAAGCGTCGCTATGCGGGTACGAATGTATTAGGGGACGCGCGCGTGCGATTAGGGGAAGGAACTCCTGTATTCCTTTTTTCGAACCGGAAATGACCTTATTTTGTCGTCTGTTTATATCGGATTGTCAGAATTCCGAAAGATGGGAAAGCACGAAAAACAACTGTCAGAGGACGAAAAAACCCTCATCATATCGATGGTAGAAGAAGGTCATCGGTTGGTGGACGTCTGTAAAGTGTTGGGGAGGAGTAAATCTACCGTTTCAATGGTTTTAAAGCGATTTCGGAGCCGTGGATCGACAGAAAATATGCCTCGAAGCGGTCGGCCGAAAATCGTAGATGACCGGGGACTTAGGAAACTTTCAAGGATTGTAAAATCAGATCAACGACAACCTCTCCGGGAAATTGCGGCATCTTTCAACTCGTCAACCTTTGAAAAGTGTTCTGTTAGAACAGTACAAAGAAATTTACATTCGTTAGGTTATAAAAGACGATCTGTAAGGAAGAGAGTGAATATCACAACTGTCAACAAACGAAGGCGCGTTTTCTGGTGTAGGACCAAATTAACTTGGACTGTGGAATCAAACTGGAAAAATGTGATTTTCAGTGATGAAATGATGATAAACTTAAAGCCTGATGGTCGAGTTACAGGTTGGAGAAAAGCGAGTGAAAAATGGAGACCTGAGTGTTTAGGGTATGTGGCTTGCTTTCATAGATGGAAATATGAACAGTCAAAAGTACATTCAGACCCTTGAACAGTATTTATGGCCATCTATTGCTAAACATTTTGATGACAATTCCTGGGTCTTCCAGGAGGATAATGCACCTGCTCATAAAAGCCGTGAAGCTACAGCTTGGAAAGAAAGAAACAACATCCCTGTGTTTTTCTGGCCAGCACAGTCCCCAGATCTTAGTCCGATTGAAAATATTTGGTTATTATTAAAAAACAAAATAAAATCCAAACTTTATCTGATCCATAACATAAATGACTTGAAAACCCAACTATTGACCTCCTGGAATGAAATACCCGTTACTTATGTTCAAAGACTATATTCCACCCAACCCAGAAGAATTAGAGAAGTTTTAATCCAAAAAGGCAGCATGACAAAGTACTGACTACTGAAACTGAATTTAAATAGGTAAGTTTCATGTTGAAAGTTGTGTTATTTTAGTTTTGCAATATGGCGGCCATTAAAAAAGTTCACTCACTTTTGGCACGATGCTGTATCTGGATATCTATATTATCTAGATCCACCTCCAAAGATAACAAGCAGGTTGATCTAGTGCTTAAATGTTAAATGTATACATATTTGTTAAATGTCACCCATTTTTTTCACTGCATTTTTTCGTGAACACAAAATATTTTGCTACCAGAAAAAGGTTGATCTACTGTAGGTCTGGTCTAGCATTGAAAGTGAGAAAAAAAACCTGCGCGTAATTCGTTTTCATAAAAAAAAAAGAAGCGGACAAATGCAATCTTACTTCTCATATTATCTTTTGGTTGATCCACATTCCCCTCTGTATTGTTGTCTCTTTTCCACATTCCGATTATACGAAGGGCTTCTCTTTTCAATGGAGTATTTCTATTGTAGATCGGGTTTGAGACAAATGACGTAATACGATTACGTCATTTTCCTGTTTCGCTGCACGTTCACAAGTAAGTCACGAATTCGCCAAAACGTTAGTCTTTCTCGAACTTTGGCACTTCAGTCAGATCTAGATCAAGATGAATGTGTACAAACTTAATTTGTATCAGTCGCATTTCCTTTTTTATCTCATGAAGGCAGGGGCTTCCTTTGTAGAGTCTGTTTAAGGGGACAAGGCTTAGATCTAGATAGGTCTGTTTCGTTCAATGTAGATTTACAATCCCTATTGACTTACAGGTGTTTCGAGCATTACTTTCTAATTTATTGTGGAATAAAAATTTAAGCTAGATCTAGAATATAGATCTATATAGATCTAGTTAACCTTAAATGAAAATACAGCAAAATAAATTTTACAGTGAAATATATACTTCTCAAAACAAGTTAAGGATCAAACGACATATTAACGTCATTTCTGAGAGAGGCTGTTAACTTCACCCAAGATAATAAATATCTAGGTAGATTCTAAACAACGTTTAGGAAATATGGCGGAAACACATTTGAAAAACGTGAAAAACTAATGCAAGTTAGCCTGCTTTCGATTGTGTGCACGTGATACTATTGCAAAAAGTGAACTAATGCAAAGAAATCCCACCTTAAAGAATTGTGTTCAACTGTGCACGCTGTATGTGAATTTCATGCAGTGCAACAATTGCACGTGCTGTACGGGTATCTGATGTCGAGCATGCGTAAATTTCACTATAAAACTACCATGGGTAACCATGTTATGGTTACTTGAAATGTGGCTACATGGCACGACGACAATTGAGTACTGCGGATCGAGGACGAGCCGTTGCTTGGCTACAAGATGGTGCAACGCAACGAAATGTTGCACAGAGGCTGAATGTTAGCCAAAGCGTCATTGGCAGGCTCTGGATAAGGTTTCTGGACACGGGAAACGTCACCAATCGACGACGTTCTGGGAGACCCCGATCAACCACCCAGTGAGAAGACCGGTACCTCACCAACGTGACACTTCGTCAACGTAACGTCACTGCCAGACAGCTCTGTGACCACTTACGGACAACCACAGGCACCTTAGTATCCGACCAGACTGTAAGAAACCGACTCCGGGCTACAATCTTCGGCCACGTCGGCCAGTAGTTCGTCCGCCCCTTCTTCAACGTCACCGAGCAACCAGACGAGACTGGTGCACACGTCATGTCCGCTGGCAGCGTGCCCAATGGTCATCAGTTCTCTTCTCTGATGAGTCTAGGTTTGCCTTACAATTTAGCGACGACAGGGAACGGGTGTACACGCGTCCTGGAAAGCGATTTGCTGACGTTAACGTCAATTAGCGTTTGCCGTTTGGTGGTGGCAGCGTCATGGTTTGAGGTGCCTTTTCGTTCAATGATCGGACTCCTCTTTATGTCATTGATGGTAACCTGAACGGAAATCGCTATCTGCAGGAGGTTATCCAGCCGTTTGTCATACCTGCGCTCCAACGTATTGGTGCGGCGGCCATGTTTCAAGATGACAACGCCCGACCTCATCGTGCAAGAGTCGTTACGGACTTTCTTAGGCAACACAATGTTAACAGGATGGATTGGCCACCGTATTCGCCAGATTTGAACCCTATTGAGCATGCATGGGACGAGTTGGGACGTACACTTCGAAGTAACCATGCCCCACCAACAATCATGCACATTTGGCCCGTATGTTTGTAGCAGAGTAGCAGGCAATATCACAGGTTTTCTTTCAAAGACTGGTGAACAGCATGAGACGGAGGTATACTGCGTGCATCAACGCCAGAGGAGGTTACACCCATCATTAGGTGCTCATCAAATTTTGTGATTTTCTGTTTGGACAGTATGTGACTTTATCCATGGCCATTGTGAATGAAATGCATTCGTGAAACAAGTGACAGGTGTTTCTGTGTACAGGACATATAGACGGTTATTATGTTATGCTATTATGGTGTCATTGGTGTTTTCGCGTGATGTTACTGCCATTAAAACTATTGACCCTTAACTTGTTTTGAGAAGTATATATTGTCAAAGTCGATACAGTGTTAATAGATGCATATAGATCTAGATACAGCTGTTTAAACAGTGATCAATATTTTCGTTTTTATTATTATTGTTATTATTATTGTTTACATTGGCGTCAATGGTGACGTCGCAAAAAAATTAGCAGAAAAATAGCATCAGTTTTAGCAATGTAGTTTTCCTCGTGATCGAATGATTAGAAGCAGCGTAGATCTAATTAATTTTCTTGTAGACTAGTCTATACTGACAAAAAAAAAAAAAATGAAAGTCAATGGGAATTCGGAATTTGATGAAGTATTTATGGCCACTTGCCGCAGATCTATCGTAATTGTGGAGCCAATTTTCTCTTATTTCAGTTATGTTACGGCAGGTATTCCTCTAGTTTCATTAATAACGTTAGTCCTATATATGACACATCAAAAGCTGCTGAGTGCTTACGCACATGTGTGCATTTATATGTATATAAATCTAGTCTAGTATAGGATTTGAAACGCAAATTCAGCGCTGAGAAAGAAACGAATCCTGTCGCGCATTGACTTTCAACAATCTCCCAATAGAGTCTTGACCTGCGGCTGGTATTCCTATTCGTAGTGCTCGGAGTTCCGGCTCTGCCTGTACGACCGAGTTGCCGACGCTCAGCATGTCCCATTGTGGAGATTATGTACATCTGTAGGTGTCTCCGCCATAAAAGCAGATTACAAGCATCAAATGGTAAAAAAATTATCTCGCGCAGACGGCTGGCAACAGATCACCCCATGATTGTGACAAAAGGAAAAATTAGTCGCTTTTATTCAAATTCAAGTTAATGCGGATGTTTTTTAAGTCGACTGCTGCAGATTTGTTTCAGGTCATGACCTGAAGGAATTGTTTGTGTTGAATTGCAAATGACACCATTCCAGAGATGATACAATCTTTCAAATGGCTAATCAGAGATTGCGAGTTTCAACAAGGTTAATGGGAGCACTGGCTTATATACAGTGGGTTCCAGCAGCCTTAAAGTATATCGCAGTATCAGCTAACTTGTTACATAGCGTTTACTAGCACTTCGCTAGTGCTCTGCTGTCCAACACAAGCAGAGCCGCCAGTAAGAATTTTACTCAAAATATATGCAAATTTGGTGCCATTCAGATTGCACAGTTGGTTTGGTATTAATGACTGTGTTCAACATTATTTCAGTCACATCACCTTGACTAGAACACCTATCCGTGTGTGCCTGGGGTTTATATCAACAGTATTTCACACAACACTCCAAGCCGCTGGCCACTATCCACATAAACATCGTCCAAAAAATGTTTGGCGGTTAGAGAGGAATGAATCCTGGACAATGTCATCTATCTTCGGAAAAAGGCTTTGTAAGACGTAATGTCACATACAAGTCATAAGAAGAATAGCAAACAACAATGATTATACTTTTCAATTTATTTACATAAATTACACTGTCAACACGAATTACATTTTCTCTTCTTAATTCACATATTCGTCTCGCACAAATGGACTTTTTCTACCAAAACTGTAGTTAAGACTTCATTTTAACAAGTCATACAAATCTTAAATCCGTAAATAAATGAAAGACACTTTTAATCTGAACATAAGACCCATTCACAGCAGCTTCGAACTGGATTTACCTGTAAATCTGTTTAGATACATGTACATGTAAGTACATGTAAAATATAAGTAATTAAATAGCCTGACATTGTCTACAACAGCAACTTGGGCTGCTGTTAACACTCAACACATGATTCGCTGATATGCCTCTACTGAACACACTTACTTATGCACTAATTATGAAAGTAGCATTAAAAAATTCTTAGTGCACCAGACTAGCTGCCGGTATTACTTTTTACTTCTTGGCAACAAAACGTTCCCACTCGACCACATAGAACTGAGCCGTGCTCTATGACAAGGGGGCTTAATGCATCTGCAAAAAGTATCGACCCTGGTCAGCCTGCGCAGGCTGACCTGGGCTGAAACTTTTCGCTACTGGTCAATTTTGTTTGTCAAAGGACCAATCTACCTCATAATTAAGTCGGTTATTGAAAAAAGTGGCTCCTATGGATCCATAATTATGTGATGACTTGGGCTAGTATCGTGTATAACGGAGATGCATTAAGCCCCCTTTTGCCAGAGCACAGCTCAACTGTAAAACTTAATACCTATAGAAACAATGTTGGAGTAAACTTTGAGAACATTCTTGTACAAATATATGAGCCTTGTTTAGTGAAAAGGAGGTTTAATGCATCTGCAAAAGGAATCCACCTAGGTCAGCATGTGCAGTCCAGGCTGACCTGTGTGGAAACTTTTTTATTTTGGTACATTTTCTGCATGTCCAAGGTCCATTTTACCTCAGGAGTCACTTGGTTATTAGACAAAATAGATTTTGTGGATCCATAATTTTGTGATGACTTGTTTAGTATGATACATCACAGAGATGCATTAAACCCCCTTTTGCCAGAGCATGGCTCATAATTAATCTATATGAATGAAGGCTCAGCAAGTGCATACATGTGAAAAGCCTGTGGCAAGAGGAGAAATTGCAATTTCTCTTTTTACCACTATGCTTTCAAGAGCAGTCTGCTGCAAATTGTAAACAGTCATCTGCAGTTGCCAAAGTGTTAAAACATGAAAATCCAATTCTGTAATACTTGGATTACAAGCTGCTCTGTCACATGCGCATATCTGCTTTTACTGACAAGCAACTTCCCAAGTAGCTGAGTCTTTATCTCATAATCCCAAGTTTTAACAACCCTGAGAAAGACAGGCTTTGAAAAGATTGTGGGTAAAGAAGAAAATGCTGGTCACCAGCATTTTCTGCTTTTCCCACAATCTTTTCTGAACTTTTAAAGACAAATCACATCATTTGAGCTTTATCTGATTTGTAGTCTGCAAATACTTTCAGTCTGAAAGAGTCTAAAATTTTGGCATTTGGCAAAGAGTTAACACAATACCATACAACATAATCAGGTGCATCATTCAAGAATAATTCTTAATAGTTTAAGCTCTAAAGTCAAAGACTCGCCATATTATTGGCTGAAATGTTCTGTCTCAGCCTATCAGATGGCCAGTCTTGAACTTGGTTTAAATTTAGGTGGAATATGGTCTGTCGAAAGCTCTCTATAATAGAAAACTGATGACACATTCCAGTTGAACTTAAACTTCAAGTTTTATTACATGTCATCTTTATTTCATACGAAATCTGTCTGTCCTTTCTGCAGGGCTGACGTCATTTCAAGTCTGCCTTTTCTTTTTGGCCTGCAATTAAAGATGAAAATAAACCCAAATTATGTCATTCTTTTGTTATTCTTACCATTCTCTGAAATAAAATCTTTCTTCAGCAAAGTAGAAAAAGACCACTCTACCCAGGTAAACAAAGTTAAGCTAAAACACTCAATGGCATTATGCAAAACTTGTCAGTATTGCAAGAAGGTACCACTTTAGGGAGCATGCAAAAAGCCCTTTATCTGAATAAATTGGAATTATTTCCTTGACAGGAGGAAGGGGAGAGATCAATAAATGAAATACCTTCTTGCTGAATAATTAATCCCTTTAATAAATGACAAAATTTTGGACTTGTCCAATTTGAATGCATTTGAAGGCGACAAATTGAATGTAGCTCAAGAGGGAAAAGTTGTCTAAGAAAGGGTAGAAAACAATGTGGGAAATGGAGAAAATGCTGGTTACCAACATTTTCTCCTTTTCCCACAATGTTTTCAAAAGCCTTCTTCCTACGGGTAATTAAAAATCCAGATTGTGTGACAAAGGTTTAAATAAAATGATACGAACAAAAGTAGCTATTCATTCAAAAATAATTATGCCATGAGAATAGAAATCTAATAAATTTATTTCAATATTCTGGACATTTTCATACCCTGAATTGTTCTGTGCAGTAATTACCACCATAGTTTTTAAAATTGCTCTTGCACTCCAAGAATGATACTGTAAAGAAATTAGAACTGGGATGTGAGTACCTGTGATCTACAAATATTGCAGGTGGCAGACGTTGTAGACCCAAAACAGTTGCTCTAATGAGAGACTAAAGTGTGATCTTGATCTGAAGTATGCAAAGGCCATCAAAACTGTGCCGAAGGACTATTGGTTAAAATAACCTTTCACATACATATTTCAGGTAGATTGTAGACAGTTTTAAAATTGGTCTTTTCTAAGACCAAAAGTCTGGGAAATAAACGAAATGGAAATTTTCAGTAGATAAGGCCCACAACCATGTTTATTTTCAATACATAAATCCCATAAAACATCAATCACGACACATCCATCATCAGTCTGCATAACCCCTGCAGTCTGATCTTGATATATATTCAAAGCAAAATCAACAGAGATAGTCCTAAGGCACTAAGGGTTATATCTAACAACTTACTGAGGAAGGTCCAAATGTGACAATATCTTGAAATAAGTCTGTGGCTGGTTTCTTCTCACTGTAAACATAAATGATACCAGTACATATCTTAAACTCTTTACCAGATGATAAAATTTGAGACTTTTCTTTGAGTTTGTCTGTGATAGGGAAGAAAACAAAGTAGTGAAAAAAATGCTTATCACCAGCATTTTCTCCTTTTCCCAAGATGTTTCAAAAAGCCTCTTACCTCAGGGTGGCCAAAACAAACGATTGTGTGGTAAAAGGTAAATCCTATCAAATCAACTATGGTACTCAAATCAAAGCTGAAGGTTTGTGGTTTCAGGGATTGGTTTGTATTTATTTTCTTCCTGCTACTAAAAAGTAGCAGCACACTTCTATTCTAAAACTAAGCTACAGACAAGTCACAGTTTACCACCCATCTTGTGTTCTAACAACTCTGACAAAGAAGGCTTTTGAAAACATTGAGCAAAAAGAAGAAAATGCTGATACCCAATTTTCTCCTTTTCCAATATTGTTTTCTAATCTTTCAAAGACAAATCCAATCATTTTAGGTACATTTGTTTTGTTCTGTGCAATTGCTTTTTCTTTGGATTGGTCAAACATTTTTTCATCTGGCAATAAGGTAATTAGATCTAAAATAAATATAATCTTATTTATTTTAATACAGTACCAGCTCAGAACAAGAAATTCGCTTGAATCATAAATTTATACGAAATATAAAAAAAGTGTTTTATGATGGAAAAATGCACAAATTCTTCAGGCATTTGATCCTCATACAATTATGGATAATTCTGTTTTCTTTGGAAAAGTGTAGCTGAAGATCTGCTTGTCCCCATGAGCAATCACAACTACTTATATATGAGCCATGCTCTGTGAAAAGGGGGCTTAATGCATCTGTGAAAAGTATCGACCCAGGTCAGCCTGCGCAGTCCGCGCAGGCTGACCAGGGCCGAAACTTTTCACTATTGGTCAATTTTCTGTATGTCCAAGGACCAGTCTACCTCATGATTAGTCGGTTGTTGAAAAAAGTTGGATATTATGGATCCATAGTTATGTGATGAGATGCCTGGTATCATGTATCACGGAGGTGCATTAAGCCCCCTTTTGCCAGAGCATGGCTCATATGTTTTTCCTGCTAGTTTTTTTAAATCGTATGGAAGTTCTGGTTGTTAAGTAAAAGGTGGAGGCCACTGTTCTCTCTTTAGCAGACAATAAAAGATTTAGACTTGTCCATATTGAAAGCATTTGCAGACAACAAATTCAGCATAGCTCAAATGATGGGAGTTACCTATGAATTGGTAGAACAATGTGGGAAAAGGATGAAATACTGTATAGCAGTATGTTCTTTGTTCCTCAATGTTTCCAAAAGGGTTCTTCCTTAAGGTTGTAAAATCATGGGATTTTCTCCAATCTCTAAGACATCAGGTACAATTAATGTTACTTTTGTGGATATTGCAGATCATGATCAGACTGCCCAAAATAAGGAGTTTGATCTCTGATCTACATTGTCTACCATTTAGTGACATATTATTCCTAGATAAAAATAGCCGAGAAACTGTAATAGCAGACTTCTCACTCAAGAAAACTTGTGAATATCTATTACATTAATAATGGACCTTAGTTTGAGGTTTGATACAGTGAGTAGTATTCTATTATCTCTCCTATAAACCCTTTACCAAACAACCCTGAGTTTTAATGACTCTAAAGAAGGCTTGTGAAAAAAATGTAGGAAAAGGGAAAAAAGCTGGTAACCAGCATTTTCTCCTTTTCCCCCAATGTTTTTTACCCTCCCAAGACAAATTTCAGTTTTTCAGTGAATTTCATATTTTCATCTGCCAAACCTTTCAATTTGGGCCAGTCTAAAATTTTGCTGTTTGGAAAAGGGTTAAAAGTTTGAAAACCATGACGGTTTTGTATGTACATTATCTCCCCCTATAGATCATACATGTATTTACCTTTCATTCTCGGCTTTGTTGCCACGAGTTCTTGTAAGTCTATGTTGGGGAAACGATGGCATCAGTTCAGGATCACAGGCTACAAATAACACAGAAAGTTGTAAGATCCTAACATTTAACCCTTTACCACACAATCCAAAGTTTTAACGACCCAGAAGAAGAGGCCTTTTGAAAACATTGTGGAAAGGAGAAAATGCAGGTAACCAGCCTTTTTCTCCATTTCCCACAATGTTTTCAGTCAGAAATCATCATTTTAGCAACATTTATTGTTTGCTACAAGTTTCAATTCGAGGTCAAGTCCAAAACTTTGTTGTTTGGTAAAGAATTATGCAGCATACAATTTAACTGACAATAAATTTCTTGTTTGGTAATTTTCATCCTTTCTTGTCAACAAAGTGATATTGTGACATTATGTTAAATCAGAAAGCACCAGATATAAGATTCTGGTTTTTTTATTGTGAAAAATCTCCTTTCACCCTTGAATCAAACCTGATTCTGTAATAAAATGGGGCGGACCTTTATTGCACCTGTCGTTTTCACATAACTGAACAAGCATCATAGGTATTTTTCATGAACTCCATTCCATTTGTAACTTTCAGCTGCTGCATGTGTCAGCTGTACAAACACACAAGTCAAATATGAAAACATAGAATGAGTGTGTATCTTTTCTGTTCTATTGAACATGGAAAATTTATATATGAATACTTTGGAATGTATTACATGTATGTTGTTTACAGGATTAATGTTTACAGTGTACTAATTTTGCTATTTGTTTAATCTTACAAAAACACTCAGCACCTATATTCTATATTCTTACATGATTGCTTAACATTTACAACATATTTCTTCATCAGTTTAAATATGTCTACTTACGTAGAGGTTGCTCTTTGAAATATGAACTTTCCAGACAATCTTCTGCAGTTGCTCTTTTCTTTGGATCATACATAAACAGCAAGTTTAATAACCGAATACCTGCTTCAGATAACCAGGAAAACTTGTGTCTTAAGTTGTTATATCTGGAACACAAAAGTATCATATATCATATATATAAGACATAAAGATATTTTGAAACACATGCACTAGATATTTAAGAAAATGTTGATTTTTATGTAACTACAGTGTATACTCATTACCAACTGAAACAAATTTGCAGGAGACTCATTTAATTTTTTCTTGGTAAAATATAGATAACAAATATGAATTTTGAATCAATACATTGTTACAATTAAATACGTTGGGGCAAAAGAAGAAAATGATTATTATCATCAGCAATCCCCTTTTGCCAATGTGTTTTCAAAAGTGGTATACTGCAAGATGTAAAAAATTGTCTATGGGGGAGGTAATGTATTTTTCAAGCAAAGTTGAAACCAAGTTCAACATAAAATTTTATGTGCAATTATCTGTCACAACCAAGCTTTTAAAACTATAATTCTTGCAGGCCAATGTACACCCTCTATCCACTGCCTTGTCACTGCATCTGGAAAAGAATTGAAAGGGCCAATACACCTGTAATAGTTGACCACTGATGACTAAAACTGCAGGTGGAAGAGTTCTCATGGTAGTAAGGCTTTCATTTAAACTTCAGCCAAACTGGTTGCAAACTGCAAGAGGTGAAGAGGATGCAAATTAGCATCAGCAGATGGATGGACTGACCAATTACCTGAATCCAGTACACTGGGGGCTATAAGAACATTTTCATCCACTGATATGAGATAGGATAAACAAGCTAATCATAGGATAGCTTAACAAAGTACACTTGGACCACATTAGAATTTAACCTTTCACGAAGCACTACCATCTTTTAACAACCCTGAAAAAGAAAGCTTTTGAAAACATTGTGGAAAAAGGAGAAGATGTTGGTAACCAGCATTTGTCCTTTTCCAGAATATTTTCTACCTTTCTAAAAACAAATTTCAATTTTTTGTTAGCAAATGCTTTCAATTGGGACAAGTCTAAGATTTTGTCATTGGGTACAGGACTCAACATTAACTTTTTGATTTACTGGATCAGTCGGACAAGTACACTGCAAAATCACTTGTCGGTACCAGGTTTTCACTTGTCCGCATCTGCATTCATTTTGAAGTGAACGGTTTGACTCGTAAGTGCCCGCTATATTAATCAAACAAAGTTTATTTCAACTTGAATTTAGCAAGTTTATATGTTATTGCAATAGTTTTAAGATTCGATTAAATGCAGTATTAAAATACATGTCCATTTATTAAGCTACGATTAGTTGGTTACATAATTTCATAATTGTAGTTAACAGTTTGTTAAAGTTGAATACAAGTTGGACAGTTAGAACACCAATGAAAATGCGATCAAATCGAGTGGAACCTCAAACATGTACTGCTATTTACCAACCCCCTTAAGACTGTAGTACTTAATCGACATCTTTTCAGGTCTGATGAGATAGGCGGAGCCAGTTTACATTGTATTGTGACTAAGTGGGTGGAGCTCAATATGCAGTATATGACCTAGTTATTTCTTTAAGGTAATCCATCCATCATTAAATCATGGTCACAATCCTTCAGATGGTCACTGAAATTTCATAGCAAATGCAAACATTCGATGACCTGGAGCATACATCCAGGTCACTGAATGCTTGCATCTACTATGAAATTTCAGTGAGCGTCTGAAGGATTATAAAAAAATGATTTAATGATGGACGGATTACCTTATGATATAGATAAAATCGGCAAGTAAAGTCAGCTGTCAAAATGCCATTATTATGGAATTCTGTCGTCGACATGCAAATTACGCATATGCAAATATTTTTTTCTCCCCAAATTAAATTTTAAAATGCACTTGTCCCATCGGACAACCAGATTTAGAATTTACTTGTCCAAGGCATGTTTTTACTTGCCAAAATCCATCGGACAACCGTTAATGTCAAGCCCTGCGGGTAAAAAGTTAACTACGGCTCGTTTAGCAATGCCACAGGTTTAAAAACATTGCTCATCTACAGTTATTTCTTGACAATCATCTTATGAGTCACAGCATATAATCATCTCTTGGCAAACATGTATTTAACACAATGAGACCATGCCAGCAAAACTTACGGCTGTTTTTTGAGGACAAAGTTTTGAAGAGCAGGTAAATCTGAAAATCCTGGCCATATGGTGTCATTTGGTGATCCGAACAAGTCTATGATTAGTTCCAACTGATGGATTTCTGTTCTACCAGGTAACAAAACCTTGTGGGCCAGCAACTCTCCAAATATACAACCTGCTGACCTATGAAAGATATAAGATACAAAAGGTTATCCAAAAAGGCCTTCTTTGACAGCAAATAATCATGGATATTTTTTGTTGGAAATATAAATACCTTGTTTTTGAAATGTTTTATGTCAGACTGGATCACTCTGATCTGTTTAACCCTAAAAAAGAATTGCTAATATTACCTTAAATCTGTCTGCTGTTATATCTTTATGCATTGTTTCTATGACTACTTTATAGTTCAAGTTACCTTATATTGTCCATATTACTCTAAAACCATTTAGCAGATGATCAGTCTTGGTACTTTGATTTGCCTTGAAGCCTATTCACCCCACTTACCACATATCTAGTCCAGTACATTGTTCTTTAGACCCCAACAAAAGTTCTGGGGACCTGTACCTGAAATAATAAACAAGGTCCAAATCACAAAGTAGATCATGGGAATCAACACAAAAACCTTGTCTTACAGAGTGTCTGACATAGACAATGGTTCAAAGAATGTGAACTTTGAGAGTTAACTTATTTTCTTTACACACTAAAGCTGTTTAACTCTTTACCAAATGTCAAAATTTTAGACTGGTCCAAATTAAAAGCATCTGCAGACAGCAAATTACATGTGCCACAAATGATTGGATTTGTCTACAAAGTTAGAGTTGGATTCCTTTAACCCCTCCCCAAACACTCCCAACTTTTTAACTCTGAGAAATGAAGCATTTGAAAACATGGTAGGAAAGAAGAAAAAGCTGGGTAATGGCATTTTCTCCTTTTCCCAGAATAATTTCAAGAGCCTTCTATTTTAGGATCATTCAAACACAGAACTGTTTGGTAAAATGTTATTGCATTACAATCTGAATGGTCCCTTACACTGCTTTAAACATTATTTCATTCATATCATGGCAAAAACTCACTAATTCAAGTTTTTCTAGGGTTTTAGCAGTACTTTGCTGGGACTCTTAAATGCCTTGCAGAAGATTGATTGATTGATTGATTGAATGGTGTTACACGCCGCTTTCAACATTATTTCAGTCATATCACGGCTACAGCTCACAAACTCATGTATTTCCTGGGTTTCACCGGCACTAGGCTAAGGCTCTGAAGTGTCTTGCCCAAGGACACTCCTACGAAAAACCTAATGGATCCAGTGAGGCTTGAACCCGGCCCCTCCAGGTCACGAGTCCTACACTTTACCACTGAGCCACAGGACCCTGCCTTGCAGAAGAATACTCCCACAAAAACTCAGTAATAAAGGTGGTGATTGAACCCATAACCTTATTAATTCTACACTTTAAACAATCTAGTGTGAAGCAGGAACAAATTAACCCTCACAGCATACAAAACTTTAGAATAACGTGTAGGAAAGGTGCAACTGCTTGTAACAAGATATTGCTCTTTTTTCCACTATGTTTTCCTTAAAATTAATTAGTAAGTTAACTGATAAAATCTTCCATTTCTTCAAACATTTGGCCCTATTCTTATTTGCAACAGTGTTTGTTTGGTCTAGAACAATCTCGTACAGTGATGGGTAAATTTTATAGAGAGGTAAATGAACCACCACAACAAAGTAATGACAGACTGTTTGGTAAAAAGTGTGGATCCTCTGGTAGAAATAGAAAAGGAGAAATGGTCTCTCTTACCAAAGAGTAACAACATAAGGTGTCATGGGTCTTGATGGAAACTCAAACTTTCTGGCTAGTCCAAAATCAGCTGAAACAAAACAGGAGAAGAACTGTTGATAAGCAAAAGAAGATTCCAGGGATATTGTAGAAGTGATACTGATTAACTAATTTACCCAAAACATTGCAAGTTTTAACAACCCTGAGGAAAGCGGCTTCTGGAAACATTGTGGGAAAAGGAGAAAATGCTGGTTACCAGCATTTTCTTCTTTTCCCACAATGTTTTCCATCCTATTTAGTACCATTTAACCCATAATGCTTCAAAGCTACATCTCTTTATGTAAATTACGAAACAAGTTTCACAAGTCATATTCATCAACCTCTAGAATTTGCTTCTAGGTTACATAAACCATTACATGCACTAATATGTAATTCTAAATGTGCACCTTACTCCTCAGGGTACCGTTTTACTAACAATTCGTAAGTTTGTACGTAAGAATTTGCGTAACTTTACGCTTACGTTCAGATTTACGAAATGCGTAAGTCCGTTTTACTAAACTTTCGTAAGTTTGAGAATAAGCGTACGTAAGTTTTTTCGTAACTCTTTAATCGGAGGTACGTAAAGACCGCGCGCACTTTTTACTCTTCAAACGGAGGAAAAAAAATGACGGGATATCTCGCGCTTTATGTCAACATATCCATCGTCTGCTGCATACAGAGATGGACGGAGCAAGGCGAAGGAAAGAGAACTGGACAAAAGCAGAAACATCAGAGCTCCGTACATCATATTTGGAACGCCATTCCACTCTTGAGGGCCGGCTTACCAACTCTTTGACTTCCCGAGACAAGGAGTTGGCTTGGAGCGAAATAGTGAAGAGGTACAGACACATGCAAAAAGTATTGGTAAAAAGGGCTGCCATCTCTGATTGACAAAATTCATGAGAGTTTATATGGCCTTGTCTCCCTTTGATAGCTCCGTTTATCTGGGGTCATTGTGATGTCATCAGGTCAGTGACATCATCATTGATGATGTAATTGATGACATCACATTTTTTTTTTTGCTTTTTGTTGTTTCTTTTATTGAAAACACAATGGGTAGGAAAGGTCGAGAATTATCACTGGAGTTTAAAAAAAAATGGCTGTGGATTTATATGAGAATGGTCACAAGCTTAGTGATATAAGTAAACTGTTAAGTGTACCTTACATGACAGTTTCAAATACTGTAAAGAAATATTTAAAGACTGGTTCAGTTGAGAACAAGAGGCGAAGTGGTCGACCAAAACTTGTGTTAGACAGAGACTACAGACAACTTGAGCGTCTTGTAAAGGTGAATAGGAGTGATTCTTTAAGTGATATAATGTCAAAATTCAATGAAAACAGGGAGATACAGGTATCTAGAAGGCCAGTTCAACACCATTTAAGTTGGTCATTTTTGAATGTTTTGAACTAAATCTATCATCTAAATATCCAAATCCATATAATCTGACCATTATTCGTTCTCATTAGAGTTAACGCACAGAGCCAGTGCCTCAGGACGGTGACAGAAGTTAAGAAAAAAGTCTCCGACATAAAAAGTGGTTTAAAGAAAAGAGAAAGAGAGAGAAGGAGGCTGTCTCGTGTGACAGGTGGTGGACCAGCCCCAAGATTAGAAACTTGGGAAGAGCAAGTAAGTAATCACAGATTTCTTTCTCCCTCTTTTAAGGTTTCTATGTGGAAGTTTTTCAAAGCCATAGCCAAGTGTTGTTGAAAGCCTGGAAATGTGGATAGGAGAGCTGTCTCTATGATATGACTAACATTATTTTACATGCAAAAAGATGTGTTGAAAAAGTTGAAAAATTACCAGCCAGTCTCTCTCTCTCTCTCTCCCCCCCCTCTCTCTCTCTCTCTCTCTCTCTCTCCCTCCCCTTCCTAACCCACTTAGGAATTCATGATGAATAAATTAACAAGGTTTTCTTAAATTATTATTGATTTTTACTGTCAGACAGTTTGAGACTTCTTTCCTTCAATACAAAGCATATAAATTAGCTTTTTTAGTAAGCCTTTTCCAAACAATCCTGTCTAAAATCAATCCAGAGATAGACAGCTTCTGTTAACAATGTGGGAAAAGGAGAAAATGCTAGTAACTAAAATTTTCTCCTTTTACCACAGTGTTTTATACCTTTTCAAAGTTCAAAGGAAAATGAAGAGTCTTATTCAATTTGACATCTGCATCTGCTTTAATTTAGGACCAGTATAAAATCTGGTAGTCTGTAAAGGGTTAAATTTACAAATTTTCATTTTTCTGAAATAGATCTAAATATACTATCATGCTCCAACTAGTTCAGTGTCATTGTTCATTAAGCATAGGCCTGCCTTAACTCTTTACCACACAATCCTGAGTTTTAACAACCCTGAAGAAGATGACTTTTGAAAACATTGTGGGAAAAGGAGAAAATGCTGGTAACTAGTATTTTCTCCTTTTCCCACAATGTTTTATGCTCTATGAAAGACAGAAATCATCATTTGAGCTGCATTTATTGTGTCATCTGAAAATGCTTTCAGTTTGGTAGAGTCTAAAATTTGTCATTTGGTAAAGAGTTATGGAAATTTTTCAATTTTGAGAGGAGCAAAATGTTTTTAAAAACTGTTTTCAAAAGTGAACATGGGAATTTTCAATTTGGAAGAAAGTAGAATATAAAATCAAGTACTGCTGGGAGGGAATAGCCTATCAGTTTATGTAGTAGGAAACTCTGCTTGTTTACTTCTCCAGATTACTTGTATTCTGAAATATTATTTGCAAAAAAAGTTCTGCATTGGTGATGATTTAAAGGTCAATTTGATATTTCATCAAAATCTGTCAAATGTTTCAGTTTCATAATGGTATGTTGAGATGACCAGTGTCTAGTTCTAGTAGGAATAATTATTAAAAATTGCTGATGACCATCTGCTAACGTACATTTAACTAATGTTTCCAAAGAATGCAGACAGCAATATCAATGCATGATGTATTTCAAGAAATATGAAAATTACCCATTAACTGTACAGAAATCTAAAAATTTCTTAACAGAAATATTGTTTTCCTTTCCAGATGCTTGATGTTATTGGAGATGTGGCCATTGGGGGCTTTGATGGCATCGACACATTTCGATGCAACAATAGTAAGTTTTTTATCAACAAAGCTTGTCAAGTGAATTACTGCTTATCTAAAAAACAAATGAAATCAATAACAATAGAGATAATACAGAATGATCTCATGCGTTGAAAATGCTTTCAAATATATCTTTTTTAAAACACATTTAATAATGTGCAAAGTAACACATGTGAGCTGGATTTAGAGCTGATTAGGTAGATGATAGGTTTTGTAAAAAAGAACTATGAACTACAGGAGTCTTTTTCAACATTTTTTTTCCATTTCATTTATACATACAGCAAATGAACACAAAACACGCTTTCGACCACAATAGAACAAAATTTTAATCATAGAACAAAATGTTAATTATCAGCAAAATTAGACAACATGAAATATTATAAATACAGAGGACAAGGAAAATACGTACAGGATATTTGTTTTTTTACGGTGAAAGATGGATATTTATTTCATTGAGTGAACATCATCAGTAATATTTTCAGGAGTGGCACAGTAACAAATGAAAATATTACGGATGATGTTCATGAGATGAAATAAATTTCGATCTTTCACCGAAAAAAACAAATATTCTATTTATTTCATGCTTTTAACCCTTTTTTTGAGGGGGGGGGGGGCTTAATCAAAATCCAGTACAGTTCTTTTTGGTTATTCCCCATGGCGTACCCTCTCCGCAAAGCAACGCAATACAATATTATGTCAAGCGCCAGAAATGTAAGGTAAATTACCTCATATTTCCATCTGGTTGTGAGGTACACTCATTTTACCTAGGTAACAAGTTCACAGGAACAATTGTTTCCGCCTTTAGTTGAAGAGTTGAATATGAAAAACGGCATTTTCACTGGTCGTAACCATGAAATATGGAAAAATATTTCACAGATATTTTTCGATAACCTACCAGAAAGCATGAAATAAACAAGAGGGCCATGATGGCCCTGTATCGCTCCACTGGCTATTAAGTAAAAACACTACAAGCCAAACGTTTTTTGACGGATCAAAATTTTACGAACAGTTTTTGAAAAGGGTCACCCAAGGAACAATCCTGTGAAATTATTTTGAAATCTGACCAGCGGTTTCAGAGAAGAAGAATTTTGAAGAATTCCTTCATTTCTATATGGTGCAAGAAGCCCCCATTCACCAGAGCCACATTTTTTGACGGATCAAAATTTTACGAACAATTTTTAAAAAGGGTCACCCAAGGAGCATATCTGTGAAATTATTTCAAAATCTCATCCGTGGTTTCATCAGAGAAGATTTTTAAAGAATTCCCTAAAAAATTCCATTTGGTTGCAATGGCAACCAGAGTTTTTGATGGAATCAAATTCTGTGAACAGTTTTTAAAGAGGACCTTCCAAGGAACATTCCAGCCAAGTTTGGTCCAAATCCGCCCAGTGGTTTAGGAGGAGTTGATGTTTAAAGAATTGTTGACGACACACGACACACGACGGACACCAGGTGATCCTAAAAGCTCCCCTTGAGCACGTTGTGCTCAAGTGAGCTAAAAAGTTAACATACGGATGGACGCACAACGGACAACGGGCCATAACATAAGCCTGCTGGCCTTCGGCCAGTGGAGCTAAAAAACTTGTCTAGCACCAATCATGTATCACTGCAGCTTGATAATCAAGGGAGGTAAATAGTAACGAACTTTATCTTTCATAAAAAGAGTTATTTCCCTTGATTAATGTTTAAATTGAAGTGACAATATTTTGAAGCCCATGTTAAACTTGCGATCCCTGGAATGAAGGCAATTTTGACCCCAGACCTACAATATGAAACTAGAATGTGTGGTTATAAACAAAAAGATTTTTTAATCTTGCCCAATAAAAAGTCATGTAAAACAAGTTTGCTGAATAAAAGGCCCTGTAAAATATGTGATCCATGACACAGGTTTGTCAAGTTTTCACTATAAAAGCCAATGTAAAACTTGTGACCCCTGGTGTGGAGTCAAACTTGACCCCCAAAGTGAAAATTTGGGCCCTCTTGGTAGAGGCCCATTATATAAAGTTACATGCAAAATTTGGTAGCCCTAGGCCTAAATATGGCTATGTACAAGTAGATTATTAAATTTTCCTTATATAAGACCATGTAGAACTTGTGGTCCCCTGGGGTGGGGCTACATTTGACCCCCTGGGCTATAATTTGGGCACCCTTGATAGAGACCCCCTAGATAAAGCTAAATGCAAAATTTGATAGCCCTAGCCCTTATAGCTAGATGCGAAAGATTTTCCTATATACGCCCGCCCATGTAAAACATGTTACCCCCCGGGGCGAAGTCAAATTTGACCCTCGGCTATAATTTGGACACCCTTGGTACAGGTCCACTAGATAAAGCTACATGCCAAATTTGGTCGCCCTAGGCCCCATGGCTAGGTCAAAGAAGAATTTTAAAGTTCTCCCTATATAAGCCCATGTAAAACTTGTTATATAAGCCCATGTAAAACTTGTTACCCCCGGGCAGGGCCTAATTTGACCCCAGGGCTATAATTTGAACAATCTTGGCAGAGGTCCACTAGATAAAGCTACATGCCAAATTTGGTAGCTCTAGGCCCTATGGCTAGGTAGAAGAGGAATTTTAAAGTTCTCCCTAAATAAGCCCATGTAAAACTTGTGACCCCCGGGGCGGGGCCAATTTTGACCCCAGGGCTATAAATTGAAGAAACTTGGTAGAGGTCCACTAGATAAACCTACATGCCAAATTTGGTAGCCCTTGGCCTTACGGTTTCAGACAAGAAGATTTTCAAAGATTTTCAAAATTTTTCAGTTTTGTTGCCATGGCAACCAGAGTTTTTGAAGGAATTAAATTCTTTCAAGAAATTCTGAAGAGGACCATGGCAGGATCATTCCTGTGAAGTTTCATCAAAATTGGATGGGTAGTTTCAGAGAAGAAGACGTTTTAAAAAAAAGTTAACGCACGGACGGACGGACGCACGGACGGACGGACTGACGGACGCACGACGGACAACAGGCCATGACATAAGCCCGGTGGCCTTCGGCCAGTGGAGCTAAAAACTTGTTGTTCACCTAAACCTATGTCATCACAGCGCAAGTTATTTGCTGTGATTCACTCATAGCATGCCACTATTTCTTACAGGTATAATTGATCAACAGGATGTTTTATGTCACTCCAAGCCTGATGAAGTGATAGCCAAAAGGTAATGCTATTGGAAAGCAATTCAAAATATTTTACAAACCACATAAAATCAAAAACATGATAGCATTTTTATTAGATACTTTTCTGAGTTTTTTTGTTTTATCTACACTCATTCAATTTAACCCTTTACCAGACAATTCAAGGTTTTCATGACCCTGGGAAAGACGCCTTATCAAAACCTTGTGGTAAAAGTAAAAAAATGCTGGTAACCAGTATTTTCTCCTTTTCCAACAATGTTTTCTGACCTTCTGAAAGCAAATTTTAGTTTCTCTGTCACATTTGTCATCTTCTAATGCTTACAATTTGGAAGAGTCTTAAATTTTTTGTTATGTAAAGAGTTTAAAAATACTTGCATTTCACATAAAATATTCCATAGTTCACTGATAATGTGTACCTAGCTATTGAGACAATGAAAACTTATTTCAAAATTGGTCACAAGAAATCTTTCCGATTTATCTGTGTTTAAAATATTAAAAAATTCTCTTGAAACTTCTAAAAAAAGATAAATACATGTACTTTTCAGTTTGTTCTTCCTCATACAAGTGTACATGTGTTATGAAAACAGTGCAGCAGCAGTTCCAACTGGATACCCATGCAAACTAATATGCTGCTATACTTTTTATCTTATCCGAGTTACTTTGAATACCCAATGTCTGTCTTCTATTCTATGTTTATCTGATTATCACCAGTTATAAGCGTCATGAAATTTGAGTAAAGCATTGTCTGTGACATTCAGCAAAGTTTTTCAAACTTAACTTTTTTTAATCTCTCTCTCTCACCTCTTTTAAATTGTTTTTCATGTATATTTACCTCTTGTTTTCTGTAAAAGGAACAGAGAGACTACAGATATTGGATTACTTGATTAACCCTCAGCAAATCCTATTGTATTGCTTGATTAACCCTCAGCAAATCCTTCTGATTGATTTCAGTCTGCCTGTCTGTAATCCAGTTGAATCACACACCCAGAATGCCACCAGTTCAAGTGGTACTGGTATGTTTTCAATAATTGAATTTCAGTAAAAATAATTTATGATATTTGACTCTATGTAGTCTTTAATAGCAATTTGAACAAAGATAGACACTACAAGATACTTAAAGACTTTACCACACAATTAATCTGAGTGTTAACCGTGAGGAAAGAGCCTTTCTAACATTGTGGGGAAAGGAGAAATGCTGATAGCCCACAATGTTTTCTTTTTTTTTCTTTTTCAAAAATAAATCTAATTATTTGAGTCATGTGCAGCTTATCACCTACAAATGAGTCTAAATTTTGTTGTGTGGTGAAGGGATAAAAAATTATCTTTACCAAACAACAAGCTTTTAGACTTATCCAAGTTGAAAGCATATACATGAACAGACAACAAATAAAAAGTAGCTGAAATGATGGGATTTGTGCTTGAAAGCTTGAAAAAAATTGGGTGAAATATTATACACTTGCATTTGATCTCTACTTCAGCTTCTGAACATGTTTGTTGAAAATTTCAGGGCCAAGTAACAACATAGGAAGAGGTGGAGACAATGGGGCCAAATTTGATGGACCTATAAGGTTAGTATTTGTTAGTTAAAGAAGAATTCTCTAACACTTCATTGTTTGTTGTTTATCAATGTTTTCATCAGTAATTCTGTAATATGCTGTATTCCAACACATTGCATCTGTTCATACATTCTGGGTATTTATTCAACAGTAGTGTGCGCAAAATTCTTTCCATGCCTGCTGGCTTATCAAGCTTTCCCACATGTTACGCCAAATAACATTTAAGCAGTAACAAAACAAAATTGGTGGAAAATACAAGCATATGACAGCACTGTAATATATGTCAATATATACATTCACTCAAATTGTAATTAGTATTTTCACCTGTATAGAATTTTGGGGGTATTTTGACTTCAAACAGTAATATTTCTTAAGATCTTCCCTAAAACCAGTCATTTGACACTGGCAATGAGAACCCATTGTTAGTAATTAATATGGGATCCTGCTTGGCTCAGTGGTAAAGTGTAGGACTCGTAACCTGGAAGTCCCTGGTTTGAGCCTCACTGGATTCTCTGGGTTTTTTGTGCGAGTGTCCTTGGGCAAGTCACTTCAGAGCCCAAGCCCAGTACTCGTGAAATCAAGGAAATACATGAATATGTGAACTGTTGCCGTGATGTGACTGAAATCATGATGTTAAAAGTCGGGTAAAACACCACTCATTCAATCAATAGTAATCAACTAGACAACAACTTTCATATAACAGTATGACTTGAGGTCATCAACCTATGAACTTTCATAAACAAGCGATAACAGAATTTAGCAATATTGAAGATAGTCACTACATGTATGTGAATGAATAAACATGCATATTTATTACAAGCAAATGAAATTTACATGTTCATGACCGGTGTATGAATACCACATGGAAATGAAATGTGCACTGAGGTATCAATTTCCTCGAGATATTTTCTTGGTACACAGTAGGAGGAACAAATTATGAATTAACTCATTACCAAATGACAAAATTTTAGGTTTGTCCAAATCGAAAGCATTTGCAGACAACAAAATAAAAGTGACTGAAAATTTGAAATTTGTTTTGTGAAGGGTAGAAAACATTGTGGGAAAAGGAGAAAATGCTGGTTACCAGCATTTTCTCCTTTTCCCACAATGTTTTCTAAAGGCTTCTTTCTCAGGGTCGTCAAAAGTAGGGATTGTGTGGTAATGGGTTAAAATGAATTAAAAGCTCACCTTTGTCCAGAACTTTTATACGAACACTTACAAAGTAAGTTGCTTTGGCACCTTTTAAACTTTAAAGTGTGTATTTTTAATTCAGTATGAGACTAGGTATATATTAAGCATCTTCTGACATTATTACCCATTGTAGTAACACAGAAATAGACTGGGAGATGGTACCAGCACATACTGCAACATCAAGAAATAACAGAGGTAATTAAATTTGTTTTTCTCTCTTTTTAAAACAGTTCATTAGAAAAACAAGAGGGCCATGATGGGCCTGAGTCATTTGACCAAACATGACCCATTTTCAATCTCTTTTGAGATATAATGACAAACTTTCTACCAAGAATTTTCATGAGTATTTGACTGAAAATGTGGCCTCTGGAGCATACACAAGGTTTTTCAAAGATTTCACTCGGTGACCTAGTTATTGACCCAACGTGGCCCATTTGCAAACTGGTCCAAGAAATCATCAAGAGAAAGATTCTGACCAAGTTTCAGGAGTATTGCACTAAAAATGTAGCCTCTAGAAAGTACACAAGGTTTTTCGAAGATTTGACTCTAAATATTGTTTGAACAGCAATTCTCAGCCATCTATAAAGCTGAGACATTCTTGCATTAAGCAAACAGATAGTTTGTCTTAAGACTGAAAAATAAAATTTAGTTTTCTTTTAACAAGGCTCCTGATCTAACTTAATTATAAGACAGAAACCTGATGGATCGTCAAGTTAAACCTGTCCATTTTTATTGATCCTGAAAAAAGTGAGCTAAAAACTTTAAAGTGTGCACAGTATGCAGCAAAATCATTTATCATGGTAGGCTAAAAGTAGAAAATATTACTGCATGGTGTAATTGTTGCTGGAAAATTACTCGTTATAACTTGATATTTACAGACACTGATTTTTTGCGAAAAAAGCCAGTCACAGCAGTGTTTGTTAATCAGGTTTGACTAATTCTTTCTATATGTGATTTTTTTAGATGCTGAAGAAAGAAAGGAAGTGCGTAACCTGTTAAGGGAACAGAACAGGCTTCTTACAGAGATATTGCAGGAAACAAGAACAACAAATAGAATATTAAGTCAATGGTTTTTGGATCCTTTAAGTCAATAACTCCTGCTTGTGTCCCTTTTGATTTTTGTGCCCCCGAAAATTTTTATCGAATGAATGAATATTGTTTTATGGCACATCGACAGCTTTGGTCATTTAGCATTCATATCTGTGTTAAAAGATAATTAAAGTGGAATTTTTAAACTGAAAGAGGTTTGATTACATTAATAATAGTAAAAGGTTTGATTATGTGTGATCTTAATATGCATAAAGGACATTATTGAGTGACAGGGCAATCCCTATCTGCTCAAAAAATTTAAATGATAAAGTTAAGAATGTGATAAAAGGATTTGAACAAAATGTTGCATTGTTAGTAAGAGGTCTTTAAATGAAGAAGAAATATGTGCCATTTTTAATGTACATAAAACATATTTAGTGGCTGGGCGTCCCTGCCTACTCTGAAATTTTAGATTAAAAAGGTAATTTTTTTTTTTCTGGGAGACATGTAGCTTTTATTTAGTCCGACCATCTGTACTTTTGACTGTCCATCAATCTGTCAGTCTGTCCCTTTTCGTGTCTGGGCCGTAACTTGTTGCCCTATGACTCAATTTTAAAATAACTTCGCACAATTGTTGACTACATAAAGACTATGTGTCATGCGCAAGAGCCTGCCTGTAGGTTAGTCTCAGTAATGAGCTGGTTGCTGTGCTTCTTTTCATATTTAGACATTTACTTTGCACTGCATGGTCTCAAGTCCATCATCTCTCTCTCTCTCTCTCTCTACTTTGAAAGTATATTTGAAGAGAAATCTTAGTAATGTTCAAGAAATGAGGTGTATGGTTACAGAGCTTTGACCAAATATGGCACCTTTTTGCTCATGTCCAGTGAGTGTCAAATCAGAGGAAAAATTGGTAATGGCTGTATTTCACTGTTAGTAAAGATTCCTATGTAATACATATACATATTTTTCTTTGCAACTCTACGGAACTGCTATGTTACATGTAAATGGGTGCAATTTTGTCTGTTTCAATAACAGGATGGTTGTTTTGTAATAGGTAAAACGTATATTTTTATTGCATGATCTATAACTTCATCATACTGATTTAAATTCAAATCTTCATAATCAGCGCATGATAATGTTCACTCGACATTTCCAGAAATCTCGGCAAAAACCCATTGCAAATTCTATAATACTTTCAGAGACTAGGAAGCCCATTAACTCTTTACCATGTGATCCACACTTTTGACCTTCAGAGAAAAAAGCTTTTTGACAACATTGTAGTATAAGAAGAAAATGCTGGTAACCAGCATTTTCTCCTTTTCCCACGATGTTCTCTACTCTTCCTATTACAAATATCAATTTTAAGTCACATTTACTTTGTCGTCTGCAAATGCTTTCAATTTGGATTTGTCTAAAGCTTTAGACACTTCTGGTAAAAATAAGAAAATACCATTGAAAAACATTTTTTTTCTCATTTTTGTCTGTCTTCTGTTCTGATGATTTGTCAGCTATTGCTTTACTTAATGCTGTGATAAACACTTTGGAAGTTTGGTAAGATTATAAATATATTATTACCCCCTTTAACATTATCCTGTGGAAAATAATCAGTGGATTACATGATGGTTTTTCATACTGTTTAAACATGTATGAGAAAAGAAATATGATTGTAAGTTGTTCTTAGGTAATATTTTCATACTGTTTATACTTGTTAGAAACATATTGTTATTACATGGGTTATGAATTTTTAATTGTGAATGGATATTAATCATTATTTTTTTTTTATCGAATAATCACGTCATCTTATACTGCTAGTGGAGTGTAACAAAAGTATTCCAACTATTTAATTCATAGCTGAGCCACTGCATATGGTTTGAATAAAAGGAAATACAGGGTGTCCCAAAATATATGTCTCAGTTTCACAGTTCAGTTTTGCTACTACATATTCAACATAACTAGATGGTTCTTCATAATATTAATAGAAACATCTAAAATTTAGTATGAACTGTAATATTAACGTCCAGTTTTCCTTCATCCCATCATAACACATGCTCTATGTGACCACCTGTTTTCTGCTGCAGGAGTCCGACATGACATCAAAAATTGTTAATGATAGTTTGGCAAGTTCCTTCTGTAATCATCCATACTTCCCCATGAGCATGTGTCATGATGGAATTAAGCTGAACTAGACGTTAAAATTACTGTTTATACAGAATTATATATGTTTTTAATAATATTAAGAATTGCCAAATAGTTGAATATTTAGAAGCATAATTGAATTTTGGAAGTGGGACATATATTTTTGGACACCCTGTATCGCATATGGTATGAAAATAAAGAAATATAACATCACAATGTCCATTCCAAATACATGTATTAGAATTGCCTGATTAGTGCCTCCCTAATTTGCAATGCACCATGGTCAGGTTGTTCACGTATAGGTTCTTCATTATCTTGATTTCCCTGTACTAGAATGTTGTTTTCAGGCAACTGACCATCATCTAAGCACAGGTTATGCAACTTGGCACAAGCCAGAAACACTTTTGCTGCCCTATCTGGCCTTACTTGTAGGTACCCTCCTGTTTTATGCAAACACCTGCAAATAATTTCAACATACCTATTAAATCTGTAATGAAGATTAGACATAAGCTGCACATATCTGATTGGATGATTGATATTTTAATCTTGGTGAAACAAAATATTGTTATCAAGGTATGTTGACCTTCTAGTAAATAAATGATGTTCATAACCAAGTATTTAACTAATTCTCAAAGACAGCTCTATGCAAATTGAACATTTGCACCTTTTGCCCAAGGTATGTTTTTTAATCAATTTTTCAATCTTATCACCACTACAGCTCACTTGATACTCATTTTTTGGTTTCAACACATGCTTTATGTTGTGCCTTGCCTAAGGATGTTCTCTCAAGACCAGTGCTGTCTGGTGGATTGAAGGCAGACTTCTTCATGACAAATGCATTTTTCAGAAACACACTGATTTCTTTAGATGGTGTTTTACATTGCTTTCAAAGACATTTCCAACATACTGTGGAGATAATAAAAATGAATACCTACCGGAACCTTGATTTCAACAGTCCAAAGGCCCTTTCAACTACTATCCGAGTCCTGCTATGGGCGTTATTGTAAGCCGTCTCTGCTCTTGTTTGTGGATTAATCTAAGAAAAGAATGGTAATAAATGTTTACATTTAAACAATATTATAGGAACCATTATAAAGAGTTCATATTTATCAAAGTGATTTAATATGGAGAAATTAATTATATAAAGACAGCAAGTTCCAGATTTAAGTTTCTTGCATATAGTAAAGGCTATGTCATTTAATTCTTTTTCTTGTCAGCATCTGATAGTGAACACCTTTAAAATTGTGCTAAAACTACAAATTATCTCCATAAGTTATGCAAGTAAGGTGATTGAGTTTATCTTTGAAAGGGTAAAACTTGTGAAAAAGAAAAGAAACTGGTTATATGTGATTGAGCTTTTCTTCTTTTTTTTTCACACTTTTTTGTCAAAAGACATATTTCTCAATGTATTTTAAACTCATACTGTGTGATAAAGGGTTTTAAAACTTTTTTCAATATTAGACTTGCTGTTTGCTAAGAACACGATGAGGTATTGCCAAAGCCCTGTTGTTGGCTGACGTAAGCGTCATCTGTGTCAGTAATAAATAACTTTTACATTTTCTCATATCTTTCTTAGTACTGAAGACTTTTACTTCAAATTTGGGATGCTTATCAAACAGGGAAACCATTATAAAGGGCAGCTAACTCTCAAAACATTTGTGATATGGCCATACCCCTTTTTTCGACTAAGAATTTCTAATAAAGAAGCCATTGCAGCTTGGCATTGGCACCCACATTATGGTTATCCTGTCTTTGCTGCAGAATATATTGTGTACAGTTAGATGTGGCAGGTAAATTTTTCATTTCTTCTATTGAACAACATATTTTTTTCGAATTAGATTAACAGTAAATGAATTGAAATATCTTACTGAAAAGCAATTACATTTATAACAACCATATTTTATTGTTTGTACTCATTCAAATACATTCAGTAGTAACTTTGGTCAAAGAAAATTAGTTTCCAATTATTGCAGTACAAATATAGTTAAACCTTTCCCACACAATCCCGAATTTTAACAATCCTGTGGAAGAAGACTTTCGAAAATATTGTGGGTCAAGGAGAAAATGCTGGTAACCAGCATTTTCTCCTTTTCCAACAATGTTTTCTATTCTATCAAAGATAAATTTCATCATTTCAGCCATGTTTATATTGCCATCTGCAAATGCCTTCAATTTGGACAAGTCTAAAATTTTGTTGTTTGGTAAAGAGTTAAATGTTCCTGACTTGTTGCAGGAAAAAGCATTGACTTTAATTCTTAGCAATTAACCGTATCTCAAACAAGCCTGTGTTTTATCGACCCTGAGGAAAGATTTGTTTGTTTGTACTGGAGTTTAACATCGTTTTAATAGCTTAGATAGGCCAGTGCACCTATGCATCTGTTTCCTGGCTTTCTTACAACTGTACTGACACAAAGTTCTGTCCAAGCCACTGACCACTTTTTTCACAAGCATCAGAGATGAGAGGCAAAAATCACCAGAAAGAGAGTTTGCCGCAACCAGATATCAAACTTGCAACCAACAGGTCACGAGTCTAATACACTAACCACTGAGCTACCCATATGGTCTTCAAGGGAAAGAGGCATTTGAAAACACCGATACAAAAAAGAAAAGCTGGAAAGCGGCAATTTCTCATTTTACTATAATGTTTTCTATCGTTTTAGAGAGAAATTTCATCTGATTTTGGCTAATTTAAATGTTTTATGCAAGTGCCTTCAATGTGGACTAGTCAGATTTTGTTGTATGGTAAACAGTTAATAATTGTCTGAAAGCAATTATGACCTGTCTGACATAAGTATAAACTCATAAATTCCCTGACTAAAAAGTCAGTTACAATTACAGTATAAAATAGAGTACTTAGTGTTTTGTAATTACAATATTTTCATCACACCAACCTTAGGGGTCATTAGGTATGGCCTGAGGGGATAGCCTGAATCTCCCAGCAGCCAGCCCTGGTTAGCTGCTTGCAGCCATTCTTTGAGTCCACAGTTATTAAATATGACACTATCATGTGTTCCTCCAGGCCACTGGCATACTACATCTGTGAACCTTGAACAAACAAGAGATATTTTAAAAAAAAAAAAATGATTGACGGCATAAGAAAAAAAGTTAAACAACAACTGTGACAGTAAATGCCTCAATTTCCTCATTTTGTTGAAAAGAGGACTTTTAAATAGATCGGACACTGTATGCAAATAAGATGTCTTTCTGCACTAGATGTTATCAAATACATTTAATATGTCTATTTTGCACATGCAGATGAGCAGCAAGACAACTACTAAAATCATAATCTGGAGGCCACAAACAACACACAAATGGTAAATGCTTAATGGATCTGGATAAACAGTAAAAGTAAATGTTTAGGGTAAACAAATTTCTACATTGCAGCCATACAGCACACATTTTCAAGATTAAGTACATGTACTGCAAATACCTCATATGAGCATTGACAGTAGCCTGCACATTAATACTGTGGTAGCCCTTCCTGCATACATAGCTGGCCTCATTTTGATGCGGCGCTAAAATTGGGATATGGGTGCAGTCAATTGCCCCTATACAGTTTGGAATCCCACTGATGTTGTGGAAGTCTCTCTTCGTCTCTGCAATTTCATCTAGTGCTGTTGGAAATTTTATGTTCATCAGTCGTTGATTAATGGCACCAATAACCTGCAGAAGATATTAATTAATTCTTACTATTGAAATACATAATTATCAATTGCAAGCTTATCAACTGCACTGAAAGACACTGTAATTGTAGGGGTCCTCTTTGGATGAATGTTAGAGGTATTATAATCATGGTTACTTGCAGCTATCTGATCGGGAGGAAGTTTCCTTTGGCATGGCACCACTGAGATCCTAACTGGTGCATGTAAAACTCAGGAAAGACATGAATAAGCATGCTGTTACCATGCTATAACTGAAATACTGTTGAAATCTTTGTAAAACTGCATTCGAATATCCAGCAAATATAATTTGATAAAAAGGAAATAAAAGACAAAAGTTTTTATTTTTTTCTTCAATAAACTTAATGGGAGAATCTTTCAAAAATTCATACTGTCAAATACAGTTAATCTGTATCAAACATTAAGGTTATCGTTCCAGCAGTTGAAAGAGAATGATTTGTTTGAAGGGGTGTGTGCTACATGGTAAAATGTAGGACTCTTAACCTGAAGGCCCTGGGTTTGAGCCACACTGGAAGCACTGGATTTTTTGTGGAAATGTTCTTGGGCAAGAAACTTCAGTCAAGTACTGGTGAAAACCGAGTATATACAGTAACTGAGATGCCACCATGATACGACTGAAATAATGTTGAAAGCGGTGTTAAAGACCGTTTAATCCATCGATCAATTCAGTGCCCTGTGTTGAACACTACTTTTCAATAGGCATTAATCAAGCAGGATGTAGAGGTATACACACTCCTTCTTTTGTGAACTTAATCAATTAATCAAGACTTAATCAATTTAACTCTTTACCAAACAACAAAAATTTATACTTCTCAAAAGTGAAAGTACTTGCAGACAACAAGTTAAACTTGGTTCAGATCATGGAATTTGTCTCTAATTTTAAAAGATTGAAAAAATCGTTGGAATAAAGTAAAAAATGCTGGGAACCAGCTTTTCCTCATTTTCCCACAATGTTACATAAAAGCCTCATGTATCACAGTCATGAAAAACTTTGGACTGTGTAGTAAAAGGTTTACTAAATTAATATGATGAGTAATCAAATAAATCCCAGAAAAACGGTGGTACGTCAACCACACAGGCACAAGTAAATGGGCATGACCGACCTGCCAGATACTTGTGCAGACTGAACTCCTGGAAATGCCATGTATAAGACCCCCTTCGCTATAAAATTCTCCCTTGGCTAAAAACTGTAGTGTGACCAGCAGCTGAAAATCATAATAGAAGAAACAAAATGTAAAAATAAAAACTGATATAACAAATTGATAAAAAGATGCCCCCCTTTCTACTTTAAAGAATTGTAAGTTAGTAGTCGGGACAGGATTCGATCCCTGAAACTAAAAAAAATTAACAGTCTTGGAGAGCACAGCTTGATCCCCACGGCTATAGCACCCGCATATATATTCTGGACAAAATAAAAATTATAAAGTTAAATCTAATACATAATCCTTTGTGTATTATAATTTAAGGTTTTCTGACGTTATAAAAAACTAGTGAGCGGGGTTCATTTACCCGGCTTACAATACGGAAATACTGAACAGAAATTACTTAATATATGCTTGTTTTTGTTTTGTTTATAAACAACAAGGTGAAGGTCGTTGGACAGGGGAAGTTACTATGAGACTACAACTTCTGTTATGCAGAACTTCACTCAACGAATGTTATGATTCTTTATGAATTCTTACCGCAAGCCTATTGCAGTAAAATCTTATCAGATCTATGTAATTGATTAAAATAATTACTTTAGTCAATGCTGTCAACGCATGACTTCTGTTGCATATGGGTCGAATGTCCTCTTCAATGAGCTCCAACAAAGTATAAATAGTCCCTTCTCTCAACCTGTACTTCTGTATGATCTCCTCTTCCGACAATTCCAGAAGCAAATTTGGTCTTTCCCTAAAATTTCTATCTCGGCGTCTTCGCGGTGGAAGGAATGCCTCCATATTTACGTTCTCACTTACGACCGATATTTTTGTACGTAAAGTTACGCAAAAACTTACGTTCGAACTTAGCTACGAAAAGTTTAGTAAAACGCAAAACTCGGAGTTACGTAAAAACTTACGAAAATCTTAGTTACGTTTGCGTAAGTAGTTTAGTAAAACGGTCCCCAGGAGATTAGAACCTACAACTTCTGATGTAAGGGACTACTACTCTACCTTCACACTTACTTCTAAAAAGAAAATCTATTTGCATTTCCATGGCTATCTTTCGAAGACATATTTCAAAGTGTAGATCTACAATCAAGGGTTGTACTGAACAGCCCTTCCAAAAAGAATTGACCTCCTACCTCCTAAACCTGACATCTGATTGGCTAAGACACTCTATCTGAGCCAATATGATGGCTTAAGTTGTGATATCGAAGTAGAATGATATTTAGAATGGCTAGAGATTAATTTCCTGCATTGTAGATTCTAAGCACTTTGATTTTGATCTATACTGTCTGTAAAAACTCTCAAGTCACTCATAGTTTGCATTCCAAAGTACCACAATCTATGACAGCCCTCACTTTGCATTTAGTAATTTCTACTTAAAAGTTTGCCTACCTATTTTCACTGAACCTTTATCTGTCATCAGAAGGTTGGAAACCTTGAGATCCCTGAAAGTCACAATGAAAACTTCATACAAGAAGGACAAAAGAAAAACTAAGAGTACAACAGTTTCTGAATCTAGTACCACTACATCAAATCAGCATTTTACATGACTTTGCGAGATCTCTGTGTCATGAATTTTCTCCTCCTATCTGATTTTAACTACGGTGTGAGATTAAGATTTCATATCCCAGTGACCTGCCAAAACCAAAAGTAGATTGATTTATTAAGAAGTGCCACTATACAAGACAGCAAAATTCAATCATGTTGAAATTAAATGTGAATCAAATGATGGGGTTTTCTTTGAAAGGGTTGAAAACTTCAAGGGAATAGGAGAAAATATTGAAAAACCAGAATTTTCTTTTTTTTAAAGACAATTTCAAAAGCCTTACTTTTCAGGGGCATAAAAAACATTGGATTGTTTGGCAAAGGTTAACAATTGTCCGTGTAATGACTGCCATCATTGAATGACTTCCTTTTCATGTATAAATTTAGCTAACGTAGGTTTGTTACCAATGCAATCCTTTGTTCTTCAAGTTCCATTAACTTCTAATTAACATATTACTACTGACAGAAAGTTCTATTTTGTCTTGCAATTGACAAGAGTCAAACACATGGCAACAGGAGAAATTGTTCCTAACAAGCAACTTCTGCTTTTGCCACAATGCTGGTTTTCATTCCATTTACATACAAGTCTAAAGGTTAGCTTCAGATTACACTCACCTGTGAATAATAAAGTTCTCATGAAGGAATCTTAGACCTCGAAATACCTGTTGCATTATACATTTCACCTGAAAACAAAGTACATGTATACAGTAAAGTAGGTCTACTTGAAATTTCTAGTTCTTGAATAGCCTTACAATTTGATATTCAAATTTTACAAAATAACTCACTTTTTTCTACACTATTCACTGGTAGAACAGTTTGGGATATAGCAAAGAAAAGCTTCCAAAAAAATCTGCCAGTGAAATTAAGACATATGTCCAGAAAATTCAATACAATTTGGAAAGATATTTCTAACACAGGGCCAGATATGGTCCAAGTTAGAGACATCTTTACAGCCAGAGAGTAAACAAACGCTGTTAAAACTTGATGGTGTTATAATCTAGTCAGTTGTGTAAACGTAGATAAAAAATCAATATAAGGTGTATGGGGTAAAGAAACTGTAGGGATTTGTCTTCGATTTAAACTGGAAACTGTGGTTGTTATGTCTATGGCAAGCCGCAATAGAATGAAATGCATTTTCCATCTGCCGTAATCTGTGCAACCTTGCAACCATCAGGGGCAATATTTGGCATGAAGATAAAAGAATGATTATAGTTTCATAAATTAAAGAAAAAAACGGTTAAAAAACTGGATGAAAACAAGTGAAGATGTATGTTTAATGCAATTTAAATATTTTCTAACTATATATCATACATTGTATTATACATTATCATTATATCATGCTAAAAGTTGTGGAATTTAACTCTGAGAAGGAAGTGTTTGATTTCCCTGCTTATGCAGTTTACCCCTTTACCACACAACCCTGACTTTTAACGACCTAAAGAAAAAATACAAGTACATGTACTTTGAAAACATTGTGGGAAAACGAGAAAATACTGATAACCAGCACTTTCTGTTTTTCCCACTATGTTTTCTATCCTATCAAAGACAACTTCCAGAATTTGAGCCACATTTGATTTGTCATCTGCAAATGCTCTCAATCTGAACCAATCTAAAATTTTGTAGCTTGGAAGAGAGTTAAGGTGGTACTTGCCCCTGGATTCTGAAAATCTACATGCTCAAGGACTGTAAGTTAGACCATATCGGGTATAGCAATTCTTGCATGATTGTAAATGATTACCTGAGCTTCTGAGAAAGGTGATGGCATGTTATCTAGCAAGGAAGCCAGGTCCTGTTCACAATATTCCATCACCAAAAAAACACTGAAATACATAGAGGACTATCAATTCAAGTAAGTATTGCATTATCTAAAGTGACTTGAAAATCAATTTAATTCTGTTGCAACTTTTAATAGATCTATAAAAAAAAAATGATAATCTTTTTATTTGCCTGCAAAGATGGCATTTAAACTAAGATACCAACAATTCAATTCAGCAAATACATGAGAAAACAAAAGATTCTGATTTTTTCAGGGGCCATTTTTTTTTTATTTTTCTTTTTTAAATCTCTTACCCTACTAGTCGAAGGATATCACAACCCCAATCATGGAAAAAAACACAATTAGAATTTTTTAAGACTAAGTTTTGACTGCATGGTTACTCAACATTACAGGCACTGATCTAATTTTCAGGGCATGGGTTTGAGCCCCATTGACAAGAAGGTTTGTCTATTAACCCTTTATCACCAGTTTTAACAACCTTGACAAGGAAGCCTTTTGTAAACATTGCAAGAAAAAAAGAAAATGCTGGTTACCAGCATTTTCTTTCTTTCACACAATCTTTCAAAGATAAATCACATCATTTGAGACTTACCAAATTTATAAAATGTAAATGTTTTCAATTTCAACTAATCTAAATGCTTTTTTTCGGTAAAAGGTCAATTGTGTTTCATGCCTCTTTTCAACAGTATTTCAGTAACATCACAGTACCAGCTCACTAGGTTGGGTCCATATTCACCAACCATTCCTAAAGACATTCTTAGTCTTACTCTTAAGAATTTTCTAAATTCAGAGGAAATGCAAGTTCTAATTGGCTAAACCATTTGGTTTGGCTGAACCGTTGGGTTTAGCCAATCAGAACTTACCTTACTCTCTAAATCTAGATTAAGACAAAGAACTTTCTTAGGACTGGCCAGTGAATATGGGCCCTGGCTCTTTTGCGAGTCTTACCCTAAGCAGGATCTTAAAAAAATCTTATCTGTATGGTAACGAGTTAAAGAAACAAGAAACAATGAAATACTCTTTTGATTTCTGATACATGAATCTTACGGTTCTTACCTATCAAGACTCTTGCCAACAACAACTTCCTTCAGCTGTACTATGTTTTCATGGCGGAGATTGAGTAATATGTTTATCTCTCGTAGACTGCTGATGGCAAACCCTACAGGTATGTTCAAAATATATTGTATAAATGGCATAGATTTTTGTGTTATATGTCACAAAGAATATTAATCTATCAATGTACATACAAGCATCTCTAGGCCTCTGCTAATGACACCTTTGGAAAACAATATAGAAAAGAGCTTTCATACTTGTAGCGCTAACACCAGCTCCTTTTTCCATCACATTTCTGTCTTAAGATCTACAGCCCCTAACGTCTATGTTACATGATATTTACTGATGAGTAAGTGAGTCTACGGCCCCTAACTCTCATATTAAAAGACGGAAGGTGCCAAGATTGGCCGAATAGTCTTCAGGAAAAACGTCGATGTTACACGATATTTACCGATAAGTTAAGGGTTGTAATCCTTAATTACATCGTTACTGTGAAAGTGGAATTTTTTGCGATGTGAAAATTTTTGCGATTTCGCAAATTTGAAAAATTCGCAAACTTTTCTGTTTGCATACTTTACCAGAAGTATACCAACAAATAACGAGTGTCTTGAACTTGCAAACATTTCCATAAGCAAAATGTCCATAATTGGTTATTCGCAATTTTTTCAATACTTGTATATATCCATGTATAAAGTACCACACCGCAAAATTTTAGCCTGGTCTATAATGAAAACATTTGCAAACCGACAAATTACCTTGTGTTATATTGATATGTGTATAATCAACATGAATTAAAGTTCAAGAGCTTACAACATGAAAACACTGTGACAAAAGGAGAAATTGCTTCTTACAATGTAATGTCTCTTTTGCCACAATGTCTTTCAAATGTGATCCGCTGTACAAGGGAAAAGTTATCTATTAATCCTTAACCACACAATCCTGAGTTCAAATGACCCTGGGGAAAAGGCTTTTGAAACATTGTGGGAAAAGAAGAAAATGCTGGTTACCAGTATTTTCTCCTTTTCCTACAATGTTTTCTACCCTCTCAGACAAATCCCATCATTTAACCCTGTACCAAACAATCCCTGGTTTTTACAGCCCTGGAAAAGATGACTTTTGAAAACGTGGGAAAAGGAGAAAATGCTTGTACCCAGCATTTTCTCCTTTTCCCAAAATGTTTTCTGCCCTATCAGAGGGCTATAGCTCATTTGTACAATTGTTGAATTTGTCTTCTGCATTTTTTTTTAATTTGAAAGAGTCTTAAACTTGTCGTTTGGGAAAGGGTTAAGCTACAATTTATTTGTGATCTACAATTACTTTCAATTTAGACAAGTCTTCAATTTTGTCACTTGGAAAAGAGTTAATGGTAAACATGTTGAATTCTGAAACTGCAGAAAGAGACAAGCAAACATCAGAAAAGACAAAACCAAAATCAACAAACAGTCATACCATTTCTTGTGTTCCCAACATCCATTTTTATTTTCTTCAGTGCCACTGTAATACCCATTCTAGTGTCTTTAGCTTTATCTACAATAAAAATGGGTGCAAGCTGTCAATGATCCATCATTAAACAAATATGCAAATGATCCCCCTTTTTTAATTATCTTGTGGAAACATGCTCTTGAAAACATTTATGGAAAAATGAGAAAATGCTGGTAACAAGCATTTTCTTCTTTTTTCACAATGTTTTCTACTTTTTCGAAGACAAATCTTGTGTAAAATTAAATTTTCGTCTGCAAATGATTTCATTTGAACAAGTCTAGAATTCTGTCATCTGGTAGTGTTAAAAGACATGCAGAAAAGTTTTATCATCTTACAGTAGACCACTTTTGAAAGCACCGATGAACAGGAGAAACTGTCCCCTGATGAGCAATTTCAAATTTTACTACAATGTTTCTCATGTATTCAAGCATCAACAACTGGAAATTCAGATAATTACATAGGTCTTTTTCTACTGACCAAATGATGCAGGTGTTAAAATTTAATCAAATTTAAATCATACCTTTTAAAAGTATGGACATTATTGTAAAACAATCTGCTATTGTGTGGTCAGTCCAAGTAATAGTCACTAGCAGACAAAAAATGAAACTAGGTTTAAAGTTGCCAGGTTGCTGTATCTTATGTTTACTTTTTACCTTATTTTATTTTTTCTGCAAGCAACTAACACTTGTACCAACGTATGGTAACAGATTGCCATCTTCACAATAATTTCCATACTTTGAAATGGTATCATTTTATATTCAAATGCAACTTAATTCCTGCATTATTTCCTTTGGCCGCTTAAGGGCCTTTAACTTTTGTCGATCTTTCTTTCTATTTAGCTGTCGCACAATAATTCATATACTTGTCTGACCATGAAATCGGTTTCAATAACCAACATTTAGATACCTAATCAAAAACATCCCTTTGGTGGTTGTAAGAAAAATTTTTGTATAACCCTAGTTTTCTTTAATAATTTTCCTAGTTTTCTATAATAATGCAGCACTCCTGCTTTCTGAAAGCAACAAAACCTTTTTCAATAAGGCAATGACTGTTCCAGCCAAATTCTAAAGATCAAATGTTGGAAATTTAGAAAAACTGTTTTGAACATGAAAGCTTTCAACCTAAAGACATTATGTTCAATATGCAGTTTACTAAAGAAAAGGAAACAGTTATTCCAAAACTAACAAGTCACTGTGAAAATGGAAAATAAGTGTCTAAAATTTTCAGTGCAACCTCCTTAACCCTTTACCACACAGTCTGCAGTTTTAACAACCCTGAGAAAGGTGTCTTTTGAAAACATTGTGGGAAAAGGAGAAAATGCTGGTAACCATCATTTTCTCCTTTTCCTTCAATATTTTCTACCCCATCACAGACATATTCCATCATTTGAGCCAAATTTGACTTGTCATTTTGCAAATGCTTTTGATTTGGACAAGTCTACAATTTTGCTGTTTGGTGAAGATTTAAATTAGCCCTCTTTGACTAGCAGTCTCTCTTTAACAATATGATTTGTATGCTTTGTGCACTGTACCAAAAAGAGTGTTGTTTTTTAGAAGGTTGTTTTTTAGAAGGTTGATTGTTTTTATCTATTTTGATTTTCATCTGCAGGTGCTTTCAATATGGAGTCTAACATTTGTCACTTAATAAAGGGTTAAAAGACTGAAAATCTTAATAAAACCTAACAAAGTAGTTAGCTTTTTACATTTTCTTGCTAAGAATATTATTCATTATGTTTGATTAGAGTTAAACTTAATGATATTGTTTAATTCATAAAATTTAAGACTTTGACTAGAAATTATCTGAGAAATCAGTTGACCTAAATTTCACTAGTACAATGTAGTTGTCTTTAATGTCATGTATTTTCCAATTTTGCCAAAAAAAGTTATTTTCTTTCATTTTATTTCATCATAATAGTGTCAAGCAAACTTTTATATAAGTTTTAGGCCTTGCATTTATTCTTTGAACTCAAAACAGCAACTCTTTCACACCCTTTCTTTGCAAACATTGGAAAAAAAGAGCTTTTAAACCTGTGGGGTACATATGTTAACTTGGCAATATCTTATAGATATACTTGCAATGGCTATTTCATTACATATCTTTGTAAGGACAATCATATTGGTGATAATAAAAACATAAAGATAGATTATTTTTATCATTCTTTAATGAGAAAAAAATTTTTTTACAATTTGGGTAGTGGCGGCCATATTGGAATTTTGAAAGACTTGGGGTTAAAAACGATTTGGTGAAATTCTTTCATATTTCACACTTTCATGCACATTCAATACTCTAACACCCTACACTAATTAAACACCTGCACTAAAAGTGCAGTGTTAGGATGGCCACTCCTTAAATACATAGGAATATAATTAAACGGTAAAAAATAAAGGATTAATGCATTTATTCACATGAAACAATGTGCAACAAGAGGGTCATGCTGGCACTGCATCGCTCCACTACCTAATGAATGTACAATACATGTAATTGAAATTGATAGTCATTGAATTTTAAGAAATCCGTAATGTAATTGTATTGCAATAAAATTTCAAAGCACAATTAGCGCTCTCCTCCTCCCAAAAAAGTCATGCCCTTTTCACATGCCAAGATAAGGGATGTTAATGGATATAAGCAGATCTAATAAAGTATCATTTATACCAAATGTCAGTGAACTCTGACAAAGAGTATTGTAACACAACAAGTTCCAACAAGAAGGTCAGAGTATTTTCAAAGTTTTCCCTATAAATGCATTATGACAGTTGTAACTCTCAGTTTTGACCCAAGGTCTATGGTAAGTTGAATCCTGGTAGAGGTCTACTACATGAACTTTCATACCAAAAGTTACAGGTCTAAGCCAAATGGTTATAAACAAGATGTTTAATTTCTATAATGTAGTAAAGCCCCTGTAACAGACCCCCGGTGGGACCAATTTTTATCAAAAGGCTAAATTTTTAATTAACTTAGTAGTGACAGTGTGTGCGATCACGAATAAATGTACGTGATTCACGTATAAAATAGAAAAATCACGGACAGTTTTTCTCTGGTATACGTACAAGAACGTATAAAAATTTTCGCCCTAAAAACAATGAAATTCATAGAACTTTGTAATTTCGGGGATAATCTGCAGCGAAATGTTTACAGTCACTCACTCTAGCACTCGTCAGAACTCGGCCGATTCCGTACCTACACTCTAGCTTAGGGTTTTCCCGATTTTTAAATAGAGATGCTAAACCGGAACGTTCTCAGGTTATCGTATGATTTGTTCGTGCCCAAAAGGTTGCGGCTGTGTTTTGATCGGTTTGCCGACTTTAACATCTTTGTCACTAGGATTGTAAAATAAAATAAAGCATTAACAAGGTCGTTTGTTTTAGCGGACGAATACTGGCTGCAATTTGATTATTTGCAAGCGAAAGATGGCTCAGTTTAAATTGTCTTTGTTCTTTTCAATAACAAATGAATGAGCTGCGGATCGGCAACTATCATCCGAAGTTGACAATAGCGCGAGTTTTGACGCTGGGAAATTTGAAACGACATGTCTTTGACGTTGAAAAGTATCTGCCTAATTGTCAATCTGACGCATGAAGTTATGGTCTAGAGCTTCATATAACCTAGCTTTCATGCATCCGGCAGAAATATGGGCTAAACACGATCAACATAAAATGTGAAGGACACGCGCATGATCATGATGCTGGCGAGTCATTTATGACAACGTAATAAAGGTGTTAATCCTCTTACCTAGTGTAAAGTGATAGATTTAAAGTTACCTGCTATTCAAAATGACAAATTGATGTCAAATCATGTGGTAATACTTCTCCAAAAAATTAATTGACACAAAAATAGATCACCAAAAAAAAAAAAAACGTGAAAACCCATGACACTACAATGATCAGCGTGGCATCGTCCGATCAGAGGGACTTCAAACTATCTTCTCATCTTTAATAATGAATTTAAACAGTGAATTTACAGAAATCTCTGAATAAAACAATAAATGGTAGCTAAAATTCTGTTCACGATTGAAAAAATTGTTGTTTTAGGAAATGAAAATATAGATCTAAGGGGGGGGGGGGGGGGTTTCGTCTGCAAATGCTTGAAATATGTCTGACTTTTTTTTTTAAACTGGTTTGGAAATTAAAATTAAAGGACCAAAATAAATGATATTAAATAAAGCAAAAAATCTAAATGGTATTGTATTTCATTGATTTTTTAAGTACAAAACACAACATCCTTATAAACTTAATATCATGTAGATAAATTGTCAGTATTTAAAGCAAAAAGGCATTCTCAGTTAAATGGAGACACCGATTGTACAACCGATAACTTGTTGGTGTGCTCTTCGGATTACAAAGCGATAATCGTTTGTGATTTTAACCTGATTGCCCAACACTACCAATTTGATAGATTTTGTACAGTAATTGGACCAGTTCCATGGTATTTCACTTATTTCACCTACCTACTTCTTTTAGCAAACATTAGAATTGATTTTGCCAAAAATGTTTGTACAGTTTGAGGAAAGGTTCCTAAAGTATTTGAAGAGCTTATAAATGTGAACATGTAGATCTATCTATAAAATCTTGTTTGCGCATATTGCATGATACAATTTATCTTTTAGTAGACTGCCATTAAAACTTGATATTTAAATAAAATTATGTAGTTTAGATCTGAACCCCCATCATTGTTTGTGTACCCCCAACTCCAGTTACCAAAGGGTACAAAAACCTCAAGCTAGAAAAAGCACAGCACACACAGTAGTGATCTACTAAAAACAGCAACCTCCCAAATTTTTGGAATCCCTAGGATTTTTGGTTAGGAACAGGATCTTTTTTTTTAAATATTTCATTGTATAAGCATAATATGTAAAACCTGTGACCATCAGGGCAGGGAAAATCTTTACCCAAGGACTTTAATTTAAATAACCTTCATAGAAGTTCACTAGATGAAGCTACAAGATTTGGTAGCCCAATGCCTTATGGTTAGGGAGCAGAAGGCTGTCTTAGTTTTAAGTATGTAGGCCACTGTAAAACTTGTGACAGCCCCCCCCCCCTCGAGGCAGGGCCAATTTTTTACCCCCAAGACTATAATCGGGGCACTCTTGGTAGAGTTTTACTAGATGAAGCTACATGCAAAATTTGGTAGCCCTAGGTTTAATAGTTTCAGAACAATAAAGGTTTTTTTTTAACTATAGTAAGCCCATGCAAAATTTGCAAACGCTGGAATGGGGCCAATTTTGACCCCATGGCTATAATTTAAGGAATTTGGGAGAGGTGCATTAGATGAAGCTACATGATAAAACTTGGTTGGGTAGTTTCAGAGAAGAAGATGTTTGAAATAAAAGTTAACATACAGATAAATGCATGACGGATATAAACTTGCTGAAGCTAAAAATTGAGATAGCACCCTAAGGGTAAGTTCTCCCTTTGCCACCATGTTGCCAAAGGTGGCCTGCGATATTGATGAATTCTGTCTTTACCAGACTACAAAATTTTAGAAATGTCCAAATTCAAAATATTTGCAGGTGATAAACTAAATGTGGCCAAAATGCAAGAATTTGTAAGAGAAATCTGTTAGAGAAAACGCAAAACTTTCCTTAAAGCCTTTCAAAGACCTTTTTCCTCAGGGTCATTTAAACTAAAGATTTTTTAGTACAGAGTTAATTGAAATAATGATAGCATTTCACTGTTTCCATATTCATAAATCATTATAGCTGTTTGCATTATTTGTATTTTTTCTTTAAAAAAATGCTCATATATTGTTTACTTACACACAATGCCATAGGTTCCCTCTCCAATTCTTGTCTCTTTCTGGAATTCTGTGACAGACCTGCATTTCCCATACTGTAATGGTGATAAGCAACAGGCAATAAACAAATAGGAACTTGACCCTTTATCATATTATCTCGAGTTTTAACGACCCTTAGGAAGAAGTCTTTTGAAAACATTTAGGAAACCAGCATTTTCTCCTTTTCCCACAATGTTTTTAATCCTTCCAAAGGCAAATTTCTAATTATGAGTCATAATTATTTTGTCATTTGCAAAAGCTTTGAATTTGGGCAAGTCAAAATTTTGTCATTCCATAAAGGGTTAAATTGTAAATCCTTTTCTTATATTGTTAACAGTCAAATTGATGTTATATACTGACGAAAAAACTTATGCCCCTATTAGATCTAGTAATTAAATAAATCTAGTAATAGATGTTGCCGACAGTAAGCTACTCACAATGTATTTTTATTTTAAATGCTGTGACTGAACATGTAATTATGAACATATTTGTGCTGTTATTTTACTTCTCGATTTCTCATAAATATGGCATTATTTAAAGTATTTTTCTTGTTACGTTGCTGATTTAGTTCGAATTGATAAGAAAGTTGGGAAAAAAACTTTGGGTGATTATCTTAGAGCGAAATATTAGCTAGAATAAAACTGAAATAAACACTCTTTCTCTATGTATTCGACGCCATTTTCTGGTTTGTTTGTCGTGCGTAACAACCAAAATACCGCCTTATTAAGGTGGGTGTGCAAAACTCGCATTTACAGAAAGGTCAATTGCAGGGCAACATTTACTCTTTCACTACTAAATTAATAAAGTTACATTTTTTTCAAAGGCCACTTATACACTTTCGCTGCAAAATGGAGAAACAGTTTGGTCATAATCTAGAATAAAGAAGTAGACAGTGTAGATCAGAGCTCTGACTGCACTTTCTGTGCAGTCTAATCTTGATCTACACTGTCCATAAAACCTTTTAGTGTCATCTACAGTAAGGAAAGAGATGAGCAGTTCAAACTAATCTAAAAAGTCTCAAGGACTTTAAGAGCTGACAAGTCTGTGATGCTGTTGTGAACTTGTGATACAGTACTGTAATGTCTAAGAACTCTTAAGTCTACAAAGTTCTACAGAGTTCTTCATATCAATTCACAATCTCATTCAGTTAACTGAAACCTGAAGGCACTGCATCAAACAAAAGTATATTACTCACCCTACTATTTTCAGGAATATCCATCCACTGACCAGTGAGGAGTGACAGAAATACTGGCTTGTCTGATGGCTGACCATCACCGTCTCCATGGGAGCTGGACATTATTCATGAACTAAAATCAAGAACATTTCTAACTTGTAAACTCTGCAGACTTCCTTTTTCATCTTGCAGCAGACTAGTTTTAACAAAAAATATAGCTAAAAGAGTAATTACTACCAACTAGCCAATTACTAGTAATCCTTTTGCTAAATTGACCTATCATGGAGAAATAACTTAATTCAGAGAAAATTTCCACTAACTTTTGAAGTATCTTTAAAAGAATTTAGTCTATCATAAGTAAGTAAAGCATTATTTATCAATTTGTTTTTGTATGACTAAATGAGTCAGACAAATTTTTTATCCAAAAAGACCTGCACTGAACCATTCACATAATGTTGTGTTAATCACATTTACAGTAGAATTCCCAGACCTCATCAGTTTAGCCACAATAGGTTTGTCCACTTTAACTTACAAGACAAAACAAAATAATTGTATGCAAAGCAAAACAAAATAATGCTTTCAGGTGATATAGGCTAGAAAGTGAACTACAAATAAACTTAGTCATGGTGATTGATTGAACTCAAAACCCAGTCAGCGTTCAGCAGGCATAGCTCAAAAAAACTACAGACACCACAAAGATGCACAAACACATAGAAAACCGAAAAAAGTTTAAGAGTTTTGGGTTATGCTAGGTTAAAAAATGCACAAATTCACAGAAACACACACATGGGTTCGAGCGTCTGCCGGTTCAGGCAGAGATCTTTCTCCACTTTCCACTGATTCAAGAAGACCGTTGTCAAGTACTTATACTAATGAAAAAATGTGCACTAAGTACTAGTCCCCTGATAATAAGGTCTAAGCCTGCCCAGGAAAAGTTTGGTTGGGTAATTGACCGTCGGGATATGATCTCAGCTGTTGACTGGGATGTTAAAGCTCAAAGAAACGCAAACACGAACAAAACACACTAAGTCAGAGAAAAAGGTAACATTCTATTGTTTTGACTTGTTTAGGTAATATTCTATTGTTTTGACTTGTTTAACATTCACTTTCATGACCATTGAAATAGTAAAAAAAATTAACTCTTTACCACAAGACAAAATTTTACACATGTCTTTATTGAAAGCATTTGCAGATAACATTGAATGTGGTTCAAATGATGATATTTGTCTGTAAATGGGTAGAAACCATTTTGGGAAAAGGAAATAAATGCTGGTTAAATGCTTAGTATATTTCAGAATTGGATATCACCAGTAAATGAAGAATCCAAAATAAGAATTAAACATATTGACATCACTCATAGTAAAATTTCACTTTGAACAGTTTCTGTCTAAACATTCCATTATATATTAACATGCCTCTCTCTCACTAAGACTGATTTAATCTTTTTTAACATAATTTCTCTTTATTCTCTTTCATCTTGGATTTCGCCACTGCAAAACAGTCAGGAAATTCTAATACAATGTAAATTGTCAACATGTTAAGTTTATAACCATACGAAATGCGATTATCCAGTTAATTGATGTCAAAGAACATACATTGTCATTAATTACAATTTGCCTTTGTCATTAAATACAATTTGCTGCTAAAGAGAACTTTTACGCTGCCGAACAGATAAAAGGCATCAAAACACAACATAGGACAATGCTTTTTAAATTATCAGAGATTAACTGATTAACAGGAAAAAATATGTGCATGAAATGTTTTATATACAGCAGAAAGTTGAAACTGTACCCAAGATTTGATTATGTTATGAACAAATTTTAATGATAACATTTACATAGAAAACTTACAGTTTGGATAAGCCCCCATTTCTCTAAAAGCAAGCAGATAAAATATGTAAATTTATGTGAGGTAAAAAAGATGGCTTTGCTGACATAAAGGCTAAGTTTTTTCATTTTCTAAGACCCTTTTGGCAGGGGTGTGGAAATCTTAGAAATTTCTACTTGTCCACGGACAAGTCAATTAAAAAAAATCCACTTGTCCGCCAGTACGGCTTACTTGTCCAAAACAAAATAGTTTTAAACTGCATTCAACCATGCCTCGTTAAAAAGACGCTGTCTTGTTTGTCATATTCCTTGTCGCGGTATGTTTTTATATATTTACATTTGGAGCCGCCCGATGCTTCCGAGGTCTCAGACTTCTCATATTCCGTTTGCTTTGAAGATTCAATAAAAAAAAAAAAACCGATCCATTTTCTCCGATTTTACACATCGATTTATCGCTGAATAGCAAATTGTTTCCGTTTGAGACAGTTTCCGGCAGAGGTGATAATGCCTAAACCACAGCCCATTCGCACCGAAGCGTTATCATCAGATTAAAGGCTAAAATACTCACATGTGCGACATTGTCGTAACAGATCTTTGAATTGGTGCTAAAATAATAACAAGAGGGCCATGATGGCCCTGTATCGCTCCACTGGCTTTTTAACCCTTTACTACACAAATCAAAGTGTTAATGACCCTGAAAGAGAAGGCTTTCAAAAACATCGTAAGAATAGGACATGTTGTCATCCAGTATTTACTCCTTTTCCCACAATGTTTCCTAACTATCAAGGACAGAAATAGTCATTTAAGCTACATTCAATTTGTCTTTTTGCAATGGCTTTAAACTTGGTACAGTAAAAAAAAATACAGTTAAAAAAAACTCTCTCTTAAAACAGAACATTTCCTCTCCAAAAAACTTGAATACCAAACTCCAATAACGTATAACTGCAGTTTGATAATCAAGGGAGGTAAATAGTAACAAACTTTATCTTGTATAACAGGAGTTATTTCCCTTGATTACTATTCTAAATTACAGTCACCCTATAAGCCCATGTTAAACTTGTGATCTCCAAGGCAGAGCCAATTTTGACCCCAGGGCTATAATATGAAGGAATATGATAGAGGACCATTAGATAAAGCTACATGCCAAATTTGGTAGCCCTGGGCCTTATGGTTTCAGACAAGAAGATTTTAAAATTCTCCACCATACTTTGAAGCAAGGAAAAAAGATGTAGACTATAAATTATAATGTACTGGAACAGCAATGTTTTCAGTGCATTTATATTTGCATGGACAGAACAAGAGTTATTTCCTTTTATCAGTATGTAAACTTAAATCATATAACCAGTTATAATCTTTAATAAAGCCAAGCCCACAGCAGCCACGTCCATTGCCAGATCAAATTTTTAGCAAAGAATCTGAAATATGTAACCCACAACATAGGGTTTGAACGAGAAATAATGGATTTAGAATATGATCACTCTCTCTTATCTGGAGCTGTGCTTTCATTTTGAATTTCTTTTTGTGACTGAGCATATCATTGTATTTTTAAGGGCAGTATCTTTGTTTGTTATGTAGCAGACCTCTGAATCCTTATTCTGCTAAATAAATTAAATGAAACTTTCATGTAAATAATAAAAACCTAAATATTGCCATTTCATAAAGCTACATGCCAAATTTGGTCGCCCTAGGCCCCATGGCTAGGTCAAAGAAGAATTTTAAAGTTCTCCCTATATAAGCCCATGTAAAACTTGTTATATAAGCCCATGTAAAACTTGTTACCCCCGGGCAGGGCCTAATTTGACCCCAGGGCTATAATTTGAACAATCTTGGCAAAGGTCCACTAGATAAAGCTACATGCCAAATTTGGTAGCTCTAGGCCCTATGGCTAGGTAGAAGAGGAATTTTAAAGTTCTCCCTAAATAAGCCCATGTATAACTTGTAACCCCCGGGGCAGGGCCAATTTTGACCCCAGGGCTATAAATTGAAGAAACTTGGTAGAGGTCCACTAGATAAAGCTACATGCCAAATTTGGTAGCCCTTGGCCTTACGGTTTCAGACAAGAAGATTTTCAAAGATTTTCAAAACTTTTCAGTTTTGTTGCCATGGCAACCAGAGTTTTTGAAGGAATTAAATTCTTTCAAGAAATTCTGAAGAGGACCATGGCAGGATCATTTCTGTGAAGTTTCATCAAAATTGGATGGGTAGTTTCAGAGAAGACGACGTTTTAAAAAAAAGTTAACGCACGGACGGACGGACGCACGGACGGACGGACGGACGGACGGACGCACGACGGACAACAGGCCATGACATAAGCCCGCTGGCCTTCGGCCAGTGGAGCTAAAAATAAAAATGTTTAATCCACAATGGTGATCTATAAAGTATTCAGACATTCTCCGAAGCAAAAAAGTCGTCATGCAAAAACAGCCGCATTTTATACCGTATTCAGTGAATGTAGAGGTACACCAAATGTGTATTTTGTGTTTCCATAATTTAGGGATTGTCTCAAGCCACTGTTTATCATTTGAAATGTTATTTTGTACAAAGGGTGAACTTTTGTATTTCACTGCGTAATGTTTACAACATATTTGTTTCAAAACTTTCCCCTATTTTCTACTTGTCTGCAGACAATGTTACGGGAGACCACTCCTTCATGTATGGCTTCATCCCGATTTAAATACAATGCCTAACAACTGCGTTTGGGAGAATTCTCTTTAGCTCAGTGGTTATGGTGTTGGCCTTTCGTCCAGGCGTTCTAGGTTCGAATCCTGCCCGGTCTCTGTATTTCTGCTATGCATTTGGTCATTTGTTTCTTTGTTATGGACCTTGTTCGTAAGATGGGGGCTCGTCCAGGATTGGCCATTGAGCCATTAATCCCATTTGTTGTCCTAAAATGGACTTTCTGCCTAATAAGGCTTTAAGTCATCAATAAATGATGAGTTTAAGAGGGGCTGTGTTACGGGAGACCACTCCTTCATGCATGGCTTCATCCCGATTTAAATACAATGCCTAACAACTGCGTTAGGGAGAATTCTCTTTAGCTCAGTGGTTATGGTGTTGGCCTTTCGTCCGAGCCTTCTAGGTTCGAATCCTGCCCGGTCTCTGTATTTCTGCTATGCATTTGGTCATTTGTTTCTTTGTTATGGACCTTGTTCGTAATATGGGGGCTCGTTCAGGATTGGCCATTGAGCCATTAAACCCATTTGTTGTCCTAAAATGGACTTTCTGCCTAATAAGGCTTTAAGTCATCAATAAATGATGAGTTTAAGAGGGGCTGTGTTACGGGAGACCACTCCTTCATGCATGGCTTCATCCCGATTTAAATACAATGCCTAACAACTGCGTTAGGGAGAATTCTCTTTAGCTCAGTGGTTATGATGTTGGCCTTTCGTCCGGGCGTTCTAGGTTCGAATCCTGCCCGGTCCCTGTATTTCTGCTATGCATTTGTTCATTTGTTTCTTTGTTATGGACTTTTTTCGTAAGATGGGGGCTCATCCAGGATTGGCCATTGAGCCAGTAATCCCATCTGTTGTCCAAAAACAGACTTTCTGCCTAATCAGACTGAGTCATCAATAAATGATGACTTTAAGAGGGGATGTGTTACGGGAGACCACTCCTTCATGCATGGCTTCATCCCGATTTAAATACAATGCCTAACAACTGCGTTAGGGAGAATTCTCTTTAGCTCAGTGGTTATGGTGTTGGCCTTTCGTCCGAGCCTTCTAGGTTCGAATCCTGCCCGGTCCCTGTATTTCTGCTATGCATTTGTTCATTTGTTTCTTTGTTATGGACCTTGTTCGTCAGAACAACTAGATTGAAAAAAGTCACTTGTCCGACGCCAAATTTTCACGAGTCGGACATAGGGTTTCCGCACCCCTGCTTTTGGTGTATTTGTGCAACTTGTGGTGGTGTTGTATGTCTTTGTGCATCTTTGTGGTATTTAGGGTGTGTTTGTGGTATAGTCGTCTTCGCTGGTACCGTGTCATAGGTGATACCATGGTAATCTAAAAATTACCTAATTTGCATACCTAGTGCCACCCATCTACCGTTTACTCCAATCAAATCGAAAGCAGAAGTGTTTTTTGCATCACATCAGTTAAAAAATATCAGGTAAGTCTTCATTACTGATAAGCTACTTTCAATATTCACAAACTGCAACGATAAAGCACAATTTTCCTCCATGTTTTGAAAATGATTACCCCCTATTCTTCATAGAACCGATAATTCATGTTTGACAAGTGAAGGTTGCCTGCTGTGACGTCATAGTCCTCGCCGGAAACAAGAACTACAGTATCTAAATCCTTTTCTAAAAAATGGAAATTGTTTTATTGCAATTTTCCAAATTACAGGAGGTAATGTGGTACCATAGTGGACTCCCTTTGGAGCACCGGTTGTCAACATGGTAGCTTGACCGAGATATTTCTGTCTGAAAAACACGGCTTAAACTTAGTCTCAATAATGAGACGCTACGGTGATTTTTTTCATATTTGGACATTTACTGTTCATCGTACCGTCTCAAGTTCATCGTAAATTTTCCGGTAGCAAAGATAGAGCACACTACTGACTTTCTGTTTCATCGGTTTAATCTGTATTGCAGCGAAATGCAATTAACTTTCAGTACCAAACGTGACCAAAGACAAATTATTAAACCTTCCATTACCTTAAGAGCTTGTAGAAGTCGTTTATAACATGTAAATCTCGGAAAAGAACTGACTAAATCTATCGTGTGTGACGGCCATTTTGTGTATTTTCGGCAACGTAAATTACTCAAGTAACAGATGAAATGAACTATTTTTTCTTATGTTCAGCTTGTAAATTGAAACTATTTGTATTTCAAACAAAGGATTATTGAATACGCAAGCAACAGGTATGTTCAAATCCTAGTTTTGTGCTCTATTTGTGAAATTATGAGAGTTCAAACTTGCACACAAAATCTGTGCGGAGCTTTCAACTGATTTTGTCTTGATCGTCTCTGTACCCAGAGGTGACCAGTCAAAAATTAACATCGCCTTTGGGGACAGTTATCTGTACTAGGCTCTGATAGTCTCAATAATGAGACGCTACGGTGATTTTCTTTCATATTTGGACATTTATTGTACATTTATTGTCTCAAGTCCATCATAAATTTACCGGTAGCAAAGATAGGAGCGCTATACTGACTTTCTATTTCGTCAGTTTAATCTGTATTGCAGCGAAATGCAATTAACTTTACTAACAAACATGACTAAAGACAAATTATTAAACCCTTCATTACGTAAAGAGCTTGCAGAAGTCGTTTATAACATGTAAATCTCGGAAAAATCACTGACGAAAAATATCATACGTGGCGGCCATTTTGTTTGTTTTCGGGAACGTAAACAACTCGAGTAACAGATGAAATGCACGGTTTTCTCTTATGTCCAGCGTTTAAATTGAAAATATTTGTATTTAAAACAAAGGGTTATTAAATACGCAAGCGACAGGTATGTTTAAATCCTAGTTTTGTGCTCTTTTTGCGAAATTATAAGAGTTCAAACTTGCGCACAAAATCTGTGCGGAGCTTTTAACTGATTTTGTCTTGATTGTCTCTGTACCCAGAGGCGACCAGTCAAAAAGTAACATCGACTTTGGGGACAGTTGTCTGTACTATAGGCTCTGATAGCATTATTAATTGTAACTTTACATGCAACAGCTTATTACAGTATTGGAAAAAAATACAAACAAGTTCTCTCTATTTGTTAAATTTTCGGATAAATTAGATACCGCAGTACCAGCAAGGACCATCCTATTTAGTAGGCAAAATTTTATCCAAGCAAGGGATAAAAATTTTAAGAATTTTTTTTAGATTTATTTCTTTTCTATCTCCTAAAATGGGAGATAAAGTTTATGCAATTGTATTTTTGTATACAGTCAGCAACTCCCATGGCATTACAGTATATGTACTGTATTATCCGAAATGGTAGTGAAACCTCCCACAGTCCCAGTGGCGAAACTACTTAGTGATGAAAGATCCAGTAGCGAACTTATATTGTGGCGAAACATTTGAAGTCCATTACCGTAGCATCATGGTGGTTAATCTAACTGATTATTCGACAGACACTATTTAACAAGTTCAACTGATTTGTACTTTACCAAATACTAGAGAATTCAGAAGTGCATTTCGAGCTATTTCTTCTGGCACTGCATGCTTGAATGTATGTACAGATCAGTTACCGGTGTGACACGTGATCTGACGTAATGCGCAACAGACCTGCGCGGTAACTTTGTGTACATTGAAAACCAAATTATGGAGGTGTCAAATAATCTTGCTACTTGAATGAGACGAAAACAAACCTAATCTCCTAAAATGGGAGATAAAGATAACAACAGGGGCAGCAGATACCACTCTGATTTGCCCCATCGCAAGCTAAGAAGCGATTTCGACGGAAAAATTGCTGGATTATATGATCTCGAGGAGACAATCGGCGAAGGCCATTTTGCAGTTGTGAAGCTTGCGAGACATGTATTTACCGGTGAAAAAGTTGCGGTAAAGGTAATTGATAAAACAAAACTCGACGACGTTTCAAAGTCACATCTATTCCAAGAAGTCAGATGTATGAAACTAGTTCAACATCCGAACGTAGTGAGATTATACGAGGTGATAGACACTCAAACTAAACTGTACCTAATTCTGGAACTTGGGGACGGTGGTGACATGTATGACTACATCATGAAGCATACAAATGGGCTAGAAGAAGGAAAAGCTAGGCATTACTTTAGACAGATAGTTGAAGCAATATCATATTGTCATAAACTACATGTGGTTCATCGAGATTTGAAACCAGAGAATGTTGTGTTCTTCAAAAAATTAGAAATGGTGAAATTAACAGATTTTGGATTTAGTAATATGTTCAATCCAGGAAATAAGCTTGAAACGTCATGTGGATCACTAGCATATTCTGCTCCTGAAATTCTCCTAGGTGATTCGTATGATGCACAAGCTGTAGGTGAGTAATTGATGTATGAATTGTGTCAAGGTAATACACCAGACTCCTATGGAGATGGGGATCAAAAAGGCCCATTTATGAAATGGTCCTGTTCCAAAGGCCCAGTAACATTAAGTTGTATTTCAAAAAGTTGGCCGTTTCAGTACCCATGAAAGTGGGCCGTTTTGGTACTGTGGGCTGTTTTGATCCTCTCCCCTCCTATTCAGAGTAGTTGCATACTAAGTCTGATCACCTTACTTAGTTCAGTTATATATCATTTTTGAAGTTTGGTGAGATTATAGAAATCAGGATAGTGCCCAGGGTTTTCCATGACGCACAAATCCTGTGTCATCGACACGATTTAATCTCAAATTACCCCAAAAATAAATAACACTGCATCATCAGTGACGCAACTTTCCAAAATCTAAAACATCTAGGAAATTGAATAAAGCGTCATAAATCCAAGCCTGTTTTTGCTTCAATATCAAACAAACGCCATTCTTTTTTTAATGACAGGGTTTATTGTAGATAAAGTGGTTTTCCAGTAATTTATTTATAGAATAAGAATGGTTTACGCATTATTGCCATAAAGTACATAGGCCATGTGTCGTAAATATGGGCCCAGTCAAAATCTTGGTTGGATTCTCTGTATTTCAAAGCTTATTTCATGCGACTTCCAATAGATAAAAGCACACAATACCAGTCTGTTCTGTTCGCGGAAAATGATGAGACAACGAAGTAATCTGTAGCATTCTTTTTTATCTTCTGCTTCCTACAGCTGCCGATATAGCCACGTCAAGCAGCGATTCGGACAAGAATTTTTAGTCTGTCAAAAATTGAAATCAAGCATTCGTCAGAACTGACTTACAGACTTTCAGTTTCTTGGATTTTAAAGGTGAAATGCATTATATTAATCTGTGCTTGACGACAAAGAAACCCATTTATTTTGACTCCCTAAATTGAAGAAATGACCTCAACTAGTGAGGCAAGGGGTCACAATGACCCCAAAATTTTACAGCTGAGGGAAAACCCTGAGTGCCCTTTAAGATTTCCAGCAAGCAATTATCAAGAGTAATCAAAACAAGTTGTAAGAACTTGTTTTCACAAAGGGGAAGATTCTGGGACATTTTATCCCTTTGAATTAGAAAATATTCTGTCATAATGCACACAAGTTGGACTTTTTCCCCTTCAAATGTATTTGAGGAGTTGTCTTGAGTGTCTTTGTCACACTTTTTTTTAAGTGTTCCTTTCTTCTACAAGTTTATGGTACAATTTGATACCATAGAAAAATTCGGTCATCAGTGTTACTTACAATCTTATATGATGCATATATACTCAACGAAAATGAAAACTTTACACATATGAATTTGCCTGTCATTCTCCAGGACCATCTAATATGACTAGCCTGATAATACATATAATATCTGGGGCACTTCCCCAATGGTACTCCTCACAAGCCACACATCACAGAATGTCCTGTTTTTACTTTTTGCGAATGAGCTTGTTCTGCTACCAGTATTGTAATTGTACTTTGGCTAAAACACTCTGAAGGATAATTTTGTAACTATATATACTTATTTTCAGAAACAATCCATTCTTTCCACTTTAATGACATCCATCAAGGAAAACTAGAACTGGTTACCAGCATTTTCTCCTTTTCCCAAAATGTTTTCAAACGCTTTCTACAACAGTGTCTTTAAAACTAGAAATTGTTTGGTAAAGGGTTGGTGTACGATATTAGTGGTCCCTGTTATACAATTTAAAATACATGCAGTAGTGTTAGGTAACTTATTGTTGTTGGACAATGAACAAATGAAGAAATATACCAAGAAGTATGCTATTTAGAACGATTGTTATAATTATGTAGATCTTATACGAATGGCTACTTTTGTATATGAGAATAATTTGTTGTATCTTGCTAGTATATGGTTATCTTGCATAATAATAATAAATTAATATGTCTGTACTGTATATATAATTGTCTTCTGCATATATTAGACCCTAGACATCAGGTGACACCCTGTCATTCATAAAAGCCAAAAATAACAACTGAACAATTGTGCCCTATATTGTGAACCTCAACTCTGTATTCATTTCAAGTTTTGGGCTTTTTCATTCCCTAGAAATCAGTAAAGGAGAGTTTCAAAAACAAACAATTCTCAGTCACAGTGTAATGTGAAAATAACTTTTTCTACATTTTCATATTACTGGTAACTCTTTACCAAACAATCCTGTGTTTTCAAGGCTTGAAGCAAGAAGGCTTTTGAAAACTTTGTGAGAAAAGGATAAAGTGCTGGCAACCTGCATTTTCTCCTTTTGCCATGTTTTCAAAACAGATTCCGTCATTTGAACCACACTTGATTTTTGTGGTATTTGTCGAAGACAATACCCCTATGAGTTCAATATTGAATTCTGAAGACCATGTATCGTCAGAGCTCCAGATAAGAGGGAGTGATGCTATTCTAAATCCATTATTTCTCTTTGAAACCCTATGTTGTGGGTACTCATTAGAATTGTCTCGATGAAACAGTTCTAATGAGTACCCACAACATAGGGTTTAGTGGAGAATAATTAACATTTTCAATTTTAAAATCAAAATCACTCCCTCTATCTGGAGCTCTGTATCGTATTTTGTACAAAGCCAAAAGAAATAAACCCAATTAAACTCAATTTTTCTCAGACAAATGAGTTTTTCGGTAGCACTCAGATATGTAATTGGAAATGGCATGTTAAAATACACTGGGTGAGGCCATCGATCGTGAAAATATTAATTCTTGATTGAAAATAGCTTCACTCGCCAATATCCTTCTATTGGCGCAATGATATATACAGAATTTGTCTACTGATCGTTTGGTCCTGGGCTTTTTCGTTTCAAAACCAGTTCGTCCCATGGCTTGTTCATCCCATGATTGCGTGCTACTCCATTTGATTGGGCATGAATATTTATATATCGAAATAATAGATTTTAATGTTGGGAATTAAATGTTAACGGCCAAAGATATTTCAAAATCATAGTTTTCAGTTACAAACTTAATTTTATTTGATATATTCAGGTGGTTTCTCTCTCTATCCATCATGCATCCTATTGTCAAGGGACATGACTCCTGACTCCTCCAGGGTTCCCGCTGGGCTTCGCATTTGGCGCCATTTGCGATATATTTTTAAATGTGGTGCCAAAAAAATGCCGATTGGCAAAAATGACTGGCGCCGATATTTTTCATATCGGGATGCCAAACATTTTAAAACTGGCCCCCTTTACTGCAATGCATGGATGCATGACCGCCAATCCATCAAAAGTGAAATAAATCAGCTGGAATAAACAACGGCATCGAAGTAATCAAAATTACTTCACAAAACGATGTAATTTACACCTGTCTATCCGAATACACATACACTTTCGATAACATAAACATCCGGCTAGAAAAAAATTGTAAATTTATTTTGGAAAACTGTCCGAAAGTGAAAGTATCGAAGACCAGTGGCCTATATCGATCGTGAATGGTACTAAATGTCCAAATGAATTATGATCGCAGGTAAAATACAGCAGGTTTCCAAAATAGCGACGGCTTTGCCGTCGGCGTTGCCTAAAACCCGGACCGTAATGTTATCGTCGTCCTCGACATTTTCTATGTCGTTCCTCCTCCGTTAATCGCCCACCTTTTCGGAAAACTTGTTTGGTTTTTTAATATTTTAACTTTTTTATACTGTTACAGATAAAAAAAAAAGTTCCTGTAGAAGCAATTTCTTTCTAAGGGAGAAATTTCTTCTTTTTTTTTAACATTTTATTTTTTACATATTAACATTGTTGTTTGGTTTGTACAATTTAAACTTCTATATGTTTCAAAAAGTCTTTCTTTAAAACTTTGTTACAAAAGTAGAAATTGCTCTCAATGACCTATTTCTGCTTTTGTCACAGTGGTTTTACAAACATTAAAGACAGATCTACTTAAACTTAATAGATGTTGTTTATTCCATTGTTCACAAAAATAATTTTTTTACTATATTCGTGTAAAAGACAGATATGAGTTATGAAATCTGATGAAAACAAATGTTTTCTTGTTTGGTTTTTTTTTTTTATTGACGCAACCATGCGATGAAAATTTATAGACCAATTCTTGATTATACCTGACCCCCGGTACTTTCATTTTAAAATTGGCACCAACTGGCTCTAATTATTTCAATTTGGTGCAAACTTTTCTCATTTGGCAAAAGTGATGGCGCAAAAAAAAAAAAGAAGCCAGAGGGAACCCTGCTCCTCCTAATGATCAATGGGAGACCACCAATACACAAATAATCCTAACTTTGTCGTGAGTACTCTCCCTTCAATGAAAAAAGTATTTATTTGCTTCGTTTGTTGACTTTTAAGCCAATTTTTGAATAATATTTCTCCTTTTCTTTCAAATTATTAATTCCACACAATGGCTTCCTTGACAAATACCACTTCAGTGTTCTCAATGCTTTGATTCTCTACAAAATTTAATGCTTTCAGTATGAACAGGTCTAAAACTATGTTGTCTAGTACAGCATTTGACTTTCCAAAACCTGCTTTGTTATTCCTGTGTTATTGCATATGTGTTAAATATTTTTGTGTTGATGTGTTTTTTTATAAAGCATAATTTATTCAATCATGTAGAATTACAAAACCAATTTAGGTAAACACTAGCACTGTCCAGCAGGACCAGCAGTTCCAAGGACATCTGAGATTCAGCATTTTAGAGTGTGAGTTGTTACGAGAGACCACTCCTTCATGCATGGCTTCGTCCCGATTTAAATACAATACCTAACAACTGCGATAGGGAGATATCTCTTTAGCTCAGTGGTTATGGAATTGGCCTTTTAAACCTCGAAAAACAAGGATCTTTTCCGCCACGGGTTTGAATTCCGACAGGTACGATTTGTATTTCTGCCATGCATTAATGTTCATTTGTTTCTTTGTTACGGACTTTTTTCGTAAGATGGGGGCTCATCCGGGATTGGCCATTGAGCCATTAATCCCATTTGTTGTCCAAAAATGGACTCTCTGCCTAATAAGGCTTGAGTCATCAATAAATGATGACTTTAAGAGGGGGTGTGTTACAGGAGACCACTCCTTCATGCATAACTTTGTCCCGATTTAAATACAATACCTAACAACTGTATTAGGGAGATATCTCTTTAGCTCAGTGGTTATGGTATTGGTCTTTTAAACCTCGAAAAACGAGGATCTTTTCCGCCACGGGTTCGAATCCCGAAAGGTGCGGTTTGTATTTCTACCATGCATTTGTTCATTTGTTTCTTTGTTACGGACTTTGTTCGTAAGAGAGTGCATTCCAAAATTGACCTTGCTGCCCTAAATTTTAGTGTTTAGCCCTTTTGACTGTGAAATACGCAAGTTCCATTAATTATTATTATTTATTCACAGAAAACCATGACTTAGAGAAAAGTAGCAACTTCTCAGTCTTATGGCAGTCACTTTTTCCATTATTTTTTCAAATGCAGCAAGGACGTAGAAAAGTTCATTTGTGCGGTACAGTATGTGAAATGGATTCACCCTTAACTCTTTACCACACAATCCCGACTTTTAACAACCCTGAGAAAGAAGCTGGTAACCAGCATTTTCTCCTTTTCCCACAATTTTTCTACTCTTCCAATGTCAAATTTCAATTTTTGAGTCATGTTTATTTTGTTGTCTGCGAATGCTTTCAACTTGGAAAAGTCTAAAATTTTGTCGTCTGATAAAGAGTTAAACAAACAATCCTGAGTTTTAACATCCATTGGAATGACAGGCTTTTGAAAACATTGTTGGAGAAGAAGAAAATGCTGGTAGCCATTATTTTCTCCTTTTTCCACAATGTTTTCTACCCTTCCAACCCTAAAAATCCCATCATTTGTGCGAGATTTAGTTTGTCGTCTGCAAGTGCTTTCAATTTGGAAAAGTCTGAAATTTTGTTGTTTGGTAAAGTTTTAAAAATGCTTTTATATTTTGTCAGATATCTGGAGTTTGGGTGTCATTTTGTATATGCTGGTGTGTGGAGAGCCCCCATTTCGAGAAGCCAATGACAGTGAAACTCTGACCATGATAATGGATTGCAAGTACAAAATCCCAGGGCATGTCTCTGAACCATGTCAAAGGTATTTTGCTGGTATCAATTCTTTCTAAAACAACTTTTAAACTGCTCAAAATTCAAAACATCTGCTGATGACAAATTTGAAATTTGTCCAAAATTAACCTGATTTCTCTGATTGGGTAGAAAACCTCGTGGGAAGAGATGAGAATGCTGGTTACTAGCATTTTCTCCTTCTCCCACCAGGTTTTAAAAGGATTTTAAATGAACTACCGGTATTTTTAGAATAGCAGTCACAAGATTGCTAGTCTATTGCCATCAAGAGTGACCCGAATCCAAAAGGAAATAAAAAACTCATAGTCAAATACTGCCCAACAGAAAAATGATTCTTTGAATTTGGACCCCCAAATTTTCTAAATGACCCCCAAAATTTGTATGTGTGCCTACATTTATTCATTTCAGAGAAAGTGCAGGGAAAAGAACCCTGCTATTTAACATGACAATGTTGAAATAATTACAAAATCTCTACGACTCCGATTTGAGCTGTGTCTCGTTACAAAGTCATACACTGAACAAAATGTTATCAATAAGGTACAAGATGTTTGCTTGCATGTAAACTAAGTCAGTGGCCTATGCAAATCAGGCTCATCTTTACTTATCATAGTGCAGCTTTTTTCATCATAGTGTTTTTTGCTGATGTTGTACGTCTCGTCTAGCTACAAGTTCATCCAACAGATAAGAAAGTGAAAAAGCATGGAAAGTTCATGTAAAAGTGATATCTAGAAAACAGATTTTCTCATGGTATTTCCTATTGTGACAAGTGAATAGCCATGAGTGGTGGGTAAAGCCACAGGATCAGACTGGATCTGACTTTCAATACAGTATCATGTGACTTACAAGAAAATCGAAATGGCCGCGGATTACCATATATAGCAATTTTAGACGATTTGATGATATGAAATAAAACATGTACAAATCTAATAAACAATAAAGTGCATTTATGAATATACATGTTCAATAATTTCCAAGATTAGTTAGACCCCATCTATATTGTTGTTTTGGATTGCTTTTGTGAGTACAAGTGACACAATATTGAGCTAAAGTAAAGCTCATGAATAGAAACCAGGTCCCTATACCAGATAACAAGATATTACACCTGTCCAACTTTAACCCTTTACCAAGCAATCCCTGATTTTCATGACCCTGGGAAATAGGGCTTTTGAAAACATTGAGGGAAAGGGAGAAAATGCTGGTAATGAGCATTTTCTCCTTTTCCCACCATGTTTTCTACCCTATCAGAGACCTAAAATTTGTTGTTTGGGAAAGAGTTAAAGCAATTGCAGACAATGAATAAAAAGTGACTCAGATGATTGAATCCATGCAAAGGTTGGAAAACATTGTCGGAAAAGGAGAAAATGTTGGTAAGCATCATTTTCTCCTTTTCCCACAATGTCATCAAAAGCTTCCTTTCTCAACGTCGTTAAAACTGGGGATTATGTAGTAAAGAGTTTAAAATTCTAACACTTTTCAATCTATTTAAACTTTCGAAACCATTAATTATTGAACAAATAAGATTAATGATTAATTACAATTTAAAAGCAGTAAATTGTTGCCCATCAGTTAAAGATGCCCGTCTACAGCCGGTGAGCAAAAACGCTGTTAAATTTCAAACAATTTAGAATGGTACAGAAATCAGCCCTTTGTGTAAACATGGATAAATTACTGACATATATGGTGTAATTGAAAAAAAGAAACACCGAGATTTGTATTAGAAACCGAACATTGGTCAGAAGAAAACTGGCTGACAATCGAAGCTGTAAACAATGGCGGTGCGTCACGGAAATTTATTGTTGGTTTCCGCCTAGAGTCGGATACGGTGTAATTTGCATATAGGCCGCGACCTCCATCTGAAAATCGAGGCTGCAACAGACATTTTCGTTTATTTACCTTATTAGACTTAGGGCGAAAGTCAAATATACTCATGTGACAGAATGCATGATCATCATACGAATCTACCCAAGTGTATCACAGATATATCGAAAATCTTCGATTCAAAAACCGGAAACGACGAGTCTTTTTACATGGAAGGCCGCAACTCAGCGAAATGCATTTTCTATCGACCGTAATCTAAGCAACCTTGCAACCGTCAGTCTCAATATTTGGCATGAAGATATAAGAATGACTATAGTTTGATAAAATAGAGACAAAATGAGTTAAAACTGGCTGAAAATGAGTATAAGGGCCTCTTTAAGTTGTGTAGTGATCTCTGTACAATAAGACAAAATTTCGGACTTGTCAAAATCAAAAATATTTGAATGAATGAATGAATGTATGGTGTTTTATGGCGCATCGACATCTAAGGTCATTTAGCGCGCAATAAAGTAAAAGTATTTGAAGACAACAAATTAAATATTGCTCAATTTTTGAATTTTATCTTTGCAAGGTTAGATAATAAACATTGTTGGAAAAGGAGAAAATGCTTGTTACCAGCATTTTCTCCTTTTCCACAATGTTTTCGAAAGCCTTCTTCCCCAGGGTTATAAACAACACCGGATGGTTTGATAAAGAGAAATTATCATTTTTCTGCTGTTCAAATAGAATAGAATGAATATCCATTGGATTGAGAAGGTCCCCTCTAAGTTTCTCCGACCACCCTCCATAGCCACTGACCATTCTGAATTTGACTGCTTGAAATCTAGGACTGGGCCCCTGATTTGCAGTGGCAAGATATATTTCCCGTTCAAAAAGCAAAGAGTTCTAAATTACAAATGAAAGCCCCATGAGCAGCAAAAAAGTTAGTAACTACTCTCCTGTTAACTCTTTACCAGACGACAAAATTTTAGACAGGGCCAAATTGAAAGCACTTGCAGGCGACAATTTTGATGTAGTTCAAATTTTGATATCTGTCTTTGATAGGGTAGAAAACATTGTGGGAAAAGGAGAAAATGCTGGTTACCAGCATTTTCTCCTTTTCCAACAATGTTTTCATACGGCTTTCTTCTCAGGGTTGTTAAAACTCAGGATTGTGTGGTAAAGGGTTAAAGAGATAATGGCAGCATGTATCAAGTAATATTTTCAGACAGAATAGAACTGAGAAACAGATTGTGAAATTAATAATGCAAAAGTTTTGAATCACTTTAGTTTTAGTTTCCCTTTCATGCTTCTGTACCATCCTACTTAAATCTGTATGAGATAACAAAACTTCCGTCGCAACATTAAGCGTTTACCACATAATCCTTACTTTTAACGACCCTTAGAAAGAAGCCTTTTGAAAACATTGTGGGAAAAGGAGAAAATGCTGGTAATCAGCATTCTCTCCTTTTCCTACAATGTTTTCTGCCCTTCCTAACACAAATTTCAAATTTTCAGTCACTTTTATCTTGTTGTCTGCAAATGCTTTCAATTTGGACCAGTCTAAAATTTTGTCGTTTGGTAAAGAGTTAAAAGGGAAGCCAGACAACAAGTTAAATGTGGCTGAAATGTTATGATTATTCTTTATAAGGATAGAAAACAGTGTGGTTAAAGGATCAAATGTTATCGCTTTTTTCCCCATCATGTTTTCAAAAAACCTTCCTCATGACCGTTACAACACAGGATTTTTTCGATGAAATACGAGGGCCGTTCGATATGTAATGTGTATTGTACCACAGCGCGATAACGCTTTGCATGATTTTGTGGATGATGATACGCTTGAATAGCTCTATTCAATACCTTTCCAACGGTATACCGTATTTCCCCTAAGTATTCAGACAGGAAAAAATAATTATTTATTTTGGTGTCTGAAAATTTACAAAAATAATTGTCTTACTGTCCGAAAATTTAGGGATGAATTGATGATGGAAATCTCTATCGGAAAACTTCGGTTCCTAACGCACTGTATCGAAGAACATTTTAATTATTAACGATCCGTTATCTACAGGTTTGCGGTGTCAATTAACAGTAAGTATGACAAATAATACCTGTCAATCAAGGTAGTTCCCAATTAAAAGTTTAATGACAGTACGAATGTTTGCAAATGTTTTTCTCATTGAAATACGCTTTAATTATTTCCCCTACACAATTCAAGATCAAAGAGGATGACGTAGTATGCCGCCGAATGTTTGATCAAGTACCGCACATACTCGCTTGTTAGTAATTTGATTGGTTGGATTAGTGATAACCAATCATTTATTCTTGTCAATTTTTACTTATCAATGCGATTCTGTATCTACACCTGGAAAATATTTAAATTGGAAAAAATATATTTCAGGCCCCTTTTACACTATTTTAATACACGTCGGATTGGATTAATACATTGTGAAAATCAGTTATTGATTGGTAAGGGTAAGGGTTTATTGGTAAGGGTTAATCTTGACCTAACCAAACCGGGTTACGTTGTTCATACACATTCTTGTCTCCATGTCAACATGTCGAACTGTGTACAGGCGTTGCAACTATCAACACTGTTATGCATTAAAAGTGTATCTTACAGCGTTTATCGCTAAAATTTATGACTTTAATGCATCACGGTTTTTGACATAAATATCTAGCCCGTGTAACACAAATTAGCACTCGTATTCAGTTTACCGCGATCATCAGATGCCATACAAAGGATTAATCCTTAAAACAAAGATCGATTTACGATTCTCAGGTACTTGCTAATTAATCTTCTCCCAAACATGCCCTTGTTTTTACGTGTCTGCAGTACAAGTCTTTCGAAAACACTGTGGGAAAAAGAGAAATTGCTCGTAACGAGCAATTTATCCTTTTCTCACCGTGTTTTCTACCCCGTTGGAGAACTTTCCGCCATTTTAATAACTTTTAAAATTTAAAATTGTCGTATGCAAACTCTTTCAGTTTGGAAGGGTCTAAAATTTGTCCTTTGGGAAAGAGTATTGCGGGTCTTCGTCGAACTTCTAAACCATTATAATTTCGTGTCCGAAAATTAAGGGACAGACATTTTACTAAGTGTCCGAAATTAGGGACAAAAAATAAATTATGTTGGCAAATAATTAATGCTGTCCGAAAATTTAGGGTGTCCGAATACTTAGGGGAAATACGGTAAACACGAGCCTTCAGCTCCACATAGTTTTAAACTTATAGTCATTTCAATAGAGCTAGTCGTTGACCACTGTTGTAAAAATGGTTGGGAAACGGATTAAGAATATTGAAGAAATTAGAGCTTATATAAAAGTTCGCACAAAACTCGGTCATTCGGTAATGCAGATTTTTACTGAATTGGGGGAAGTTTATGGGTCTGATAAGGTATCTTATGAGACAGTTCGTAGTTGGAGAAAGAAATTTCTGACTGGCACAGAGTCCGTCAAAGATGCAGCAAAATCTGGCCGACCTGTGACTTTAACAGGCAAGGCAAATGTCTCAAAAGTCAGGGAAATAATTGAAAGTGATGGCAGATACACGATTCGTGATATTGCCAACACTGTTGGCATATCGCTATCGCAGGTGCATTTCATTTTGAAGCGTATTTTGAAAGTATGAAAGATTTCTGCCAGATGGATACCTCATATATTGACAGGTGACCAAAAACGGGTACGAGTACAAACCGCTAAGCAATTGCTCAAAATGTTTCCCAAATTCAATCAAAGACAATTTGCAAACATTGTTACTGGTGACAAAACATGGGTTCACTATTTCGAACCAGTAAGAAAAATTGGAAACAAAATATGGCTAACTAAACATGGTAGAAGGCATGTAGTTGCCAAAAGAAGCACAAGCACAAAGAAGGTTCTTTATTGCATATTCTTCTCATGTGATGGTATAGCCGTACAAATTCCGGTGTCGAAGGGCAAAAGTGTTACAGGTCGGTATTACCGAGATGTTATACTAAAAAAAGTCAAGAAATATTATCTTAAACGACGCCCTGTGTCAGGATTTAGGCATGTTCGTCTACTTCATGAGAATGCTACATCACATACATCTGAGCTTGTTAAGCAATTTTTGAAGTCGGAGAAGGTTACCGTCTTGCCACACCCACCATACTCTCCAGATCTAGCCCCATGCGACTTTTTCCTTTTTCCAAAACTTAAAAAGTTCTTATCTGGTCGTCGTTACAAGTCCCGACAAGCCCTTGGCTCAGCCATCAGTCAGTGCCTCAGAGGTCTACCTAAATCAGCGTACCGTGACGCATTTCAGAAATGGATTCAGAGATTGAAATTATGTATTTCAAACCGCGGAGAATACTTTGAAGGGATGTAATGTTCATTTCACTATTTGAGTCGAATGCTTTTGAGATATCGTACAATACACATTACATATCGAACAACCCTTGTAATAACCCCTAGTCAAGTGTATGATAAGGATATATAGATATAGAGATAAAGATTCATTTTGCATCCATAAAGAATTGACATTCTTCTATCTCAAAGCCGTTTTGATCAGAAAATGTACAGTGCATATCTGAGATTAGACTGCATGTTCTGTGCAGTCTGATCTGTGTCATCTGCAAACTTATTTAAAGGTTAACACTTTACCAAAAAATTCCATTTTCAATGAAGAGTGAACACTGGAGAGAATCTGATGTACTTCCTTCTTCTGATAGCAGTATGGGAAGGTTTTTTTCATCAGGTCACTGTACGTTACTGGTTCATGTGTATATGCTGACAGTTACTATGTCAAGATTGTTGATACAATTTATCTTCCTGGTCTGAATTATGTCATAGTGCTAAGTGATTATAATCAAATTTATATAGATAAAAAACTAGATCAACCTATTGTTTTGTGCCTTTTTACTCATTGTGTTCTATTTGCTATGAAGATTTTGAGAAATTGACAACTGATGTATGAATTGTTGATTTTTTTAGAAATTAAGTGTAACAGGCAATTTTTCCAGTAGTGTTAACATTTTCATTATTTCGGCTCACATTTCTTTTCCCAGAAGTCAGATAAGCAAAGAATTATTGTGAAGAAAAGGCCTAATGAAACAAGGAAGGCTAAACCTCTGGCACTGAATGATGAAAACTGTAGGTTCACCTAGAGAGAGTGAAAAAAACCTCTGCAATTAAACCCTCATATTGCTGTTTTGTGAGATTTAATTTTCTCTGATTAGTTTTCAAGTCCCGAGCCTTTGCAGTCCAACTAATTTAGGAACAGTTGGGCTATTTAACGTGGTATTTTTGCACAGAAAATCTTTTATTTATGTTGATTGTCGGTTTTTTATAAGGATGTTTTGAAATTCATCTGCTAAAATATTTTGCTGTTTTCTCACCTAATTGATTAGTTTGTGATTATCTGAGACTGTTGGAACTATGTTTAATTGACTTGCACTAGTATGGCTTTCTAAAGTTGGACTTATCTTACTCATTTAACCTTATCTAACTAATACCATGTGTATTAACATCCCTGAGGAAAAGTCTTGAAAATGATCTGGGAGGAAAAAGGAGAAAATGCTGGTAACCAAGGTTTTCTTCTTTTCCAAGAATGTTTTCTACCCTTTCACAAGACATCCCATCATTTGAGTCATCTTCATTTTTTGACTGCCATTGCTTTTAATTTAGATCAGTTAAAAAAATGCTGTTGTCTGGTAAAGGGTGAAAAATTTACACATTCATGCTAAGAAATTGAGGAAATGTACCACAAACTAACTGCAAAGCTCAACAAAATACACAAATAGTAGCACTGCTGGTCATACCCAGTTTCCAGTGGCGCTCCCAGGGTTCCTGCTGTACTTTGCATTTGGTGCCATTTGCGAAAGAATTCTAAATTGGTGCCATTTACTTTCACCAACTCATTTTTTTTGCGCCAAATTAAAATTTCTTTTGTAAATAGTGCAAAATGCAAAGCCCAGCCGGAACCCTAAATTGTCTTCCAGACAGTTGAAAACATTGTTGGAAATTGATCAAATGCTGGTAACCAGCATTTTCTCCAATTTCCAAAATGTTTTTAAACACCTTCTTCCTCAGTGTTGTTAAAACTTGTTTGGTAGAGGGTTAAGAATTTGGTTGGATGAATGCTACCCTAGAGCTAATGCAACCTTTGTTGTGCTGCAGACAAATTATCCATTTGAAATGCTTTAATGGAATGAAACTACTGAATATGGAGTGTTTATGGGTATATGTCAAAAATTTTTATGTGCACACACAAATTATTGACATGCTGAGCAAGTAATTAAGTATGGAAACTTACCGAAAAGGTTTTAGAATAATGAGCTCACACCTTGGGCAAATGTCAAAATGTCTCTGGTGTACACTGGATCTGTTTGTTATAAATGTGCCTTTAGAATATTTAGTGGACAATGAAGATCAGTATCAGACTGTACAGAAAAGCAGTCTGATGTTGGATCTTACTCTATAAAACCAACTTTGAACACATCATTTTAAAATACAGACATTCAGTATGAATTAGGATTCTTTTAAATGCAAGAATATCAATGAAAACAAAGTGGCAGATATTATTTATTGAGGTTGATTCTTCCTTTCAACTTTTTACCACACAATCCTGGGTTTTAACGCCGCTTAGGAAGTAGGCTTTTGAAAACATTGTGGAAAAAGTAGAAAATGCTGGTAACCAGCATTTTTCTCCTCTTTCCACAATGTTTTCTACCATTTCAAAGACAAGTCATTTTTTAGCTCCACTGGCCGAAGGCCAGCGGGCTTATGTCATGGCCTGTTGTCCGTCATGCGTCCGTCCGTCCGTCCATCCGTCAGTCCGTCCGTCCGTCCGTGCGTCCGTCTGTCCGTCCGTGCGTTAACTTTTTTTTAAAACGTCGTCTTCTCTGAAACTACCCATCCAATTTTGATGAAACTTCACAGAAATGATCCTGCCATGGTCCTCTTCAGAATTTCTTGAAAGAATTTAATTCCTTCAAAAACTCTGGTTGCCATGGCAACAAAACTGAAAAATTTTGAAAATCTTTGAAAATCTTCTTGTCTGAAACCGTAAGGCCAAGGGCTACCAAATTTGGCATGTAGCTTTATCTAGTGGACCTCTACCAAGTTTCTTCAATTTATAGCCCTGGGGTCAAAATTGGCCCCGCCCCGGGGGTCACAAGTTATACATGGGCTTATTTAGGGAGAACTTTAAAATTCCTCTTCTACCTAGCCATAGGGCCTAGAGCTACCAAATTTGGCATGTAGCTTTATCTAGTGGACCTCTGCCAAGATTGTTCAAATTATAGCCCTGGGGTCAAATTAGGCCCTGCCCGGGGGTAACAAGTTTTACATGGGCTTATATAACAAGTTTTACATGGGCTTATATAGGGAGAACTTTAAAATTCTTCTTTGACCTAGCCATGGGGCCTAGGGCGACCAAATTTGGCATGTAGCTTTATCTAGTGGACCTGTACCAAGGGTGTCCAAATTATAGCCGAGGGTCAAATTTGACTTCGCTCCGGGGGGTAACATGTTTTACATGGGCGGGCTTATATAGGAAAATCTTTCGCATCTAGCTATAAGGGCTAGGGCTATCAAATTTTGCATTTAGCTTTATCTAGGGGGTCTCTATCAAGGGTGCCCAAATTATAGCCCAGGGGGTCAAATGTAGCCCCACCCCAGGGGGTCACAAGTTCTACATGGTCTTATATAAGGAAACTTTAATAATCTACTTGTACATAGCCATATTTAGGCCTAGGGCTACCAAATTTTGCATGTAACTTTATATAATGGGCCTCTACCAAGAGGGCCCAAATTTTAACTTTGGGGGTCAAGTTTGACTCCACACCAGGGGTCACAAGTTTTACATTGGCTTTTATAGTGAAAACTTGATAAACCTGTGTCATGGATCACATATTTTACAGGGCCTTTTATTCAGCAAACTTGTTTTACATGACTTTTTATTGGGCAAGATTAAAAAATCTTTTTGTTTATAACCACACATTCTAGTTTCATATTGTAGGTCTGGGGTCAAAATTGCCTTCATTCCAGGGATCGCAAGTTTAACATGGGCTTCAAAATATTGTCACTTCAATTTAAACATTAATCAAGGGAAATAACTCTTTTTATGAAAGATAAAGTTCATTACTATTTACCTCCCTTGATTATCAAGCTGCAGTGATACATGATTGACTTAATAGCCAGTGGAGCGATACAGGGCCATCATGGCCCTCTTGTTTTTAACTTTACTGACTTTCTCGTATGCCAAAGCTTTGAATTTGGACAAATCAAAATTTTTTTGTTTGGTAATGGGTCGTTACAGTGTTTTTAACCTTTTACCATACAATGCCGACTTTTAATGACCCTGGGAAACAAGCCTTTTGAAAACCTTGTGGGAAAAGGAGAAAATGCTGGTAACCAGCATTTTCTCCTTTTCCCACAATGCTTTCTACTCTATCGAAGAAAAATTGTATCATTTAAGCCACATTGAAATTGTTGTCTGCAAATACTTTCAATTTGAACAAGGCTAAAATTTTGTTGTCTGGTAAAGGGTTAAAAGAGGTCTGCTACAGGAAGCAAAATTTTAGCTATATGTATAGGAGGTAATGACTTAACTGACAATGTTGTTTGCTTATTTAACTCTTTACCACACAACAAAATATTGGCCTGGTCCAAATTGAAAGCATTTGCAGACAACATATTGAATGATACTCAAAACAAAAAAATTGTGTTTCAAAGGGTAGAAAACATTGTGGGAAAAGAATAAAATGCTGGTTATGAGCATTTTCGTCTTTTCCTACAATGTTTTCCCCTGACCCCCTGTTTCTTTGAATTCGGAAAAAAAAACCCATTTGCAAAATGTCCCCCAAAATTGAAATATTTACCTTCTTTAATCCATTTGAAGGGAGTCAAGTGACCCCTATATGAGAGAGTTTAAGGAGAACTCTGGGTCCCTTCCCCAGGGTTTTTGAAACTCAGGATTGTGTGGTGAGAAATTAAAGAGTTCCTTTTTTATTTCAGCCTGATATCGTTAATGTTAAAAAGAGAACCAGGTCACAGGGCAAACCTAACCGAAATCGAGAACCATGAATGGCTGAAAGTGGACAGTAATGCCGTACCTCACTACCATATGCCTCTTATTTCACGAGAACAAGTGTCAAAGGAAGACCATGACCATGTTGTGGAGAAAATGGTGGAAGGATGTATTGCCACGAAGGATGAAATCTTACAGTAAGTGTTGTATAATTGAATCATACTCTGTGAAAAGGGGGCTTAATGCATCTGCAAAAAGCTTCAACCCAGGTCAGCCTGCGCAGCCTGCACAGGCTGACCTGCATTGCAAGATTTTGCCATCGGTCAATTTTCTGCAAGTCAAAGAACTCATACCTCATGATTGGGTCGGTTACCAGACAAAATAGATTTTATGGATCCATAATGATGTGATAGCTTGCTTGGTATCATGCATCACAGAGATGTATAAACACCCTTTTTGCAAGAGCATGCCGGATATGAGTGTATACATGTACATGGAACATCTTGTTATCATTTATTGAAAGTTGTTCCAAACTGTTTACCAAATGACAAAATTCTAGACCTGTCTAAATTGAAAGTATTTGCAGACAAGTTCAATATTGGATAACATTCCGGGGATCAAGATAGAATACAGGTTACCAGAATTTTTCCATGTGTTTCTAAAGTCTTTACCACGCAATCCTGAGTTTTAATGACCTCAAGGATGTAGACCTTTTGAAAACATTGTTGGAAAAGGAGATAATGCAGGTTACCAGCATTTTCTCCTTTTCCAACAATGTTTTCTGCTCTTTCATTGACAAATTTTATCATTTGAGCAACATTTATTTTGTGTTCTGCAAGTGCTTTTAATTTGGATCAGTATAAAATTTTGTCGTTTGGTAAAGAGTTAAAGCAGAAATTTGTTTGGTAAAGAGCTATGCTTGGAATCAGAGGTATAGATAGGAGGAGTGTTTTTGGATTCAAAAAGAATACCTCTATAGATCTTTAATTCAACTGAGTTACGGGTACATATTAGAATGTCCTTGAGACACTTCTAATTAGTACCCACAATTTTGGTTTTTAGAAAAGTCATGTTTTTCAGAATTTGATTTTCTGTATATTTAGATTCATTCTGTATATCAGTGGGTAAATTCAGAGACTTCAACAGAATACATGTATTATAAAAGATGTATTACAAGTTTGACAGTTAGGCAGATATGCTTTATAACCTCTTCTGTGGAAGACAAAGGATTTTTTTTTTTACATGTATGAAACAAAAAGATAAAAATTGTCTTGGAATTTGCTGAGAGTTGGCTATTTGTCAAAGATCTTGTTGCATCACCCATTAATCTCAAAGTGAGTTAAGTCATTACTACAGAGATACAGATTATAATATCACTGCAGTGGACAGCTGTTTGAAGGAGTTTGGGAAAAGGTGCTTTTTGTCATATTCCTTTCCCATGATATTTATCAGTTTATAAATCAAATTTCCTTTCTTCAAATGACTCTGTCTTTTAAGTTATCTTATTGGGTGTGCTATGTCTCAAAAAGGCCAGTGTCAAATGTTGTGTTTACAATTTTCCTAGACAGTAAGATTTTAGGCTTGTCAAAAAAGAAAGCATTTCCAAACCTCCAATAGTTTAGTGTGGCTCACATGATTAGATGTTATATTTTAAAGTTATGAACAGCATTTTCCCCTTGTCCTACAATGTTGTCAAAAGCTTTCTTTCTCAGGGACATTTAAACTAAGTCTCACAAGATTTAACGATTCTGGGAAATCAGACTTTTTAATACATTGTGGAAAAAGGAGAAAACGCTGGTAACCAGCATTCTCTCCTTTTCCTACTATGTTTTCTAACCTTTCAGAAACAAATCCAATCTTTTTAGCCACACTCAATTTGCTGTCTGCAAATACTTTGAATTTAGACCAGTCTATAATTTTGTTGTTGGGTATGGAGTTTAAGGAGATGTAGACAGATTCATGAGAAAGGAGTTAATATCAGAGCTTTTTGCCACTTCTGACAGTTAGGATAATTTTACCCTTGAGTGCAAAGCACAACTTCAGTTGTCTTTGCAGGCAGTGTAGATCAGTATCAGACATGTGCAGTCTGGTATTTGAGCTACGCTGTCTGCCAATTTGTAATATATTCTGGCTTAAAGAACCTCAAAATTGGGGTAAATTGGTTGTTTTCCTTAATTGAAAGGGTCACTACTTCAGGGTCCCTTTTCACTAAGGTAGTTACGAACAAAATTTGCGTAAGTTTTACGTTACTACAATATAGTGGCAATAATCTGCTACGAGATAAGAGATAACTATCATGATTATTTTAGAAAACTATTGCAATAAATCAAAGTTTCTAGGCTGGAAATTTTATCTTTTCATTTTATCTAGATAAAGTTTCCAGGAAACTTTGATTTATTGCAATAGTTTTCTAAAATAATCATGATAGTTATCATGTAATCTCGTGGCAGATTAATGCCACTATATTATAGTTACGTAAAAGTTACGCAAATTTTGATCGTAACTACCGTAGTAAAACGGGGCCCAGGAGCCTAAGGCTTAATGGAAAAAGATTTGACACTGGTTAACACTTTACCACACAACAAAAGTACAGACTGGTCAAATTTGAAAGTATTTGTAGACCACAAATTGAATTTGGTTCTTTTAAAAGAAATTGCATTTGACAGGATAGTAAACAGTTTGGGAGAAGGAAAAAAAATCTGTTTTCCTATTCCCACTGTGTTTTCAGAAACCCTTTTTTTAATGCTCATTAACTCTTTGCCAGATGACAAAATTTTGGACTCAACCAAATTGAAAGCATTTGCAGAGGACACATTAAATAAAACTCAAATGACAATTTCTGTCTCTGATAAGAAAGAAAACATTGTGGGAAAAGGAGAAAATGCTGGTGATCAGCATTTTCTCCTTTTTCCACAATGTTTTCAAAGGTCTTCTTCTTCAGGGTCGTTAAAACTCGGGATTGTGTGGTAAAGGGATAAAAACACAAGATTGTCTGGTTTAGGGTTAGCTCTTTACTAAATGTCAAAATTTTAGACTGGTCTGAACTGACAGCATTTGCAGAGGATAAAAATAGATGTGGTTTCTTTTTTTTTAACCCTTTACCACACGATCCCGATTCTTAACGACCCTAAGGAAGAAGGCTTTTGAAAACATGGTGGAAAAGGGAGAAAATGCTGGTAACCAGCACTTTTCCTTTTCCCACAATGTTTTGTACCCTATCAAAGACAAATTTTGACATTTTGGTCACCTTTGATTTGTCATCTGGAAATGCTTCAAGTTGGATTAGTCTCAAATTTTGGCATTTGGTAGAGAGTTAAGAGTGGAAAGATAAAGTGGAAAAATAAGCATTTTCTCTTTTTGCCACTTGTATTTTCTCCTTTTCCCAAATTGTTTTCAAAAGCCTTTTTTCCACAGAATCATTAAAACTCAAGAGAGTGTGGTAAAATGTAAACTTGCCTTTGCCTGCATTTCAAGCTTATGTAATTTGATCAGTAAAATAAACATTAAGTCATAGGTTTTAAAATCATGGAGTACAGTAATTCCATGCCTTTATGTTAAGGCTTAAAGTGCCAAATAAGCCAAGCCGACATATTCATTCTAGAGTAAAACCCAGATAATTGCAATTTCATGGTTGCTTTTGTTTATAGTTTTTTAGCAAAGCAGACAGTGTATATCAAAAATCAGACTGCATGTTTTTTGCAGTCTAATCTTGACCTACACTGGCCGCAAAAGCAACTGTAGTCGTGAAAGGCACTTTAAGGGTTAAAATTCCAAGATCATTGTCTTCTGATTTGAATACTTTTGTCATCATTTTGGCACTGAAGTTACATTATCTGCTTTCAGTCATGTTTATTTGCCAATGATGTTCTCAGTGTTAGTGATCATGAATTTTGAGTTACCTTTGTTCATTCTGAAGCTGATCATTGTTTCGAAAATGGTTATGTGGGAAAGCAGCCAGTGGCTTGGCTTGGGCATTGTTGCAAAGTACTGGTACAAGAGATTCAGCGAAGGCATGGATAAGTACACTGGTTGCCATGATGTAACAGAAATAATGTTGAAAACTGTATTAAATAACATATGAACACACAAATTGTTTGTACTGAAGTCCTGGCTAACCATCAAGCTTGGTAACTTTGGCCCAGTTTATCTCGGATTGTAACCGCAAGGTTAACATAGGCTATATCTGTCCCTTGATAACTGTACTGAAAACCTAGTAACTATGATCCACCACGGGGGAGTTGGTGTGATGCAGTGAAATTATCTTAACCATAGACCAAACTACTCAGAGTTTTAAAGGTGGTAAAGACAAAGGCTCTGGGAAATATTGTGGGAAAAGGAGAAAAACCTTTTTCCCACAATGTTTTCTATCCATTCAAAGAGGAATCCAGTCATTTGAGTGACATGTTAACTTGTTGTCTGCAAAAGCTTTCAATTTGAACAAATATAAATGTCTTGTAGTTAACCCTTTACCACAAAATCTGGAGTTTTCACGACGTTCAGGAAAGAGACATTTGAAAACCTTGTGGGAAAAGGAAAAAAATGTTGGTAACCAGCATTTTCTCCTTTCCACCACAATGTCCTCTACCCTTCTAAAGGCAAGTCTCAGTCTCTAAGTCACCTGTGATTTGTTGTCTGCAAATCAGGGTTTTCCATAACCCCCCTATTTCTTTGAATTTTGACCTCCAATTTTCTAAATGACCCCCAAAATTTCATTGTTTGCCTTTTTTCTTCATTTTAAGGGGGTCATTTTTGGGTCAAATGACCCTCATATAAGAGAATCAAGGAAAAACCCTGGCAAATGCATTCAAGTTTGACCAGTCTAAAATTTTGTCGTTTTGTAAAAAGTTAAGAGTTGATAGAGATTATCAGTTTATGACCACATTGCCACCCACAAAACAACAGTTTCTGCTTCTCTCTTGCAGACTGCTTAACAAAACATTTGGCAAAAAGAGAACTTGCTTGTGACAAGTCCCATCGTTTAAGTCTTTACCATACAATCTCAAGTTTTAACAACTGTGAAAGAGAAGACTTTTGAAAACATTGTGAGAACAGGAGAAAATGCCAGCATTTTATTCTTTACCTGCAATGTTTTCTGTCCTATCAAAGACAGTAATCATCATTTGTGCTATTGCCAATTATTGATTTGTCTTCTGCAAATGCTTTCAATTTGGTTAAGTCCGAAATTTTTTCTTTTTGTGAAGAGTTAACTCTTTACCAAACGAGAAAATTTTAGACTGGTCCAAATTGAAAGCATTTGCAGATGTCAAAATAAAAGTGATGGAAAATTTGAAATTTGTATCGAAGAGGAGAGAAAACATTGTGGGAAAAGGAGAAAATGCTGGTTACCAGCATTTTCTCCTTTTCCCACAAGGTTTTCAAACGGCTTCTTTCTCAGGGTCGTCAAAAGTTGGCATTGTGTGGTAAAGGGTTAAGCCAGGTTTCATTTGTTGTCTGCAAAGGCTTTCAATTCGGACCAGTGCTACATTTTGTCATGTTGTAAAGGGTTACAGACAAGGTTTTATGGTTACTTAAACAATTACATATCCATTCTAATTAAACTTTTTACCACACAATCCAGAGTTTTAATGATGCAGTGGAAGGAGTCTTTTAACAATATGGTTGAAAAAGGAGAAAATGTTGGTGACCTGAGCATTTTCTCCCATTCCCACAATTTTCTGCACCCTTTCAAAGAGAAAATCCATCGTTTGAGCCATACTTGGTATGTCATCTGCAAATGCTTTGAAAATAATGAAGTTTAAAATTTTGTCATCTCGTAAAGAGTTAGGGTATAATGGTGTGGAATCGATACTCCTAATAACATTAGATGCTGGAATTGACTGTAGAATCATGTTTTGCTGTTATCCCTTTTCCTTATAAGCCAGAAGAAATAAGTTTTCTGTCACACTTGTACTCTCTCCTTTTGTTACAATGTTTTGAAAAAAAATAGGTCTGCTGCAAGCTGAGAAAAATGTCCTTGTGAGGTATTGTTCATCCAATGGAGAAAAAAGTGCAATAGCAGCTTAACTCTTCAAGGATTCTGTAAAGATGTATCTTTAACCCTTTACCAAACAATCCCTGGTTTTCACAACCCTAGGAAAGAAGACTTTTGAAAACATTATGGGAAAAGGAGAAAATGCTGGTAACCAGCATTTTCTCCTTTTTCCACAATGTTTTCTGTCCTATCGGAGAGCTTAAGCCCAGTTCTGTCAATTCTGAATTTGTCGTCTGCAGATGTTTTGAATTTGGAAGTGTCTTACATTTGTTGTTTGGGAAAGGGTTAAGACAACAAATTAAATATGGGACCGATGATATGGTTTGTTTTTAAGCAGTATACAATATTACAGGAAAAGAAGGTAAAGGTGGTTAACCTTTTTTCCTTTTCCCAGAATGATTTCAAAAATAATTTTCTTCCTGGTTTTGAAACATTGAACTGTTTCTTAGCTTAGATTTTTAGCTTGATATGTTCAGAAAAGACACCTTTGAAAGTAAATTGTTATACTAATGATACAAGTTATTTTTGGAATGAACTAAAGTTTACTCAGGCAGTTGGCTCAAATGAGACTCTTCTGAAGGAAAAGTAAAGGTCTTCTGAGACTTAACTTTAGAACATTATGGGAAAAGGAGTTTTTGTTTGTGAAAAATCAATGTTTCCTTCAACTTTTTGAAAGCCATCTTTTCAAAGGACTTACTGTTACTCTATTCAGTGCACAGTCTAGTTTTTATAGACATGAAAAAAGCTTTTTTATGTAACGTAAATAAGAAACATCAAATGGAAAGGAAACTATCTTTCTATAGTTCAAATATCAGACTGCATGTTCTTGACAGCCAGATCTTTACCTACCTCATCAACCAAAGTGAATAAAGTTGGGTTTTGCACTTTTACCCTTTTCCAAACTAGCCAGTGATTTAACAAACCCAAGGGTTATAGATTGTAATGTGTTTAACACCGTTTTCAACATTATTTCAGTTATATAGCGGTAGCCAGTGCACCTATCCATGCTTTCCTTTCTATTACCAGTACTTTGCAAAGTTTGCTTCCCAAGCAACTGGCTGCTTTCCCACATAACCATCATCAGAACAGTGATTAGTGGTGAGAGGGGAATGAATTCTGTCAGTGAATTCTGTCGCAATGATGTTTGTCAAACCTTGGAAAGAAATTGGCTGAGCTTGGGATCCAAACCCTGCAACACCCGGTTCTCAAGTCCTGTATGCAACCGTCTGTGCCACTGTGGGTCATGAACCTGAGGAAGAAGGCTTTTAAAAACACTGTGGGAACCAACATTTTCTTCATTTCCCATAGTGTTTACTGCTCTTCTAAAGACAAATCTCAGCATTTTAAGGGTTAAAACCATGTAAAAGGTCATCAGATCAAATCAACCCTGAGTGCATGTTGAACCTGACCTCCGGTGTCCACAAAAACTCCACAAGGTGTCATCTGCATCTGAACCTTTCAACTGCCGAATAAACCCAAGAGACATTTTCAGTCTTTAAATGAAACCCAAATAATTGCAATTCCATGATTGAATATAGGCCTATGGTGTTTCAGCAATGTAGACAGTGTAGATCTAAGATCAGACAGCATGTTTTGTGCTATCTGATTTTGATCTACATTGGCCGCAAAGGCTGTAGCTGTGAAAGGCGCTTTTTAGGGGTTAAAGCTACTGTACAACAGAAGTTGTAGAATGAAGGATTTGCACATGTATACATTTTATGCATACAGGAATGATTTCTCATGACATGCATGTTGCATCAATCATGCAATAACTATTCAGGAAATAAAAAAGAACAGTAGAATGATTATGTCTGAATTCTTTCCTGTACAGAGACACCTTTTTTAACTAAGCTTATATTTTTACAGGAAATAGATTGTAACTCTAATTCTGAATGGTTCTGTGTTGAAAAAACATGAAAAAACTGCTTTAAAACACTGTGTAAAAAAGAGGAAGCACTGGTAACCAACAATGATAATTTTCCCCCAATGTTTTTTCCTGGACATATTCAATCATTTTAGCCAGAGATGATTTTGTTGTCTTCTAAGTACTTTTAATATGGAAGAATCTTCAATACCAGCATTTTCTCCTTATTCCACAATGTTGTCAAAAGCCTTCCCTGTCAAAGGTTTTAAAACTTGGTACTGTGCAGTAAAGAGTTAATATAGCCACTCTATTTTTTTTTCAAATGAATAGCTAATTATTTCATTGTAGCAGGGTTCTCCTTTGACCCGGGACTCCGGGTTTTGATGCATGGAAATTCGAAATGACCCGTTTTGACGCTCAAAAATATCTGCCTAAGCGTCAATCTGACGCATGAGATTACCAGCCAAAGGGTCATATAAATTATGTCGCATGCATCCGGCAGGAATGTAGCCTATAATAAACACGATCATTGTCAACTGTCTACAGACGCACGCAGCTCTGTTTATCACACGTAATGAAGCTGGCGAGTGGCGAGTCACTTTTGAAAACATGATAAAGGTGTTAGTCCAATTATCTAGACTAGAGTAAAATGACAGGTTTTCAAGTTAACTGCTACCCTAATTAACAAATTTATGTCAAATCATACAATAATACTTGTAAAAATATTAACTGATTTGAAAAAAAGATCGCTGGAAAAAAACGTGAAAACCCATTACACAACAGAAATCATTTTGACATCGTCCGATCCGAGGCACTTCAAACTATCTTCTCATCTTTGGTGACAAATTTAAGCAGTGAATTTATACTTATTTCCTTATAAAACAATAAGTGCAAGCTAAAATCTCTGTTTAAAAATCAGGAAAAACTTTTTAAGATGAAAATAAACAACAACCTATAGATAAGATGGAGGGGGGGGGCTTACCGGAACAAGTGTGAAAGAAAAAGTAATTGGACAAGAAAAGAAGACTTAAATCTTAAGAAATAACACTTTAATGGATGTGACCGTTATTTTCTCCCTTTTCCATAATGTTCTGGGGGTAAGAAAGACAAATCAAGTCGTTCCAGCCACATTTAAATGGTCGTCTGCAAATGTCTAAAATAATTATGATCTAGTCAAAAGTTTTTGTTGTTTAGTAAACAGTTCAAAAGTTGTTTGTGTCCATTTACTCATCAAGATGAATTGCATGCTAGGGCTGCAATTTAAAATTCTTCTGTCCACTTCATTCCAACAAGTCTCAAAATAAGATAGGGTATTTTCTTATCTAATTCCTATCCATAAACAAAGAACATAAATGGAAAGTTTTCATTATTTCACCCTTATCTGTCCGTGATAATTTTGACCCTTGGACATTTCTATTAGACTCTTGGAAATTCTATTTTGACTCTTGAAAATTTGGACCTAGGGAGAACCCTGTTGTAGGGCACATGTTTGCTCTTAATGCTCTGGTAAATTTTGTGTGTATGAAGATTTTAGAATTATCATAAGTTCATAATGAAAATGTATAGTTTACTTGTTACCCACCTGAAATGCTGAGAAGCCAAGTCAGAAATATACAAGGCTTGAAATCTGGGGGTCACTGGTTGGAATCACAGCTTTGCTGATGTCTTTCCAAGGATTTATGATGGTCACTGCAAAAGGATTTATTCCTCTCTTTCTCTTGGTCATTGTTTCGGCTAGGGTTATGTTGGAAAGCAGCTAGGGGCTTGGGAGTTGCTGCATTTGCCTTTTTTCAACATTAAGCCACAACAGTTTTCTGAAAATTATATGTAGATCATTGTCAGGCACGTGTTTGTTCTGTAACCCTTTCCCAAAAGATCCCTTGTTTTAACAACGCTGAGGAAGAAAGATTTTCTGATATTTCTACACTGTTTTCTGCCCTTTTGAAGAAATATAGCATTTCTTCACCCTTATATCAATTAGTGGTCTGCAAGTACTTTCAAGATGAGCGAGTCTAAAATATGTTGTATGGTAAAGAATTAGACTCTCTTTGTTAACACACAATACGGCTTGCAACATGCGAAAAGGGGCATTTAGACATTTGCGTAAGTGTCATCTCGGATTAGCCTGTGCAGTCCGCACAGGCTAACCCGAGACAACACTTTACGACTAAATTAGATTTTGTGCTACAGTAGACTTACGCAAAACAGAAAATTACATAAAAACGGAAAGTGTCGTTTTGGATTAGCCTGTGCGGATTGCGCAGGCTGATCCGGAACGAGACTTTATGCAGATGTCCGAATGCCCCTTCTCGCGTGTTGCATGCCATATAAAGGCTGTAAAGTTATCTTTCTGAAAATGTCCAAGCATTGAAATCTTTTTAGACTTGTCAAAATTCAAAGCATTGGCAAGCAATAATTAAAAGTGGCTCAGATAACAGAATTTAACTGTGCCGGGGTAGTAAAAATTGTGGGAAAAGGAGAAAATACTGGTTTCTTGCATTTTCTCCTTTTTCAACAATATTTTCAAAAGCATTTTTTCTCAGTGTCCGTAAAAAGAACAGGATTTGTTTGGCACAGGGTTGAGGAAGCAGTGGATTAAACCCTTAACCACACAATCCTGAGTTTTAATGACCCTAAAAGAAAAGACATTTGAAAACATTGTGGGAAAAAGAGAAAATGCAGGTTAGCTGTATTTTCTCCTTTTCCCGCAATGTTTTCTTAACTTTCAGAGAAAAATTCCATTATGTGAGCCACATTTAATTTGCTTCCTGCAGACGCCCTCGGTTTCAACCGGTCCAAAATTTTGTCGTTTCGTAAAGTGTTAAATGTCATCAAAATTTTATGTCAACTCTAGAACAGGATATAGAAGTGTCACCCTTCTAATTATTCATTTTGCTTGAATAACTCTTTACTGCACAACCTGAAGTTTTAACAACCCTGAGCAAGAGGCCTTTTGAAAACATCATGGAAAAAGGAGAAAATGCTGCTAAAATGCTGGACAGTTTCAGATTTAGGATCGGACTACAGGTTTTTTGCAGTCTGATCGTAACGGTTCACAAAAGCAATATAAATTCAGGGCCGGCACAAGAGAGCTACATACCTTTACTATCAGTCTGGAGTTTTAAGGACCTGAGTAGGAATCCTTTTGAAAACATTGTTGGAAAAGGAGAAAATGCTGGTACATGTATCTAGTTTTCTTCTCTACCAATGATGATTTCCATCATTTGAGCTACATTTAACCCTTTGCCAAACAATCCCTGGTTTTCACGACTCTGGGAAGAAAGGCTTTTGAAAACATTGTGGGAAAAGGAGAAAATGCTGGTAACCAGCATTTTCTCCTTTTCCCACAATGTTTTCTACCCTATCAAAGACAGAAATCATCATTTGAGCTATATTTAAATTGTTGACCTCAAATGCTTTCAGTTTGGTCCGGTCAAAAATTTCTTGTGTGGTAAAGGGTTAAAGTATAGTCTGCAAATATTTTTATGGACCATGAAGAAGATGGCTGTTAACCCTTTGCCTCAAAATCCCGATTTTTAATGACCCTGAAGGAAAAGGCTTTTGAAAAACACTGGTAATCAGCATTTTCTCCTTTTCCTACAATGGTTTCTACTCCTTTATGGACAAATCATTATTTGATCTTCTTTTCATGTGTCGTCTTCAAATACTGTGAATTTGGACCAGTCTAGAATTATGTAATTTTGTAAAGAGTTAACTCTTTACCTAATGACAAAATTTTGGACTTGTCCAAGTCAAAAACATTTCAGACTACAATTCAAATGTGGCTGAAATGATCTGATTTGTCATTGATAAGTGAGAAAAAATGTGGGAAAAGAAAATAGTGCTGGTAACCAGCATTTTCTCTTTTTCCGCACAATGTTTTCTACTGAAATAGGAGCAAGCTGCATTATTTGGACCTTATTCAATATGTTGTCTGTAAATGCTTTCAACTTGGAATTGTCTAAGATTTTGTTGTTTGGTAAAGAGTTCAAGCAGGTATAATAAACCTGGAAAGCTGTCACCACGAAGATTTTTTTCATCTATAAGCATATTAAGAGATTGAAGAACATGACTCATAAAAGGCAAACCTTGTAAATAAGCCTTACAGCTGCTTAAAATCTTGCATAAGTCATTTTTGGTATTATTTTTTTTTTCCTGTGTCTTAATTTGGAGTGACTGTTACAGTTGCTTTCATTGAATATGTCTTCAGAAAAGTATATTTGTCAAGACTGATAACAAAGTCTAATGAAAAGTAAAGCACAACATGAAAGTACCAAGGCTCCCATGTATGTGCTAATGCTTGGCAGAAGTTGCTTCTTTGTTAAGAATTAAAAATGAGAGCGGGCTTATGACTTTGTCCATATCGTATGTGTTTACAAACAACAGATTAACTCTTTACCTAATGACACAGTTGTAGGCTTGTCCAATTGAAAACAGTAGCAGACGGCAAGATCACAGAACATGCAGTCTAATCTTGGATCTACTCTATTTACCTTTTTGCATAGACCATCACAGCCTTGAAATTAAAATACCGGCATTTTTAGCTTGGCTTTTTGTGCAGAAAATGCCAAGTTAATGTCATTGGCCTTGTTGTTGTCTGCACTCTTGTAGTGCAAAAACTGAGACATTTTATAATATCTCTGTTATGACTGAAGATATTTTCTGTTAACTCCGACTAGTTGTTACCTATCAAAAAGGGAATCCATACAACAAGGGCAGGTAGCCATCAAAATAGTTTTGACACAGTTATGCCCCATTTTTGACGAATTTTTACTGAAAATCAATCTGTTTCTAAAAGCAACTGCAGCCAAATGTAGGCACCGGCATAGGGTGCTCTTGTTAGTTACAGACTGAGAATGTCCAATTCATTTATTGAGCACTACACATGGGGTTAACAAATTTTCCTAAAATATAACTCCTGGGGGACCTGCAACTTCTAACTTTTTTCACAAACTGACATAGCAGAAAATCTCAGGAATTCCTAGAAATACATTTAGAGCACAAAAACCAATAAATTACAACAGCTTGTGACAATTCTGTATGGTAATCTAGTAATGGTCATGTCATCCTGATCCTTTACCAAATAAGTCAGTGGTTTTTAACTATAATGAGGATGAAGACTTTTGAAAACATTGTGGAAAATGGAGGAAATGCTGGTAACCAGCATTTCCTCCTTTTTCCACAATGTTTTCTACCCTTTTGAAGAATCAGCCACACTATTTGAGTAATAATTTGTTTTCTGAAAATGCTTTGAATAAAGTAAACTCTGAAAACTTGTCGTGTAGTGAAGAGTTAATCAATACAATTCTCATGTATAGAAATTGTCACATCAGCTCTTTCCTAATGGTAGATGGCTTTACCTTATCATCTAATATCTGTGAGGCAAAGGTGTTCCTTATACATGTGTAACCTTGAGGAATGACCTTGAATTCTGTTATGCACATTGAAGATCAAGATCAGACTGCTCATATCATGCAGTCTGATTTTGGATCTAAACTCTCAGACAATTTTTGAGATAATCTGGTGAAAGAATTTCTTGAAATTGAAATACAGTGAATTCTTTATTAATTTTAATAGTAACCCAAGCCCCTGCCCATTTGAACACTCCAATCTAGTCTTGGATCTACAGTGTCTCTTTCACGACAAAATCAGCTTTGAAAATGCAGTATCTGCATCCTTAGCACTGACTGAGAGGGTCTTTTTCACCTATTCAGGACTAAAAGGGTTGGAAATTTTAAGTTAAAGAATGGCTGAAGTACAAACAAGAAATATCTTTTTAAAAAAAGATAGATGGCGTTAATTTGCTGGCAAATAGGCAGGGACCCTTGGAACAAACGATGTCTACATTTTTTACCACAGGGGCCCTTAGAATAAACATGTATACATTTTTGACCAATCTCAAATTTCTGTTTATTCTTTTTTTATCAGTACCAAAAGGTAGGTTAAAAGCCAGCACATTCAGCTAGCGTGAAAGAAAGTAAGGAAGTGAAAGGTCTCTGGAGACACAGATGTAACCAGACCAGAATTAATGTGGCTTCAAGTAACTCTTTGCATACTGATGGGCAGCTTAAGGGCTTTTGTCTGCAGTGTAGATCAAGATCAGACTGGAGAGATACACAGTCTGATCAACTGATCTATACTGTCAGAAATAGTAAGAACACTGTGGTCAAAACAGCCTTGAATTATTATTACATTAGTGTTTATTAACCAACATATGATTTTATTGGCTTGGTGGTCAGAGAGTAAACTCTTTACATGACAAATTAATTTTAGACTTGTTCAAGTTGAAAGCATTTGCAGAGGACAAATAAAATGTGAAACAAATTGTTGGATTATCTTTGAAAGAGTAAAAAACATTGTGGAAAAGGGAGAAAATGCTCTTGGGGGTTGTTAAAACATGATTTTTTAGCTCCACTGGCCGAAGGCCAGCGGGCTTATGTCATGGCCTGTTGTCCGTCGTCCGTCCGTCCGTCTGTCCGTGCGTTAACTTTTTTTTAAAACGTCTTCTTCTCTGAAACTACCCATCCAATTTTGATGAAACTTCACAGAAATGATCCTGCCATGGTCCTCTTCAGAATTTCTTGAAAGAATTTAATTCCTTCAAAAACTCTGGTTGCCATGGCAACAAAACTGAAAAATTTTGAAAATCTTTGAAAATCTTCTTGTCTGAAACCGTAAGGCCAAGGGCTACCAAATTTGGCATGTAGCTTTATCTAGTGGACCTCTACCAAGTTTCTTCAATTTATAGCCCTGGGGTCAAAATTGGCCCCGCCCCGGGGGTCACAAGTTTTACATGGGCTTATTTAGGGAGAACTTTAAAATTCCTCTTCTACCTAGCCATGGGGCCTAGGGCGACCAAATTTGGCATGTAGCTTTATCTAGTGGACCTGTACCAAGGGTGTCCAAATTATAGCCGAGGGTCAAATTTGACTTCGCCCCGGGGGGTAACATGTTTTACATGGGCGGGCTTATATAGGAAAATCTTTCGCATCTAGCTATAAGGGCTAGGGCTATCAAATTTTGCATTTAGCTTTATCTAGGGGGTCTCTATCAAGGGTGCCCAAATTATAGCCCAGGGGGTCAAATGTAGCCCCACCCCAGGGGGTCACAAGTTCTACATGGTCTTATATAAGGAAACTTTAATAATCTACTTGTACATAGCCATATTTAGGCCTAGGGCTACCAAATTTTGCATGTAACTTTATATAATGGGCCTTTACCAAGAGGGCCCAAATTTTAACTTTGGGGGTCAAGTTTGACTCCACACCAGGGGTCACAAGTTTTACATTGGCTTTTATAGTGAAAACTTGATAAACCTGTGTCATGGATCACATATTTTACAGGGCCTTTTATTCAGCAAACTTGTTTTACATGACTTTTTGTTGGGCAAGATTAAAAAATCTTTTTGTTTATAACCACACATTCTAGTTTCATATTGTAGGTCTGGGGTCAAAATTGCCTTCATTCCAGGGATCGCAAGTTTAACATGGGCTTCAAAATATTGTCACTTCAATTTAAACATTAATCAAGGGAAATAACTCTTTTTATGAAAGATAAAGTTCGTTACTATTTACCTCCCTTGATTATCAAGCTGCAGTGATACATGATTGGTGCTAGACAAGTTTTTTAGCTCCACTGGCCGAAGGCCAGCAGGCTTATGTTATGGCCCGTTGTCCGTCCATCCGTATGTTAACTTTTTAGCTCACTTGAGCACAACGTGCTCAAGGGGAGCTTTTAGGATCACCTGGTGTCCGTCGTGCGTCGTGTGTCGTCAACAATTCTTTAAACATCAACTCCTCCTAAACCACTGGGCGGAATTGGACCAAACTTGGCTGGAATGTTCCTTGGAAGGTCCTCTTTAAAAACTGTTCACAGAATTTGATTCCATCAAAAACTCTGGTTGCCATTGCAACCAAATGGAATTTTTTAGGGAATTCTTTAAAAATCTTCTCCTCTGAAACCACGGGTCAGATTTTGAAATAATTTCACAGATATGCTCTTTGGGTGACCCTTTTTAAAATTTGTTCGTAAAATTTTGATCCGTCAAAAAATGTGGCTCTGGTGAATGGGGGCTTCTTGCACCATATAGAAATGAAGGAATTCTTCAAAATTCTTCTTCTCTGAAACCGCTGGTCAGATTTTGAAATAATTTCACAGGATTGTTCCTTGGGTGACCCTTTTCAAAAACTGTTCATAAAATTTTGATCTGTCAAAAAACGTGGCTCTGGTGAATGGGGGCTTCTTGCACTATACAGAAATGAAGGAATTCTTTAAAAATCTTCTCCTCTCATGGGTTTCATGTTTTACAGGGCTTTTCATTGAGAAAAATTTGAAAATCTTCTTGTTTATAACATTCAAGAACTGAATTATTTGGTATGGAGCTTTATATTGTGGACCTCCACCAGGATTCAAATAATTATAGCTTTGCGATCAAAATTGGCTTTGCCCATGGATCACAACTTTCTCGTAGGATTAGATAGAAAAGTGTTTGCATGTCCTTGTGTTTGAAATCAATTTGCTGAATATTGTAATGTTTGGCTTGTAGTGTTTTTACTTAATAGCCAGTGGAGCGATACAGGGCCATCATGGCCCTCTTGTTTGGTGAAGTGTAAAAGGTCAGAAAACCTCTAATGTAATCAGGTCTTGTTGTTTTTCTAAATCAGACAAAGTGACCTTTTGAAAAGGATTAGGACCGGAGATTCTTGCTTCTCAGTCTTTTCTCATTCTAGAAATGCGAGATCCTTTTTTGTCTGTGGGATAAATCTACAGTGTGGTGGCCAAAAGAATGAGTAATTATTTACATTCATTTTTTTTTTCAATATTGTTATCCATTACCCTTTAAGTTCAACTATCTATTAAGATTGCTTTTGAAAAGATTGAAGAAAAAGGAGCCATTGGTTTTACATTGTATTTTATTGTTCATTTTGTTATGTTTTCCTTGTTATTCAGGCGAGCATGCCTGGTGTGATTTATAATAGTATCTGAAAGGTCTAAAATCAGCTTGTATTCTAAATTTGTCTTTGAAGAGACAAAAACACTGTATGAAAAAAAAAACTATTACCACAGTATTAGTATATGGTGAATACAATGTCACGTAAAATAATGAAGCTTGATAAAAGTAATTTCTCTCATTGTGACAATATTTTAACCCTTTACCACACGGCAAAATTTAAGACCTATCCAAATTGAAAGCATTTACAGATGACAATTTCATAGTGACTCAAATGACGCAACTTTTCTTTGATAGGGTAGAAAACTTTGTGGGAAAAGGAGAAAATGCTGGTTACCAGCATTTTCTCCATTTCCCATAATGTTTTCAAAAGGCCTCTTCTCCAAGGGCGTTAAAAGGTGTCATTGTATGGTAAAGGGTTAAAAAGAGATCTGCTGTTAGACAAAAAAAAATTGTCTGCCTCTGGTAATTTGTTAACCTTTAGATCATCTTCCACAACTCTAGTCTGTTTTGGGGCAAGTGTAGATCAAGGTCAGACTGCTGAGCTATCCCGGGCAAAAGAAACCCAAAAATCAAACTTAAATAGGTCTGATTATTAGATTGACAATGTCTGTTAGCTTTATTTGGCACTCGAAGGCTTATACCCCCATCACACCAACCTCGTTCTCACTCCGTTCTGAAAATTGTTGCAGAACGGACTTAAAGAGATTTCGTCGGATTGTCATTGTGCAACATTTCCGCGCATGTCTCTCTGCTTTCTTTTTTTCCTTGCGCATAATTTTTCTCACATGTAGTACCATTATCAGACTGCCGATTTCAGCTGCAAGACGTGGAGGAAGTAGTGGTAGATACAAGTTTTTTTCAAAGATCAATGTATGAAAGAGTAAACCGTTCCGAAACAGCGGACACGGAACAGGTACATTTTTCGGACATCACTTATCCAGATAGTAAGTTTAGTGTGAGAAAAAAGAGAAAACTACACTCAGTTCTCCTTTTCAGTGTTTTCAAAGTCTCTTTCCTGGATATTGATATAAATCGGGATCGCTTGGTTCATTTTGCTATAAGATTCATCTGTAATTTATGCCTTCGAATAATTCCTGGACAGTTCTACTTTTATTGCTTTTCCATCCATAAAAATGTACTATTTTGCATTAACCCTTTCCTAAATGAATTGAATAGGAACTTCTAAATTGAAAGAAGCTGCAGATGACAAACTTAAAAAAGGTATTAATGCAAGTTGAAATGCCGCTTGTGTAAAAATATTGAGGGGAAAGGCAAAATTGCTTGTTATGAGCAATTACTCTTTTTACCAAAATGTTTTCCAAAGCCGTCCCATTCCATTGTTCAATCGAGTAAATATCAGGGAAAGGCAATATTATCTTTATTGTGAAAAAGACATTAATTTGTGTTGAAAATAATTAATCTTACTTATTAATTTGAATCTTGGGTGATATGTGTCATTTTCGTTGTTCAAAGGGAGGTAATCAAGTCCTAAAATGGGAAAAGTAGCTAGGCGACCTATCATTTCTTTTTGCATTTTTTGATAAAGGATATACCCATGTGTATATCTGCGAAAAATAAGAAAAATCTCTGCGTTAGATTTTTTTTGAAGTCAAATAATGTCTTGACTTTCTATAATAAAATGATCTTTTTGGCGGTTATGGATGTTATTGAAACATCGATAGTGGGTCATTAATTTGAAACAAATATTAATTTCTCATCAAGTTGAGAGGATCAATCGATTTCTTATGAATTTAAAACACACAGAACATGATTTGGATGAAATGATAGACTTTACTCACAAAATTCTGATGTTTGCTGCAATAACTGGGTTTTTGTGTAATTTAAAAGAAGGGTTATGTTCTTTATGGGCTCAGAACTTTTTTGTTCATCTGGTTAGGTCTGATTATCTCTTCATATACTGAAAGAATATACTTTGAAGTGTCTCTGTGTCAAATTTCACAAAATTCTCTGCGCTAGAAATAACTAGCTGAAACACCTTTAAACTGTGTTCGGATGGAGAGGACGTATTAGCAACCTTTTACGATCTGTTTACGAACTTAATGTACGGGCTAGGATGGGAAGGATGCTCTAGAACTTTTAGCCTGCTCAAAATTTTTTGCCGTCCATCTCGTCCTGTAATTAGATGGAGTGACAACGTACTTAAAACAAGATGGACCTACTACAAACGGAACTGCCGTACTTTGATCCTAATAGAAACGCGGTGCAGTCGGGCATCAATATGGCAGTGCGTTGCATTGTACTGACCGAAATTACATGTCCTATCCTGACCGCAACCTGTTTTTCAATTTTGTTGACAGGGGTAAGACTTTCTAAGAACAGGTTTAGTGAAAAAGAGGCTTTAGGCATTATCAAGCCAAAATTACACATTCTACCCGACTGCAACCTGTTTTTCGTTTATGTCAGGACGGGGTAAGACGTTCTAAGAGCTTGTTTGGTGTGATGGGGGCTTTAAGAGTCTTTTCGAAACAGGTCTTCCTACCAACATAATAATTATATGTCAGAGAGATGTCGCTGTTAAATCTGTTATTATGGCTTCCAAATAAACAGATCAACACAATGTTTATCAAGTAGGACTTATCTTGTCTCAGATCAATTAGAGAGCAGTATTCTGGGGCACAGATATACAAGGAAGATCAATAGTTAGATATCTTCTCTTTTTTTTTTTCTTGAGATTGAGAAAATTACTTCCTTTTCTTACGTCAGTGGGACTTAACTCTCTACCTCGTGATAAAATTTTGAACTTGTGTAAATTATTGAAACGTTTGCAGACAACAATTTAAATTCCGCAAAAATGATGGAATTGGCTCTAGAAGATCGAGAAAACATTGAGGGTAAAGGAGAAAATGCTGGTTTTTCTTCTTTTCCCTCAATGTTTTCAATAGTCTTCTTTCTCAGGGTCGTTAAAACTCTGGATTATGTGGTAAAGGATTTACCCTTTACCAGATGACGAAATTTAGGAATTTTCCAAGTTCAAAGAATTTGCAGACCACAAATCAAATGTGACTAGAACAATGTGAGGTGTTTGTGACAGGGTACAATACATTGTTGGAAAAGGAGAAAATGCTGGTAACCAGCATTTTCTCCTTTTCCATCAATGTTTTGAAAAGCTGTCTTCACCAGGATTGTTTGGTAGAGAGATAAAACAATTGAAAATGTTTAAGTACTTCCTGGTAAACTTGTGCCCTAACACAAGCTAGTAAATTTAACATTTTTTACAGTGCTGAAAAATGAAATGGATATTCACAATCAGTACACAGCCTGCAGATATTGCAGCTTCAAGGCTGATTTTATCAGAATGTCTGATTGTTTATTTGTTGGAATGTTGTTTACATATCACATTGCAAGTGCACCTATCCATGCTTTCCTGGAGTTCCTAGTACTTTGCACAATATTCTTTCAAAGCCACTGGTCGCTTTCCCACATAACCCTGGTCAAAACAACATGCAGTGAAAGAGGAGTAAACTATGTTGCTATGATTGTAATGATTCCTGGGAAAGAGATTGGCTGTGCAGGGTATTCTAACCAGTGACATACTTCTTTTGCCACAATGTTTTTAGAAGTGGTCTGCTGCAAGACAAAAAAGGTGTCTGCGAGGATCAATGAGATGGGGGGATATAAATGTGGAAAACCATGGTACTAGAGCATTTTATACAGCACGGCAAAAACACGACAATAAAAGAATTAATCAGATCTAGCCTGGTCTTCTCAGTAAACAAATAATGTATGGCACTCTGGTCTATGATGATGAAGATTGATTGATTAATATAGGCAAAAAGATGACATGAAAACTGATCTTGTAAACATGAAATATCCAAGTTGCCTCTACTTATGTTCTTGTAAGGTTTTTATGAACAGCCTTGAATGCTAGCCTTTCTGTAGATTAATCCTTTACCAAACAATCACGACTTTTAACAACTTTGAGATAGAAGACTTTTGAAACATTGTAGGAACAGAAGAAAAATCTGTTTAACGTTATTTTCTTCTATACCATTAACATTTTCTTTACTTTGATGAACAAATTCCATCACTTGATCCTCATCTTATTTGTTGTCTGCAAAAAGCAGCGTACAGGACTTGAGAACAGCTGGTTGCTGGTTTTAATCCCTAGCTTGGCCAATTCGTTTTCAAGGAATGATGATAGTCATTGCGCCAGGATTCATTCCTCTCTCACCGCTGATCATAGTTTCGATGATGGTCATGTGGGAAAGCACCTGGTGGCTTTTAGTGGAATATTGTGCATCTATCAAGTCCAAGGTATTCACAAAACATACTTCTACAGGCACATTGCCACTGGCACACTAGTTTTTAGCTCCACTGGCCGAAGGCCAGCTGGCTTGTGTCATGGCCTGGTGTCCGTCGTGCGTCCGTCTGTCTGTCCGTCCATGCGTCTGTGCGTTAACTTCTATTTCAAACGTCTTCTTCTCTGAAACTACCCATCCAAATTTGATGAAACTTCACAAAAATGATCCTGCCATGGTCCTCTTAAGAATTTCCTGAAAGAATTTGATTCCTTCAAAAACTCTGGTTGCCATGGCAACAAAACTGAAAAATATTGAAAATCTTTGAAAATCGTCTTGTCTGAAACCATAAGGCCCAGGGCTACCAAATTTGGCATGTAGCTTTATCTAGTGGACCTGTAAGAAATTTTTCATATTATAGCCCTGGGGTCAAAATTGGCCCAATGCCAGCGATCACAAGTTTAGCATGGGCTTATATAGTGACTTCAATTTAAAAATAGTAATCAAGGGAAATAATTCCTGTTTATAAGAGATAAAGTTTGTTACTATTTACCTCCCTTGATTATCAAACTGCAATAATACATGATCGCTGTTGATATTCAGGTTTTTAGCTCCACTGGCCAAAGGCCAGAGAGCTATTGTCATGGCGTTGTGTCCGTCGTGCGTCCGTCTGTCCATCCGTTCGTCCGTGCGTGCGTCCTTAAACCTTTTCTTTAAAAAACTTCTCCTCAGAAACTATTGACTGGATTTTTACCAAATTTCACAGGAATGTTCCTTTGGTGGTCCTCTTTCAAATTCCTTCAAATAATTGTGTTCCATGAAGAATTCTGGTTGCCATGGCAACCAAAGTAAAAAACCTTTAAAAATCTTCTCCTCCCAAACTGCTATTTGGATAGCATTATTATTTTGCAGGAATGTTCCTTAGATACAGGTTTACAGAATTCCTTTAAAAAAAAAAGATCTGTCAAAAAACATGGCTTTTATGGGAGACTCATTTTCCTTTTATGGTATAAAGTAAAATCTTTGAAAAATTTCTTCTCTAAAACTATTCATTGGATTTCATTGTTGTTTTGCAGGTAAGTTCCTATGGTGGTTGTCTACCAAATTGTTTCTTCAGTGAGCTAAAATGCAGGATTGAATGATAATTGTTAAAAACTTCCTTTCGCCATTATAGAAATATCAGGCCTGTGGAGCGATACAGGCGCTCAAGCGCCTCTAGTTTGGATAGGACATAATTATTCTGTTTTCAGGGAGAGTGATTTATTTTGATGCTAATAGTTATGCTCACATGAGTGTAATATTTAACTTAAAGTAAGATTTCTGTCATTCAGTTTTCTTTCCAGAACTTTACCTTTCATGCCAATGAATAAACCTGCTTGTAGTCACTGACATAATCTTTGCACTTAAAAAGATATGTTTTCTTTTTGTTGGGCAGGGGGGGAAGTTATGTTTTCCAAGTAAGTTTATTACCATACAGACTTCTTATGCTGTATGTCTCTGTCAATGCCAGTTAAGTGCATGATACCTTAATTTTACTCTTTAAGAAAGGAAATTTTTTTGACTGGACCAAGTTGAAAGCCATAGCAGAAGACAAATTGAATGTAGCTTAAATGATTATTTTTGTCTTTGATAGGGTAGGAAACATTGTTGGAAAAGGAGAAAATACTGGCTGACAACATGTTGTCCTTATCCCACAATGTTTTAAATAGCCTTCTCTTTAAAGGTCATAAACACTTTGATTTGTGTGGTATAAAGGGTTAAAAAGCCAGTGGAGCGATACAGGGCCATCATGGCGATCTTGTTTTTCTACTTGAAGCAGACCATTGACAACAATGTGGCAAAAAATACAAATTGTGCATTACAAGAAACTGCTCTTTATGCTGCAATATTTTCATATTTATTAACAATGTACACACTTCAAGTTGTGGCAAGATCCCATAATTATTTATCAAAAAAGATATTTTATCTGGTATCATCTGCTGCATTTTTTTTTTTGTTCATTAGGTAATTGGAGTTGTACTTTGATAATGGTAGCACCTTCCTAAAGTCCTTACCCACTACATTGTGGGCAATCATGCTCTGCCATTGCACTCAAGGGCTGTAAACCAACTTCAAATTCAGCTTGTTAAGAAATAATAGAGCAGATTTCTTGAACTTTACTTGTCTATACATGCTATTTAACTAGATCTACCAAAAATATTGATGCTGTTTGACTAACATAATGAACAATTTACCCTTTGATTTGGTGGCCCTCATCTCTGGTAGTCAAAAGTTATGCTAGGACTCTATCCGTTCTGAATTTAATGAAATGGACCTTTTCAATTAGGAAAATAATCAGAAATATTGTCCTTTCAAGGTTGTTTTGGCCAGAATATGTAATGAAGAAGCAGAGAGTGTAGATCCAAGATCATACTGCACGTTTTGTACAGTCTGATCTTGATCTACACTGTCCGCTAAAAGTACTTAAGTTTGTTCCAGCGCTTTAATGGGCAAGGGTCAACCGGGAAAAATTCAGTGATAAAAACTTCTGCTATCTGGTTCTCTGTGGCTGACCCAATCAATTAGAGGTTGTCAGGATTTTCATTTGGTATTTTATTGCTGATGTTTTCAGACCAACTGCATTCCCAATGGATATCTTACAGGAGGCTCTGTTATAAAAGTTGTTGCAGGTTTCTCCATTTCTAGACAACATTCAGATGTCAGGTTTTACTCTGTCATTATACCCCCGCAAAACGAATGTTTTCGGGGGTATACTGGAATCAGCCTGTCTGTCTGTGTGTCCGTCCATGTGTCCGTCTGTGTACAAATAATTGCCTGTTTCTGTCAAAGCACATTCAGTGACAGCTCTAGTTAGCATTTGCATGGACTGGCTACAATAGCTTAAATACACCTTATGTACCTTAACATAGTTGTTTGCCAAGTTTGAAACTAAAACTGTCAAAATATTATAGTTCTAGTGGCAGAAAATTTTCATTTAGATTGAGCCCGCCATGCATCTTAGTGCCAACCACAACTTTTGTAATTTCTGAGGACATAATGAATTAAGATCAAAATGCCCTTTGCAGACAGTGTAGATATAGATATATAGATAAGAGCCTTACTGTGCTAAATGAAGGGCTTAGCACCCCACATGCACAATATGCATGTGCCTATAAAAATTCTGCAATCAAAATTGAAAAGCAGAATATCAAATACATGTATTGATTTAGCTCTAGATATGTGTTCCTTTTCAAACTAAATAGATGGATTAAATTGATGTACTGATGACTAGGGAACTCTTGTATGCTTTGAAATAAATGCCACCCTCCCGGTCCCTTCCCCTATGGCACTTCGTGCCTAACTGTGCATATAAATATTTTAATCCTGGGCCTAGTTATGCTTGTGCAAATCAACCAAAATGACATTTCAAGTCAGTTGAGAAGACCTGAATATGGCATTTTTGGTTGTTTTGACTGAATGTTGAATAAAATGGCAGACAGTGTAGGCAACTAATGTTGTGATAAGTGCACTAAGAAAAACAGTGAAAGAAATGACACTGTATGTCAAACCTTAGAAGAACTGAATACATGTACTTTTATGATTATTATTCTAAAAGAAATTCTGTTAACTATTTACAGGTCCCTAGAAAAAGATATGTACAATCATATTACTGCAACCTATTATTTGTTGGCGGAGAGAAGACTCAGGAGACACAAACAAGAGTTCCAGGCAGCCATGATGCATCTAAGGAAAAACTCAGCACCCTCTGCTACTCATGGGAAACCACATTTGGAACCCTTGGCATTATCCCCTCGGTATATTTCATTTTTTCTTTCTCTTTTTTCTTCAAAGAGCTGCTCATTCTGTAGATATAATTCTGTTGAATCTTTAGGTAGAGATTAGAGAATTCAGCCGAGTTCTATTACTGATTAGCACATCTCAGTTTCTATCAGACTCTTGTAGATGCCCATTAGCATCCTTTAGCAGGCAGGACTTTGCCATCAGAAAAGAACTTCGGTAAATGTAATGGAGCGATTTCTTTTCCATTTATTGTTTTTTCAAGCCTCAAACTGCTGAATGGATAAGATAAAAAATATCAGTCATTTAGAAAGACTCAAATATGACAGAATTTGGTTCATTTTTAACCAAAATTTGTAACAAAATATTTGACAGTTTGGATCCAGTATCAGACTGCATGTTCTGTGCAGTCTGAAAAAGCACCTGGAACCCTATTCACCAACCATTCTTAAGAATATTCTTTGTCTAATTCTCAAGAATTTTCTAGATTTGAAAGTATCTCAACTTCTGACTGGCTAAACCATTTTATTGTTTAGCCAATGAGATGCTGTGTTACTTTCAAACATAGAAAATTCTTCAATATACGACCAAGAATATTCTTAGGAAAGGTTGGCGAATAGGGACCCAGATGTTTAAAACACCATGGCAGGAAAAAAAGCGTGACAGGGAAAATCATGTCTTTGTCACTGTCTCTGATCTTTAATAATGCTATGTCTGTTCTATTACAGTGCCTTTTTCCAGTAAGTTGCTACCAATTCTATCTATCCAGAATCATATAGTGTCATCTTTTCAAAACAAGTAGAGACAACATCATTATACAACTTTGAGTGGCATAAACACAAACATTCAAAATAGATTACTGGTTGTATGAATTTCTTAACCCTTTACCAAACGGCAAAATTTAAGACCTATCCAAATTGACAGCATTTGCAGATGACAATTTCATAGTGGCTCAAATGACTCAACTTTTCTTTGATAGGGTAGAAAACTTTGTGGGAAAAGGAGAAAATGCTGGTTACCAGCATTTTCTCCTTTTCCCACAATGTTTTCAAAAGGCCTCTTCTTCAGGGATGTTAAAAGGCGTCATTGTGTGGTAAAGGGTTAAGCCTTTCAGTGCCATAAGCAAAAACATGGGGCTCTTGCAAGTGGCAAAGATCATTTTCAGACTGCACCAAAGATGCAATCTGATCTTAAATCTATACCATCTGCCTGTTTTGTCGAGCCTTATAAGATACAAATTTGTTTGAATTTTTGAGGATTTTTCTGCCATCAAAAGAGGTCAAGTTAATACATTTGGTCTGACTGTAACAATTCAGCATGAAAGATATTTTTAACCATATCACCAGCACAGACACACAACACTTACAGGAAAATATTTGAAGGAAAGGAAAGTATCATTTGAATAATACCAAAAACATTGCTGGAGAAAGAGCAAGCAGTTGTAACAAGCAGTAATTGCTCCTTGTCCAACAGTATTTTTGAAAGTGGTCTTCACTTTTTTATGGAAAACATGCTGGAAAAAAAAAATAAAGAAAATGTAAAATTGTCTCTACCTGAGTTGAGAAGGATCTATTAATGAACTAACCAGGTTTGGGAGAAGAACACTTTCATAATAACTGAAGACAAAGACCTTGTATGTCTTTAGATACAGAATAAGTTGAAGTTTATCATTCCTTGATTATTTGGGCTTGTTCTTACAAATATTTCTCAGTCCTAGTTTTGATTTAAATTTCTGAGACTAGATATGAGCAGTTGAACTAGTTCAACAAGTTGAAAGCCTATGTTGGAATTTAGAGTTAGAACTAAGACTATCAATTTAACCTTTTACCTAATGACTAAATTTTAGACATATTGGATGATCCAAACTGAAAACATTTGCAGATGACATGTTAGATGTGGCTCAAACAAATGGATTTGTCTTTAATAGGGCAGAAAACGTGGGAAAACAAGAAGCTGCATTTGCTCCTTTTCCCACAGTGTTGTCTACCCTTCCCAAAACAAATTTCAATTTTTGAGTCGTGTTAATTTTGTTGTCAGCAAATGCTTTCAATTTGGACTAGTTTAAACTTTTGTCTTTTGATAAAGAGTAAAGTTCCTTTATTCCATGTTTCTTTGGGGTATACGGGTGAGATTTCTGATGAACATGTACATACAGTTTATCCATGGTTCATTCAGCTTTGAGAGAGTAGCTTGTATGGATGTTTACTCTTGCATAATGAAGGCTTTGTTCTTTCAAATAGTTCAAGTCAAAATAAGAGACAATAATTACAATGGTAGTGAGTATGATTAGAGCTAAAGGTATTCGTAACTGGCTATGTTTGTTTTCTCAACTGCTCCCAACATGTTCAACATCAAACAGAATTTATTAATGTCTGTTTAAGCTTTTTTAAGAATTTTCAAGAGTCATGAGAATGCTGATACATGTATTTCTTTCCATAGATTACACCAATCCAAAATGTTTCTTGTTCTCAAAATTATAAAATACTATGGAAGAGATCTTGTTAAAAGGCCCTATGTTATGCCCACCACTGTTTTTGCAGCATAAACAATTTTGTATGTCACACATATATTCATCAAAACTGAATTATCCTTCTGTGATATCCATATATAATAAGAGGCTTTACTATGTGTGACTGATACATGTTAAATCAACCATGCTCTGGCAAAAGGGTGTTTAATGCACCTTCATAAAACAAGTCATCACATAATTACGGATCCATACAATCCATTTTGTCTGACAGCCAGCTGATTCCTGAGATAATCAGGGTCGGTATTCACCAGCCATTCTTAGTAGCATTCTTCGTCTTATTCTTCAAGATTTTCTAACTGTGAAGTAACAGAACTTCTGATTGGCTAAACCAACTGGTTTAGCCAATCAGAAGTTGTGTTACTTTCAAAATCCAGATTTAGACCAGGAATATTCTTAAGAATGGTTGGTGAATACGGGCCCAGCTGGTCCTCTGACATGTACAAAATTTACCAAAAGCAAAAAGTTTCAACCCAGGTCAGGCTGTGCAGGCTTACCTGGGTCAATACTTTTTTGCAGATGCATTTAACCCCCTTTCCACAGAGCATGGCTAAAATGTCCTATACCGCTTGCTTATAAAGGGAAGGATGTTTGATTTGAAGTGTTTGCCAGTCATTTTGCCAAATGAATTATTTCTAACATTATTTGATACAATGTTGGATGGAAATTAGAAAGGTTCAGACAGAAATGTAAAATTAGTAAGGCAGTACAGGCTTGGCAAAGTCATTGTTCTTGTCTGTTTTGTCCTAAAACTCTTTGGCAAGAGTTATTCATCATTGTGCATCTCTCTGCAGTAACTTTAACTTCAATATGATGGGCGCATCAATCTTCAAGACGACTTGGGTATCCAAAGGAAATTTCATTTAGAGCATTCTGGTTTGCTGGAATAATATGTCAGAACTTGACAGCTTACTTAAAAAATACCCTTGTTGAAGAAGAACTGAGTATTTATGATATAGTGCTAATTTTCCACTTCTGGTATCATACCGAGCCATTTGCATCAGAGAGACTTGGACTGCTTGTGTTGGTTTGTATACTTCCAGCCATCTCGGTCTTAGAAAGAGGTGGTTTTACTGTGGTGGTTTTATACTGCAGGTCAGGAAGTAAAGAGTTTGCCTTTTTATTAGAGTTCTTGAGTTAAAGTTACTTTAGTATAAACTTACCAATTTTACTGTGATGTGAAACAAATTCTACAACTTCTATTTATCACTCTTGTGATTCCTTTTTAGGAAATATAATCAGTACTTGACCCAAACATTAACCCAACTGATCAAGGCATTCAAACACAGAAATTCTAAGTAAGCTGTATCTCTACCTTTTATTAAGTTCTTTGGCATTGTTCAGTACTCATTCTGAAAATCAAGTCTTATGTAAAATTCAAAGTAAGCAGTACCTCTAGTTTTATATGAAGTTCTTTGGCTTTGTTCAGTACTCATTTTGAGTATAAGAAAATCATTAGCGGGGAATTAATAAAGCTATTTTAGGTCATTGGCCTAAAGTAATCTTTTTGAATTTATATAGAAAGTGCACTGAACCTCATTATGGATAACCAGTAACAGATCTGTATTATGTTAATTCATTGCTTAATATAGCCAAGCATGGTCGCATAAATATGGAGTTAGCATGTAAATTGACCTCAAAATTATGATAATAAGATTATAATATGTGCTAATCTTAATAAATATGCACCCAGTATTGCCTTTCTTTTGAGTAGGCAACTCTCTGGATTGGTCAGTAAAGGTCATTTAGTGATGAAAAAGTTACTTTAAATAACAAACTCTTTTTTTTCCTTCCCAAAAGTACAATACGGATGTTAGAGAGTGTTATTTTCTCAGTCTAGATTGCCACCTTTAAGTATCAAGATTTGACATTTCTTTGTACAGTAAGGCTTCGCATTTTGTTTGGCAGTACAGCAGGAGTACTTTAAGCATTGTTGTAAAATAGGATAGAGTTCTGTTGCACTGTTTCCAGAAACAATATAAATGAGCCCCATTCTGGCACAAGGCGGCCAGTGATGCATCTACATGATGCATTATACAAAGCAACTCATCCCACTGTTCTGGATCTATAAAATCCATTATGACTATGAACCAACTGCATTGTGAGGTAGACTGGTCCTTTGACCAATAGCAAAATGTTTCAACCCTGCGAGCCTGCTTGGACTGTGCAGGCTGACCTGGGTCAGTAATTCTTGCAGATGCATTAAGCCTCCTTTTCACAGATCATGGCTTAAATACATCATAGAATGTATTATCATGTTATACAAGTTTTAAAACAAAGGGTGGAGTTTTTTTCTTTCAAAGGCTCACTAGAGGCCAGATGTAAACAATTCTAGTTTTGAAGTTCATTTTTCTGCCAGCGACTGGAACTTGACAAAGTTTCATAACAGATTTTCAGACTTATAATAATACACATACTTTTAAATGGTATGATTTATATTTGCGTGCAACATGTTTAACTTTTTGCCACTATTGGGCCTTTAATTAAGCAGACAATTTCAGTGGATGGATTTGTGGTAAAGGTTAATGACTATCAAATACATGTGAGTTGTGCTCTGTGATAAGGGGTTTTAATGCATCTGCAAAAAGTTTCGACCCATGTCAGCCTGCGCAGTCTGCACAGGCTGACATGAGTCGAAACTTTTTCTCTTATTATATTGTTTGCCTATCAAAAGACCATTCTATGTCATAATTAGCAGGTTTTTTAAATAATTAGATACATTTTAAGTGACAACTTGCATTCTGGAGATGCATTAGGCCCCCTTTTCCCAGAGCGTGGCTGATGTGTATTATACAATGACATACATAATTACGTCCACCTAAACAGAACTCATAAACAAGCATTGCTAGACTTTATGGAATGATGAGGAAACTAGTTTTAGTCAAAGAAGTATGTTATCCATAGAGGGCAAAGCAGAGCTTAGTTGATTTTTTTTTTTTTTGACTGTGTAGATAAAGATCATACTGCACATTCTTTGCAGTCTGATCTTTGTATTAGTGCTCAACCCTTTTTCCAAGCAATCACATGGTTTTACTACTCAAAGAAAATTGGCTTTTATGAACATTGTAAGAAAAGGAGAAAATGCTGATAAACAACATTTTATCCTTTTCCCACAATGTTTTTACCATATCAAAGACTTACTATACCATTGTTCAATCCACATTAACTCTTTATCACTTGTTGAATTTGCAGATAAAAATGCCTCAACCCTTTACCACACAATCCCAATTTGTAACAAACCTGAGAAGTACGCCTTTTGAAAACATTGTGGGAAAAGGAGAAAATGCTGGACCACAATGTTTTCAATACAATCTGATACAAGTCCCATCATTTGAACAATATAGATTTTGTCTTCTGCAAGTGCTTTCAAATTAGTCCTGTCTAAAATATTGTTGTTTGGGAAAGAGTTACATGATGAAATTTGCCTTTGGCAGGCCCGTTAAAGACTTTTTGGGAAAGGAGATAAGCTGGTAACCAATAGGGTATTTTCTTTTTTTTCAACAATGTTTTCAGAGACCTTCTACAGGGCCGTTAATGTACAGGATTGTTTAGTAAAAGGTTAAATAATCTATTCATTTTCTGGCTATGCAAATTTTGAACTGTTATAAGTTTATAGTGACATTCAAAGTAGAAAATTTGAAGAGACATTCACACAAATTTTATCGCCAAAAGGTTTTGCGTCTTAAAGATGCACCCTTACAGCCAGAGAGTAAACAAACGCTGTTACAGCTTTACAATGTGTAGAATCTAGATAGACGTGTAAACGCAGATAAAAAATCGATATAAGGTGTATGTGATAAAGAGATGCCAGGGATTTGTCTTTGATTTAAACTGGAAACTGTAGTTGTTATGTCTATGGCTAGCCGCAATAGAATGAAATGCATTTTCTATCTGTGCAACCTTGCGACCGTCAGAGGCAACATTTGGCCAGAAGGTACAAGATTGATTATAATTTCATAAAATAGAGATAAAATTGGTTACAAAACTGGATGAAAATGAGTAAAGATGCATCTTTAATGGTGTTCCATGCTGCTTTCAATAGTATTTAACTCATAACCACACTACAAAAGTTTAGACTTGTTGAAATTAAAAGCATTAAAGGGTTGAAAACAATGTGGGAAAAGGAGAAAATGTTGGTTACAAAGATCATTAAATCATGGGATTGTTTAGTGAAGGGTTATTGCTACATCACTGCAAAATCTATGTCATTAAGAACGGTTGTTAACTATTGGCCCTCAAGAGCCATGCAACTAGTGCTATTGACAGGAATCACACCATGAATCTCTGGGTTACAGTTCCAATGTCTGAACCACAGAGCTATGAACACCCATTTTGGAGAATAGAGAAATTACTTGCAAGCATTTTTCATAAGTAACAATTCCAAAGGTCATCAGCTTTAGTTGTCCAAGTTTTATGTTTGCGGGAAAGAAAAAATCCTTAGGGAAGTTTACTGAATGTTTGACTCGCTACCAAATTGCGAATGCTTGACACTTCCAAATTTTAAGCATCATTCTGTGGACGACAAGTTGGAAACTGATACAAAGGATCCAAAGTTCTATGACAGGATAGAAAACATTTTTCTCCTTTTCACACAATGATTTCAAAAGCCTTCTCCATCAGGGTGATTAAAACTTAGGATTGTGTGGTAAAGGGTAAAAATGGACATTTTGAGCAAGAAAACAGGACCTACAAGGCTACTGTAAATGTTGCATTTACTAGGAAATACTCAGCATTGTAGATCCAAGATGAGACTGCATGGTGTATGGTGTCTAATCTTGATCTGCTCTGTTAGAAAAGGCCGCTAAATCATGCTTTGTGCTTGAAGGATTTAATTAGGTAGCATCATATTATCTGTTCATAGAAAAATTGTTATGATTTATTGGTTAGATGATATTTTATATCCTTTTTGTAGAATGGAATTTACTGTGTATGAACTTAATAATTAATTTATGTTTATTTTAATGTATGTCTTTACCAAAATAGCTGTAAACAAACCACACTTGAAGGCATATGCTGCCAAATGTAAACAATTCGGGAGTCAAAATGCAGTCAAAGTTCCAGATGTTGGCAGAAAAATGTAAAACTAGAACAAAAGTTGTCTCGAGTGTCCTAATTTTACTTAACAATAATTTTGGACTTGTCCAAACCCAAAACATTTGCAAACAATGATTAAATGTCACTCAAATAGTGGAAATTATGTTTAAAGGATAGAAAACATACTGGATGAAGGAGGAAATGCTTTTTACCAGCATTATCTCCTTTCTCCACAATGTTTTCCTCAACATTGTCAAAACATGGATTATCTGATAAAGGGTTAAAGACTTTTCAAAAACTGTTCACAATTATGTACTCAATTTTTGTTGTTTTCCTTACTGGATGTTTTAATCTGTAAATAATACTTGAAAAAGCTGCAAGTAATGTGAATTTGGCTTTTATTCCCATAATATTTAGAATGTCTGTCACAACTATACATACATGTACAATAGATAGTTTTGCAATTAGTGAACATCAAGATCAGACTGCATAAAACATTCAGTCTATATTTTCCAAGACTTTGTATGGTAATTTCAATGCTGTTTTTGGCAAAAAAATGTTAAATAATAGCAGTGTAGATTCCAGATCAGATCGTACAATTTTTGCATTCTGATCTCAATTTTTACTGTATGTAAAAAAAGTTGTACTGAGGGCTGTAAGGGTAATTACTTGACGGTTGATTCTGGGCCAATGCATATAAAACTTGAGGTCATGCTCAGCTGAACTTATGCTCAAACATTTACTTAAAGAAGCCTTTTGAAAACATTGTGGAAAAAGGAAAAAATGCTGGTAATCAGCATTTTCTCTTTTTTCCACAATGTTTTTTACATATATGATGGACAGATTCCAGCATTGGAGCCATCTTTAATTTGACGTCTGCGAATGCTTTCAATTTGGACCAGTCTAAAATTTTGTCGTTTGGTAAAGAGTTAATCATTACTTCAGATTGTAAGATTTTGAATTGTGACTATAATTGTGATAAGAAGACAGAGCAAAAAGTTTAGAAGTTACACAGTTACAAGGTTGGGTGTATTGACTTACATTTAACTCTTCACCAAACGACAAAATTTTGGACTGAACTAAATACAAAGCATTTGCAGACAACAAAGTAAATGCAGCTTAAATAATGACACCTGTCTTTGATAGGATAGAAAACACTCTGGGAAAAGGAGAAAATGCTGGTCACCAGCATTTTCTTCTTTTCCCAGAATGTTTTCAAAAGCCTTCCTCTTCAGGGTCGTTAAAACTTGGGATTGTGTGGTAAAGGGTTAACTTCGAAATTTCATGCTCAGCAGAGTTGAGTATGAAAAAAGTTTTATAAGCACTGGCCCTGTTTTGATATTTATAGAGATATCACACATGATAATGAACATGTACATCACGCATACAATGAACATTGAAAAAAACTGATTAGTCTGCAACATGTTATTGAATTGATCAGGGTAAGTGCTTGTTTTTAATTGGAAATTAGTCAGTGCAACAATGGGTTTAACACAGATATTAATATTCTAGCCATACTTTAGTAAATTGCAAGAGAAGGAATTGAATTTATGTCTTTAAATTATTTGAAATGGCAAACCTACCCCCCCCCCCCATTTGGGAGGCTATTCTTTCTAGTTTCATCATGTGTTGTATTCATTTTTCAAGAAAACCAAAGGAAGCAAAGAAAACAAAAACAGCTCCGCTGAAATCCAACATGGCTCAGATGCTCTCCATTGCTGAGAGCCCAGAGACAGAGTTCCCTGCAAGTGACAACAGTGAAGATGCCAGAAATGACTATTTTAAGTCACTAACTCAGAGCATGACCCTTGGTAGGCGCCCTAAATCCAAGTCGGCCAACCTTCCAGTAGCCACATCCAGGACTCCCCCGTCTGTCAGCCCTAGAATGGGGCGCTTTAATATGTCCCCAATTCCTGTTGTTAAGGAGCCCAGCTCTATGAAGAAGCCTAAAAGCAGAGGATTCTCAAAGATAGCGATTTTGAGTTCATTCTTTGAGAGTAAGATTGCAGCCTTGGCCAACAGTGCTTCACCCAAGCCTGGTTTCTGGAAGATGGGTATTTCCAAAAAGAAGCCAAGGTATTGGAATGCAGGAATGCTGAGTGAAATATGTTTATATTGTATTTATGGCCTGGTCCACAACTTTAATGATCCTTATGCCTGCTTGTTTTGTTCAGACTACTATTGGCATTGTGATGGTTGATAACCCCAATCTCATTGTATGGAAACCTATTGAGTTATACCTATTCAAATGATATCAATTTTTGATTACTAAAGGTGATAAGGTATTGACCCAATCCACAGGGTATCATTAGTAGCTTTGGCAGAGAGTAAAGGTCAAGGTCAGACTGTATAGAAATGCAGCCTGACTGTAGGTCTAAAACAACTGCTGCTCAATCCAAAGCTTTGACCCAAAAGCCCCTGCATTTGATTTTGAATTCTATTGAATGAAAATTTGAATTAATTGACTGCATCAAAGTGAAGACACTTGGTTGAAGTAAATGTAGCATGAAATGCAAGATATAGAAAATAATGTGATACTAATATAAGACTAATATATGATGTATGCTACTGTTTGTTTCTTTGGTTTTGCTAAGGAATGGTTAAGGAGTTGAAAGATTTGTGATTCTACTATCTTGTTTACAACCTGGGAATAGTATAAGAATATTTGTATCTCTTTAATTACGTTTATTTCTCATCATGGTTTGCCTTTATGATATTTCCAGAAGGAAATAGGAGAATTTTCATTGCATTTGCATGTATTTACCTAGAGTTTACTAACAAACCACCTATGTGTGTTGGGAGTTCTTTGAGTTCATGTACAATACAAATCTTGACATAAAGCTTTTGCCATTTCAGATGTAATGAGCAAAATATTAGACTGATTGGTCAATTCAGTCATGGAAACTTTATCACTTAATATAGACATTAGGATATGTCCTTTAGTATACAATATGCCCTGCTTATGTACAGGTTGTTGTTTAGGTTGTTGGGGTTAACTCATTACCAAACCATGAAATTTAAGACTTTTCCAAATTGAAAGCACTTGCATGCATCATATTCCAAATCAAAGGAGTTTATCTCTAATTTAGTAGAAACCTTTGTGGGAGAAGGAGAAAATGCTTGTCAACATTATTTTCTCCTTTTCCCACTCCTTCTGGGTTGAGCTTGACCTTAATTTCTGAATATATGTACATATCTTGCAGGATGGAGATGCTGTATAAGGTAGCAGTTGGCATTTGAAGAAGGCATAATCTGTTCTGTAAGGGTGATGTTCTGGTCATCTGTCTGTTTGTTACTAATTTTGTGTCTGCTGTAATTATATCTTTTGAACTCCTTGTCTGGTTTTGAAAATATTTCACCAATTTGTGCACCTTGATGAGATGATATGTAGAGCGAAGGTTTCAGAGGCATTGCTTCATAGTCAAGGAAACAGCAGGGGATCAAAAGATGACATGTTCCTGACATCTTCCTTCAGGCATAGACTGCCCTGAATATGCAATCTGATCATAATCTACTGCTTAGAAACAATGATATTGTAGGATCTTAGGATAAAGTGTGAACTAAGTGAAAAACTTTGGGAGAAGAAATAGTTTTTGTACTGATTTGAATAGAATTTTTCCCCATTCAAAGACCTCAGCTTACCATTATGTATTGATTGGACAGTTTTCCTCACAGATTAGTGTTATTCCCTTTGATTGCTAAATAAATTGAAATGGATATTCTCAGACAATAGGATAAGTCCCTTTTCTTGCAGTTTAAGTCTGCCCTGGCCCAATTATTTATTAAGATACTGGACAGTACAGATTCTATGCAGTTGGAGGTTTGATCTACGTTGCTAAAGAGTCCAAACTTTTCAGCAACCACATCAGGGTTGATAATTGTATTTAGTCAATATTTTCAGGGGGTTTATTTAGCTGAGCTTGGCACCAACTAAGTAAGTCACCTGTTGTCATTATGAGTCATGTGTGAGCAATACTTGGTTTGTAAAGACCATATTTGACTACTATATTCACCAGATCTTCAGGTAATGTTGTAATGATGTTTGTAACGATAATGTTTTGGTCATCTTAGGCAGGTTGTGTTTTGGAAAAAAGAAAAAAACTGACTAAGTCAACATAAGGAAAAATCATGGCACCTCAGTTTTTATCTAATCCCAGTCATGTTTTCCCCATAATATCAATGTGAGGTTTGAAACCAGATTGCCTGGCTGACAAAAAATCCCACCTCATTCATTGTAAATAAAATGTCAAAAGTATTCAATCAATTTTTATGAAACTTTGTTAGGACTGGTCACCGTCAGTGTGTTATGTGAGGTCATAAATTTGGGTCATTATGTTGGGTTATAATCTATGTCATTAGATCAAATAACAAAAAATCTTGTTTTAGAGGCCACATTTTATCCTTCTCAGTCACAAGCTTTGCTAGAATGTTTGTCACTACAATATCTAGGCCAAGAACTAAACTTGATAGATACAAGTTGAAAGCATTGTAGCAATGCTATCAGTATTTCATAATCATTTAAGTGTTAGGTCTACTTTTAATGTAAATTTTGCAGATGCTTGTTGATGAATACCAGTGTGTAAATGCTTGGTATTTCTAAATGTCATGAGTTTGTTGACAAGTCTTGCACATACAAAAAATAAGGTCTTAACTGTAGTGTTTGACTGGAAAACACCCTCAATGCTTGCCTAAAATAAAACACAGATTGTGACAGTTAATTGTGTTTTATGGATCAGGTTTTGCCAGTGTTATTACTGTAACCAGACAGTTACTTCTGGAAATGATGAAACAAACTGGTGTATGATGGAGACATTTGGACATGGTGAAAGAAGCAGATCATACTTTATGTGACTTCCAGGAAAACTTTGAGACTCATTTTGTCACCATCTTTTCCGTCTGTTTGTCACTGTCTGTCTACCAGCCATCAATTATCAGTCTAACAGCGTAGGATGCTGTGGTTTTTAATCCTTATACAAGTACATTTGGTGTCCCTGTAAGAGATTAGTTCCGAAAATCATTTGTCTTGATTGTAGAGAAATTGTCACTGTTCTTGTATTTCTCAAACCAGAATCAGGACTCTAGAAATGATCAGATTTATTATACAGATGGTCTGCTACGAGATGAAAAATGTCATCTGCTTGAGGTAGGAGCAGACAGCAGAATATAAGACCTATCCTAGTCAAAAGCATCTGCAGACTGCAAAATACATGTGGCTCAAATGATGGGGTTTTGTAATAGAAGGGATAGAAGACATTGTTAGAAAAGGAGAAAACACTGGTAACCAGCAATTTCTCCTTTTCCCTCAGTTTTAAAAAAGGTTTTCTTTTTATGGTAGTTGCAAACATGGGAGAGTGGTAAAGGAATTACTTGTGCTATTTTTCAAGGCAGTGTAAATCTGTATACTGAGAACAAGATCTGAAATGTCAGATTTCCATAAATAATAAGTTCATCTTGGTTCAAGTATTGATTTGAGTTGCAGTTTCCCTTGGAAAATATCTAATTTACAGTGAAACTGTTAATAAGCTGTTCGGAAATGGTTACAGACTGATGGTCTGCAACAAAAGAACTTTCATAATCCTTCTTTTCATATACGGCTTTAATTCATAACATCCTGCGGACAACTCTTTGTTTTTTTTTTTCCTTTGCAGTAGACAGCTATTTTTGAAACATTGTGGCAAAAGCCAATTGGCTGGTTAAAATTAGTTTTTCCCATTGCATCAAGTAATATTAATTTTTGTGCTTTAACTCTTTAACCAAACAACAAAATGAATGCATTTGCAGATGACAAATGTTGCTAAAATGATGATTTCTCTCTTTGGTAGGGTAGAAAACATAGTGGGTAAAGAAGAAAATGCTGGTATTCAACATTTTCTCCTTTTTCCCCACAATGTTTCGCAAGCCCTCTTCCTTTGAGTAGTTAAAAGTCGCGATTGTCTGGTAAAGTGTTAATTTTTAGCTCCACTGGCTGAAGGCCAGCAGGTTTATGTCATGGCCTGGTGTCCATTGTGCGTCTGTCCATCCGTGCTTGCATTAAATTTTTTTTTCCAAACATCTTCTCTGAAAACACTCATCCAAATTTGATGAAACTTCACAGAAATGATCCTACCATGATCCCCTTTAGAATTTCTTGAAAGAATTTGATTCCTTTGGTTGTCATGGCAACAAAACTGAAAAATATTGAAAATCTTTGAAAATCTTCTTGTCTGAAACCATAAGGCCCAGGGCTACCAAATTGGGCATGTAGCTTTATCTAATAGACCTCTAACAAGCTTCTTCATATTATAGCCCTGGGGTCAAAATTGGCCCCACCCCGGGGATCACAAGTTTAACATGGGCTTATGTAGAAACTTCTATTTAAAATAGTAACTCCTGTTATAAGAGATAAAGTTTGTTACTGTTTACCTCCCTTGATTATCAAACTGCAGTAATACAATATTGGAGTTTGGTATTCAAGTTTTTTGGGTAGATAATGTTTTGTTTTCAGGGAGAGTGATTTATTTTGATGCTAATAGTTATGCTTGCATGAGTGGAGTGTTTAATTTAAAGTAAGGTTTCTATCATTCGGGTTTTTTTTTTTTTTTTTCAGAACTTAACTTTATGCAAGTGTTGTCCTTTTCCCACAATGTTTTTGAAATCCTTTTCTGTCAGGGTCATTAACACTTCGATTTGTGTGGTAAAGGGTTAAAAAACCAGTGGAGCGATACAGGGCCATCATGCTATGAGAGAAAAATCTCATATAGATTTTTTTAATGAGATTTTTTTAAAAAACATGAGATAATTTTTGTCAATGCCGATTAAATTTATAAAAAAAAATTTACAAACAAGCTTAAAAACTGAACCGAAGTGAATATAAAGTCATCCCCCACTCTGCTACAAAGTTCTAACATATTTGTCTAACTCTAAGATCTATTATAGCCTAATGACACATACATAAACTTAGGGGATCAGAAAAATTCAACTTTGCAAAATTCTGTAACAAATTCAGTGTTCCCAATCGCACAAAATACTGCGTAAATCAGGTTATAGAATTGAAATTCACTCACAAATTTTGGTCACACGCAAGACCTCACGCAAGGAAATACATGGACAAAAAAAGGCCATTATCCACTTATCTTGTGTGAAATGACAGGTTTTGAAGTTACTTGTTATTCTTATTGACAAATTTATGTCAAATCATGCGTAAGTATCTATCCAGAAATTAACAGACAGCAAAAATTGATCTGAAAGTAAAACCGTATCAATCAGTACAATTTTAAGATATTTGGAGAGTAATGAGCACGAACTCGCTGTAGCTACCCTAAATCGCGGTCGGATTTTGAACTGTCATCAAAAAAAAGGTTGACTCTCTGGAATCTGTCTGCAAACTTGCGACACGAAAAACGCTTTACAGAACAAAACCAAGTGGTTATCCGACACGATTATTAAGATCGCGTAATGTACACTCGTCACAACTCGGCCGATTCCGTACCTACATCTAACTTGCTCAACGGGTCACCGAGGTTTGCGGAATGCATAATGTGGTCTAGATTCGAGCGTCTACATGATATTGGACACCGAATGAATTATGTCCATCGGACACCGAATGAATTATGTCCCTTGTTGACTATCAAAAACGAAAGTAAAAGTTCATTTCATGTAATCACCGATCTTCTCCTTTGGATGCGGTTTTTTCTCGCGTTTTGAGATTTTTAATGAGATTTCTCCGATTTTTCCGCGATAATATCGCGGAATCACGGCGTTGGCATATCCCTGCTATGGCGAACTATACCGACAGCTCTGAATCTACTGCGAGTTTCAAATCTTCTCCAAGAATTTGCTCCTGAATTTGAACAAAAGACACACCCAAGTATATAAATTCTTCGTTTTTTAGTTAAGAATCAGTCATCCTAAAACTTTTGAAGTGACAACAAACCAATCCCAAATGATGAGGTCATAATTGCAATCTTGTACTACATCTTCATCGAAATCGAGAAGAGGGAGTAAGCCCTGGCTGATCAAAGTCTTGTTTAGCAACAACAGGGGCTGGAATACGAACAGCACCAGCCACAGTGTAAGCACAAGAAACAAAGGGGGTGGTGGGTACGGCTTTGGCTTACCAAAGACAAGAGGCAGAACACAAGATAGTACCATCAGCTGTTGCAGTAGAGGAATGTACGCGAAATTTGGACCAGTGTCTTACCCGAACAGTGCCAAATCGACTACTACAAAGTACACTGAAACACTACGACACAGTACATAGTACTGTGAACTACACCCAAACATGCCGATTTCTGATCAATTCGCCTCAACCTTCTAATTCATGAAAAAAATTTGCGCACGTTGAAATTTTTCTCCTGAAGTATTTTTGAGCCCGAATTGACAACAATTTGATTCACGAAGCGCTACGAATCTCTGGAAGCTAGCCGAATTCACTGTGAATTTGAAAATTTCAAATTCGGGGTCAATTCTGGGTCTGTGAGACTGGGGGGTTAGAAAACATTGTTGGAGAGGGTTAAAACACTGGTTAACAGCATTTTCTCCCTCTACCATATTGTTTTCAAGAGCCTCAATGGAATGGAACAAGAAAATACTGACCTGTATGGCTTTGATGAAGGAGAGTTATGCATTGTGAGCAATCTTCTCATTTGTGTTAATGTTTTTAATTGCAGAATAACACCAACTGTGTGTATATTACAAAAAAAAAATGTAGACACAGAAGAACAACCTTTCATTGGACAAAGATCTTTTACTCTACTTTTAACCTTTTATCACACAGTCTTGAGTTTTCACGACCCTTAGGAAGAGGACTTTTTGGAAACATAGTGGGAAAAGGAGACAGTGCTGGTAACCAGCAATTTCTCCTTTTTCCATGATGTTTTCAAAAGGCTTTTCCCTCAGGGTACTTAATAGTTGCGATTGTGTGGTAAAGGGTTAACCTAGTGTGTTTGATATTGATAATTATTGACCATTTGACTTTATGTTCTCAGAAATATTTACATTGATAGCCTATTACAACCTGATTATCACATGGCTGAAAAATGTTGAATTGTGTGAGTGAATTAAACACACATACCTCAACAAGAGGATCTAACAATGCTTTTCAGAGAAATGAGAAGATCATTGCCCTCTCCCGTAGAATTTTCCAAAATGCAAATGGAATAGTTTCGCATTCACCCTTTGTGATATCTTACTATTGAATTTACAGTTTCCAGAACGACCATTGCCCTCAAGTACTAGGACAGAACATGGTGTGAAACAAAAGAGTTGTGTTTATTATTCAAAGTTTAGTATTATGAAACTTCATATGGGTGAAGCTGAAGTGTTTTAAGTTGTTTGACCATTCATTTACATACTGCACAAGTACCAAGGTACATTTCAGACTGCCCAAAACACATTTCATGCTACAAGGAGAGAAGGAAAACAAAACTACTTCTTATGCGCAACAACACAAACAAACTCAAGTTTTAACAACCTGAGAAAAAAGGCTTTTGAAAACATTGTGGGAAAAAGAGAAAATACTGGTAAACAGCATTTTCTCCTTTTTTCCACAATGTTTTCTACCCTTTCTCCGACAACTTTCATGTTTTCGGCAACATTTATCTTGTCATCTGCAAATGCCTTTAATTTCTAAAATTTTGTCATTTGATAAAGAGTGAAGTCAAATAGATAAAATGGACATTTTCATACAGTGGAAAATACGCAGATTCTACAGGCTGACCAGTTTTACCAGGTAGAATTTCTTCCAAATATCAAGATATCGAAACTTAAATTTAACAAAACAGTATGTGTGATCTTAGATACATACCGACTTCCACTGAATGAGTTGTTCATATCTAATTCAGACTTAAAATAGATTTATCTTGGTCTTTCTTGCTGGCTGAAAATGTCTGTTTGGGTTTTTTTTGGTGTTTAAACGGTAAAGATAAAATTTGAACAACAGTGTATTGTTGCAAGTGTTTCACTAATAATATTTTGAAGAGTATGATGTTAACTTAACTATGGCATGTCATTTAAGGGTGAAACAGAGAGGCCTACCAAGCATGCCAAGCCTTGAAACTCCAGCGAATTGTTCTTGTGAACAATTGAATTGTGATAACTGGTAACTAATTGTCTCCCTTGACTGCTCTCATCCTGCTGCATGCATCTTGTATATATTAATATAATTTTAACTTTGTTTTTTAAAGCTTTTAACTTATCCTGACAGTTGTGCTTTGGGTTGATGTTTTTCAGTCACATTTGCTTGCAGATGAAGCAAGGTTTCAGTAATTCTACGAAGCGCTTCAGAACATTTTGATCAATCTGTCATGTTTTAGCTTTACATCACGATTTTGCAAAGCACTTCCGTACATTCATTACATTTTGACCAACCCTTCATTTTTCAGCTTTATATCATAATTTTACAAGGCACTTCAGTACTTTTTGACCCTCCTTACTTGTTTTACTTTTTCATAGTAATTTTGTATAGCTCTTCAATACATTTTTAACAATCCTTCATATTTTATGGTACATAGTCCTTCTGCTTTAGTACATTTTGACCAATTTATAGCTTCAGTTTTAGATTTAGATTTCCAAGACTTGCATCCAGATTGGCTGACAAAAAGTTTTTTTATCCTGCGCCATAGGCAGAGGGATATAGTTTTAGCGTTGTCCATCTGTCCATCCGTCCGTCTGTGTGTCTGTCCGGGACAATATCTCCAATTCCATTGGACAGAATTTCTTGAAACTTTATACATGTATACAATAATCCATTCCACCAATAGTTTTTTTTTTTTTTTTTTTTGATTCAATGCAAAATGGCCGACTGGGAGTGATTTTGAGTTACGCGGTCGAGTGTAGTTTTGATGTTTTGAGTCTTGAAAACTGTACAGAGTTTTTACATGGAACTTGTCACATCTATGAACCAGCATTAGGAAATGCAGTACAACAAGTTTCACCCAGCTTGACCATGCAACACCACAGTTATATACCCTTTTTTTTTAAATGCCATGTCATGGGAAAAGGGGGCTTGATGTATATTTACCTTATAGACTAGTATCTGTTGAACTACAGGACGAAATGTTATATTTCATATTTATATCGTTTATCACAAGTCACGGACAGTCATCATTTGTTTTTATTCAATGAAATCTTATGTCATGGAAAAAGGGGATTTAATGTATAATTTTATCATGGACCAATGACCATCTGTTCGTCCGTCTTTCCGGATAGATATTTTCTAAAATCCTTGATGAAAACTGATAGAAATTCATACATGTGTTCCTTATGATGTCAGCAGATACTTAAATTTTGTTTTGCTTTTTTGATATAATGCGGTGTCTTCATGTATATTTCCATTATGGATCAGTATCTCTTTAACTCAAAATCCTTGATGAAAATTGATGAAACTTCATACATGTGTTCCTTATGATAGTCCGCCAATATCGTTATTTTTGCTTTTCTGATTAAATGGCATGTCATTGAAAAAGGGGAATTGGTGTATTTTTCCATTATGGACAATATCTTTAATTACTGGACAAAATTTTATGAATCTTCATATTTATATTGTTTATCATAAGCCACAGACAATAGTTATTTGTTTTTATAATTTTTATTACATGAAATGCCATGTCATGAAAAAAAGGGGCCCGTATAGATATCTTCTAAAAGCCTTAACGAAAATTGATAAAACTTCATGCATGTCTTCCTTTGGATAGTCCGTTGATACAACTTTTTTCTATATATATATATAATGCCATGTCATGGAAAGAGGGGGCTTGATGTATATTTCCATTATTTGTTGTCATTTACCGGTAATGAAATGCCATGTTATGGAAAAAGGGGACTTAATGTATAATCTCATTATGGACCAATCACAATAAGACCATGTGTAGATGCAAAACATATACCTCTTATATATTTTTTATTTAATGAAATGCTGTGCCATGAAAAAAGGGGGCTTAATATATAATTCCGTCATGGACCAATAACAAAAAGGCCACATGTACATGCAAAACACAATACCTCTAATACGTTTGTATCAAAAAAAGTCTTTTTTGGCGGGGGATATCTTTCAGCAAAATTGCTTGGTTTTTTTTTTTGTATACAGTATTATGTGTTTCCTTATCTTGATGTAATAAGTTCTAACCAGTATCTATGAATTGATATCTGTTTTTGTGTATTTATTTTCTCTTATTTTCTTTCCTTGAAAAAGGTCCACCATAGCTCAGAGGATAACTGAGACTCCACTCAACAATCCCAAGTTTTAATTATTTTCTACTCAATCCAGTGTTTCAGTGGCCTTGAAAAAGAAAGCCTTTCTTAACCATTGTGAGAAAAGGAGAAAATGCTGTTAACCAGCATTTTCTCCTGTCCTCACAATGTTATCTACCATTTCAAAGACTATCACAATTTTAGCAACAGTTGATTGTGTTGTCTGCAAATGTTTGGGATTTGAACTTGTCCAAATTGTTTTTGTTGAGTTAAGGGTTAATCTCTGGGTGTTCATGATAAAGTGGGCTGAGGTGCTATATTGGTAGAAAATGACATCAATAACATAACTCAATCTTTGTAGCATAGATGACCAATTTGACTGACAGGAAAAATGTAAAAAAAGAAAGCTTGTTCTTCATCGAACATGTAACAGAATGCAGTGTACAGGCATCATGTTCTATTAGCAAGTCTCTTATAGAGTTTGAAGGAATAATTGAATTTTGAAGATGTAGGGAAGTTGTGAAGCAAATTAAATGGCTGTTGTTTGCAAAACAGGTTCTCCTGCTGGCGTTTTAATTTTGTCACACTGACATGTAAACTCCTCTTATTTAGTGCCTAGACTTTCCTGTCAATATGTTAATATGTTTATATATTTGAGCCACACTCTGTGAAAAGGGGGCTTAATGCATCTGCGAAAAGTATCCACCCAGGTCAGCCTGCGCAGTTTGCGCAGGCTGACCTGGGCCGAAACTTTTCGATATTGGTCACTTTTCTGTATGTCCAAGGACCAGTCTACCTCAAGATTTAAAAAAAAAAAAAAAAAAGGCTATTATGGATCCAAAATTATTCGATAGCTTGATTGGTATACTGGATCACGGAGGTGCAGTAAGCCCCCTTTTGCCAGAGTGTGGTTCTTTTGTATATGAGTCATGCTCTGTGAAAGGGTTCATAATGCATCTGCAAAAAGTATCGACCTAGGTAAGCTTGCGCAGGCTGACTGGTGTCAAAAATGTTTACATTTGGTAACTTTTCTGCCTGTCAAAGGATCATTCTACCCCATTATTCAGCCTGTTACTAGACAAAATGGATTTTATGGATCCATAATTATATGATGACTCACTTGATATTATGTATTATGGAGATGCATTAAACCCCTTTTTGCCAGAGCATGGCTCATAATATTTGTATAGCTTTTATGTAATTTGATTTCTTTTTGTTGTTTTCACAAATTTTCTATTATCAGATTGTCTTTCCTGTCTCAAGCTTATAACTATGAATAGTGTCTAGCAAAGCACAATTTTATTGCTTTTGTTGATATTATAGTTCAGTCTATCATGATCTTGTCAAAGATTAATACTCCAATATGTTGCAAGATATTTATAGTAAACAGCCTTGGTATTGTCATATCCCATCATTCCTTGATTGCATTTATTCAGCATTCCGAGTAAACTTTCACCAGATGACAAAAATGTGGACTTGTACATATTTCGGCATTTGCAGCTGTCAAGTCGAACATGGCTATAATGATGGAAATTGTCCTTAAGGGGGTAAAAAACATTGTGGGAAAGGGAGGAAATGTTGGTAACCTTTTTCCATGTATAAAAGCCCTCCTTCTTAGGGTCATGGCGTTGTGTCCATCGTGCGTCCGTCCGTCCATCCGTCCGTTTGTTCGTCCGTGCGTGCGTCCGTAAACTTTTTCTTTAAAAAACTTCTCCTCAAAAACTATTGACTGGATTTTTACCAAATTTCACAGGAATGTTCCTTTGGTGGTCCTCTTTCAAATTCCTTCAAATAATTGTGTTCCATGAAGAATTCTGGTTGCCATGGCAACCAAAGTAAAAAACCTTTAAAAATCTTCTCCTCCCAAACCGCTATTTGGATAGCATTATTATTTTGCAGGAATGTTCCTTAGATACAGGTTTACAGAATTCCTTAAAAAAAAAAAGATCTGTCAAAAAACATGGCTTGTATGGGAGACTCATTTTCCTTTTATGGTATAAAGTAAAATCTTTGAAAAATTTCTTCTCTAAAACTATTCATTGGATTTCATTGTTGTTTTGCAGGTAAGTTCCTATGGTGGTTGTCTACCAAATTGTTTCTTCAGTGAGCTAAAATGCAGGATTGAATGATAATTGTTAAAAACTTCCTTTCGCCATTATAGAAATATCAGGCCTGTGGAGCGATACAGGCGCTCAAGCGCCTCTAGTTATTTACGTTTTACAAGCTCAAAATATTCAGATGAAATGGGTGAGGCATTGCTCTTGTGAGACAAAGACAGCATAAAGGATATCTTTCTAGCATTTTCTATGGAGAAATACTGGTAGCAATTTTCCCCTTTCCCCTAATTTTTTCCTATCGTATGAGCCACATCTAATCTGTCCTCTGCAAACATTTTCACTTGGGACCAGTTTAAAATTTGTGGTTTGGTAAAGAATTAAAATATAGATTGAATCTTTTCTCTTAATGGTTTTGCAGGTGTGAATGCTTTAGTTAGCCATCATATTTTATCACTTGTACATGTATTTCCTTTTTCCCATATTTATGCATCATTTTTTTTTCCTTTCCAATCATGTTGCACTAACGTAGAAAAGAACAGGCAGCTTTTTGGTATGTAGAAGTGCAGAAACAGTGTGTAATGGGCAATGCTCTGAGCTGAATAAACTGCAGTCCAACTTCTATAAACCCTTTACCACACAATCTAGAGTTTTAACGACCCCCTAGGAAAAGGACTTTTGAAAAGATTGTTTGAAAAGGAGAAATGCTGGTAACCAGCATTTTCTTCTTTTTTCACAATTCTAGCCTTCCAGGAACAAATTTCAAATTTTGAGGCATGTTTATTTTGTCATCTGCAAATGCTTTTAATTTGGACTGGTCTAGAATTTTGTTGTTTGGTAAAGAGATAAGCAAGCACCCAAGTGAAAAACATGCTTGCTTAGTAGGTGCATTTAAAGACATTTTTACCTCCTTGGAAACTCAATAACATGTGCTTGCTTAATACAAGTTGCTTGCTCAATAAAGGTGGCCATTAAGACAGGTTTTATATACTTTTTTCATTCAGGAAGATAGATACAGACAATTGTTTTTCAGTTTTGTAGTTGTTTTGGTTAAGTTATTTACAAAATTTTTAACGCTTTAGTATTTAAGATCAGACCAAATATTATGCACAGCCTGATATTCATTCATCGTATCTGCTACAAGAACTTTTAGTTTATTATCTAAGGGTTTCTTTATGTATGAAAAATCAAGCAGCAGTATCTTTATGGTAGAAAAAATCAAGCAGCAATATCTTTAGGGTGTCTTTCTAATATCATTTAGTAAAACTTTGAAAATGTGGAATTATTTTTTCACCTATAATTAACCTTTTACAAAACAATCCTTTTTCACAAACTTGGAAAAAGACTTTCAGAAAACATGTTAGGAAAAAGAGAAAATGCTGGTAATCAGCATTTTCTCCTTTTTTTACCATGTTTGCTACCCTTTCAAAGACACGTCTCATCATTTCAGCATTTCATCATTTCATTTGTTGCCTGCAATTGTTTTTAATATGGACTAGTCTAACATTCTGCCATGTGATAAAGATTGAATTGAAAAAATTGCTTACAACTTGAATGGGCATCAATATGATAAATACATCATGTATTTTACAAGTCTTTTGGTCCAATACATGTACTAATGTAAATGAGAATTTTTTTTTAGCAAAGAGCAGCGCTGCAGCTGTTTTGCTAGCTGATACTAATGGCAATTAAAACCTCTGCTGCATAATTTTCTAAGAACATCATATTCTTTATATCAACCAATCTGCTCTAGATTTGACTTTTAACTGCATTTTAACTTTCTGATTACAGTGTCAAAAGTAAAGAGGCAGAGTCTGCAGATGAAAAGAAGCATCCTATAAAACAACAAGGTTTGGTCAGTTCTCTCTTGTCACCTCCTGGCACCCACCCAGCCCCAACCACATCACTGAGGTCCAGTCCAACAAGGGATAGAAACAGAAAATGTAGCCTTATTAAAGAAGAGAGTGTGGATGATGGTTCAGAAGGTGATGAAGAAGATATGGATCTAGAGAGCTATATAGATACACAAGTAAGAATGACAAAGTCAGCAGAGGAGCTTGATCTAGATGACAATACTAACAGAAATGCTAGATCTCCAAGCAGAGATTCTGATCAACTGTTCACAAAACGTCCTTTACTCTCTGTGGCAAGCTCCCCACAGTTGTTAAACCAGATATGTGAAGAAAATGAGTCGGATGAAGAAGATGACATTGTCCCGCCAAAACTAAACTCTGCACGTTTGGTCACTCAACGTAACAGTGTGGCATCTCCTGAACTTATACGAAAATATGAGGCTAGGAAGAAACATCGGGGAACAGGGTCACGTGGAACAAGTTGTAGTAGTTCTGATGCCAGCGACACGGATGATACAGAGGGAAGGTCCCGTAAAGATAAATTGAAACACAAGTTTATACACAGACGAGATAGTAGTGATCATTCTAGTGACACTGATGGTGGCCCAAGTGGGCATGGAGGTGGGGGACTTGGTAAAGGATTTGGGGGTGGGAGTAGTGGTGGAGATGGCCCTAGTAAGGACAGAGATGACAAAGGAGGAGGTGGGGGTAAAAAGGATGGGAAAGGTGGCAGCCCAAAAAATGGCCGCCATCACAGCCGTGGCAAACAGAACAATTTGAGTTTAAACCATGACAGCCAGTTATTACCTCACTCTTGGTCAGCACGGACTCGTGAAAATGATAAGAATTCAGGTTTGTCCAATCTCAGTCTTAGTAGTAAATGTAGTTTAAAGTATGTTCTAGAACGTGATGAAAATGTGTCAGATAGTGATGCTGAAGACAATGGTGATGAATTAAATGAACAAGACATGAAAAAGGTCTCTCATGTAGATAAACTAACCCTTTTTTCTCTTTCTGGACATACAAACGGCATTGACTTTACAAATTTAAGTGAGAAAAACTCAACAGCCAATGAGATTATATTGTGTCCACAGAATTGTAATACATTTGGTGGTGAGAAACAGGGAAAAATGCTGACAGTCAAGATGGATATCAACAGTAACAATATGTTCTGCAAGCAACAAAGCTGTAAAAATTCTCCTATAAAAGTTGAAACAAAATGCTGTTCACTTGTTTAAGGTTTTGTAAACTTATTACATGACAATGTATTAGTGTATTACCACATCTAATGGGATTTTTCTTTATTCTGTATACTCAGTTAAAGCGTCGAATATGTACTAGGTGTACCCCTTGGTAATTTAGAATGTTACGAAATAGCAATGAAGAAATACCGGTATCAAAAAATGAATAGAACAGGTTGTTGCTATCATAAAATACATAAGCTATATTTTTTATTAAAAATGTAAAAGAAAAACTTATGATGAACTATATGAAGATACACTTGGAATTATTTAATACCACTTGATGTACATGTATAGATAAAGAACCTTAATATCCAACTGTTGAAAGCAATCAATAAAATTAATGTTGACATTTCTTTTTTGACATTATGTACGTATTAAGTCTCATTGTAAGTAAGTTTTTACTGAGTTTTTACAGTGAACTGGTCATAGTGGAAGGGTCATAGGGTAAGGCATTTCCCTAGTCCAAGTACTGGTAGGTTACCCAGGAAGCATAGAGAAATGTACTGATATGTTTAATGGCTTAAATACTGCTGCAAATTTGATAAAAACTCTTAAATTAATCACTGCTTGTTTTAAAGAATTTCTTTTGTGACATTGTCAATTATTTTTAATTAGAAAATAGGTACATTTAAGTCCCTAAAGTTGGGATTTTGTAAGAGAAATCGATATTTCAATCATTGTTTTCTGTTTGTTTCCCATCAAAGGTAAGCTAGACTTGGGCCCGTATTTACCAACCATTCTAAGTTGCATTCTTAGTCTCATTCTTGATTATGAAAGTAACGCAATTTCTGATTTGCTGAACCATTTGGTTTAGCCAATCAGAAATTATGTTTAGTAGAAACTTAGAAAATTCTTGGGAATGAGACTAAGATTGTTAGAATGGTTGGTGAATACAGGCCTAGGAAAATGTTAAAAAATATTTGAACCATGCTCTGTGAAAAGGGGGCTTAATGCATCTGCGAAAAGTATCGATCCAGGTCAGCCTGCGCAGGCTGACCTGGGCCGAAACTTTTCGCTGTTGTTCAATTACCTGTATGTCCAGGGCCCAGTCTACCTCATGACTAAGTCTGTTGTTAAAAATGTGGCTACTATGGATCCATGATTATGTGATGACTTGCTTGGTATCATGCATTCCGGAGATGCATTAAGCCACCTTTTGCCAGAGCACAGCTCATTTACTTGTAATTGTAGCAATTTAATCAGGAAGGGATAGTTGTCAGTGTTTTATTTGTATTAATCTTTTAATTTTTTTTTTATGTTTTTCAACTATTTTGACGATCTGTTTTATTTAAAGTATTGTAGATTTGTACTAACATCAAATATGTAACCATTAAGTTCATATTCTCTGAAGTTATCTAGTATCATAATCTATGTAAAAAAGAAATCATTTAACCCTTTACGGTTGATCCTTTGCTTTTACGACCCTAAAGGAGAAAGCTTATGAAAACATTTTTGGGAAAAAACAGAAGATGCTGGAACAGACAATTTCTCCTTTTCCCCTTATTATTTTTTAACCCTTGTGAAGAAAAATTCCATTATTAGAGCCACACTTGATTTGTCTTCAAGAAATGCTTTCAGTATCCATGAATCTAAAGATAACGGCGCTGCACCTTGCAAGATGCTGAATATGACATTGGGTACTTTTGCAGTCGTTGTAGACAATGATCAGGTGGCAAAGATTGTAGATCTACAGTGTCAGATATTGTGTGGGATATTTTGTACAAAGCCTTATAATGCTTTACCAAAAAACAAAATTTTGGAAAACTGCCAAACTGAAAGCATTTGTAGACAAAAAAATAATAATTTCAGCTCAAATGATGATTTCTGTCTTTGATCAGGTAGAAAACAGTGATGGAGAAGGAGAAAATGCACTTTGTCCTATTACCAAAATGTTTTCAAAAGCCTTCTTCTTCAGGGTCATTAATACTTGTGATTGTTTGGTAAAGGGTTAAGATATTTTGTCCAAAGCAGATAACTGGGTCCTTGCTAGAGAGTGAAAATGTTTATTTTGATTGTTTAACACTCTAAGAGAAAAACAACAGCTGAAAAATAGCTGAATGTTTCTGCTGTCAAATCATGGCCAACAGAAACAAATCTATAGCAGATGTCTCTTATCTCTTAAATTGCCTTTCACAAGTAAAGTTGCTTTTGTGGCCAGCGTAGATCAAGATCAGATGGCACAAAATGTGCAGTCCAATCTTTGATCTACACTGTCTGCCTAGCTTAACTCTTTACCACACAACAAAATTTTGGACTTGTCTAAATTGAAAGCATTTACAGATGACAAAATAAATGTTACTCAAAAATCGAAATTCATATTTGAAATGTTAGAAAACATTGTGGGAAAAGGAGAAAATGCTGGTTACCAGCATTTTCTCCTTTACCCACAGTGTTTTCAAAAGGCTTCTTCCTCAGGGTCGTTAAAAGTCAGGATTGTGTGGTAAAGGGTTTAACACTATAGACAAAAGCAACTATCAAATTGCGATCATTGGGTCAGTAAAACTCAGAATTGTTTGGTAAAGGGTTATGCATATCTCTATACCAGCAGTCAAAATTTTTATTGAATGCATTTGCAAATGACAATTTAGATGTGGCTCATACGGTGGGACTCACTTTATATATAGTACAAAATGCTGCGAGAAAATACTAGTTGCCTGATTTTGTCATGGAATCTTAAAATCCATCAACGACATGGCTGTTACCACTTTTAAGCCATGATTAATATACTGTAACATAATTGTTACAGGAAAAGAATTAATTTTATCATGATAATGTTGGATCATTGGATGGAAATAAAAGCTCTTGATCAGAAGTGTAATTGTTATTTGGCGTTAATGGCCTGGAGTAGACTTCTTTCAGATTCTTAGATGGCATGTGTTATGTGAGTGGCTTATTTTCTCTTCAATTACATTGAGTACAGACCTTCGCCAGATTAATCATAAATGACACGGCACATACCAATACCTACTTACTCACTTTGTTTACCTTTATTTACCATCAGAGCAATACTGGACCATAATAGCCCTCTTGTTTTATCATTATTGAAGTGAAATATGGGTATAGATAAGTGAAAGAAATGCTAAGATCTGATGTTTTAGGATATAAAGTGGGAATTGTTGTGTCTAAAAGGATAGAACTACAATGTAAAGTAGAAACAAGTGATATATGCAAGGCAAGAAAAAAAGCAATAACACAAGTTGAGTTTGTTCTTAGCAAAGTGTTTTCACATAGATCAAATTTTACAAACTATTTTATGATACCATCTGTATAGGATGTATGATATGATATCTAGATGTTGTTTTTGTTCAGGGGTTATGTTCACCAACCATTCCTAACTCCATGTTTAAGTCCAAGACAAGCCATCTGATTGGCTGAGATGTTCTGTCTCAGCCAACCAGGTTGCTGGTCTTGGAATTTAGAATTATGGAACAGTTGGTTAATATAGCTTCAGATGTAGTTACTTGTTCACTAAGAGCAGGCCTCTTACAGTGGATCTGTATATATTGTAATGTACTTAATACATGTACATGTATTTACATAATGATAGTAATATATACATGACTATTTGGGAGCTTTTGAAAACATCTTGTGTGGCATCTCACTTTACTAGAATGCTTTTATGACTGAAATGAAAAGAATAATTTTAGTGGAATTTTTGGGGACGTAAGAGTAATAGTTGTTAATCACAATTAGTAAATTAATGATCGCATATCATACCAAATTTGGAGCATTTATCTCCAAACTGAAATTCATGTTGTTTTTTTTTTTTTCTTATTCAGAAAAATAGAACTAAAGAATCAAACAAAATTTGTGCATGGAAGAACAGAGCCAAAAAAATTGCTTATAGGAAAGGTTGGAGAAATTTTCTCCAGTTTTATTTTATCCAATATCTTCACTTTGTGTGTTATTTAGTTCTTATTTGCATTTTAACTTTTCTGCACAACATGTTTTTAAACTTACTTCCAAATCAAGGTGATACTCTGTATATTGACTTGTATAAACCCCTAGAGTGCCCAATACGCCCAACATACATTTTCAGTCTTTAGATAAGAATCTAATAATTGCTATTCCATTGTTGCTTTTGTCTGTTGTGTTTGAGCAATGCAGACAGTGTAGATCAAAGATTAGGCTGCATTTTTTCTGCAGTCTGATATTAATCCATTCTTGCCACAAGGGCAACTATATTTGTAGAAGGCACTTTGTGGGTTATATTGTATGAAAATATGTAAATACTGAAGTAGTGCTGGGGCAATGTTTTTCAATCATTCAAAATTCAGTTCCATGTCAAATTTGAACTCGATTCAAAATGGTGATTGAAAATATACTTTGCCTGATGCTTACTGTGTAGACCCAAATAACCCTGCTTTATGTGTGCCAGGTCTTGAGCCATGAGGCTCTGTGCTGATGTTTCCTGTACCTTTGTAGAATGTCATGCTACCAGGAATTTTCTTATATCCCTGTAGGGGGCACTTTTTATGCAAAACAATACAGATATTTTCCTGAGGTGTTTTCAAAATCCTTCACAGCAAATTTCTTTCATGAGGTAATAAGTTTGGTAACAAGAAAATATTTGCATGATTTAATTAATTGAGGGGTGAATGCAAAACTAATCCATGTGTGTTTTTGAAAATTTTACAGGAGAAGGGAAAAAACCTCATTTCTATGAAAAGCACTGTTAGATCATATTGTTCAGATACATTGTGAAGAATTAATTTACATAATTCAACACAACATACCTAAAGAAGATGATCTAATAATGCTTTTTACTGAAATAAGGTTTTTTCCCACTCCTGTAAAATTTTCCAAAACACAGATGGAATAATTTTGCATTCACCCCTTGTATTGTGCTTGAAACATCAGCATAATTTCATCATGTCTTGGAGACACTGGTTAACAGAATTAGAGATATATGCATGCTTTGAAAAGATTGGTGTATCGATGTACAAGGTATACATTTTAGTATACTGTCACTGTAGTTTGTAAACCATATTACATTATGTATCTTCTCTCTTACTCCTCCTCTCTCTCTCTCTCTGCCCCTCTCTACTTGTTTGTACCCTTGTCTGTGCCTAGAAATTTTCCTACTGCCAACAAAACTTGACTCCCATCAACCCTTTACTACATAATCCTGAGCCTAACAACCCTGAAAAAGGGAGCTTTTGAAAACATTGTGGGAAAAGAAGAAAAGGCTGGTAACCAGCATTTTCTCCTTTTTCCACTATGTTTTCTACCCTGTCAAAGAACTTCACTATAGTTGTACTACTTTCGAATTTTTTGTCTATAGATGCTTTCAGTTTAGGGGAGCCTGGAATTTTGGTTAGGAGTTAGGCATGAATCAGTTTTTTGTTGCTGTTCACCAAGTGATCAAGTGTTTTTATGACCCAGGGAAAGAAGCCTTACGAAAACATTGTGGGAAAAAAAGAAAATAAAAATGTTTGTCTTAAAGATTTTAATAATTACACTTGTATATTTTATCTTGGTTTTGTTTTTCTTTTAAAAGACTTTTAAAATCATACCACCAAGTGACATGAAAGTGTAGACAATACCTGCTTGTAGATGTATATCAATGGGATTGAGTGCCTAGATTTAGCCCTTTACCAAACAATGATGAGTTTTACCAACCCTAAGAAAGAGAGCATTGAAGACTTTGTGGGAAAAGGAGAAAAATGCTTGTAACCAGCATTGTCTCATTCACCAGAAGTTTTCTATCCAAATTTCCAAAGACAAATTGTATCATTTGAGCCATATTAATTATGATGTCATATCCAAGTGTTTTCACCTTAGTCTAAAATTTTGTCATGTGATTAAGGTTTACAACAAAGTTAACAAATGCCCTGTACTTTTTAATGCAAACCACGAATCACTATTTTCTGCTTGACTCTTTATCAGAATGGCAAAACTTTAGATTGATCAATATTCAAAGCATTTACAAACAGCAATTTTTATGTTGCTCAAATCTGTTGAAAGGGTAGAAAATATTATATTAAAAGGAGAAAATGCTTGTTATCTGTATTCTCTTTCAAGAAGTCTCTTTCTGCAGGGTTATCAAAACACAGGGTTGTTTGGTAAAAGGTTAATCCTTGACGGTATAGGCTATTTTAGGCTTATCCAAAACCATTACATGAAGGACAAACAATTGAAGGAAAGGAACATGTTGTATGTAACAGTAAAGATACCATTGTGCGAAAGAGAACAACAGTTTGTAAAAAGGAATTACTCCTTTCTTTACAATGTTTTTTTTTATAAAGCTGGCAAGTTCATGGGGTAAATTAAAGTTGTATCAGAACAGCAATAGGTTTAACTGAAAGCTATTATTGACCACCAACCATGCTTTTTCTAAAGACTTTGTATTTCTTTAGCAGAACTCATAGTACTACAACCTTTTACCATACAATTCTGAGTTAACAAGCATGAGGAAGAAAGCTTTTGAAAACATTATTGGGGAAAAAGAGGGAGAAAATGCTGGTAGGTTCTCTTTTTCTCACAATTTTGTTAACCCTATCAAAGACAAATCGGACCATCTGTGTTTCATTCAGATTGAAGACTGCAAATGCTCATAAGGTGGACATGTAAAAAAAAAATTGTTGTATGGTAGAGTTGAAGCAGCATTTTTCTGTTGACCTCTATTCATGCACAAGGCGGCTATTTCCATTTCAAAATGTTTGATCTTGCTTTCACCCATAGGATATTCTGATTTCCCCCAGCCCCATTACCTGATCAGGGCCCATGCTGCCGATCCCCATTTTTGCCAAATGCGAAATTTCTGGAATGATTGGGTATTTTGCTGTCATATATTTAGAACTAGATATTAACTCTGTACCAGATGACAAAAATTTATGACTTGTCCATTTTGAAAGGGTTTGCAGACAACAAATAAAATGTGGAAGCTGGTTTGGAAAGGGTAGAAAATACTGTTGGAAAACGAGAAAATGCTGTGTTTTTAAAACCCTGACATAGACAGCTTTTGAAAACAGATCATTTTTGCACAATGTTTTCTACCCTTTGAATGACAAATCTTATTGTAAGTGCTATGTTTGATATTCCACTGCAATACCTAGTCTTTTCAGTGTGGAAGAATCCAAAATTTTGTTGTCTGGCAAAGAGTTAAAACAGCATTAACCATAACTACACAGTCCTAAGTTTAAATTATTCTGAGGAAGAATCCTTTTGAAAACATTTTGGGAAAAGAAGAAAGTGCTGGTGACCAGCATTTTCTCCTTTTTTCACAATGTTTTCATCACTTTTACTCAGAAGAATTGCATTTTAGCTAAATTTAATTTGCCTTCTGCAACTGCTTCAATTTTGGCAAGACTAAAATCTTGTTGCATAATTTAAGGTCAAATACCATCAACCAAGTCCATTGATATTCATTTGAACCTGAAGCAAACAATCACAAGTTTAAAAGACCCTGTGAAAAACTGCTTTTCAAAAAATCTTTGGAAAAAAAAGAGTAAATGATGGTAGCCAGCATTTTCAAGATGATTACGATCACTTAACTCATTACCAAATGACAAAATTTTAGACTTGTCTAAATTGAGAACATTTGCATATGACACATTAAATGTGACTCAAAATTTTAAATTTGTGTTGGGAAGGGTAGAAAACATTGTGGGAAAAGGAGAAAATGCAGGTAACCAGCATTTTCTCCTTTTCCAACAATGTTTTCAATAGCCGTCTTCCTCAGGGTCGTTAAAAGTCATGATTGTTTGGTAAGGGGTTAAGGAACATTTAATCTGTCAGATACTAATCCTTTTATTTGGATGAGTTTGATATTTTATCCTTGATAAAGATTTAACTCTCAACCAAATAACAAAAGTGCACAACTGTGCCTGAAATGAATGATATGCCTGTGTAGGGGTTTTGTTATTAATACTTTACCAGACAACAAAAATTTCAGACTTATTCAAATTGAAAGCATTTGCAGACAACAAATTAAAAGTGACCCAAATCTTTAGATTTTTCTTGGAAAGGGTAGAAACATTGTCGAAAAAGGAGAAAATGCTGGTTATCAGCATTTTCTTCTTTTTCAACAATGTTTTCAAAAGCCTTCTACCTACGTGGTTGTAAAAACTAGGGATTTTGTGGTAAAGGGTTAAACACAGGATTGTTTAACCCTCTGTGGAAAAAGGAGAAGTAACTGTTGCTGGTAACCAGCATTTCCTCCTTTTCCCACATTTGCTACCCTATCAGAAATGATTTACAATCTTAAAGCACATTTATTTTTGTCATTGGCTAATGCTTTTAATTTTGACAAGTCTAAAATTCAATCAATTAGTTAATAGTAAAGAGTTTTAGAGTGGAACTTCGGGTTGGTGACATGAGATACAGAAGAGTTTGTGTGGGAGCTGTTGAACATGCATTGTTATTATTGTGTTTATGTCTGTTTTTATTTGGGAGTGCAATTAAAGGTTCAAGGTCTTTGATTTCTGATGTTTCTTTTTACTTGTTTAACCCTTTACCAGACAGTCCCAACTTTTATTGACCCTTAGGAAGGAGGCTTTTAAAAACATTTTAGGAAATGGAGAAAATGCTGGTAACCAGCATTTTCTCCCTTTCCCAAAGTGTTATCTACCCAAAAAATGTTCAGCAGTGAGAGTAGAAAGGAATCCTGTCCAAATGACAACCATCAATCCTCTGAAAGAGCTGGGAAATTGAACCAGCAACCCATGGATATCATAGCCTGGTATGTTACCAGCTACCAGGCTTGGCAAATGACAAGGAAGACATTCTGATGCAACTAGTCATCCATCCCTGGAAAGACTATCAACTGAGTGAGTCAGGATTAAAACTCATTACTCCCAGGATAACTGGCCCAGCACATAACCTCTTACACATGAAAATGCAGCTATACAAGTGATAGAAACTCATTATCAACTCATACTAGGTTCAAAATTAAGATTTTCAGTGGTCAGTTGAATTATCAGTTGTGTCTTTACATGTATTTAGTATTATGACATACTGATCCTGTACCATAAGTAAAAATTTTAGTCATGTCCATATTGATAACATTTCCAGAAAACAAAATTTGAATCAAATGATGGGACAGGGGTAAAAGTTTTCCGTATTGTGACGGAATTCCGTATTTTCAGGGGCCGACCAGGTCATTTTTCCAAATCGTTTAAATCTGAGGAGAATTTTTTTTTTATTTGGGGGGGGGGGGGGGGGGAGGGGGGTACTCCTTTATCTCGTATCTATTGCAAGTCAATAGATTTCCAGATGCCGTAACAATAAAATTTATTGCCCCATTGCATTTCCTTTGTCCGGGCTGATCTCGGTCATTAATGTCTCCCGTCAAACGCACTCGCCCTAAAAACAATGAAATTCAAAGAATTTTGTAATTTCGGGGATAATTTGCACCGAAATGTTTACAGTCATTCACTCTTGCTTAGGGTTTCCCGATTCTAAATATAGATGCTGAACCGGAACGTTCTAAGGTTATCGTATGATGTTATATTGTTCGTGTCCAAAATGTTGCGGCTGTGTTTTGATCGGTTTGCCGACTTTTAACATTTTTGCCGCTAGGATTGTAAAACAATAAAGCATTAACAAAGCCCTTCGTTTTAGGAGACAAATATTGGCTGCAATTTGATTATTTGCTAGCGAAAGATGGCTCAGTTTAAATTATCTTTGTTCTTTTCAATAACAAATGGATGTCAGAGCTGGGGATCGGCAACTATCTTCCGAAGTTGACAATACGTGCTACTCAAATGCCGAAGCGACCGAAAAAGGGGGAAAAGTTTCATTCATACACTCGGGGATCGTATATACACATATAAGATCCCTGATACACTGATATTAATCACACTCTAGGATTCAATATAGTGATAACAAACACGAACATTGGCCGGAAAAATGAGAAAGAAGTTTTTGTCCATGGATGTCTTGTCAAAACTCGACAACTCGGCAAGTTTCTTATTTGATCCCCGAGACCGGGTTTTGACGCTTGGAAATTTGAAATGACATGTCTTTGACGCTGAAAAGTATTTGCTTAATTGTCAATCTGACGCATGAAATTATCGTCAAGAGTTTCATATAAACTAGCTTGTGCGCATCCAGCAGAAATATGGGCTAAACACGATCAGTATAAAATGTGAAGGACACGCGCGTGATCTAATGAAGCTGGCGAGTCATTTACGAGAACGTAATAACGGTGTTAATCCTCTGATCTAGTGTAAAGTGACAGAATTTAAAGTTACCTGCTATTCAAAATGAATAACTGATGTCAAATCATGTGGTAATACTTCTCCAGAAATTAATTGACATGAAAAATTGATCGCCAAAAAAAAACTTGAAAACCCATGACACTACCATGATCAGCGTGGCATCGTCCGATCAGAGTGACTTCAAACTATCTTCTTATCTTTAATAATGAATTTAAACATTTAATTTACACAAATCTCTGAATAAAACAATAAGTGGAATCTAAAATTCTGTCATGAGTGAAAAAATTGTTGTTTTTTGAAATGAAAATATAGATCTAAAGGGGGAGGGGGTCCGTCTGCAAATGCTTGAAATATGTCTGAATTTTTTTTAACTGGTTTGGAAATTAAAATTTAAAGATCAAATTAAATGATATTAAATAAAGTAAAAAAAAAAAATGAAAGTACAAAACACCACATCTTTATAAACTTAATATCATGTAGACAAATTGTCAAAGTATTTAAAGCAAAAAGGCATTCTCAGTTCAATGGAGAAACCGATTGTACAACCAGTACCTAGTTGGTTTGCTCTTCCGGTTACAAAGTGATAATCATTTTTGCATTTAAACTGATTGCCCCACACTGCCGATTTGATAGATTTTTTTACAGGAATTGGACCAGTTCCATGGTATATTACTTACCTGCTTGTTTTAGCAAACATTAGAATTGATTTTGCCAAAAATGCTTGCACATTTTAGGAAAGGTTCTTAAAGTGTTTGAAGAGCTTTTAACAGTGAACATGTAGATCTATCTATAAAATCTTGTTTGCGCATGTCACATGAAAACAGTCTATCTTTTGATAGGCTGTCATTAAAACTTGATATTTTAATGAAATTAATATGTAGTTTAGATCTGAACCCCCATCTTTGTTTGTGTACCCCAAACTCCAGTTACCAAAGGGTACAAAAACCTCAAGCTAGAAAATGCACAGTACATTCTGTCACATTCTCCCTGATAAATTAGCCATTCTTAAAGAGACTGTTGTTTTCCTATTTGACAGATTTGATTTTATTCTTTTGACAGAAATTTAGCACCTGTGATTGCATTTTAATGAATCAAATATTAAATACTAGATATGTCCTTTTCTCATACTTGTTGTACTTTCAAATACAAAACTGACGTACGGCTAATCTGATTAGGTCCTGTGTACAAAATGGAGATAAAAGAGGACAAAAATAACATGGGTGCTAAAAACTTTGAGATTTTCTTAGGTTTTAGCATATCATATCTTTCATTCATTTCAAGATTTTTTCAACTTTAAAATGCTAAAACTGGATCTCATTAGAGGAATTTGATGCTTATAAAATAGCTAAATCTCAGGAGCTTCCGGGGGCCTCCGGCCCCCTGGACCCCTGGCCAGGGCGTTGCCCTGGACCCACCGGGGGCCCTAGCGGCCCCCAGACCCCCAGCTCAGTTTTCAGTATTTTCAGATTTTTTAACTTTTACCCCTGTGATGGGATTCTTCTTTAAATTGGTCAAAAACATCCTAGGAAAGGGTTTTCCAGCATTTTCTTCTTTATCCACCTTTACAGAAGCATCCTTTTGCAGGCTGGTAAAACTGGATTGTTTAATAAAGATTTTACATGTTGGCTGTCTCAGTATTAGTCCATACTGCAATAGGTACATGTATAATGGTAACAAAGTGAGCTTGTCCAGTGCACTGAATTAGTCAAGCACCAATTAAAAGTGAAAAACCAGCATTTATACAATACACTTGGAATTTCTGTTACTTCTACAACAGCCATTTTTTGTTTCCATGGGATGACAAAAAAAAAATAACACATGTATCATTTATAATTCTTGTTATAAACATTTATAATACCTTTTGAGCGCATGATCTGTTTGTTTGCTTGGTGTTAATGCTGTTTTCAACATTATTTCAGTTATATTTTGGAGGCCAGTGTGCCTATCCATGCTTCCCTGCAGTTTTTCATACCAGTACTTTACAAAATATCCTTCCCAAGCAACTGGATGCTTTCACACATAAACATTACATAAACATTATCAAATCAATGATCAGCAGTGAGACAGGAATTTATCCTGTAGCAATGACTATCAACCATCCTTGAAAAGACATTGGTTGAGCTGGGGATTCCAACCAGTGACCCTCTGTACATTACTGACTTTTGTATGAAAAGTTATAATCTGGTATCAAGACTGAATTAGCTGATGAGTAAGATGCATATATTTTTATACTCCCACAAAACAAATGTTTTCGGGGGTATACTGGAATCAGCCTGTCTGTCTGTGTGTCCGTCTGTGTGTCCGCGTGTCCGTCTGTGTACAAAATACTAGTAATTTTGTGTCGCAAACTCCTCCTACAGTTTTCCTTCAATTGTATTGAAACTTTGCACAAATATTGATCATATATTGAAGATTTGCAAGACGCAATTTTTTAAGTATCAACTCCTCCTGGTTGAGGAATTATCTTCCCTTGAACTTGACACTTTTTTCTGTCAAAGCGCTGGCGGGGGTGTTAAGTCACATTCAGTGACAGCTCTAGTTTTTGTTCTAGTTAGGCAGTAAATTCATTTTAATTCATTTACCCCCACTCCTTTTCCTCTTGAAAATGTATCAACTGACATTTTTAAATGAGCCATGCTCTGGAAAAAGGGGGCTTAATGCATTTGCGAAAAGTATCGACCCATGTCAGCGTACGCAGTCCGTGCAGGCTGAAAGGGGCCAAAACTTTTCACTTTCTTCCAACTTTTTGCATGTCCAAGGACCATTCTACCTTATGATTCAGTCGGTTGTTTGACTAAATGGATTTTATGGATCCGTGTTTATTAAATGGCTTGCTTGGTACAATGCATCACAGAGATGTATTAAGCCCCCTTTTGCCACAGCATGACTCAAATATCTTTCTACATTATGGATATTCATCATAAGTTTGGGTATAACCCTTTGCCAAACAGTTCACTGTTTCAACAACTACTGATAAGGCTTTTGAAAATGGAGAAAATGCTGGTAACCAGCATTTTCTCCTTTCCCACAATGTTGTGTATCCTTCCATAGACAAATTACATTTTTTAAGCTATTCTCAATACTTTATCTGAAAAAAAAAAAAAACTTTCAACTTTAACAAGTCTAAGATTTTGTCCTTTGGTAAAGAGTTAATAGGTACATGATCACATGTGAAAAATATGGAGCAACAGGAGAAACTCTGACATGAAGTTATTTCTTTTTCCCACAGTGTTTTTAAAAATGGTCTATTGAAAGATGGGAAAAGTTATCTGCAGTGGGTAATGAGTTCACATAATTTTGATAAAGTGACCATCACAAGTTAGATGTGAAACTATTTCTGCCTGGTTTGTAGATATTGCATTACTTGGTGGCTAATCCGATAAGTGACCAAACTTTCTCAGTGTTCATTTGTTATTAAATAAAGCCCCTTTAACAGCTATGGTTACCTTTACAGCCAATGTAGATCAATATCAGAATGCACAAAATGTGCAGTCTGATCTTTGATCCACAATGTTGGCTTTTAGCTGGACATTTTTGATAACTGCAACCTTGCAATTAAATTGCAATTATTTGAGTCTTATTACTATACTGAATATGTCTATTGGTTTTTTTTTTGGCTCTCTTATGGCTTGACATGAAATATTTACAGTGGATCTAGTGATGGAAAACAACTCCCTAAATTAATGCATAACAAAAAAGTAAGTGGCTGCAAATAAATGTATATGGAATTAATGTCAAAACAATAATATGGCAGACACTATGGCAACCTTTCATTGGATAGACTATCTGATCTTCATTCTTATGCTGATTATTTCAGCAGCTATTGGAATATTCTATGCAGTTAAAGATGGAAGAAATCAAAGTACCACAAACTTTCTTCTTGGAGGCAGGCGCATGTCCATACTTCCTGTGACCTTGTCTCTCATGGCAAGCTTCTTGTCTGCAGTGCTGGTACTCAGTGTTCCCACAGAGATTTTCTACAATGGTACCATGTATTGGCTGATATCATTCAGTAACTTCATTACATTTCCAGTGGCAGCCCATGCTTTTCTTCCTGTGTTTCATAACTTGGAATTAACAAGTGCCTATGAGGTGAGTAAATTCTACAGTTATACCTTTATTAATCCTCTAGTGTTTCAAATACCCTGAGGAAAAAGTGCCTTTCAAAACATTGTGAGAAAAGGGGAAAATGCTGGCTAATAGCATTTTCTGTTTTCCACAATATTTTAACCCTTTCATAGACAAATCTCTACATCTAAGGCAAATTTGATTTGTCCTCTGCAAATGCTTTCAATTTGGAAGTACTTTTCTAAAACTTTGTTATCTGGTAAAGACTTAAGAAAGCAGGTCAGGAATAAATGACTGGTTCTTGCATAAGGAAAGTACTTCCGTAGTACAGATGAATGAATTCTTATATTTCACACTGGTAATTATTGGCCTGAAAAGAGAAGCTGGTTGCTTAATAGAGTTGGACTCTGAGACAGGTTCCACTGTATTACAAAAAGTTCATTGCTTACTTCAATGTCAGTTTCTACAACTTATCAGGGGCTTTATTCTCCTATCATTTGAAATATATTTGCCATCTGATTGGCCTGCACAGAACAATCAAACCAATCAAATGGTTAATCCAGGAATCTAGAATTTAGAAGATACTGGTACTAACTCTTTCCATACCATAGACAACACCAAAAGCTTTTGTGGACAGTGTATATCAAATATCAGACTGCACAGAATGTGCAGTCTGATCTTTGATCTACATTGTCCATTGCTATATTTTAGGTTACGACTGAACTGTCTCTTGACCTTGCAGAGGAAATGTATTTTTAACCTTTAAGAAACTGCAATTTATTTATTCAGTAGTGAAAGGGTTAAGAAAGTTTGGTGAATGTGGCAACAGATTTCATGTTTGCATGCTGAAGCCTGTTTGAGTATACATGTATTACTGTTAGAAGTTTCAACCCCATTCATTTATTTGACTTTTCTAGAAAAGATTGCAACCCTTCTTTTTTTTCAGTATCTTGAGAAGCGCTTTTCTCCAGCAGTAAGAATTTTAGGTAGTGTGGTATTCCAGGTGCAAATGGTAATTGTTCCTTTTTTCAATTACATATGAGCCATGTTCCAGTGAAAGGGGTTCTATCCATCTTTGTCATGCATCATACCAGGCAAGACATCATATAATTATGGATCCATAAAATCTATTTTGTCTAACAACTGGCTAAATCAAGAAGTAAAATGGTCATTTGACATGCAGGAAATTGACCAACAGCAAAAAGTTTTGACCAAGGTCAGCCTGTTTTGACTGCACAGTCTGACCTGGGTCAATACTGTTTGCAGATGCATTAAACGCCCTTTTCACAAAGCATGGCTCATATATGAAAACATTTGAATTGCTAGTATAATTATGTAAATTTCCTTTCAACTTCTACAATAACTTTCAGGGAGAACAGAATTTAAAGGATAATTTTTTTTCTCTCAAAAAACTATCAGAAGCCAACAGACAGGCATTGTTCATCCTGTCAGTAGCCATAAGCCACACACAGGGGAGGCCTATCCTGTCTGAAGCCATTTGCTGCACACAAGCCTGGGTTCCCCCAGACTTTCCATTGTGGGGGTCATATGTCATTTAGATAATCTGAGGGTCCAAATTCAAAGAAACAGTGAGTCATGGAAAACCCTGTTAAGCAATGCTCACTTTATTGGTAGCCATTAATGCCACGCAGAAGCAATTTTCTCCACACAGGCAAGGCTCACCCTTTCAATAGCCATTTTCTTCATACAGGCAAAGCTCAACCTGTCAGTAGCTATTTTTCCATAGAGGCAAAGCTCAACCTGTCAGTAGCCATTTTTTTTTTTTCTATACAGGCAAGGCTCAACCTGTCAATAGCCATTTTCTTCACACAGACAAGACTCATCCTGTCAATAGCCATTTTCTCCCTACAGGCAAGGCTCATCTTGTCAATAGCCATTTTCTTTATACAGGCAAGGCTCACCCTGTCAATACCCATTTTCTCACACAGGCAAGGCTTACCCTTTTGGTAGCCATTTTGTCTACACAGGCATGGCTAATTCAGTCAGAAGCCATCTGCTTACTAAGGCAAAGCTCACTCTTTCAGTAGCTGATTGTTTCACACAGGCAAGGCTCACTTGATCAGCAGCTATTGCACCACACAGGTAGGATTCACTCTGTCAGAAGCCATTTCCTATATAAAGGCAAGGCTTATATTTTTGCTTCACTCAGTATTACTCTGTCAATAATCAGTTGCAATACAGAGGCAAGGCTCACTCTTCCAGTAGTAATTTGCTACACATTTATGAGACAGCCCTGTCAAAAGCCCTGTTCTGCACATGGATGAGGCCCACACTGTCAGTAGCCATTTGCTCCATGCAGGCAAGACTTGTGTTGTAAGTACCCTTTATTACACAAAGGCACAGGTTTTTCCTTACAGCGATGAATGAAGCCATTTGTGAACAAGAAATGAAGGAATCTTTCATTGTTCATTGATAATGAAAACAATTGCTGATTTTGTTATAACAATCAATTGCTCCTTTTCCTATGCTTTTTAAAAGCTGTCTGTGGCAAAGACATAAAAAATCCCATTTCTATGGCAATGAGTAAAGCAGTGCAAGACATTAATTCATCAAGCCTATCTATGACTTTTCAGATACTATACATGGGTGTGGTATTGTATGCTCCAGCTATTGCTTTGAATCAAGGTATGTATCAGCTGACTTACAGCTGCTTTCAGTCAAACTATGCAAATGATCAATCATAAAATTCATTGACTTTTTACTAGATGTCAGTTTTTTTCTTTTTAGCTGAGCCCTGGTAACTCAGTCGGTAGCATACAGGGGTGGCTGGTTTGATCTTTTGCTTGGCCTATTTCTTTCCAAGGATTGATGATGGTCATTGCAACAGGATTTATTCTTCTGTCACCACTGACCATTGTTTTAACAATGATTATGTGGGGAAGCAGCCAGTGGCTTAGAAAGAATATTGTGCAGAGTACTGGGAAAAGAAACTCCAGGAAAGCATGGATAGGTGCACTGGCCACCACAATGTAACTGAAACAGTGGTAAAAAAATGCATACAATCAATCCATTACCAAATTTTAGACTTGTCCCAATTTAATGCATTTGAAGATGACAAAACAAATATGAATTCATAAAGTGAAATTTGTTCCTGGAAATTGTTTTTTTGAAAAGTCATGGCAAAAATGGTGGTTATCCATACCTTTCTCAATTTCCAAAAAATAACTTTTTCCAACTTTCTAAGTACAACCCCTTTACTTGGTCTGAGGCTTCTAGTATGTCAAGCTATAACAGGGACTTACATTTGCCTACCCACAAGCTATTTTCTCATCACCTATATTTCATTGAAACTGAAAACTATTTTCAGTCATGGACATCAACATTCTGGTATCTATATTGCTGACTGGAGCTGTATGTACATTTTATACTGCAATTGTAAGTTATACATGTAATTTGATCATCTATGTATAGTTGCCATTTCAATCTCTGCTTGGCAAAATGAATGTAATGAGTCCATCTTATCTTTAACCCATTACCACACAATCCCAACTTAGGAACCTAAGGAAGAAGCCTTTTGAAAACATTAAGGGTAGCCATCATTTTTCGCCTTTTCCCACAATTTTTTCTATCTTTTGAATTACAAATGTAATGTTTTAAGTATTATTAAATTTGTCTTCTGCAAATGCACTCAGTTTGGACAAGGCTAAAATATGGTTGTCTGGTAAAGGGTAAACATGATACAGGTTACAGTAGATACTTTTAGAAGAAAACATAGGTGAAAATAAGGATAATCTATTATTGGTCTATTATTATTTTTGTGCAACATACAGGTAAAAGGAGGAATTTCTCAATTAGAACAATTTTTCTTGAACATTTTTTCATGTACATTTGCACTGTAATCAAAAGCAGTCCTCTGCAAGGCAAGAAAAATATGTTGACAGGGGATGACCAAGATCTTCATTTGGCTGGTTTTCTTGGAACATTTCCATCATTGGAATGCACATTATGTCGGCTAGAACAACAAAAGTTATACATGGCACTTTAAAGGCTAAGCTTGTTGTGTAATCACCAGTATAAATTTATTTGTGTTATGCTGTCCTAAGAGCAATCTGTGTTATTGCAATTTGTGCATCTAATGCCATCTATATTAACTCTTTAACAAACATCAAACTTTCAGAAGTGTCCACATTCAAAGCATTTGCAGACATCAAAATAAATACAGCTGAAATAATGCAATTTGGCATTGAAAGGGTAGAAAACATTGTGGGAAAGGGAGAAAATGCTGGTTACCAGCATTTTCTCCTTTTCCCACAACTTTTTCAAAAGGTATCCCCATCAGGGTTGTTAAGAGTCGGGATTGTGTGGTAAAGGGTTGATCCTTTTTTTGATGTAATATTACTTAAATCTTTACCACACAGGAAATATTTATACTTGTCCACAATGAAAGCATTTCCAGGTGACATTCGAAATTTAGCTCAAATTGTGTAATTCATCTTCGATAGAGTAGAAAATATTGTAGGAAAAAGAGGAAACGTTGGCTACCAGCATTTTCTTTTTGTCACACAATGTTTTCAAAAGGCCTCTTCTTCAGGGTCGTTTAAACTCAAGATATGTGTGTTAAAAGGGTTATTAACACTTTTTTTTTGCATACTATTTTCCATTTATCAAGACGGAAGTTGTGCGACATCTATTTTATTCTGAATTTGTTGAATCAACAAAAACAACAGGTTACACAAATTGTTTTGAAAGAAATAACAGTAAAATCTTGATTATCAGAACATAAATATAACTCTCACACATTAACATTACATTTATTGCCTGTACAGGGAGGACTTAAAGCTGTTATGTGGACAGATGCCTTTCAGATGGTCATAGTATTTTCAGGGATCATTGCAGTCATTTTTAAAGGCACGTTGGAAGTTGGTGGATTTGAGATTGTGTGGGAAACTGCAAAAATTGGAAGCAAGATCCAGATTGAGAAGTAAATATTTCATTAATCATAACTGTATAATAGTCTTAAGACTAGTTCTGAAAAATTGACTGATTGATTGTATCGTGTTTAATGCAGTTTTCAACATTATTTCAGTTATATCACAGTGGCCAATGCACCTATCCATGCTTTTCCTGAGGTTTCTTTTACCAGCACTTCGCACAATATTCTTTCCAGGCAACTGGCTCTTTTCCCACATAACCACTGTTGAAACAATAGTCAGCGGTGAGAGAGGAATGAATCTTGTTGCGATGACTATCATCAAACCTCGGAAAGAAATTGGCCAAGCCAGGGACTGAACCAGCGACGGCCTGTTCTTAAGTCCTATACACTACCAACTGAGCTACAAGAGCTTGCAGTTCTTAAACACCAAAAAATCACACATTTTGGAAACATTTAATGGAACCGTACTCATTTCACCCCTTTTAAAACTATCTTGTGTTTTAACGAGTTGAGGAAGACTCCTTTTGTAAAAATTTAGTGTTTCTGTGTTGGCTTAGAAAAATCCCATCTCAGAGGCACAGTTAATCTGTCTGCAAATGTTTTCAATTTGGCCAATTCTAAACTTTTGTTGTTTGGTAAAAGGTTATAGAATTTTTGTCTTTATCAAATGCTTTTACCTTCATAGACATCTACTTTTGCGGTCAATGTACAGTTTCCTTATTGATTTCTTTGACTGAAGTATATATCCCTTTGACTAAAGTATATCAGTCTGATTTTGTTGTTGTGCCAAGGTCTTGTAACTACCATATTCAAGGAAGTAAGTGTATATTTTCCACAGATTTGTCTGATTTTGATGTTTCAATCATCCATTAATTTAATCGTTTGTTTTCTATTTATCAGTTTTAGTCCAAGCCCACTGGAACGTCACACATTATGGACATTAGTGATTGGTGGCTTTGTGACATCAATGACGATATATGCATCCAATCAGGCTATGATACAACGCTACCTCAGCATGGAAACATACAAAAAAGCACAAAAGTAGGTTTAACATATCCTCATACGAGCTATTTAAGACACACTTTAAACTGGTAAAAGTGACTCAAAGAGAAAAAAATATTAGTAACAAAATACATTTCTGGAATGATATCGAAAACATACAAAGGCAATAGTTCACTATGTTTCTCAAATATTTTTATTTATTCACAGAAAGTATGTAAATTGATGATTGCTTTCTGGTTGCTGGTGGTAAGGTGTGGGTGGTTTCAACTACTGACCTCATGATGGGTTCAGGTGTGAGAGGCAACTGACACACCACTTTCTCCTTCTAAATGTTTTGCAACAATGTTCTCAAAAATGGCCTCTGCAGGGCTTGAAAATTGTGTATTTTTGTATTGTGACAAATCATGAACTTATAAACATAGTTGAATTTCATGGGTATTGTTTGATGTTCCTATGTTACCAAGTAAGTCTAATCCAATTTTATATATTGTAAAGCTGGTGTCCAGATAAAATTTTTTTAAAGATTCCTATTTTTATGTAACATAATAATACTCTGTATTAAAAATGTTAAATTTGAAAGTATGAGGTTATGTACAATTTGGAAAAAAATACAGAACAAGCATTTTCTGCAAAATCGGTACAGTCACTAAGTGAATGTTGAATTATCTCCATCCTGGAACAGGAACTTCTAATTGAATCAAATGGTGGTGTTTAACATATCAAACCCAAAATAAGTGCAGTAATCTCCTTTTCATGTTGAAAAAGGTTGTTTTAGACTTCTGAATGTTTCTCTTTTGCTAGGGCACTATATCTCCAGTTACCAGCAAGCATAATTTTCACATCATTGTTAGTATATGCCGGACTTGTGCTCTATGCTAGATACCATGATGACGATCCACTAACAACATGTAAGATTAATAAGCGTGACCAGGTAATAAAATGAGTCAATCAAAGTATTGTAGTCTTAAATATCATTCTTTAGTTGGTTTTAGTAGTGATGAAAATGGAAGTTTTCTTCTGAATAAGTTAGAAAAAAAGCAATACATATAGGATCTGACATGAGTTGGTGTTTGAGATAAAATTTTATTAAATAAGTCTAGAGAAAATGTTATTAAGCGAGCTTTTGGTGAGCTTAATAACATTTTTTCTTGACAAGTTTAATAAAATTTTATCTCAAACACCAACTCATGTCAGATTCTTTTTATCACATAATGATATTTTACAAATTATAGATCAGAAGATCCAGAACCATCTATAGATGCACCCACGGTAATATCCATAAAAACCCATTCACTTCTATGAAATACGTAGAAAATGACGTAACAAGTGATGTCACACGATTGTGATAATATGAAAAAGGCAAAGCCTCGATACGAGCAACGTGAATGATTTGTGGAACATATATAGATGTATTAATTCGAATGACGAGCTAGATTCTAGATCTTGAAATCAAAGGGTGTGAGTTCGAATTCCGGCTTTGCCAAAACTAATTTTGAGCGTTGTCAAAAGTAGAAAGCATTTTTCTTTCGTAGATTTGTACATGTGAAATAGGGCGAATGTCCCTGATTTCCTTAACAAAAGAAAGACAGTTCCTTGACATTTTCGTTAATTTATGCCCAGAAAAATAACTTGGAATAATTATTGGTTCACACACTTGTAAAGACCATTTTACGGGAATATGTCCTAACTGCATGTAGATCTAGACCTATATAAGAGAGACTTTGACTTTTACGAGGAATCGGTCAGTAGGTTTAGAAGAATATTGAGCAGAGTACTTGTAAAAGGAACTTCAGTCCTGAACGCATGGTAGGTGCACTTGCCGCCGCAATGAATATACACACAAAAGGAAACAACAAACAAACAAAAATCTTGAGCCATGTTGCGGTAAAAGATGGTTTAATGCATGTCCGTGATGCATGATACCAAGAAAGTCATCACATAATTATACATCCATAGTGTATGATAATTGACTGAATCAAAAGGCATACATACTGGTCCTTTGACATTCAAAATGTTGAAAAATAGATCTAGCAAAGAGTTTTGACCCAGGTTAGCTTGCGCGGACTACACAGGCAGACCTGGGTCGAAAGTTTTGCAAATGCAGTAAGACCCCTTTTCACAGATCATAAATCCGGCTTTCTCTCTAAATGGTATTTTGAAACAGTCAATAAACTAGTTTTAGTCATGATTTCTACGACACAGTATTTTCCACGAAAAAACGGCTCGTGCATGACGTAAGAATAGTATGATTTATGACGTCATTATTTGCTAGCATAGATCATTGTGTATGTTCATACACAAATAGACGTTTCATACGCTGAAAGTAAGTAAGAAATTAGATAATCTTTACTCATTAAACTGATAATGATTTTTAAGTAATCATTCAATCGATAGATATTTATTGTCATTTTTGACCAATCAGGTACTTGTGCCAAAGATTGTCATACGTGTGACGCTGTGCGACTAACCGGAAGACACTCAGTTTTTTAGTCATCCCTATTTAGATTTAGATTAAAACCCAGAACGAAGTCGGAATTTCATTTTTAAAAATCTAGAACGGTGTTACCGCAAAACGAGCTTCGCTCGTTACGGGCTTTGCCCATAACTCGCTGTCGCTCGTTATCAAACGTGTATAAGATTAGAAAATTCATGATGGGTATATTACACTGAAAACAAGGGAGGTTATGTGATAAAATGCACTCTCCAATTTGTTTCAAAACAGATGTTACCAGAATGCAAAGCTTAATTGAAATAGCAAGATATAATCTTCTGTATTTGTTTCAAACACTAGGATACACTTTCTGTGTAAGACATGTGGTAAATCTCATCATTAATGCTAAAATATGTACATTATGTTGAAAATAAACTTGTCTAGAAATCTTTTACAATATTACAGGTGAAAGTACTCTAAAAATCGTACAAAATTGAAACATATCTATATATAGATGCCAAAATTAAGAGTAACTTGAAAGACTTTTTAGCTAGATTAAAAGCTTAACTAAAATGTATGCCATAATTATGTAGTTAAGCTTTTTTATATTTCTAGTTAATTCCTTGGCTAGTAATGGATGTGCTGGGTCAATACCATGGCTTTCCAGGTCTAATGGTGGCATGTATATTCAGTGCTTCACTCAGGTGAGTTCCCTCTAATCTTTAACCCAACATTTTACTCTCCCTAGAACATGGAAGCATAATATTCTCTTGTTCAAAAATTGAAATGAAGTATTCCAAGTCTTGGAATTCAGGACATCGAGGAGGATATTCTCCTTATACAAAATTGATTTAGCTCTATGCCCCGACAACAGTATGTTTGAAATATCCAAATTGATAGTATTTGCAGATGACATATTAGATTAAACTCAAAATGCTGGAATTTGTGATCAAAGAAGCAGAAACATTGTGGGAAAAGAAGAAAATGCTTGTTACCAGCAATAGCTCCTGTTCCCACAATTTTTTGAAAAAGCCTTTCTCTCAGAGCTGTTAAAACTAGGGATTGTGCTGTAGTTCACCACCAGATGTTCTCTTCTTGTAAACACATGGAAATGTAATGTTTTGTAAACACATGGAAATGTAATGTTTTGTAAACTCATGGAAATGTAATGTTTTGCAAATTCATGGAAATGAAATGTTTTGTTATAAAATAGAGTATTCAGCAGAGCAAGTTAACCCTTCACCGCATAATACCGACTTTTAACAACTCTGGGAAAGAAGCCTTTTGAAAACATTGTGGGAAAAGGAGAAAATGCTGGTAACCAGCATTTTCTCCTTTTACCACAATGTTTTGTACCCTGTCAAAGAATACTTGCACCATTTGAGCCACATTGAAATTGTCATCTGCAAATACTCTCAATTTGGACAAGGCTAAAATTTTGTCGTCTGGTAAACGTTTGAAAAGATTTATCACAAAGAATAAAGCTTCACTCTTATCTCAAAAGGTAAAAAATTTAACTTGTGTTACAGAGAAAATACAACTTGGGTCAAAAACCAGAATACTGGGTCAACTTCTTACATGTTTATGAATGCAAAATAGTCTTTGGTAAAAACTGAACACTATGCCATTACATAATCATTTAAATTAAGTGAAAGAATGGATCAAAGTTATACAAAGTATTTGACCTTTTGAATTGTTGAACTTGACTGTTGGTCTAGTTCTAGTTCAGTGTCAAACAAGTATCCCTCATTTATGCCAAGTCACATTCTTCATTAGCATAAGAAATCTAATAGCTGATTTTGAACATGGATGTTAACTGTAAGTAGCCATCCTGAGCTCAAACATTGCAAATCAAGGTTAGTCGGCAAAAATATGCCTTCTATTCTTTGAGCTATACGTATTTTTTTCAAATCTGTCTTAGAATTGCAGTATTACAGTGTGTGTGTGTGTGTGTGTGGGCGGGGGGGGGGGGGGGGCTTGAATCGATTTACAAGTCAAATTGTCTAAAATTTGACTGATTTAGGCATACTTTAACACATTAATTCACCTGGATAGGTTATAAGACATTGTGACAATTTTTAAATTGCTTGTAATTAGCAAATTTTGTATTATTTTTGATACTGTGTAGACTACACTCTGACTCTGTGACAATACCTGTTCATGTTTTTGTTGTCTTTGGTGTGTTTTTTTTTTAAGAGTCAAAGTTACAAATTGGTTATTCTTTGTCATGAACTTAACCCCTTAATGCTAAGTGCTGCACAATTTTTATTTGTGTTTTAACAACCCTGGGGAAGAGGCCTTTTCAAAACACTTGAGAGTAGGAGAAAATGCTGGTAACCAGCATTTTCTCCTTTTCCCACAATGTTTACTTCCCTTTTAGAGACAGATTTCATCAAGTGAGCCTCATTTTTTCTGTAATCTTCAACAGTTTTGAATTTGGACAAGTGTAAAATTTTGTCATTTAGTAAAGAATTAATGATCTGCACTTGACAGATTTTAGCTGTTAGCTCGTGCACAGAGCACAACTTAGCGGCTTTACCAAACAATCTTGTATTTTCATGACTCTTAGGAAGACAGCTGTTGGAAACTTTGTAGAAGCAAGAGAGAATACTGGTTATCTGCAGTTTTTCCTTGTCCAACAAGGTTTACTAACCTTTTCATAAACAAAACCAATCTTCGAGCAACTTTTAATTTGTTGTCTGCTGAATACTTTTAGTTTGAAAAAGTCTGAATTTGTGTTCATTTGGTAAGTTTTGAATTGCTTTTTCCAACAGTATAGTTTTTATTGAATATAACTTTTACTTTTTTTATCACAATGTCCTGTTAAACTTAAGCTACATGTAAGGAAGTCATTCCTGTCAAAGATGCCATGTTTGAAATGTCAGTTTTCTGTATTCCGCAGTACAGTATCATCAGGAGTGAATGCCCTTGCACTGGTATTTCTGACAGATATTGTAAAACCTATTTATAAAATAAAAACCAAGGAAAGAATGCCTGAGAGACTTGAGACTATTTTATCAAAAGTGTTAGGTAAGGCTTTTTCTATATTACCACTATTACAGACCCCTGCTCTTGCACTGGTATATTTGACAGATATTATAAAACCTATATATTAATTTAGAACCAAGAAAAGAATGCCTAAGAGACTTGAGGCCATTGTGACTAAAAGGTTTTGGTAGTTTTTTTGCCTTGTTATTGTACAGTCTATCCTTTTAAACAAACTCCCACCCATACACTGGTATTTTTTACTCTGGTGCTTTTGAAAAAAGTATTAAGTTGTTGTCATAGCAAGGCTTTCATCGCCAGTCTGGCAGGTCCAAGGAGTGTCAGACTACTTTTTTGGATGAGCAATGTTATGATATCAGCAGTGCCACTTTCTTTTCAGCCAATTTTTCTTTCATGCCAACCTATGATTTTGTTTAATCGCATGATCAAAAGTGTCAAAACTGATTGATGAAATTATCAATAAAGCTCATTGCTCATATCATCAAAAGACCTCACCAAGGTGTGAAAACAAGCAGTCACAGATGGTGCAGAACAATGCAATTACTACAATGACACATGCTTGATGAATTTCATAATTGTTAAAGGATTATTTTCAGTGGACAGTTTATCAAAGACATGATAAACTCTTAAATGATCGAGAAAGTACGTTTTAAAGAACTTCTTTATTTTGATCTTGTATGCCAACAAGTTTATGAAAACAAAAATGCACCGGCATGTTTTTCTCAGCGCCAAAGAAGAAAGTTACAATTCCTTCAATGTATTTTTCTATTTATTCAAAATTAAAATTAAAGAACATGTTTGGCGGCAAAGTTCATAAGAAATGTTTACAAGTATGAGAATTTTAGGTCCTGAGACTGTACTGAAAGTTCCATGTCAATGTTGGTATTCCATTCCGAGCAATAGCAACTAAAACAATTTTAATATGATCAAAGAAAATGAATTGTATTGTACGATATGGGAGCTATGCCCTTGGTACAAGTACCTTCAGTACTTTGATTCATATTTTCTGATTCCAGCCATTGTATTTGGTACAATCACAATTGGGTTAGCCTTCTTAGCTCAGAAATTTGGAAGTTTGATCCTTCAAGTAGCCCTGAGTATATTTGGTATGGTCGGAGGTCCATTGTTGGGCCTGTTTGTGGCAGCCATGTTTTTTCCTGTCATCAATTCATGGGTAAATATTATTTGTGTCATCATCAATTTGAATACATTTGTGTTGCAAAAGTTGTAAAAATATGCTGGTAATCAGCAGCTTCTCCTTTTGCAATAATGTTTTCTACCCTATCAGAGAAGTACAGGTCATTTGAACATAGATTTTTTTTTAATTTCTCATCTGCAATTACTCTCAACTGGTAGGGTAATGTCATGATTTGTTTACCTTTTTCAGTCAATCATAATTAGTAAAATGTTTAAAAGTCTTTACGAAACAATAGAAATGTAGACTTATTGAACTTGAAAGAGTTTCCAGATGATAAATTGAAGGTGGCTCAAATGACGAAATTTGTCAGACAGACAAATACTTTTATTCTCAAATCTGTTACTTAGATACAAGACAAAATTTGTTAATGGAAGGGTAAAATACATTGTGGGAAAAGGAGAAAATGCCAGTAACCAGCATTCTTTCCTTTTCCCACAAAGTTTTCAAAAGCATTCTTCTTCAGGGTGGTTAAAAGTTGGGATTGTGTGGGAATGGATTAATGTTTTTTTTTACAGGGAGCTTTCTGTGGAGTTATAAGCAGTATATCTATTACATCCTGGGTGGCAATAGGTTCCATTGTCTACAGGTCTGAGAGAATGCCTACATCTCTTTGTGTGCATACAAGTGAAGAGTTTCTCAACACCACACAGTTACCTGCTGCCTCAGCATATTTCACTTCATCAACCGTTGAAACAGGATTAGTTGCCACTGAGTCAGATAGGTAAAAACAGTCTGTCAGCTTTTTTGGAATTTAAATCAACCACATGCAATTATATAAATGTGCAATAGGCTGGGGCCCTGCAGTGCCTTGCCCAAGAACACTGCAGCATGATCACCACTACCTAACCTAGAATCCCAGGATTTCTAGTCAAATGGCTCAACACACTGGGCCAGGGAGAACTTTTAATCATTTACCACAATTCCGATTTTTAAGGACCATAAGAAATGAAGCTTTTGAAAACATTGCAGGAAAAGGAGAAAATGCTGCTAACCAGCATTTTCTCCTTTTCCTTCAATTTTTTTTTTTTATCCCCCCCCCCAAAAAAAATCAATTTCTGTGTCACATTTATTTTGCCGCCTGCAAGTGCCTTCAATTTGGACAAGTCTAAAATGTTGGTGCGTGGTAAATAGTTAAGGGTTGAATAAAAAAAACTCAGAACTTAGTTTTAATTACTTTTGCACCCAGTGTAGATCAAGATTAGACTGCACAACATGTGGTAGCTGTTTGTACATTTATTGGAAAGGTTCCTTTCATTAAATCAGCGGTCACGGGGTTTAAAAATTAGTCTGTTGACCTGTTACAACATTGTCAGTTATACTTGTATATGTGTACAGTATACATGTGTATCTAGTCTACATTACATAATTGTTCCAAATCTAATTGAATGGTAAGCGTTAACATCTATTCTATTGCAAACCCCTTTTTTTAGAGCATTGGCTCACATAAAATATTTGAACCATGCTCTGGCTCAAGGGGGCTTAATGCATCTCCGTAATCCATCATACCAAACAAGCCATCATATTCTTATGGATCCACACCAGCCACTTTTTTTAACAACAGACTTCATCACGAGGTAGACCAGTCCTTTAACATACAGAAAATTGACATGTTGCGAAAAGTTTCGGCCTAGGTCAGCCTGCGCGAATTGCGCAGGCTGACCTGGGTCGAAACTTTTCGCAGATGCATTAAGCCCCCTTTTCACAGAGCATGGCTCATTTGATTGTTTACATACTATAAACCCATGGAAGGCAGTAAATCTGTTGGATAAGGGGTTTAGGCTTGGTTTTAAACATTATTTCTGTGGCTTTAGTCAGTGCACCTATTAATACTTTCCCGAGTTTCTTACAAAAGGGGTTTTCATACATCTGTGATGTATTATACCAAGCAAGTCACCACATGATTATGCATTCATAAAATCCATTTCTTCTAACAACCGACTGAATCCTGAGGTACAATGGTCCTTTGGCATGCAGAAAAAATTTACCAGAAGCAAAAAGTTTTGAGCGGACTGTGCAGGCTAGACTGGGTTGATACTTTTTGCATATGCATTAAGTCCCCTTTTCACAGAGCATGGCCCATATGTATATTTTTCACCTTGCAGCATATCCAAGCTCTACCATCTCTCCTATATGTGGTACAGTTCTTTAGCAGTTCTGGTTGTTGTTGTGCCAAATACAGCTTGTTTGCTTCTTCTTTTAAAAAAAATGACACATAATACTAACAATTGATGAAAAGAATCGATTTCTTCATTTGCCTTATTGTTTTCTTGAAGTCCCTTTATCCAAGTTCAAAAAGTAATATAAATTCTCATCATTTTGAATGATATTGTTGGTAAATAGCTAGCAGGGTTTTTGTTTTTCAGCCAATGGCTTTTTTGTTGGCAAACAGCTTTCGGCTAACATATATCTGTTAATCTAGTCTGAGGTTAGATAAAGCTTCTTGTATCGTGTATAAAAGACTAAGAATTTCTAAAGTTTAGAATATGGCATAAATTTGTGAGAGGGATTAAAAAATGCACTGGTATGTTTCTGAAAAACACAAGGTCCTCTTAGGCCTATTGTAATGGCCAAGGCATTTGTCACCCAGTTGTCTCAAATTAATATTCTGGAAAGCTTTGGATGTGACCATAGGCAAGGCATTGTCCACTGCCTCAAGAATGTGAATGATCCAGAAAGCCTCTGGAGCCACATTCACTTTACATTCTAGATTCTAAATTCCAAAACAGCCGGGCATCTGGTTGACCAAGAAATTTTGTCTGAGCCAATCAGATGGGATGCTTTGAAATTAGAACAAGTGGGCCACCAGGATTGAGCAGCAGGAAATCTGCACTATGCATACACCTGTTTAGTACCCAGAGAAGGTAAATGTGTTGAAATGTTCCAGTCTTCAGCAAGCACTGGTCTTGAGCAAAAACCTTTTGAGTGCCCCATAGTTGCTTGCTTTATCCTTCCCCAAGTTTTAACGACCATGTGGAGAAAAGCTTTTAAAAACATTGTGGGAAAAGAAGAAAATGCTGGTAATTAGTGTTTTCTCCTATTTCCACAATGTTTTCTACCATTCAGAAAACAAATTTCAATATTTGAGTCACTTTGATTTCTTGTCTGTAAATGCTTTCAATTCTGACAAGTATAAAATTTTATTGTTTGATAGAGACTTAATGCATCTTATCCAACATCTACTGTAGGAGGAACAAGGAAAAGGCCTGTGGATAGGAGACTGTTATCACCATAATACAACAAATTAAGCAATTTAGCTGCAGTTGTTTCCATTGAAAAAACACATGAGAAGAGTGAGCAAGCCCAAGAAAATAGTGGTCTTGCTGTTGTTGAAGTAAGAGCCAAATATTTTACATGTCCTTATGATTGTGAAATATTTTTTTTTCTTTGACTTTTTAAGATATTAACCATATAAATGTAATTGACAAATTGAAACAAATACCATAAATGGGTTTTGTGACATGATAGGAGTGAACTGGGGTAAGGCAACTTTCCCCAGCCCTTGTACTAATATAAGACTTGGGAAGCATGAATTAAGTTTAGTGTTGCCAGAACATGACCAAAATACTGTCAGAAATGGTGTTAAAGGGGCCAGAGGGTTACATTCAGTAAAAGTTTCAGTTTTGGCATTTAATTACCATAACTGGATGGTCAATTTGCAATGGTAACTCTATTTTCATGCACTCAGATATGATGTCCTCACACTCATTTGAATATGATCCTACATAATTGACACAATCATGTTAGTGATCATGTGACATTTCCAAAGGGCTTTGCAAGTTACTGCAAAATTTAAATGCCTCAGAAGGCTATTCAGCTAAGGAAACGCCATTAAAAACAGAGCTTTTTTCTTATGCTTTTCTTTCTTTATCATTGATAGTTTGCCATCTCCTGTCATGCCTAGTTAAGTTATAAAAGATTCTTGAAGTTTGATGATTAAAATATGAATAGCCCCCTTTACACACTATTGATTTCAGTAAGTTACTTTTCTCTTTCAATCTTCCTGTTGCTTCAAATCTTTCTATTACTCCGAGTTACATAACCTGTTGTTCTTAATGCTTTGACTTTTCTTGTGGCCTAAATTTTAATTTCTTGTTGCTGTGAGTCTTTGAAATATCACTTGTACTCTTGCTTTATTTCTTTACCAAACAACAAAATTCTAGACTTGTCCAAATTGAAAGCACTTGCAGATGACAAAATAAATGGGACTCAAAAATTGAAATTTGTTTTGGGAAGGGTAGAAAACATTGTGGGAAAAGGAGAAAATGCTGGTTACCAGCATTTTCTCCTTTTCCCACAATGTTTTTAAAAGGCTTCTTTCTCAGGGTCGTGAAAACCTGGGATTGTTTGGGAAAGGGTTAACTGTAATTTTTCTGTTGCTTTGAGTTTCATTTTCAGTCATTTTTTTCTTTTACTCTAGATGACATCTATTCAGAATTCAGAGAAACCTCTAACATCTAAGAATTATACCACTAGACAAGACCTGCTGGAAGTTTTTCACCAAAATAAAGAAATAGTGTTCAACTTTCCTGTAACTGAGGAGAAATAAACTTTCTAAACTTATGATGAACTCATTTTGTTTTCTTTTATATAGAATACTACTTGCAGAGGAACTTTTTGTCTTCCATTTGATCACTTTCAAAATCGTCCTGGACAAAGGAGAAATTGCTCATAATGCCACAATGTTTTTACATATCTTTTTATATAATCTTTATCAATCATCCATATTTTACACTGGCATTTCTTAAGTCATCTGATATAAAATTGTTCACAAGGTCATGGGAAAATCCTTTAATTAACCCAATAATCCATGTTTTCATGATCAGATGAAAAACGCCAGCAAAAAACATCGACTTTATACCCAAGTTAAGTGTTTTGACAGAGAAGGGAGATGTTCATATTAATGTGCATCATGCACATAAAGTCCAAGCTCAAGGGTCAGGGGAAGATAAACACTAAACCCACTACCATACAATCCTGTGTTTTAACAAACCTGTGGAAGGAGCTTATAGACTGAAATCATGCTATATGCTCCTTTAACTCTGTACCAAATAACAGAATCTTTGACTCCTCCAAACTGAAAGCATTTGCAGACGACAAATTTGATGATGCTCAAATAACTTAATTTTTTTTATGAAATTCTAGAAAACATTATGGGAAACGGAGAAAATGCTGGTAACATAATGTTTTCAAAAGACTGTTTCCTCGGGTTCATTAAAACCGGGAATTGTTTGGTAAAGGGTTAAACATTACACCAACCATGTTTAGTGAACAGCACATTTCTTCAAGTGGTCAAATGAATTCAGTATTGTACCCAAGCATGTTAAATGACATCTTTATTTCATACTTTCGTATTGACTTTAAAGTAAACGACAAGTATAGGGCCATTTCAATTTAAATAATGATAATAAAAAAATTCAAAACATATCAAAAGAGGGTTTTGAAATTGCTTGTTTGACAACGGACTTCGGCAGACTACTCTTCCGGTCAAATATCGATATTCGGGACTCGAACCTCGTTTTGAAAAATCCATATTGGACTCTTGCCTCCTTCTGAAAAATCCATATTGGACTCTGCAGAGATATTATGTACTCACATGGTTGTATTTAAGCGATTCCATGGGGAGTTAGATTGAGGGTGTGAAATAAATCATGAATAACCTGTTGGATGGCAATTTCTCTATCTCCATTGATAGAAACAACAGATGCATGGGTCAACCGTCTAGCACACAATCCTAAGTTTTAATGACACTGTGGGAGAGCATTTTTTAAAACATTGTGGAAAAAGGAAAAAATGCTGGTAACCAGCATTTTCTCCTTTTCCCACAATTTTTTCTACCCTTTCCAAAACAAATTCCATTATTTGAGCCGCACTTATTTTTGCCTACAAGAGTCTTAAATTTGGACACATCTAAGCAGTTTGTGGTTTGGTAAAGAGTAACTACAGTTTGAGCTTTATACCTATCTGCATGTCCATAGACTGAATCTTGACCGAGGGACTCCAGTAGGCACCCCCCCTCCCTCAAAAACTCTTGTTTTGTGGGTGTAAAAAATTGTCTCCTAAAGTTATGCTACTGCTACTGATATGCTAATTACCTAATAACACAAGGCTGATGATGATGCTCATTATTAGATGATGATGATAATGATGATGATAATGATAATGATAAAACCCTACTTTGATTGATGACAATCCTGACAATGACAACAATTACTTCAGATAGGATAACAACCTAATAGGGTTTATGAAAATGATTACGATGATGATGATGACTGCTTCAGATATGATATAGTCCATTTCGTTGGTATAAAACCTAATGTTTGGCTCAAAATCACCTATCTAAATAATTTTGGGGGAAATTTCTTTATACCTATCTAATTATTTTACAATCAAAGCGTTGAGTATTTGTCAAGGAAGCCATTGTGTGGAATTAACAATTCGAAAGAAAAAGAGAAATATTATTCAAATATTGGCTTGAAAGTCAACCTACTAAGCGAATGATTACCTTTTTTGGTTGAAGGGAGAGTACTCATGACAAGTTAGGATTATTTGTGTATTGGTGGTCTCCCTTTGATCATTAGGAAGAGTCAGGAGTAACGTCTCTTGACAGCAGGATGCATGATGGATAGAGAGAGAAACCATGTGAATATATCGAGTAAAATTAAGTTTGTACCTGAAAACTATGATTTTGAAATATCTTTGGCCGTTAACATTTAATTCCCAACATTACAATCAATTATTTCGATCTACAAATATTCATGCCCAATCAAATGGAGTAGCGCACAATCATTGGATGAACAAGCCATGGGACGAACTGGTTTTGGAACGAAAAAGCCCAGGACCAAGTGATCAGTAGACAAATTTTGTATCATTGCGCCAACAGAAGGCTATGAGCGAGTGAAGCTATTTTCAATAAAAAATTAGTATTTCCACAATCGATGGCCTCATCTAGTGTATTTCAACATGCCATTTCCAATTACATATCTGAGTGCTAACGAAAAACTCATTTGCTTGAGAGAAATTGAGTTTAATTGGGTTTATTTCCTTCGGTTTTGCACAAATACGATACACGGTCTTCAAAATTCAATATTGAACTCACAGTGGTATTGTCTTCGACAAATACCCCAAAAACCACGAGAGAAAAAATACTTGAAGAATTTAAAACTGTATTTTAATGATTTTGTCCAATAAACTCAATGTTAAATTTGACATCTGAAAAGGGTGGAGAGAGTGCAACAAATAGAAAAGCATACTATCCCATGGTCAATTTGAAAGCATTTACATTTGAGGCCAAGCATATTGAAAAACTAGCTTCACTATAACTTGCACAGATACTTTATCAGTTGTTTGAAGATGGCAACTTTCAAGAAACATTGCTGGAAAAACAGAAATTGACCTGAAGAGGTATACCTTCTTTCTTTTCTTTTGGGAATGATATCGATTTCCTAAATTGTGGATAATTTGTATCACTTCTTTTTGGTTGAGCAGATTGATAAAATTGCTATCTATTTGATGGTAGCAGAATTTGTAAAGGTATATGCATACTCAAATAATTCAGTTTCTATGCCCTTAAGGGTGATCATTAGCCGTATTCGATTGGTCAACTTTCGTGAAGCACGAAAATGAATATTAAGCTCTGCCTACCTGTAAGGTGCTCATTTCGTGCTGCACAAACATTACGATGATTGAGAGCATAAGGTTTGTGCTTCACGAAAGTTTTAGAAATCGTGAAATTTACCAGTTGAATACAAAGAGTGCAACACGAAAAACCGTAATTACCAGTCGAATACGGCTATTGTAAAACATGAAGTTAACGTGTTTGTTTCTATTGTTATAGTGCTAGCTGTGTACATAAAGTCACTACTGAATCTAATTATGAATGAAATTACTACAAAAACACATGTTTTTACTATGATTTGTTATTGTTTATGGCTGTTCTCCAACTGTCCCTCACTCCTCTGTGGCTAAGACCAAAAAATCCTAAAATATTACTATAGAGTTAAATAGTAAAAAGAATGAAATTTAAAAAGAAAAGTTGCGAAAAATTAGAATTCTGCATGGTTTTTGTAAATAACTAACATTGCAACAAAGAAATTTTGAAGAAGTTATTCCATTTAAATGCATTTGATCAAAACGTTAGTTTTCATGGAGACCAAATGGACTATAACATGAGCTTTGCAGAGCGGCGCATATACACCTGAAGGGGCTTGTCAGTGAAATGGGTTAAAATCTAGAACGTCTACAGAGATCTGAATTTTAAGAGTCACATGCACAACTATACATCATAGAGATTCACTGTGGTAAGTTTCATGTTATTCCAGCGGAAACTGTAGGAGGAGTTGCACACACAAGAAATTGCTAATGGACGGACGGACGGATGGACGACCAGGGCCATAACATAATACGACCCTTCGGGCGTATAAAAAGGAGAAAATGCTGGTAACCAGCATTTTCTCCTTAGAAAATGCTGGTAACCAGCATTTTCTCTTTTCCCCACAATGTTTTTTTGCCTATCAAAGACAAATTCCATCATTTGAGCCAAATTTGAATTTTCGTCAGCAAATGTTTTCAATTTGGGCAAGTATAATTTTTTCTTATGTGATAAAGAGTTAAATGACAGCAAGTGAAAGAGTTCACATCACAGTCATTTTCTTATACCTGAAGGCCTAAAGACATAAATACGCAGATGGATGGATGAATGGATGGATGGAAAGACGGATGGATGGAAAGACGGATGGATGGATGGATGGATGGAAAGACAGATGAATAGGTTGATTCAAGTATTGCCTTGATATCATTCATTATGTGGAGGTAAAATCTAATTCTTCATCAGTCTGCCACTTGGTAAATAAGACAAAAAGTCTACGCATTTGTAGGATAGCATACATTTTTATTTCATACAGCAACAGATGTATAAAATTGGAAAGATTGCTTAAAATATGAAAAACTAAAAATGAAAAAGGTATTTCCTAGATATACCTTTGACTTTAACACAACAGTGGTTTACAAAAGCAAAAACTGTCATCCATAATGGTATCATCTTGCATAAACATTATTCCATCCTCATTCATAAACCAACAAAATTCAAGTAAATGAGTCACGGTCTCTGAAATGGGGGTTTAACTCTTTACCAAACAACAAAATTTTAGACTTGTCCAAACTGAAAGTATTTGCAGACAACAAAATTAACGCGACTCAAAAATTGAAGTCAGTTTAGGGAAGGGTAGAAAACATTGTGGGAAAAGGAGAAAATGCTGGTTACCAGCATTTTCTCCTTTTCCCACAATGTTTTCAAAAGGCCTCTTCATCAGGGTCATAAAAACCAGGGATTGTTTGGTAAAAGGTTAAAGCATCTGCAAAAAGTATTGACTTGCTTTGTCTGTACAGGATTTTTAAGCAAAACTTGTTGCTAGTGGTAAATTTTCTGTATGTCAAAGGACCATTCTACCTAATGATTCTTTCATTTTTTCAGACAAAAGGGATCCATATTAAGTGATGACTTGATTGGTATAATGTATTTCAAAGATCCAATAAACCCTCATTTTCCCAGACCACTGCTCAAATACATGCAACTTAAACATGATTATAATATTTTCAACATGATCCCTATAATCTGAACCTGACAGCACAATTTTAGCTTAGTTATTATTAACCCTTTTAGCGCCACAGGCGAAAACAAGGACTTTTGCGGATGGCATAGCTCAAGATCAGACTGCACAGATCATGCAGTCTGATCTTTGATCTATGCCGTCTGCTTGTTTTGTCAAACCAATGAGGTAAAAATCTTTCTCAGTTTCAGTGGATGGTATTTTAAGCAGTTGGAAGAGGACAAGTTTAGATATTTGGCGCTGAAAGAGTTAAAAGCACTTGCACAGAACAAACCCTGTGCTTTTACAACCTTTTGAAAGCATTGGGGGAAAAAAGGAGAAAAAGTGGTGACCAGAGTTTTCTCCCTTTTCTCATAATGTCTTCGATCCTTTCAAAGACAAATCATTGGAGCCACATGTAAGTCTCTGTCTGCAAATGCTCTCAAAATGGAGAAATCAAGAATTTTGTTGTTGGGTATGAAGCTATTAGATCTTAACTCTTTACCAGACGACAAAATGTTAGACTGGTCCATATTGAAAGCATTTGCAGACGACAAATTAAAAGTGTCTTGATTTATTCAATTTGTCTCTGAAAGGGTAGGAAACCTTGTGGGAAAAGGAGAAAATGCTAGTTACCAGCATTTTCTCCTTTTCCCACAAGGTTTTCAAAAGCTTTCCTTCCCAGGGTCGTGAAAACCAGGGCTTGTTTAGTAAAGAGTTAACCTGACAAACCTTAGGTTGTTAAGCATAACTGATAGTGTAGCTGCTTTGGGGAACTTGTAGACCAAGATTGGATTTTTTACAGACTGGAAATCACCCCAAATTTTTAACTAACTTTGTTTTTAAAAGCAGTAACAGTAATTAGAGTAAAATTACTAAAATATAAAAAAAAAGTTGTATTTGTGACAGTTACGACACGTTACCATGTAACCCCATTCACAGAATATAATAACTGTTTCAATATATCTATCAAAACTATTTTGGTGGCACTCCGGGAAAAAGGGTTTAATGCATCTGCTATAAAAAGTATCAGCAGTCCATGCAGGGTGTCATTGGTTCAAACTTTTTGCTACCTATAAATTTTCTGTTTACCCAAGGACCATTCTACCACATAATTCAGTCATTTGTTGGAAAAAAAGGATTTTATGGATCAACAGTTATATGATGACTTGCGTGATGTAATGTACCACGGAGATGCATTAAACCCCCTTTTCCCAGAGCACCAACTCTTTTCTTTTTAACATATCTTTAACAAAAAAGGCTTAACAAGCATGTAAGTAATAGCACAATTCTGCCTTATCAAGGACAAATGGCAGTAGAGAAGAAGAGATTCTTGGATAACATAAACCACTCGAATAAGTACATTAAAACCTGTCTAACCTCTACTATGCATACAACCTGTATGAACTCTTTACCAAATTACAAAATTTTGGACTGGTCTAAATTGACATCATTTGCATTGTATTGTATGGTGATTAACGCCATTTTCAACATTATTTCAGTTATATCGCGGCAGCAAGTGCACCTATTCATGCTTTCCTGGAGTTCTTTTTACCACTACTCTGCACAATTATTCTTTCCAAGCCACTGGCTGCTCTCCCACATAATTATTGTCAAAACAATGGTCAGTGGTGACAGAGGAATGAATCTTGTGGCCATGACTATCATCAATCCTCCGCAAGAAATCGGCCAAGATTGGATCGAACCAGTGACCTCCTGTTCTCAAGTTCTGTATGCTACCAACTGAGCTACTGGGGCTCGGCCATTTGCAGACGACAAATAAAATACATGTATATCTCAAATGATGAAATTTGAATGGCTACAAAACATTTTGAGAAGAAAATGCTAGTTGTACCTGCATTTTCGGCTTTGTCCACAGTGTTTTCAAAAGGCTTTACCTCTTGGTCATTAATGGTTGAATTGTGTGGTAAAGGGTTAAGTAAGAATATGCTACTTTCCCCAAAGAAGACAAATATGTTGTGCATCTTATACTAACCAAGTACCTGTCTTAATTAAGCAAACACATTTTGAATATCCCTTAGGTGCTTGCTTAATACAAGTTGAACTGTATATAAATTTACCCTTTACCAAAACTTCCAAAGTTTTAACCACCCTGAGGGAGAATACTTTTGAAAACATTGTGGGAAAAGGAGAAAATGCTTGTAATCAGCATTTATCCCTTTTCCCACAGTTTTCTACCCATTTTAAAGACAAATTCCATCATTTTAGACATATCAAATTTTTCATCTGCAAGTGCTTTCAGTACAAAGGAGTCATACATTATGTTATCTGGTAAAGATTAAATGTGTATATTAACCCTTAAAGCGCCGGAGAAGCCCAATCAACATTTTTATTCTAGAATCAGACCGAGATAAATGCAACTTCGTGGCTTCCTTTTGTTGTAGTGTTTCATCAAAGTGGACAGTGTAGATCAAAGATCAGACTGCACCTTTAGTGCAGTTTGATCTTGATCTACACTGGCCACAAAGGCAACTATATTAGTGAAAGGCGCTTAAAGGGTTATTTAGCATAAAAGTTTACATAGTCTGTAAACAAATGAACTATGACAGACCTGAAATCCAACATCCAATATTCCAACATCTGATACATATTTGTCAATGCCAAACAGGTTACTAGTCTTTGAACTCACTAGTAGAACACTCATGAGAACAGTATTTAGCCAGTGACAATAGCCTCAGTTTTATTAGCTGCAGAAGACTCTTAACACTTTTACTACACGATCCTGACTTTTAATGAGCCTGGGGAAGGTTTTTGATAAAGTGGAAAACCAACATTTTCTCCTTTTCCCACAATGTTCTTTGAAAAACAAACCCGATTTTTTGAGCCACATTTAATTTGTCATCTAAAAATGCTTTTAATTTAGAAAAGTCTAGATTTTGATGTCTGGTAAAGAGTTTGGTAAGCGAAGAGTTTGGTAAGCAATCATGAATCTTCCTCGGACTATTTGGAAAAAAAGCTTCCTTCTTTGATATAAAAAATTGACTGATTTTTTCCAATGGTCTCTGTGGAAAAGATATTTGAATTGACAGTTCAGAAACAAACAACGAAGGGCCAGAGTAGATTTACAGGACAATAACAAATGCTCAACTGAGCATGTGGTGCCAAGAAGCTACAGGGATGTATGTTAAATGATTTCTGTCTCTAAAAAATGTTATATTCACAGTGATCAAAAATCACCTAATATAAGTTATACTATAAAACAAAAAAAGAGCATACACATTCTTTCACTGCTTATGAAACACTACCTAAGTTAACATTTACATGGGCATCAATCTTGTGCAGTATGATGGATAGTCTTCTGAATATACAGTACTTTTTGACGCTTTTAAATACGAGTACTCAAATAATTGCAAAAATTGGGAAAGAAAAGTACATTGTATCCATGTGTAATACAATAGGCATCTGCTTATACTTCAAAGCGAAAAAAAATTCAGCCTAAAAAAACCCTAAAATTTAATTCTTTACTGAACTACAAAATTTAAAACATGTCCAAATTGAAAGCATTTGTAGATGACAAAATCTGGTTATGGTAGGGCAGAAAACACTGTGGGAAAAGGAGAAAATGCTGTTTACCATAATAATACATAAAGCATCTGCTTATACTACAAAGCAATAATTTGTAAAAAAAAGAAAAATGAGCCTAACAAAACCCTAAAATTTGACTGTTTTCCAAACTACAAAATTTAAAACATGTCCAAATTGAAAGCATCTGTAGATGTCAAAATTTGCTAATAGTAGGGTAGAAAACATTGTGAGAAAAGGGGAAAATGCTGGTTACCAGCATTTTCTCCTTTTCCCATAATGTTTTCAAAAGCCTTCTTCTTTAGGGTCTTTAAAACTCAGAATTCTGTGGTAAAGGAATAAAAAGACAAGACCAGGTCAAACAGAAAAACTTTAAAAAAAAACTGTCTACCTTGGGTGTTGAGGGGTTGTTCAAATGCTGTATTTGTGTGGTAATGGATTTGATATTACAAGTAAACTTATCTCTGGGTTTCCAAAGTTTTAGGTTTGTATACAGGTGCCGTAGATCTTGGTAATGGATCCAGTCCTTTGATAATGTCAGCTGCTTTTTCTGCCACCATTACTGTTGGTCCATTCAGATTACCACTGACAACACTGGGCATAATCGATGAATCTACGACACGAAGGCCTTCTATACCTATAACCTTTGTTGATGGATCTACCACAGCCATTGGATCTGAGGGTTGCCCCATTTTACAAGTGCATGATGGGTGATAAGCACTATCTGCAACATTGCGGATAAACTCATCTATCTGGGCAGTAGTTTTTACCTCCGGTCCAGGTGAAAGCTCTCCACCATTAAATTCATCAAATGCTTTTTGTTGGAATATTTCTCTAGCAAGGATGACAGAGTCCCTCAGTTCCTGCATGTCGCCCTCTGTTGAACAATAGTTAGCCACGATTGTTGGGTGGTCCTTTGGGTTTCTAGTTTTCAGTTTTAGATACCCTTTACTTGTGGGTCTCATAGGCCCTATATGCATTTGATAGGCATGACAGTCCCCCGTTTTCCTACCATGGTCGATAACAACTGAGGGCAGAAAGTGTATCTGTAGATCAGGATGCTCCACTCCAGCTCTGCTGCGAATAAATCCACCAGATTCCAGATGTGCCGTAGCTCCCCAACCCTTTCTCGTTAAAATCCACTGTAGACCAATCTTCACCATATTGTGAGGGAACTTCCATTGTGCAGTGTACAGTGTGATAGGTTTAGTACACTTGTACTGGACATACATCTCTAAATGGTCCTGTAGATTTTCTCCTACCCCTGGTAAATCAGCTATCACTGGAATGTCTAACTTCTTTAAATCATCCCCATTTCCAATACCAGATAACATCAGTAACTGTGGAGAATTAATAGCACCTCCAGACAATATAATCTCCTTATTAGCAAATACTTTCTTTTTCTTACCATATTGTTCATACTCTATTCCTACTGCTTTATTTTTATCAAACAAAATCTGGGTTGTCAAAGCATGCACCTCAGTTGTAAGATTTGTGCGAGATTTAATGGGATGTAAATAACCGAAGGCTGTGCTCCATCTCATACCTTTATGAATGGTCATATCCATCCAACCTAAACCCTCTTGCTGGTACCCATTCATGTCATTTGTGAAAGGGTAACCAGCCTGTTGTCCTGCCTCAATGAAGGCATAATGCAATGGATTATCTGTGATTCCTCTGGACACATGCAAAGGTCCACTTCCTCCGCGATAATCATCCTCTCCAAGTTCATGCGTTTGTGATTTACGAAAATATGGAAGACAGTCGGCGTAAGACCAACCTGTGGCACCTTCTTTCTCCCAGCGGTCATAATCATAGGCATGTCCTCGTATGTATACCATGGCATTAAGCGATGATGATCCTCCCCAAACACGACCACGGGGCCAGTACATTTTACGGTTGTTCATGTGTGGTTCTGGTTCTGTGTGATAAAACCAGTTGTACTTGTCATCACAGAGATTGTACATTAAAGCTGCTGGCATCATGATCTTCCAGCTAGTATCTCTTGGTCCGGCCTCTAACAACAACACATTGTTTTCCCCAGTCTCTGTAAGCCTATTGGCTAGCACACATCCAGCTGATCCCGCCCCCACAATTATGTAATCATAACTACTTGATCCAGTCTGAGTAGAGAAAAATCTTTTCTGTGAATCCGATGAATTCATCTTTGCCTTAGACAGCAATGAACCAAAAAGGCTTGAATTGCCTGTCATACTGCTTTTACTCTGCTTTGAGGTGGCAGAACTGGTCAAGCTTGTAAATAAATATTTCTCTGCATCTACAACTGTAGTTACAACGAAGTCTGCATGTTTGTTTAAAGATTTATGGTCACCTACTCCTGTCAGTACTCCAATCTTTTTACCTATATTGGCCGCATTAGCCATCTCAATGTCCTCTATAGAGTCTCCAAGTAAAACAGTTTTGTCTGGGTCTACAGCTAACTGCTTACATATCAACAGGACGTTATTACTGGAAGGTTTGGGTTGAGACATTGGATCATCACCACATACCATCATATCTATATAGGGCAGAAGACCAAGGGATCCCAAATCTGTCACGGCTGTTTCTCTAAAAGATCCAGTGTTGACAGCGACCTTCACACCACTTCTTTTTAAACTTTTCAACATTTTCTTTACATTTTGATCTGTAGATTTCACCTCTCTCTCCAGCAAATACTCACATTCCTTCATAATCTGGTTCACCAACACCACTGATTCCTCGTACATGAGTCCATGCTCCAGAAGAATTTCCACCAGTTTAGACTTGATTTGTGCTGGTGTACCCTCTGATAATACACCAGCCTTTATTTTCTTGCTATGTAAGCACATACCAAGTGTGTTGTACAAGGTGCTAGAAAGTTCAAGACCTGTCACTTGTTCTAACCTGAAACAACAAAAAAATAAAGAATAATTAATGATGAAGTAAACTCTTTAACCCTTTACAAAATAATCCCAAGAAAATGCATGCAACAGATGATTTCTCTTTTGACATATATTCATGTATCAGACATTAATGATTACATTCATTTCATAGGTATATTTTCCCCGCTACATATTTGTTTTCAGGTTGTGATAACTTAATGATACAATAGGATCATTATCATTAATTGAAGAAAAGATCACTTCACCCTTTTTCACACAATCAAGAGGTTTAACAATACTTAGAAAGAAAACTTTTGAAAAATTGTGGGAAAATGTAAAAAATGTTTTCTAATATCTTTAAAAAAAATTTGAAATAATTTTAACCACATTTGATGTGTTGCTTGCAAATGCCTCTATTTGGACATGTCTAAAATTTTCTTGTCTGGTAAAAAGTCAATATCACTGAAGTTATAGAGGGTGAAGTTTTTCTTGTTTTTGCAGGTACATAAATTTCGACTTAAACAGATATCTACCTGTGAGACTAAAAGAATTTTCTTACATTTCAAACACCTTTGCATACTTTTGTGTAACAACCGTGAAATAAAAGCTGGAAAGGAAGTGTGTAATATGACTGTTTAACCCTTTATCAAACAATCCTCAGTTTTAATGACCCAGACAGAGAATGCTGTTTGAAAACATTTTGGGAAAAGGAGAAATATGCTGGCTACCAACATTTTCTCCCTTTCCCACAATGTTTTCTGGTCTTTCAGTGACAAAAGTTATTCCTTGACCACATTTACTCTGTCATCTGCAAATGCCTTCAATACAGAAAAGTCTAAAATTATGTCGTCTAGTAAAAGATTTAACACCCAGAAGTAGACATATTTTAAAAGCATTTTGTTCAAGGAATCACTTGTTTTTAAGAAAGAATTGATCCTTTTCCCAATGGTTTCCAAAGCTGTCAATTGCAAGGGGAAAATCCATTTGTGGTGACAGACAAATCACTGTTCTTACCTTTTGGTAATCATGTCAAACCACTGACTGTGCTTCTCATGTGTACAGAGTAGTGTACCATTGAGATCAAATATCACCAGATCTGCAGCACCCTTCAGACCATGACCATCCATCTTGATATCTACATCCTCTTCTAAATGATCAGGTTCTACCATTACCCTCTCAGATGATCTAAACAAAATAAGTAAGCTTTGCTCTTGAAAAAAGGCATTTAATGCATCTCTGTGATGCATTATACAAAGCAAGTCATCACATAGTTAGGGATCCATAAAGTCCATTTAGTTTGACAATTGACTGAATCTTGAGGTAGGAAGGTCCTTGATCATGCAGAGAATTTACCATTAGCAAAATGTTTCAATGCATGACAGCCCACATGGAGTGCGCTGGCTAACATGGGCCTATACTTTTTGCATATGTATTAAGCCCTTTTTCACAGAGTGAGGCTCTAGTGTATGTACCAATATCCAGACCGACGTGAATTTTTGCAGTTCTTTTGGATAAGAAAAACGACAGTCATGCAAAAACTGGTACAATGTGATGAATCAGGTTGAATTCTATACAAGTAAAGAGTAAAGTGACAAAATTTTAGACAAGTTCAGATTGAGAGTAATTGTAGGCAACAAATTTATGTGGCTTAAAAACTAGCATTTTCCCTTTTTCTCACTTGGTTTTCAAAAGCTTTGTTCTTCAGGATCTATAAAAATTGGGATTATTTGTTGAATATTTAGGCCATCACAAATAAGCTTCGTTTTGTGAAAAGGGGGCTTATTGCATCTGCAAAAAGTATTGACTCATGTCAGCCTGAACACAGACTAACATGGGTTGAAACTTTTTGATATTTGTAAATTTTCTGCATCTCCAGATCAAGTCCATTGGTAGGCTAAGTAGATTTTATGGATCTATAACTATGTGATGACTTGCTTGGTATAATGCACCAAATGCATTAAACCCTGTTTTGCCAGAACACTGCTCATATATTTCATCTCTCTGTTAGAAGTCTATAGTCCAATTATCACTTTGAGCAAAACTATTAGCTTGAATTATAACTGAATATGGTTTGTTTGCATGCAGTTTCAAGTAATACCAGTCAATGAATATAGATGATAAAATGATCGCTCATAATTTTCAAATACATGAAACAGATAAAGAGCACATTTCCTATACATTTCTTGTCTCTGTGGCTTTTGTGGAAAAGCAGCAAGCAGCAGAATAATTAATTAAAATTATAGAAGAGCATCTACAGATTTCAGTCAATGGTAGACGAAAAATTAATATAGAGGTAGTCAAAATATATGTGCATGAACTCTCACTGTCAACCTTTTACCGAACACTGAACAACGATGAGGACGAGAACATTGGGAAAAGGAGGAAATGCTAGTAACCAGCAGTATCACTAGTTTTCCAGAAATCTCTCTACCTTTTCAGAGACAATTCTCACCATTTGAGCCACAATTAATTTGTTGTCTACAAATGCTTTCAACTTAGGCAAGTATAAAATTTTGTCGTCTTGTTAAGTGTCGTCTGTTTAGTGGCAAGAAGGAGGAAGGGAGAGAGATAAAAGATGAACATAAACTGGAAACCAGCAATTGTAATACCATATCATATCCTTACTTATACTTATAATATTGCATCCACTGTTTTTCTGGAAGTATGAGAGGTAGAATATCTTTAACACTGTGTATCACAAACTCTGCTTCAGGAAGAAGATCACTGCTATTGCCAACACCACTCAGTACACCAATATTCCAACCCACATTGGCTGCTTTTCCCATTCCAACATCTGCATGTGTATCCCCTACCATGACAGCCTCTGACGGATCTACACCTAACTGTTTACATATTTTAAATGCTGAGTAGGGGTCAGGTTTAGGGACCACATCTGGGTCATCACCACACACAACTAAATCTACATACTTCTCCAGATTTAACTTTTTCAAGGTCGACTCAGTGCCATTTCTAGAATCTGACGTAGAAAGAGCTATTTTCACATCATGTGATTTAAGAATTTTAAACAAGAGTCGCAAATCCGTCAAAGCTTTCAGAGTTTCAGCATTATTTGAGTCTCCTTCTTCCCATATATCATTGATAATTGTCTTAGCCTGACGTTTATCGTAGCCCTCATTCTGTAGAAGTTTGATCAGTTCTGCCTGAATAATTGGCTTAGTTGACTCTGCTAAGAGACCAGGATTGAACTTTGACCTGATGGTGTTGTAACCCAGCAGGTTGTAGATCTTCTCTTCTAGCTCAAGACCTGTTGCCAAACACAATCTGACAGGAAAGAAATGTAATTCCTTAAATCATTACTTCCAGAGAAAGAATTCAAACAGACAACTTTGAAAATATCTTAATTTCATGGATTATTGACAAATTAACTAAACTCAATGTTCATTACATATAACAAGCCTATTCCCATATTGTTTTCTTAACCCTTTACCAAACAATCCCTGGTTTTAACAACCCTGATGAAGAAACCTTCTGAAAACACTGTGGAAAAAGGAGAAAATGCTAGTTACCAGCATTTTCTCCTTTTTCCACAATGTTTTCTACTCTTTCAAAGTCAAGTTTCAATTTTTGAGTCACGTTTATTTTGTCGTCTGCAAATGCTTTCAATCTGGACCAGTCTAAGATTTTGTCGTTTGGTAAAGAGTTAAGTCATCTTACTCAAGGTTGCAAAAACACAGAATTGTTGAAGGGTAAGGCCTTTACCAAAAAATCCCATTTTTTAATGACACTGAAGAAAAAGACTTTCAAAACAGTTGTGGAAAAAGGAGACAATGCTGGTGACCAGCATACAATGCTGGTGACCAGCATTTTCTCCTTTCCCCACAATGTTTTGTACCCTTCTGAGGACAAATCTCCTCAATTGAGCGACATTTAATTTGTCATCTATCAGTGTTTTTAATTTGGTCTTTTCCAAAGTTTGATGTATGGTATGGAGTTAAGACATAGAACACACGAAGAGGAATGAAACGTCCTGAATGGTATGCAGAGCAATTTTTGGAAAATGTGCAATTTTTTGTAAATTGCCCTCTTCTTTTTTAGAATTGAAGCCACTTGGATCACAAAACAGTTGACAAATGTAAATAACAGAATTTGACCATTTTTTCTTAAAAACAAAAGAATTTTATGTAAGTCTGATCTTGATCTACACAGTACGCAAAAGTGCCCAGAGTTGCATAAGTTTACCTAAGGGTAAAAAAATAGATATTTTTAAGTTTATGTGTGCTACCTTTTTGCCGTAAATCAATACAGTCCCTAAACAGCTAGTGCAGCACAATAGATAAAAGTCAGATACCACAAAATATGCAGTCTGATAAAAACCCCTAACTCTTTACCACACAATCCTGAATTTTAACAACCATCAGAAAGACAGCTTCGAAAACATTGTGGGAAAAGGAGAAAATGCTGGTAACCACACACAATGTTTTCTACCCTTTCAAAGTTGAATAGCATAATTCCAGCAACATTCAATTAGTCGTCTGCAATTGGATGACCCCCAAATTTTTGTTTTTAATTTTAAAGACTTAAATAACGCTCTCCACTATGTTGCAACATTGTAGCCAAAAGCTTCATTGAAACTGCAATTACTAGGTCCTTTTTTAGTCAGACTGAAAATGACCATTTATCTGGTGCACTAAGGTTTTACCCTTTACCATAAAATTCCTTCTGATAACTACCTTGAAGAATAAAGAGTTTCAAATTAATATGGGAAAAAGGAGAAAATGCTCGTAATTTGGCTTACTTTTCACTAAGATTTTGTAACCATGGATACCACATTGTATGAAAACAAATCAAGGTTCCATCTTTGTCAAATATCACCAGGGAGGGTTTTTTATTTTTCCACGTTTGACTGGTTCTCACACTCTTGACTGTCCTCTGAGATAGCTGGGAAGCGTGCTGCTCCTCATGGTCCGTAACATGGACATAAGTTTGCTTTGGCACTGAAATTTGATAATAAAGAGAGAAGCTTAAGTACCAAGGATATACACCTATCTCTTTCTCAACCCTTTACCACACAATGCCGACTCTTAACAACCCTGGGAAAGAAGCCTTTTGAAAACATTGTGGGAAAAAGAGAAAATGTTGGTAACCAGCATTTTCTCCTTTTCCCACAATGTTTTCTACTCTATCAAAGAAAAGTGCCCCATTTGAGCCACACTGAATTGTCATTTGCAAATGCTCTCAATTTGGACAAGGCTAAAATTTTGCCTTCTGGTAAAGGATTAAGTGACAAAAATTGTCGACTAGTCTAAACTGAAAGCATCTGTAGATAATACACTATACAATGATGGAATCTGTATTTGAGACGGTAGAAAACATTGTAGGAAAAAGAGAAAACAGGGATGAATGTTTAATAATGATAAATTACAGTAATGTTTTGCTATCTCAGCCTTCTTTCTCAATGTTGTAAAAAGACAGAATTATTTGGTATAGAATCAAATTGTCAAAGATCCATGTATAATATAGATAACCAGCAATGAGTCATGGTTAAATCCAGGAATATATATGAAACTATTGTGACAAAAGGCAAAACTGCTTGCTAACAGCAATTTCTTCTTTAACCTTTTACCACACGGCAAAATTTTAGACCTATACAAATGGAAAGCATTTGCAGACGACAATTTCATAGTAGATCAAATGGCGCAATATTTCTTTGATAGGGTAGAAAACTTTGTGGGAAAAGGAGAAAATGCTGGTTACCAGCATTTTCTCCTTTTCCCACAATGTTTTCAAAAGGCTTCTTCCTCAGGGTCGTTAAAAGTCGTCATTGTGTGGTAAAGGGTTAATCAAGATATCTGCAGCGAGATGATAAAATGTCTGCATGTAGTGAAATGTTTACATAGAGATGAGCTTGTACCAAAACTTCCTTTATCCTTATTTGCCCACAAAGAACGATTATCAGATGCTTTTGTGGTCAGCATAAATTGTGATCAGACTACACATAATGTCCATAGCAATTTCAAATCTTCTTTTTTGGTATCAATACAACAAAATATTGTTGGGTAAAATGTTAATGTTCATTGGCTTAACACAGTCACATTACGTATGCAAGCTATACTTCCACACTAAGCATGAACTCTTTTTTTTGAATTTCACAAGAGGAAAAACATTTTAAAGAAGGGAAAATACTGTTTTGAACAAGAGAAAAAAACATTGTGAGGAAAAGGAGCCATTGCTTGTTACAAGCAATAATTGCTCCTTTTCCTTCAATGTTTTCTAAAACTGTCTGCTGGACGGAAGTTACAAGTTGTATTTTGTACACAGAAGAGTTTTAGCTATAAATGCTGAACAAGGTTTCAATATCTCATCCCATTATCGCTTTACCAAACAACCAAAAAAGTTGACTTGTCCGCAATGAAGGAGTTTGCAGACGACAAGTTAAGTTCAACTCAAACGATGGAACTTGTCTCAAATAGGATAAAAAATATTGTTAGAAAAGGAGAAAATGCTGGCTACCACCCTTTTCTCCTTCTCCCACAATGTTTTCAATAGGCATCTTCCTCAGGGTCATATTAACTCATGTTTGTATGGTTGAGGCTTATTTACATGAATACCAAAGTATCACAGGAAATGCACTGACATGACAGCAGAAGATAAAAGATAATCTTTTTTCAATATGACAGAGTGAGTTCATGCTAGGGCAAATTAGGACTAATATACACTAGAAAGAGAACTCCTTTTCCAGCAATTTTTCCTTTATAGCTGAAAAAAACTACATGTGTTAATTTGAATGCAGAGATTTTCCCACCCTTCTTCTCTTTGGGGCATAGTACCCTTAAAATCTAAAATTTATATAGTTTTCACAATGTCATACTTCATAAATGTTTTTGGAGTTTTAATTGAACAAAAATCCCACTCAATAAAAGTCTGTTTATTGGATTTCAAGGGGCAAACATTGGCCTTGGAATTTGGAGAAGGAAAATTCCTGGACTGTTTGTCTCTTATTGCACTGAAAGGGTCAATAATGAAAGATTACATGACTGTACATGGGCTGACTTTGTCAAAGTAACTACTTATTGTGGCACATAATACAGGACATTAAATCTAATTGAACCTTAGGCACACATCTTGGAGTCTAAACTTTAAATGACTCTAAAGAGAAGGCCTATTGAAAGCATGGTGAGAAAAAGAGAAAACGCTGGTACATGTACCACTTTCCGACCATGTTTTCCATCTTTCGCTGGAAAATCCCGTTTTCTGAGGAATATCTAATCTCTCGTCTGCAGATGCATTCAATTCAGACAAGTCTAACATTTTCTTGTTTGATAAAGAGTTAAACTGTGTAAAAACTGTGTCACCTGTACTGTAACCCTTGAGTGGTCCAAATTTATTGCATCAAGGGTATTTCAAGTTGCTTTTGCAGATAGTGTAGATTACTATCTGACTGCACATAACATGCAGTCCGACATTGGATCTACACTGTCTTATATTTCCAAGGACATTCCGAATAAACATTGCTTTTATATCATAATATCTTGGTTTTTCTACAGATTTGAAATGTTTATAAAGGGATCCCAAACACAAATAAATCTTTACCAGACAACAAAGTTTTAGACATACTGCATGTCAAAATTGAAAGCAATTACAGATGACAAATCAAATGTTGCTCTAATAATATGATTGAAAAAAAAAGAAAATATTGTGGGAATAGGAGAAAATGCTGGTTACCAGCATTTTCTCCTTTCCCAACTGTGTTTTGGACAACTTTCTTCAAAAACTAAGGATAGTTTGGTGAAGGGATATAGACCTAAATTTGACCTTATGACCAATCATGAGAGGGCAATGAACTCATGTTCTGAAACAAAGTTGCAGCAAAGTCAAGAGAAAATGCCATTGTAAAATGTGGATACATAAACCAAGGTTTAATACATGACTACAAAAGACAACATCATTGCAAAAGAAGATATGCTTATGAGCAATTTCTCTGATTTCTGTGCTCTCAAACGTAGCCTGCTGCATGACAGAACAACTTGTCTGTAGACTGTAATGTGTAGTACAGCTATGATGTACAAATGTACATGCACAATCACAGTCTGCTTAATTAATGACCTCCCTGCCACTCCAAAAATATTCAGTTTGCTCCATTCCGACTCTGAAGAAGAAAGCTTTAGAAAGCATTGTGGAAAAAGGAGAGAATGCTGGTTACCAACATTTTTTCCTTTTCCCACAATTTTTTCTCCTCTTTCAAAGACAGAACTCATCACTTTTTCTACACTGTGTAAAAACACTGCATGTGGGTGCCAAAGCTAGGCTGCAGCTGCTTTCAGAGATATGGTAGATCCATTTTCAGTGAAAATTTTAGGTTGAAAAATGGGCATAACTGTGTCAAAAATATTTTTATGGTTATCTGCCTTTGTGATAGAGGGGTTCCCCTTTAGATAGTTAACAACTAGTCTAAGACTGAAGTAAATATTTTCAGTATTGACAGAGATATTATAAAATGTAAAAGTTTTTACGACAACGCAGACAAAGACAGGGCTATGACAATACTTTTATGTGAACAAACCTTCATATTTCATCATTGGAAAACCATCCACCAAACAGAAACAAAAATTGTGTATAATTGAATGCATACCAATATTATTTGGAAGCTGCTGTAGGTATGGCCAGTATGTGGTAAAGCGGTTAGGCCTCAAAACCCGAAACCTTCTTCCAAAAGCCTGAGTCAGATGTCTGTAGACCATTCTGTATGAGTGTCAGTGCTGTATTAGTCAGGTAACATAAATATCAGTGAATCTGAATAAAAACAAAATGGAAATTATACAGTTACCTTCTCAGGACCATTTTTTTTGTCTCAAAGTGATCCACTTTCAAAAATCTTACATCAGAAAAATTCATGTGTAATAAGTAACTGCTCCTTTTAAAAGCTACTTTGTTTTCATACGCATTTAAATAATTATCAAACCTCAAACCTTTACTGAACAACCCTGCAGTAGAAGACCTAAAAAATTGTTGGAAAAGGAGAAAATGCTGGTTTCTTGGATTCAAAATCAAGAGAAACACAAGAGCAATTGTTCAAACCTTAAAAAACATTTAGCAATGATTATGAAACAAGTTGTATTTATCCTTTACCAAACAACATGGAGTTTTAACATCCCTGACAATGAGGGCTTTTCAAAATATTGAAGAAAAAAGGAGGAAATGATGGTAATCTGCATTTTCTCCTTTTTCCTCAATGTTTTCTGCTGTTTGAAAGACAAAAGTCATGTTTTAAATTATATTTTACTTTACATTATAAATTATGCTTTCAATTTGGAATAGTCTAAAATTTTGTTTGAAATCAACTTCAATGGTTACTTCCTGGTAACCTTAACCAGCACTTGAGGCGTGATGTGGGCAGTTCCAATGGTTGACCGTCATCACAGTATTTGAACCAAGAACCTCTGATATCAGAGACTGACGTTCGTCCCCTAAATTACTATCACCAACAAAATTTGCATTACCTTTGTCTGTTTCCCGTCCCAGTAGTTGGCTCTCTGACGGTTACAACACAAAATTCCCAAGTGGCTGTTTTGTGATCCACTCTACAATCAAAATGGTATACAGTCCTCACTTAATTGCAGTCTTAACCCTTCACCACATGACCCTAAGAAGCCTTTTGAAAACATTGTGGAAAAAGGAAAAAAAAATGCTGGTAACCAGCATTTTTTCTATTTCGCACAATAATTTCTACCCTATACTTTCTAGTTCAAATGTCGTCTGCACATCCTTTCAATTTGGACAAGTACAATTTTTCCTGTGTGGTAAAGGGTTAAACGCCACCTTTTTCTCTACTTTGCTAGGCTCAGACACTTAAATTTGGTGTGATAAACATAACATTAAAACAATTAATTTATTTCCAGTTGACAATTTAAAGTTCTAAACTCTTTCATATTGAAAGCAATTTAAGAGTGGCAAATTAAAATTTGCTAAAGTGATGAGAACTGTCTTTAAAAGGACAGACCACATTGTGGAAAAAGGAGAAAATGCTGGTTACCAGCATTTTCTCCTTTTCCCATCATGTTTTAAGGTGCCTAAGGAAAATTTAAAACACAGTTGTTTGGAAAGGGACCAATTGTCAACTTTTTTTTCCAAGACAGTCAACTGCATAGTTAAGACACTTATACTTTTGTGTGATAACTATTACACATAGATACTTAATCCTTTTAGCAACACAGGGGAAACCAGGGGTTTTCATAGATGGCATAGATCAAGATCAGACTGCACAGAAGATAGAGTCTGATCTTTGATCTATACTCTTTGTTGATTTAATCAAGCCTATGAAATATAAAACTCTTTCTGGGTTTCAGTGGATTGTATTTTCAGCAGAACAAAAAAAATTGAGTTAACCCTTAGGCTGCTAAGCATGAGTCACTGACCATTTGTGGACAGTGTAGATCAAGATCAGACTGCACAGAACGTGCAGTCTGATCTTGGATCTACACTGTCCAATAACGAGATATTTTTCTGCCAAATATGTTTGAAATAGCATTCTCCTGTATTTTTACTATCCGCTTGAAAGTTTCATTTAACCCATTACCACACAATCCCTACTTTTGACGACCCTGAGAAAGAAGCCTTTAGAAAACATTGTGGGAAAAGGAGAAAATGCTGGTAACCAGCATTTTCTCCTTTTCCCACAATGTTTTCTACCCTTCACAAAACAAATTTCAAATTTTCAGTCACTTTTATTTAGTCGTCTGCAAATGCTTTCGATTTGGACAAACCTAAAATTTTGTCGTTTGGTAATGAGTTAAATCGATTCAGCAGGATATAGGTTGATATATTTTGTGCTGAAAAAATTAACACTTCAGGTGCCTTTCACAACTTTGGTTGCCTTTGCAGCCAGTATAGATCAATATCAGATTGCAGAGAACGTGTAGTCTGATTTTTTATCTACACTGTCTACAATGCTGAATTATTCTAGACAAAAACAACTTTTAAATTGCAATAATTTGAGTCTTATTTTCAGTTTTAAACTGTCAGATGTTTTGATTTAGTGCTCTTTGAGATTGATGATATACAAAGTCTACTTTGTAAGTTTAACTCTATACCCAACGATCATGTGTTTTCACAACCCTGAACCCATAAACATTGTTGGAAAAGGAGATATGCTGGTAGATCTAGCTAGCATTTTTTCCTTGCAGACAAATATTCCTGCTCTTGCAACTCTTTACCAGATTACAAAATTTCAGACTTGTCCAATTTGAAAGCATCTGCAGACCACAAATCAAATGTGGCTTGAATGGTGCAATTTGTCTATGTGAGGTCAGTAAACATTGTGGTTTTAAAAAGAAGAAAATGCTGGTTACCAGCATTTTCTCCTTTTCCCACTATGTTTTCAAGTCTTCTCCTTCAGTTTCGTTAAAACTCGGGATAGTGTGGTAAAGGGTTAAGGATAAATCCTATTATTTGATCCACATTTTGTTGATTGCATGCACTTTCAATTTGGGTAAGTCAGAGATTCTGTTCTCTGGGACAGAATAAAGTCATTTTTTCCCATCCTGTATTAAGAGAACCCACAAGCTTGTCCTTGTATGCAATTCATTGGTTATGCACCACATGTAAGTTATATACAAGAAGAAACTGCATGTAAAGGGTACTTTACCTTTTGTCACAGTGTTGAAATACAATCACAAAGTGAAAGTTGAAAATAATTTCCTGCAATCTATTACACTTATCGTCAACTGAAAATGTAGATCTAGGGTCTCCCTTGACAGATCTACAACATTTTAGATCAATTACAGATCAAAATTTGAAGAGATAGCAATAAGCTGATAGATTAAGCCATGTGTGGAAATATATTTCACCACAAGTGAAAACACTGATTTAGTCCTTTACCAAATTGTCTTCAGGAAGGAAATTTTAGAAAACACGTAGGAAAAGGAGCTGAATATGGGCACATTTTCCTCCTCCCAAGCTCTTTCCTTTTTAATCCTTTACCAAACCATCCCTGGTTTTTATGACCCAGAGGAAGAAGCCTTCTGAAAACATTGTGGGAAAAGGAGAAAATGCTGGTAACCAGCATTTTCTCCTTTTCCCACAATGTTTTCTTCTCTTCTAAAGTCAAGTTTCAATTTTTGAGTCACGTTTATTTTGTCGTCTGCAAATGCTTTCAATTTGGACAAGTCTTAAAATTTTGTCGTTTGGTAAAGAGTTAAGAGACCATTTCCATCACGTGTCCCATCTAATATGCCAATTGCAAATGCTTTCAATTTGGTTTAGATCTAGATCTAGTCTACAAAATTGTTGTCTTTTAAGTAAGTCCTGACAACGGGATTAGATCTCACCCTTTATAAAACAATCCCAAGTTTTAACTAACCTACAGAAATATCCATTTGGAAACATTGTTGGAAAAGGAGAAAATGCTGGTGACCAGCTTTTTCTCGTTTCCCATAGAGTTTTATCTCTTCTGAAACCAATCTCATTATTTTGGCCACATTCAATTTGTTGTCTGCAAATGTTTTTAATTTTTGGCCGTGTCTTAGTCATTTGGTAAAGAGTTTTAAAAGCAAACTGTTCTATATCTTTATCACTAACCTGTACAGCGCTTACAAAATTAGGACATCCGCTGATAGTAAGCTCTCGTCACAGTTTAATACTCAGTACAGTCTAACACACTTCCTTGACCTAACATTGTACAGTATAAATATGTGTGTCACGCAAGGCCAAGGTCAGGGGTTTGTAGACCGGTTCAATATCCGAATTAGAATGTCCGAATCGAAAGCAACATCCGATTGACAACTTGCATCACAACGTTAAACCAGGGTTAATAATCGGTTACATTTTCTTGTCTTGCATTAATCCTTCGCATACTTTAAGCATACAGTAGAAATGAGATCTGGGTGATGGTTTTGTTTGAAGGAGTCGCCACATTTTTCAAAGCTGTGAAGATATAAGGAAAAAAACAAACTCGTAGACTATTGCAATTATCTAGAGAGAATTGAGAATGTCAAAGAAATAGGACAGAGAACGAATGTGGAATAACACTTCAGCATGAACCAAGTGCTGGTGTCAAAAAAATCTTTAAAAAAATTACTGGTAATTTAGTAAGTTATTGAATAGATCTTAAACTAGGTCAAGATACCTACCTCATTCATTCCATGGTCTAGGGGAAAAAACTCGTACAGCTTTGACTTCGAATTATGAAGAGTGACCTCCCTTCCTTGCAAAGGATTTTTTTTTTCAACGTGAATGTTCAAGATAAATAGATTTACATTTGATATATGAACTGAGATGAATACTGCTTCTACTAAGTTCGCTGTTAGAGGAGAAATCGAATGTGATATTACATTTCAGTTAGATCTATAATAACGATGAGAAGAATTCTACATAAATCACACAGGGCTCTCAATCTACCTGTCCTATTACTTAAAATTTAGAAATCAAAATGTCAAGAATGTCTCAGGTTAAATTTGAAATTAAGGTAAAATCTTACTTTGGTAGGAATCAAACCTTTGTTTACCAGTTTGAACTTTGGCAGTTGTTATGTTAGTATCAAATGTGATGAAATACACGGCAGACTTTATCCTCTGCTTAAGAAATAGTATATCTTTTACTATTCTTTCTTCTATCTGTTATTCCATATCTGTTTATATAAATAATCCTAAAGTAATAACATATTGCAATTCCTTACATGTGGACGAAAATAAAACGTTTTCTATATTGATCGTCCCTGCAGACTTAAGAAGTAAACGAACAACATATTTTTATTCGTCTTTCGTTTTATGCCGTCTTTACAGCTGTAAGGGAGGCGACCCCTGTACTAATAAAGATGAACTATATAAGAGTTTTCTCCCTTAGACCATAAATCATTCGGTATAGTTAAAAGTCAAACGGTAAAGGATCTTTTTGTGACAACCAGTTAGGGTTGAAGTCTCTCGGAAAAATACGGAATCAGCCGAGTTATATGGAGTAGGGTGGATTTACAAGTTTTGTCCATAACAAAGTCAAACTGCACAATGTTGTAATGTGACATTGAACGAAGGTCGATGTGTAGACATTTACCGTTTAGCTTTTATCAGTTGATCGAGCATTTGACCAACCTCTTAGGTTGAAAATGTACTTACGGAGACATCGACCCACATCACTCGTCACAAACTCGGCCGATTCCATGCCTAACTAAATCAACTAATCACTCGAGGTTTTCCGAATATCATCGATAGTGTTATCGACTTTACAACTGGCCAAGCTCGGTAATTCCGTAACTAATTGATTTGCCCGGAGTGTGTATTAGACCCCATTCGGCAAACCTCGGTTGATTCATTATTTGAGTTAGAAGTAGTTACGGAATCGGCCGACTTCTAACGAGTGTAAAAGACCCCCACCCCTGCCACGCAGAATGTTGGTCTAAATAACCTAGATCCTAAACGACCCGGTACCAATGCATACAAGTGCCGATACGTCCGATTACCAAAACATCCCACTTTATTGTAACTATTTTAAGACCATATAAGTTCTGTGCAGCCATATGGATCACAAAATTAGTTTTTATACATTTTAGGATCTTTTGTCAGGTGAAAACCAGAGAGATGGTCTGTTTTTACGAATTCGTGGAGACATTACAGGTACTCCTCCTTTCCAGAACTTTCATTTTTTTTAAATTAGTGATTTGTGAACAACAGAAGTTGTTTTGACTTTTAAAAAGCAAATCCAAACATATATATTTTTTCAAACAATGCTAATTTATCGTGAGAAAAGAACATAGTGGGAGGAAATGAGAGCGCATTACTGTATCGGGAATTTAGAGTACAACCCACACATTTATGGGGTCAAGACTACAGTAATCTGATTCGTATAAGTAAATAAATAAGAGTAAAAAATTACAAAATGCATGCTGAAAAAAAAATGACTGAAATGACAGGAGGTCATATTTCAAAAGTGGACCGTTTCAGTAATGTTCCAGCCGTTTTGGACCAGGCCGTTTTGGAAGTGGGATTTTTTTACCAATACCCCATCGCGCACGCGCTGAAGATGCATTAATTGTTTTTGTTTGCAAACTGAATTTGCATAAAGATTTTAACAACATATAACCCGAAATAGTACAATTATTTTACAATGGGAAAGAAACACAAATTAAAGAAACATAAAGCGAAAGGTTACGACGATGAGTATGAAGGTGATTGACCGTTTTACTTGAAAAATAATGTGTTTTCGCACATAAATTTCTGCGTGATTGCCAGTACCGACAAAAGTTTCCTTCGATACAACGGCATGCCAACTCTTCCCAATTTTCCAGAAACATTCCCAGAGCATATAGCACAACTAAAGTTGTTCATGTTGTGTTTGTAGATTATGATTATAGTCTTTAAAGCATCCAGTCTCATCTCGAGGTATCGGCAGAAATCGTACCCCATAGAGATCGTACCCAAACAAGAACACATCCATGCAGGGTACTTTGAAATACAAATCAAACCACTGTACCACTTATGTCTCTGAATAGTGCTTTATTAACTTATATGAAAAAATATCAACAGCATTGAACATTTAAAAAAATAGTAATAAATAAATATGCAAGGGAAAGTAAAGGCAAACTTCAAGAGCAACCAAATTACCACCATCGAATAATTCACCAACATAAATTTTTTCAGGAAAAAAGATAATTAGAGAGAAAGATTAAGGGTAAGGGACCTGCAAAATCTATTTTATTGTGGAAAAGAATTGTTTGTTCTATTCTGCTTTTGCAATGTATAGTAATTCAATATTAGAATTTTGTCTTAAAGCACACCCAAACATATGCAAATGAAAAACACATTTTACTAGTGTTTCATTCTCTGTTTTACAAGACTGTTTTTCCAAGTTTTTTGTAGTATATTTATGAAAGCATCTAACAGGTTTACCAAGATAATAACCCTTAAAGCGCCTTTTACGACCATAGTTGTCTTTGCGGCCAGTGTAGATTAAGAGCAAAACATGCAGCCTGATCTTTGATCTACACTGTCCGCTTTGCTCCTACACTTTAGACAAAAGCAACCATGAAATTGCAATTATTTGGGTCATATTTCTGGGATGAAAAGGTCTGATAGGTTTATTTGGTGCTCTATAGGTTAATGTAAATTTGAGGTTACTTTAAACAGATGATAGAGAGAACAAGTCGCTGAAGATCGTTCTGAAAGTCGGAGGACCTGAGGGCACAGAAACTGCATATAGTCCTGCAACTGAAGAAAAGAGACATAAACATAAGAAGAAGAAAAAGAAGAAGTCATCTGATAAAGACAAGGAAAGAGAACAGCCTGACAGTGTTGATGTAAGAGTTGATGGAATTTCTTCTAACCCTTTACCACACAAAACAGACTTTTAACAACCCTGGGAAAGAAGTCTCTTGAAAATATTGTGGGAAAAGGAGAAAATGCTGGTAACCAGCATTTTCTCCTCTTCCCACAATATTTTCTACACTATCAAGGAAAGTTTGCATTGTTTGAGCCAAATTGAAACTGTCATCTGCAAATGCTTTCAATTTGGACAAGGCTAAAATTTTGTTGTCTGGTAAAGGGTTAAATGACATTACAGTACATGCTGTTAACTTTTTAGACATACCTAAAGTCAGAGGTCCTGGGAATATTTCATATCCTAGACAGCATTTCTAAACCATTTACCACACAATCCCTACTTTTAATAACAATTAGGAAAAAGGCATGTGAAAGCATTGTGGGAAAAGGAGAAAATATTGATAACCACCAGCATTTTCTCCTCCCATTATGTTTTCCACCCTTTGAAATACAATTTCTACAACTTCAGCTACACTTATTTTCTCATCGGCAAATGCCTAGGATTTGGATAAGTCTAACACTTTCTGCGCCTTTACAGATGAAAAAGTGCTTAATCTCTTATCAAATAATCCTGCGTTTCGATAATTCAGGAGAAAAAAGGCTCTCGAAAACATTGTGGAAAAAGGAGAAAATGCTGCTTCCCAGAACACTGAGCCAGTTTTTTTACCCTTTACAACACAAGATTTTAGGCAGGTCCATTCTGAAAACATCTGCAGATGAAATATCAGATGTTGCTCACATGTTTTGATTTGTCTTTGAAAGGTTAGAAAATCTTTGATGTCATATTATGCTTATTTCAAACATATGTAAGATAAGAAATTTTGTAATGGCTGTATTGCACTTAAAATAATGGTAGTAATGTGACACAAGAATCTCATATCAGGGTTCTCCTTTGACCCGGGACTCCGGGTTTTGACGCATGGAAATCAGAAATGACCTGTTTTTGACGCTCAAAAATATCTGCCTAAGCGTCAATCTGACTCATGAGATTACCAGCCAAAGGGTCATATAAATTATGTCGCATGCATCCGGCAGGAATGTAGCCTATAATAAACACGATCAGTGTCAACTGTGTACAGACGCACGCAGCTCTGTTTATCACACGTAATCAAGCTGGCGAGTGGTGAGTCATTTTTGAAAACATAATAAAGGTGTTAGTCCAATTATCTAGTGTAAAATGACAGGTTTTCAAGTTAACTGCTACCCTAATTAACAAATTTATGTCAAATCATGCAGTAATACTTGTAAAAATATTAACTGATTTGAAAAAAAGATCGCTGGAAAAAAACGTGAAAACCCATGACACAACAGAAATCATTTTGACATCGTCCGATCAGAGGCACTTCAAACTATCTTTTCATCTTTGGTGACAAATTTAAACAGTGAATTTATACTTATTTCTTTATGAAACAATAAGTGAAAGCTAAAATCTCTGTTTAAAAATTAGGAAAAACTTTTTAAGATGAAAATAAACAACAACCTATAGATTAGATGGGGGGAGGGGGCCACCGGAACAAGTGTAAAAGAAAAAGTAATTGGACAAGAAAAGAAGACTTAAATCTTAAGAAATAACACTTTAATGGATGTGACCTTTATTATCTTCCTTTTCCACAATGTTCTGGGGTAAGAAAGACAAATCAAGTCGTTCCAGCCACATTTGAATTGCCGTCAGCAAATGTCTAAAATAATTATGATCTAGTCAAAAGTTTTTGTTGTTTGGTAAACAGTTCAAAAGTTCTTTGTTTCCATTTACTCATCAAGATGAATTGCATGCTAGGGCTGCAATTTAAAATTCTTCTGTCCACTTCATCCTAACAAGTCTCTACATAAGATAGGGTATTTTCTTACCTAATTCCTATCCATAAACAAAGAACATAAATGGAAAGTTTTCATTATTTCACCCTTATCTCTCCGTGATAATTTTGACCCTTGGACATTTCTATTAGACTCTTGGAAATTCCATTTTGACTCTTGAAAATTTGGGCCCAAGAGTCAATGACTCCTAGGATTCTGGACCTAGGGAGAACCCTGCATATGAATAGATCTATTAACCCTTTACCAGGCAACAAAATTTTAGAAACATTTGCAGACAACAATTTTGATGTGGCTCAAATGGTGCCATTGTTCATTGATAGGGTAGAAGACATTGTGGGAAAAGGAGAAAATGCTGGTTACCAGCAGTATCTCCTTTTCCCACAATGATTTCAAAAGGCTTCTTTCCAAGGGTCATCAGAAGTCGGCACTGTGTGGTAAAGGGTTAATATATTCCTACCTTTTACAGGCAGATACAACTTTGGATGATAGAGAAGATGTTAATGATGGTGATGAAGAAGATGAGGAGGAAGAAGAAGAAGAAGAATACTCTGCTGTCAGCCAAGAAGAAGAGGAAGAAGTATACGAACTGCCAGTTAAAAAACGGGTCCTTGATGTTGATGAAGAAAGTAACTCCAGTCAGGAGGTGATGCCACGACGAACACGATATACGGGACAGATTAAGGATGACAATAAGGCCATTTTGAATGAAACTCTTCAGTATATACAGAAAAATATACAGAGGTATGTTGAAACTCCTTACTTCACAACAAAATTTTAGTCTGGTACAAATGAAATGGAATTTTTATCAAAAAGGGTAGAAAACGTTGGAAAGGGAGAAAATCTTGTTTTTAACTTCAAACCACAAAACAAAATTTTAGTCTGGTACAGATTTAAAGCATTTACAGATGACAAAATATGGCACAAATGATTGAACTTTTGTCAGAAAGGGTAGACAACATTGTGGGAAAAGGAGAAAATGCTGGGTGCCAGCATTTTCTCCTTTTTCCACATTGTATTTTGGTTTCTTTTGCAGAAATGTTTAACTCTTTACTAGATGATCAAGAAATCTAACAAATTTTATGAAAAGGGTTTTGAAAACATTGTGGGAAAAGGAGAAGATGGTGGTAACCAGCATTTTCTCCTATTCCCATAGTGTTTTCTACAGCTCAGAGATAATTCCTGTCATTTGAGCTACTTTTAATTTTGTCCACAAATGTTTTTAATTTGGACAAGTCTTAAATTTTGCTATGAGATAAAAGGTCAAATTCAAGATTGTATTGTAAATTATTTCAGTCATATTACTACTACAGCTCACTCATTTATGTATGTCTTGGGTTTCTCAAGTAGGCTATAGCTCTGTAGCCTTGTGCCCAAGGACATTACCATGAAAAACATAGTGCTTCGGATGAAGATCAAACCTGGGACCTGTAGGTTACATATCTTAAAGCTCACCACTAAGCCTGAAATGTTTGATGTGAGCTATTGTGGTCACATGCTGTTTGTTGTGTATGTACTTCCCATTATTGTAAGGTAAATGGTACTGTTATTAGGTATTGAAAAAGTGAGATTTAAGCTATCAGCCGGTAGCAAGCCTATCTTTTGCCATGCAAATTCAAAGCTTTTGGTTATTTGACTGAGTGATATAGGACCATCATGGTGTTCTTTTTGTATGTTTTCAGGAGAGATGTGAATGATTTCTTTGGCTACCCAGTAAATGATGTTATAGCACCAGGATACTCTTCCATCATTACAGAACCTATGGACTTTAGTACCATGCTGTCTAAGATACAAACAGATAAATATGACTCTGTCATGGACTATAAGGTCTGTAGCTGTATCAACAAACAACTTACTTTTTTGTTGCAACCATGGGGGAAAATGGCTTTTGTAAACATGGTGAGAAAAGGAGAAAGTGCTAGTCTCTGGATTTGCCATGACATGCTAAATGGCCAAAGTTGTTGATGCTTCATAAAGCAAAATATACTTGCTATGTTTTCTATCTCTTTTGACCCTTTACCACATAATCCCAGGAAGAAGTTGTTTGAAAATTTTGTGGAAAAAGGAGAAAATGCTGGTAACCAGCATTTTCTCCTTACCCCACAATAATTGTCCATTCTGAAAAGCAAAACCCATCATTGGAGCCACCTTTATTTTGTCATCTCCAAATTCTATGGATTTTGACAAGTCTAAAATTTTGTTATGTGGCAATGAGTCAAGGAAGATCCAGTCAGTCTACCCTAATTTAATCTTTCATCTGCAACTTCTGTCAAAATTGACAAGTCTGATATTTGTCTTCTGGTCAAGAGTTATAACACTCTACCACCCACAGATGACATTTTTTTTTTTTTCGTCTTGCAGCAGATCACTTTTGGAAACATTGTAGCTGAAGGAAGATTCACTCATTGCATGAAGTAAGCTTTTTCCCAAGGACAAATTTAGACTTCCTAACTGAAATAATCTGCAGGCAATAAATTTGAAATCAGTACAAATTTGCTGAATTTTTCTGATACGGTAGAAAACCGGAGAAAAGGTTGAATATGTGTGATGTTTTGTACAGTTTGATATATGATAAGTTTTCACAGTGAATAGGTAGTCTCTTTTATTTCCTTTAATTCATTTTAGCTTGAAATGAAAGATTTTTCGCTCAGCTCTTTTCAAAAAGAAAGCAAGGTATTGTCAGAGCCCTGTCATTGTCTGCGTAAATGTAGTTGTTAGACGAAAACTATGGGCAAAGATAGTTAGTTGATAACTATTGAAAGGGGAGCCTATACAGCAAGGTCAGGAAACCCAGAAATATATTTGACATAGTTATGTCCCTTTCAACTTTGAATTGTCACTGAAAATGCAATTGCTGCCCAGTGTTAGCATCCACATTGGGTACTCTTGTTTTCCTCATTTGGTTAAATCTGACATGTTGTTCACTGTCAAATTTAGCTTTACTTGGAAAATTGGAAGGTTTTTGTAGCAAAGAATGAACCTATAACCAAACAATCCCAAGTTTTAACAACCCTCAGAAAATATACTTTTGAAAACATTGTTGGAAAAGGAGAAAATACTGGTAACCAGCATTGTCTCCTTTTCCAGCAATGTTTTCTAACCGTTCAAAGACAGTGTCCATCATTTTGACCACATTTACTTTATTGTCTGCAAATGCTTTGAAATTTGGAAAAGTTGTTAAGTACAAAGTTAACCATTCTCTCCATTTGACATATTTTCAGAAAGACTTTGTGCTGATGTGTAATAACGCTATGACTTACAACAGACCAGAAACTATTTACTACAAGGAAGCTAAAAGACTTCTACACTATGGAATGAAATTGTTGAGTAAGGTATAACAGAATGTTTCCATGTTATTTCTACAATAGTCAACCCTTTACCTAGCAACCCTTTGGTTTTAAGAAAGGCCTTTTTTCAGCACATTTTAGATGGAGGAGAAAGTCCTAGTAAGCAGTAATTTTGTTTTTTTTTTTCCCACAATGTTTTCAACCCTTTCAAAGACAAATTCCTTCACTTAAGCCACATGTAAGTTTTTGTCGATAAAAGAGAAATTCAGTGTGACTCAAAAACTGAAATTGTTTTTGGGAAGGGAAGAAAACATTATGGGAAAAGGAGAAAATGCTGGTTATCAGCATTTCTTCTTTTTCTTTAATTTTTGATTCATAATTATTTTGTTCTCTGCAAATCCTTTCAATTTAGAAATGTCTCAAATATTGCTCTGTAGTAAAGGGTTAAAGAATTTGTCATGTGGGAAAGGGAAAAGAAAAAAACATGTAACTGAAATTTGATTTATCTAGGAGAAATTACTGAGCATGAAGAGAAGCCTTGGGTTCATGTCAAGTATCACAATGGAGGAACTGGGTGTATTTAAACAAGATAACACAGGGGCTGTTATAGAGGCCATCAATGCTAAAGAAAAGGAGTATGAGAAGACTGTTAAGAACAGAGACAAGTAAGTTTTCTTTTCTCAAAGAGTTGTTTTCTAGCCCTTTACCAGACAACAGATTTTTAAAGTTTTTCATAGTGATTGAAATCATTTGCAGATAATAGAATTGATTAAAATATGGTTAAACCATGAAAAGTAGTCAGTTATAGAGTAGAAAGCATTGTTGAAAAAAAAAGAAAATATATTTTCTCCTTTTCCATCAATGTTTTCATAAACTTAAAAGCCTTTTCATGGTCATAAAACATTTTATCATCTGATAAAGATCAAAAGATATGAGCTTTGACCAAGCAGCTTTAACACAAGATGGGTTACCAACAGGGGTAGGGAGTTTCAGCCCTACTTGGCCCAAAATTCTATGTTGGAATTGATACATTTGACTGTGAGATTCATTCCTCTCTCATCACTGAACTTTATATGCAGTCTATTCACATGTTAAAGCAGTCATTGGCTTGGAATGAGCATTGTGTATAATACTTGTTAGTGGGGCCGCACAATTGCATGGATTGTTGCAGTAACTGCCATTTATTCATGAAGTACCATTTAAAATAGCTTTAAATATGAAACAAAGAACGATGTAAAACAATGTGATAGCCTGTTTCAAAAGTGGATAGATGTTCCGTTTCTGTTTGCAATAAATGCAAGGCAGAAAAGTGTGCCTAAACTTGAATTTTGAACTCCATGCTCACTATTTGGTTGATCAAATACTGTTCAGGCTTATTCAGGAAGGTACTTTACATGGTTTCAATTAAAAAAGTCAGAAATAAAGAAAAAAAAATATATAGGGAAAAGAAGTAGTTTCTTCTTTTCCCAACATGTTTTCAGAAGCAGTCTTCTGCAGAAGTGTACAAAATCATTTCTATGGTAAGTTTTAAACAATGATGTTTTACTTGACTTTCAGAATTGGGAGATTTGAAGCCTTCCCAGATAAAATGACATCAGAGGAAATCCTTGCACAGGCTCAAGCTGCAGCAAAAGAAGCTGCAGAAATGTTGACAGTGAGAAAACCAAGAACTAAGGTACTCTTTATTCTAGACTCTTTTAGTGCCAAATGTATAAAATTTATCTCTTTTGAAGGCTTAAAATACAATCGGATCCACTGAAAATCAGGTAGAGTTTAATCTTGTAAACATGAATAGATAACCAGATGGTATAGATTCAAGATCAGACTTCAGGTTTCACACAAATATTGATTTGTGCTACATGTATCTACAAAAACCCCTATCTTCAATTATATTGCAGAAAAGGGTTATACTACATAATGTCATTTACAAACACTAGTATTACATAATGTAGATATTGAAAACCCAGTGACGAAGCAAAAAAAAAGTTATAAATAATATCCTTTACTTCTTTACCAAACAGCAAGATTTAAGTCTGGTCCAAATTGAAAGCATTTGCAGACAACAAATTAAAGTTGGTTCAAATGACAAACTTTGTACATGATAGGGTAGAAAACCTAGCATTTTAGTTGCATTTTCTCTTTTTCCCTTAATGTTTTCAGAAGTCTTCTCTATCAGGGTGGTTAAAAATTGGGATTGTGTGGTAAAGGGTTAAATCTGTAGAGTAAAACTTGTGGTAGATTTTGACTTTCCTATACTATGTTTACAGCTAAATTTCTTGCGGAGAAGAGGCGACGGGACCACATCTTTGACTGTTTTGAACACAGACAATGATGGAATGGGTAAATATTTTTATGAAGTTGTAATGCTGCAAAATTCATCATTTCCAGAAAGGAAGAGCCTGAATGAATTCATTGCAGTCAACAGTTAACTGTTCAACATAAATCTTCTAGTAATTAAAACCAATTAAAAAAAAAATCATGGCTAACAGTCTGACATAAACAATCCTTAGTTTTTATCCATAGTTTTAACTTTATCCCTACCAGTATTGATCACTGTTATATACTCTTCTTCACTCTAAAACTTGTTTAGACTTGTCCAAGTTGAAAGCATTTGCATATGACAAATTATATGTTACTTAGATAGAACTTTGCCAGCATTGTCTGCTTTTCTTACAATGTTTTCAAAAGCCTTGTTTTGTTTTCAAAAGCCTTCTTTCTCAGTCTTATTAAAATCTTGAGACTGTTTGGTTAGGGGTTAAATAGATTGAAATTGTAACAAGCTCTTGGACTTCTTTATCACTTGTTTCATTCTATGACATTTGCCATCTTTTCAGTTGGAGACAATGAAAGAGTAATCTCCCTTGGATCACTGACTGGCAAGTTAACTTCTGGTACTGGTAGTATATCTGGCTTCAAGGAGGACAAAAGAAATAGGGCAGCACAAAGTAAGTCGTGTTTTATGGTTTTAAAGTCATCAGTACCCTCTTGCTATTGAATTTTTTAAATGAATGACTTGAGCCATGCTTTATGAAAAGGTGGCTTAATGCATCCACAAAGTGTATTGATCCAGACCAGCTTGTGCTTACCTGGGTCAATTTTGTGCATGTTGAAGAACCAATGTACCTCATGATTCAGTTGGTCATTAGACAAAACAGATTTTATGTATCTTTAACCCTTTACCACACAATGCCGACTTTTAACGACCCTGATGAAGAAGCCTCTTGAAAACATTGTGGAAAAAGGAGAAAATGCTGGTAACCAGCATTTTCTCCTTTTCCCACAATGTTTTCTACCCTATAAAAGAAAAATCGCATCGTTTTAGCCACATTGAAGTTGTGGTCTGCAAATACTTTCAATTTGAACAGGTCTAAAATTTTGTCGTGTGGTAAAGGATTAATAATGTGATGACTTGCTTGGTATAACTTATAAAGGAGATGCATTCAACCCCCTTTTGCCAGAGTGCCACTCACATGAATACAATTTTAGGGTTTATTTAAATGCATATCAGTCATGAAAAAAATTGATGTTGTGGTTACAATCTTTAATAAACATCTCTTCTCCTTTTCTCTTTTCTTTCACAAAGCTCATGCACCTCAGTAGTTGTGTGCAGGACTTATAATCCAGGGGTTTTAAGTCTTTACCAAATGACAAAATTTTGGTGTGGTCCAAATTGAAAGCATTTGTAGATGACAAATAAATGATGTTAAAATAATGGATAGAAACCATTGCTGGTTTGCCAGGATTTTCTTCTTTTCCCATTATCTTTTCCAAAGCGTTCTTCATAAGGGTCATTAAAAGTCGGGATTGTGTGCTAAAGGGTTAAAATGGCTAGAACTCTTTCAGAAGATTGACAAAAGTCAAGCAACAGGATTCATTCCTGTTGCTCAGCTAGAAATTGTTTCAACAAGGTCTATTTGAAAAAAAAGCAGCCACTGGCTGTATGGTAAAAAAAAAACAAAACCTCCAGGAATGTATGGATAGGTGGAGTGGCTGTCAAGAGGTAACTAAAATACCTCTGAAACTGGCCTGAAGCAAACAATCTTAATTTATTTCAGTAAATTATTTGAACTATGGACCATTCAGTAGCCATGCTCCTGTGTATGACACATCCTTCTCTAATATATCAAAAGAAGAATCAGATCTTTTGTTATCAACATACGGGGATGAATCTGGACTTCAGTATGCTAAAAGGTAAGTGTTCTTGTCATTAGGTACACACAAAACAAATCATTAATAGTTTGGTGTAATACTGAAATCAGCCTGTCCGTCTGTCAGCCCGTCTGCCTTTCATCTATTTGTCAGCATACTGATTACATGTAAATTGACATTTTATGTAAAATAAATGCAGTATAGAGCTATGCCTTAAACATTATTTAGAATGTGACATGGCTTCTAACATAGTACACCTGTTGCAACAAACATTTATTTTTCTCTTCAGACTGTCAATGATTATAATTATTATTCCTTCCAGCTCTAAATAACTGAATTTGACTGACATTTAAAAAGGCCTAAAATTTGCAATTTAAATACTGTATTGAATAGAATATTTACAAGATAGCTGTACGAGGGGTGATCAGAAAGAACATGGACCAGTGCCAGTATCGGAATATTGTTATAAAAAACAACTTGGAGTCTTTACTATTCTTGAAAGTAACCTCCTTTGAGTTCTATGCACTTATTCATTCTTGATTTCCACGCGCGAAACATGTTTGCGTGCGCGTCATGTGACGTTACTATCACAGACCTGGTCATAGCGAGGATTAGCTCCTCTCTGCTCTCGTAGTGTATGCCACATAGAGAATCTTTCAAAAGAAGAACTAGTCAGAGGTCACATGGAGTCAGGACTAAATTATAAGGAGTGTTGGCTAGTGTTTCTTTGTTTAGTATTTGCAAAATTTCCAGTACAAGTGTGGCTTTGTGAGCTAGGGCGTTATCTTGGTGTAAAGTGACGTCACTCTGCCGGACTTCTGGCTGTTTTTAGCTCACCTGAGCACGAAGTGCTCTGGGTGAGCTATTGTGATCGGTCGTCATCCGTCCGTCCATCTGTCCGTCCATCTGTTAACAATTTCTTTAAAAATCTTCTCCTCCAAAACCAGATGGCCAATCTTGATAAAACTTGGCAGGAATGTTCCTTGGATGAAGCTCTATAAAAATTGTTAAAAGAATTTAATTCCATCAAAAACTCTGGTTCCCATGGCAACAAAATGGCTGAAAATGGAAAAAATCTTTAAAAATCTTCTTGTGACAAACCATAAGGCAGAGAGCATTCATATTTTGTATGAAGCATCATTGGGTGACCCTTTACCAAAGTTGTTAAAATTATTCCCCTAGGGTCATATTTGGGCTTTGCCAGGGCGCACCCTATTTTACATAATAACAAAGAAGGAAATCTTTAAAAAATCTTCTTCTGACAAACCATAATGGCTAGAGCATTCATATTTGGTTTGTAGCATTATCTGATGATCCTCTACCAAAATTGTGAAAATTATATTTCTGTGGTCATATTTGGGCTCTGCCAGGGTGCACCCTATTTTACATGGAAACAAAGAAGGAAATCTTTTAAAATCTTCTTGTGACAAACCATAAGGGCTAGAGCATTCATATTTTGCATGTAGCATCATCTAGTGACCCTTTATAAAAATTGTTAAAATTATCCCCTTGGGGTCATATTTGGGCTCTGCCCGGGCGCACACTATTTTACATAGAATTAAAGAAGGAAATCTTTTAAAATCTTCTTGTGACAAACCAGAAGGGCTAAAGCATTCATATTTTGCATGTAGCATCATCTGGTGACTCTTTATAAAAATTGTTAAAATTATCTCTTTGGGGTCATATTTGGGCTCTGCTCGGGTGCACCCAATTTTACATAGAAACAAAGAAGGAAATCTTTTAAAACTCTCGTTCTGACAAGTCATAAGGGCTAGAGCATTCTTAATTTGTATATAACATCATCTTGAGACTTTCTACCAAAACTTTAAAAATTGACCCCTTGGGTGGAGTTTGGGCTCTGCCCGGGCGCACCCTATTTAACATTGAAAAGGAAGAAAATTACATGTGACAAGTGAGAGACTAAAACTTTCATGTTTTGTTTGTAGCAAAGTTCTGGTGACCCTCTGCCAAAAGTTGTTAGAGTAATTCTTATTGGGGTCACATTATGGCTTTCCTCCCCTCCCCCGGGTATGCCTTATCAAAAAAGAATGGCTTCTAGCTTTGATATACTATTATTTGTATGTGGTATTCCATATAGGTTACAAATATACTCAGGTGAGCGATATAGGACCATCATGGTCCTCTTGTTTTGGTATGGTGTTTGTGAAATTCATTTGAAAAATGTGGGCATAAAACTCATTATTGACTGTAGTTTGTATAGATACAACATGATTTAGAAGAAAAAAAGGAGAACAGAAATACATGATGTAGATAACTTTACCAAGTGACTTAGAAAGGTTGGCTTTACCAGCGGAAGGCGATATTGAATATTTTCATACACTGCTTTCTTGTTCAGATTCAGTCTCGTTAAAGTGTGCCTATGTTTCATCGCATGTTACAATACGATCAGTCAAGTTTGACCCCTCTACCCTAATGCGTTCTGAAATTTCTTAACAGATTTCAACCCTAACACCCATTTTCTCGTGCGTCAGTTGGCGAGGTACCCACCTTTTGCAAACATGCGACATTCCAAGATTCTCAGTCAAAATCTTCTGAGCACTTCTATATGAAATGTTAAATGTGTCAGCTATTTTCCTGACAGTATCTCGGCGATCTTGTTTTACATGCTGCTCTACATCCGTTATGATTTTTTCTGTGACTGATGTTGATGGACGGCCAGATTTAGGGTCATCTTTAACAGTATCGCACCCTTGTCTAACCGGGTCCGATCTATGTACGAATATCAGATTTCTTGAGTGCAGAGTCCCCTTAAACTGTTTCTGATTCCATTTTGATTTCTGATAAATACTTTCTGAGTTTGACGTAAAACTTACTGATTACTCTCAGCTCAAATAAGACGTCGTCAGACATTTTGGACCACTAATGCAGTATATGACCTCATGAAAATGACATCATACTTTACCTTCTTGAATATGACGATATTTGAAAGCTTGATTCAGTTACCGGATAATTAATGCTCATCTATGCAAATTTTTGTAATCCTACGTGTAGTAGTTTTCAAAATAACAAGGTGGTCCACGATCTTTCTGATCACCCCTCGTAGATCAAAGATCAGATGGCACAGAACATGCAGTCTCAATCTGATCTACAAGAGCAGCATCAGCTTTGCTTGTTGTTTGTATGGGTTAAGCTTACCTTGAGATATTTTCTCCACAGTGTGATGAAGTTTGTAGAGGACGCAGAAGAAGACTGTACCAGAATTGTTGATAGCTTGTTAGATGTATTGACCAAAGGTCAGCATACAGTCACGATGAAACAAATAGAACAGGTGAACTTTTACCTTCTACAGTTTTTCCTCTTCAATTCTGAAAGCAGTTAACTGTGACCACTTCAACCAGTCAAAGCAGGAATCGAAATTGCAAACTACACAATACTTTGTGATATAATACAGAATGTCATTTAACAGATGGTGAAGTGTTTTCTGATTTTGTTGTAGATTTCAAAATGGTAGCAAATGGCTTAGAGTGAGGTTACATTTACAGTTACCAGCAAAATACTTCATCGAGTCCACCTTAAATTGAGCAACCCAGTGCTTTCATTCTTTCCCAAATGACAAAATTTGTCCAAATTGAAAGCATTTGCAGATCACAAATTCAGTGTTGCACAAATTATGAGATGTCATTAAAAAGGACAGAAAACATAGTGGGAAAAGGAGAAAATGGTGGTTACCAGCAATTTTTCCTTTTTTCCACAATGTTTAGAAAGTCCTCTTCCTTGGGGACCATTGTATCTGGGGATTGTGTGGTGAAGGGTGAAGTGATCAATTGTTGATTCTACATCACTTAGAAAATTAACTCAATTAACTTGCTTGTTCAAGTATTCTGACTTCCCATGGTCGGTCTCCATATACAAGTTTGACTGTAGCAATGGTAAGAAATCAGTTAAAATTAATAGAACCATCAGATGATTGAAAAATCATATGAAAGGACGATTGGTCACATTTATCAAGCTTTGTCGTCATAGGTAGCAATATAAAAGTTATTTTTCTTATGCTTAATAATGGAGCAGCCATTTTGATTGCTCCTTTGAGCAATCAGAACGGCTGCATCATTATTTTTCATTGGCATATCACATTAAAAATTGTGCTTTAAATTAACATATATTCATGAATCCAAGTTATCAAATGCTGCAATAATCATGATTACACTATTGTCAACCATTACCAGCCTAACTCTTGTTGAAACAAGTATGAGGAAGAAGGCTGAATTGAAGTCTATAGTTTCTGACAAATAAAGTTATCTGTAGGTGCTATTTTGTCAATTGTCTTCCAAAACATTTGCTTTTAGCTATAACATGTAGCTTTCACAGACTTTCCTTTTTATATTTCAGAAAAGAAAGGAGGATCATGCACAGAAAGCTGAATGGCAGAGGGTAACTTTTGTCTCTTTTAAATTTGTGTCATCTTAAGGAAAAAGAAAAAGTTATTGTTCATGCTTTGGCTCTTCCTGTAACTTTCCACATCATAGGAAATAAAAAAAATTATTGGACTACTGTTTTACTTCGGATCTTATTCTTTCATATGAGGAAAAGGAAAACAATTTTATAATATTTTCATGTGATATTTGCTATATATAATATTTTATAATTGACTGATTTTATTCTGACTATTGGATTATTCAAAATGTTTACTGAACCTTTATCACACATTCCCATGTTTTAATGACCCTGAAGAAGAAGGCTTTTGACTACATTTTGGGAAAAGGAGAAAATGTTTATAACAATGATTTTCTCCTTTTCCCAAAGTGTTTTCACTCAGAGACATATTTCATCATATGAACCATACTTGATATGTCATCTGCAATTAGTCTATACTTTGGATAAGTCTATAGTTTGTCATCTGGTAAGAGATAGCAATACTTACGACCAAATGCTTATGCTAAGACAGGCTGTGTATCCAGAAGTTGTGAGGTCAAATCCATGGTCAGTCAAAATATTTTCAAGAATTAGTTAAATTTGTTGTGACAGAGGTTATTGGGCTCTCGCCGCTATTTGTTGAATATGTTCATGTGGAAAAGTAGACATCTGCTTGGAAATAATTTTCCAAGGTATTTGTCAAAAGGTACTGAAAGGAATGAAAAGGTGAACCAGCTAGCTTAATCTGAATATTGTTATAAATTAGGGAGAAGGCATTGAAAACAGAAGCAATCAGAATCAAGCCAGAGTTGAAAAACATATTGAAGTCTCCGCAAATGCAATGGGGCATAGTAAGTGCATTCAAGTTTTATTGTCCCTGGTATTCAAGTAGGCCTGCAGGCAATAAAACAGTGTTCTTAGTGTTACTATCAACTCTGTACCAGACAATATTTTAAATGGGTTGAAATTGAAAACTATTACAGGCAACAAGCTAAATGTGGCTAATATTAATAATGGGTTTTGTCTTCAAGTGGTTAGAAAACATTATGGAAATAGGAAGAAAATGCTGGATATCAGCATTTTCTCTTTTTCCCACAATGTTTACAATAACCTTCTTTGTCAGGGTTGTTAAAAGCAGTATTGTTTGGTAAAAGGTTAATGCAATTGCGTTATGCTCTGTGATAAGGGGCTTTGATGCATCTGAAACCAAGTATCGTCCACTGTCGGCCTGCCCAGTTGACATGGGTCAAAACTCTTGCAATTTGTAAATTTTCTGCATCTTAAAGGACCATTCTACCTTCAGATTCAGTAAGTTGTTGGACTGAATAGATTATATGGATCCATAATTATGTGACGGTATAATACATTACAGAGAAGCCTCTTTTTTCCCAGAGCTTCACTCAAATATATCAAATAAATACATGCAACTCTGTTTATAAGTTAGGCTTTAATATTAAATATTTCAGAGGATGGCGCAATTTAAGGCTGTAGGAGTAATGCCAGGTAGTGACATGGGTGAGTTTTGAAAGTTTATATCAATTCCTGAAATATTTGCCACAGATGGCATTGAAAATGTTGTAAATAGAGATTATCAGGCAGAATATGGTGTCATACATGGATCTAGTCAAGAATATTGTGGTCAGAGGATAAATTCTCATTTTACCACAATATAAAAAAGTTGTCATCTGCTATAAAAGAATGATCATTTGTGAGAGGTTGTATGTTGAGATGTTTAATTGCTTTTGTTTTGTGAAGTGTTGCAACTTTCACTTCTTTACCAGATGACAAATTTTGGTATTATCCATATTAAAAGCACTTGCTGACAAAAGTCACAAACAGGCTGTTGAAAACAGTGTCTTAAAAGAAAATGCTGGACCAGCATTTTGCCTTTTCCTGCAAAGTTTTCTTCCCCTTTGAAGATAAATCCAATTGTTTTATCCTCATTTAAGTTCTCCTCTGCAGATGCTTTTAATATGGAACAGTATAAAATTTCTTCATCTTTCTGTTAACCCTTTACCAGACAACAAAATTTTAGCCTTGTCCAAATTGAAAGCATTTGCAGATGACAATTTCAAGGTGGCTCAGATTGTGCAATTTTTCTTTGATAGGGAGAAAACATTGTAGGAAAAGGAGAAAATGCTGGTTACCAGTATTTTCTCCTTTTCCCACAATGTTTTCAAAAGTCTTCCTTTCCAGGGGCGTTTAAGTTGGCATTGTGCAGTAATGGGTTAAGGGTTGATAAAGAAAATAAGTCCTACTATTTTTGCAAGGCCCAGATAATATTTGTTAAACTCAAAGTATATTTTACATATTTTCAGGAAATGAAGTTGTAGAAACTGAACTACAGCAAAGGTTGGATAAAACAGCAGACCTATTAAAGGACCTGGAACAGACTCAGTATGAGAGGCTGAGTCTAAAACCCCCACCCCATCTTGGGAGTTTGTCTGGACCAAATGAGAAAGAATTTGAACTAGGTATGTACATAAATGTTACTAAATGAATTCATAATGTAATGACATTACCTTAGTAATATAACTGGGAATTGTGTGGTAAAGGGTTAATTAGAATACATCACTTTATAATCAGCAGGAATAAACATGCATTTCAAGAGAAAAGTTGAAGCAGTTCTGAGAATCTGCCCAGTCTGTACCTTTCAGCCTTTTTTTTTTTTTTTTATTTCTTCATTGTGAAAGATGGCTGAAAATCCTCAGTAAACTGCGTATGCAGAAAATTCCTGCAATCTGTTTGTGTATATTTTGATATTTGTTTGTTTTTCTACTTTCAGCAAACAAAGTTACATCTGAGCTGACTAAATTGACAAAAGAGGTTTGTATACTTTGAATTTGAAAGTAGTAGAACAGGCTATGATTGAACTTGACGTTTAACTTAAGAAAAATTATGCAGTGCCATTCCTGACTGTTCTACAATCAGAACTGCTACTGCACCGTTGTCATCAGGAAAATATGTATAACAATAAAGTCTTCATACAATTGTGTTTTTTTACTACCTTGAGAGGTGGAAGGCTTGTGATATTTAAAGCATAAAGGAAAAGGATAAAATGGAGGCACCTAGCCTATTCTCCTTTTCCTACAGTGTTTTCTACCTTTTCAAAGATAAATTCCATCATTTCAATTTGAACAATTCTAAAAATTTGGCATCTGTTTAACACTAAAATCTTTCACTACTAACTCCAGAAATTTCATTTTTTTCTGAATTCTAAACATAGATTTCCACTGCAAATGAAAATGACTTATCATGATTTAAAATCTCAATAGCGGACAGTGTAGATCCAAGATCAGACTGCACGTTCTGTGCTGTCTGATCTTGATCTACACCATCCACAGAAGCTACTCAAATTGTGATTGGTAGTGAGAGATAAGGGCCGGATAAATGTGCACTTACCCACATAAATCTATTGAAGTTCAAGAAGTTTTTTCCTTGTCCACTTGATGAATTGTTGAGAATTTACTTTACCATTAAAATATTACATTTTGGCTTTATAGAAGTGAATTAATATATACTTAGATACCTGGGCTGCCTTGCACTAAACTACACGTACGCAGCTTACGTAAGCAAGCATCAAGTCTGAAGACAAGCTTACTAAACTGCATAAATTTACGATTTTAGTAAATATTTTCGTAACTTTACGCCAGCCCAAACCTTTGGGTAAAGCAGTGATCTTATGTGTGTATGTACAATCACAAATAATTTATGTAATTCTATGCAGTTTAGTGAAAGGCAGCCCTGATCTCCGTAACCGCTGTATTTTAGCATTACACATGCTATGGATGGTTAGTAGAACTTTTGAATAAAACAGTGTAAACAATTTTGACTATTTTTCAGACCCTTCCACAGGACACTGTCAGTGTACAGGGTGTTAGAAAAGCTATGGGTATCACTGCAGAAACCATCGAGGAGAACAATGAATCTCAGCCAATAGAAATTGATGATCAAATAGACACTCAGTCTGAGGGACTTGTTGGCAATCAACATGATCCGTTTGCCAGTTTCGTACAGGGGGATTTAGGTCAGACATCACACAGTTTCATGGACAGTAGTCAGACATCACAAAGTTTCATGGACAGTGAATTACTAATGACCACGGACGATCCTGTTATAGACAATCTATAAGCATTTAGTTCGCATGATTTTGTAAAAGAAAGTTGTGAATCATAAGTCTTAACCCCTAGAGTACTTGTGCAATACGACCTGTCTGAGAGGCCGCCTGTGTTAAGCAACCCAGTGTTAACTCTTTACCAAATTACGAAGTTTTGAAATTGTCTTAATTGACAGCATTTGTAGATGACGATTTTAATATGTCTAGAATTATGAAATTTGGCTGTTAAAGAGTAGAAAACAATGTGGGAAAAGGAGAAAATGCTGGTTACCAGCATTTTCTTCTTTTCCCCCAATATTTTCAAATGCTTTGTTTCTGAGGGTCGTTAAAAGTCAAGATTGTTTGGTAAAGAGTTGGGACTGTTAAACGATTTCGAATTTTATTGGCCTTTAGGAAGAAGAGTGTTGAAAATACATTTTCACCTTTTTCTGTACAAAGCTTTCTAAAGTCGTCTTCTTCATGGAAGCAAAAGGTTAAAAGGGTTAAAAGACAAATGTGCACTTTAGATCTATTTCAGTCTTAGTATCTGTACAAAATAAAGTGTTTACACTGAAGAAAAATAGCAGATTCGATTATTTGCATTAGGTAATCAGAATTGCTGCTACACTTTTTTGGTAGACCTGTGCAGACTTTGCAGGCTGACATGGGCTGAAACTTTCTACAAATACATAAAGCCCCTTTTCACAGAGAATGGCTTAAATGTTTGTGTATAAAATGCCATATTGTGTTCACTGGTGTATGTTGTCATGAATTAAATTGTGACTATGTGACTTGTCTTTGAGTTCTTCTATTTAACCTTTTGCCACAAAATCTTGAGTTTTAACAACCCTGAAGAAGAAAGCTTTTGAAGTCATTATAGATAGTTTACCAGCATTTTCTCCTTTTACCACAATGTTTCCTACCCTATCAATGACACAAATCTTCATTTGAGATACATTTCCTTTTGTTGCCTGCCAATGCTTTCAACTTATTTCCAGAATTTCGTTGTCTGGAAAAGAGCTAGTTGCTAGCATCTGGGCAACACCTGTTAGCTCAGTACCTACTGGGCTAGTTATTCAGGGATGGTGAGTTTGAATTTCAGCTGGGCCAAACACTGTTGGAGGATTGATGATTTTTATTGCATTAGGATTAATTCCTCTCTTTCTGGTGAATATTGCTCCTATGTTTTTTGTGTAGGAATGCAGCCAAAGGCTTGAAAAATGTGTCTTAGTGTCTAGCAAATACCTTAACTCTTTACCACACAATCCCGACTTTTAACAACCCTGAGAAAGAAGCCTTTTGAAAACACTGTGGGAAAAGGAGAAAATGCTGGTAACCAGCATTTTCTCCTTTTCCCACAATGTTTTCTACCCTTCCCAAACCAAATTTCAATTTTTCAGTCACATTTATTTTGTCGTCTGCAAATGCTTTCAATTTGGACCGGTCTAAAATTTTCTCGTCTGGTAAAGAGTTACAACCAAAATGTTGCAATTTCAGTGCTGTTTTTGCAATAAAAACCATACCATATTTGGCAAATCTAAAGTAGACTGTTTATTCTTTGCAGTTTGATCTTGATCCACACTGTCCATAAAGCTAAGTCACCTTTACCAGCCTTAGAGTTAAAAAAAAGATCCAGTTAAATGCAAGTTAAGACCATGTTGTAATCAAGAATTTCTTGCAAAAGTCTGATCTTGATTTTAACTTTCTGATAGAATATCCATGCAAACTGCATGCAAAGAAAATGTTTGAATTACAAAATAAAGTTTTGCTTATAAAAAGAAGTTTGTGAATTACAGCTTTTGAGTCTAGTTGAAAAAAAAAAAATCATTGAAAACTGACCTGCACCTTATAACTCTTTATTGTAGGGATGGCAACGGTTAACCAGTTAGCCGATCGAATGACCGATTAACCGGTTAGGAAATCGGAAACCGGTTAACCAGAAAAAATATATATATTACCAAAATTTTACCAAATAGTGAAAAAATATGTCTACAAAATCATCTTTGCTGGTTCTGACAACCATAACTGCCTTAGACGCGCATCCATGTCGCCAAGACGCAGCGAAGGTGTGATACAGTTTGACATGTCTGTGCAGTAAACATTGTTAATCCGCTAATTGGTCCCCAGTCTCCGATAATAAACAATCAAAAACAGGTGTCCTCTTCTAATCAAAGGCACTCGCTTCTACAGTGTATTGTAATGGATTTGTTAAGTGCCCGCCCCCAATCAAATATATGCATGGACTGAACAATCAGCGTAAGAGGGATTGAAATTAACAAGTTAATCGATCTCTGGTCAAGCACGCACAGCGATTACTCTTCGTTCATTATCAGTTCGATAAGTATCCTCGAAAAAATCAAAATATACCATAAGAACTGTTTTCTGCAGAGGCTTTTAATTTGGGAGGGTCTAAAATTTAAATTTGTCGTTTGGGAGAAGGTAAACACCCGATTCACTCAGCGATGGCCCCTTCGTTTGACGATCAATAACCATAGCATCATCTGCATGATTCAGTAAGTCGATTCTGTGAAGTTGTAAATAGCCTGATAATTTCTAGTCCTTTAAAGAAAACATTGTGGAAAATTGATTATATTGCAGAGAGAGAGAGATCGTCGACAGATCGGCCGTCTTCTGCGCCAAAGTACAGAAATAGTAAACATCACGGGTATGCATTTCTCACGCACCGGTTATCAATGTTGACATATCGAACAAATGGCAGGTACCTTCATCTTAAATGATTTTTACATGGTCGTTCGGTTAACCGGTTAACCGATCGAAAGATTGAACGGTTAACCGGTTAGCAATTTTACTAACTGTTGCCATCCCTACTTTATTGTAATCACAGAAAAATTGTGTTGATAGAAGAAAGTACTTGTTCCCAGCATTTTCTCGTTTCCCTTCATTGTTTCCAAAATCCTTTCTCAGAGAAAACGTGGATCATATGGAAAAGGGTTACATCAAATTCAAAGTAGCCATTATTATACCCCCGCAAAACGAATGTTTTCGGGGGTATACTGGAATCAGCCTGTCTGTCCGTCCGTACGTGTCCGTCTGTGTACAAAATACTAGTAATTTTGTGTCGCAAACTCCTCCTACAGTTTTGCTGCTATTGTATTGAAAGTTTGTTGATACATTGATCGTATACTGAAATTGTGCAAGACACAGTGTTCAATCATCTACTCCCTATGATTTAAGGGTAATCTCCCCTTGAACTTAGAAAACCTTTTGTTAAATTGCCTATTTCTGTCAAAGCGCTGGCTGGGGTATTAAGTTGCATTCAGTGACAGCTCTAGTTAACTTTTCCAAATGACAGAATTTTAGGCTTTTTCCGAATTGAAAGCATTTGCGAATATCGAATTCATTGTAACTCAAAACATGAAATTTGTCTTTAATAGGGTAAAAAATATTGTGGGAAAAGGAGAAAATGCTGCTTGTACATTTCTTTCAAAAGCCCTTTTCCTTAGGGTCTTTAAAAGTGGGGACTGTGTGGTAAAGGGTTAGCTAATCTTCATTTTTGATCTGAATGTTTGTCTTGGTATCTCAGACAATTTAGACAGTTGATTACCTAGGCTGAAATTGTAGCTAAGTTAAATCTTAGTAAAACTTTGTGTGTGTTGTTACTTGTAGAGGAAGCATTTTTGCCAAAGACTCATAGTCAGAATATTTGCCTTCAAAATATATCAGAAGTTCAATTTTTTTTTTATAGAACTAGATCAGAATATTTGCCTTGATAGTACCTTTGACAAGTCCTGACATGGTTCACTTCAGGTCCAAAAATTAGGTCACTAGTCTAGGTCAAGTTCTAGAAAAACTTGTGTGCTATCCAGATTTCTGCCCACGGTTAATGAAACTTGGGCCAAGTTGCGTAGCTCAGTGGTTAACCAATAGAACTTGTAATCAAGAGGTTGTGACTTTGAATCCCAGCATGGCAAAGCCCATTTGGGTCGATGACTGTCATTGTGTTTGGACTTATTTCTACCTGATAGCTGAACATGATGTTTATGTGTGTGAGCAGCCAGTGGCTTTGAAAGAATGCTGTACTAAGTACTGTTAAAAAAAATTCAGAGTGCATAAATAGGTGCACTGACGTCAAATGATGTCAGAAAAAGCAACATTAACCCCTTCCCAAACAATCCCGGGTTTTCACGACCCTGGGAAAGAAGGCTTTTGAAAACATTGTGGGAAAAGGAGAAAATGCTGGTAACCAGCATTTTTTTCCTTTTCCCACAATGTTTTATACCCAATCATAGAGAGAAATCATCATTAGAGCTACATTAAATTTGTCGTCTGCAGATGCTTTCAATATGGACCAGTCCAAAATATTGTTGTGTGGTAAAATGTTAAACACCAAAGGAACAAATTATGACACAATTCTTGTCTTGATAATTTTGTGATTATGCAGTCAAGATTCAGACAAGCATTCCAGGGTCATCATGGCCCTTTTGCCTTTTTTTTTTACAGATACAGAAAAGGACAGACTAACCTTAACTCTTTACCAAATGACATACTGTTAGACCTATCCAAATTGAAAGTATTTGCAGACGGCAAAATAAAAGCCACTCAAAGAATGAAATTGTTATGGGAAGGGTAGAAAACACTGTGGAAAAAGGAGAAAACACTGGTTACCAGCATTTTCTCCTTTTTCCACAATGTTTTCTAAGTCTTCTTCTTTAGGATAGGTTAAGGCTTAAAAGTTACAAAAATGGTATTATAGGCAACACAATCTGATAGAATGGTTGATTTATTTGTAACAGATAACACAATTGTCCGATGAAAAAACATTATTACGATACATATACAGTGAACCAAATAAAAAGTGCATAACTGTCAATAGTATATGGAGAATTAATAATTCAGGTAATCAGGTACATGTAATATACACAGAAATTTCCACATAACAGGTTGCACAAAATACAATTTTTTTCTTAACTCATTCCCAAACAATACATTTTTATTTTGCCAAAGATGAAAGCATTCAAAAGCAACAAATGTGACTCAATCTTTACCACATGACAAAATTTAAGACCTGCCCAAAATGAAAGCATTTACAGACTACAAATTAAACATTGCTCAAATGGTGAGATATGACTGTGATAGGATAGAAAACCTTGTGGAAAAGGGAGAAAAATGCAGACTACCAGCATTCTCTCCTTTTTCATAATGATTTCAAAAGCCTTTTTCTCAGGGTTGTAAAAAGTTGGGGTTGTATGGTAAAGGGTTAAAGGATGGGATTCCTCTTTGAAAGGGTAGAGAACTTCTAGAGCATCTTGCAAGCAGCAAACTTAAAAATGTGGCTCAAATGATAATATTTGTCTTCGGAAGGCTATAAAATATTACAGGAAAGGGAGAAAGAGTTGGTTACTAGCAATTTTAGCTTGGCTGTTTCAAAGAAACGGTCAAGGTTTTGCTGTAACCCTGGTGTCGTTGTCATTTAGGTCGTCGTCTTTGTGCAAAAACGTTGACATTCTCCAAAACTTTGATATTTTATAATACATGTATCTCTGTCATTACCGAAGATATTTACTTCAAACTTGGACAAAGTATTCACTATCAACAGGGGAATCCATACAACAAGGGCAGATAACTATCAAATTATTTTTGACAGTTACGCCCATTTTTTGACACTGATATTTCACTGAAAATCAAGCAACTGCAACCAAGTATTGGCACCCACATGCAGAGCTCTTGTTTCCTTTTTCCACTATGTATTCAAAGACTGTCTTTCCCAGGATCATTAAAACAAGGGATCGTTTGCTAAAGGGTTAATTCTGTCATGAATTTACTTTCTGTATAAAGGGAATGTCCCTTTTAGCCTATGAGGTATTCTACTATGTTTGTACATATGAACATGCATTAAAAATATCATTATCCATTTTTTTTTTTGCAGCTCTGCTCACTTTTTAATCCTACCCGTTTAATAAGAAATTGTATTTTTTGATTTGCATCTATCTTCTTGTCTGCAAAAGCTTTTAATTTGTACAAATCTAAAATTTAGTTGTATGGAAAAGTTAAAACCTTGTAAAGAGAGAAATTGCATGAATTAAGCAATTTCTTCTTTTGTCCCAATATACTCACTTGCATGTAAAGCAAAGCGTATTGCATGTTAAATATCCCTTTTTCACAAGGATTTTTTCATAGATATCTGCTTCAAATAATTTGAAAATTATTCCAAAAAGACATATTGCATTCCTATGAATATTTAGCCCTTGCTCTATTAACTCTTTCCCAAACAATCCCGCGTTTTCACGACCCTGAGAAAGAAGCCTTTTAAAAACATTGTGGGAAAAGGAGAAAATGCTGGAAACCAGCATTTTCTCCTTTTCCCACAATGTTTTCTACCCTTCCCAAAACAAATTTCATTTTTTGAGTCCCATTTATTTTGTCATCTGCAAGTGCTTTTAATTTGGACGAGTCTAGAATTTTGTCGTTTGGTACAGAGTTAACTCTTTACCATACAACAGTCTTAGACCAGTCCAATTTTTAAGCATTTGCAGACAACAATATAATTGCTGCTCAAATCATCAGATCTGCCTTTGATGTGAAAGAAAACATGTGATTGTGTGGTAAAGGATTAAAAGTACCGGTAGTCAATATAGTGATTGGTCAAAACATTGCACAAAAACATCTTACACATAAGTAGGAAATTGCATTCTAACTCTTTGACTAACAGTGAATACTGGAAAAATATCCTTGCTTGACGAGGGATTCACAAGCATTTTCTTGCCATGTAATGTATCTCCCCATGATGCATCTGTAAAAGTGTATCCAAGAAACACTCTATCTGATTGGTCAGTTGTGCAGTATATAGTAACTGACAAGGGTAAACTGTCCAATGGCATGAGCTGTTCCAATTTTCCATTGTGTGCATAGGCTAAATTTCCACTGGAGCAAATGATTCCATGTGACACACTGTTCATTCCAACTTGGTCTTTAAAGTTTAATTTTTCGAAGGCAATTCCAACACCAAATACGTAACCAGATTTCAAGTCTCCCATGTGACTAGCGTTTTTCTCTATGGTGACTGACCAAAGAGCATTATTGTCCAGAGATTCGGCAGTAAAACTGGTGGAGTTAAACCCCCATGTTGTTAAGCACTTTTTGAGGACTCGTGGAGCTTCTTTTCCCGGTGATGTTGGTGACTTTATCACAGGAATTATACTTTGACAACAAGCTGCATCATCTCCTAAAATTGAAAATGGAGAAAATACAATAGCCATTACACTGCATGTATAAAAACAGAAAACCAGAGCTTTATTCATCAACCATTCTTTCTTCAATTTTAATTGAGCCATGCTCTGGCAAAAGGAGGCTTACTGCATCTCCGTGATGCATGATACCAGCCCAAGTCATCACATAATTATGAATCCATAAGGGCCACTTTTTTAAACATCCTACTTAATCATGTGGTAGACTGGTCCTTTGACATACAGAAAATTAACCTATGGTGAAAAGTTTCGGCCTGCGCGGACTGTGCAGGCTGACCTGGGTCAATACATTTCGCTGATGCATTAAGCCCCCTTTTCACAGAGCATGGCTCAATTATAAATATATCCCAGGTATAGCTATCTTATTGGCTGAGATGTCCTGTCTCAACCAATTAGATGGCTAGTCTTGGGACAATACATGTATTTAATTATAAAGCTTGCACAACAAAAACCCATATAGCCATTTTACAACTTGATCAGCTTCTGTTTCTCATGCTTGGATTTTGTGTTAACATTTTATTTTTTAACTCTTTACCAAAGGATAAAATTTTAGACCTGGTGAAATCGAAAGCAATTTGAAACGACAAGTTAGATTTTGCTGATATGAAGGTAATTTTCTGTCAAAGTACAGAAACCCTTGTGGGAAAAGGAGAAAATGCTGGCGACCAGCATTTTCTCCTTTTCCCACAAGGTTTTCAAAAGTCTATTTCCTCAGGGTCGTTAAAACTCGGGATTGTGTGGTACAGGGTTAATGCCTGTTTTTATAAATATTTTATGTTTTCAGGGTTTTTTAAAATTGGGACTGTTTGGTAGAGGGTTTAACTCCTTACCAAACGACAAAATTTTAGACTTCAAAATTCAAAGCATTTGCAGACGACAAAATAAAGGTGGCTAAAATGGCAGAATTTTTCCTTGATAGAGTAAAAAACATTGTGGGAAAAAGAGAAAATGCTGGTTACCAGCATTTTCACCTTTTCCCAAAATGTTTTCCAAGGCTTCTCTCCTAAGGTCATTAAAACCTGGTATTGTTTGGTATAGGTTTAACTTACCCAGCATACTCTTCAGGCAGTTATGAGCACTAGTTTTAAACTGCACCACAGATTGTTTCATGTCTTGTAGTGTGGATTTATCTGTTATTAGTTCCTGATACATACTTTTGCTTGCTTGCAACCTAGGAAATAATGAACACACAAAACATTCAAAATAGATTAATTTCTTGATCTTTCAAGTAAAAGCTATATCACACCTATCAAAAAAATACCAATTGCTCAATGGACAAACATCTGAAGGAAAGTAAAATGTTTTCAAACAGTATTGAAAACATGGTAAGAAAAGGAGCAATAAGCAGCTTCTCATTTTCTTACAATGTTTTCAAAGGCTCTCTATAGCAGGGTTGTAAAATCTTCATAAATGAATGACAAAGTGTTTGATCGGCCGAGACAGGAAATTTAAGCAAATCAGACAGCCAGTCTTTGGACAACAAAACCGATTTGTTTACCAGAAGACATTTTATCTAAATTGAAAGCATCTGCATTGGATAAATAAACTGTGGCCTAAATGATGATATGCCTTTGGAAGGATAGTAAACATTATGGGAAAAGGAGAAAAAGGCTGGTTACCAGCATTTTCTCCTTTTTACCATAATGTTTTCAAAAGCCTTCTTCTCCAGGGTAGTAAAAACTCTAGATTGATTGGTAAAATGTTAATCCTTGGACAGCACAGACATCCTGAAAATGGCATTTAACTTTTTGATCAGGAAAAAAGCCATTTTGAATGGATTTTTTTTTTTGCCAGGATACATTATTTACAAAAACATCAGCAAGTTCAGATCCAAGATTGGACTACACACTATGCTTGGTCTGATTTTCACAAAAACTGCATTAGCAACAAAAGTTGTGTTCATCAGATTAAGAATTAACTCTTTACAAAGTAACAAATATTTAAGCTGGTCAAAATCGAAACATTAACAGATGATAAAGTGGCTGAAACGATAGAATTTGTAGAAAGAGTAGAAAATATTGTGAGAAAGGTGAATATGCTGGTTACCAGCATTTTCCCCTTTTCCCAAAATGTTCTCAAAAGGTTTTTCTGTCAGGGTAGATTATGTGCCAAAGGGTTAAGCATTTCACAGATGCTTAAAAAAGGGTTTTAAACTCCTTAGAGTAGAAAACATTGTGGGGAAAGGAATAACTTGGTAATCTGCATCTTCTCCTTTTCCCACAATCTTTTCATAAGGCCTCTTCTTTTGGGTTGTTCAAACACAGAGTTGTGTGGTAAAAAGATAAACTACAGACAAGTAGCACATACTTTTCAGCCACTTCCTCTTGTCTCTCTATGAGTGGGGACACCTCACTTGCCCTTCCCAAAAGTCCTTTGACATGGTCTTCATCTAGCAGTTTCTTACATGACTCCATTAAATTTTCCATGGTCTTTGAATGCTGTCTGTTTTCCTCTAGTTGGGTTTGCAGTTTTGTTATTGTTTTGGACTTATTCTCTGTTATCTGTGTTATTGACATCTGCTGCTGGAGAAGCAGACTGGCAGTGATGTCATTAATAAGACACTGGTATTGGTGATTAATCTTCTGGCAGGCTTGATTGTATACAGCCTGAAAATTATTGCATCATATTAAATTTTACATGTTAAAAAAATTCTTTACTGGACAGTACTGTTTTTTTACCACCCTGAGGAAGTAGACTTAAAATAAGATATGAGAAAAGGAGATAATGATTATTACCAGCATTTTCTCCCATTTCCATAATTTGTGCTACCCAAGTTTATTAACCCTTTACCTGATATGCCAATGTTAGACTCTTCCAGTTCAACAGCAAATAAAGATATGATGTCAAAAATGTGGACAAATGGAGATACAGATATCTGATAGAGTAGAAAACATTGTGGGAAAAGGAGAAACTGCTCGTTACGAGCAGTTTCTCCTTTTCCCACAATGTTTTCAAAAGCTGTCTGTTCTTGATGCGTCAAAATGAGTATCTGTGGTGTAAAGGGTTATGACAATTACAATCATATCAGTCCTATTTTATTAGTTGTCTGCAAATGCCTTAAAAATGGTCATTTGGTAAAGAATTAATCTCTATCAATAATTCCTTTGGAGCTTATTGAATTAACTCATTACCAAACGACAAAATTTTAGGCTTGTCCAAATCGAAAGCAGTTGCAGACAACAAAATAAAAGTGACTGAAAATTTGAAGTTTGTTTTGTGAAGGGTAGAAAACATTGTGTGAAAAGGAGAAAATGCTGGTTACCAGCATTTTCTCCTTTTCCCACAATGTTTTCTAAAGGCTTCTTTCTCAGGGTCGTCAAAAGTAGAGATTGTGTGGTAATGGGTTAAATGAATGTTTTCAGTGAACATAAGTCACAAAATCTGACCAATTTCTCCACTCATCACAATGTGTTAAATAGCCTTCTATAACAGTGGCATGAAAAGATCCTTTGACTAGGAAAGGGGTGACAGGTCCTACATCATTTTCCTAATTAAGATTTCAAAGATGTTATGAAGATATCTCTTCACTTTAACAAAATTGCATTTAAACATTTATAGTCATTTTGGAAACTGATGTTTGTTTAGCACTTTAACATCACTTTAAACAGTATTCCAACTACATCATTGTGAGCATATAACTATTTAGGCCAACCTGGGTCCATATTCACCAACCATTCTTATGCTTATTCTTCAGAGTTTTCTAAATTTGAAAGTAGCACAACTTCTGATTGGCTAAACCATTTGGTTTAGCCAATCAGAAGTTGTGTTACTTTGTTATTTAGAAAAACTTGGAGAACATGACAAAGACTTTTCTTAAGAATGGTTGGTCTATACAGACCCTAGTGTTTCTTTAATGAATTCATAACACAAACAACTGTTATTCCTTCATAAGCAGAGTTGAAACAAACGCTATGTACTTAACTATATAATACTTTCGATGGAGCATCATGCAGATCACTAGTTCATGTAACAACAATAAAGGTCACCTCTAACCATTGCAACAAACATAAAGATGAACCCCATTTCATAATTTTAACATAAAGATGCCCCCTTCTGCATCTCTACGTAAAAGAAAAATCACCTTTTCCTTCATGAAACAAACTCATATGTGCCATGCTCTGTGAAAATGGGGGTTTAATCCATCTGCAAAAAGTACTGACTCATGTCAGCCTGCGCAGTCCGTGCAGGCTGACATGAGTCGGTACTTTTTGCTCAGGGGAAATTTTCTGTTTTTATAAGGACCATTCTACCTCATGATTCAGTCTGTTAAAAGACATAACAGATTTTAGGGATCCATAATTATGTGATGGCTTCCTTGCTATAATGCATCATGTAGATGCATTAAACCGTCTTTTGCCAGAAGGCCACTCATATACATGTAATTTCTAATTTCAATGTAACAAACATAAAGATCACCTCTACTTCCTCTGTGATTTCCTCCATTTTCTGGCTCTGTTCACCCAGTGTAGTGACCATACTGTCTAGCTTTGATTTAGTTTTTGAAACTGTCTCCTGCAAAATACCATAAAGTAAATATTGAATAATCATACCTTGGAGAACAATGTACAATTTTGAAGGCAACTTTGAACAAGTTTTGTCTGGCCGAATATTTTACTAGATAATGTCAATTGGATGTTCCTTAACTCTTTACCAGACTATAAAATTTTAGACTGGTCCATATTGAAAGCATTTGCAGGCAATAAATTAGATGTGGCTCAAATGATTGGAGTTGTTTCTGAAAGTTTTTTAAAAAAACATTGTGGGAAAAGGAGAAAATGCTGGTTGCCAGCATTTTCTCCTTTTCCCACTATGTTTTCAAAAGTGTTCCTTCTTGGGGTCGTCTAAAGTCCAGATTGTCTGGTAAAGGGTTAATATCAATTGCTGACATGTGAGATATCACACCGTATACATAGTCTTAATGTCTTGTTCTATATAATGCGTACATGATAATTCAAGCTTTTGATTATCCAAATAATGATAATTGGAAACATTTTAACTTTACTGTAGAGCGAGTGCACCCATTACCGAACACCTAAGCATGATAATTTGCCGTTCGTAAATAAAACCACCTACTGAACAGGTGACGTCATTTGTATCATCTTTTGTGTATTCCTTTCAATTGTGACTGATAACTAACGCAGTATATTGCACCGATATCGAGTTATGGGCATTTCTACAGTGTAACTGAAGTGTTGAAATTATGAACGCTGGTTATGAATCCGAACACATATGGTTGTAAATCCGAACACATCGGCGATTTTTAAAAAATACCACTTCAAACACACGTTAATAGCAGTCTATACCAGAAGTTGCAGGTAGTTGCAAACACACTTGTGTATGCAAACAACGACAACTCTGGACAGATATCTATGCTGACTGGGGTCCTGTCAGATATTGAGGTATGCTGATGGGATCATAGTCTAATATCTATTGGTCACTACTAAATCACGGAACGGAACGGAAAGGGAAAAAAATCCCTTGAAATCTTGTTGCCTAGTTTGCGTAATTGGAAAGTTTTGAAAATATTGTGGCCAAAAGGAGTTTTTGCTTACGATGATCAATATCTCCTTTTGTCACAATGTTCTCAACATCATTTTACAGTAATGCTCAAGATATCAACATAACAATGGATTTATTCCTATAACATGAAACATGCAAATGAAACGAGCTCGTATCAGTGAGTGAATTTTCTCATGATAATCGCACCTTCAGTGATTGAACTTAACACTATTTGCCAAATTCGTAATTAAAACCAGTCTGGGAAAATAAGGTTTGAAATCCAAACAGTCAAATATCTTCATTAACCATGTGTAATGATTTAAAATGTCTATTGATGCTGGTAAATAATAGTTTCACCATTAAGAAAACAATACAAAAACAGATTTCTAGCATTTTTGTGCCACGAGGTAACCTTAAGTAACAATGTCGTTGGATTAGCGAATGTCACAATGTTACTGACCTGATTGCGGGTAGCAAAATGAACTTGAATTTGTGGGAGATATAATCACGGTATCGACTCCAAAGTGGCGAAACAGGAAAGAGTAATAAAGTGTCATTATACATGTGATGTCATATCTGTACTGTACAGTAGTGCAAAAGAACTAAGGTCATAAATAGGAACTTGTTCGGAATTAGACGTCGTTCGGAATTACATGCACCCGCTCTATATTTGAATAATTTTTTCTAATTTTACCATATTGATTCATATTGTTGCTTGAGAATGGTTTGGATCTTGACAAGTCTAAAATTTTGCTGTTTGGTAAAGAGGTAAGCCATTCATGCCCATTTGGCTATCAAAGTATAGACACTGTAGACCCAGTTTGAAGCTGAAAAACACAGCATCTTATCTGGTCTACAATATTTTCTCTTGGAATACAGGTGCATTGTCAACGCAAGACAATGCCCTAATAACCTGATATTGAGTTATTGTGTTGTAAGAAAAGTAAAATGGCTTACGCTGTTAAGCAGGGTTATTTTCACACAAATATATTTTGGCTATGCTCTCTGAAAAGGAGGTTTAATGCTTATCTGCGAAAAGTATTTACTCATGTCAGCCTGCACGGACTGACCTGGGCTGAAACTTTTCGCTATTGGTGAAATTTCTGTGAGTCCATGGACCAGTCTACCTCATGATTCAGTTGTTAAGAAAAAAGTGGCTATAATGGATCCATGATAATTTTATGGCTCAATTGGTACAAAGCATCACGGAGATGTATTAACTCTTTACCAAACAATCCCGGGTTTTCATGACTCTGAGAAAGAAGCCTTCTGAAAACATTGTGGGAAAAGGAGAAAATGCTGGTAACCAGCATTTTCTCTTTTTCCCACAATGGTTTCTACCCTTCCCGAACCAAATTTCAATTTTTGAGTCACTTTAATTTTTTCATCTGCTAATGCTTTCAATTTGGACCAGTCTAAAATTTTGTTGTCTGATAAAGAGTTAAGCCCTCCACACCATGGCTCATTTGTACATCTCACTTACCTTTACTTGACTCCAAGCTGTATCCAAGGATAGTATTTTATGTTGGGAATGTTTCCCTAGCCCCTCACACACACATAGATGACATACTAGCCCTTGACACTGATCACAAAAAATGGCTGCCACCTCTGCCTCGTGATCCTTACAATACGCCTGCTTCTCTGATGGCTCGGATTTTTGTGGTTTTCTCAAACGGTGATGTGCCAGTGGCCCTCTCTTGGGATGAAAGTTTTCAAGGCAAATAGGACAGTAGGACACACAGCACTGTTCACAATACCATGATGCTTTATTCCTGGAATTCTCATCACAAAGCCCACAGTATTCCAAAACTTCATCACTATACACTGGACTATCTAGATCTGTAGTTAGTGGACTAGCAGGACTAGATTTCTCAGAACTAGTCAAGTCAAGGGTCAGATCTAAGCTTTTGCACTTTTTAGTAAGTTTTTGACTTTGCATTTCTTGGAATCGAAAGACTATGTTTTCTAAGGCAAGGTTACGCGGCAGTTTACCGATCCTTGATCTGTTGATTGGATGAGATTTTCTACAAGATGGGCAGTCTAACCCTAAAATGAATGAATGCTATATTACATTCAAACTATAACAAATGCTACCTTAAACTTTAACTCTTTACCAAACGACAAAATTTTGGACTTGCCAAAATTGAAAGCATTTGCAGACAACAAATTAAAGGTGGCAAAAATGACACCATTTTTCCTTGATAGAGCAGAAAACATTGTGGAAAAAGGAGAAAATGCTGGTTACCAGCATTTTCTTCTTTTCTCACTATGTTTTCAAAAGGCTTCTGCCTCAGGGTCGTTAAAAATTGGGACTGTGTGGTAAAGCATTAACCAAACAATCAAAACTTTTAAGGACCCTGTGAAAGAAGGCTTTTGAAAACATTGTGGAAAAAGGAGAAAATGCTGGTAAACATGTAGACTTGATAAATTCCATAAAAAATTACCGATTCAGTTCTTTATAAGAAGTAGGAATCGACATGATGCTTACCTCAAATATGTGTAAGATAAGAAAATTCATTATGGGTATTTCACATGTACACAAAACAAGGGATTATTCTTTATCATTAAGGGATAATGATTATTTATATTATATGAGTCATGCTTATGAAGGTGGTTTAATGTGCCTGCAAAAGCATCAACCCAGGTTAGCCTGCGCAGTTCATGCAGGCTGAACTGAATTGAAATGTTTAGCTATTGGTTTATTTTCCTCATGTCAAATGACCATTCTACCTCGGGATTCAGGCAGTTGTGATACAAAGTTGATTTTATGGATCAAGAATTATATGATGAATTGCTTTGAATCATGCATCACAGAGATCCATTAAACCACTATTCCCCAAGCATGGATCATATGTCGTATTTCACATGGATGTGTTCACATTTGTCTGCCACACATTTGTTTCACGAGGTAATGATATTATGAGGTTATTTAACATGCTTGGGTACAATACTGAATTCAATTGGATGAGTACACTGAAGAACCAGTCTACATTTTGGACAAGGCGATAGCCGAGTCCAAAATATAGACTGGTTCTGCAGTGTACTCATCCAACTGAATTCAGTATTGTACCCAAGCATGAATTCAGTATTGTACCCAAGCATGTTAAATAACCTCTTTATTTCACACTTCCGTATTGACTTTAAAGTAAACCACAAGTTTAGGGTCATTTCAATTTAAACAAAAATCAAAACATAAGAGGGTTTTGAAGTTGCTCTTTTGACAACGGACTTCGATAGACTACTTTTCCAGGCAAATATCGATATTCGGGACTCTAGCCTTGTTTTGAAAAAATCTATATTGGACTTTTGCCTCGTTCTGAAAAATCCATTTCTGATGTCCAATATGGATTCAGGTATTATGTACTCACATGGTAGTGTTTAAGCGATTTCATTGGGAGTTAGATTGTAGGTGTGAAATAAAAAAAATTATTTCAATTATACTACCATGGATGTCAAATATTCTTACCATCTTTTCCTGATTTACATCGATTTTCCAGTATATCCTGCAAACATTTCTTACAAATACTGTGTGAGCAGGGTAGCAGCAATGGATCTGCATACAGTTCTAGACACACTGGGCAAGTTAGCTCGTCCTCCATTGTGGAATTGGTAGTACTACGGGAGCTCGAACCTGCAAAATAAAAACACAAATAATGTTACCTCTGTCACTGAGTGATATCTGATATAACTCTTTACCAAACAATCCAATGTAATAACCACTCTGAAGAAGGCCTTTGAAAACATAGTGGGAATAGGAGAAAATGCTGGAAACCAGCATTTTCTCCTTTTTCCACAATGCTTTCTACCCTATCAAAGAAAGGAATCACCATTTGAGCTGCACTCAATTTGTTGTCTGAAAATGCTTCAAGTTTGGTGGCATTCAAAATTTTGTCGTTCGGTAAAAGATGACATGCTTTTTATCAGCCTTGTTGTGGATTGCCATTTGATCTTTCCAAGGACATACTTACTTCCTGTAACTCTTTACCAAACATCATCATTAATAAAGACTTGTCCAAGTTGAAAGCAGCTGCAGACAACAAATAAATCATGGCTCAAATATTGGAATTAGTCACTGAAAGGGTAGAAAACATTTTTGAAAAAGTATATCATGCTGGTTACCAGCATTTTCATCTTCTCCCAAAGTGTTTTTCAAAAGCCTTCTTGCACATCGTAGTTAAAATTCCAGACTGTGTCATAAAGAGTTAATTCTTTACCAAACAGCCAAGTTTTACTTTTATTCATTGAAAGCTTTTGCAGATGACAGCTGCAATGTGGCTCAAAATTGCAAATTATGTCTTCAAAATGTTAGAAAACATTACAAGCATTTTCTCTATTTCCCACAGTGTTTTCAAAACCCTTCTTTCTCTGGTGTCATACAATCATGAGATTGTTAGAAGAGAAGAAAACACAGGTAACCACAATGTTTTCTACCCTTCCTAAAACAAGTTTTTAATTTTTGAGTCACATTTTTGTTGCTTGCAAATGCTTTCAATTTGGACATATTATGTTGTTTGGTAAATATTTATACACAAATACAAATGAAAACACAGTGGCAAAAAGGAAAATTATTATTTATGGGTTTTGTCTCCTTTTGTCAGAATGTTTTCAAAAAGGGTCTTCAGGAGAAAGATAAAGTCACCTGGAGAAGATAATGAGGTACAGGGTGTTCTCATTTAACTCTTTACCAAACAAAAAAATTTAGACTTACCAAATTTGAAAGCATTTAAAAGTAGGTGAAATGATGGGAGTTTATCTTTGATATGGTAGAAAACATTGTGAGAAAAGGAGAAAATGCTGGTTACCAGCATTTTCTTCTTTTCCCATAATGTTTTCAAAGGCTATCTTTGTCCTGCATTTTCTCCTAATCCAACAATATTTTCAAAGGCTTCCTTTGTCAGGGCTGTTAAAACTTAGGACTGTGTGATAAAGGGTTAAAAACCAGACTGCATCCTGTTTACGGAAGAACAACCTGCAGTTACAAAGTCTCTGTGAAGTGGATGGGCAATACAGTGCTCCAGACATAATGCAAATATTTATCTTCCACCAGAAGCTGATATATACCGTATGAGCTGTGCTCTGTGAAAACGAAGTTTAATTCTTCACCACACAGTCTTAAGTTTTAATGGCCCTGAAAGAGAAGGCTTTTGAAATCTGTGTGAGAAAAAGAGAAAATGCAGGTAACCAGCTTTTTCTCATTTTCCCACAACATTTTCTACCCTATCCATTACAGAAATCACCATTTAAGCTACATCTAATTTGTCGTCTGTAAATGCTTTGAATTTGGTCCAGTCCAAAATGTAGTATGGTAAAGAGTTAATGCATCTGCAAAAAGACCCAGGTTAGCCTGTGCAGTCTCTTTTTTGCTATTTGTAAATTTTCTGGATGTCAAAGAACCAGTAAGTCTACCACATCATTCAGTCTGTTGTTAAACAAAATGGATTATGCATCTATGATTATACTATGACTTGCTTGGGATAATTCTTTACCACACAATCCCAAGTTTTAACGACCCTGAGGAAATAGCCTTATTAAAACCTTGAGGGAAAAGGAGAAAATGCTGGTAACCAGCATTTTCTCCTTTTCCCTCAAGGTTTTCTACACTTTCACAGACAATTATCACCGTTTCAACTAAATTTTATCTGCAAATGCTTTCAATTTGGACTAGTCTCAAAATTTGTCGTTTGGTAAATAGATAATTAATCACAGAGGTCCATTAAACCCTCTTTTGCCAAAGCATCCCTCATATCTATATTTTCTAACTTTCTAACTCTTTTCAGTAAGAAAGAAAATTAAAAACATGATCCACTCTCACCATGATAATTGACTATGGTGCCTGTTTTGATCAAGATCAGGCTACACATAGGATGCCATAGTGAAAGAATATGTTCTCATTTAGCCAAATGTTTTCAGCTGTACTAATGTACATGTATTAAACCTTAAGGTTTCATCGGTAAACATCGACATTTTTGAAAAGGCTATTCGGCCAATCTCAGCAGCTTCTGTCTTTTAATATGAGAGTTAGGGGCTGTAGACTCACTAACCCATTGGTAAATATCGTGTAACACTGACATTTTCGTAAAGGCTATTCGGCCAATCTCGGCAGCTTCTATCTTTTAATGTGGGAGTTAGGGGCCATAGACCTTAATTCTGATTACCCTGCTTTTCCAAAGACCCTTAAAAAGTGCCTGCTGATAATTTATTACATGGGAGATAATTAACTATCTGTTCAAATGTTAACACTTTGAGCACCAAAACACCTAACAGACATTTTCAGTCAAGAAAAAGGGACCTAAAAATTGTAATTGCAAGGTTGCTGTTGCATAGAATGTCCAAGAAAAGCTGATAGTGTAAACCCAAGATTAGACTGCACATTTTGTGCAGTCTGATCTTGATTGACACTGTCCGCATAAGTAATCAAACCTAGGATCAGCGCTATAAGGTTCAAACACACAGTGACTTTCTGCAAGCAATGTGACTCTTAAGTAACCATCAAGAACTGTAGAAGTCATTCAGTTCACAAATACAGGGGATCATTTGCAGAATATTGACAATATTTATGAAGTAGCATAGTCTAATTATGCAAATACACTAATGCATAACTCTCATTTCTCATTAATCAATTCCACGCCAAAATCCCTTCTCACTAAGCTTTTGAGTTTCTGCTATTATAATTATATATTGTTTTGCACAGTTTTCAAAGATTTTCCAGAGAAATAAATATGGCCTGTGCAATTATCCATACATTCCTTTTGTTTCTTCACAAGTGCAGTACAACTAGCATTGTATTAATATGCAAAAACACTCTTCCAAAAGCATTGGCTGCTGTCCCTAATAAAATAGACTTAAAACAATATTTAGAAATTAGTCTTGTCATGCAATGTGTTTTTGTCTGTCCTTAGAAAGAATTAAAGTTCTGCTCCCTTCATCCACCAGGTTCTGGTTTTCCAACTACCTTGGTTACAGTTGCAATATAATCAGATCCTGAACTACTAACAATGTACTGCACATAGACATCAGCAGTGCTCTGACAAAAGTGAGTTTAATGCATCTTCAAAATGCTTCATACCAGGCAAGTCATCGCCCAATTAGGAGTCCATAAAATCCATTTTAGTCTAAAATTTTATATAATTTCGATTGATTGATTAATTGCATTGTTTTTAACACCATTTTCACCATCAATTCAGTTATATCTCGGCTGCAAGTGCACTAGTGCAGGCACCCATCCACCCATTCACACATTCAAACACACGGACAGATGTAACACTATATGCCCCCCCATTTTAATGTAATTGTATTTTAATAGCTGGGGCATAAAAAAGAGAAGATGCTAGTGACCAGCATTTTCTCTTTGTCCCAAAATGTTTTCTACCTTTTTAATATAGACAAATCCTATCATATGACCCATATTCTGTTTGTTGTCTGCAATGATTACAACTTGGACAAGTCAATAAACTTCTCGTTTTTTAGAGTTAATCCTGAACAATTATGTTACAATGTACAATGTTGTTTAACTCTTAACTACACATCAAAAGTTTAGACTCAACCAAATTAAAAGCTTGTGCAGACAACAAATTAAACAAGACTTAAAAACTGAAACTTGCCTTTAGAAGGGTAGAAAACATTGTGGGGAAAGTAACCAGCATTCTCTCCATTTCCCACAATGTTTTCAAAAGTTCTGTATAGAATTAAAATTATGTGAAAGGTTGATATATCCAACAATTAATAAATTTTGTCATTCCATGTCAATTTGTTTGTGAGGTGTTTTGCTGCTTTTAACAATATTTCAGTCATATGACGGCAACAGCTTACTCTCATGGCTTCCCAAGCTTTCAAGAGATCTAGACTGATCAGACATATTGCTATATATTGATGAAAACATGTTATTTCGTTGAAATGATATCCACCGCCAAAAAAGACCTTTTTTGATACAAACATATTAGAGGTAATATTGTGTTTTGAATGAAAACATGGCCTTTTGGTTATTGGTCCATAATGAGATTATACATTACGCTCCCCATTTCCATGACATGGCATTTTATTAAACAAAAACAAATAATAATTGTCCTCGGCTTATAATAACCAATATAAATATGAAGCTTAATCAAATTATGTCCATTTGTTAGTAGTATTGGCCCATAATCGAAATATAAATCAAGCCTCCTTTTTTCATGACATGGCATTCAATGAAACAAGAGGACCATGATGGTCCTATATCGCTCACCTGAGTACTAAGCAGTAAAGGTCTACAATGAAGATAAATACCAAATATCAAGGTTCAAGGCCAAATGATAATGAAACAAGAGCGGCAAATTGTCACAAGATAAGCCCGTCCCACCGCCAGTTGTCAAAGAGGTATAATAATCGCAAAGGGCAGGTAATGCAACAAACATGTTTACAAAATTGACTTGAGACTTCAAAGTTCCGTTCCGGACAAGCAAGAAATACTGTAAAAATGAAGGTCAAAGTGGAATTACTCAAAATCTGCGCTAGGCAGAGTTATTGTTCTTGTGCACTGTACTCGGTAATATTGCAACAAACATGCATACCAAGTTTGAAGTTGTTCTGACTTGAGATGACAAAGTTATATTCCGGACAAGCACTAAATGCTGTAAAAATGATGATCAAAGGGAAATAACTCAAAGACAGCACGAGGTAGAGTTACAATTCTTGTGCACTGCACTTCCACATATTGCAACAAATAAGCATACCATATTTCAAGTCACTCCTACTTAAGATGACAAAGTTTTGCTCCGGACAAGGATGAAATGCTATAAAAATGAAGGTCAAAGGGGAATAACTGAAAATTCGTGCTAGGAAGAGTTATGGTTCTTGTGCACTGCACTCCGTAATTTTTCAACAATCATGCGTACCAAATTTGAAGATGTTCAGGCTTGAGATGACAGTTATATTTTGGACAAGCAGAAAATGCTGTAAAAATGACGATCAAAGGGAAATAACTCATAGACAGTACGAGGTAGAGTTATGGTTCTTTCACACTGCACTCCGTATTAATGCCAAGTTTCAAGTCAATCGGACTGGAGATGACAAAGTTATGCTCCGGACAAAGAACTATTCTACAGAACTTTCTAATTCAAGGGCAAATAACTCCAGTCATTCTGGTCCGATAAGATCCATAATTGAACTCATCCGAGATCTTATGGTCATAAGTATTTTGACCAAGTTTGATGCTGACTGGTTAAAAATTGTAGATGCTAGAGTGTAAACAAAGTCAAATATAGCAATTTTTCTAATTCAAGGGCAAATAACTCAAGCTGTTCTGGTCCGATTAGACCCATAATCGAACTCATCCGAGATCTTATGGTCATTTATATTTTGACCAAGTTTCGTGCTGATTGGTTAATAATTGTAGATGCTAGAGTGTAAACAAAGTCAAATATAGCAATTTTTCTAATTCAAGGGCAAGTAACTCCAGTTGTTCTAGTCCGATTACACCCATAATCGAACTCATCTGAGATCTTATGGTCATATATATTTTGACCAAGTTTGGTGCTGATTGGTTGATATTTGTAGATGCTAGAGTGTAAACGAAGTCAAATACAGCAATTTTTCTAATTCAAGGGCAAATAACTCCAGTTGTTCTAGTTCGATTAGACCCATAATCGAACTCATCCAAGATCTTATGGTCATAAGTATTTTGACCAAGTTTGGTGCTCATTGGTTGATATTTGTAGATGCCAGAATGTAAACAAAGTCAAATATAGCAATTTTTCTAATTCAAGGGCAAATAACTCCAGTTGTTCTAGTCCGATTACACCCATAATCGAACTCATCCGAGATCTTATGGTCATATATATTTTGACCAAGTTTGGTGCTGATTGGTTAATATTTGTAGATGCTAGAGTGTAAACAAAGAAATGTGAACGGACGGACGGACGGACGGACGACGGACGGACGGACGCCGGCAGACGGTGAGTGATCACAATAGCTCATCCTGAGCACTTCGTGCTCAGGTGAGCTAAAAAGCAAAGAAACATCTACCTTGCCTGAACTATCCAATCAGAATCTTCATAATAACTATACAAGTTAATTCTCATACCACCAATTTACTCTACTTCTATGATTTATCCTTTACTACATAATCCAGAGTTTTAATGACCCTGAGAAAGAAAGCCTTTAAAAATATTGTGAGAAATGGAGAAAATGCTGGTAACCAGCATTTTCTCCTTTTTCCACAATATTTTCTAACCTTAAAAAAAAATCTTATCACCTGAGCCACATTTAATTTGCCGTCTGCAAAAGCTTTGAATTTCAACTCATCTATCATTGTTGTCAGTTGGTAAAGAGATAAGTCAGTTGTAAAAGGAATTGATTTTTGTTCAAGAATCTGCTACCTGTTATCTGTCAGCGATCTTGGGGAAATTACAAGAGCCAATCAAATCATTTTAGATTTACTGTCGGGAACAATTTCTGATCAATATTCTAATGACAGCCAACATGATTTTGACCTGTTACTGCATGAGCAATATTATTAGAACTGAATAAAGCTGAATTTTGCAGAGACCTTCATTTTTGCCTGAAACTGAATGAAATTACTAATTAACTCTCTACCGCACATTCCCAAGTTTTTAAAAACCCTGGCACAGAAGTCTTTTGATAACATTGTGGGAAAAGGAGAACTTTCTCCTTTTTCAACAGTGTTTTGTACTCTAACGTAAACAGAAATCATCACTTTATTTACATTGGTTTTGTCATCTTCAACTGCTTCGAATTTGGTTGAGTCCAGATTTTGTTGTTTGGTAAAGAGTTAACTCTTTACCACACGACAAAAATGTAGACCTGTCCATATTGAAAGCATTTGCAAACCACACTTAAAATGTAACCCAAATGATGGAATTTGTCATTGATAGCGAAGAAAACATTGTGGGAAAAGGAGAAAATGCTGGTTACCAGCATTTTCTCCTTTTCCCACAATGTTTTCAAAAGGCTTCTCCTTCAGGGTCGTTAAAACTCGTGATTGTGACATAAAGGGTTAAGAGCTAGTTTTCCATTTGCCACAATATTTAGTGATCTACTGAATTATAATAAGTCACCTGCAGTAGAAAAATATTAGGTAACCCTTAACTGTTTAACTCTTTACCACATAATCCCGACTTTTAACGACCCTGAGAAAGAAAGCCTCTGAAAACATTGTGGGAAAAGGAGAAAATGCTGGTAACCAGCATTTTCTCCTTTTCCCACAATGTTTTCTACCCTTTCCAAATCAAATTTCAATTTTTGATTCACATTTATTTTGTCGTTTGCAAATCCTTTTGATTTGGACTAGTCCAAAATTTTGTCGTTTTGTAAAGAGTAAAAACAACAGAACTTTGGACTGTACCAAATTGAAAGCATTTGCAGATGACAAGTCAAATGTTGCGAAGATGATGATTTTGATCTTTGATAGGGTAGAAAACAAATGGAATGATAATGAGGACAAAATCTACATGTTGACAGCAACAACAGAAACCCACAAAAATATATTTCCTCTCTTTCATTCACATTTTCCAATAACAGTACATCATGACAGCAACCTGTTGCTGGTTCCAACAATAACAATTACCACATGGGTGTTTTTAATCACATGGGATAATAGAATTGGCATGAAACTTATGTTTATGTTCATGATTACATGGCATGTGGTGTTGGTGAAGGATATTGACCATTGTACGTTGGGTGATCAGAAAGAACGCGGACCACCCGATTATTTCAAAAACTACTTTACTTAAGATAACAAAAATTTGCACAGATGAACATTAATTACCTGGTTACTTACTCAAGCGTTTAAATGATGTCATAGGTAAATAAGAAAAGAGTGACGTCATTTCAATGACATCACATACTGCGTTAGCGGTTCACAATGTCGGATGACGTTTTATTTGAGCAGAGAGTAATTATAAAGTTTTACGTTAAACTCGGAAAGTCTTCATCGGAAATTAAGGCCGATTTAGATAAAGTTTATGGGGACTCAGCACTTAAGAAAACCAGTATTTGTAAATGGATTGGACGATTTAGAGAAGGACGAGAAACCGTTGAAAATGACCCTAAATCTGGCCGTCCATCAACATCAGTAACGGACAAAACTATCGCGGATGTGCAGCAGCATGTAAAGCAAGATCGTCAAGTTACTGTCAGGGAAATAGCTGACACATTTAGCATTTCCTATGGAAGTGCACAGGAGATTTTAACTGACAAACTTGGAATGTTGCGTGTTTGTGCAAGGTGGGTGCCTCGGCTACTGACGCCCGAGCAAATGGGGGTTAGGGTCGAAATTTGTTCTGAAATTTTAGAACGCATTAGGAAAGAAGGATCAAACTTTACTGATCGTATTGTGACATGCGATGAAACATGGGTACACTTTTATGAGCCCGAATCTAAACAACAAAGCAGTGTATGGAAACATCCAACATCGCCGTCCCCTGTTAAAGCCAAACTTTCTAAGTCTGTTGGTAAAGTTATGTGCATCATGTTTTTCTCTTCTCAACGTTTTCTTCTTAATCATGTTGTACCTATACATACTACAGTCAATGCTGAGTATTATGCCAGCATTATTCGAATGAATTTAATACAGGCCATCCGAAAAAACCAGCCGGAACTTCTATGGAGAGGCGTCATTTTACATCAAGATAATGCTCCCGCTCACAAAGCCAAACTTGTACAGGAAGTTTTGAAAAAACTAAACATAGAAACATTAGACCATCCTGCCTATAGTCCAGACCTGGCCCCATGTGACTTTTGGCTATTTCCTGTTTTGAAAGATTCTCTACATGGCACGCGCTACGAGAGCAGAGAGGAGCTAACCCATGCCATGACGTGACGGGCTCGCGCACGTGTTTCGCGCATGGGAATCAAGAATGAATAAGTGCATAGAACACAAAGGAGGTTACTTTGAAAAACAGTAAACATTCCAAATTGATTTTTATAACAATATTCCGATAAAGGCACTGGTCCACGTTCTTTCTGATCACCCCTCGTAGTACAAAAACAACTTTGAAGCCCCAGTAGTAGCTATGACAGTATTGGAAATCATTATGGAAAAAGAAGCAATTACTTGTAACAAGTGATTTCTCCTTTTCCCACAATGTTTACCAAACTATTGAAAACTTATATTTTCCTTTCATTTAAATGCTTACCCTTTTTGTAATCTTTGAGGTTGGTTTGAAATTAGCATGTACTGTAATAAGACAATTTTATTGCCTTAATCTGCAGATATCCATTAGTAACAGCAGTAACGGCTTTTGAAAACATTGTGATAAATTGATGAAAATTAATGCTCTTTTGAACAATGCATCAAACTGTCACAAGTTTTTTTTCTGTCATCTCTACATCCAAATTTTGTGTAATTTTTGTACTGCACCCAGTCTTAATAATCTTCCTCTACACTATCCTCAAAATTACTTAAAGTTGTGCCCAGCTTGTTAAGATTTATAGGAAAATTTAAATATAATATCATAAAAAAATTGCAGTGAAACTCCAGATTTCTCAGGTCCACCATGGCTCAAGGATCAAGGAATTTGATTGGTCTCATGGCAGTGGGTGTGTTCCTAGGAAATGAACTATAGAGCCACGTCCTAGCACTGGTGAAACCCAGAGACATGAACAAGCACTAAAAATGCATAGAAACATGAACACACAGATTTTTAGTAATCTATGCAAACATGTGCTAAAACATTGCTAGAAATACTTTCCTGATTTTGTTTGAGTGTTTGTTTGAATGAGGTTTTAACCCTTTACCAAGCAATCCTGACCTTTAACAACCTTGAAAAAGTTTTTTGAAAGCATTATGGGAAAAGGAGAAAGTCCTGGTTATCAGCACTTTTCTCCTTTTCCATAATGTTTTCTACCCTTTCAAAAACAGATTTCAATTTTTGAGTAACACTGTCGCTGAACAAGTTGTCTACAACTGCTTTCCGATTGGAAAAGTCTAAAACTTTGCTGTGTGGTATAGAGGTAAATTGCTCTCAACAATATTTTAGTCATACCACTATAACAACTTACTTAAGCATGTCAGTCTGTGATTCCTCCAGCACTGCTGGTTACCAGCATTTTCTCCTTTTCTCATGCTTGCAAAAGGCTTCTTTCTCAGAGTCATTAAAACTCTGGAGGATGCTACTGTGGAGTTTTCAGAAATATCATACCCGATACCTATAATTACTATTGCTGTAATATGTTCATCAATTATTTGTGAAACATTTCCCTCTAGGATACATGGTCATATGCTGAACTGTTAAATATACCACTTAATTGGATTATCATTACCCTTCAGAGTACTCAAATAAGAGAAATTGTACACTTTAAGCCCAGTAGCTCAGTTAACAATGCATAGGACTCAAAACCTTAGCTTGAATCCCTAGCTCAACCAATTTCCTTCTCAGAATTGATGATTGCCAAAGAGATAGGATTAATTCCTCTCTCACCACTGATAATTGTTTCAACTGTACTTACATAGGAAAGCAGCCAGTGGCTTGGGAAGAATGTTGCGCAAACACCAGTGAAAGGAACTCCAGGAAAGCATGATTATGTGAACTGGTTGCCACAATTTAACTGAAATAACGTTGAAAATGGTACAAAACACCATACAACCTTCATAACAATTTCAAGATTTGATGTCATTGTGTTTTCTGGGTTGCACCTGTTCAAGGTTTGGCTTGAAGTGTCTTAGCCTCGGGATATAAACACGAAAAACCCAGCATCTACAGGAGGATCAAATCTGGGGGCCTTCAGGTTTAGACTCCATGCAGCCATGTAGAACCCCACATTCTGTGTGGTCTGATCTTGAACTACTCTGTTCGCAAAAGCAAGTTGTCCTTAATATTCCCAGGATAAAGGAAAGGCATCCAGCCATCCGCTAACATTTGTCTTTTATTGTTTTTTCTGTCTTTTGGCCAAAAGAATTTGTAAGCACTTCATGATTCTTGCCCAATAGAATAAACTACTTTTTGGCTCGTGGCTAGATTTCAGATATTGTCCGCAAGTTGCTTGAACCTGAAAGTGCTGAATGGACTCTTTACTAGAAGACTAAATGTTTGACTTATCCAAATTCAAGGGATCTGGAGATGACAAATGTCGCTAAATTGATGGATCTATCTTTAAATGTTAAATGAATAGAAAACATTGTGGAAAAGAAATGCTGGACATCAGCATTTTTTCCTGTTCCAACAAAGTTTTCAAAAGCTTTCTTCTCCTAGGTCGTTAAAACATAGGGTTGTTTGGTAAAGGAATAAAGATCATATGGGGAAAGTTGAGGGGATATAATTAATATAAGTACTCAACCCTTTGCTACGCAATGTCAAGTTTTAATGACTCTGAGAAAGAAGCATTCTGAAAACATTGTGGGAAGAGGAGAAAATCCTGTTTACATTTTCACCTGGTCTCACTATGTTTTCTAGTCTATGTGATACAAATCTCATCATTTGTGCCAGTTTTGGTAGGTCTAGAGATAAAAAGTCAGGTATAGCTTAACACTTAATGCACTGAATTAATGATTTAGACCTTTTTAAATAGGAAAAACACCAAAATAGTGCTATTTCAAGGTCGTTTCCGTTAAAATATGTAACATAGTAGCAGACAGTGCAGATCAAAGATCAGAGTGCATGTTCTATGCAGTCTGATCTTGATCTGCACTATCTGTAAAAACAACTCAAGTTGGTTCCAGGGCTTTAAGGGTTAATACAACCACAACAGTATGAAACATCACAGCCACAGATCATCAATTCTTACTTTTCTGGGTTTTACCCATCCTTAGCTTTTGCAGCAACTTGTTCAACAGCATTTCAATGTGACAAGAACTGCCAGCTGGGATAGAAGCAGGTTTTCCTGATTACAAATGCATTGCCTTATCCACAAAACCAGAGAGATTTGTCCCAGTGACCTTCTTTTTGACCCAATATGAACAAGTTTTCAACTTGTCTGAAATATCATCAAGACAAATATTCTGACAAAGATTCATGAGTATCAGACGAAAAGTATGGCTTATCATATATGGCACACAGTATTTATGTATGATTTGTCCAAGTGACCTACTTTTAACCCCAAGGTAACCTGATTTCGTAATTGTACCAGATATCATCATGCCAACATTCTGACCTACTTTCATGAGTATCAGATTGAAAATGTGGATACTATATACACCTATAATGCATACATAGAGGATATTTGTTTTTTTCGGTGAAAGATCGAAATTTATTTCATCGAGTGAACACCATCGGTAATGTTTTCACGAGTGGTGCAATTCATTGAGTGAACACCATTGGTAATATTTTCATGAGTGGCTGTGCCACTCGTGAAAATATTACCGATGGTGTTCACTCAATGAAATAAATTTCGATCTTTCACCGAAAAAAACAAATATTCTATTTATTTCATGCTTTTAACCCTTTCTTGGAGGAGCTTTATCAAAATCCAGTACAGTTCTTTTCAATTATTCCCTGTGGCGTACCCCTCGCACAAAGCAACGCATTACAATATTACGTCAAGCGCGAGAAATGTAAGGTAAATGACGTCATATTTCCATGTGGTTGTGAGTCGCGCACAATTTACCTAGGTAACTAGAATATAAAAATCGGTATTTTCACTGGTTGTACCCATGTAATATCGAAAAATATTTTCACTGCTATTTCACCTGTTCTATTTATTTCATGCTTTTAACCCTTTCTTGGAGGAGCTTTATCAAAATCCAGTACAGTCCTTTTCAATTATTCCCTGTGGCGTACCCCTCGCACAAAGCAACGCATTACAATATTACGTCAAGCGCGAGAAATGTAAGGTAAATGACGTCATATTTCCATGTGGTTGTGAGTCACGCACAATTTACCTAGGTAACTAGAATATAAAAATCGGTATTTTCACTGGTTGTACCCATGTAATATCGAAAAATATTTTCACTGCTATTTCTCGATATCCTACCGGAAAGCATGAAATAAAAGGTTTTTCTAAGATTTAACCCAATGACCTACTTTTTGAGTATTGGACTGAAAATGTGGTCTCCAGAATGCACACAAGGTTTTTCAAAGATTTGTCCCAGTGACCTAGTTTTACATTTGACATGACCTGATTTTGAAGATGCATGTCTGTGATATTATTAAGACAAACATTCTGACAAAGATTTGTGAGTATCCAACAGAAAATATGATCTCTAGGTAAATGTTGACAACCGCACAAAGCACAACAGACACAGCACAACAGACACAGTGCTATCACAAAAGCTCAGAGGTTAAAGTTGAGCACTTGGTGCTCAGGTGAGCTAAAAAAGTTAAAATGCTGATAACCAGCATTTTCTCCTTTTCTGTTCTACTTTTCAAAGACAATTTTAATCATTTGGGTCACATTAAATATGTTGTCTGCAAATGCTTTCAACAGAGACAAATCTAGAATATTTTGGTCTGGTAAAGGCTAATGTAGAAAGTTAAACTATAGGATCCAGACCAGTAATACAGATACCAGTAATATGCATGTACGGTACGATCTTAACTTTACTAGATGAATAAAACATCTTTAACCACATTTATTAAAAGACCAAAATATAACATGTATGTTTGCAGATTTGTTAAAAATATCTAAAAAGTATTTTGTTAATGTAAGTCAAGGATTTTTTTTTTTCTTTATAGTCTGGTCTTGGATCTACAGTGTCAGCAAAGCATCTAAAATTGTGCTAAAATGACACAGGGATAAGTCTTTACTGCAAGGCAAAATTTTAGACATGCCCATTTTTTTCAAAAATATGAATTTTTGCCGGCAACAAATTAAAATATGGGTCAAATGATGGAATTTGTCTTTGAAAGGCTGAAAATTGTGGGAAGAGGAGAAACTGCTGGTTACCAGTATTTTCTCCTTTGCCCATAATTTTTTCTACAGCTTTCTTCCTAAGGGTCAATAAAAGAAGAAATTCTTGGTATAGGATGAAAACATGGTTTCAGTAAATTTGTCTTGTGTTCAACATTTTTAACTCTTTACCAGACAGAAAAAATGTTAATATGTCCATAATGAAAGCATTTGTAGACACAAATTAAATGAAGCTCAGTTGATAATATTTGTCTTAGAAAGGTAAGAAAACATTGTAGGAAAAGGAAAAAATCCTGGGTACCAGCTTTTTCTCCTCATCTCACAGTGTTTTCAAAAGCTATTGTTCTCAGGGTCATCAAATATTGGGATTATGCTGTATAGAGTTGATATGAGCAAATTCTGTTTGTTGACATTTAAGATCAGAATCAAAATTACCTCATGAAAATTTTGATTTTATCCCTTTACCAAACAATCCCATGACTCTCAGGAAGAAGGCCTTTTCAAAACATTGTGGGAAAAGGAGAAAATGCTGGTAACCAGCATTTTCTCCTTTTCTTACAATGTTTTCTGCTAAGCCACATAACTTCAGCTCACTTGGATCAATTTCAAATTTGCTGTGTTCAGATTTTTTGAAGTTGGAAGAGTCTTAAATTTGTTTTTTGGGAAAGGCTTAAAAATATAGCCACTCCCCCCATCCTAGACAACAAATGCTTGACTTACAAAATTGAAGGCATTTGCAGACCACAAATTAAATGTGACTAGTCTCATATTGTTTTCTCTTGGCAGAAAACATTGTGGGAAAAAATGAAAGATGAAAATGCTGGTTAACAGCTTTTATCATTTTTTTCCACAATGTTTTTTCAAGAACTCTTTCTCAACGTAGTTAAAAGTGAAGATTGTTTAGTAAGGGTCAATAATTATGTGGGTGATGCATCTACAGATGAAAAAGCATTTTGTGACAGCAATGGAACCTAGTAAAGAGATCTTAATCATGCCAATTTGGGAACACAGATATACATGAAAAAAATTTATAACTTATTGATTGTCAAGAAACAAATACTTATTGGCAGTTTATTTTCTTCGCCTCTATACCATCAAACTTTTATAATGAATTTGGAGGTATCTATATAGTATAGTACATGTAACTATGTAACTTTAACTCTTTCCATACCATAGAATGATGACACCAGAGGATTATGTGGATAGTGTAGATTAAGATCAGATTGCACACAACGTGCAGTCTGATCTTTGATCTACACTGTCCACTGCTATTTTTTAGATTATGACTGAACTGTCTCTTGATCTTGCAGAGGAAATGTACTTTCAACCTTTGAGAAAATGCAGTTTATTTACTCAGTAGTGAAAGAGTTAAAGCAGGGAACTGTGCTCAGACACAAACTTTCTTACATCAGGGACATTTGATAAAGACATATAAAAACATGAGATTTGTGAATAGTATGTCTCAAATGAGATTTCTCATTTAGTTTAGATCTAGTCATCCAGGAAGTGGCCTTGGGCAAGACAATTTTTCACAGCCCTAGAGCAGCCAGTAGGTAAAAAAGTGGAAGCAATACTAAGACTCAGGTGCTATGATATGACATATCGAAATAATGTAAAATGCATCCAACACATTTCAAACTGCATATGACTTCTATTTCTTATAGCAGACTATTTTTGGAAACATTGTGGGGAAAGAACAAAATGCTGGTAACTAGCATTTTTTCCATTCCTAACAAAGTTTTCAACCCTTTCTTTGACAAATCTCAACATTTGATTTGTCATCTGCAGATACTGCCAATTTGAACATTTCGAAAAATAACTTATCGTCAGGTAAGGAGCTAAACAGTTCTAGTTACAAATGTGAAGAATTTTAACACTAAAACAATGTGTAATAATAACAAATTTGATACTAACGATTACCCATATTCGAACATAATCCAAAATGTCACTTAATCCAAAACATCGCCATAGCAACTTATTAATTTCTACACCACTGTATCTGCTCTAAAATTTCAGAGTAAACCCATTTCTTCCTTGTTCTTTTGTTGTCACACATAAGTATCTATGTTTATTTCCTGGACTCTTTACAACATCACTAAATTCAATTAACCCTTTACCACACAATCCCAAGTTTTAAAGACCCTGAGGAAGAAGTCTTTTGAAAACATTGTGGGAAAAGGAGAAAATGCTGGTAACCAGCATTTTCTCCATTTCCCACAATGTTTTCTACCTATTCAAAGACAAATTCCATCATTTGAGCCACATTTAAATTGTCGTCTGCAAATGCTTTCAATTTGGACCAGTCTAAAATTTTGTCATGTGGTAAAGAGTTAAGACATGTCCAAACTGAAAGCAACTGCAGACAGCAAATAAAATATGGCTCAAATGACAGGAGTCATCCTTCAAAGGGTATGTACTACCAAGAAAACGATACTTGAAAAGGAAGAAATGCTGGCTACCAGCATTTTCTCCTTTTCACACCATGTTTTCAGAAGCCATTTTCCTCAGGTTTATAGAAGACTGCAGATTGTTTGATAAAGGATCAATGTGTATCCAAAGACTATCACTGTCCATCGGTATAGAGAATCACTTGGTCTGTATGACAGAGGGAACTATTCAAGACATCACAAACATGCAGACGACACTTCCCATCATGCAGCAGACAACTTCAGACAACACCTTGGTAAGAGAAGAAATTGCTCATTAACCCTTTACCGCACAGTGCTGACTTTTAACGACCCTGAGAAAGAAAGCTTTTGAAAACATTGTGGGAAAAGAAGAAAATGCTGGTAACCAGCATTTTCTTCTTTTCCCACAGTGTTTTCTACCCTAACGAAGACAAATTTTGTCAATTGTGTTACCTTTAATTTGTCTGCAAATGCTATCAATTTGGACTTGTCTGAAATTTTGTCGTCTGGTAAAGAGTTAACAGCAGTTTCTCTTTGTGCCATAATGTTTTCACTTATTTCTGTGTATCATGACAATGATTCATGTTTATCACTATTCAGCACCGATGTTTTACATACGAGTACAATAGGTCCTCTGCTGCAAACTTGTGTCAGAAGGTAATAAAATATACTACAATACATCAATACCTACAGACAGGTCCAATCAATATGTAGAAGAGCCATGAAATGGTTTTACAAGTACCAACCCCTCACTAACTCTTTACAATATGACAAATCTTAGCCTAGTCTATAGCAGAAGCATCTGCAGATAAAAAAAATTAACTCTTTACCATACGATAAAATTTTGGACCCATCCAAACTGAAAACATTTGCAGACAACAACATTTCTGTCACTCAGACACTGAAATTTGTTTTAGGCAGGATAGAAAACATTGTGGGAAAAGGAGAAAATGCTGGTAACCAGCATTTTCTCCTTTTCCCACAATGTTTTCAAAAGGCTTCTTTCAAAGGATTGTTTAAACCCGGGATTATTTGGTAAAGGGTGAAACTGTATAGCTCTCAGTCCAACAAGAATGAGTGAAGATTTTTTGACAATGTCTTAAGAATGCTGATTTAAAATATCTTAACATGCAATCATGAATGCCAAAGGTACAATATTCCCATGTTAAATCAACCCTTTAACTCTTTCCACACCATAGACTACACCAGAAGCTTTGGTGGACAACAAAGATCAAGATCAGACTGCACAGAACATGCAGTCTGATCTCTGATCTACACTGTCTATTGTTTTAATCTAGGCTCGGACTAAACTGTCTCTTGATCTTGCAGCAGAACTGTATTTGTAGCCTTTGAAAATATGCATTTTTTTTATTCAGTAATGAAAGAATTAAGCATCATACAACCAAACTGACTAATTTCTTTTGAGTGTTTTATCCTTTTTCATCTATAATGTAATAATAGTTATACAAATAAAAACAAAAAAACACAAGAAAAAGAATTTTTTAAAAGCACAGTTCCTCCTTATGTCAAAGCATGTATTCAGTTATAAGAATGGAGTAAACCTCCAGCAGTCTGATCTTGATCTATACTAGCTGCAAAGGGAACTAAAGTTATGAAAGCACTTTAAAAGTTCAGTTTCACACTAGACTAGTACACATCCAGAATGTATGAAGCACTAACTGAGAAGATAGATATAAAGCCAGGTAATTTTCTCTGTGTTCCATACCAATATATACCATGTCTCTTTGTTATATCCCTGTTTTCTACAATATAATCAATGTCCATTATTTCTCCATAACTCATGTCTTCATTCAATTCTCCATTGTGCAACCCTTTACCAAACAACCCTATGTTTTAACATTCCTGCGAAAGAAGGCTGTTGAAAACATTGTGGGAAAAGGAGAAAATGCTGGAAACCAGCATTTTCTCCTTTTCCCACTATGTTTTCTATCCTGTCAAAGACAAATCTTAACTTCTTACCAGTTATCACAGGATAAAATCCAAATTGAAAGCGTTTGCAGACCACAATTTAAGTGTGGCTCTAATAGTGATATTTGTCCTCGAAAGGGCAGAAAATTTTGGAACAGGAAAAAAAAGCTGGCTACCTGGTTATCAGCATTTTTTCTTTTTGTCATAATGTTTTCAAAAGCTCCCTTCCTTAGGGGCCATTAAAACTTGGGATTGTGTGGTAAAGGGTTAATCAAGCAAGAGAGTGAGACACATTTTACTTGTTGTCTGAAAATGCTTTCAGAATGGACCAGTCTAATATTATGTCGTCTGATAAAGAGTTAACTCTGATACGGACAACACTCTGCACAGCCTTAGTTGCTTTTAGAGACAATGTAAATGAATGATCAGAATGCCATTAAAATGCAGTCTGATCTTTGTCCATCACTTGCTGTTATGTCACTAGATAGATAATCTGGGAAAAAACAACCCTGAATTCATAACGTCTGTAAACTCTTTACTAAACAACAAAATTCTAGACTGGTCCAAACTGAAAGCATTTGCAGACAACAAATGTTGCACAAATTATGAAAACTCGTGATTGTAAGATAAAAGGTTAACATTAGCCAGTACCTAGCCTAGGTCCAGGCTAATAATTTAATAATTTTAATAATATTTTAATATAACACTCTTTATCTTGGTCTTTTTTCATCATCTATTCATATCTATGGCAATAGACTGATGATATATTACTTAATTATTCATTGACAAAGTAACATCCAAATATAACAATTGGTATAAAAGGAAAAAAATAACAGAGTGGAACCCTGGCTAAACAGTACTATAGGTACTCTCAGGTAAACCTTTGAAGTTTCTTCTTCCATTACAGTGGTATGCCTAGGCATACCCAGGTACATATACGGTAAGTGAACAATACATCAGAGAATTTCAGAATTTGAAATAGCCAAAAACACATTTGAAACATTCATCTCACACACCAAATGTCATTTCAGAATTGTTTGTAAATACTTCTTTACCACATGACAACATTTTCTCCTGTTCCCAAGATGTTTTCAAAAGACTTCTACTTCAGTGTTGTTAAAACTCAGGATTGTACGCTTCAAGTCCAATTTAAACAAGCAAACAAAGGAAAAATGGACAAAAGCCTGACATAGACTATAAATGTCCATTTCATTTATCTAGCTGTAAAAATGGTCAATGATGATCCATAATGTTGTACAATCCTACATGATTAGCCAGCCTACTATCCCTCATCCCCATAATTTGATCCTTGCCCAAGGGGCTGTGGTACATGTCATAAGCTGACCAATTACTGTACAAATATGATTGTCATGTCATTGCAGTTGGCTTGTAATTGTGTGGTAAAGAGTTAGAAGTTAAGGGCCTAAGGGCTAGGTTGTTACATATGTGGCTAATAATCAAGGGGTTGTGAGTTTGAATCTAAAATTGGCCAAGCTCTTGTCCAAAATTGATGAAGACCACTGCAACTAACAAGAATAAAGATTTTCAGTTTGAGGAAAAAACTCACAATATTGTATGTTCAGGGTTGTTTGTACCAATATAAATTGTGGTGTTTTATGCCACTTTCAACATTTCAATCAAATCACTGCGAATACTCACATATTCATTTATGTCCTGGGTTTCACCAGTACTAGGCAAGGGCTCTGAAGTGTCTTGCCCAAGGACACTCCCACAAAAAGCTCAGAGCTTTGAGAGACAATTGAACCCAGAACTTCTAGGCAGGGTTCAACATTATGGCATGTCTGAAAGACATCGTCTGGCAAACACTCAGCTTGGGCTAGCAGAGACTGCTTCCAGCTAGCCCGCATGGCAAAAATCGAGACAATTAGTTCAAGTATCAATTTCATGCTTTGCACAAGTGACAAAAATTGATCTAACATGTCGTTCTCCGAAAAAAAAGATCTCTTACATAACTTGTGATTTTGTTCAACCAGCGACAATTTATTGACAACTTCTAAATTGTTAACAGGAAGATGGTCGCCCATGGCGGGTAGTCCATATTTGTACTGGAAAACCCAAATTGAAATGAAAATAGAGTTACAGTGTTCTGCCAAGGCCACATATTTGCGATTTTCTCGCTAAAAAATTCAAAATGTCGCAGAAAAAATCAGTAAAAGGCGATTCCTGTCGCGTATCAAAAGTCGCGGAATCAGCCGCTTAATTATTACAATTTAGTGTTTTTATGGGCGCCGAAGGTGCGTATATGCAAAATGAAATTTGATTGGACGCAGACCGAAAATATCAACCAAGCATTGATTGTGTACTTTACTGTCATGATGTAGTATCTTCTGCAATCTCAGTCAGAAAATGGTTTCATCACCACGGCCAAAAAGCCAGGTATTATCCTAAACTTCTATGGTCAGCCAAAGCATACCAACAATCAGAGCTCAAAGTCCGATAATTTTCTGATACCCAGTACCCCTCCCACTCAATCAACATTGTTGGAAGATATTAAAAAATACCTGTACGACAGTTCTTAGTAGTTAAAAGAATTTTCTTCGTTGGAATATGATTGCAACTGCAACTTTATGAGTTGTAAAATGTGTTTAAAAAAAAGCAAAAAGAATGCATTTAATGAACAAAAAAATCTATTTTCAGAAATACTACTCATATGTTCGACATGCAGAAAACGTCTATCATAGATCAGCCGTCATGGCCGAGTCTTTTCAGGGGAGTTTTAAGAAACCTGTTCGGTAGGGAAAGTCTCAATGAGAAATAATCAGCTGCGTTAGTTGCATTCAAATCCACGTTTTGGCTAGTGAAAGAACATAGCAATTAACAAGTATGGGTATGGGGGAACTAATTTCAATATCTTATTTTCAAACCATTTCAATGCATACTAAATTTTGTCCCCGAATTTTTAAAAATGTCTCAAACTGTTCTGGATAAGTTAGACATTTGTCTCTACTTCTTAAAATCCTTGACAGAACACTGGAGTTAGTAGACCGAAGTCCATGGGATTTCGCTATTTTGTCATCGAGGAAATAAGACATAAATTCTATCGTGCTGGTTATAATTTTGTCAGAGTATTTGATCTTTTAGCTAGAATTTTGTATGTATAGCTCTTTTCTTTTTTTTTTTGAATACTGTAGTTTCATTCTGATGGCAATCGAAAATGAGTCGTCCAGACATTTACATAGAAAAGGAAGCAGACGACACGGGAAATATGCCAAGCCTGTACAACTTCAAAATAACATCTGATTGGGAAGGAGCAGAGTCATAAAATCAAGCTAAAATTTAAAGAAATCAACTGAAACAAACGTAGATCCAGATGAATAGAATTAGATCAAGGTTACAGAAAACAGATCATTTTAGACTGAGTGGAAAACTGAATTCGTGCTATTGGTTTGTTTGATTCAAAGAAAAATGTCACGTTTTCTTTGCGGACAGTTTAAAAAAAAGGAGGATCTGTTGAAGGATCTGGTAACATTATACCACAATGTTTTTATCCTTTAAATCTCAGATTCTGTAATTTGAGCCTCAGTTAGACTAGTATGTTGTCTGCGATTGCTTTCAAAATGGATGTCTAACTTGTTATCCTCTGGTAAAGAAATCATAACTGAAATAATTAACGGGGAAATATTCATTGAATTCGATCATTACTTATCATGACATTGTCATTTTTTTTTACAATTTTGGTATAATAACAAGTGAAATAACACAGATTTTGATTTATTTTATACTTTCCTTCATTTTGCAAAAATGGTCTAGTAAAAATCTGAACTGGTCTAGTAAAAATTGCAAAGTACTGGTCCACTGGTCTAGTTGAAACAAGAAATATCTTTTAAAAAAGATAGACAGCGTAAGAGTCACTGGGATATGAATACTTAAATTCGTTTGTAGTATAATATGAAGAGAAATGATGAAAACAGTTCTGAAAGTAGCCTCTTTTAAATTGTTTTGCATATGGTTGAAAGCAGAATTTTTAATAAGATTTAAGAATGAGGAAGCTCTTGTAATGAGCATTATTATGCAATACATTAATTCTCATTTTTAACGTAAAATGAGTGTCGACATTTTGCAATGTTTCGGAATATATCGTGTGTTCTGTTTTTTATTAATGGCTCATGTTTAAATAAAGGTCTGTTTAGACCATACGATGAAATCTTTAAAAAGAGAACAAAGTAGATTTGCATGTTTTTGTACAAAAATGAAGCATCTTTCAAACATCGACGATTTGTCGTTATCAGAAGGCGGGGTTTTATCACCCCTCTCAATGCTTGACCACACCCACCTACTCTTACTAGGAGTAATTTAGTAGAAACCCAGTTTCTTTGCTAACAACGCAGTAAAACCGATTTTTCCCCTAGGTAGGCATAGTTATTCACGTTGCGAACTAAATCACCAAATTCAAGACATAACATCTTTTTTCATTGTGGCAAGAAACGAAATAAGTTGTTTTATAACCTGTTTTTGGTAAGACAATAGAGTGGTAGCCTGCCGTCGCACTTCGTATTCGGTTTTACACGAGGAAAAACAGGTACCAAATCTCTTACACTAAACAAAATAGAAAACTTGCCAATACTCATTGCTATTAGTTTATCCATATGATTTAGATTATGGATGTTTTGCTAGAGTTTAACATCTGCATGGCCATAGGTAAATGTGATCATTACATGATTTTTTTAGTTATGAACACTTTTATCCAATGTCGGTAAATTTCTACTGTGACCTTCATTTTTTTGCGTAGTTTCCATATATTTTGCCAATCACAAAATGAGTAACAATTCATTTCCTCCTAGTACTTAGTAGGTCAAAAGTGAGATCATTCAGCTACGCCGCAAAAAAATGTTAATGTCGAACCCTGCCTCTAGGTTACCAGTCCTATACTCCACCACTGAGCCACATAGACCCTCAACATACATTACCAAATGCTGTTGTTCTGCTGCCTCTGACCTTGACCTACACTGCCCACAAAAGCAAGTGAACCTGTGTCTGGTAGCATAAAGGTGAACAACCCAGATTGTGAATCTATAATTCTAATTGTATTGTTGTGTATTATGGGTTTTATTTGTTATTGCAAAGTAACTGATTGGTCATTGTTTCTACTAACATTCATTGACCTTCGTTGCCCTGTTGACACTACAATTGTATTGATGAGTCAGTAATGGTGAAAGGGATCAATATGATTGTATATATAGGAATCAAGCTGTATGAAAGGGGGTTTAATGCATCTACAAAAAGTTTCAACCCAGGTCAGCCTACAAAGTCTGCGCAGGCTGATATAAAGTCAGAACTTTTGCTTGTGGTAAACATTTTCTGCATGTCGTGCCTCATGATTCAGCCGATTGTTAGACAAAACAGATTATTGATACATATTAATCATGTGATGACTTGCTTTGTATTATAAATCATGGAGATGCATTCAACCTGCCTTTTACCAGAACATGGCTCATAATTGTACAGACTAAATCTATTTGATTTTTTATTTGACGGTGTTAAACTTCTTAACCAAAACAATGGAAAAATACACTTGTTCATACTGGTTACCATTTTCCTTTGGCTTTCTTGTTAAAAAATCGGATTGTATGGTAAAGCAATCACTTATGGCACTATCCATGCTTCAAGCACTACGGCTAGGGACTTATTTACCGTGATCAGCTCCAGCGAGTATCAAACTCAGAATCCTCAGAATCCACATTCAATACTTTGCCTATGGGGCAGCAGGGATCCAGGCTATTAAATGTTTAACAAAACTAAAAGAATTACAAGTGTATCTAAGATTAAAATGAGCAGTGCCTGGGGAAAAGGGGGTTTAATTCATCTTTGTGATGTGTAATACCAAGCAAGTCATCACATAATTATGGATCCATAAAATTCATTAGTCTAACTACCTACTGAATCTTGAGGTACTGGTAGACTGATCCTTTGACTTGCAGAAATTTGACCAATAGCAAAATATTCAATCCAGGCCAGCCTGCAAAAGCTTTTTGCAGATTCATTACACCCCTATTGTGCAAAGCATGACCCAAATCTTTTTCTTTTCAACATAAAGTCAAAATCATAATTGAGCCATGCTCTGTGAAAAGGGAGCTTAATGCATTTCAGTGATGCATTATACCAAGCAAGTCATCACATGATCAAGGATCCATAAAGTGCACTTTGTCGAACAACCGACTGGATCATGAGATAGACCGTTCCTTTAACATACAGAAAGTTGACCAGTAGCGAAATGTTTCGGCCCAGGTCAGCCTGCGCAGACTGACCTGGGTCGAAACTTTTCGCAGTTGCATTAAGCCCACTTTTCACAGAGTATGGCTCATATTTTTATAACAACAGATGAAATGTTTCTTTACAGTTATCTACCATTAAAACTTGGAAAAAACTTGGTATAGACACTGATCAATATCCCAATCTCTAGCTGACAAGTGCCAATGGCTGCAGACTTAGCAAATTTGCCAAATTATTTAATGGATCTCCCTAAAGTTAATGTACTGTAACATGCTATCACTAGCAACAGAACAAGAATATACAAAGCAAAAAATGAAGAATTTTCTGTAAAAAGTCTAAAGCTTTTCAATGACATATATTCTGTTAAATGTACCACAATGAACTGTACATGTATATGCATTATTAAAAATAAAGAAGCAATGCTCTGTGAAAAAGGGGTTTAATGAATCTGCAAAAAGTATTGACCCCTGTCAGCCTGTGCAGTCTGTGCAGGCTGAGGCCTAATAAAAAAAAATATCTGTGTTTAGGGTTTTGGTCCCAGATGCTGTAGGTAGGGTAGGGTAGGGTTTTTTTTCCCCCCAGAAACTTCTTACATGGACCATGTACAGAAATCATACCCGACAGATTTTTTTTTCAATCGTAGCATAAAAAGTTTAGGGTAGGCAGTATTTTCTAGGCAGGGTCGGGAAACCCTAAACACAGATATTTTTTTAAATAGGCCTGACATGGGTTGAAAATTGACATTTGTAAATTTTCTGCACGTCAAAGTTTCTACCTCCAAATCCAGGTGATTGTTAGACAAAATGGATTTTATGGATCCATACTTATGTGATGACTTGCTTGGTACAATTTATCACAGAAATACATGAAACCCTCTTTTGCCAGAGGATGGCGCGAAACTAATGTAGATGATTTATCCTTCGCCCACTAGGTATGTTACTATCAAGACCACACTGAACAGACTTTGCAGACTGATCATGGATCTGTGGTTTATGATATTTTACCTTTTACAAAACAATTGCATGTTTTAAACATCCTCAAGAATAAAGCTTTTAAACACATCGCAGTAACCAGCATTTTCTTCTTTTCCCATAATATTTTCTATCCTGCCAAGGACAAATCTCCTAATATGAGCCATACGTAATTTGTAGTTGGCAAATTAAATGAAAAGGTAATTATTTTGTCACTAATTACGAGTTTAACTCTTTACCAAATGACAAAATTTTAGGCTGGTCCAAATTGAAAGCATTTGCAGACAACAAAATTAATGTGACTCAGAAATTGAAATTTGTTCTGGGAAGGGTTGAAAACATTGTAGGAAAAGGAGAAAATGCTGGTTACCAGCATTTTCTCCTTTTCCCACTTGTTTTTCAAAAGACTTCTTTCTGAGAGTTGTGAAAACCCAGGATTGTTTGGTAAAGAGTTAAGTGATATTATGACTTCAAAATCAATTTACAAATGTCCACATAATAGCAGATGAGGAAATACAAATAGATCACACAACTGGTAATGTTACAATCTTTTAAGGATATTGGTAGTTAGTTGTACATGCATTATGCAAATGAATAATATAAAATAGTTGGCCATTAAACTACCAGGAAATGCAGACAATGTAGATCAAAATTAGACATCCTTGAATGCAAGGCCTGAGCCCGTTTTCACCAAGCATTCTTATGAACATTCTTAATCTTTATATTGTTGATTTTCCAAATCTGAAAGTAACAAAACTTCTGATTGGCTAAACCATTTGGTGTAGCCAATCAGAAGTTGTGTTACTTTCAAATTTGGAAAATCTTGGAGAATAAGACAAAGAATGTTCTTAAGAATGGTTGGTGAATACGGACCCGGAATGTACCACACATCTAAACTGTCATCACTGTCATGTATATTCTGAGATATTCTGGCAGCATGATCATAGTAAACAGCCAAGTGTCATATATTGACTGAATTATGGTCAATTTTTCGTTATAAACAAGGTCACATTTTTATGAACTAATACTGGCAAAATGATGTACTCAAAAACATGTTAACATTGAAATTATTTCAAGTAACAAGTGCACAAGAAGTCTCACAAAAAGTTGTGGAACAGCAAAATATGCCCGATTCTATATTCACAAACCATTCTGAATTGCATGTCTAATGCTCAATAGCAAGGAGAACATTTTTACCATATAACTTCCCCTGTTTTCAGAGTTATACAGCCTGTACAAATTTTCTTATCTTTCAGGTTTCAGATACACATTATGTCATAATTTATTTGATGATGTTTTATACTTTTTTCAGGGAGGTAATTCAGGGTTTATCTACAATAATTACCATGTGAGCATGTATAGTTTTGCATATTCTGACCTACAGTTCACAAGATTTTGTTATGTGATTGAACCAATCTGACATTTGTTGGCTTTTCAGATAAAATTTCATTAGACTCATCTTTTGCTTATATTGGAGTTTTATGCCATTTTAACAGCTCAGGTTATATCATAGCTGTCAGTGCACAGCACCCACGCATGCATTTCCTGTTTTTCTCACACCAGTACTGACACAACTTTCTTTCCGAGCCATTGACTGCTTTTCTCACATGCATCAGAGGTAAGAGGCGAAAAATTGCCGGAAGAAAGTTTGCTTCTACCTGGTATCAAACCAACAACCATTAGTTCACGATTAAACTCATCTAATAACAATGTTCTTGACTCGTCTAACCAAATTATATCTCAAATGCCAACTTATGTCAGATCCTGAATTTCTGATTGGATAAACCATTTGGTTAAATAGCCAAACAGACAATGTGTTCCATTCAAATACATACAATTCTTGTGAATACAAATCAGAATGGAATTGAGAAATCTTGGTGAATAATCCTATAAAATGAGCTCACCCAAATCCAAAGAAAAGTAAACTTGCTGCTGGGGTGGACAAGACTGTGCCCTCACTGTTGACATGTTACGATTGTCCTAATGGCTTATATCACCCATTCTGGGTCTTCATTGTCTTAGGCTCCTCTCTGAAGTAAAAAGAAGAAAAAGATGTATAGTTATTTATTTACTGACAATAGGTAATCTAAATCATATACCATCTCATATTAAAAAGACAAATTTTCGTCTGTAAAACATAGCAGCAATATTGTTCGTAGTACAAATTTTTTGTCATACAAAATATTTTTCAAACCTGTATTACACAATCAAAAGCTAAGGAGACCATCTTTTAAAACATTGTGGGAAAAGGAATAATGCTGGTAACAGGAATAATGCTGGTTACCAGCATTATCTCCTTTTCTTACAATGTTTTCTATTCTTTCAGAGTCAAATTCCATGATTTGATCAACATTTAATCTGTTGTCTGCAAATGCTTTCAATTTGGGCCAGTCTACATTTTAATGAGATTTAAGTCAACTGCTGTAGATTTGTTTCAGAAGATAATAATTTACAAAACGACAAAATTATAGACTTGTCAAAGTTGAAAGCACTTGCAGACAACAAATCAATTGCTTGTTACACACATTTTCTCCGTTACTCTCAATGTTTCCAAAAGCCTTCTTCCTACGTGTTGTCAAAACTCGAAATTGTGTGGTTGGTTTAGTCAACTTAGTTGTAATTTCAAACTAAGATCAGACTACATGATGTAAACCCGTCCAGTGCAGTATAACTCAACTGATACTTTCAGGCAATGGCATAAGATCCAAACGCTATAATGTCCTGTTTGACTCAGAAATCTCTCATAAAAGATCACAAGATGTAGACCTAAGATCAGACAGCCTATTTTGTAACATCGAATCTTGAATTACAGGCTTTTGACTGTTTCCAATGGCAATCATAGCTGTGACAGGCACTCAAGAGGTTAATACAGTGTCACAATAAGCAGCCATATAACAAACCTAGCTGGTACCGGTAATACAAAAATATTTGCAACAGTAAATGATAATTTGTCAGTGCTTAACTCTTTACCACACAATCCCGACTTTTAACGACCCTGAGAAAGAAGCCTTTTGAAAACATTGTGGGAAAAGGAGAAAATGCTGGTAACCAGCATTTTCTTTTTCCCACAATATTTTCTAACCTTTCAAAGAAAAATTTCCTAATTTGTGCAACCTTTGATTTGTCATCTGCAAATGCTTTCAATTTGGACCAGTCCAAAATTTTGTCGTTTGGTAAAGAGTTAAGTTCATTGATCCTTTACCATACAATCCAGAGTTTTAATGACCTCAACATGGGTGGCTTTTGAAGACAGTGTTGAAAGAAAAAATGTGGTGAACTACAACTGCAATGTTTTCTACCCTGCAAATGCTTTCATTTAAGACCAATATAAAATTTTATCGTCTGGTGATGAGTAAATCCATACAGTGCCAGAAAATCCCAACCAACACTGAATTTTTCAGTTTAGAGATAAGATCAAAATACATGTAATTGCAATTTCAAGGTTACTTTTGTCTAGAATGTCTCACAAAGCCAACAGTGTGCATCAAAAGATCAGACTGCATGCTTTGTACAGCTTGATCTTGATCTACACTGGCTGCTATAGTTGTGTAAGGTGTTTTACTGAAAACATGAGTATGGTTACTGATACATATCTGACTAAAACTTTAAAATACAATAACTTAACAGAGCAAACTAATATTGCTCAGGGCAAATGAACATGAGATGTAATTGATTAGTTTAATCAACTATTTGGTATATTGAAAATTAATATGCTCGTTTGAGATAACAACCCTTTACAACATTAAGTACATGGACTGTATGTGTATTTATTGGCCACTTATCCACCCCGTAAGACCACATACATGGGTGTAACAAGGTTAATCATAGAATCATTACCCGCATTGAATTAAGATTCATATTTAACAGAATTATACCCATGTCTGTACTGAAAGCATCTGTAAAGTAAACATTATGACACTATAAGAAAGGTATTTATCTTTGCAAGGATAGAAAACACTGTGGGAAAAGGAAAAAATGCTGGTTTCAAGCATTTTCTCCTTTCCCTATGGTGTTTTCAGAGGTCCTGTTCCCCATAGTCGTTAAAAACAGGATGGTATGGCAAAGAACTATCAAAGTAAAAGACTGTATTCTCAAAAGTGACAAAACACCTCATGTTCCTCATTTTTTTTTTATATTTGGCACTTGCAGATTATGTGTTATGGGCGCTACACCCTTGACATATGAATGAAAGTTCCAACACTTACATCATTTCATTCCTATACTTTTGGTTTCCCATAATTCTTTCTTCTATATTAGTTTGTTTCACTGATTTCATCAATATTTCAGTCAGATCACCGTGACAGCTCACTTATTCATGCATTAGACTCTAGCAGTATGCTGGAACTCTGCTCTGCCTTACCTTAGGGCATTTCTACAAGACTAGTGCGAAATGAAAGCTCAGAAAACTTATTCCCAGATTACAGAAATGAATACAACCAAGCCATGGAGGTCCCCCATCTTTTGCAAGTTTTCTTTTTTGACAAAGTAAACTTTATCTCTTTTATACCCTACAAGATAAATTAAGTCAAGATTGTAAGCATTTGCAGACAACAATTTGGATATGGCTTAAATAATGGCATTTGTCTTTGATAGGGTCAAAGCATTGCGGGGAAAGGAGATAATGCTGGTCACCAGCATTTTCTCCTTATTCCAAAATATTTTCAAAAAGCTTCTTCCTCACGCCAGTCAAAGTTGTTAAAATTTGGAGTTGTGTGGTAAAGGGGTAGGAAATCGGAGCTCCATTGTAAATACAGAGATTATTTGCAGATAGCGACAATCTAGAAAACATTGTGATAATATAGTCCAGTTGATGCATCAAACTGAATCTTGGATAAATGATAAATTTTGACTTTTCTGAAACAGAAAACATTATGGTAAAAGTAGCAATTACTTGCAGCAAGTAATTGATCCCAACATAGGATCGAGTCCTGTGTGGCTCAGGTATAACATTTGAAACCTGGAGGCTCCAGGTTTAGTCCTCACTTGAGAAGATGGTTTTTATCTAAGAATTTCTTTCGGCAAGACACTTCAGAGTCCCAGGCTAGTGCTGGTGAAATCCAAGAAAGGCATCAACAGCTGATCTGTTGCCATGACAACTGAAATACTGTTGAAAGCAGCATGAAACATGATTAAAAAAAACTACTGAAAAATCCTTTTCCCAAATTGCTTTTACTCTTACCAAATGACAACATTTTAGACTTGTCAAAATTGAAAGTATTGAAAGATGACAAAATAATTGTGACTCAAAAATTAAAGTTTGCAGGGCACACCTTAGACATCCTTGTTGAAAAGACAGAAAATGCTGCTTACCCTATGTCATCTTGATGGTGACACAAACTCAGGATTGTTTGGCACAGGGTTAAAACTAATGGTGTAAAAAGGTGTGTCTGAATATAAATTATATGTAGAATGTAGTTCTACTACTAATGAAGCAATTTCAGTGACAGTTCAAAATCAAATTGCAGTGTAGATACATGACAGTGCTTTCTGTGCAGTCTGATCTTGATCTTTACTGCTGCCAAAGTTAATTATGTAGCCTATGTAGCTTTGCCCATAAAAGGGGTTAACCATTTACAACTCCTGTGATTTTACAACCCTGAAGAGGGCTTCAGAAAATATTGTGGGAAAAGCAGAAAATATTGGTAACATGCATATTCTTCTTTTACCACAATGATTTCTGACCTTTCAAAGACAATTCTGCTCAATTGAGACAAATCTAGTTTGTCGTTTGCAAATTCTTTCAAATTGGACAATTCTAAATTATTACTTCTTGTAAAGAATTAACCCTTTACCACATAATCCCAAGTTTTCATGACCCTTCGGCCTTTTGAAAACACTGTGGGAAAAGGAGAAAATGCTGGTAACCAGCATTTTCCCCTTTTCCCACAATGTTTTCTAACCTTTCTAACACAAATTCTAGAATTTGAGCCTTATTTACTTTGTTGTCCAAGTTCAATATGGACGAATCTAAAATTTTGTTGCCAGGTAAATGTAAAATGTCACATGTCCACATGGATAACTTGCACAAACAAACACATGTACAACACACTTGTTTATAACCTTGAGGGAAAACATCTCCTCATATATCAATTAATCAAATATCACTTCTAGCAAGTAAACCAAACAGCCGACACTCTGTCACTTGATCTCCATTTTCTAGTCTCTGATCAGACATAAACAAAATGGCTTAATCCCTTTACTGATTGATCCAGCATTGTCATGAACCTGTGAACTAAGCCTTTTGAAAACATTGTGGGAAAAAGGAGAAAATGCTGGTAACCAGCATTTTCACTTTTTTCAAGAATGTTTTCTACACTTATGAAGAAAAATGTGATCATTTGTGCCAAATCTAATATGACGTCTGCACATGCTTGCAATCTGGACAAGTCTTACACAGTGTCGTTTGGTAAAGAGTTAAACATTCTTAGTTCATTACCTCCTGTAACAAATTTGCAGCAGACGATTTTGAAAACATCTTTGTAATATAGATGATATCAACATGAACTAATGTTTGATAAACACATACATGTGGAAACATTGCGGCTAAAGGAGAAATTGCTCATGGTTAGCGATTTCTCCTTCTACCACAAAGTTTACAAACATGGTCTACTACAACACCCAGACAGTTGTCTGTGGGTGGTACAGTAACATGTTGGTCAACAAACATTTTATTGAGAGTGCCCACCCAAAGATTTTTCACCTGAAAAATTTGACAATCAAATGCAGCCACACAGCACACAAAAATCTGTGTCAATCCACTTCCTTCAGTTGAAAATCCCTAACAAAGTTAATCGTGATTTTACACACAAGTTAAAAAAAAAATCTGCTCTTTTGATTGGGTCATTACTCTCACAATGTGAACACAACAAAGGTTTTAGTAATAATACAGTCACCAACACTTTGGTCTTCCTTTGCACCGTTTTGTTTTGGGTGTGAATGTGTCTTATTTGTTAAGTCACGACTATCATCTTTTGAACCTTTAATAAACAATTCTGAGTTTTACCAACCTTGAGGAAAAAGGCCATTTGAAAGTATTGTGGGAAAAGGAGAAAATGCTGGCTAGCAGCATTTTCTCCTTTTCCCACAATGTTTTCTATCCTTCTCAGAACAAATTTCAATTTTTGAGTCATGTTTTTTTTTGTCATTCTGCAAATGCTTTGAATTCGGACCATTCTACAATTTTGTTGTTTGGAAAAGAATAAACCGGATATCTGGAACACATTAACCCTTTACCAAGTTTTCACGGCTCGGATGAAGGCCTCTGAAAACATTTTGGAAACAGCTGTTACTGCTGGTAACCTGCATATTGTCATTTTTCAACTAAGTTTTCTACATTTCCAAAGACATAATACTATCATTTCTTTAGGGGTCCTGCATGGCTAAGTGGTAAAGTGTCAGACTGGTAACCTGGAAGCCATAAGCTCGAGTCTCACTGGAGGCACAGGGTTTTTTGTTTTTGAAAGCAGTTGTAGGCAACAAATTACATGTGACTTGAATGGTGAAATTTTTCTATGAAAGGGTAGAAAACATTGTGAGAAAAAGAAAATATGCTGTGTACCAACACTTTATCATTTTCCTTCAATGTTTTCAAAAGCTTCCTTTCACAAGGCTGGAAATACATGGTAATATTTGGTAAAGGGCAAAGCTGAGGTTAACATTTTATCTTCAAGGGTATCTCTGCTTCAGGTAATGCACTCCATGTATGAATGCTTGATGGGATGTCTAAATTTGGAGAGTTTGATAAAGCAATACATGTAGCTGCTACTCTAACACCCGGTACACAGGCACTTGTGTCTTGACAAATTTGTTCTTGTTATACCCCTGTCACACCCAACTCGTTCTCACGACATTCTGAAAATTATTGCCAAACAGACTCAAACTGTCTGAACGGAGGAGTATGGTGTTTAACGCCGTTTTTCAACATTATTTCAGTTATATCGCAGCGGCCAGTGCACCTATCCATGCTTTCCTGGAGTCTCTTTAACCAGTACTCAGCACAATTTTCTTTCCAAGCCACTGGCTGCTTTCCCACATAACCATCATCTAGACAATGGTCAGTGGTGGAAGAGGAAAGGAAAATAGTTTCGTCCTGTCTACCAAGCCCACTGGGCCATGGAAGCAGTTCTGAACGGAGGAGATGTAGTGGCAATGTTTTACAGGATCTGTTTATGTACTTCATGGACGGGCTAGGATGGGAAAGGTGCTCCAGAACTTTGAGCCTTCTCAAAGTGTTTTGCCATCCGTCCCGTCCTGTAATTAGACGGAGTGACAACATACTTAGAACGAGATGGACGTACTACAACTGGAACTGCTGTATTTCGATCCTTTCAAGGATGTGTTACCACGTAGTGCAGTCTGGTATCAATTGGCAATATGTTTGCAAAACGACCAAAATTACATGTTCTGCTCTGACCGCAACCTGTTTTATGGATTTGTTAAGACAGGGTAAAACTTTAGTTTGGTGCGACAGGGGTTTTAGGCATCATTAGGTCAAAGTTACACGTTCTACCCTGACCGCAACCCATTTAACGATTTGTTAAGAAGGGGTAAAACGTTCTAAGATCTAGCTTGGTGTGACTGGGGCTTTAGATGTTATATGTTGTTGGATGTCATATAAACTACAAGTAAACCACTACCTGTTGATTGAATGGTGTTTAATGCCGCTTTCAACATTCTCTCAATCATATCACAGGAATAGCTCACATATTCACGTATGTCCTGTGTTTCACAAGTGCTGGGCTAGCCAGTGCTACCAGTGAGATTCAAACCAAGGGCCTGAAGGTTATGTCTTTACTACTAATTTGCAAAATCAACTCTACCTTTATTTAGGTATCTGATTGAAAAATCATTTGGCAGATGTTCAAGTGACACATATGCCTAAGACACATTTTTTGTATCAATTATCAGGGTGAAATTTTTTTTGACATTCCTTATTTTATGAAAGACCAGAAAACACATCAAATTGTGGATCTACATTCCTTATACTGTACAAGTAATTATTATACAACATATTATTCTTTCTGAGTTTCAGTGGACTGTATATTCAGGTCTCAAAAGAGGTCATTTAAATGATATTTGGCACTGAAAGAGCTGTTCCAGTAAATACTACTGCATTAGTACTGTAGTTTGACCTGAAATTAAAGGCCCAGTAGAGGCAAAAAGTAAACAGGGGGTGATAAAATGCAATTAAATCTAAATCATCATGTAACCATTTAAATGTATTGAAATTATTGTGAAGATGACAATCTATTATTGTAAGTCGCTGGCAGAAAAATGAATTTTAAAACTAGGACAAAAATTGCCAGGTCCCTCTATCTTTTGTTTACTTTTTACCTAGTTTTGAAATTCATTTTTTTGCTAGGGACTAAGACTTGGACCGACCATACAAAAAGATATTGTCATTGTCACAACAATTTCCATACTTTTAAATGGTACGAATTAATTTTAGAATTTCAGATGCAGTTTAACACCACATTGTCTTTTGGCCACTATCGTGACTTTAATGCTTTATTCATCATGTCTGCCACCTATCTTTTGCGGTTAAAAGGGGGAAAAAAAAGGAGACAAACAAGGCAATATAGGGGAAACTGTAACCTGTAATTAGCAACACAAACAAGGATGATTTATGATTTTAGCTTTGTTGACCATCTTTACAACTTTCTGATAGTAGTAAGGTTGAAAAACAATCTTAACTCTTTGCCACACGAGAAAATTTTAGACCGGTTCAAATTGAAAGAATTTGCAGACAACAAAATAAATGTGACTGAAAAATTGAAATTAGGTTTGGGAAGGGTAGAAAACATTGTGGGAAAAGGAGAAAATGCTGGTTACCAGCATTTTCTCCTTTTCCCACTGTTTTCAAAAGGCTTCTTTCTCAGGGTCGTTAAAAGTCGGGATTGTGTGGTAAAGAGTTAGAGGTGATTTTTAGAGCACATAACTCTTTACCAAACATTACAAAGTTTTTTAGCTATCTAGGCATTTGAAAATCAGTCTCAAATGATGGGATTGTCTCTGCAAGGGTAGAAAACATTGTAGACAAAGAAGAAGAACCTGGTTACTGTCATTTTCTCCTTGTCCACAATGTTTTCAAGAGCATTTTTTTCCAAGACAAATTAAAATGTGTGATTGTTTGGTATGGCCAAACATTTTCACAAATTCTAAAACAGAGGAAATGTACACAGATCCATAAACAGACTTGCTTCCCTGATAATGAAAAACACTAATCAGAAATTAATCACCAGTTAAAATCGGAACAGGCAGCCAAGTCCTGGTAATTCAGTGGCAACTACAAGGGCAAGCAACCAGTGGGTAGTGTGCCTGAACTTTGAAAGCTGGATCCACTGTCTATGTGACAGCCCACAGATGAAAGAGCAATTTGACCCTAATTATGTCTACCTTAACTCTTTACCACACAACAAAATTTTAGACTTATCAAAAATTAAAAGCCTTCCCAGATGACAAATGTAATATGGAAAAAGTGATGAAATTTTTCTTTAAAAGGATAGAAAATGTTGTGGGAACAGGAAAAAATGCTGGATACCAGCATTTTTTCCTGTTCACACAATGTTCTTAAAAGCCTCCTTTCTGAGGGTTGTTAAAACTCAGGATTATGTGGTAAAGGTTTAAACCTATTTATTTCACATCGGCTTGTAAAACAAGTTTTTACAACATAGATCATACACACAATGATTGCTTCTCCGAAACCTTAACCAGTGCCAGCTCTATGATGTTGGTAGTTCTAAAGTTTGAACTCACAGAAATCGAACTCAGAACCTCTGATGTAAGAGGCAGATGATGCTCTACCCTTACGCCTCTGTCTCCCAACACCCTGTTTAACTCTTTTCCACACAACAAAAAATGGAATTTTCCAAATTGAAAGCATTTGAAGACGACACAATAAATGTGACTCAAAATTGAAATTTATTTTTGGGAGGGTGGAAAACGCTGTGGGAAAATGAGAAAATGCTGGTTACCAGCTTTTTCTCCTTTTCCCACAATGTTTTCAATGGCTTCTTCCTCAGCGTCCTTAAAACTCAGAATTGTGTGGTAAAGGGTTAAGAGACACCAGATAGGTGATAGGGAGGATTGCTGATTAACCCTTTACAGCATGACAAAATTTTAGACTTGTCAAAATTGAAAGCACTTGCAGACAACATATTAAAAGTGGCTCAATTGACAAAAATTGTCTCTGAAAAGATTGCAGAAAAAAAAAGAAGAAAATACAGTTTACCAACATTTTCTCATTTTCCCCACAATGTTTTCAATAGGCTTCTTCCTCAGGGTCGTTAAAAGTTTGGTAAAGGCTTAAAGAAACCCTTGGAATGCATGGATAGGTGCACTGGACCCTGTGACATAATTATATGAAAAGCTGTTAAACATAATGTTAACCAAACAGACTAACTAAAGCCCAGCAGGCTGGTGGTTATGGCTGCCCTTTATCATTTTGCCACTGACTTAATCCTTTACAAAACAAGACATAGTTTTATCTACCCTCCCGATTAAATTTTTCAAAAACATTGTAGGAAAAAAAAAAAATGCTGGTTACCAGCATTTTCTTCTATTCCCACAATGTTTTCTACCTTTTCAAAGGCAAATCCCATCATTTAGGCTACTTCTATTTATTTGTTGTCTGCAAATGATTTCAAAATGGACCATTCTAAATTTTAGAGAATGGAATAGTGTGAAAAGGTAACAATACTGTCACAACAACAAGATTAAATCACAGAGGTGGTGCCACTGGAAAACCTTTAACCCATTACCACACAATCCCGAGTTTTAACACCCCTGTAAGAGAAGGCTTTTGAAAACATTGTGGGAAAAGGAGAAAATGCTGGTAACCAGCATTTTCTCCTTTTCCCACAATGTTTTCTTCCCCATCCAAAACAAAAATCATCATTTCAGTAACATTTAATTTGTCGTCTGCAAATCCTTTCAATTTGGACCAGTCTAATTTTTTGTCGTTTGGTAAAGAGTTAACCCAATATCACACAATCCCATTTTTAAGGACCCTGAGGAATACTGGTTTTGAAAACATTGTGGGAATAGGAGAAAATGCTGATAACCACCATTTTCTCCTTTCCCCACCATGTTTTCTCTCCATCCAAACACAAAACAATCAGTCTAGCCACATTGAATTTGTTGTCTGCAAATACTTTAAATTCAGACAATTTTAAAATTTTGTTGTTTGGAAAAGAGTTTATTCTTTCAGTGCAAAATATAAACTTGACCTCTGCCCAAGGCTGACAATACAATTAATCCACAGAAACTCGGAGATACTTGAATCTCATAGGCTGACCTAAGCAAGGGGACAGTATCAATCCAAAGTCAGACTGCACATTCTGTGAAGTCTGATCTTGATCTTACCTATCTGCAAAAGCCCCTATTTTTGCCTCTGATGCTGAAAAGGTTAACATTACAGCTAAAAGGTGGTCCAAGAAACCCTTTGCTCTTCCATGCTGGTAGCCAAGGTAACCATTTTTTCAATGTAAATGGACCACCTTAAAGAAATGAGAAATAAAGATCTTACTTACAGTAATAAATAGACTTCTCTCTACAATGACTTTCAACTAAAACTACAAAATTTTAAACATCTGCACAAATCCTGGTTTCCCCAAAATCTACAGTTAGAAACTGTACTCAAAGATTAGCAGTAAAAGAATGATATTTGTAAAAACTATTTTTCTCGTTTGAAAAAAATAGATTTTTAAGAAATTTGGAGCGAAAAAAAATTATAGATTTTTCACAGAGGTATTGTTTATAGCCATTTTCTCCATTTCTACTTTATTAGCTGGCGGAGTTAGTTTAGACACCCCTTATTAACATTTATTTTGAACAGGATAGTGATGCATCATAGCAGACAGGTTGAATCTTCGAAGAATATGACATGCACAGACAATGCTGACTATCAATACCACTGCAATTTGACTGATTAACAATATTACTTCTGACTGACTGGCTATACCAGTGCTATATGACTGACTGGAAATACCAGTGCTATATGACAGACTGGTAATACCAGTGCTATATGACAGACTGGGAATACCAGTGCTATATGACAGACTGGGAATACCAGTTCTATATGACTGACTGGCAATACCAGTTCTATATGACTGACTGGAAATACCAGTGCTATATGACTGACTGGCAATACCAGTGCTGTATGACTGACTGGGAATATCACTTCCATCTAACTGACTGGCAATACCAATGCTGTATGACTAACTGGGAATATCACTGCCATCTGACTGACTGGGAATACCATTGCTATATGACTGACCGGGAATACCAGTGCCATATGACAGACTGGGAATACCAGTGCTATATGACTGACTGGGAATACCAGTGCTATATGACAGACTGGCAATACCAGTGCTGTATGACTGACTGGGAATATCACTGCCATCTGACTGAATGGGAATACCATTGCCATATGACTGACTGGAAATACCAGTGCCATATGACAGACTCGCAATATTAGTGCCATATGACTGACTCGCAATACCAGTGCTGTATGACTGACTGGAAATACATGTACCACTGCTATATGACTAGCTGGCAATACCAGTGTTGTATGACTGACTGGGAGTATTGCTGCCATCTGACTGACTGGGAATACCACAGCTATATGACTGACTGGCTATACTAGTACCACATGACTTACTGGGGGTATTGCTGCCATCTGACTGACTGAGAATTCCAGTGCCAAATGACTGACTACAAATACAACTGATACTTGACTGACTGACCAGAAATGTAATTACTGACTGAATGGAAACATCAGTGCTCTCTGACAAGCAACCAGAATTATCATTACTGTCTGACTGACTGGAAATACCTGTGCTTTATGACTACCTGATCAGAAATATCAGGAATATCTGACCAACAAGAATACTAGTGCTATCTGACTCGGACCAATCAGATACCATGGCTATCTGACTGACCAACCTATTTCCACAATGTTTTCCACCCTTCCAAAGACAAATTTAATCTCTTCATCTCCACAAAAAATTTTCATCTGCAAATGCTTTTATAAATGTAAGATTTTGTTGTTCAGTAAAAACCCTATCTCAAAATAATTCACCAGTATTACAATTTAAATTTAATGAGCATTAGAGCATAATCGATAAAATTAATATTAACGACATTTCGTCGGGTTGTTAGTGCGCAACATTTTTGCGCATGTCTCTTCGCTTCCCTGTTTTCTAGCGCGTAACTTTGTCTGATTGTAGTACTATTATTGGACTACTGATTTTTGCTGCAAGATGTGGAGAAAGTAGTGGTAGATACATTTTTTTTTAAAGATCAGTTTATGAAGGTTTAAATCATTCCTAAACAGCAAAAACGGAACATGTACATTTGTCGGACATTACTTATCCGGATAGTAAGTTTAGTGTGGTAAAAACAGAAAATTACAAGTATTTTCTCCTTTTCAACGTTTTCTAACCCTCTTTCCTGGGTATTGATAGAAATTAGGATCGTTTGATTCATTTTGCTATAAGGTTTGTAAGTAATGTATGCCTTTGAGTAATTCTGGACAGTTCTACTTGTATTGTTCTTCCATTCTCCCATCTATTAAAATATACATGTATTTGGTATTACCCCTTTCCTAAATGAATTAAACTGGAACTTCAAAATTGAAAGAAGCTGCAGACGACAAATTAAACAAGGTTTGAATGAGATTAAAAGAACCGTTTGTGCAAAAAAGGTTGTGGGGAAAGGAACAATTGCTTGTAATGAACAATTACCCCTTTTACCAAAGTGTTTTCCAAAGCCGTCCCATACCAATGTTAAATCGAGACTATATCAAGGAAAGGGTTGACAGAGTACAATCTTTATTGTGAAAAAAATATGATTTAGTGCTAGAAATAATACATCTTACTAAGTAATTTGAAATCTTGGGTGTTTTGTGTCACTTTCTTTGTTCCAAGGGAGGTAATTGAGTTCGAATATTGGGAAAAGTAGCCTGGCAACCTATCTTTTTTTTTGCATTTTTTGATAAAGGATATAATCATGTATATTTCTGAGAAAAATGAGAAAAATCTTTGCGCTAGATTTTTTTGAGGGTCAAATAATGTCCTGATTTTCTGTGATAAAATAAGCAATTTTGTGGGTTAAGGGTTTTATTGAAACATAGATAGCGTGTCATTAATTTGAAATATCTCTTAATTTCTCATCAAAGTCAGAGGATCCATTGTTTCACTATGAATTTAAAACACAGAGAACATGATTTGACTGAAATTACAGATTTTAATCACAAAATTCTGACATATGCTGCAATAATTGGGTTTTTGTGTAATTTGAAAAAAGGGTTTGTTCTTCGTGGGCTCAGAACTTTTTGGTTCGTCAGGCAACATCTGATTATCTCTTCGCATATTGAAAGAACATAATTTGAAGTGTTTCTGTGTCAAATTTCATGAAATTCTCTGCGCTAGAAATAACTCGCTGAAACGCCTTTAAACTGCAACTTTAAGTTTTACACCTTTACCACACAATCCTGAGTTTTAAAAATCCTGAAAAGGAAAGCTTTCAAAATATTGTTTGAAAAGGAGAAAATGCTGGTTATCAGCAATATTTTTCCACAATATTTTCTAATATTTTACATACAATTTTTACCATCTGAATCACATCTAATTTGTTGTCTACAAATGCTTTGGTTTTGGACAAGTCCAAAAGTTAGTCGTTTGGTAAAGAGACAATATTCAACTGATCATCAGCTGCAGTTTTCAAGTTAACCCTTTACCACACGGCAAAATTTAAGACCTATCCAAATTGAAAGCATTTGCAGACGACAATTTCATAGTGGCTCAAATGAAGCAATTTTTCTTTGATAGGGTACCAGCATTTTCTCCTTTTCCCACAATGTTTTCAAAAGCCTTCTTCTTCAAGGTTGTTAAAACTCCAGATTGTGTGGTAAAGGGTTAAGGAAATGTAGAGGTAGTGCTTCATAAAACAGTTGTGGATGAAAATTCATGATCAAAGGGCATGTTTTATGCAGTCTGGGCCAATATTCACCATCCATTCTTAAATCCATTCTTTGTCTTATTGTAGATTTAGAAACCAGATGGTTTAGCCATTCAGAAATTGTGTCACTTTCAAATTTAGAATCTGGAGAATTAGATCAAGAATGTTGTTTAGAATGCTTGGGGAACACAAATTGTGCACACCTTGTACCTTCATAATCTGAAATCATGTGACCTGTTCTAAACTAAATAGCAATGAAATCACAATACCAAGTTTCTTACATGTAATAGAAACTTAAATGTCTAGATTTTTATAAAAGTCTGACAATATCTGTCAACGACAAAATTTTAGACTGGTACAAATTGAAAGCATTTGCAGACGACAAATCAAAGGTGGCCCAAATGACAAAATATGTCCCTGATATGGTAGAAAACATTGTGGGAAAAGGAGAAAATGCTGGTTACTAACATTTTCTCCTTTTCCCACAATGTTTTCAAAAGCCTTCTGCCCCAGGGCCGTTAAAAGTCGGGATTGTGTGGTAAAGGGTTAAGTGTTTTACCAGATGAGAGGTTTTTCACTCCAAATTGAAAGCATTTTCAGATGACAAATCAAATGTGGCTCAAGTGGCAGAATTTGTCCTTGATAGGTTAGAAAACATTGTGGGTAAAGGAAGAAACTGCTGGTCTACAGTGTTATCTCCTTTTCCTAAAATGTTTTCTACCCTATCAGAGAATTTCAGCTCAATTGTACCAATTTGAATTCATTGTTTGCAGATGTTTTGAATTTGGAAGAGTCTAAAGCTTGTCTTGTGAGACAGAGTTAAACAAGTGCCCCCAGGATTACTTTGATCTGGCATACCAATGGTATCAGCCGTTACATAATGAACATGATAAACTCTTTACCAAACAACACAATTTTAGACTGGTACAAATTGAAAACATTCGCAGAACACTGAAATTTGTTTTGGAAAGAGTAGAAAACATTGTGGGAAAAGGAGTTACCAGCATTTTCTCCTTTTCCAACAATGTTTTCAAAAGGCCCCTTTCTAAGGGTGGTGAAACCAAGGGATTGTTTGGTAAAGGGTTAATATTGATGATTTATGCTTATAATCAAATGAATATAAATTATGTAATCCTCAAACTAAAGAAGACAAGGTGCTAAAGGTCGGTACGTCTTTGATATAGCAAGAACCTAAATTCACCATGGTGATCCACCATTCCAACTTTATGCCTAACATCAAATTTCAGTACCAGCCTTCTGATTCACTGTAATGTTTTATATCAGCCAATCAGAAGTCTAACGGTAGTCTTAAAAAAATCAGTTTGAGTTTGGAATGAATGTTAAACACATATAATCATAAAATTGTGACATATACATGTGTATACAAACTTTGTTAAACCAAACAACTTCCTGAATAGTTTGTTGCATGCAACTGCTTCTTTCTCCAGGATGTTTTCTATTTTATTCAAAATAGTTATTTGCCTTATTCCTTGACATTTATCCTTAGTGAATACTGATTTCCAGTATGTCCTTTACAATTATGCCAGTTCAGAGGCATAAATTTTTAATATGGGCTGTATTTGGGGGATTCAAATTGTAGTATCTCATTGGGTCAATCTTAATGAGTACCCAAAATATAGGTTTTAGAGAAGAAATAACAGTTATTAGAATTTTAAAAGACCTCACTCATCAAGACCTCTGCAGCTTTCGACATTCTTCGGTTTCACCAGAACTTTGCCCAAGTTGCCCCCATGTAAGCACTCACAGTGTAGGACTGGAAGTATGCATTGTGTGTGATTTGGGATTCTGTACAGTGACGGTCTATCACTTGGTTAAAAATTGTGTTCACAAAGTAAGTAAAGCTGGTGCTTTTTCACTTATTTTAAAAGTTATTATAAAATAGTCAATCCTAGTTACTTGTTTGTTATGTATAGATCATATCAGGAACACGTATGTGTACTTAGAGCAATGGGGATGCCTTGATCAGTTGACTGCGCTATAAATACAGATGATTTTTTTCCCAAAACGATGCCATTTTTATTTTATTACACAACATTAAAAACCTGTTTTCATAACAGAAAATGTTTAAACAATTTCTTTATTCATATTTTTGTGAAAATATGCCGGCTTTGGTAATAAAGTTGACTACGATATTCCTTATCCTTCGTTTAAAATGGCATATTGCGAAAAGAAATTTGTACAGACACTTGTAAGTGGTTAATAGATTGCAGGCAACTGTACAATCCTTTTGCAATGACTATCAACAATTCTCAGAAAGAAAATGGCAGAGCAAACCAGGGACCCCCTGATCTCAAGTCCCATACGCTACCAACTGAGCTTCTTGGCCTCGGCTTGAAAACATTGCTAAGAGGAGAAATCGCTCTCAGGAAGCAATTTTTCCTTTTACCACAATACTTTTTAAGGTTTTTATGTGTGAAAACTTGCTCTATTTATTTCACAAAGATATCTTATAGGCCCTATGCTGCAATATAAATTCTGATTCAGAGGGCAAAGGGTTATCCCTTTACCATACAAACCTGTGTTTCAACTGCCAGAAAGAAGTAGGCTTTAGAAAATATTGTTGGAAAAAGCAGAGAATGATGGTAACCAGCAGTTTTTCCTTTTTCCAAAATGTTTTTCATCATTAAAAAGACAAATTCAATTATATGAGCCACATTTAATTTGTTCTCTGCTCATGCTTTCAAATTGGACGAGCCTTAATATTTTGTGTCTGGAAAAGAGTCAGCCCTTTACCACACAATCCCAAGATTTAACAACCCTGAGAAAATAGCCCTTTGAAAACATTGTGGTAAAAGAAGAAAATGCTGGTAACCAGCATTTTCTCCTTTTCCCACAATGTTTTCAATTATTTAAAAGACTAATTCCATCATTTGAGCCACATTTAATTTCTCTTATGCCAATGCATTCATTCTGGACTCTTCTAATATTTTGTTGTTTGGTGAAGAGTTAACTTATTGTGGATATTATTGTAATGTGCAGAAGAGTTGATTCACACTACAGTGCCAAAGGTTCTTACACGAATTTTTTCTATGAAAAAAAATCAACAATCTATGGATGGCGTCAAAGTCATAATAGATGTAACAGATTTCTGACATGAAAAATCAACAATCTTCAAATGGAATCAAAGGTTTCAAAGACATAAAGGACTTAACAGGTTTCTGATTTATTTACATGTTGTTTTATGACATATTTACCTTATTTTCACTAGATGATTCCTATGTCCCAGTGACTATAAATCTGATGTTGAAACTTCACAGGTTACTTTTGATATATGAGTGCTGTTAAAAGTTTCATCTCTCCTTTTCCCCCATGAAGGTATCTTTGACACATTGGCTGTATATCAAGTCTGAAAGTATTGCCAAAAATGAAGTTATAGCTCTTTATTAGCAATTTCACATTAATCAAAATGTTGCTCAAAGTGTTCATTATCATGTGAATTGAAAAAAAATAAGGAAATTGGTAAAGTTGAAATTTACTATATCAGTAGATACATAAACCGTTTACCACACAATCCCACATTTTAACGACCCTGTGGAAGAAAGCTTTTGCAAACATCATGGCAAAATGAGAAAATGCTGGTAATCAGCATTTTCTCCTTTTCCCACAATAATTTCTACTGTTCAAAAAAAGAATTCAATCCCATTGAACTTGTATTGTGCAAATGTTTTAGATTTATACAAGTTTTAGATTTTGTCATTGGTAAAAAGTTAACCTTTATAGCACCTGTCTCAGCTTCAATCATTCCTTTTTGGGCCAGTGAAGATCAAGATTAGGCTGCACAAAACATGTAGCCTGATCTTAGATCAGTACTGTCCAAAATGTTCAGTCACTCTGCCAAAAGGCAGCCTTGAATTGCAATTATTTCTAGGACCCTTTCCCAGACTAAAAGTTTCCGTTTTGTTGATTTTATGCAATTTTAGGTGCAAATATAATATTCCTGGAATCTCAGGGATAAGACAAGAGCAGTTCCTTTTTCACCTAAAATTTGAAGTTGAAAAAGGGACATAACTTTCAAAAAACATTGACAGTTACCTATCTTACTGGTTTGACTTCCTCTTGATTCCTAATAGCTAACAACTCAAACATCAAAGCAAATATCTTCAGTATACTATGGGACAGAACAATGAAAATACCCCCAATGTTTTCTTAGATCATCTCTCTTTGTCACAATGTTTTCATTTGTATTCATGTTTTAGTCATATCATATGTTCATGTTGGTTAGCAGCATCGATATTTTAATGTCTCTATTTGCAATTTTGATTGAGGAGGGGAGGTAATGAGTCAATTTACTTTGACAAGCTCCCCACCTGTGATCGATGACATATTTGAACTTGATCCAGTTCATATACATAGAGGTGGTCACACAGACTTCTGTAATCCCTTATTTAGATCTATATAACATGAGTCATGCTCTGTGAAAAGGGGGTTCAATGCATTTGCAAAAAGTATTGACGCATGTCAGCCTGTGCAGACCGTGCAGGCTTATATGAGTCAAAACTTTTTGCTGTATATCAATTTTCTGCATGATCAAGAACCATTCTACATTTACCTTCAAATTCAGTTAATTGTTAGACTAAATAGATTTTATAGGTCCCAAAATATATATTGACTAGCTTGGTATATTGCATCAAGGACAGAGACGTAGCGTGCCCAAAATGAAGTATACGCAAAGAAAATACCGAAGGTATTTTCCAAGGCACGAAGGGAAAGGGGGAGGGGGATTTCCCAGGAGGGGCTGAAAAGTTTTGAATGTGAAGCTAATTTTGTGGCCTATAGTGACATTTTTGGGCAAAATTGTCTTACTCTTTTTTTTTTACTCTGCAAAGTGTACGCAACTGCGCTTTTGCGTACAAGTAGCTACGCCTAAGAAGGAGATGACTTAACTCTTTACCACACAATCCCGATTTTTAACGACCCTGAGAAAGAAAGCTTTTGAAAACATTGTTGGAAAAGGAGAAAATGCTAGTAACCTGCATTTTCTCCTTTTCCCACAATGTTTTCTACACTTCCAAATAGAAATTTTATTTTCTGAGTCACATTTATTTTTGTTGTCTGCAAATGCTCTCCGTTTGGACAGGTCTAAAATTTTGTCATTTGGTAAAGAGTTAAACTCCCTTTTGCCAGAGTGCTACTCATATTTATTTCTTATTCTAGAAAACCTAAAACCTAAGGACACACTGTATGTCATCTAACGGAGATAATGCCCCCCTCCATTATCTCCTGCTAGATGGCATTCTACAAATACACATCTATCTACTCTGGGCATTATGGGTACAGAACCGGACTACTTTTCAAAACAAACATTACTTTGAATTTCAAAATGAAATAAACGTTTACTCAATAAAATGCTACCTGGTGCGATTCATTCAGCTATGATCGGCTAGCATGTAACCTATGCATCGGCCATTTATTAAAACAGTCCCTACATGCTTGGGTAATAGGCTAATAGCTTCGGTATAAGCCCTACTTTTCCCAGGTATACGGGGATGGGTGATGCGTCATAGCAGACAGGTCGAATCTTCGAAGAATATGACATGCGCAGACAACGTAATGCCCCTTTCCATCCCATAGCCTTATACTAACCCTTGTGTTCCAACCAAGTAAATTTAATACGATGGAAAAATATAAATGAAACTGGAGAACAGTGTAAGAAAATCAGCAAAAATACAACAAACGTCATTCAATTGATAACACGACACTGTACCCAATGAACTATTAGCCAGGTGAAAACCAGACGATTACAGGTGTTGCGTGCAATTAAAATGGACGCTTTAAATCTTCACTCCTCATCGTTAATAGTTACAAAGTCAGACGCCTGAGTGATCGTGTAAAAGATCAGATGGATAAATTACCCTACCTTTGAACCTTGTTGCCAAAAGTCACGTTGGGTCATAACATTAATTTCATCTTTTTTAAAAACAAGCCAGTGTCACTAGTTCTAAATTGTTTTTCACCTATCCAATGTGTATGAATTCAGGTGGTTCATGTGTACATACAATGAACTGTAGAGAAAGATCAATAAAATAGAACAATATTTAACTCTTTACCTGGCTAGAATAGTTCAGACTCGTCCATATTGTAGGCATTTGCAGACAACGAACTGAACATAGCCCAAAATAATGGGAGTTCTCATTGAATGGTAGTAAGTACCGTGTGAAAAAAAAAAATAAATGTTGCTTATAAATGTGCATTTTATCATTTTCCCCGGTCTTTTTCCAAAAGCGTTCTTCCTCTTATAACCTTGAGATTGTTTTGTAAAGGGTTAATCCTTAGCCTCAAGGACACGAATTTAAGTGTAATTTCAGACAGACTACGAATAAGATCAGACAGTATGGAAAGAGCAGTCTGCTCATGAATCTACAGTTTTGATTGTCTGTCGAGTTTTCTAGTAGAAAGTCTTGAATTGCAATTTTTGTGACTTTTTTCTGACCAAAAACCATTCCATTATTTAGTGCTAAAAGACTTAACCTTTTACCGAACAATTCCCAAATTTCAAAGAGTCTGAAGAAGATTCCTTTTGAAAACATTACGGGAAAAGGAAAAATGCTGGTAACCAGCATTTTCTCCTTTTCCCACAATGTTTTCTACCCAATCAAAGACAGGAATCATCATTTTAACAACATATCAAAATTTTGTCGTTTGGTAAAAAGTTAATACCCTTACCCCTTTATCTCTTGGACATGTTTCCTGCTTCCACCTCAGGTATCCAGAGTGTGGCCAGGTCACTTCTACCAGCACGAATCATCTTGGACAGCAAAGTGCCATCCTGATCTCAAATACATGTATCTCTCAACTCAGATTCATCATTACTTTCTAAAAACAAATTTGCCTGCAGACAACTTTGAAAACATCGTTGTCCAACGTGGGTAGTCATCATGGAGTGAGGTTATGACAATTTTGGACTTGTCCAAATCAAAAGCATGTGCAGACAACAAATTAAATATTGGTAAAATGGTCGGATTTGTTCTGGAAAGGCTAGAAAACATTGTGAGAAAAGGAGAAAATACTGTTTACCAGCATTTTCTCCTTTTTCCACAATATTTTCAAAAGTCTTCTAATTCAAGGTCGTTAAAGCTCGAGATTGTGTGGTAAAGGGTTGCAACATAAACACGTGTGAAATAATGCGCTTTTATCCTTTTACCAAAATAGCTGCATAAGTTGTCTATTGCAAGACAAAGACAAAAAATCATCTGCAAGAAGGAACGAGTTAATGTACCTTTAATTTTAGAAACCCGCCCATATAAAATACGATTTTAATGGGGGACAGGTTGAGAGTCAAGAAAGATCAATAAAGCCCCAATAAAACACTTGTAGCTCTGAACGTGTAATTATGCCCTAGATCGCTTGCGACACCGACAGTTTTAGGGGCGTGGAACCAAGTCGAATACTATCGTCTGATCTTAACTCTTCACCAAACGAAAAAATGTTAGACTCCTCGAAATTGAAAGGTTTCGCAGACGACAAATTATATGTGGCTCAACTGGTACATTTTGTCTCAGAAAGGAGAGAAAACCTTGTGGGAAAAGGAGAAAATGCTGGTTACCAGCATTTTCACCTTTTCCCACAATGATTTTTTTTAAAGGCCTTTTCCTCGGGATTGAGTGGTAACGGGTTAATCTAGATCGTTTGCAAACCTGCTCATACAGAAAATGACTTTACTTGGCCAGGTCGAGAAATGCGACACCAAAATTTTACGGGCGTGAAACTCTTTAGTCCGATCTTAATCTATGTACAGTGATCGCAAATTAACCAATACAGAACAGCAGTTTGGAAATATCTATTTAACTATTTCAGCACCATGAGCGAAAACATGGCTTTGCGCCGTGATGGAATAGATCAAGATCAGACAGCACAGGACTTGCAGTCTGATCTTGGATCCACATATCGTGTGCTTGTTTAGTCCGGTACATAGATATAAAGTCTTTCTGTGTTTCAGTGGATTGTAGGCTAAATTTTCAGCTGTTGAAAAAGATTGAGTTAACCCATTAGGCTGCTAAGCGCGATTCAAGGACCTTTCACAGACAGTGTGGATCAAGATCAGAATGTGCAGTCTAATTTTTGATCTACACTGTCCGATACGGACATATTTTGATCCCAAAAATACCTTTGAAATAGCAAAGTTTGGGTTTTTACAATCGGCTTGAAATTTTGAATTCACTTATTTAGCAGGATAAAGGTTAAACTACTTGGAGCCGAGAGTTCTATGTAAGCTACAATGGGATGACTTAACTCATAGACCCGTATAGCAGTATGTTTAGATAACAACTAAACTTTATGTGTTTCAAATCACGGAACTTGACTTTGAAAGGTTCGAAAGCATGGCGAGAAAAGAGAAAAATGCTGGTAACCCTAATGACTATTTTCTCCTTTTTCCCAAGATGTTATCGTTTAAACGTAATCTATAGATTGAGAAGCAAGTTCCTGCAACTTAAACAAATCTCTCTCGATTCTGGATCCTGAAAACTACACGAATTCTCGCGCTTCGAATGAGTAGATCTATTCCAAAAGTTGACAACCACTCCTGGGTATCGAACTCGGAACCTTATGGTTACGAAGCCGACGTTCTACCTCACATCCACGTACACCACAACAAAGTTTTAACCCTTTACCATACGACAAAATTTTGGACTTTTCTAGTTAGCAGCATTTTCTCTTTTCCCCACAATGTTTTCTTAAATCTTCCTGTTTCAAGGTTGTTAGAAGTCGGGATTGAGTGGCAAAGGGTTTAAAGGCCGTCTTTCCCAGGGTTGTAAAAACATGGGATTGTTTGGTAAAAAAGTAAGGGCTGATTGAGCCTCAACATCAATTTAGTTTCTTCAATTAGGCAGTTATCGTTTTTCCTGCATTTCATTAATTTTCATCAATTAGGGAGAAGTACATGTTCTTGACAGTCCGTCCAGTCTTCATCTTTCATACCTTGTCTGTTTTGAAAGTCGAAAAGGGTCGAAACTTTTTGACACGAGGCCATGGTGTACCGAATATTGCGATAAAAATTTTTTATGTAAACCAGTCAATCACATATACTTCCGGTGTTCCGCCATTTTGTTGCCAGGAAAGCCTTGATAGAGGAAGCTTGTGTTGCCAATTTTGGTTTCGTTTTAAACACTTGTTAAATGCCTCTGGAAGTTACAAAGATGGCAAAAGACTCCATGCCTGACCAGCTGTTTGATCAGCTGCTTCAACGCATCAATCAGGTTTGTTACATCTGTGAAAATTGTCGTTTCTATGGAATAAATTGCCTTTGTGAAATTTGGAAGAACGATACATGGATATTTCGTCGAACTTTTCGTTCTTCTTACCGATATCATGCAGCATACCAAAAGAAATTTAGTTACGTCAGACTTTATCTAGTATTTTATATGTGTCTTACATGTCGTTCGAATTAATCTGCCGAATTGTCTGCTTCTAGTACAGTTAACTGTCCCCAAAGGCGATGTTACATTTTGACTGGTCGCCACTGGGTACAGAGACGATCAAGACAAAAACAGTTGAAATCTCTGCACAGATTTTATTTAAATAGAGGTTTAAATTCTATAATTTCACAATTAAAGCACAAAACTAGGATTTGAGCATACCTGTTGCTTGTGTATTCAATAATCCCTTGATTGAAATATAAATATTCTCAATTTAAACACTTAACAGAAGAAAAAACAGTTCATTTCATCAGTTACTTGAGTAATTTATGTTCCCAAAAACACACAAAATGGCTGCCACACACGATAGATTTCATCAGTCTTTTTCCGAGATTTACATGTAATAAACGGCTTCTACTAGCTCTTAAGATAATGAAAGTTCAATTATTTGTCTTTGGTCATGTTTGTTATGTACTAAAAGTTAATTGCATTTCGCTGCAATACAGATTAAATTGACGAAACAGAAAGTCAGTATAGCACTCGATCTTCGCTACCGGAAAAGTTACGATGGACTTGAGACAGTATGGTGCACAATCAGTGTTCAAATATGAAAAAAATCACCGTAGCATATCATTATTGAGACTAGTCTGCTACATGTCTAATTTCTCAACAAGGGGATCAATTCAACAGAGTAGTCTTAAGAGTTTGCAATGTTCAACTTCAAGCTACTTACTTCCCCTTCTTAAAAGAAATGATAAGTGTAAACTTGATTTAAGTTTCAGCATATAGCAACCTGCAGTGAAAGTCCTTGTTGGACACATCAGGCATTCCACTGCATTTCTCCCTTTTTTTTTCTTCACTTAATTCTATTAATTTTGCTAATTTTCATATTCTTGACAATCTATGTTTGCTAGAGATAATTTTTGCATACTCTGTCAATGTGCCTCCTGTCAAAATTCTATGGATGTAAACATTCCAGAGAAGCTTTCTTTGTCAAACAAATGCATCAAAAACAGAATTACAGTTAAAGAAGTTCCATTTTATCTAAAACATGCAAATCCATCAGCAATATATTAGTTGTATGCACAACACAACTTTTATTAATATAGTGAGATTCAAAATATGTCAAAGAAAACATCTTAGATAAATACAGGTTCTGAATTTCAGGAAAAATGATGTCATTGGATAACCTTTGGTATGGCTCTGTTTTTTAAATGGATATATACTAAATTAAATCTATGCCATGTTTGTTTCTTTTACTGCTTGGAAGTACCAATTATGACACAAATGCTTTTTTTACACCTATATCATGTATCAAGGAAGTGGATCATTCTATGTCAATTTGCTTAAAAAGGTGTCAATAACAGAATGTTAAAGACTCTTTTCAGTTGTTCTATATTTTTACCACATTGATAAATTGATTAAACCACGAAATCATGGAAGAAAATAATTATTTTAATATCTGAACCATATTTATGCCAGTGCCTAAAATGAAAGAAAAAAAAGATATATATATATATTTTATTTGTAGGAAACAATGTCATCAGAGAAGAAAGTAGAAATTTTGTACAGTTCCAGAGGATTCTTTAGTGCTAGTCAGGTAAATGTTCATGAAATGGATGTTACGAAATGCAGATATAGTTTTATTAATTCAAAATTTCTATCAGTTAAGATTTTGTTTTAGAAAGCCTTATCTCATATGAAAAAAAGGCAAAACCAAAAAGTGGGTATATAAGATTTTTTTTTTTTTCATGAAGATAATGGGAACAAGCTTTAAAGTCAGAAAATACCTTTATGTTTATGGTTTTACATAGAAAAAGATACAGTTCTGTTGTGATAATACAGAAGTATGTAATCCCTTGTAATCAAGAGTTACAATCCCAAGTTTTAACAACCCTGATGGAGAAGGCTGTAGAATGCATTGTGGGAAAAGAGGAAAATGCTGGTAACCAGCATTTTCTCCTTTTCCCACAATGTTTTCTGTCCTTTAGCTCACAAATTCCATCAGGTGAGTCACATTTATTATGTTGTCTGCAAATGCGTCGACTAAGTTGAAAATGTTGCAGTTTGGTGAAGGATTAACTGAATACAAGCTGACTGTAACTTTCACCATGGTTCCCACAGACAGTGTTTTTGTTGGCTTGTAATAGTTAGATTTAACCCTTTACCACGCAGTCCCGAGTTTTAACGACCCTTGGAAAGAGGTCTTTTGAAAACATAGTGGGAAAAGGAGAAAATGCTGGTAACCAGCATTTTCTCCTTTTCCCACAATGTTTTCTATTCTATCAATTACAAATTCCACTATTTAAGCCATCTTTTATTTGTCGTCTGCAAATGCTTTCAATTTGGACCAGTCTGAAATTTTGTCGTTTGGTAAAGAGTTAAATAAAAAAATAAGTGTTATTGATTTGAATGATGATAATGTTAATATCATTGAAATCTTATTGTCAATATTTGAGCTGTGCTCTAGCAAAAAGGCCTTAAAGCATCTCAGTGAGGAATTAAAACAAGCAAGTCATTACATTGTTATGAATCTATAAAATCCATTATGTCTCACAGCTGACTTAGTCATGAGATAGAATGATACTTTGATATACAGAAAATTTACAAATAGCAAAAGTAGAATGATCCTTTGACATACAGAAAATTTACAAATAGCAAATAGTATCCACTCATGTCAGCCTGCGCAGTCCGCGCAGGCTCATATGGTTCAAAATTTTAGGCAGATGCATTAAACCCCATTTTGAGAGAGCATGGCCCATTAACTATTTATGTTACTCACATTGATTGTGTTGTCTGAAAATGCTTCCAATATTATCAGGTGTGAAATTCTCTTATCTGAGATAGAGTTAACTCTTTACCAAACAATAAAATTTTAGACTTGTCAAAATTGAAGGCATTTACAGAAAATAAGTCGAAGGTGGCTCAAAGGACAAAATTTGGCCTTAATAGGGTAGATTATATTAAGAAGAAAATGCTGATTACCAGCATTTTTTCCTTTTCTCACAATGTTTTCATAAGTCTTCTCCATTAGGGTTTTTAAAACCCAGGATCGTGTGATAAAGGGTTAACCATTTTAAATTTTGTTTTTCAGGCTGCTGCGTTGTTATACTGTTATGCTGCACCATCCGATAAAATCAGAGCTATTAAGATTCTTGAACCAGTAAGTAGCTTTAACTCTGCACTGTACAGACAATAAGCCCAGGTAATTGCAATGGTCATGTTGCTTTCTGTCTGTAGTGTTTCAGCAAAGTTGACAGTGTAGATCAAAGATCTTGATCTACACAGGCCACAAAGGTAACTATAGTTGTGAAAGGTGCTTTTAGGTTGAAAATAATGAATCTTGTGTAAAGTACAAAAACTGAATTCCATACAAAAAGTATTGTTTATAATTCAATGTAAAGTCTTTATGAGATGAAAAAAAAATTGTAGACTTCTCCAGATTAAGGGCCTTTGCAGTCAGCAAAACAGATATGATTGAATTAATGAGATCTGTCTTTGGAAAGGTGGAAAACATTGTTGGCAAAGGAGAAAATGCTGGTTACCAGCATTTTCTCCATTTCTTACAGTAATTTAAAAAAAAAATTCCTCCTCAGGGTTGTAAACAGGCCTGTATGGAAATGGATTAACCAATAACTGGGTTGCCTATCAAAACATGCCTGCTTGTACTGATAGTGCTGATCAAATTCAGGATGCAAAGAACATGCAGCCTGATCTTGGATTCATTTGATACTAGTTACCAGTTCTTTCTCCTTTTCCTAAAATGTTTTCAAAATCCTTCTCCACTGGATCGTTAAAATTATGGATTGTTTAACCCTTTGCCAAACAATCCGGAGTTTTAATGATCCTGAAAAGGACAACCTTTTACAACATTGCTGAAAAAGGAGAAAATGCAGGTAACCAGCATTTTCTCCTTTTCCCACAATATTTTCTGCTCTTTCAGAAACAAATAACATCATTGGAGCCGTATTCAAATTGTTGTCTGTAATACCTTTGAATTTGAACAAGCCTGAAATTTAGCATTTGGTAAAGATTTAATAAAGGTTTTAATGACACTTAACTAGCTATGTTTGTTTCGATACAGAGATTATGTCGCATGTCATGTCAAGATGCAAGGGAGATAATTGGTGCTGTGACAGTACATAATGACAAACTGATTGTTCTTGATTCCATCAAAAGGTAATACCATATCATCTTTCTGTTTTATTTGAGATAAACCAGATATCCCTTTCCAATGGCTCATTGGTAAAGGCATTCAAAGCTTAATTAGGAAGTCCGGAGAAGGATTTTTATTGGGGGGGACATTTATCACATGGGAGAACTCCAGAGTCCTAGGACCGGTACTGGTGATACCTAGCAAAGAAGTGAGTAAGTGAGATGTTGTTGTGACACAACTGAAAAGATGATGAAAGTGGTGTAAAAAACCAATCAAACGAAAAAAGTAGACATCCTTAGCCAAAGATTTGCATTACATATTACCTCTTTACTAATAATGACAATTTAAACTTGTCCAAATTGAAAGCATTTGCAAACAGTGAATCAGATGTGGGCTAAATCCAGTTTTTGTCTTTAATAGGACTGAAAGCATTGTGGAAAATGGAGAAAATGCTGGTTATCAGCATTTTCTCTTTTTCCAACAATGTTTTCAAAAGGCTTTTTTGTTAGTGTTGTTAACACAGGGATTAGTTGTGGGTCATTACATACTTATATAGACAGTTTCAAAGACATTCTTGTAAAATATGAAAAAAACTACTTCAACTGAAGTTCTATTAATGAATACAAATGAAAATATCATAGCAGAAGAAAAAACTGCTTGAACCTAGCTATTTCTCCTGATGCCATATTTCTCCTTTTTCAACAATATTTTCCTCCCTTTCAAACAATAATCACAACATTTGAACCACATTTAATTTGTCGTCTGCAAATACTAACAAAAATGGAAAGTCTAAAATTTTGTCATTTGGTAAAGAGTAAACTGTACCACATGGCAAAATGGTCAGACTTGACCAAATTGAAAGCATCTGCAGAAGACAAATTAAATACTACTCAAATGATTTGATTTGTATTTGAAAGGATACAAAACATTGTAGGAAAGTAGAAAAAAGGAAAACTGCTGGCTGTTGGCATTTCAACCTTTTCACACAATGTCTTTAAAATCCTTCTTTTTCAGGGTTGTTTCTTCCTGGGATTGTGTGGTAATTTGCCATTTTTAGTTCGGCTGGTATTGCCAAAAGCCCTGGCATTATCTGCATCAGCCCTGGCACCATCTGCATCATTGTCATCTCTGACATGCAAAAAACTTTGATATTTCATTATCTCTGTCATTCCTGAAGATTATTCACTACAAATACAATATAAATCCCGATCTTGAGAGAGAACACTTTTGAAAACATCATGGAACAAGGAGAAAATACTGGTGACCAGCATTTTCTCATTATTCCACAATTTCTCTATGACTTCGGAGACAGAAATCATCTTGTGAGCTTGATTCAGTTTGTCGTCTTAAGATGCTTTAAAATTGGTTGAGTCTAAAAATTTGTTGTTTGGTAAAGGGTAAAATGAAAGGGATTACTGCAAGGTAGATTCCTACCTTGTAAATCAGGGAATATTTTTATAATGTTTGTGACAATTTTGCTCTGTTACAAAATGTACCAGTAACAATATTTCTTTTTTTTTTTGCCAGGGTTTTAACTGACTGCCAAACTAAACTGGGAGAGGAATACATTCTCAGCGCATTTCCCTTTGAATCTGACAAGTACAGGGCTTTAGGAATCCTACAAACTGTAAGTCATTCTGTAAGCCCTTTACTACACAATCCTGACTTTTAACAACCCTGAGAAAGAAGCCTTTTGAAAACATTGTAGGGAAAGGAGAAAATGTTGGTAACCAGCATTTTCTCCTTTTCCCACAATGTTTTCTACCCTTCCCAAAACAAATTTCAATTTTTGAGCCACATTTATTTTGTCGTCTGCAAATGCTTACAATTTGGATAAGTCTACAATTTTGTCGTTTGGTAAAGATTTAAGCATTAATGCGCCATATAAAAACCAAAATATATTTTCAGTATAGAAATAAGACCCAAATAATCACAATTTCAAGGTTGCTCTAGTCCAGAGTGTTCCAGCAAAGCGGACAGTTTAGATCTAAGATCAGGCTGCACGTTTTGTGCAGCCTGATCTTAGATCTACACTGGCCGCAAAGGACACTATAGTCGTGAAAAGCACTTGAAGGGTTAATGTAATTAATTATGTATGAACGTATTAACCATTTGACCAGCTCTTTAACCTGTTAATGGACAGTTGATTGCTTTGGAAAACTTTATGGGAAATGGACATACTGTTTGAAACAAGTAAATGCTCCTTTTCCTACAATGCTTTCCATTTTGTTGAAGAAAAATATATGAGGCATACTCTGTGAAAAATGGGTTTAATGCATCTGCAAAAAGTTTTGAACCAGGTTCAGACTGACCTGGATTGAAACTACATGTATTTGCTAATGGTCAATTTTCTGCATGTCCAAGGACCATTCTACCACACAATTCAGTTTGTTTGTGGACAAAATGGATTTTATGGATCCATAATTATGTGATGACTTACATGGTGTGATGCATCACAGAAATGTATTAAACCCTTATTACCAAGGTGCCACTCTTATGTTTGACCATTGTTGTGGAATGGCCTTTACCGCTTAAAATTACACTTTACTTTGTGTGTAAATCAGATTTACAAAGATAAGCAGGGTTTTCCATGACCCTCTGTTTCTTTGAATTTTGACCCCCACATTTTCAAAATAACCCCCAAAATTCATATGTGTGCCTTCTTTCATTCATTTGAAGGGAGTCAAATGACCCCCAAATCAGAAAGTCAAGGGAAAACCCTGGATAAGAAATGGGTTTCTTAGTTGTGATCCAGCACTTCACAAAAAATACTTTTTATGGCCCTGCTGTTGACAGGGAATTGCTTCTTTCCCTCAGTACTTTCCGTACCGTTGAAAAAGGATATTTTTCTTTTCTGTAAATGTTTGTGCCTTGTTTAATTTGCGATGATTATATGTTTGATATACATATACTCCCTTTGCTGTAATTCCTTGTCTATACTACACATGCAACCATATAGGTTTGTTCTTCTATTGGTGACAAATTGGCTGCAGATGGCCATCAATGTCGTGCTGCCCTAGATGGCCGCTATACACAGACAAGACCTCTGATCTTGATCTACACTGTTCGTAGAATAACCTTCCCTTTAGCGTGTCAAGAGAAAACTTTTATCTCGTATTAAAGGTTATTTCTTGATTGACAAAGTGGCTGACAAAGTGGCTGCTAGTGGTCATCAGTTTTTGCAGCTAAAGGTGGTCCTAATAGACAAGCAAAAATACCATTCGTGGTCTACATTGTCTGCAAAAGCACTTAATGTTGCACTAATTATGCAAAGAGTTAATTTATGTCCTACTTTTTGTATTTTTCATTTCTAATTGTATTTACAGGTCAGCTCTTTTGTTGGTGACAAAGTAGCTGCTGGAGGCCACCAGGGATATGCTGCATTAGGTGGCCTGTATACACAGGCAATACCCCTGGTTCCCCATTTGTATGGAGATCTCGAGTACCAGACAAAACAGATTCCTGTAAGTGATAAGACTCATTAACCTCATAACGATTATTTCCTACTGTTTTGAATGTATTTTTATATCCAAACTCCTTAGCACATAAATCTGAGTTTTAAAGACCTTACAGAAGAAGGCTATTGAAAACATTGTGGGAGAAGGAGAAAATGCTGGTAGTCAGCATTTTCTACTTTTCCCACAATGTATTCTAACCTATCAGAGAACTAAGACTCAAACTATCTATTTTGAATTTATCATCTGCAGATGTTTACAGTTTGGAAGAGTCTAAAATTTGTTGTTTGGGAAAGGACGAAAGACTTACAACTGTCATTTAGAAACTGTATGATGATACATACCAATAGCAATAAAGTTCGAAAGCATTTTGATTGCAGTTGCAAAAAGCATGTCCAACCTCTTTCTTTTCTTTGATTATGTTCAAATTTCATTTTATCTATTCTCTCCCTTTGGCTGTTTTGGTGACAAAAGTTTTCATGTAAAATTATTGTTCAAAGTAAAGTCAGCCTAGTGACCATTATCAATATACCATACACTCTGATGTCCTTTGTGATGGTAGTCTATAAGCCTGCACCTCCATGTAGTATGATCTTGGTCCACACTTATTCATACCAGATGTATTGATAGAGTTTAATCACACCAGAATCAAAAACAATAGCTGATTCCTTTCATTTTCTTAATTAAACCCTTTACCATGAGAAAAACTATGGGAAAAGGAGAAAATGCAGGTAACCAGCATTTTCTCCTTTTACTACAGTGTTTTTAAACCAATTATAGACAAATCCCATCATTTGTGCAACAGTCACTTTGTTGTCTATCAATGCTTTCAATTAAGACCAGTCTGAAATTTTGCAGTTCAGTTAAGAGTTAAGTAGAATAAATGGTAAGACCTTTTTAACTGAAATCTTTAACTCATTAACTTCTAAATTAAATTTGTAGTAGACAAGATTGAAAAAGTCCTTGTAAAATGTGGACAATATGAAATAAAAACATCTAAAATCCTTGTGGAAACAAAGAAATAGTGTGTTCGTAATGAGTAATTTCTTTCACAACAAAGTTTTCAACTGTGATCTACAAGACGGAATAATTCATTTGCAGATAGCCCTGGCTGGTTAGCTCAGTGGTTAGCATATCTTACTCATGACCAGATGGTTGCAGGTTCAATACTGGATTGAGGCAAACTATCTTTCTGGCGATTTTGCATGTGAGAAAGGCAGTCAGTGGCTTGGAAAGAAAGTTATGTCAATACTGGTGAGAGAAAGCCAGGAAACACATGCAAAGGTGCACTGAACACTGTGATATGACTTAAGCTGTTAAAGCAGCATTAAATTCCTAATACAAACAATCAAACAAATTGTTTGCAGAAGGTAATGTACATGTATTAACTCATTACTCGATTACAAAATTATAGACTTGTCCAAATTCAAAGCATTTGCAGATGACAAGTCAAAGATGGCTAAAATGATGGAAATTGATTTTGATTGAGCAGAAAACATTACCGGAAAAGGAGAAAATTTTCTCCTTTACCCTTAATGTTTGTAATAGCTTTTTTCTAGGGAGGGTCTTTAAAATTCAGGGTTGTGTGTTAAAGGGTTAATTTCATCTGGTATATTTTTCTTGATCTGTACAGGGACAAGGCTCCATCCAAATTCCTCTAGAGGCCCAGCCAGGTGTAGTGCCCTCTATTTACACAGGCCATCCCTCGTATGCCTACCCTCCAGATATGGATTACATAAAGGACAGAGGCTACCCGGGCAACCCAGGATTCCCCATTGCCGAGGCCAATATCAAACCCTACCCGGCTGGAGCCCCACCTTTAAGTTATCACAGTGGTGCACCTAGTGCTACAGGCTTCCCTGAAGTACAGACCATGTTTAACTGAAATTTGACAGTCTGAAATATCACTCTAATGTACAAAATTTATTATTTGGAACTAATGTAAAAATTTTTCCACCTTTAATTGAAAATACTGTAACCGTATGATCTATTTATTTTAAACTATCATTAGACTTTCTCTTCTTTCACTTAGAAGATATTATATTAAGGTACTTTCTTTTTGAAACTATGAATTTTCCCATCTTTAACATAGAAGATTGCAACTCAAATTTATAAAGCTTTTCCTGCTATTGCAATTTTTTTTTAAATTTTGAAATATAAATGTTATTAATTAGGTGAATGTTATTAGAGTGTTTCCTTGAGAATACATAAGAGAAATATTTGACACTTTAATCTGCATGAGTCAAATGATTCTTGTCTATGTCAAGCAAGTCAGTTTGGAACTAAAGCATGTTGTGATAGTATGTTGAGCATAAGAGTTTTATTTGTGTGCTATTTTTTTAATTACATATTTTAAATTTGTATGACGTATGCTTGTTGTTATCTTTTTTTAAGCATCTCTCTTTACTCATGTTATATTTAATTATATATGTGGCAGGTTGCTTTTTGTACCCAGAGTATATCTTTACAGAAAATCTCTTATCTGTGATATACATGTTGTGCGGGCATATTGTGTTGTTGAATCAGTTTTGTTCAGCCTGAGTTGATTTTGCAGACATGTAGAATATGATCGGACTATACAGAGTGTGGTATCTGACATTGAATGTACACATTCTGATATTCAGTAAAATTCTGGCAAAATAGATCCTGCCATTGCAAGGTTTTAGTCCATTTTCCATTATGAAAAAGTTGATTTTATTTTATTTGATATATTATTAGTGAAAGTTGCCTTTGAAGCTTTCAGGATAAAGAGGAAAAGAGGGAAACATGACAAACTATTTGAGCCGTGCTCTGGCAAAAGGGGGCTTAATGCATCTCCGTAATCCATCATACCAAGAAAGCCATCACATACTTATGGATCCATAATAGCCACTTTTTTTAACAACCAACTCAATCATGAGGTAGACTGATCCTTTGACATGCAGAAAATCGACCAATAGCGAAAAGTTTCGGCCCAGGTCAGCCTGCGCGGACTGCGCAGGCTGACCTGGGTCGAAACTTTTCGCAAATGCATTAAGCCCCCTTTTCACAGAGCGCGGCTCGTTTATTTGTACCTATATCTGGTGTAATCAAAGAGTGATCAGTATTAATGATTTTCAATGATACAGTATTATCACATAATTTCTTTTGAAATGAATTATCCATGACAAATATCTTCAACAGCATAATACTTTTTTTTTCCATATATGTGTATTTGTATTAGAATATATTGCAGGTAATTTCATAAGTAGGGTTTAGCTAATAAGGTTTCAACTGAGAGCTAACCATTTACCACACAATCTCAAGTTTCAATGACCCTTAGGAAGAAGGCGTCTGAAAACATTGTGGGAAAAGAAGAAAATGCTGGTAACCAGCATTTTCTCCTTTCACTCAATGTTTTCTAATTTTACAAAGAATAATCCTATCACTCAAGACAGGTTTACCTTAATGTCTGCAAATACTTTAAAGTTGAACAAGTCCAGATTTTTTGTCATGTAGCACAGAGTTAACTCCCATTAACTCTGTAACTGATGACACAATTTCATAAACCTCTGAATTGATAGCATTTGCTGATGACTAACTAAATTTTGCTCAACTGATTGGACATGTCTTTGAAAGGGTAAGAAACTTTGTGGAAAAAGGAAATAAAATACTCGTACTTTTAACTAGCATTTTCTTTTTTTCCCCCATTAACTACCCTTTCAAAGACAAATCTTACCATTTAAGCTACATTAAATTTGTCATCTGCAATGAGGGCCATTCTTCAGTTATTTCCCTTGATTCCTCTCCAGTACCACATTGGTCCTGATAAGGGGATTACTTGGATTTTATCCTTGATTTTCTTGCACTGCACAGCTATGTTCTTGAGATAATATTTCAACTAAATCTAGTTAGATTCTTTTACAATTCGATATATATGTAGTTCCTGATGACTAAGAATAGAATTTAACTTGAATTACCTGGGGACCTTACACATGTATCATAAATCATATTATATTTATCGCAAAATCCCCAAGGGAACCAAGGATAAAAACAAAGGAATACAGGTAAAAGGACCAATCTGTTATTTGGTTACCTTCAGTCTTTATCTGGCAAGGGAGACAATTTAACATACAGGAATGGCCCCCACTACTTTCAGTCTGTACCAGGATAAAATTTTGTTGACTGGAAAGATTTGACATTAAATGCATCATAACATGTCTGAGGCAGATGGTTGATTTGCGCTAACATATAGCATAAGGTCAGAATTAGAATTATTTACTTGATGAAGGTGTATGACCTATGTTGTTGAGTTTGTTTTGATTCTTACTTCCAGTGTGTAATAAACATCATTTACTGCCATTGTGTCACAACTTTGTCTTGTTTATAGTTTTGTTAGTTTGTCTTTGTTTTGGATGTGTAACCCTATACAGCTATGTTTACAGAGATGAAAGTTATCAAAGTTGACCTTTTCATTGTTCAGAGAGAGTGCGTCCATGGCTAGGTGATTTAGTCTATACCAATTGGAAAAATTTCAGACTGGTCTAATTTGAAAGCACTTTTAGTTCTAGGCTAAGTGATAAACTCTTACCAAACTGCAAAATTTCAGACTGGGCCAATTTGAAAGCACTTGCAGACGACATAATGAAGATGGCACAAATGATTTGATTTCTATCTGGTAGACTAGAAAATGTTGTGGGAAGAGGAGAAAATGCTGGTTACCAGTATTTTCTCCTTTACCCACAAGGTTTTCAAAAGGCTTCCTTCTCAGGTTCATTAAAACTCGGGATTAGGTGGTAAAGAGTTAGAGCCTTGCATTTGTTTTTATTTCCTTCAGCAGCCCTTATAATATTGGCACGCACATCCCTGGGCAAGACACTGCAGAGCCCAGCCAAGTCCTGGTTGAACTCAAAACGCAAGTTGTTGCTGCGATATGGCTGAATACTGTTGAAAGTGACAATTGACTCTTTACCACACACTCCATACTTTTAATGACCCACAAAATTTTCAAAAGGCTTTTTTTCTGTGGGTCGTTAAAAGTCTGGAGTGTGTGGTAAAGAGTTCATGTCATTGTCAGCAGTATCTCTCCCTTTTCCACCATGTTTTCAAAAGCCGTCTTCCTCTAGGATATGAAAACACAGAATTTTTGTATTCCCATGATGCTTTCAAAGCCGTCTTTCTAAGGGACGTGAAAACACAGGATTGTTCGGGAAAGAGTTAGTTCAAGATGTTCAAAGACTTTATAAGTATAACCATCACATGTACAGTATGGATGTAAGGGCAAACAAGATATTATTGTGTGAAATAAAGAATTTCTCCTTTTGGCATAATGTTTTCAATAATCTTGAACTAGAGTACACACAAGTCCAAAGGCTATCTATAGACATACCTCAAACAAGGTAAGAAGCACCAGGGAGGTTGGGAAACTATGGGTCAAAGTCGAAGAAGTTAATATATACAATACACCCAACAGAACTACACTTTGGATAATATTCTTTACTTGATTCATACTGCATCTCATAAAACTTTTAAAAACATACAACAGGCAAATTCTAAAAACATCTGTCTAAAAATTTTACTGAAAGTTACTACCTCATGGGTCAGTATTAACCAACTGTTCTAAAGAACATTCTTAGTGTTATTCTCCAAAATTTTCTAGAGCTGAAAGTAACAATTATTGCCTCTATAAACATATTATCACCTTTAAACAATTGTTTGTCTTCCAGCGGACCCCTTTGAAAAAATTGTATCAAAAGAAGAAAATTCCTGGAACAAGAACTTTTTCCTTGTTCCACAATACTTTAAAAGCCACATATTCATGTATCAAAATTTTCACTTTAACTAGGTAACCCTTTACCAAACAATCTCAAATTTAAACGACCCCAATGAAAATGGCTTTTAAAAACATTGTGGGAAAAGGAAAAAATGATGGTAACTAGCATAATTTATTCTCCTTTTCCCACAATATTTTCTATCCTGTGAAAGACAAAAACCTTGATTTTAGCATCTTGTAATTTGTTGTCTGCAAATGCTTTCAATTTGGACCCATCGAAAATTTTCTTGTTTGGTAAAGGGTTAATTATCCTTGTTCCACTAGGACATTTTCAAAGTCATCTGCTGAAACAGTATGTTTCCCAAGGTATGGAGTTGAAATAATATAATTGTCAATAATTTGTACAAACCAAACCATCACATAATCATATCCCCACATTTTAACCTGACAAGAAATTTTTTAACTTGTCTGAAATGAAAGCACTGCAAAATACAAATTAAATGTTGCTCAAAAGGAGGAAAATATTGTTGGTGCTCACAAGGGTGGAAAATGTGGGAAATGAAGTAAGTGCTGGTTACCAGCATTTTCTCCTTTTCCAACAATTTTTTTCAAAAGCCTTACAGAACTGGTATCTTAAAACAAAGGATTGTTTTAATAAGGATTAACCCTTTACCACACAATCCAGAGTTTTAATGACACTGATGGAGAAGGCTTTCGAAAACATTGTTGGCTGTTTTCTACCCTATCACAGGCAAATCTCACATTTTGAGCCAGAATTGATTTGTCGTCTGCAAGTACTTTAACTCTTTACCAAACGACAAAGTTTAGGACTAGTCCGAATTGAAAGCATTTGCAGACGACAAAATAAATTTGAATCAAAAATTGAATTTGATTTTGGAAGGATAGAAAACATTGTGGGAAAAGGAGAAAATGCTGGTTACCAGCATTTTCTCCTTTTCCCACAATGTTTCAAAAGCTTTCTTTCTCAGGGTTGTTAAAAGTCGGGATTGTGTGGTAAAGAGTTAAATGCAGACGAGTCTAGAACTTCTTCATGGGGTAAAGGGTTAAAGGAAAGTTGAAAACTCAATATGAGTTTGATATCATAACAGAAATGGCACACAAAGTTAATAAATCATACTGAATTCTCTTATACCAAAATGTCAGCCTACCTCCTAACATGCAAAATATGTTGGACAGATACAATTCTTTACACCTTACCATAAATACAACTTTTAGACCTACCAATAGCATGATTTTTTCTAAAGTAAAATTACTGGGACATAGTCCCATTAAATTAGAAAAATTGTTCCGTCATAAACAGGCAGAGGAATTTGTCCTTTTCAAACTTATCAGTGAATTATTCTTGTGTGCACTTATCACACTTATTTTGAAACTGTCCCCTATTTTTTCACATGAGATAGAATCAAAGTTAAAAATAGAGCTATGCTCTGTGAAAAAGGGGCTTAATGCATCTGCAAAGGGCATCAATCCATGTCAGCCTGTGCAGTTCATGGGTTGAAACTTTCTGCTATTAGCCATTTTTCTGCATACCTAAGGATCATCTATCTTTTGAATCAGTCGTTTGTTCAGACAAAATGGATTTTATGAATCCATAATTGTGTGAGGATTGGCTTGGTATAGTGGATCATGTAGATTCATTAAGCCCCCTTTGCCAGAGCATGGCTCACTTATAATTATTTTTTTTCACTCTCTGAATTATCCTTGACAGAACAATGCAATACCCGTTCACTAACCATTACAATCAACCTAACAGAGAAATCTAGCATATCTTAAACGATATGGAATTTTTAATGAACCTGAGGAAGGCTAATGAAGTCAATGTGGGAAAAGGAAAAATGCTAGTAACAAGCATTCTCTCCTTTTTGCACAATGTCTTCTACCTTTGAAAAGGCAAATCCTGAAATCCTATCATTTACACCACATTTAATTTGTGGTCTGTGAATGCTTTCAATTCGGACAAGTCTAAATGTCTGTTTAGTATAAGGTTAACTCTTTACCAAATGACAAAATTTTAGACTTGTTCAAATTGAAAGCATTTCCAGACGACAAAATAAATGTGACTGAAAAATTGAAATTTGGTTAGGGAAGGGTAGAAAACATTCTGGTAAAAGGAGAAAATGCTGGTACAAGCATTTTCTCCTTTTACCAAAATGTTTTCAAAAGGCTTCTTTCTCAGGGTCGTTAAAAGTCGGGATTGTGTGGTAAAGAGTTAACCAGTACATGTGAGACACGAGAAAATTTCCTATGTAGGAAAAAAGTATCTTTTGCACATTTGGAAAACATTGCATGAAAAGGAGCAATTTCTTATAAAAGGCATTGCTCCTTTTCCCACACTGTTTCCAAAAGTTGTATGTATTCTGCAGGAGTTTTAAAATTTATTTCTATGAGGTAATGGGTGAAGAGGCCCCTATAATTATTGAGAGTAAAACTGACCATCTTTATTGTAAAATGAATTTAAAAATTGGAGTAAAAAGCACAACATCATTTACCAATATCATTTAAAAATATCCCCCAGCCTGACCCAACATTTTTACAAATATCCCAACTGCTTACAAGCCATTGATGACACTCCACCATGCTCCTATATTCATTCTTTGCTGATCAAGCATTTCTAATGATTACAGCAATATCCTATTTCCTGAGTTATGACACTGACAACCAACCAATGCTGTGTAACATTACCATATGACAAACTTATTTCCTAAAATTAAACTCGACAGATGTGATTCCGTGTTTTAATGTTTTCCTGTGATAGTCCTTATATGGCCTGCAACACGTGAAAAGGGGCATTTGGACATTTACGTAAAGTATCATCTCGGATCAGCCTGCGCAGGCCAATCCGAAACGACACTTTCCATTTTTATGTAATTTTCTGTATTGTGCAAGTCTCCTGTAGCACAAAATCTAATGTAGTCATAAATTACACAAATGTTCGAATGCCCCTTTTTGCGTGTTGCAAGCCATATACATAACTATTTCTTTACCAAATGCAGATTCCAGTGCTTGATTGCAGTTGCTTATTCAAACCTGAAAAGTCAAAAAAGGGGTCCTCGTAAGTATGTCAAAAATATACATGTATTGACATATTGATTGTTAACTATCGTTCTGGTGTGGGTTCCCCTGTTGATAGTTAACAACTAGCCCAAGTTTAACCCTTCGGCTGCTAGGCGCGACTCGCCGACCTTTTGCGGACAGTGTAGATCAAGATTAGACTGCACAGTACCTGCAGTCTATTCTTGGATCTACACTGTCCGATATGGACATATTTTTCTCCGAAACTTTGAAATAACATTATTCTGGTTTTTTAACCATTGGTCTAACTGTTTACCACACAATCCCGACTTTTAACGACCCTAAGAGAGAAGCCTTTTGAAAATATTGTGAGAGAAAGAGAAAATGCTGGTAACCAGCATTTTCTCTTTTTCCCATAATATTTTCTACCCTATCTAAAACAAATTTCAATTTTTCAGTGACGTTTAATTTGTCGTCTGCAAATGCTTTCAATTTGGACTTGTTGAATTTTTTGTTGTTTGGTAAAGAGTTAAAAGTTTCATTTAATTATTTAGCAAAATAAGGGTTAAAATAAGTTCCTTCAATAATGAGAGAGATGTCAGAGTATGTTGAAAATTTTGCATGGCATAGATGAAGACGGGGCTATGACACAACGTTGACATTTTTCTTTGAATACAGCAAGGCTACAAAATGACTTGGTCAGCATAATGCAGTAAGAGGAGCAAAGCCGAGCAATCTCCCTAGGCTAGTAGAGATGAGTTGCTTATGACTAAGGTTTAAAATACTTTGACCAAATGCTGAAAGACTTCATTATTGCATTAATCTACAACTATATCATTATCAAAAGTCATAGATCTATATCAAAAAAGCAAAAAAGACAAAACCTAAAATGACCTAAGAAATAAGCCTTCGTCATTTCTTTGAGTTCATTTCACGATCTAATTCTTCTTCTAGAAGCTGCTTCAGCTTTATGTCAAAAACAGCGTCTTGTCCCTCAATGTCTTCTTCATCTGCTTCATCCTCTTCATCAGCATCATTTTCATCATCTACACTGGTTCTTCTGAGCCAATCTTGAACACGATTTTTGACACCCTCCTGATAAGCCATCTCTTCCAACATAGAGTCGGATTGCAGGCGAGCTAGTTCAGTGTATAAATTTTTGGCCAGAGGTTTCCAGTGATGAATATCTGGAGCTGAAGCAACTTCTGACAAATGAGTGTTATTATGAACATTAGAACTATGATCTGAGCCCTGATTGGTTGGGATAATCACATGATGATGTTCTGGAGCCTTCTCTGTGTGGGTGGAATGTAAATAATCTCCTGACCTTTCCCCTGTTTTTTCTGACAACATGTGCGATACTTGCGGGCATTCATCATCATCAGCCATGCCATTATGAGCCCATGGTGTCGGGAAATAGTCACTAGACTGTAAGGTATTTTGAAACTCATTATCTGGTGGATCCGGTTCTTTAGGGGGAAATAATGAAAATATGGGCTTATGATTGTCAGTAGGGTAGGGTATAACAGTTGTCTGTGGGGACACATATGGTGACCCAGTCTCTGTTATATGGGAATAGGACAGATTGTTGACCCATGTGGGTACATGAGCAATTACTGGTTCGTTGTTTGGGATACTATCAGCTAAGTGGGTGGGTGAAGGATCATCCGAATTCTCCATCCATGGCAGTATTTTCTGGGCCATGGTCTCTTCCTGCGGTGAGGTATCATGATGTGTTGTCATGGGAGATGAGCCAATTGTTGTGTTATCTGTGAAGACAAAACAAAAGTATCTTTATGTGACACTGCTACCATAACTGTAGATAAATCATAACCTAGATTTGCATTTTACTTCTTAACCCTTTACCAAACAATCCTATGTTTTTGAACCCTTTACCAAACAACCCCTAGTTTTAACAACCATAAAGAGGAAGACCTTTGAAAACATTGTTGAAATAGAAAATGCTGGTAACCAGTAATGTTTTCTACACCTCAACAACCAGACAAATCTCACCATTTGAGCCACATTTGTCATCTGTTAGTTTTATCAAATTGGAAAAGTCTCTTTTTGTATCTTTTTGCAAAGGGTTAATGACCCCAATCATAGAAGCTTTTGAAAAAAACATGTGGAAAATAAAGAAAATGCTGGTGACCAGCTTTTTACTCTTTGTCCACAATGTTTTCTATCCTTTCTGAGACAAACCCTCCAATTGTAGCCGATTTTGTCACCTGCAATTGCTTTCAATCTGGATGCATATAAATTTTGTTGTCTGGTATAGAGTTGTCAAATAGGTTACAAAACATGGTTGGAAAAGAAGAAAATGCTGGTTACCAGTATTTTCTCCTTTTCCAACAATGTTTTCAAAAGGCCTCTCCCTCAGGGTCATTAAAACATGGGCTTGTTTGTTAAAGGGTAAATCTGTCATCTGTAAATGCTTTGAATTTGGACAAGTCTAAATTCTGTCATCTGGTAAAGAGTTAACCCTTTACCACACAATGACGCCTTTTGACGCCCCTAAAAAAGAGGCCATTTGAAAACATTGTGGGAAAAGGAGAAAATGCTGGTAACCAGCATTTTCTCCTTTTCCCACAAAGTTTTCTACCCTATCAAAGAAAAGTTGCGTCATTTGAGCCACTATGAAATTGTCGTCTGCAAATGCTTTCAATTTGGATAGGTCTTAAATTTTGCCGTGTGGTAAAGAGTTAAGGTGAAGGTCAACGTCTGCAAGTTGAACAATAAGCCTATAATTAGCCTATCTATCAGACTATGATTTATATAAAATATTACTTATTTTGCAGATGTATCAAAACATTATGTATGATGGAAAAAAAGTTTAATTATTATCCTTTTTTTTTTTCTGACACCTTAAGCAAACACACTTACAGGCTAAAAGGAAAGGATCTAAAAAATTTAACCCTTTACCAAATAACCCTACTTTTAATAATCCTATGAAATAAGGCTTTCAAAGATATTGTGGAAAAAGAGGAAATTCTGGTAACCAGCATTTTCTTCTTTGCCTACAATGTTTTTCTACCCTTTCAAAGGTAGATTCCATCATTTGAGCTAGGTTTGATAAGCCCACTGTATAAGTTTTCAATGTGGACAAATCTAAAATCTTCTTTGGTAAAGAATTACGTAATACACGTAAATATCCTTATTTTGCAGTACATTTCATAACAATCAGAGACAGATTTGTTGCAACCTTGATTGCACAATATCAAAACAAGTACAATTAAATTTCTGTAATTTTTTTTAAAAGTGACAATACACAAAAAATATATTTCAGAAATAGCAAAAGTTCATAAAATCAGATTACATGCAGTTTCAAATATCATCTACAAGTAATTGGCAATTATCATATTCTTTTACAAACTGATGGAGTTTATATGTCATAGGTTTTTGATCCAATAAAAGACATTTTCCCTTTTAACTCTAGTGGATATAATAATGTCAAGGAGCTTTCAACCCTTTACCACACAATCCTGACTTTTAACGACCCTATACAGAGGACTTTTGAAAACATTGTGGGAAAAGGAGAAAATGCTGGTAACCAGCATTTTCTCCTTTACCCAAAATGTTTTCCACCTTTCCAAAAACAAACTGCAATTTTTGAGTCACATTTATTTTGTTGTCTACAAATAATTTAATTTAGGACAAATCTAAACTTTTGGCATTTGGGTAAAGGGTTAAACAAAACTGAACACTTTCCCTTTTAACACCGCTGAATAAAATTTTACAAGATTTTTGGAAAGATTAGAAAGCATGGTATCTAATTTAATTCTTTGTCATTTTGCCTAAAAAAACTAGTACAATATATTCATATGAGCTACACTCTGGCAAAATGGGGTTTTATGCATCACTGTGACGCATAATACCAAGCAAGTCATCACATAATTATGGATCCATCAAATCCATCTTGTATAACAACCAACTGAATCTGGAGGTAGAGTGGTCCTTTGACATGAAACTGACCAATAGCAAAAAGTTTAGACCCATGTGAGCTTGCGTGGACTGTGCAGGCTGACATGGGTCGACATTTTGCCAACACATTCAACCCCCTTTTCACAGAGCATGACTCATATTACAGATCAAATATCAGAATGCACAAAATATGCGGTCTGATATTGGTCCACACCGAGCACTTTGAAGAGCATTATGGCTAACAGCTGCCAAAGCTGCCTTGACATGGCACTTATTTGGGTGTTTTTGACCAACAAGGAATATTGTTTGTGATCATTTCAAACTTTAACTCGTTCACTACTGAATAGATAAATTGAATTTTCTCAAAGGTTACAAATATATAGTTCCGCTACAAGATCAAAAAAGGGTTTGTTCATAAACTAGTATAAAAAAGTGGACAGTGTAGATCAGAGATCAGACTGCATGTTCTGTGCAGTCTGATCTTAATCTGCACTGTCCACAAAAGCTTCTGGTGTTGTCTATGGTATGGAAAGAGTTTAGGTTGGACACACTGATGCCTACAGACTATCTTTTTTTTGTGTCTTGCTGCAGATTTCTTTATTAAAGAATTGTGACAAACTGCTCACTACATTGGTTTCTTCTTTTACCACAATTTTACTAAAGTCATCCCCGGCGACATAAAAGAAATTGTTTTCAGGTGATTGTGTAAAGGCGGAAATTGAATGAATCTTAGAAAAGTACAGAACTTATTTTTGCTCTTCATTGTTAACTTTTTTCCAAACGACAAAATTTTGGCCTTGACCAAATTGAAAAAATTTGCAGATGACGACCTCAATGTTGCTAAAATGATGATTTCTGTCTTTGATAGAGCAGAAAACATTATGGGAAAACAGTAAAATGCCTGTTACGAGCATTCTCTCCTTTTCCCACAATGTTTTCAAAAGCCCTCTTTTTTAGGGTTGTTAAAATTTGATTTTTGGTACAGGGTTAATTTAACTGTGTATACCTTTATGTTTTCATCCTTTCAGTATCATAAGCAAGAAAAAGAGCTGTTGCAACTTGTGTAGACAAAGATCAGACTGCACACAATGTGCAGTCTTATTTCAGATCTATACCAGCCTCTTATTTAGTCAAGTCTACAAGACAAAAAATGTTCTAAGTTTCATTGGTTTGTATTTGTTTGCCGTCAACAGAGGTCGGATAAAGATTTTTGGCCCTGAAAGAGTTCACTTACGTAATTTTGTCAATTTTTTGCCAGTAACTTTACATAATAATCCAAATAATGAAATGTATACTATTAGATATCCTGTTTTCACAACTTCCTGTCTTTTCAAAAAGTGAATTTATATTATCTGTTAGCCTTTATGATATCACTTCCTCCCTCTGTGACTTTAGAATTGGGCCAACAATAACTTTGGGAGTGCATTATGACTTTTGCCAATTTCAAAGACACAGATGACTTTTTTCCATCAGAGCAATTTACTCACAATGTATAATTTATCCTTTTACCAAATTATTTTTTTTTATGTATTCATGTAATAAACCATAATTCATTTACTTTATCAATTCTTTACAAGGACATTTACAAAATCGTCTGCTACAAAGGTAAATTGTCTTAACTCTTCACCAAACGACAAAAGTTTACACTGGACCAAATTGAAAGGATTTGCAGATGACAAACTATATGTAACTGAAATGATGATTTTTGTTTTGATCGCGTAGAAAACATTGTGGGAAAAGGAGAAAATGCCTGTTACCAGCATTTTCTCCTTTTGCTACAATGTTTTCAAAAGCCTTCTCTTACAGGGTCGTTAAAACTCGGGATTGTGTGGTAATGGGTTAACCTACATAATTGCTTCATTTCCCTTGCTATTTTTCAAAAGCTTTAATTTGTACTGTTTGGACATAAAAGTATCAGAAAAAGCAAACTTAAAGAGACATCTTTACAGCCATAGAATAAACAAATGCTGTTAAAACATGATGGTGTTATAATCTAGTCAGCTGTGTAAACCTATATAAAAAATTAATACAAGGTGTATGGGGTAAAGAAACAGTAGGGATTTGTCTTCGATTTAAATCGGAAATTGTGGTTGTTTTGTCTATGGCTAGCCTCAATAGAATGAAATGCATTTTCTATCTGCCGTAAAATATGCAACCTTGTAACCATCAGGGGCAATATTTGGCATGAAGATACAAGAGTGATTATACTTTCATAAAATAAAAAAAAAAAATGGTTAAAAAACTGGATGAAAACGAGTGAAGATGTATGTTTAAATGGTGTAAGAACTGGGTAACCGCAAGCTTGCTTAATGTATTATATTTGTTCTGTGGTAAACCCCTTAGGCTAGAGTCATGCTCTGCATAATGCATCTGTAACAGATATACACCCAGGCTGACCCTGTCTGTGCAGACTGACCTGGGTCCAAACTTTTTGCCATATGGAAAATTTTGTCTATCAAAGGACCGATCTACATCATGATTTAGTCGGTCTGTAGACACAATTGATCCTTATTATGCAATGACTTGCTTGGTATAATGCATTACAAAGACACAATAAAATCCTTTTCGAACAGTGCCACTCATATCTTTTCTATAAAAGTTTAATTTAAAACAAAGCTTCTACAGTAAGTGTTTTACGTTGTAATACTTTCTCTAAACAAGACCAAAGAACATTGCAATATAAAAAGCTGTTTTTAGTCACAATGTCTCACAAAACAATTTGCACAATTCAAATAAAAATTCAGACTCCATCTCCTTGCAGACTCCCCATCAGATAATCTATCCAGTCAAAACCAAACTCTGTGCCAAATATATATGAGCAATGCTCTAGCAGAAGGGAGCTTAATGCATCTCAGTGATCAACTGATCCATTATACCCATATACCACATAATTAAGGATCCATAAAATCTATTGAATGACTGAATCTGGAGGAAGAGTTGTCCTTGGACATACTAAAAATTGACCAATAGCGAAAAGTTTCGGCCCAGTTCAGCCAGAGCGAACTAGGCAGGCTGACCTTGGTCGATACTTTTCACAGACCATAGCTCATATAAAATTATTCTCTTTCACCAGCTGGTTATACAATCCACTAAAGCTCAGAAATATTTTCATCTTTGACAGATTAGGCCTAACAAAAAATTATCTGTGTTTAGGGTTTTGGTCCAAGATGCTGTAGGTAGGAATTTATTACTTTTTTTCCCTGAAACTTTTTACACAGACCATGTACCGAAATCACACCCGAAAGATTTTTTTTTCAATCATAGCGTAAAAAGTTTAGGGTCAGCAGCATTTTCTAGGTAGGGTAGGGAAACCCTAAACACAGATATGTTTTTTTAGGCCTTAGTAGATTGCACAGATAAAAGAACAGACAGTACATTTAGTAAAGTCTGATCTTGATCTATGTTGTCTACAAAAGCCTGTTTTTAGCCTATGGTTCTGCAAGGGATAAAAATACAACCTGAAGTTTTTACCACCAAGAAAATGACTACTTCTGATAAGCACCATGAGAAAAGAAAAAAATGCCAGTAACTGTTTGCGGACGATTTCCATTATTACAGCTATATTTAGTTAGTGGTCTGTTAACTCTTTACCAAACAATCCTGGGTTTTCACAACTCTGCGAAAAAAAGCCTTTTGAAAACATTGTGGGAAAAGGAGAAAATGCTGGTTACCAGCATTTTCTCCTTTTCCCACAATGTTTTCAACCTTTCCCAAAACAAATTTCGAATTTTGAGTCACTTTAATTTTGTCGTCTGCTAATGCTTTCAATTTGGAACAATCTAAAATTTTGTCGTCTGGTAGAGTTAATACTTTCAATATGGACCTGTGAAAAGTTGGTTTCAGCTTGGATGGTATGAGATAACTCTTTACCATACAACAATAATGGAGACTTGTCCAAATTGCAGATGACAATCTAAATGTGGCTAAAATGCTGGAATTTAAGGTAGAAAACACTGCGGGAAAAGGAGAAAATGCTGGTTACCAGCATTTTCTCCTTTTCCCGCAATGTTTTCAAAAAGGCTTCTTCTTCAGGTTCACTAAAATGCCAGACTGTGTGGTAAAGGTCAGAGCCATTATGACAATGATATATCCAGTTTCCCTCAAGGTATTTATCAAAGTATAATAAAGGCAAATATAATTAATTCAGTCGGTTGCAGTCTCGTGACTTATGACATCTCATTTCAAGGATAAGGTCAAAAAAAAACAACATCTCACGTTTTTTTTATCCATTACTGCCACATGAGTACATAATTATGAGACTTACTTTGGTAAAATTGGGTTATCTTCTCTGTGATGCATTTTACATGGCAAGTCATCATATTATAGTTTATTATGGATCCATAAAATTCATTCAGTCCAACAGATGACTGAATCATGAGATAGACTGGTCCTTTGACATGCAGAAAATTGACCAAAAGCAAAAAGTTTCAACCCAGATCAGCCTGGGCTGACTGTGCATGCTGAACCAGATGGATACTTTTTGCAAAATGCATTAAACACCCTTTTCACACAGTATAGCTCTTATCTATCTCTCTGCAATGGGCATCTTTTGAAAATGCTGTAGGAAAAAAGCAATTACCTACAACAAGTAATCCCTTCTTTTCCAAATATATTTCATATATTATTCCAAAAGGACATTTCCCTCCATTCAAATTTGTTTTTTAGGTATTTACTACATTTTCAAAACACTTAGTGATATCACTGTTGTCAGTGCAGCTATCCATGTATTCCTGGAGATTCCTTGCCTGTTTTAAGGAGATCTCTCTTTTCAGGCCTGTTGCATCTTCTCAAAATTAAGATTTTTAGAACTGTGTCTAGTTGTGAGAAGGAAATGAATCCTGTCACAAATGACTTACATGAATTATGATACCTAAGAGGGTTTTAGCTGAGCCAGGGCTTGGATTCAAAACCCCAGTAGGATTACCTAGCCCTGCCCCTGACCAATTTAGCTGGGAACCTTCCTTCAAATGTTCCTCCTTTGTGTCAAAGGGTCCGGCATGGCTCAGTGGTCCTCATGAAGAATAAGAAATTCAGAGGTCCTTGGTCCGATCCTTACAAAATGGTTGGACCAAGGATCAGTCATTTTTTTTGCCAGAGTGTCACTTGACAGGGCAGTTTAGAGTCTCAGCATAGCACTGCTGAAAGCCACGAAGACCTGGAATAGGTGAACTATTGCTGTGATATCACTGCAATAATGATGAAATTGGGGAACAACACTATTCAATCAAAACTGTTTTTTTTTTTGTTATATGCATTAAGTTTTTGTTATGCCTGAAAACAGCATAGATGTTTGGTACACGAGTTAGGTTAAATCTTAGCATGCAAGAGGTAACAAAAGGTACTTTTGGGAGAGTGTGAATCAAGATCAGACAGCAAAGAAGTACTGTCTGATCAATAATCTACAATGTCCGAAATCTTGGGACACTTTCTGGTGGAAAAAGTCCTGTCATTGCTACAAGTTGGTTTTGTCTATCAACTGAAAGTATGTTTCATTTTTGAACAGTATCATGTTTTAAATGACCTTGAAGAAGGAGACTTTTGAAAACATTGACGGAAAAGGAGAAAATGCTGGTAACCAGCATTTTCTCCTTTTCCCACAATGTTTTCTACCTTTTAGAAATTCCATCAATAGGTTAATTTGTCTTTAAAAGGCTGGAAAACATTGTTAGTATATATAAAAAATGCTGGTTACCAGCATTTTCCTCCCTTTTCCACAATATTTTCAAAAGGTTTCTTCCTCAGCATCTTTAATACAGGGATAGTTTTGTAAAAGGTTAACCCCTTACCACACAGAGAAATTCTGGACTCATCCATATTCAAACCATTTACATGACAAATTAATTATGGCTACAATGGCAAAATTTATCTAAGAAAGGCAAGAAAACATTGTTGGGAAAGGAGAAAATGCTGGTTATCAGCATTTTCTCCTTTTCACACAATGTTTTCAAAAGCCTTCTCACCGAGGGTTGTTAATACTCAGATTGTGTTGTAAAAGATTAAAACTGTAGACTCTGTTAAAGCAGTCTAAATGTTAAATAAATACACATCAGTCAGCTTGTCATTTTACATAATTATCTTCAACACAAAAACCTTTCAAGTTGATGCACAAAAATTTACCCTATCAGTCATCCATCAGCTGTGGTTTTCCCCTTTTACATCGTCGTTGAAACAAAATGTGGATCAATTTTTTTTTGGTTGATATACTAAGACATTTGCCACAGTATTTTAGTCCTATCAAGTGGTAGCCAGTGCACTAATCTATGCATTTCTTTAACTTTTTACCTGGAGACATATATTTGTCTTGTTAAATTTAATCCTTTAACAGATGACAAACTTTTAGACTTGTCCAAATTGAAAGCATTTGCAGACAACAATTTCAGTGTGGCTACAATGGTGCAATTTTTCTTTGACAGGGTAAAACATATTGTGGGAAAAGAAGAAAATGCTGGTTACCAGCATTTTCTCCTTTTCCCACAATGTTTTCAAAAAGCTTCTTTCCCAGGGTCGTTAAATGTCGTCATTGTGTGATAAAAGTTTAAGAATTTGCATATGACAAATCATCAGCTGCTCAAAGCATGGTTTTATCATTCAACTGGTATCAAACATTGTTCGAAAAGAGAAAATGCTGGTAATAAAGCAATATTTTCTCTTTTCCCATAATGTTTTCAAGAGCCTCCTGTCCAAGGCTAGAATGTCTTGACATAGCAGAAAGTGTTGATAAAAGATCATCTTTCTCATTCCATGCAGTCTGATCTTTGACCACACTAGCTGCAAAAGAAACTATAATAATGAAAAGCAATTTATGGTTAATTTGTGAACACAGATCAACCCAGGCTGCACAAAATAAGTGCAGTCTATTCTTAGATCTCTATAATTATGCTTTGTTTACATATTTTGCAAAAAAAAAAAGCAATCAAAATGGCTTTGATTGTTTTTCAAAAACATATCCATTTTGTTGATTTGGCTCTAAACAGGGTCAAACCCACGTTTGTCAGCCACGCCTTTAACCCTTCACCACACAACACCGGGTTTTAACAACCCTGAGGAAGAAGCCATTTGAAAAACATTGTGGGAAAAGTAGAAAATCTTGGTTACCAGCATTTTCTTCTTTTCCCACAATGTTTTTCACCTTATCAAAGACAAATTCCATCATTTGAGCTACATTTAAATTGTTGTCTGCAAATGTTTTAAATTTGGACAAGTCTAAGATTTTGTTGTGTGGTAAAGAGTTAAAGATGCACTGAGGGCTAATAACAAGGTACAATGGATCGGCAAAAACTCTCTCTTTCTTACGTATTAAGAACGTCACTACGACACATATTACTCATCTTGTCACCACCAAACACTAAACAAAATTCATTGGGATAAAGCAGCCTCTGGTTTTATCCAGAGAGACATCTTTTGAAAACATTGTGGGAAAAGGTGACGAGCATTTTCTCCTCTTTACCACTATGTTTTTATCCTGTTAAAACACAAATCAAATTATTTAATAAGAGATAATATACATGTAACTCTTTACCAAAATGACAACAATATAGACTTGTCCAAATTAAAAGCACTTGCAGACGAAAATCACAGTTGCTCAAATGACGAAATTTGTCTGTAATGCTGATTACTAGCATTTTCTCCTTTTCCAACAATGGTTTCAAAGGGCTTCTTCCTCAGGATTGTTAAACTTATGACTGTAGCAAAAGCTTAGTTTGTCCTCAGCAAAGATCTCAAAATGCATGAGTAGAAAAGTTCTGTTGACTGGTATATGGGTAAAGAGTTACCCAATTGTTGATTGTATGATTGATTGTATGGTGTTTAACGCCGTTTTCAACATTATTTCAGTTATATCGCGGCGGCCAGTGCACCTATCCATGCTTTCCTGGAGTCTTTTACCAGTACTCCGTACAATTTTCTTTCCAAGCCACTGGCTGCTTTCCCACATAATCATCGTCGAAACAAAGTTACCCAATTACAACCACTTTTCATTCGACCAAAAATGGTACAATAGACACAAACAGAGTTTTCCCTCACCCCCTCTTTCTTTGAGTTTGTACCCCATAATTTTCTAAATGTCACCCAACATTCATGTTTGCCTTTTTTTCTCCATTTAAGGGGGGGTCACAGGTTCGAATGATCCCCATACTAGTAAGTCCAGGGAAAACTCTGAACAAAGAGAGATTTGCAGATATTAAAACAAAAGGCATTTTCTCAGTATCAACAATTGCTTCTTTATTCTTAGTATTATAAGCTTTTACCAAACAATCCTGAGTTTTAAGAACCCAGAAGATGAAGGCTTTGGAAATTATTGTGGGAAAACAAGCAATTTTATTGAAATGATATCCCCTGCCGAAAAATGTACTTGACCACGTAACTTAAAATCGCTCCCAGTCCGCCATTTTTCATCGAATAAAAAAAAAAAGTGTATCGGCGAAATGGGTTATTGTATACATGTATAAAGTTTCATGAAATTCCGTCCAATGGTATTGGAGATATTGTCCTGGACAGACACGGATGGACAGATAGAAGGACGGTCGAACGGACAACGCTAAAACTATATCCCTCTGCCTTTGGCGGGGGATAATAAGAAACTGCTGGTAACCAGCATTTTTCCTTTAACCACAATGTTTCTACCATTTAAAAGACAAACCCCATCATCTGTCCCACATTCAATTTGTGATCTGCAAATGCTTTATTTGAACGAGGCTAAAATCTTGTTGTCTTGCAAAGGGTTAAAAAGTTTTCCATTGCATGAATGCTGAAAGTCTTCATAAATTTTGTGTGGATACATGACAGAGTGCAAAGCATAATTTTACTTTGGTTGCTTTTGTTAACAAAGTATGTACAGAAAATACAATCTGATCTTGGATCTACACTGTCTGACTTCTGGGTTTTTTGTTATTAACAAAATGAAATGTTTTCTTTTTATTGTTTGATTTGTTTGAGAGCAGTTTCACACCTTATCAAATGTATTTTGGTTATATATCACTTATTCATGTCTTATCCCCGGTTTCTATTCATATCTAATTCTGGATTTTAGCGGTACCAGGATGGGACTCTATCATGCCTTGCCTGAGGACACAGTAAATGACTAGTAATCTGCTGATTTTTTTTTTCTGAATGAACCAACTTAACCCTTTACCAGACGACAAAATTATAGCCTTATCCAAATTGAAAGCATTTGCAGACGACAGTTTCAATGTGGCTCAAATGGTGCAAATTTTCTTTGATCGGGTAGAAAACATTGTGGGAAAAGGAGAAAATGCTGGTTACCAGCATTTTCTCCTTTTCCCACAATGTTTTCAAAAGGCCTCTTTCCAAGGATTGTTAAAAGTTGGCATTGTGCGGTAAAGGGTTAATGACATGTAATAGATTAACTCAACATTTCCATTGGGCTAGAAATATAGAATAATACAAAAACCTTTGCCATTCATTCTACTTAAAAGTTAAAACAAATCTTGCTTGATTTTCAAAAGTGAATTGAAACTAAGAAAATATTAAAAAAAGAAATAACTCCAGTGAAAAACTCACCAAAATAAAACCTCTCCAACCAAGGTAATTCAAGCATTTTTCCTTTCTTAATGCAAAATTTCTGTAAATTTCTAAGAAACACTTCTTTTAAAATTAAGTTTCACTGTCTTGTTGTCAGAGAAGAATTGTCAACTTGTTTTGTTCGCTCAGGACCAGCTGATATAGGCAGCCGCTCACCTGTTTTGTGACTTTTATAAAAACACTGATGTATACAAGAAGATTTGACAAGGTTTACCAAGCTTGTCACAGTTTACCTACAGTTTTACCCTTTACCAAAAATCCCTGTGTTTTAACAAACCTGAGAAAGAACGGTTGGCTTTTGAAAACTTTGTATGGACAGGAGAAAATGCTGGCAGCCTGCATTTTCTCCTTTTCCTTCAATGTTTTCTACCCTATTAGAAAAATAAATCCAATTATTTTTGTCACCTTTAATTTGTTGTCTTCATTCTTTCAATATGGAGAAGTCTAAAACTTTGTAATCTGGCAAGAAATTACTCTGTTGCTTTAGACCCCTTACTCTTAGACTGCAAAGAAACTAAAAAGGTTGCTGAGACAACTGCACATTTGTTTTTTAAAATCAACAAAGAGTGAAATTTACTTTTACTTCAACTGTTAGTTGAAAATGTGGTCAGAATAATCTGAAAATCAAAATCTATCATCATGCCAAGTTTATAAACCAAGCTGAGAGATTGTTGAAGCAAGTCACAAAGTCACAGATTTCATTTTTTTCTATTTTCAGAAACAGTGACCTTGAACTTAACTGACATGATGAGTAGAATCTTCAAATCTGGATATGTCAGGGTCAATGCTTATAAAAAATTTTTTCAGCTCAACTCAGCTGAGCTTGAAAATTTCAATTTGCATAAAATGTTACTTGGTAAACCTTATGGACTAACTTCTGAGCTTTAGAGCTTTATTACGATTCTGCCTACCAAATTAAAGCCTTCATTTCAAATTTTTATACTGTCCTATGCATAAATGAAACTTTAAATTTTGAGCACAAACTCAGTTGAGCATGGACTCGAGTTTTATAAGCACTGGCACTGTATGTCATGTTTCATTAACCAAATTGCTCTACAATTATTCAAAGTTATTGCAGACACATTGTTCATATCTTTGGGAAACAATGACCTTGACATTTTTGCCTTCAGAAAAAGGCACTTCAGCACTACCTGTGCAGCAAAATGTATCACCATGCACAGTTCCATGAACCTAGCACAAAAATTGTTAAAGGTATTGCACATTCCTACTGTTTCTGTTTTCAGCAACAATGACTTTGCAATACCTTGGCTTTATCCAAAGGATTAAATTTAAATCATACCATTTAAAAGTATGGAAAATATTGTGAAGACGACAGTCTGTTATTGTATGGTCAGGCCATGTGTTTGTCGCTGGCAGAAAAAATAAAAATAAAAATCAGGCAAAAAGTAAACAAAAGACACAGCTACCTGGCAGGTTTTAACCTAGTTCTGAAATTAATTTCTCTGTCAGCGACTAACACTTGGACCGACCATACAATGACAGATTGTCATCTTCACTATTATTTCCATACTTTCAAATGGTATGATATAAATTTAAATGCATCTAACCCTTTACCACACAATGACTACTTTTAACACCCCTGATAGAGAAGGCTTTGAAAACATTGTGGGAAAAGGAGAAAATGCTGGTTACCAGCATTTTCTCCTTTTCCCACAATGTTTTCTACCCTATCAAAGAAAAATCATTTCATATGAGCCACATTGAAACTGTCATTTGCAAATGCTTTCAATTCGGACAGGTCTAAAATTTGTCTTGTGGTAAAGGGTTAAACATCTGCTTTGTTTACATTTGGCCTTTATTGTTACTTTAATGTGTTTAAGATAATTTCAGCATGCCTACATCCATGCTTTCCATGAGTTTATGTTACCAATACTTTGCACAATATTCTTCCCAAACCACCGGTAGCTTACCAAAATAACAATCCTTGATACATTGATCAGTGTTTAGAGAGGGATGAATCCAGTCACAATGACTATTATCAATCCTTGAAAAGAAATTGGCCTAGCTACTGATTCGAACAAACAACCCCTGTTCTTAAGTCCTGTAACCTACTGACTAGGCTAACAGGGTTTGGCTAGTCTAGCATAAAACTAACCTTTTACCAAACACACCTGAGTTTTAATGACCCTGATGGAAAAGGCGTTTGAAAACATTGTGGGAAAAGAAGAAAATGCTAGTTACGTGATTTATGTTAGTCAGTGCAACAGGATTTGTTCTCTCACAAAAACTGTTTTGATTATACTTATGTATGAAAGCAGCTAGTAGCTTTAAAAGAATGCTGTGCAAAAAACCATGTTTTCAAAAAATTACCAAGTCGAGCCTTGTAGCACAGCCAGTAGCTTACAGGATTTGAAACCAGATGGTTGCTGGTTCCAATCCCCAACTCAGCTAATTTCTTTCTGAGGACTGATGATAGTCTTTGTGACTATCCTCTTTCACCACTGATCATTGTATAAACAGTGGCTTGGGAAGGATATTGGGCAAAGAACTGGTAAAAGAAACTCCAGGATAGCATAGATAAGTGCACTGGCAGCCATGATGTAGCTGATTTAAATGTTGAAAATGGCCTTTAATACAATACATATAAACAAACTAAAGTTGTGGATTGCACCAATTCAGTCATACTAGTGCAGTATTGGGGTAACCAAGTAACCTTTGCCTTCAGGCACTTCTTGACTTATTTTCAAGGGCACTCTGACCTTGGCATGACAGGATGTGCATTAAGTCTTTACAACACAACAAAATTTTTGGAGTTTAGCACATTGAACGTATTTGCAGGTGACAAATTACATGTAGCTAAAACTATAATTTCTGTCTTTCATAGGGTAGAAAACATTGTGGGAAAAGGAGAAAATGCTGGTAACCTTCATTTTCTCCTTTTCCCACATTTTCTATTGTTTTAAAGACAAATCTCATGTTAGTAATTTTAAGTATGCAAATTGTTTCCTAACAAGGTACTGTCAATGTACATGGACAGAAGTTTTATAACTAGTTATACTTAAACACATTTTCTCCTTTAGCCAATATGTTTTTAAACAGCGGTCAATTGGAAGATGAAAAAGTCATCCATGGGGGTGAAGAATTACAGTTGCCTGCATTTGCTCTAAATTTGTTTAATACTTGGGTTTTCAATCCTATACCAATTGACAACATTTTAGACTCAACCAAATTGAAAATATTTGCAGACAACAAATTAAAATGGCTAAATTAATGAGTTTCGATTCTGACAGGATAGGAAATATCATGGGTAAAGGAGAAAATGCTGGTCACCAACATTTTCTCCTTTATTCACAATGTTTAAAAAAAATCTAACCCAGGGTCGTTAATGCCGTTATCAATATTATTTCGGTTATATTGCATTATGCCATACACCTATCTTTGCTTTCCTGGCATTTCTTTCACCATTACTTTGCAGAAAATTCTACCCAAGCCACTGTCTGTTTTCCCACACAAGCATCATTTAAACAATGAGCAGTGAGTGAGGAATGAATAATGTCGCAATGAGAATTATCAATTCTCAGAGAGAAATTGACTGAGCCAGGGATTCGAACCAGCAATCCCCTGATTTCAAGTCTTGTATGTTGCAAACTGAGCTACTGGGCTTGTCTTGAAGAATTTCTGTCAGTCCTCTTTCACTTCAAAAACCTTGAAAGCATGGTTTTGATTGGCTGTTAAGAAGGTCAACAGTTGACACTCTATATAGGCAATCCTCATATCCACGTACAGACGGAAGCCGACTTTAATGAGATTTGACAAAGGTATCAAATACAATATTCTTAACCCTTTAAGACCCTTTCACAACTATAGCTGCCTTTGCGGCCAGTGTAGATAAATATCTGACGGCACAATGTGCAGCCTGATCTTTGATTTACATTGTCTGCTCTGCTGAGACATTCTTGACCAGAGCAACCTTGACATTACAATTCTATAGCCCTTATCTTTAGACTGAAAATATCTTAGTTTTGTAGCAATCTTAATTTCATCTTAGTTTTGTAGCAATCTTAATTTCATCTTCTCAATGCCAAAAAACTGAGCCATCTCTGTGAAAAGGGGGTTTAAGGCTCTGCGCAGGCTGACATGGCTCTAAATTTTTTCCTTTTGGTTTATTTTCTGCAGCTCAAAGGACCAGTTTACCTCATCTTTCTGTTCATTGTTAGACAAAACATCAGACTGTCACTTTCAGGACTTGATTTGCACTACCAGCTGAAGCCACTAAATGCAGTCTTAACCCTTTACCAAACAATACAGAGTGTTGACAACCTTGAAGAAATAGCCTTTTGAAAACAATGTAGGAAAAGGAGAAAATGCTGGGAACCACGATTTTTTCAAACCTTTCCAAAACAAATTTCGAGTTTTTCGTAACATTCACATTGTCTTTTGCAAAAGCTTTCAATTTGGATAAGTCTGACATTTTGTCCTTTGGTCAAGAGTCAAGGTTAAAGGACAGTAAAAAGTATAATAAAATAGTTTTTCGAAAAAAGGTTAAAGGGCCGCCAGTTTAGCATAATTATTATCTTACAAAGATGAACAAAACATCTCTCTGTCATCTAAATTGTCATCTTGTAAAATTGTGCATGCAAGGACATAAAGAAAAAGTACTGTATGCTCAATCAACTTATTTTCTTGTTACAAGTTTTGAGAAGTATTTCTTCAAAACTTATCCCATATGGCTTGCAACATGCGAAAAGGGGCATTCAGACATTTGCGTAAAGTGTCGTTTCGGATCAGCCTGTGCAGTCCGCGCAGGCTAATCCTAGACGGCACTTTATGACTACTTTAGATTTTGTGCTACAGTAGACTTGGGCAAAACAGAAAATTACATAAAAACAGAAAGTGTCGTTTCGGATAAGCCTGCGCGTACTGCGCAGGCTGATCCAAGACGACACTTTACGCAAATGTACGAATGCCCATTTTCACGTGTTGCAGGCCATATGAAAAGGCAACCTATTGCAATGGGGATGGTACGAAATTGGGTGATGTAGGAGGCTGTTAAACGTCTACCACACTACAAAATTTTAGACTGGTCCAAACTGAAAGCATTTTTAGACAAAAAAATTAGTGTGCTTCAAATGATAAAGTTTGCCTTCAAAAGGGTGGAAAACATGGTGGGGAAAGGAGAAAATTCTGGTTACCAGCATTTTCTCCTTTTCCCACAATGTTGTCAAAATATTTCTTTCTCAGGGTCTTTAAAACGTTTGAGAGACAAATTCCATCATTCAAGCTATAATTACAGTTATCTGCCAATGCTTTCAAACTGGACAACTTTAAAATTTTGCCTGTCTGTAAAAAGTTAAATGATAAACTTTGCTTTCAACCATATTTCAGTCACATCACAGCAACAGCTAGCTGATACATTCATTGGGTACTAGCAATGCTCAAGGATAAAGAAAGATTTGTCTGAACGAGCAATCCTGATTATGTGGTAACCCTGTGGTAAAAGGCTTTAGAGGAACATTTTGGGAAAAGGAGAAAATGTTGGATACCAGCATTTTCTTACTGGTATTTTCACACAATGATTTCTATCTTATACCAGCATTTTCTTACTGGTATTTTCACACAATGATTTCTATCTTATCAGATACAAATCCAATTATTTATGCCACATATAAATATTTTCTCTGTAAATGCTGTCAGTGTAGATAACCAAATGGTTCAGCCATTCAAAAATTGCATTACATTTAAATTTAGAAAATTCTTGAGAATAAGATGTGTTACATTTAAATTTAGAAAACTCTAAATGAGAATAAGACTAAAAATGTTCTTCAGAATGGTTGGTGAATAACAAGGATCTTGGTAAAGAGTTTCAGAAAGCTGACAACCAAAATATGGCATAATAGACTATGGTAATCAAAAATATTATTCAGGCTAAAATAGGTCAATTTTGACTTATTATGTTAATCTCTATGTATGAAAGACATAGTGTCACTGACCCTAAGAACCTGAGCCCATTACTGTCAAAAAAGTTAATTTTTTATGTCCCTATAGCTTATGACTGATGGTGACTTAGTTGGGAATAGGTCAATCACAGTTATCTAGCATTTTCTCTTTCATTATTATTTCAAACACCTGTACTTGGATAGGAATATTTGCATTAAGTAAAAAGACCCAAATGCTGTTGTGAGTCCTCCTTTCAGGACATACCATTAATTAGTTTGCTTTTTACCAAACAACTAAATTCAGATTCATCAGTACTGAGAGCATTTGCAGATGACAAATATGACTGAAATGATGGGAGTTGTCGCTGAATGGGTTAGGAAACATGGTTGGAAAAGGGAAAAAAACTGGTTTTCTAGACCTTTTCCAATGATGTTTTCAAACCCTCTTTTCACAGGGATCTTAAAACATGAGATTGTTTCATGCAGGGATGACTCAAAGTACAACTAACACCTATCATGCATAGAATCAAAGTACAATGGGGACAATACTCTACTGAAATAATAGCATATCTAATTCGGCCCTGCATTATTTTTGAAAATATCTATTGCAAATGGGAAAAAAAAACAGGTTAGACTAGTTTTTTCTTAACTTCCTGTCCTTGATATTTACCTGGGGTCCTTTTTGGCTAAGTGGTTAACTCTTTACCGAACAACAAAATTTCAGACTTGTCCGAAATGAAAGCATTTATGGATGACAAAATAAATAGAAATTTGTTTTGAGAAAATTGTGGAAAAAGGAGAAAATGCTGGTTACTACCATTTTCTCCTTTTCCCACAATGTTTTCATAATCTGTCTTCCTCAGGTTTGTATAAAGTCAGGGTTGCATGGTAAACAGTAATGGAGTTGGATTCATAATTAGGAAATCCATGGATCCCTACAGTTGATGTAAGTCAAACTGGAGTGAACTAGGGAAGTAGGCAATGCATGGACCCGGCCTAGCACTAGTTAATCCAAGGAGAGACATAAGTGAATGAGCAACCATAGTGATATGAAGGAAAATACTCTTAAAAGCAAACTGCAACCCCATTCAAACAAACAAGCAAATAAGAATTATCTTTACCACATTCAATCAAACAAATAAATCAATATTATTTATGTCATTTATCCACTCTCAAAGACCATATTGAAAACTCAAATTTGAAAATAAAACAAGCTCAGAGCATGAAGAAGATAGGACAAGCATCTTTACAGTGACTTGTGAATGTTAACCTTTGGAGCCTAGAGCCAACATTTTACCAAACTATCTTGTGTTTTTACGACCCCCAAGGAAGAAGGCTTTTGAAAATATTGTGGGAAAAGGAGAAAATGCTGGTAACCAGCATTTTCTCCATTTACCACAATATTTTCTTCCTTTACAAGAACAAATTTCATTTTTAAGTCAAATTTTTTATGTTGCTTTCAATTTGGATAGGTTTAAAATTTTGTCATTTGGTACATTTACCACTGTGGTATTAAAATTTTCCATCATTTGTTGTTCTGTATTGCACACATGATGCACACATTGTGTTTCATAGATAAATAATCTCTATTTCCTTTATAAATAAGACAAATTTACCCACTTTTCTTTAACTCTTTACCAAACAATTTGAGTTTTAAACAACCCTGGGGAAACAGGCTTTAAAAAAACAATGTGGGAAAAAGAGAAAATGCTGGAACCTTCTAAAGACACATTCTACCAATTAGGTTGCATTTAATTTGTTGTCATGCAAATCCTTTGAAACATGAAAAGTCCAAAATTTTGTTGTCTGGTAAAGAAATTAATTTTTTTTTTTAACCATATCAAGATTGACTGTCATTTTTTTGGTTGTTGTGATATAGTAAATTCATTGTTTACTGTAAATTATTTTCAGAAAATGTTTCAAAGCAAGTTAATGGCTTCAGAATTACAGATAGCTCATTGGCCACATATCATGGTCATATATCCTTTTCAGGAAATAGAGGGCAGTTTCTAATACATGTACTTTATTTCTGACCCTCTCTTTCATCACCGTCATTTTTTTAATGGATGGGTTCCAAACTTTTCTGGTAGCCTAGTCAGTCAAAATGAAGTTTGGAGACATATTTGAAATCTGCATACCTTCCTTTAACCCTTAAAATGCCTTCCATGACAATAGTTGCTTTTGCAGCCAGTGTAGATCAAGATCAGACTTTACAAAATGTGCAGTCTGATCCTTGATCTACACTGCCTGCTTTTCTGAAGCACTACAGACAAAAACAACCATAATTTTAGAACTATTTGGGTCTTATTGTAGACTTAAAAGGTCTGTTGGGTTTATTCGGCGCTCTGAGGGTTAAAATATTTCAATTTTATTTATCTTAAGAAACTACTTGGCAGGTTTATCAGTTCACTGATACCAACCCCTACATTGGTTGACAGCTTCTTCAGATTTTGAAACCAAGTTTACCTATAACCTCCCGAAACAGACATGCAGAAGACAACTTTCAATGCTTTCAATCTGAACTAATCCTAAAATTTGTTGTGTGGTAGCGTAACCCTTTACCAAACAACTAAATGTTAGACACATCCATATAAATACATTATTTTGCAGACCACAAATTTAAGGTGGCACAAATGATGCAGTTTGTCTTTAATACATAAAAATCATTATTGGAAAAGCAGAAAGATGGTAATCTGGATTATCTCCTTTTCACATCATGCTTTCAAAAGCTGCCTATCTTAGGGTTGTTAAAACCCAGAATTATGTGGTGAAGGGTTAAAGGAGAGGTTTAAAATTCATTTCATATACAATCTTGAACGATTTTAACATAGAGCCTATGAAATGTTGAGTTCAATTTTAGGTTAATTTTGGTCAGAGTAGATCAAAATCAGACTGCAAAGGGCATGCATTCTTATTTTGAACCTACAATGTCATATTGAAACCTTGAAGCCCTGAACCCCAATTCCACTTCTAAGACAGCATAGATCAAGATCAGACTGCACAGAATGCAAAGTCTGACCTTGTATCTACACTTTTTGCGTTTAAATATGCACGATATTCTGACAATAAAAGCTGTGAAATTACAATATCTGCACCGTTGTTCTGACTGACAATGTTCATTTTATTTATTTTGCACTAAGCCGGTAAAGAGCTACTCTGTAGAAAAGAATATGCAACATGATAGAAAACTTTCTCACATTGAATGAAAACTATCCATTTTTTTCATTTGTAAATGTCTGATCTTGATCTACATGTTCTGCAAACCATCATCTTCTTGAATTAAAACAGTGTTGCCTGTTTTTCATACAAACTGAAATGTTAAATATACACTTGTATATCAAAAATACACTGGCATAATTATAAAATATGATATTATATATCTTGCAGTCTATATACAGTAGACTTAAGTTTTCATGGGAAAATTATCTGGGCTTGATCATTAATACAACATAAAAAGATAAACTCTACAATGAATATAAATCTGCCACCATTTCACTTTCCAAATATGGAAGATGCCAGATTCTGACATGAGGCAAGTAGGTATGAAAGTACTCATCATGCACATAACTCTTAGAACGGCACATTTACACTATGGTCATTTGCATTCTAGAAATAAAACTAAAATGACTGCAATTTTCAAGTCTGCTTTTGACCTAACTGACTCAGCAAAGTGGACAGTGTAGATAAAATATCAGATTGCATGTTTTGCTCAGTCTGATCTAGATTTACACTAGCCGGAAAGGCCACTATGGTTGTGAAAGGCTCTATAAGGGTAAACTCTTTACCAGACGACAAAATTTTAGCTTTATCCAAATGAAAGCATTTGCATACAACAAAGTAGATCTGTAAATGTGACTCAAAACTGAAAATTATCCTTTGAAGGATAGAAAACATTGTGGGAAAAGAAGTAAACACTGGCAACCAGCATTTTCTCCTTTTCCCAAAATGTTTTTAAAAGGCGTTTTCCTCAAGGTCATTAAAAGATGGAATTGTGTGGTATAGTGTTACACTGCCTTTAGGGCCAGTGTAGACCAAGATCAGATGGCACAAAACATTCAAATTCTGACCTTTGATCTACTCTGTTAGCTTTGATCACAAGTCGTAGATAAGAGTAACCTTGAAATTGTAATTATTTGGGTCTTATTTTCTGTTAGGGTTACTTGGCACTCTAAGGGTTAACTCTTTACCACAAAATGCCGGCTTTTAACGACCCTGGGAAAGAAGCCTTTTGAAAACATTGTGAGAAAAGGAGAAAACAATGGTAACCAGCATTTTCTCCTTTTCCAACAATGTTTTCTACCCTATCAAAAAAAAAAAAGCTGCACCATTTGAGCCACATTGAAATTGTCGTCTGCAAAGCTTTCAATTTGGACAAGGCTACAATTTTGCCATCCAAAGAAAATTTTGTTGCCTGGTCAAAATCACAAATTTGCAGACAAAAAATTTAATGTGGCTCAAATGATAAAATTTTTCTACGTATGGGAAGAAAACTTTGTGGGAAAAGCAGAAAATGCTAGTAACCAGCATTTTGTCCTTTCCAAGTGTTTTCAAAAGCCTTCCTTTCCTGGTTCGAAAATATTGGATTGTTTAGTACTATTACTATTTTGTCGTTTGGTAAATAGTTAAATGTAAAAGCTTCAAGTTATAGTACCCTGCATTTAAAGAATTCAATAAGAGGTACTTTGAATATGAAAGCAAAACCAGTCAAGAAAATATCCGAGCAAAATGTAGAAAATTCTATCTAAATTTTACCATAGTAGGATACACTGTATATGATTGTATTTCTGCATGTTACATTGATTTTTTTAAACTCTTTCCTTACTGTAGACAACACAGAAAGCTTTTGTGGACAGTCTAGATCAACATCAGACTGCACAGAACGTGCAGTCTGATCTCTGATCTACACTGTCCATTACATTATTCTAGGTTATGACCAAAGTGGTTCTCCATCTTGCAGATAAGGTGTATTAGAGGCCTTTGAAAAAGTGTGACTTATTTATTTAGTAGTGAAAGAGTAAACAATCTATACCAGTATATATTATGCATTGAAATCTGTCCATTATGCCCAAAGGTTGATAGAAAAAGATGATGTTCTTTATGTGATGATTCTTACGATAATGATGACCACCACTGTCTCCTCCAGCAGTCATTACAATCATAAGTCCATATCTAGGTCATACTCGTGTTCACATGTCAAAGCCAGTCAGATTTACTGCCCACAACATTCTCCCATTTCATTGGACAAGAGGTGTCATGTGATTACCCTACATATTTCTATGTCTGGTATGGAGCTTTTCATACAGAGCATTAACTTGAATGTTGCTACTTACAACTTGAGTGTAGGGAAGTCCATGGTGAGAGATTTACCCTTTACAAAATGATGAATTGTTTTTATAAACCTTAGAAAGAAGGCTTTTGCCAAAAATTGTGGGAAAAGGAGAAAAAGCTGGTAACACATCAAAGCGCTTGAACAAGTTACTTTGTTTGCCACAAATAATTTCAATATGGTCTGTAAAGAGTAAGAAACTGTGTCAGAGCTTGAGTGATGTCTCAAAATATCAGAGCTGTCCCTGGCAGACAAATAACTTGTGCTGGATACATGGTCACTGCATAAGACAAAAAGAATTAAAAGGGGCCATAACTCCTGCAATAGTTGACCAATTGTAACAATAACTGAGGTTGGGTAAGTTGGCATGCTAGGAAGGCTTAAAATCAAAATTTCAGCCAAAATGGTTGAAAAATGTAGAAGGAGACAAGGACATAAAATGATGTCTGTGCATGGATGGACCGACAAACAGAGCGAATACCCGATTCCAATGTAATACCCCATCCCCAACTTTGTTGTGGGAGGGGGACATACTGAGGATGGTACTTCAAACATAAACATTTTATAATAAAAAACTGAGGAGCTGACAGTGTTGAGCAAGATCAGATGGCATGTTTGTAGTCTGATCTGAATTTACACCATGTTAAAAAGCTATTTTTACTGCAATAACAGGGGTAAAAATATACAGAAGAGAGTAAGAGGTGGAGGAGGATTCAGTAATGTTCCTGGTTAATACTGATAAAACTATTGACTAGCATGTAACTCGGAATAAATAAGTCACTGAGGCTCACAATCAGACGGCCAAAAAAACCCTGGAAAAATCTTCAGTCTTTACCAAACAGCAAAATATTTTTATTTGTCCATACCGAAAAGGATTACAGGTGACACCTCGAATGTTTTTCAATTGATAGTATTTGCCCATGATCAGGCAGAAAACATTGTGGGAAAAGCAGAAATTTGCTTGTTACCAGCATTTTCTCCTTTTCCCACAATGTTTTCTAAATCCTACTGTCACAGGGTCTTTAAAACTCAGAATTGTGTTGTTAAGGGTTACAGAAAATTCTGGGGGGGGGGGGGCTCCTAGATACAAGTTTTACCTTTAGGGTGCCAATTAACTCTTTACCAAACGACAAAATTTTAGACCAGTCCAAATTGAAAACATTTGCAGACGACAAAATAAATATGGCTCAAAAATTGTTTTGGGAAGGGTAGAAAACATTGTGGGAAAAGGAGAAAATGCTGGTTACCAGCATTTTCTCCCTTTCCCACAATGTTTTCAAAAGGTTTTTTTTCTCAGGGTCGTTAAAAGTCGGGATTGTGTGGTAAAGAGTTAAGTGAACTGGGGATTCTCGGTCTAAGAGCAAAATTAAGCCATGTGAACCCCCTTTTCAACACTATTTCAAGTTTTAAAAACCCTGAGAAAGAAAGCTTTTGAAAACATGGTGGGAAAAGGAGAAAATACTGGTGACCAGCATTTTCTCCTTATCCCACCATGTTTTCTATCCATTCAATGACAAAACCACCTTGAAAATTGCCACCTTTAAATACTTTTAATTCAGACAAGTGTATAACTTTGGCAGGCATTACCTATGATAGGACAGAAAACATCATGGGAAAAGGAGAAAATGTTGGTTACCATGATGTGTCCAAAAGCTCTTTCACTTGAGTCTTTAAATTGTTGGCATGTTTGTTCAAGGTTTAACTCTTTACCAAACGACAAATTTTTGGACTGGACCAAATTCAAAGCATCCGCAGACAACAAATTAAATCTTGTTAATATGATGATTTCTGACTTTGATAGGGTAGAAAATATTGTGGGAAAAGGAGAAAATGCTGGTTACCAGCATTTTCTCCTTTTCCCACAATGTTTTCTATAGGCTTCTTTCTCAGGGTCGTTAAAAGTCGGGATTGTGTGGTAAAGAGTTAAATACATAATTGTGAGCCCCCATGTCTATTTTTCTGATTAACATAATATGCTCCAACATAGCGCTCTAGTCATGGTATACCACTTCCTCTGTTTTACCCTTAGAGCACCAACTAAATCCAAGAGACATTTTAACTGTAGAAGTAAGACCCAAACAAAATTAATGCAGTGTCAAGGTAGCTTTTGTCTAGAACGTCTCTGCAAAGCAGACAGTGTAGATCGAAGATCAGACTGCATATTTCATGTAATCTGATCTTGATCTGCACTGGCTGCATAAGCAACTATAGTTGTGAGAAGCGCTTAAAGGGTTAACATAAGTAAAACTTGGGGCAATTAAATACAGGTTGGGCAAAGAAATTAGTTTCTATTATTCACATAATCAAAAATTCCTCTACAGATATAAAACACACACGCTCTGGCAAAAAGGGGTTTAACCCATTACCACACAATCCTGACTTTTAATGACCCTGATAAAGATAGCTTTGGAAAACTTTGTGGGAAACAAAGAAAATGCTTTCTACCCTTTCTGATACAAAATTCAAGTATTTGGTCATATTTTTTTTTTTGTCGTCTGCAGTCTCTTTGAATTTGGACCAGTCTGAAATTATGTCATCTGGTAAAGGGTTAACTCTACCAAATGACAAAATTTTAGACTCGTCCAATTTGAAAGTATTTGCAGACAACAAAATTAATGTGACTCAAAATTTTAAGTCTGTTTTGGGAAGGACAGAAAACACTGTGGGAAAAGGAGAAAATGCTGGTTACCAGCATTTTCTCCTTTTCCCACAATGTTTTCAAAAGGCTTCTCCTTCAGGGTCGTGAAAACCAGGGATTGTTTGGTAAAGGGTTAATGCATCTCAGTCATCCATGATACCAAACAAGTCATCACAGAATTATGGATCCATAAAATCAATTTTGTCTAACAACTGACTGAATCATGAGGTAGACTGGTCATTTGACATACAAAAAATTGACAAGCAGCAAAAAGTTTGGGCCCTGGTCAGCCTGTGCAGGCTGACTTGGTTGATACTTTTTGCAGATACATTAAGCCCCCTTTTCACAGAGCACAGCTCATATAATTTTTGCAGCTCTGACCAGCAGCTCTCTCATTATCTTGGTAAACAGTGATAATTTTACTCATTATTTCTGATAAAAATTAGTAGCAGACATTTCTAAAACTATTTCATAAAAAGATCAGTGCAACAAGAAAAAAAAGGTTATCTGGAGAAGGTAGAAACTTTGAACCAATTTCTTTGACCAGTTGGTATTTTAACCCTTTACTACACAATCCTGACTTTTAACAACACTGAAGAAAAAAGCTTTTGAAAACATTGTGGAAAAGGGAGAAAATACTGGTGACCAGCACTTTCTTCTTTTCCCACATTGTTTTTAAAGATAAATCTCATCATCAAGCCATATCTAATTTTTTGTATGCAAATGCATTCAAAATGGACCAGTTCAACACATGTCATCTGAGAAAGAGGTAATTTCACTATAAATATGTAAGAACATGTACATGTTGACTAAAAGGGCCATTTTTCAAGTTCATAGAATTGAGTAGGATTTTTTTTTTCCTCAAATCTGTTTGAAACATTGAAGGTTTTGTAAGAATCATCTGACTGCCTCCACACACATTTAAGACAGATCTATCCACTTCCTGAAAGCTGCATTGCACTAATGTTTAAGTCTATGCTGAAAATACCAAAGATGGCAGCAGCTATGCTATCGGTATACTAGTAAGGCAAGCAAAGACAGGTCTTTCACCCTAAGGAAGCACTCCAAAACTTACTTCTAGACGTAAACCCTGACTCTAAGTGGTATATATAGGTTCAAAATTTGCTGTAGTGTCTAATATATACTGTATAAAAATCTTTGGGCAGCTTTCAAAAGGATCACTCACTTTGCTTTGATCATCACTATTCTGATGGTAAGAGTGACAGTGTTTTATCTTTGTTTAGGAAAGGCAGAGTGGTTTTCTATGAACTTTAAAAATGGCCCTCATTTGAGGGTAATTTTTTAGGGAATGGAGAATAAATGATAAAGCATGGGATGATGTTCCTATACCTGGAATAGAGTTTAGTCTGTAGGTAGACATAATAACATAACTTCAAAATAGTGTTAGGCAATCAACAAAGTTTTTCTACAACAAATTCCCTACAACTGACCACCTTTTTTTTCCTCAAACCAGACCATATTTGTAATGTGCCAAAAGGATAAAATTGTCTGAAATTTTAAAATGTACTCATATGTTAACCCTAGATTCACACTGATTGTCCTAATTTTACAAGAATGCTTTAACTCTTTACCACATAATCCTGAGTTTTAATGACCCTGAGGAAAAAGCATTTTGAAAACATGGTGGGAAAAGGAGAAAATTCTGGTAACCTGCATTTTCTCCTTTTCCCACAATGTTCTCTACCCTTTCGAAGACAAATTCCAATATTTCAGCCACATGTAAACTGTCGTCTGCAAATGATTTCAATTAGGGCCAGTTTTAGTTTTTGTCATTTGGTAAAGAGTTAAGAGTCACCATATTCAAATTTGCTACTGGGGTAACAAGTTAATAGTTACCCAACAGTACACAAGAGAAATTCAACACAGTCCAAAGTTTTAACAACCCTAAAGAAAAACAACAAGAAGAAGACTTTTGAAAACATTGTGAAAAAAGGAGAAAATGCTGGTTACCAGCATTTTCCTCTTTTCCCACTATGTTTTCAACAGCTTTCTTCTTCAGGGTAGTAGAACTCGAAATTGTATTGTAAAGAGTTAACTCCTTACCAGAAAACAAAACCTAAGACTTGTCCAAAATGGATAATAGTCCCAACTGGCAGAGGCTAAATTTTTTTTTAAATTTAAAATAGCATTTTTTTTTCTTCTCGTTTCATGTTTGCAACAGTGGTCTGCTAGAAGATGAAAAAAAAGTCATCTGAAGGTACATATGTTTTCTTGCTTCAATTTAATATACAATCATGCTTAAAAAAACAAGAGGGCCATGATGGCCCTGTATCGCTCCACTGGCTATTAAGTAAAATTCTGACCAGTCGTTTCAGAGAAGAAGAATTTTTAAGAATTTCTAAATTTCCATATAGTGCAAGTAGCCCCCATTCACCAGAGCCACATTTTTTGACGGATCAAAATTTTACGAACAATTTTTGAAAAAGGTCACCCAAGCAACAATCCTGTGAAATTATTTCAAAATCTGACCTGCTGTTTCAGAGGAGAAGATTTTTAAAGAATTCCTTCATTTCTGTATAGTGCAAGAAGCCCCCATTCACCAGAGCCACGTTTTTTGACAGATCAAAATTTTACGAACAGTTTTTGAAAAGGGTCACCCAAGGAACAATCCTGTGAAATTATTTCGAAATCTGACCAGCGGTTTCAGAGAAGAAGAATTTTGAAGAATTCCTTCATTTCTATATGGTGCAAGAAGCCTCCATTCACCAGAGCCACATTTTTTGACGGATCAAAATTTTACGAACAATTTTTAAAAAGGGTCACCCAAGGAGCATATCTGTGAAATTATTTCAAAATCTGACCCGTGGTTTCAGAGGAGAAGATTTTTAAAGAATTCCCTAAAAAATTCCATTTGGTTGCAATGGCAACCAGAGTTTTTGATGGAATCAAATTCTGTGAACAGTTTTTAAAGAGGACCTTCCAAGGAACATTCCAGCCAAGTTTGGTCCAAATCCGCCCAGTGGTTTAGGAGGAGTTGATGTTTAAAGAATTGTTGATAACACACGACGCATGACGGACACCAGGTGATCCTAAAAGCTCCCCTTGAGCACGTTGTGCTCAAGTGAGCTAAAAAGTTAACATACGGATGGACGCACAACGGACAACGGGCCATAACAAAAGTCTGCTGGCCTTTGGCCAGTGGAGCTAAAAAATTTGTCTAGCACCAATCATGTATCACTGCAGCTTGATAATCAAGGGAGGTAAATAGTAACGAACTTTATCTTTCATAAAAAGAGTTATTTCCCTTGATTAATGTTTAAATTGAAGTGACAATATTTTGAAGCCCATGTTAAACTTGCAATCCCTGGAATGAAGGCAATTTTGACCCCAGACCTACAATATGAAACTAGAATGTGTGGTTATAAACAAAAAGATTTTTTAATCTTGCCCAATAAAAAGTCATGTAAAACAAGTTTGCTGAATAAAAGGCCCTGTAAAATATGTGATCCATGACACAGGTTTATCAAGTTTTCACTATAAAAGCCAATGTAAAACTTGTGACCCCTGGTGTGGAGTCAAACTTGACCCCCAAAGTTAAAATTTGGGCCCTCTTGGTAGAGGCCCATTATATAAAGTTACATGCAAAATTTGGTAGCCCTAGGCCTAAATATGGCTATGTACAAGTAGATTATTAAAGTTTCCTTATATAAGACCATGTAGAACTTGTGACCCCCTGGGGTGGGTCTACATTTGACCCCCTGGGCTATAATTTGGGCACCCTTGATAGAGACCCCCCAGATAAAGCTAAATGCAAAATTTGATAGCCCTAGCCCTTATAGCTAGATGCGAAAGATTTTCCTATATAAGCCCGCCCATGTAAAACATGTTACCCCCCCGGAGCGAAGTCAAATTTGACCCTCGGCTATAATTTGGACACCCTTGGTACAGGTCCACTAGATAAAGCTACATGCCAAATTTGGTCGCCCTAGGCCCCATGGCTAGGTCAAAGAAGAATTTTAAAGTTCTCCCTATATAAGCCCATGTAAAACTTGTTATATAAGCCCATGTAAAACTTGTTACCCCCGGGCAGGGCCTAATTTGACCCCAGGGCTATAATTTGAACAATCTTGGCAGAGGTCCACTAGATAAAGCTACATGCCAAATTTGGTAGCTCTAGGCCCTATGGCTAGGTAGAAGAGGAATTTTAAAGTTCTCCCTAAATAAGCCCATGTATAACTTGTAACCCCCGGGGCGGGGCCAATTTTGACCCCAGGGCTATAAATTGAAGAAACTTCGTAGAGGTCCACTAGATAAAGCTACATGCCAAATTTGGTAGCCCTTGGCCTTACGGTTTCAGACAAGAAGATTTTCAAAGATTTTCAAAATTTTTCAGTTTTGTTGCCATGGCAACCAGAGTTTTTGAAGGAATTAAATTCTTTCAAGAAATTCTGAAGAGGACCATGGCAGGATCATTTCTGTTAAGTTTCATCAAAATTGGATGGGTAGTTTCAGAGAAGAAGACGTTTTAAAAAAAAAGTTAACGCACGGACGGACGGACGGACGCACGACGGACAACAGGCCATGACATAAGCCCGCTGGCCTTCGGCCAGTGGAGCTAAAAAACTGAATATTTTCTCACAACACTACAAATGTAATTACAAGTACTACTAAATACTAATGAAGGAAAAAAGAAAGAATCAGAGTCATGCTTGGATTTAAAATATTTAATGTTCTCTCTAAAAATCTACAAAAATCTGGGGTATGGAAATCTGGTACGATTATTTTTCTAAATAAATCTAGTTCTGTATAAGAAAATTTTCAAATATCACCTGTTCAAAGGCAAAAACATCATAATCAGAAATGATAATCAAAAAAGGACCAATTCAATATAGTAATGAAGCAATCCAGTATGCCAATCAAACACTGCAAGTCCAGCTTTGTGTTTAAAAAATTATGGAGTACGATTCAATGCTATAGAACTCAAAGAAGAAGAAAAATCCCTTTAGAGCTGGAACTAACCTTATGCAACCAGATTAGATCAAGATCAGTCTCTGCAGAATGTAGTCTGATCTTTGATCTACCTTACCGAATTTAGTACTGAGAAAGTCCATTTCAATTTTTAGGGCTACAAGGGCTAACATCCAAACATGTACAAATCAACCCTTTACCACAAGACAAAATTCTAAACTTGTTAAAATTGAAGGCCTTTGCAGACAACAAACCATAAGTTGCTCAAATGATGGGATTTATCTATAAATAGTGCAAAATATTTTGGTAAAAGGAGAAAATGCTGGTTACTAGCATTTTCTCCTTCTCCCACGATATTTTCATAAACCTTATTCATTAGGGTCATTAAAACTTGGGATTGTGTGGTAAAGGGTTGATATCTAACTTGTCTATAGGACAAGTGGAAAAAATTGTTATTTCCACACCCCTGAATTTATTCATGCAAGCTTTATAGAATGAAAAGGACAAAAAAGGAAAAAAAATGAAACAATAAAGGGATGTAACCCCAAGAATTGGAGATCATATCACTATTCCACAGTTACCTACCTTTGCATGTTGTGGTTGCAGTGAAATTGATTGTTACACCTTGGTATTCACTATTAGAGCTGTTACTAGATGTTGAACCTGAAACAATGTGGGAAAAGTATAAAGAATACATGAATGAACTGTTGTTCTCTTTATTCGTGTATGTCTATTGAAGTTATACAGTACATGAAAATGTCTTTTTGAAATGAGATGGAAAGTATTTGTGGAAATAGGAATATTTGCTTGTAACAAGCATTTTTCCCATGACATTTTCAAAATGCAGTCTGCTTCAGCAGCATAAAGTAGTATTTCTATAGCATTGGGTTTAACACCTTTAAGTAACAATAGCTGCCAAAAGTAAACAAAGCAGGTGTTAAATGCATTTAATTTTAAATCATACCATTTAAAACTATGGAAATTATTGTGAAGATGACGACAATCTGTTATTGAATGGTCAGTCCAACTGTTAGGCGCTGGCAGGGAAATGTACTTCAAAACTAAGTTAAAAGTTGCCAGGTCACTCTATCTTTTTGCCTGATTTTAAAATTAATTTTTCTGCCAGCTACTAACACTTGGACCGACCACACAATAATAGATTGTTGTCATCTTCACAATATTTTTTCATACTTTTAAAACGGTATGATTTAAATTTACAGGTATTTTAACACTTGCACTGTTTTTTGGATGCTTTTGGGCCTTTAAAATGTTCAAAGCGGTGAAAGTAGACAACTGATTTATCAACAATGAAAGCATTAAAATACTGAAGATGACAAATCAAATGTGGTTCAAATTATAGATTTGTCTTTGAAAGGCTTTGAAAAGCTAGAATATGATGGGGGTAGTCTCAATAATGAGACATTTACAATGTTTCTTTTCATATTAGATGTTTATTGTGCACCATAACATCTGAAGTCCATCATGAATTTTCTTTGCAAAAAGCTACAGCCCCATAGTGACTTTCTGTTTCGCTGGTTTAATCTGTATTGCAGCAAAATGCAGTAAATTTTTACTGACACATATGACCAAGGACAAAGTAACAAGAGTTTCATTACCTAAAGCCCTTTAAGACACCACTTTTGACTTAAAAATCTTGAAAAAAAATACTGAAGTACTACAGTATTTAATGTGTTTGGCAGCGTTTTTGCTTTTGGTAGATTTTCTGCATGTCCAAGGACCATACTACTTTAGGATTCAGCCTGTTTTTGGACAAAATGGTTTTATGGATCCATATTTATGTCATGACTTGCTTGGTACAATGCATCACAGTGTTGCATCAAACCCCCTTTTGCCTGAACATGGCTTACATATGTTCAGCAATATTTATAACTGTTTTATAAGTTGTTGTGATGCAAAGCATTAAGTCTAAATATGCCCCTTGAAAATACAAACAATGTTACCTCTTCTCACAGCACCATTATGTCCAACTGTCTGTGACATACGTTGAGGTTCACTTGTTTGTCTTCTGTCCTGATGTCGATGATATACAACCCTGTTAATAGACTCGGAGGAATCCGCAACAATGTGTCGTCGATTCATGTGCCACTGGAATTATAAAGAGAACAAAATTTATACTGGGTCAATAATTAAAGTCTAAAATAAAACCTTCAGAGTGTAAAAAATGGATATTTTCTGTCAACAAAACCCCAAGATACATGTATTTGCATTTCAATTTCATTTTTGGTCACAGTGTTACACAAAATACTGGAAGGAGTAGATCCAAGATAAGACAGTATATTTACATGCGCAGTCTGATCTTTATCAACATCCAGCATAGGCAAACAGAGGTCTTAATTACAACAGGTTCCTAAAAGTACCAATGTCCTCATTCATGACAATGATGGGGCTCATACATAGGACCAACAAGAGGGTTATGACCCATGCATACTAGCGCTTAACTCTTTACCACACAATCCTGAGTTTTAACAACTCTGAGAAAGAAAGCTTTGGTAAGCATTGTGAGAAAAGGAGAAAATGCTGATAACAAGCATTTTCTGCTTTCCCTCAAAATGTTTTTGACCCTACCAAAGGAGAAGTCATCATTTTAGCAAGATTTAATATGTTGTTTGTAAATGCTTTCAATTTGGTCCAGTCCAATATTTTGACATTTTGGTACTGGGCTAACCAAACTATCTGTAATTTTATATCTCTAAAGAAAAACCCATTTAAAAAACCTTGTAGGAAAGGAGAAAATGCTAGCTACCAGCCTTTCCTCCATTTCCATTTTTTTCCCTACTACTGTTATTGAGCATCAGGAAAGCACACATCTAAATTTTTGTTGTCTTGTTAAGTGTACACTTCATTACATCAAAGCCAGGCAGCTGATGCAAAATTTGTGAAAAAGGACTGGTAGATAATCTCCAGCACTTTTCTGGACATAACAAGCAAGTCAATTTCCACTTCATTTAACTCTTTACCAAACACCAAAATTTTGGACTCAACCAAACTGAAAGCTGGTTACCAGCATTTTCTCCTTTTCCCACAATGTTTTCAAATGTCCTTTTACTTGGGCCATTAAAACTTTGGATTGTGTGGTAAAGGGGTAAACCCTTTTGCCAGAGTGCTGCTCAAATAGATTTAACTCTTTACCAGACGACAAAATTTTAGCCTTGTCCAAACTGAAAGCATTTGCAGACAACACTTTCAATGTGGTTCAAATAGTGCAATTTTTCTTTGATATGGTAGAAAACATTGTGGGAAAAGGCGAAAATGCTGGTTAACCAGCATTTTCTCCTTTTCCCACAATGTTTTCAAAAGGCTTCTTTCCCAGGGTCGTTAAAAGTCGGCATTGTGCGGTAAAGGGTTAAACAGAGATTAGTTGGAAAATAATGACCTATATATATTTTGCATAATAATGATTCAATATTTATTATACTGTTTAACCATTTACCACATAATAACAACTTTTAATGCCCCTGAGGGGGAAGACTTTTGAAAATATTGTGGGAGAAGGAGAAAATGCTGGTAACCAGCATTTTCTCTTTACCACATTGTTTTTTACCTCATTAACCCTTCACCAAACAGTCCGGACTTTTAACAACCCTAAAGAAGAAGGCTTTTGAAAACACTATGGGAAAAGGAGAAAATGCTGGAAACTATCATTTTCTCCTTTCCCGACATTTTCTACCTTTTAAGACAGATGTTTTATGTTGTAATAACAATTGATATGTCGTCTGCAAATGCTTTCAAGTTGGACAAGGTTGTTAGTTTGTTGTTTGGTAAAGGGTTAATTGACAGACAAATTTATGATTTTGAGTTACATTTTGTCGTCTGCAAAATGCCTTCAATTTGGCCAAGGCTAAAATTTTGTCGTTGGTAAACTAAAGACTCAACCCTTTACCAAACAACAAACTCTTATACTTGTCCAAATTGAAAGCAATTGCAGACGACAATCTAACCTTCTACCACAAACAATCCAAGGTTTTTATGACTCTGGAGAAAACGGCTTTTGAAAACATTGTGGGAAAAGGAGAAAATGCTGGTTACCAGTGTTTTCACCTTTTCCCACAATGTTTTCTACCTATTCAAAACCAAATTCCTGCATGTTAAACATGTTTAATTGTCGTCAACAAACCCCTTTCGATTCAGACAAATCTAAAATTTTATCATTTGGTAAAGGGTCAACACTGTACCACACAATCCCAACTTTAAACAACCCTAGGAAAGAAGCCTTTTTGAAAACATTGTGGGAAAAGAAGAAAATGCTGTTCAACAGCATTTTCTCCTCTTCCCACAATGTTTTCTACCCTTCCCAAAATGAATTTTAACATTTGAGTCCCATTTATTTGGTCGTCTGGAGATGCAGCACTGCTTCAATATAGACCAGTCTAAAATGCTCAAATGATGGGATCTGTGTTTCATAGGAGAAAATACTGTAGAGAAAATGCTGATTTACCAGTATTCCTCCTTTAATCAATTGATTTTAAAATCCTTTTTTTCTATAGGTCTTTAAAACACAGGATTGTTTGGTTAAGTCTTTATCACACAGTCCCGACTTTTAACAACCCTGAGGAAGAAGCCTTTAGAAAACATTGTGAGAAAAGGAGAAAATGTTGGTAACCAGCATTTTCTCCTTTTCCCGCAATGTTTTCTGCTCTACCAAGAAAAAATTGTGTCATTTTTGCCATCTTTAATGTGTCATCTGCAATTGCTTTCAATTTGGACAAGTCCAAAATTTTGTCATTTGCTAACGAGTTAAGAAGTAACTTAAGATCCAGTCTTCTCTTAACCCAAAACCACATAATCTTCAGTTTTAACGACCCTGGAAATTTAGACTTTTGAAAACACTGTGAGAAAATTAGAAAATGCTAACAACCAGTATTTTCTCCTTTTCACACTCTGTTTTCTAACTCTTCAAAAACAACTTTGTAGACAAATCAAACACAAATTCAAACATTAAGTAGAAACATTGAAACAAAACATTTCTTTTTATAACTAAGTATGGAAGACAGTAACCCTTATTCTGCTAAATAACTAAAATGAAATTTTCAAATCAATAGTAAAAACCCAAATATTGCAATTTCAAAGTTATGTTTTGGGGAGTAGTATCTCCTTATCGGACAGTGTAGATCCAAGATCAGACTGCATATTCTGTGCAGTCTGATCTTGATCTAACCTGTCTGCAAAAGGTCAGTGAGTCACGCATAGCAGCCTAAGGGTTAAAGAAAGGTAAGTCAGCTATGCAAATTAAAGGGGGCTGAATGCATTTGCAAAATGTAAAACCCATGTCAGACTGAGCAGTCCGTGCTGGCTGACATGGGTTGAAATAGTTTGCAATTGGTCAATTTTCTATACGTCAAAGAACCAGTAGACTTCACAATTCAGTCTTTTATTGTAGAAAATGAATTTTATGGATCTGAAGTTATATGATGAATTGCTTAGTTCATTGCATTACAGGAATGCATTAAGCCCCCTTTTCCCAGAGCATGGCTCAAGCACATGAAATCACTCGGTAAAAGCAAGTGGGAAAAGGAGAATATGCTGCACACTATTATTTTCTCCTTTTCCCACAGTGTTTTCAAAGGGCTTCCCACTCAGGGTTATTAAAACTCAGAAATATTTGGTAACAGGTTAACCAAAAATTTTTGCTATCATACCTGTAATAAATCCATAAACTACAAAAATGTCCACAGTTATATACAGTAGATCAAACAAAGTGAAATCAGAGGAAATAAATTACCGGTGTTTTCCCATGTCTTTTTGTCTTTTTACAAAATGATTCACCAAAATTATGTAAGAAAATACCACCTTTATTTAATCTTATCTCACATGCAATCTAAATTCAAAAATCTATTCAGACTGTCAAACTTAATGTGGATTAGGTAATAAGCATTAGATTTACAGCTACTTAATGAACCAGTCTAGATTAGCAAATCATGAACAAGCTGTTGACTCTTTACCAGATGACAAAATTTTGAACTTGTCCAAACTCAAAGCACTTGCTGATGACAAGTTAGTTCAATATGGCTTAAAAGACAGGAACTGTCTGACAAAGAGTAGAAAACACTGTAGGAAAAGAAAAATATGCTGATACCTAGCATTTTCTATTTCCTAAAATGTTTTCAGAATCCTTCATCTTTTGGATAGTTAAAACATGGTTTGGTAAAGGGTAATCTATTACCATACAGACTAAAGTATTTATAGACTTGTGCCTCTACCTAGTACTAAAGAAACACAATGGGATATATCTGATTAACTGTTTGGTGTTTGAAGCTATTTTCAACATTATTTCAGTTATATTGCAGCAGTCAGTGCACCTATCCACGCTTTCCTGGAGTTTCTTGTTACCAATACTTCACACCATTTTCTTCCCTAGCCACTGGTTACCTTCCCACATAACCATTGTCGAAACAACAACTAGTGGTGACAGAGGAATGAATCCAGTCCCAGCTAAGCTTTCATCAATACTTGTGGAGATATGGCCAAGCTCTAGATTCAAACCAGTGATCAACTGGTTTAGATTAACTCTTTACCACATGAAAAAATTCCAGACTGGTCCAAATTGAAAGCATTTGCAGACGACAAAATTAAATGTGACTGAAAAATTGAAATTTGTTTTGGGAAGGGTAGAAAACATTGTGGGAAAAGGAGAAAATGCTGGTTACCAGCATTTTCTCCTTTTCCCACAATGTTTTCAAAAGGTTTCTTTCCAAGGGTCGTTAAAAGTCGGGATTGTGTGGTAAAGAGTTAACTCTTTACCACACGAAAAAATTCCAGACTGGTCCAAATTGAAAGCAACTGCAGACAACAACTTGAATGTTGCTCACACGATGGAATTTGTCTTTGAATGGGAAGGAAATGTTGTTGGAAAAGGTTTGATAAAACTTGGAGTTAAGTCGTAAAAGATTATTTGCTGGAAATTGCAAAATCAGCTTCTTTCTTCACAAAGAAATATTTGTAGGAAAAAATATCTTTCTCCTTTTAACCCTTTACCACACAATCCAAAACTACCAAAAAGACAAAGGCAAGTTTTGACAACATTGTGGGAAAAAGGAGAAAATGCTGTTAACTAGCATTTTCTCCTTTTCAAAAAATGTTTTCCAACCTCTCAAACACAAATATGAACAAATGAAGTACAGCTAATTTGCCATCTGCAAATGCTTTCAAAATGGACAAGTCTAAAATTCTGCCATCTTGTACAAAGTGAAGAAGCCATTCCTATCATTTAACCCTTTACCACACAACAAAATTTTAGACTTGCCCAAATTCAAAGCATTTGAATACAACAAATGACATGTAGCTCAAATGATGATTGCTGTCTTGAAATGGGAGAAAACATAGTGGGAAAAGGAGAAAATGCTGGTTTCCAGCATTTTTTCCTTTTTCCCACAATGTTTTCACAAGCCTTCTTTTCCAAGGTCATTAAAACTTGTGACTATGTGGTAAAGGGTTAAACCACATTTACAGGGGTAAAAGTTAAAAAATCTGAAAATACTGAAAATTGAGCTGGGGGCCGCTAGGGCCCCTGGTGGGTCCAGGACAACGCCCTGGCCAGGGGTCCAGGGGGCCGGAGGCCCCCGGAAGCTCCTGAGATTTAGCTATTTTATAAGCATCAAATTCCTCTAATGAGATCCAGTTTTAGCATTTTAAAGTTGAAAAAATCTTGAAACGAATGAAAGATATGATATGCTAAAACCTAAGAAAAGTTTTTAGCATCCATGTTATTTTTGTCCTCTTTTATCTCCATTTTGTACACAGGACTTAATCAGATTAGCCCTACATCGGTTTTGTATTTGAAAGTACAACAAGTATGAGAAAAGGACATATCTAGTATTTAATATTTGATTCATTAAAATGCAATCACTGGTGCTAAATTTCTGTCAAAAGAATAAAATCAAATCTGTCAAATAGGAAAACAACACTCTCTTTAAGAATGGCTAATTTATCAGGGAGAATGTGACAGAGTGTGCTGTGCATTTTCTAGCTTGAGGTTTTTGTACCCTTCGGTAACTGGAGTTTGGGGTACACAAACAAGGATGGGGGTTCAGATCTAAACTACATATTAATTTCATAAAAATATCAAGTTTTAATGACAGCCTATCAAAAGATAGACTGTTTTCATGTGACATGCGCAAACAGGATTTTATAGATAGATCTACATGTTCACTGTTAAAAGCTCTTCAAACACTTTAAGAACCTTTCCTAAAATGTGCAAACATTTTTGGCAAAATCAATTCTAATGTTTGCTAAAACAAGCAGGTAAGTGATATACCATGGAACTGGTCCAATTCCTGTAAAAAATCTATCAAATCGGCAGTGTGGGGCAATCAGTTTAAATGCAAAAATGATTATCACTTTGTAACCGGAAGAGCAAACCAACTAGCTATTGGTTGTACAATCGTTTTCTCCATTGAACTGAGAATGCTTTTTGCTTTAAATACTTTGACAATTTGTCTACATGATATTAAGTTTATAAAGATGTGGTGTTTTGTACTTTAAATTTTTTTTACTTTATTTAATATCATTTATTTTGATCTTTAAATTTTAATTTCCAAACCAGTTAAAAAAAATTCAGACATATTTCACGCATTTGCAGACGGAACACACCCCCCCCCCGCTTTAGATCTTTATTTTCATTTCATAAAACAACAATTTTTTCACTCATGACAGAATTTTAGATTCCACTATTGTTTTATTCAGAGATTTGTGTATATTCACTGTTTAAATTCATTATTAAAGATGAGAAGATAGTTTGAAGTCCCTCTGATCGGACGATGCCACGCTGATCATGGTAGTGTCATGGGTTTTCACGTTTTTTCTGGCGATCAATTTTTCGTGTCAATTAATTTCTGGAGAAGTATTACCACATGATTTGACATCAGTTAGTCATTTTGAATAGCAGGTAACTTTAAATTCTGTCACTTTACACTACATCAGAGGATTAACACCGTTATTACGTTCTCGTAAATGACTCGCCTGCTTCATTAGATCACGCGCGTGTCCTTGACATTTTATACTGATCGTGTTTAGCCCGTATTTCTGCCGGATGCGCACAAGCTAGGTTATATGAAGCTCTTGACGATTATTTCATGCGTCAGATTGACAATTAAGCAAATATTTTTCAGCGTCAAAGACATGTCATTTCAAATTTCCAAGCGTCAAAACCCGGTCTCAGGGATCAAATAAGAAACTTGCCGAGTTGTCGAGTTTTGACAAAACATCCATGGACAAAAACTTTTCTCATTTTTCCGGCCAATTTTCGTGTTTGTTATCACTATATTGAATCCTAGAGTCTGATTAATATCAGTCACAAAACCAAGCGCTACAAACCAGTATTCACGTTTCACGACCAAGCAAGCTTCGGTACCAACTGCAATCGATTCCGGGATTTCTCAACAGCTAATCGCAATCGGAAGCCAGAACCAACTGACTTTCGACTATAGTCAATCATTGGCCCACCACTACAAATCGGACTACAGTGTATGAATGAAACTTTTCCCCCTTTTTCGGTCGCTTCGGCATTTGAGTAGCACGTACTGTCAACTTCGGAAGATAGTTGCCGATCCCCAGCTCTGACATCCATTTGTTATTGAAAAGAACAAAGATAATTTAAACTGAGCCATCTTTGGCTTGCAAATAATCAAATTGCTGCCAACATTTGTCCCCTAAAACGAAGGGCTTTGTTAATGCTTTATTGTTTTACAATCCTAGCGGCAAAAATGTTAAAGTCGGCAAACTGATCAAAACACAGCCGCAACATTTTGGACACGAACAATATAACATCATACGATAACCTTAAAACGTTCCGGTTCAGCATCTATATTTAGAATCGGGAAACCCTAAGCAAGAGTGAGTGACTGTAAACATTTCGGTGCAAATTATTCCCGAAATTACAAAATTCTTTGAATTTCATTGTTTTTAGGGCGAGTGCGTTTGACGGGAGACATTAATGACCGAGATCAGCCCCTGACAAAGGAAATGCAGTGGGGCAATAAATTTTATTGATACGGCATCTGGAAATCTATTGACTTGCAATAGATACGAGATAAAGGGGTACCCCCCTCCCCCCCAAAAAAATTTCTCCTCAGATTTAAACGATTTGGAAAAATGACCTGGTCGGCCCCTGAAAATACGGAATTCCGTCACAATACGGTAAACTTTTACCCCTGCATTTAATTTGTTGTCCCAGTACTTCCTTATGGTCACAGTATCAGATAAAACTTCTTGGAAGTCTATCTACCTTCTAAGTAATGATGATAAAGCCTGAACCTCTCCTGTAACTATAGCTCAGTGGTATAGGCCTACAGGCCCTGGTTTTAAGCCTCTGTGAAAGCACTGTGGTTTTTGTAGGAGTGTCCTTTGGCAAGACACCTCAGAGTCTTAGCCTAGTACTGGTGAAACCAATGACATACAGGAATCAATCAATCACATTAACATAAAGTTTAGAGTCCATATTCACCACCCATTCTTAAGAACATTCTAAATTTGAAAGTAACACAACTTCTGATTGGTTAAACTATTTGGTTTAGCTAATCAGGAAGAAGTTGTGTTAATTTCAAATTTTGAAAATCTTGGAGAATAAAACACAGAATGTTCTCAGGATAATGGCTGGTAAATATGGATCTAGATCTTCTGAAAATTACTTCAAATTCAACTCCTGCATCTGCACAAAGGCATTGTATGATTAAAAGCCAGGTTTGTCAGGTTTGATGCCTGTGTGCCTTAACCCTTTACCAAACGACAAAAGTTTAGACTCAACCAAATTGAAAGCATTTGCAGACGATAAACATGACTCAAATGATGATTTCTGTCTTTAGAAGGGTAGAAAACATTGTGGAAAAAGGAGAAAATGTTGGTTACCAGCATTTTCTCCTTTTCCCACAATGTTTTCAAATGGTTTCTTTCTCAGGGTCGTTAAAACACGGGATTGTGTGGTAAAGAATTAATTGAACAGCCCTTTATTGAAGTATTGAACTACTGTATTTATCCAACGCCCAATTTTTAGACTGATCCAAATTGAAAGCAACTGAAGAAAATAAATAAATGTGGCTCAAATGATGAGACTGGTCTTTGAAATGGTAGAAAACATTGTGGACAAAGGAGAAAATGATGGTTGCCAGCATTTTCTCCTTTTCCATCAATATTTTCAAAAGTACATGTATTCTACCTCAGTGTTGTTAAAATTCTGGATTGTTTGGTGAAGGGTTAACTCTTTACCAAACGACAAAATTTTAGACAGGTCCGAATTGAAAGCATTTGCAGATGACAAAATAAATATGACTCAAAAATTGAAATTTGTTCTGGAAAGGGTAGAAAACATTGTGGCAAAAAGAGAAAATGCTGGTTACCAGCATTTTCTCCTTTTCCCACAATGTTTTCAAATGGCTTCTTTCACAGAGTTGTCAAAAGTCGGGATTGTGTGGTAAAGGGTTAACAAAACCCTTGTACTGATACATGACTGAGAATGATTTGACAGAAATACTGTATATAAATAAGCAAATTATGCCTATTTCAACTTCATTTTTGCCACACTATTTTTAGAAATGAACAATCACCAAAACCCTAGGGGTGACTCATAAGTTAGGATTACTCCTATAAATTACCGAGTATTACTATGTCAATACAGTAACTTCCTTATTTTCCTCTGACAAAATCTCTAACTGTTCACCAAGTGACAAAATTTTGGACATGTCCAGATCCAAATCATTTGTAGCCTGGAACCTACACTTGGCTCATATGGTGGAATTTGTCTTCAAAATGGTAGAAAACATTGTGGAAAGAGAACAAAATACTGTTTACCAGCATTTTTCTCTTCTCAAAAATTTATAAAAAAATGTTCAATTGCAAAGTTGTTAAAACCCAAATGTGTTCTGTAAAATGTTGATTTAAAATCCTTTTTTTTAAATCAGGCTTTTGAAGACATTTCAGGAAGAGGAGAAAATGCTGTGACCATCATTTTCTCCTTTTCCTGGCATTTTTCCTATCCTTTCAAAGATAATTCCATTGTATGAGCAATCTGCCAATGGTATCAATTTCAATTTGGACCAGCCTAAAAATTCTTTTAAAAAGTCTTTTTGAAAAGAGACTGAGTTGACTCCTTACCAATGACACAACTTTAGGCTAGTCCAAATTAAAAGCAGTTGCAATTTGGCTCAAGTGATGAAATACGACTTTAAAGAATAGAAAACTTCATGGGAATGGAGCAAATGCTCGTTACCAACATTTTCTTCATTTCTCAGAATGTTTTCGAAAGCTTTCTTTCAAAGGGTTGTTAAAACTTAGTATTGTTTGCTATTAAGTGTACAGATCTCTACATTTGTCACTTTATATAACTAGACTTTTTAGTTGGTTTCACAGGTGACTAGTAAGTTTCAACCACCCGAGCTGCAAACTACTTTGATTTCAATAGGTGACTTTTAAAGTGACTTTAGTGCTCAATTTTAGTCCATTATAACCCGATTTACAGAATTTGAATATTTGTGTTTAAATCAATAATTTAGCAATATCTAGCCCTAAAGAATGAAAAGTTAACTAAATGCATTTTTCAACGATCAGGGTACATATTCACCAACCATTCTTGAGAACATTGAATTTCAAAGACCTTCTTTTTCCTTTTTTTTTTCAAATTTAAAAGTAATGCAGTTTCTGACTGGCTAAACCAAATGGTTCAGCCAATTAGAAGCTGTGTAACTTCCTAAATCTAGCATTGGACTTACAATGAAATTAACAGTATTTGGTGAATACAGACCAAAGTTAACATTTAGAGAACCAAGCATAACTAAGGTACTTTTGTAGACAGTTTGTATCAAGATCAGTATGAATAAACATGAAGTCTGTTCTTTATTTTAACTGCTTTATACCCCCCCTGCAAGATTTGCTTGGGTTACATTTGCTATGGACCCCTATGTTTTATTCCTCTTCATTACTATTTTTAGGCATCATAGGCATTATGTGTTTAAGTGACATTGTGCAATTTCTTGTGCCATCTTTTGGCACGAAGGGGCAAAACTGTGCCGAGATCATAATTGTGCAGTCTCTGTACAGAAATTGCACTGGCACTGTGCAGCCTTGCAATAGTCAAGCAGGGGCCATACCATTACCCAACAAATTGTTTTGTGCCAAAATGACCATATAAAATCATGAGTTGTCTGCATTATCATAGCACAACCTTTATACAGTGCCCATGTAGGGATCGTGCCATGCTGTCACCATGTTGTGCAGAGTTACACACAACTGTACAGGCTACAGCCTCTGTAAATCTGTATGAGGCCGCATGAAATGAGGCATACAGGCATCTTACAAGCTGTAAGCTCTCCGCAAGCCAAGTGTAAATTAGGCATAATGTTAATGACAAACATCATGTTCACAAAATAAATCTGTCAGCATTCACCTAGTACAACAATTTGTATTTTTTTTTCACTGTAATTTTTCCACACACATATTTACTTTCCACTGTCAATGAGTCATGTTTCACACCACTTTCCATATTATTTCAACCATATTATTCATGTATGTCCTGGGTTTCACCAGTACCAGGCTGGGGCTCTGAAGTGTCTGTCTTAAAGACACTTCCACCACAAACCAAATCCTTTCAATAAGGCTCAAACCTGCTGCCTCAAGGTTACAAGTCCTACACTTTACGACTGAGCCATGCAAGACCATTATTACCCCCCAAACCTGTATTTGTGACATGAACTTTACAGATATACGTATGTAAGTTGTCCAATTCACTTATTTAGTGCAAGATAATATTAACTCTTTACCACGCAATCCAGACTTTTAACAACCCTGAGGAAAATGCCTTTTGAAAACAATGTGGGAAAAGGAGAAAATGCTGGTAACCAGCATTTTCTCCTTTTCCCACAATGTTTTCTATCCTATCAAGGACAAGTGTCATCAATTTGTCGACTGCAAATGGTTTCAGTTTGGACCAGTCTAAAATTTTGTCGTTTGGTAAAGAGTTAAAGATGAACAATGCTTTGTTTTTGGGAATTCAATCACCACAATATCAAAACTTTAATGACCCTGAGGAAGACGATCAGGAAAGATTGTGGGGAAAGGAGAAAATGCTGGTAACCAGCATTTTCTCCTTTTCCTACTATGTTTTCTAACCTTTTAAATATAAATTTCAATTCTTGAGTCACATTTATTTCGTCCTCTGCTGATGCTTTCAATTCAGACAAGTCTAAAATTTTGTTGTTTGGTAAAGAGTTAAACAAACCCATTTTCATGCAACATTTTTTAATCCACATAAAATTTAAAACAAACCCTTCTCTATCAATATCACAACATCAAATTCTAGGTTATCTCACATAAACCTTCAAAATGGTTAACATGTTTTCTCACAATGTATTTATCAACATAAACCTTTCACATTGCCAAACTTCTGTTTACAGGTCAGTTTCAGACATTACACTTACAAAAGTGAAAGACTTCATCAGCGTATCAAAAGGAAAATGTTTTGTTGAATGATATGGGTAACATTGTGAGGAAATAAGCAATGACCGTTACTGTGTGTAACAAGGACTCCTTTTCTGCACCGAGTTTCTGAAAGCTGTCTACAACAGGAGTATAACAAGAGCACCACGTGCAGGTGCAAATGCTAAGCTGCAAGTGCTTAATATTCAGTGATATTTCTAAGTCGAAAAAGGGGCATAGATGTGGTAAAAATGTTTTGATGGTTACCTGCCCCTGTTGTATAGGTCCCTCTTTTGACAGTTAACAACTAGTCCAAGTTTGAAGTATATGTCTTCTGTGATAAGAGAGACATAAAATGTCAAAGTTTTTAAAAATTTTAAGTCAATAAAGAGGCATAACTGTGTCAAAAATATTTTGATGGTTACCTGCCCCTATTGGATGGGTTCCCCTCTTGATAGTTAAAAACTTGTTCAGGTCTGAAAATTGTTGGAATGGTGTTTTACTTTCAACTACTTTAAACATTATTTCAGTCAAATCACAGCGACAGCTCACATACTCATGTCTTTCCTGGGTTTGACCAGTACTAGGCTGTGGTTCTGAAGTGTCTTGCCCAAGGACGATTCCATTCATTGAGGCTCAAACCAAGGGCCTCCAGGTTGCGAGTCCCACACTTTACCAGTGAGCCATGCAGGACCTCTCAAGTTTGAAGTAAATATCTTCAAATAACAGAGATATTGCAAAATTTAAAACTTTTTTCACGATGACGCAGACAAAAACAACGACGCCAATTCCAGGGCTATGGCAATACCTCCATGTTTTTGTTAAAAACAGCCAAAGTAAAAAAGTGGCATTTGAAGGGTAATGGGTTGAATTGAATGATACAGACACAGAATGAGAAGTTTATTATGGAAACATATGTTACATTTATAAGATATACAAATACCTGTATTTATAAAAACAACACCCCCACTAATATTGGGCGGACACGTGGCTCTAAACACATGTCTGCCTACAGACAACATTTGAAAACATTATGGCAAAAGCATAAATGGCTCCTAACCTGGAAAAAAGTATTTTTTCTTCAAGTAGTATTTCACACATATTTCAGTATAAACCAATTTATTCTGTTTATTCATCCATAATTTACCATAATGTTTTCAAATGTCAGCTGCTGCAAAATTGCTTCAAGAGGAAATGATTTAACCCTTTACCAAACGACAAAGTTTAGACTTTGCCAAATTGAAACATTTGCAGACGACAAATTCAACTTGCTTAAAGTGATGAAATTTGTCTTTGGACGGTTAGAAAAGAGTGTTAGAAAAGGATAAATACAGGTTAACAGAATTTTCCCCCCAAAAGCATTTTCAAGCCTGTCTGGCATACATGTACTCTTACATTTCATAATATATTAAATTTGTCATCTGGAGATGGTTTGAATATTGACAAAATTTTCTCCTCCGGCAGTGTTTCCTACCCTTTGTAATATAAATTCTATCTCTTCAGCCACATTTTAATTGTCATCTGACAATGTTCTTCATATGAATGTGTCTAAAATCTAGTTGTCTGATTGACCCTTTACCACATGATCCCAGGTTTTAACAACACTGAGGACAAAAAGCTTTCAAAAACATTGTGGTAAAGGAAGAAAATGCTGGTTACCAGCATTTTTTCTTTTTTCTACAATGTTTCCTACCCTTTCAAAAACAACATTTCAATCATTGAGTCACATTTATTTTCTCGTCTGCAAATGCTTTGAATTTGGACAAGTGTAAGATAATGTCGTATGGTAAAGAGTTAAAAATTAAAGCATGTAACTAAATAGGACTATAACACTGTAATTAGCGGTAACGGTAAATAATTGAAATCCTAATCCTAAAAAGAAAATTACCTGAGAAAAAGTGCCCTCCTCAGTAATCATAAAGTCACTGGGATTTTACCATTTAAAAGAAAAACGAACTCCGAAACATCATGATCACACAAAGACACCAAACCAGTCACAAAGTAACTATGTAAGATACCCATGTATGACTGAGTAGTCAAACTCATCACTTGTTTGCTTTCAGTACAATCCTATATAAACCCTTTACACTGCCAAGACTGACTCAGAAAAGCTTTTGTCGGGAGTATAGATCAAGATCAGACTATACAGAATGTGCAGTCTGATCTTGGATCTAAACTGTCTGATATGTTGATTTCTTTTCTTTATGGTGAAAGAGATTTTTGAAATCCCCCCAAAATGGATTTTTATAATTATCACCTATAAATAGAATTTATTATTTAATCAATGTAGCATTTTAAGGGTTCACTCTTAACCAGAGGAGAAAAATTTAGATCCTTCTATATATTTAAAGCATGTGAAAGCAACAAATTAAATGTAGCCAAAGAGATGGAACATGTCTTTGAAAGTATAGAAACATTATGGGAGAAGGAGAAAATGCTGGTCACCAGCATTTTCTCCTTCTCCCACAATGTTTTCAACTACCTTCTTCGTCACAGTCATGCTGGATTGGTTAGAAAAGGGTCAAAGGGACCTCAAGTCATACTTCAAACTAAAGTGTTTCACCTTTGTTTGAAATTTATGCATACTTAACTCACTTATGTAAAGTACCTCAATTTCCATCTCTGAAGTTGATAGTTTCAGAAAACATTGTATGAAAAAGAACAGTTGCTTTTAAAACAAAGGTATTGTACCTCTCCTTCATTGTTTTTGAAAGTGTTAAAAATGATTTTTTCACTTTCCCTCTGAAATTTGTCCCTATACAAATTCTGTATTACCCTTGTATGATTACAGCATTTTCTCCTTTTCCCACAATATTTTCATAAGCCATCTCTGTACCCGGAGTTGTCAAAACTCAGGAAAAGGTACAGGATTTATTCTGTATACAGCCTGTTCAATGATGAGTTCAGTGCATTGTAAACTGCATGAAAAGTGGAGTGCTTTGTGACAAATGGGAAATTACTCATATTAAGCAACTTCTCAACTGGCCACTATGCTTCTCTTAAATCTCATTATCTTTAAATCTTAGTCCACTTTTTGCAATTTTTTTTACCAATCTTGTGTGTATTCGAAATTTTAAACTAAATTTTAAATTTAAACCAATGGCAGACAATAAATCTGGTTCAACTGATGGAATTTGCCTTTGAAAAGGTAGAAAAAATTTTGGGAAAATGAGAAAATGCTGGTTACCAGCATTTTCTCCTTTTTCCCACAATGTTTTCAAAAGCCTTTTTTTTCCCTTGTGTTTTTATAAACCCGAGTTTTTGTAAAGTGGGTGAAAAAAGTCTAAATATTTTTCGCCATAAAAAGGGAATAGGTTGAGGAATGCACCTACTCGCCCCCATAATGATAACAAAATTTGGATGAAGCCCCATTTGTGTAAAAAAAGGCTTAACTCTTTACCATAAGATGAGTGTGTCATGCATTTGAAAATGACAAAAAATCCGCTAAAATGATGTTACTTGTCTTTGAAAGGGAAGAAAACAATGTGGGAAGAGGATGCTGGTATTCAGCATAATCTGTTCTTTTCCCACATTTTTCTCAAAAGCCTTTCACGTCAGAGTCATTAAAGCACAGGATTGCTGAGTAAAGGGTTAACCAAGCCCAAGTACATGTAGATCAGTGGTTAATCTCACAGGTAGTGGTCTAGGGGTTTTATGTTTGAGTCCCTCCCTCCCCACTCCCCGCCAAAATTTTGTTGAAAATATTACGGGGGCTATTCAGATTTTTAAAGTCTCATCAAACTCCAAAATTGATTCATCACTGAAACAGGTAAGGCGATTGATGACAAAACATAAAGCCCCAATAGCAGCCAAAAGTAAACATTCGGGTGTTGAAATGCATTTGAATTTAACTAATGGACAACGTAGACTTTTAACATATTTTCAGATTTCACATCAGATTTTCCCAAAGGTTTATTGGAATGTCACATGCTCAATAACATGTGTCTATTAGTCTATTATGTGGGATCTTATTCAGATGAGATGAATGACGTCATATTTAATCTCATAAAAAAAGACAAAGTTACCAATTAATGCAGAGCGACCAACCCTTTTTTAACACCAAATTTGCACAATTTTACTGTCTGTATCTGTCCAGTTCCTTTACAAATGCAGGGAAAAAGTATTTTTTTTGAAATATCTATCCATTTTTTTGCCAACAATTTTGAATTTGCAGCAAACTCTCTAAAATTCCCCTTTATGAATGCCACAGTGACAGAGTATAACTTTTTCATTTCTGAATAAATAAATTGCATTTTCTCAAAGGCTACAAATACAATTCTGCTACAAGATCAAGAGACAGTTTGGTCATAATCTAGAATACAACAGTGGACAGTGTAAGTCAGAGATCAGACTGCACTTTCTGTGCAGTCTGATCTTGATCTACACTGTCCACAGAAGTTTCTGGTGTTGTCTATGGTATAGAAAGAGTTAATCCTCTCTTATTGATCAACATTATCTTAATGTGGAAAAGAGTCTGTTGCTCGGGAAAAGTCTTGTGACATAGCACTGGCAAAATCCTGAAAACCACATGAATGGGTGCATTGAATGCTGTGATAAAATTTACAAATATATGATAAGGGTAAAAAAATCAAACTGTAACCTTTTCTGGTATATCAAAGTACATACTAACAAGCAGGTATTCCTATTTGAGTAATCTTACATAATAAAGACTGATAACTCTTTACCACACAATTCCCACTTTTAACGACCCTGAGAAAGACAGCCTTTGAATACATTGTGGGAAAAGAAGAAAAAGCTGGAAACCAGCATTTACTCCTTTTTCCCACAATGTTTTCTACCCTTCCCAAAATAAATTTCAATTTTTGAGACACATATATTTTGTCGTATGCAAATACTTTCATAGGGAAAGTTCCAAAATTTTGTCATGTGGTAAAGGGTCAATCCCATAACATATTATCCTGTGCTTTCCTCACTCAACTTTCCTCATCTTGCAGTGGACCACTGTGGCAAAAGGATAAATTGCTCAAAGCAAGTGAGCTAAAAATGTCAACAAGAGGGACTTACAGGACAAACACTAATAAGGCTGAGGGGATGACATGACCAAATGTACTGACTGATTAACTTTGTAGAGCTGAACCCAGATTTATTTGCATTTGCAGACTATGTAGCTCAAGATTGGACTGCATAGAATATGCAGATCTTGGATCTACAAAGTCTTTATTGTCCAATTATTTTGAAAAAAAAACCCAACAGGTAAAGTACCTGCAGCTGTGGCACTGACTAAGAATGTCCCTTTCATTTATTTAGAGGTATACAAGGGTTAACTTTGTTTCAACTTTATATTAACGAAATACCAACCTCAATCCTAGATTGCTAACTCCAGTTTATGGACACAAACCATAGTTAACCCATTGTTCCACAGGCTATTTTACTAGACATGATTAAATAAAATACTGAAACAAGTGACACAAAAGAAACACCATTAACCCTTTATCACACGACCCTGACAAAGAAAGGCTGAGTATTGCAACCTTTTCCCACAATGTTTTCAAAGGGGTTCCAGGGTTGTTAAAACTCGGGATCGTGTGGTAAAGAGTTATGATCATGCTGCAAGGAGCATACAGTCTGATCCTTGAGCCAAACTTTCAACCATTCTTGGTACCATACCTGTTTTATCTATTTAGTCATCTGAAGTGCAAGAGTACATCTTTGGAGTTTATCACTTATGATATGACAAAGTCTCTATGTAATATACAATTATCATCTGAACTCTTTCACTGCTGAATAAATAAAATTGCATTTTCTCAAAGGCTAAAAATACATTTCCTCTGCATGATCAAGAGACAGTTCGGTCATAATCTAGGGTACAACAGTGGACAGTGTAGATCAGAGATCAGATTGCACATTCTGTACATCTGATCTTGATCTACACTGTCCACAAAAGCTTCTGGTGTCCTCTATGGTATGGAAAGAGTAAACTCTTTGCCAAAATTTTCAAGTCGACCAAATTGAAAGCATTTGCAAATGACAAATTAAATGGTGCTAAATGTTCCTGAAATGATGATTTGTCTCTTTAACAGGGATGAAAACTTTGTGGAAAAAGGAGAAAATGCTCGTTATCATTATGTCCTTTTTTCAAAATATTTTCAAAAGCCTTCACTTTCATGGTCGTGAGTAGTCTGGGTCATGTGGTACAGCTTGAACCATGTCTCACAGCTTATTTTAGACTGGTCCAAACTGGATGCTATTCGCAGACAAACAATTTAAGTTTGCTTAAATGATGAAATTCATCTTTAAAGGGTAAAAACATGTGAGAATGGGAGAAACTGCTGGTTACCAGCATCTTCTCTTTTTCCCCTCAATGTTTCCAGAAGCGGTCTCTCTAAGGGTTGTAAAAACGTAGGATTGTTTTGTAAAGGGTTAATAAACAAAAGTGCAGTCTGATCTTGACCTACATTGTCCTCAAAATTACATTAGTTTGCCCGAGCATGCAAATGCACAAAACATTCTGTAGATGTATAAATTCAGTGATACAGGTCACAGCACAAAAACGCTTCTCCTATTAACTCTTTACCAAACAATCCCTGGTTTTTACGACCCAGAGGAAGAAGCCTTCTGAAAACATTGTGGGAAAAGGAGAAAATGCTGGTAACCAGCATTTTCTCCTTTTCCAACAATGTTTTCTACTCTTCTAAAGTCAAGTTTCAAGTTTTGAGTCACGTTTATTTTGTCGTCTGCAAATGCTTTCAACTTGGACGAGTCTAAAATTTTGTCGTTTGGTAAAGAGTTAACTATTTATCAAACAGCTGATTGGCTGAGACTTTTTTCAGCCAATCAGAAGGCTTAACTTGAAATTTTGAAGAAAGAGTTACATAATTAACCCTTTACCAAAAAGTTCCAACTTTTAACAGCCCTGAAAGAAAAGGCTTTTGAAAAAGTTTTTGAAAAAGGAGAAAATGCTAGTAACCAGCATTTTCTCCTTTTCCCATAATGTTTTCTACCTCCATCAAAGACACGCATCATTTTAGCAATATTTAATTTGTCGTCTGCAAAGCTGTTAATTTGGTCCTACATTTTGTCCTTTGGTACAGACTTTAGATACCCCTAGGAAAACATACCATACATCATCTATGCTTCTCAATTATGTTCTCATTCAATGATAAAGCAGCACTTACTGACCTTGTTTACTATCAAAGTATTAGTTTGTTTGTGTCATAAACTGGTGCATCCATCCTATGATAAGTTTTGTATTCAATTAAACCTTTAACTCTTTACAACACAATCCCAAGTTTAAACAACCTATAGGAAATGTACTTTTGAAAATATTGTGAGATAACAAGAAAATGTTGGTAAACCAGCACTTTTTTCTTTCTACAAAATGACTTCTGCCCTTTCTAAGACAAATTTCGTAACTTGTGCAACATTTAATATGTTGTATACAAGTGCTTTCAAATTGGACTAGTCTAAAACTTTGATGTCTGGTAAAGATTTAAATACACTACAAATTTTAAAGTTCAGACAGATTTAATAGATTTTGTGTTAACTCTACCAAACGACAAAATCTTGGACTCGTCCAAATTGAAAGCATTTGCAGACAACAAAATTAATGTGACTCAAATATTGAAGTTTGTTTTGGGAAGGGTAGAAAACATTGTGGGAAAAGGAGAAAATGCTGGTTACCAGCATTTTCTCCTTTTCCCACAATGTTTTCCAAAGGATTCTTCCTCAGAGTCGTCAAAAGTAGGGACTGTTTGGTAAATGGTTAAATTACATGTAATTCCTTAACAGAATGACAAAAGTTCACACAAGTTCAGGATGAAAGCTTTCCAGATGACAAAATAAACGTTGCTCAAATGATTAAGTTTATCTTTGGAAGGTTAGGACACATTGTGGGAAATGGAGAAAATAGTGGCTACCTTTTTCTCCTTTACACACAATGTTTTTGACAGCTTGTTTCTCTGGTCTGTTAGGTAAAGAGTCCTGATTATCTGGTACAGAGTAAGCTATTAGGGCTAGAGATTATCTGAGTGCTAAAAGGTTACCTATCATAACCCTTGGAGCTCAAATTAGCAAAATCAAAATTTTCTGTCATGATGAAAACCTGAATAATTGTAAAGGAAGCTATAAGCCAGAATGTCTAAGCATAGTGTGCAGTGCAGATCTAAGACCAGACTGAAAGTTATGAAAGGCACTCTGAGGCTTCTTTAGAAGTTCAGGTTTGAATCAGATCCAGAAAGCAAACTATGTCTTTTAACCCTATACCAAATGACAAAAATGCAGACTTGTCCAAATTTTGCACATGACAATTTAAATGTGACTAAATTGATGGAATTTGTCTTTGATAGGATAAAAACATTGTGTTAAAAGAAGAAAATGCTGGTAACCAGCATTTTCCTCCTTTTCCCACAATGTTTTCAAAAGGTTTATTTCTCATGGTCATTTAAACTTGTGACTGTGTGGTAATAGGTTAAGCTTTAGATATATTCTCTAACCTTTAACTCTTCACAAAGCAGAATATTTTACAATTGTTCAAAGTCAAAGCAATTGCAGACAGCAAATCAAATGTGGCCCATATGATGATATCAATCTTTGAAAGGGTGAGAAAGCATTGTGGTAAAAAGAGAAAATGATGATTACCAGCATTTTCTCCTTTCCCACTATGTTTTCAAAAGGCTCTTTCCTTAAAGTCATTTAAACTTTGGATTGTGTGGTAAAGAGTTAAATGCATAAAGCAAGGATAGAAGTTTTTTTGAAGGTACTAATCAAGATCAGACTGCATAGAGTGTACAGTCTGATCTTATATTTTCACTGTCCTATATCTTATTTTAGACATTCAGGCCAAATAAGCCTTTGAATTGCCATTTGAAGTCTTTTTCAGGGATTGCATATTTCCACTTGCTTATTAAGCACTTCAATCCTTTACCATATAATTCTGAGTTATGTCAATCATGAGAAAAACATTTTTTGAAAACAGTGTGGTAACCAGCATTTTCTCCTTTTCTGGCAATGTTTTCTTAGTACCTCTTTCACAGACAAATGTCATCATTTGAGTCACACTTAAGGTCTACGGCCCTTAACTCTCATATCAAAAGACGGAAGCTGCCGAGATCGGCCAAATAGCCTTTACAAAAACGTTGATGTTTACCGATGAGTTAGGGGCCATAGACCTTAATTTGTTGCCTGTAAATCTACCCTTTCATAGACAAATGCCATCATTTGAGCCACATTTTTTGCCTCTTAATCTACCCTTTTATAGACGAATGCCATCATTTGAGGCACATATAATTTGTTCCCTGTAAATCTACCCTTTCATACACAAATGCCATCATTTGAACCACAATTAATTTGATGTCTGTCAATCTATCCTTGCATGGACAAATGCCATCATTTCAGTCACATTTAATTTGATGTCTGTCAACCTACCCCTGCATGGACAAATGCCATCACTTGAACCACATTTAATTTACTGCCTGTAAATCCACCCTTTCATGGACAAATGCCATCATTTGAACCACACTTAATTTACTGCCTGTAAATATACCCTTTCATAGACAAATGCCATCGTTTCAGCTATATTTGATTTGTTGCCTGTAAATGCTAACAATTTGGACAAGTCCAAATTTTTGTCATGTGGTTAACTCTTTACCAAACAGCAAAATTTTAGGCTGGTCTAAATTGAAAGCATTTGCAGACTACAGATTAAATGTAGCTCAAATAATTTTGCTTGTCTCTGAAAGAGTAGAAAACATTGTGGGAAAAGGAGAAAATGCTGGTTACCAAGAGACCTACTCTTTAGTTTTTAAAACTCAGGATTGTGTGGTAAAGAGATAAGGGATAATCCTTGGCTTATCCTACTGTTGTCCAGGAGCCTAAGTTACAAAGTTATTAAATTCCATTTTATCTTGTAAACACTTTGCTTTGATGTCATCAGTATCCCATCACCCGTGGACATGTTTCAATCTCTATTTTAGGGCTTAGCCCAAATCTTAAGTCTACCAACCTGGTCAACTGTACCATATTGTGTCAGATTATGTTGTATTAAGTCAGATATTTGAACTGTTGAAAGTAACCCTTTAACCCTTTACCACATTTTCCCGAGTTTTGACGACCCTAAGGAAGAAGCATTTTGAAAACATTGTGGGAAAAGGAGAAAATGCAGGTAACCAGCATTTTCTCCTTTTCCCAAGTTTTCTACCCTATCAAAGACAGAAATTATTATTTGAAATACATTTAATTTGTCATCTGCCAATGCTGTAAATTTAGTTGAGTCCAAAATCTTTTTGTTTGGTAAAAAGTTAACCCTTTACCAGACGTCATAAATTTTAGCCTTGTCCCAATTGAAAACATTTTCAGACAACAATTTCAATGTGGCTCAAATAGCACAATTTTTCTTTGATAGGGTGAAAAACATTGTGGAAAAAGGAGCAAATGCTCGTTAACTGCATTTTCTCCTTTTCCCACAATGTTTTCAAAAGGCTTCTTTCCCAGTGTCATTAAAAGTTGGCATTGTGCAGTAAAGGGTTGACCAAATGATCCCACACTTTAATGACTCTGTGAAAGGAAACTTTTGAAAACACTTTGTAACTGGGAAAAAATGCTGGTGACCAGCACTTTCTCCGTGTCCCACATTTTCTCCCTACCTTTTCAAAGACAAATATCATCACTAAACCATATCTAATTTGTTGTCTGCAAAATCTTGCAACCCAGATCTGTCTAAAATTTTGTCATATGAAAAAGAATTATATCAGCTAGGTTGATTGTTTCATGTGCTTTAGACAATAGCAAAACTTCTGTGTTACAAATCTTACGTCTAATACAGGGTGTCCGGAAAGTAAGGTAACACTTTCGTACATTTATATTTCGGCTTAAAATATAAGATAAAGAGATAAAAATATATATACAAGTAAATAAAACGTGTAAGTTTTTTGTGTTATCATTTAATTCAATTTTCATTACATTTTGCACTTTTATACAGATTTTAATTCAAAGGTGCTTGTTTGGTCATTGGCGTCATTTTAATAATTAATGACGTTTTCAATGTGACGGCCGATTTTGTTCTTTCCTTGCCTGACATGCACGATGAAATTGTCAATCACTTTAGCGCACATTTCAATATCAATCTTCTTGATTTCACTTTAAGTGTTCTTCAACAACATGTCTTTGCTGTCTGCGTTTGGATTGTTGACCTTTGACTTCACATAACTCCACAGAAAGAAGTCGCATGGGTTGAGGTCAGGATGAAGTCCCCTACATTGCAAAACATGCAGGATAGTGCTAAAGCACACACATCTTAATCTGTGACAGACTTTTTATATAATACGTTCGGTGATAGGGTAATATCAAAACGATATCCAGAGGCAAAAGATTGCTGAATATCGTGGCCTGCACACAGTCCCAACCTCAACCTGCGTGACTTCTTCCTTTGCAGTGTGTTGAGGTCAAAGGTCTACGACCCCAACCCAGACAGCACTGACATGTTGTTAAAAAAATCCTTCAAGTGAAATCAATATGATTGATATTTGAATGTGTCTTAAGTGATTGGCAATTTCGTCGTGTGTGTTCAGAAAAGGAAGAGCATAAAAGGCCGTCAAATTGAAAACGTCTTTAATTACTAAAATGACGCCAATGACAAAAAGGTACTTCTGGTTTGAAATCTGATGAAAGTGAGTATTGTTATGAAAATTAAATGAAAATACTACACAAAAAAACTTGCATATTTTATATACATATATATTTATTTCTATCTCTTTATCTGATTTTTAAACCCATATTATCAATGCACAAAATTATTACCTTACTTTCCGGACACCCTGTAGTTTTACTAGGTGATTATGATTATGATTGTATGGTGTTTAACGCCGTATTCAACATTATTCCAGTTATAATGCGGCAGTCATGTATCCATGCTTTCCTGGATTTTCTTTTACCAGTACTCACAATATTCTTTCCAAGCAGCTGGCTGCTTTCCCACATAACCATCATCGAAACAATGGCGGTGAGAGAGGAATGAATCCTGTCACAATGACTATCATCAGTCCTCAGAAAGAAATTGGTCCAGCCGGGAATCAAACCAGTGACACCCTGTTCTCAAGTCCTGTACGCTAACGTCTGGGCTACAGGGGCTTGGCAATTTTACTAAGTAGATGCTTGGTGCATACCTAAGCCAAATTCCAGAATTAAGTTTGTTCAGTACACTATCAAATTTACATACACAGATATAATCCAGTTTTTGACTTGCTAAAAACCAGTGGAAATGACATAAAGGACACTGGGAAGGGAGATACCATTTTCTTCATTTATATGGAAACATTGTGACAAAAAAAAATATGACTGCTTGATACAGCAATGCTTCTATTTTTTCCTCTGTGTTTCCAAGAGATGGAGATTGCAGTGAAATTTTTATGTTGGAAAAAACAGGTAGGTAATATGTCAAAGTACGGAAGGATTTGACCCAAATAAATCCCTGATAATCTCATGTTTGATGTTTGCGAAAAGAGAGGTCAGGGGCCAAAAAGATTCAACACATTGCTATCAGAAGATGACCTGTCTCAACTTGGCTCTTCACAACGAAATCCTGTGTTTAAACAACCCTGAAGAAGAAGACTTTGGAAAACATTGTGTGAAAAGGATAAAATGCTGATAATCAGCATTTTCTCCTCTTCCTACAATAATTTCTACCCTTTCAAAGACATGTTCCAAACAATTTAGTCAGATTTAATTTGTCATCTGTAAATGCTTTCAATTTAATAAATAAAAAAAAGTCCAAATTCTTCTTGTTTGGGAAAAAGTTGAAACAGACCATGGTTGAAACCATTTGAACAAAAGGAGAAACTGCTCAGAAATAGTAATTTCTCCTTTTGCCACAATATTTTTGTGTATTCATGTGCCAAAGCCTGATAGATGTTGATATTTTCTATTTCACAAAGATGTTTCTAAAGTTGTCTGCTCAAATTCGTATCAGAGGGTAACAAGTTTATGCAAACTAAGATAAACCCGAGATATCAGTCATTCGCTCTGAGGCAGATTATATCCTGTAGCACATGAATGTGGCATGTGATCCTTTCAGGAAGAAAAAAAGGAAAACAAATCTCAGTTTGAAGTTGTTAAGCTGCCATTATTTATTGCTGAATGTCCTACTTTGTTTGGATTCTTTGTAAGGCACTTAAACTCTTAACCAGACGATAAAATTTTGACTTGATAGAATATAAACCATTGGCAGACGACATATCAGATGTAGCTCAGATAATGATTTCCGTCTTTGAAAGGGTAGAAAACACTGTGGGAAAAGGAGAAATTGCTAGTTATCAGATTTTTCTCCCTTTCCAATGATTTTTTTCAAAAATCTTTTTCCTTGGTGCCATTTAAACAGGAAACTGTAAATCTATAAATAAGTTTTACCTCTTGAACACTAAATCAAAAGGTGAAAGATATTTTAAACCTCTGATGACACCAGGATACTGCAAATTTGTGGCTGCTTTAACCATTTACTCATAATCCCGAGTTCTAACAAACTTAAGAAAGAAGCCTTGTGAAAACATTGTAGGAAAAGGAGAAAATGCTGGTAACCAGCATTTTCTCCTTTTCCCACAATGTTTTCTACCCTTCTCATTAACAAATTTCAATTTTTCAGTCACATTCATTTTGTCATCTGCAAATACTTTCCTATTGGACAAATCTTAACTTTTCTTATTTGGTAAAGAGTTAAACAGAATGTCTCAAAAATAGTGGGCTGTGTAGATTTCACCCTGTACCAAACAATCCCAAGGTTTTAACGACCAAGAAATATAAAGCTTTTGAAAATGTAGTGGAAAAAGGAGACAGTGCTGCTAGCCAACATTTTCTCCTTTTCTCACAATGTTTTCTACACTATCAAAGATAAAAATCATCTTTTGAGCCATATTTAATTTGTTGTCTGCAAATGCTTTCAATCAGGACAAGTCTCACATTTTGTCTGATGGTAAAGAGTTAAAATCAGATTGCACATTTTGTACATGTCAGATCTTCAACTAAACTGTTAACAAGGGCAACTGAAAGTTGTGCTAAGCAATTCAAGGTTTCTTTATTCTTGTAAGTTGTAGTGCTTGTTTCACAATCAATATATAATCAATATAAACAAAATGGGTGAAAAACTTATACTGTACTTAAAATACTAAAACTAGGTCACTAGTACTTCCAAATACTAAAGATTACATAGATAAAAAACACTTTGTTTACTTAACCTATATCTACACAGGATACTGTATTTCCATCCTTTATGAACTTTTGAAAACATGGTGGAATTTTTTTTTCCCCTCTTGAATTCATAAGAAGGGGATGGACAGGGGCAGGGCAGGTACGTACTCTAATTGATATGCTTACACCATAAGCTATTTCATTATGTAAAACTTTGCTGGACTATCAAATAAAATATCACCCTGACATGTCAAATGGGAAAAACCACCCTCACACTGTCAAAATATAAAAATCACCTTGAATACTGTTATGTAAAATGGGAAAACTACTAGCATGTAAAGTGGGAAAAATCAGCTACACAACATCAAAATTAAAAATCATCGAACACTGTCAAATGTGAAAATTATCAAGATGATGTCTAATCGAAAAAATCACACAGACTATGGAAAATGGAGAATCTCATCATGCTATTTGAACAGGAAATTCAATAAGATTATGTCAAAAAGAAAAACACTGTGACTAGGTCAACATGAGACACTAAAAGAAGCTCAAAATAGCTCATCTGCAACAAGCATTTAAACAAAGTTTTTTCCTCTAATGTAAGAACTAATGACAAGATTCATAATCTCATGGACAGTTTTTGGCACAAGTGACTAGTTACTATAAGTAAGGCTTAATTTATGGATACATGATTTTTATCAAAGCAATTTAAGTTCTTCTCTGCCCTTTTGATACAGAATATCAGCTGTTGGTCAACAGGAAATATCAAGCCAAGGGAGATAAACTGTAACAAATTATATGGGTTTGTTTCAGAGGACTATCTCCCTTACCCTCATTTAGCTGAAACATGATTGTAGTTTTTGTAAATCTACGAGCTCTAACAAAAACAAAGACAACAAAGAATACTTAAGGCTCAACAAAGGTATTTTTCCTTGAAAGAGGAGAAATCATAATTGGAAAAGGAGAAAATGCTGGTTACCAGCATTTTCTCTTTTTCCCATAATGCTTTTAAAAGCTTTCTTTTTCAGAGCAGTTAAAGTATGGTTTTATTAGGTATTTTACTTCTTATCAAGCAAACTTAAAATGATGACAGTAGCTCACATGGTCAATAAGCCAGGTGAGCTAAAGTAAAAAGTGTTCATCCGTGTGACTTATATGATAAATGTTAATATCATCAAGACTATGTCAATATGAAAATTATTGATACCATGTCAAACAAAAGGAACTAAAACTGTATCCAGTTCTCAAAATGACTTTCATCTGTCTCCATCTAATTTTCTCTTCTACCTATTTTCTTTCTTGATCTTTTCAAAATAGTTATCTATTTGACCAAAAGCAGTAAATTCCCATACAAGAATTTCAGGTAAAGGATAGTTCTTTATATGTTTTACTATAAATATAAACACAAGGTAAACAAATTCAAAGAAAAGACATGCTGAACTTGATTCCTGTATCACCCATTCCACTTTCCTTTCAACTCACTGTTTCTCCTTTTTTGTATGCCCATTGTAGCTAAACAGTTTCTGTGTCAAACTCTGGCCTACTTTTTGTAAATACCAAAACCTATCAAATGACATTGGCTTCAGCTCAGAGGGGTAAACAGTACATGTGTAAGATGCCGTTTGCCAACCCATAACTATACAGGCTGAAGTTAGATATGCCACTAAGTCTTTACCAAACATTCTGGTATTTACATGACCCTGAAGAAAGCCTTTTGAAAACATTGTGGCAAAAGGAGAAAAAGCTGATAGCCAGCATTTTCTCCATTTTCCACAATGTTTTCTAACAGTTCAAAGACAAATCCCATTAGTTGTGCCACTTTGTGGAATGCAAATAGTTTTGATATGGACAAGTTTTAAATTTCATTGTCTAGGAAAAGCAATATATATTCCATGTCGTACAAATGACAGCCATTACTTTTTTTCTTTTTCCATTATGTTTTCCTCTCCTTCAATGACAAATTGATTCATTGGGCAACATCTCACTTGTGGTCTGCACATGCTTTCCTTATTGATAAGTCTAAAATTTTAAAGTAAAAAAGAAGGGTTAATCACCTAAACAAAAAGATTTCAAATAGTTGTTTACTTGTATCCCTACATACCTTTGAAGATGGTTTTGAAGCATGAAGGGCCTGAAAGACAACGGCATCCTCATCCTCATCAATCCGTGGGCTTCGACTTCGGGCAATAAGGGCTCTCTTGTGATCTTCATAGAGGTCAGCACTTGATCTATCCAAATGAAATTATAATTATCATAATGAGGAGATAGTTGTATTTAGATAAAAAGCATTGTCTCTAAATAATAACTCATAACTTTTTTATTGAATTCAAAAACCATTTTAAACATGCATTCTTAGTCTAATTCTAAATTTACAAAGTAACACAATTTCTCAATGGCTGCAAGCATTTAGTTTAGCTAATCAGAAATTGCATTCCTTTTAATTTAGAAAGTTTTTGTGAATTACAATTAAATGTAATATATAATACATGTAGATGGCAAATAGAGCCCCAGATCAACATTAACTTCTGAGGAGAATTCTGTGGCCTTAAAGCAAAAGTGTGGGATTTCTTAGACAGAAGAACAGACAAGAGCAGGACAACAGGGCCATGCTTGACCCTAGGATTTTGGTGGATGGGGGGAGCCAGAGGCTTATTTGCATCCTTTCCTCCAATGTATATGAACTGTTTTTTTAATTTTCTTTTGCATTAAAACTGTCTTTTTTTTGTTTACGTGCATGAAACGACAAAATTTACAATTGTCAATAATGAAAGCATTTGCAAATGCAAATTAAATTGGCTCAAATCATGGAATTTGTCTTTAGAGACATAGAAAACATTGTGTGAATTAATGATATGCTAAGTACTAGAATTTTCTCCTTTTCCCACAACATTGTCAAAAGCTTTCTTCCTAACTGATACAAACAGAATAATTGTTCATCATGAGCAATTTCTCCATTACGCTAAACAAATCTTCCACAGCTCTCCACTACAGAGAGGTCAAAAAGCTCTTATATAATTATAGGAAAGGGATTGAAAATGTTTGAGAGTTTCTTTACCCCATGACTTGTTTTTTATTTGTTGTTGTGACTTGCAATGCTTCTTTCTCTGTGATAGAATTGTATGTGTTCACCAATTTTGTGGCCTTCACTTTTGCCTTATCCCTGGTCAGTAACGGTTGAAGGAATTTATGATTAAATCTTCTGAACCTGGAAAAAGATGAACATTAGTTGTACAGGTTGGAGAAATATACCTTCTTTGTTCTTAAATGAAATATTTAAGAAGTATGTTTTGGGTACTCAAAACAATTTTCACAATGAGATGATTCCAATGCATGTTCAACACATCAGAAACCTCTTTTTCATAACTCCAAATATAAGTGTCCAAGGGAGTAATTCCTTGTTACAGGTAATTTCTCCCTTTATCACAATGTTTACAAAAGTGATCCGTTTCAAGATGAAAACAGTCATCTTTAGGTGGTATTACAAAAGAATAGGTTGTACATCCCTGTTGGTAACAGATTTGGAAACCATTGAACAAAAAAAAAGAGTGATTTGCTTGCTTTCTGCCATTGCTTCTTTTCCTGGCAAATTTTGTATAGCAGTTGTTAGCACACATGGTCAGTATTCACCAACCATTCTAACCTTTATTCTTAACCCTTATCCTGCAGAATAACTTTAATGGAACGTTCAAACTAATAAAACAACATGAATCTGGTCTCTTTCAAAATTATTTTTTGGGAGAAAATATCTTCTTATCGGACAGTGTAGATCCAAGATCAGACTGCATGTTCTGTGCAGTCTGATCTTGATCTACACTGTCCGCAAAAGGTCAGTGAGTCGCGCTTAGTAGCCAAAGGGTTAATCTAATTCTGGATTTAGAAAGAAACATAATTTCTGACTGGCTAGACCATTTGTTTTAGGCTAAACTATTTGGTTTAGCCAATTGGATAGACTATTTGCTTAAAAGCTAACCATTAATTTCGATTTTGCCAATCAGAAACTGTGTTACTTTCAATTTTAGAAAATTCTTGAGAATAAGACTGTTAGTGAATACGGGCCCTGGATCTGAAACCAGGGGGTTGCTGGTTTGAATCCCTAGCTTGGCCAATTTCTCTCCAAGGATTTATGATAATCATTATGTCAGGATTAATTCTTCTCTCACCACTGATCATTGTTTTGACAATGGTTATGAGGGGAAAGCAGCCATTGGCTTCAGAAGAATATTGTGCAATGTACTGGGGAAAAAAAACTGCAGGAAAGCAGGGATATGTGCACTGGCTGCCATGATATAACTGAAATAATGTTGAAAATGGCTTTAAAACACAATACAAACAAACAAAACAAGTCCTTTTCCTGTTAATATTTCTCATGTTATGTGTGTAAGAGTTAACACTTTACCAAACGACATTTTTGACCAGCACAAATTGAAAGCATCTGCAGACCATAAAATAAATGTGACTGAAAAATTGAAATTGAAGTAAAAACTAGAGCTGTCACTGAATGTGACTTAATATCCCCGCCAGCGCTTTGACAGAAAAGAGTGTCAAGTTCAAGGGGAGATAATTCCTCAACCAGGAAAAGTTGATGCGTCTTGCAAATCTTCAATATATGATCAGTATATGTGCAAAGTTTCAATACAATTGAAGGAAAACTGTAGGAGTTCGCGACACAAAATTACTAGTATTTTGTACACAGACGGACACACGAACGGACACACAGACGGACGGACACACGGACGGACACATGGACAGACAGGCTGATTCCAGTATACCCCCGAAAACATTCGTTTTGCGGGGGTATAAAAATTGTGGGAAAAGGAGAAAATGCTAGTTACCAGCATTTTCTTCTTTTCCCACAATGTTTTCAAAGGCTTTTTTCTCAAGGTTGTTTAAAGTCAGCCTCAGCTCTTGCCAAGACAATATCCATAATTTTAGCTACACTTAATTTGTTGTCAGCAAAATGCTTTCAATATGAATGAGTCTAAATTTTATGTAGTGTAGTAAAGGGTTTAGAAGATGCATGTGTTAAGTACAAGATGAATAACCATTACATTTCTACACTTTATGACACAGAGTGGCCCCCCTTCAATAAACTTTAGTCAACCTCACATTTATCTGAACAGTATAATGTGGGTTAATATCAGGCAGCCTTGCAGACAGTGCAGTGCAAAGAATGCACAGTCTGATATTGGATCCACACAACCCATTAATCAATGGAAACCTTGAAATTCCAGTTATTGTTTGGGCTTAACCTGTCCATACCATTAGTTAGTCTTGAGGTCAAAGATTTTATTTTTTTTATCAGGTTTGGGGTTAATACTTCACCAAACAATAAAATTGTTTGACTTCTTACCACACGACAAAATTTTAGACTTGTAAAAATTCAAAGCACTTGCAGATGAAAAATCAAAGGAGGCTCAAATGATGGAACTTGCCTTTAAAAGAACAGACAACATGTAGGAAAAGGAGAAAATGCTGGTGTTTACAAAAGTTTTTTTTGTCACAGTTCTTTAAACTCCGGAGTGTGTAGTAAAGGGTTAATGAACCTAAAAAGGAGGCTTTTGAAAACATTGTGGAAAAGGAGAAAATGCTAGTAATCAGCATTTTCTTCAATCTCCACTATGTTTGCTATCATTTCAAAGACAAGTCCACTACAGCCACCCTATATTAGCCATCTGCAGTGATTTAGTCTTGGACAAGTCTATAACAGTCTGTGTAGTAAATATTTAAAATTGTGAATTCATAAGGCAAGAGATTTCTTTTAAACTTTTAAAGCCAGTCGGAAATTTGCTTTTGCAGACAGTGTCAATAAAGAAAAGACTGCATAAAACCTGAAATCCTATCCTGCAGTTACTCTCTGCTCTATGGTAAAAATTTCCCCTATTTTCCTTTTCATTTTCAAATTGTGTTTAACGCCCTTTTCAACACCATTTCAGAAACAGCCCTGTGGCAAGCATTTATTTCCTTTCCCACAATGTTTTCTACCCTTCCAAAATCAAAATTCACTTTTTGAGTCACATCTATTTTATTATCTGCAATTCTTTTGAATTCAGGCAAGTCTTAAACCTGGTCATTTGGTAACAAGCTAAGAGCAAATCAAACTCACTTATTTCTCAGAAGGTTATGGGAAGCTCGAGAGGTTAAATCTTCAATACCAGCCATCATATGATCAATCATCTGAAACAAAAATAAGCTGAGTTTTAACAAGTGTAATGCTTTAGCCCTTTGGCAGCTGAGCATAACTTAGTGCATTTTTGCAGACATTCTACATCAAGACCAGATTGCAGAGAATAATGACATTTTTCCAGCAGCAGAAACTTTGAATTAAGAAACAGCAATATTTGGTAATTTAAGCATTTACCAAACTATCCCGACTTTTGATGACCCTGGGGAAGAGGGCTTTTGAAAATATTGCAAGAAAAGAAGAAAATGTTGGTGACCAGCACTTTCTCCTTTTCCCACAATTTTTTCTGACATTCATAAAACAAATTTCAATTTTGAGTCACATTTATCATGTTGTCTACAAAATGTTTTCAATTCAGTTAGGTCGTTTAGTAAAGACTTGACCTTTGGCATGTCATTTATTTCACTGAGCAGTTGAAGCATAATATGGCTTGCAACATGCAAAAAAGGGCATTTGGACATTTGCGTAAAGTGTCGTCTCGGATCAGCCTGCGCAGTTCGCACAGGCTAATCCGAGACAACACTTTATGACTGCATTAGATTTTGTCCTTCAGAAGACATGCGAAAAACAGAAAATTACTTAAAAACGGAAAGTGCCGTCTCGGATTAGCCTGCGCGGACTGCACAGGCTGATCCAAGACGACACTTTACACAAATGTCCGAATGCCCCTTTTCGCATGTTGCAGTCCATATGACCTTTAATTTAACCTTAGTTGCAAATTTGAAGGTTTGTGTGAAAGCACCAGCTTGACCAATCAAAGTTTTTCAGACATTTTTACAACTCTAATGGTAGATCTATTTATGTAATTTCATTGGTCATCCATTTTTAATCAAAAAGGAAAGTATCATATGATTGTATGGTGTTGAACACCTTTTTCAACATTATTTCAGTTATATCGCAGCGGCCAGTGAACCTATCCATGCTTTCCTGGAGTTTCTTTTACCAGTACTACCAGTACTTCTTTCCAAGCCACTGGCTGCTTTCCCACATAATTATCGACATAACAATGGTCAGCAATGACTATCATCAATCTTCGGAAAGAAACTGGCCGAGCCAGGGAAAAGTATCATGATAAAATTCAGAGTTTGAAAGTTGTATTACTGTTGTTCTATCTACAAGCAGGGTAGAAGTATACATCATTTTATAATCAAAGAATCTGCAGAAAGTTCCAAAGTATCCTTACTGTTTCATGGATTTTCTCATTGAGCGATGGTTCATGTCCTGATTGCTTCTGTACTTTCAAAGCATTGACAACAGGTTTGACAGCTATACCCTGTAAATGTATTAGATCACATGGTAAATACCTACGAAAGCATAGAGAAAGCTTTATAGTTAAAAAATATAAGAGCAGCACTCTAGCAAAAGAGGGTTTAATGCATCTTTAACTCTTTAACAAACAACAAAAAAATAGACTTGTCCAAACTGAAAGCATTTGCAGACGATAAAATAAACGTGACTCAAAAATTGAAACTTGACTTTAGAAGAGTAGAAAACATTGTGTGAAAAGAAGAAAATGCTGGTTACCAGCATTTTCTCCTTTTCCCACAATGTTTTCAGAAGACTTCTTCCTCTGGGTCGTAAAAACCAGGGATTGTTTGGGAAAGGGTTAAAAATGCATTATATAAAGCCAGTTGCCACAGAGTATGGATCCATCTTGTCTTCAAATGGGCTGAATTGTGAGTTCGAATTTTCTGTCATGCAGAAAATTTTAACAATTACAAAAAGTTTCGACCAAGGTCAGCCTCCCAGGACCGTGCTGACATCGTTAAATACTTTTTGCAGATACATTAAACCCTCTTTTCACAGAGCTTGTCTCAAAATATTCGAAAATGTATGTATGGCTTATTTTTTACAGGGACTCATATGAAAAGTTTGACAAATATTTACCATTTTAAAAATTTGATGTCTGGTAAGGCATTACTAAGAAAAGAACTTTTTTGTCACAGTTGGGGAAAAACGAACCAGACCAGAACAAAAGGTTGCCTTCATGTGGACTGTAATCCAGATTGTTTAGTAAAGGTGTTGTATGTATTTAACATTTTACCAAATGACAAAATTTTAGACTTGTCCAAATTGAGAGCAATTGCAGATGACAAATCTAATGCAACTAGAAGGATTTGTCTTTGATAAGGCAAAAAGCTTTGCAGAAAAAGGATAAAAAGCTGGTTAACTCAATGTTTTCAAAAGCCTTTTTCCCAGGGTCGTTAAAATACCAAATTGTTTGGTAATGGGTTAAAAGTTGTCACTTGAATGTCAGCAAATACAATATGACTACAAGGGCAGGATATTTCACAGAAAATTAACATGAAAATGGGACATCCAGCATGTTTTCTACTTGTATTTTCTGTCATATCTTGAATCAAATGATTTTCAGGAAAAGATAAGTACTTGTAAAGATTTCCTTTCCAAAAAATGCCAGGTCCTACTTTAGTTTGGAGTTAATTATTTCAATATAAGTCTTATATTTTTATATTCCAACATTTTAGAATATTCATACAATTCTGTCACTGTAATACAGCTATACCAACCTGAACAAAAACAGTGAAGAAAACAATGATAATGGTAGCTGTAACAAACAATTGTTTCTGTGGAACCAATCCCTCATCCAAACCAAGTGCCAGACAGAATGCAATACCACCCCGAAGTCCACCAAACGCCATGATAAACTGGTCAATAAACGTCAGCTTTACAAGCCTGCGTCTGTTTAACACCCATGCCAAAATAACAACACCTACAAAATAAAGGCAAAGTGAATATCTTATATTTGCATTTGATATGAGAAGAAGTAAATCATTGTGATGTAAGTCAAATGTTGTAATATAGGTATTCTTTATAAATCAATAGATTGTTATAGCCAGACTATTTTCAGGCAATTCATATTTAACTCTTTACCAGACAACAAAATTTCAGACCTGTCCAAATTGAAAGCATTTGCAAGCTAATTTTGCTAAAATGACTGAATTTGTCTTTGAAGGTTAGAAAACATTGTGGGAAAAGGAGAAAATGCTGGTAATCAGCATTTTATCTTTTTCCCAGAATGTTTTTCAAATCTTTCTTTCCCACGGTCATTAAAACTTGGAATTGTGTGGTAAAGGATAAAATACTGTTTAAGATACTTTCAATGGTATTTCTATCATATCAAGTGACAGCTCATTTAATCATCTTTTTTCCAAAATTCCACCACCACTAGACTAAGGCTCTGTACTGTCTGCACAGCCTTGGCAATGGGCACTCTCATATAAAGAGAGCTGCTAGGCTAGATCACATCCAGAACCACTGGATTATACATCAAAGGTATTAACCACTGATCCACCTGGAATCAATCCCCTAAATTATGTACCTAAGATGCATAAGCAATCTCGGTTTTTCCAAGGATGTTTTCTGATACCTGTGTATATGTAGAAAGTCATAAAGTTCTCCTTGTCATAAGCAGTCAGAAACAAAATTACTCCCTCAAGGTAGATGGCTCTTGAAGACAGTCTCACTTAAATTCTACACAAGAATTTTAGAATATTAAGTAACAGTTGATTGGAGCAACTCATGAGGAAGAGCTCTCTTGAATTGATTGATTGAATGGTGTTTTACACCGCTTTCGACATTATTTCAGTCATATCACGGCAACAGCTCACATATTCATGTATTTCCTGGGTTTTACCAGTACTAGGCTAGGGACAGCTCTCTTGGAAAAATTGTGGGAAAAGGAAGAAATGCTGATCTCCTTTTCCAACACTGTTTTCTACCATGCCAAAACATTTCTGTTTATTTGAACCAAATTAGAATCTATGATTTAGGAAAGGTTGATTACACATATTTACAGGTCAAACTATATTTCAAGGCCATGACTGATGAAATATGAGAGGGGAGGAAAATGCCAAGAACCCCCCCCCCCCCCATTTTTCCAAAAATATATAATTTCTGAGCAGATTCTTATCTGCATAGGCAGTTTTGCAGTTTCAGCTTTGACTTTAAACACTTTCGGACTTTAATCCTCTGAAAGGAGAAAAATCACACTGCTAATATTTATGTAGTAACAAAGCAAAACTACCCACCTAATACCCTGTAGATGAGACAGAAAAACAAAGCAAAGAAGATAAAGGACATGTTCCAATCTAGAGTGTCCACAATGGTTGACAACCCCAGGAACATAAATATGATTGTCTCAGAGATGTTGGCCAACATCTTCATAAAATACTTCACAGTTGTAGCTGTACTCTTGGACAGGTTGTGCTCTATATAGTGTCGGAGCACAATTCCACCAAATGATAAACTGAAAATAGACAAAACAGAAATGATTAAACCCTTAACTCATTACCACACAATTTTAACTTTTACGGACCCTGAAAGAAAAGGCTTTTGAAAACATTGTGGAAAAAGGAGAAAATGCTGGTAACCAGCATTTTCTCCTTTTCCCACCATGTTTTCTACTATTTCAGACACAAATTCCATCATTTGAACTACATTTTATATTGTGTCTGCAAATACTTTCAATTTGAACCAGTCAAGAATTTTGTCGACTCAAGGGGGCCTCTTTAGATTTTTTGTCATGATTCAAGTTATTTTTTTTGTTAAAATACTGATAAGCACAAAGGTGAGATGATAAAGGTTAAGTAGCTACATAGTCTATTAACCCTTTACCAAACAATCCCTGGTTTTTACGACCCAGAGGAAGAAGCCTTCTGAAAACATTGTGGCAAAAGGAGAAAATGCTGGTAACCAGCATTTTCTCCTTTTCCCACAATGTTTTCTACTCTTCTAAAGCCAAGTTTCAGTTTTTGAGTCACATTTATTTTGTCGTCTGCCAATGCTTTCAATTTGGACAAGTTTAAAATTTTGTTGTTTGAGTTAAGGAAATACCACTGAAAATTATTTTTTGCTTAAATTTGTCTTTTCTCGATACTCATGGTTTGCAGGCTATTGCCTTACTTAATTAACTCTTTAACAAACGACAAAATTTAAGACCGGTCCAAATCGAAATAATTTGCTGATGAAAAATTAATGTGACTCAGAAACTGACATTTCTCTGTGGAAGTGTTGAAAACATTGTGGGAAAAGGAGAAAATGCTGGTTACCAGCATTTTCTCCTTTTCCCACAATGTTTCTACAAAGTAAAGTTATGCAATTATGTCAAGAGTTAAAAAGTTTAGAGCACAAAGTAAGAGAAAATTCAAGAAAAAATTTTTTTCTAAACTGTTTTAAATACATCTCTCAATTATTTTCGTTTCCTTTTGTTTGGTGTTTCATGCTGTTTTCAACATTATTTCAATTCTATCACCACAGCCTAAATTCAGAACATTTCCACACACAAATTTAAAGTGGCTCAAGTTATGAGTTTGTCTTTGAGAGTTTAGAAAACATTGTGGGGAAAGGAGAAGATACTGGTTACCAGCACTTTCTCTACAGCCAAAATGTTTCCAAAACCCTTCTTTTTTAGTCTGAAAAACAGAGTTTTGTTAACCCCTTACCAAACACTCCAGTATTTTCATGATCCAGAAAAAAGTGCTTTAAAAACATTTTGTAAAAAAAGATGAATGCAGGTAACCAGCATTTTCTCCTTTTTCAACAATGTTTTGTACCCTCTCTTGAAGACAAATCTCATCATTTGAGAGGTGTACATTTTGTCGTCTGCAGATGGCCTCAAATTCGACAGGTCTAAAATTTTGTTGTTTTGTAAAGGGCTAAGACTACTTTGGTCAGAAAATCTCACACAAATATCTGAAAGTAAAAATCTAAAACCAGACTTTATGATCTTTGTAAAAGAAGTAAAATGCAAAAATTCTTACGCCAAAATTCCTGACAAATGCATCATTTCGGATGTAAGATACATGAGGTAGCCAAGGACAAATACAAACAATGGTTCCACCACTTTAACATGTTCTGTATACTTTGTAATAAATCCGCCAAACAAACCATACAGGATACCAATCAGGGAACCTCCGATGGCAATAATGAAGAAAGAACCAATACCAGTAACAACATCTACCGCAATTATGTTCTCTTCTCCGAGCTCTATAAAGCCTTCCATCATGTGATAGAGCACCTGCAAAAATTATATTTGAAAGTTAAATAGCTTATAACTCTAAAGGCTCTTTTTTAGCAAAGCACTTACAAGTAAAAGTAACACACCCCCCCAAAAAAAGACTTGTTTTACTGTTCAAGCTAACCTTCTGCCACAAAGATTTCAAAAAGTTGTCCGCAAGAAGACATTTACCCTTCATTGGATTACAAAATGAAAGCATTTGCAGACGATAAAATAAATGTGACGCTTAAAATTGAATTTGTCATTGATAGGATAGAGAACATTGTTGGAAAAGGAGAAATTGCTGGTTACCAATATGTTTTTCTTTTCCCACAATGTTTTCAAAAGCTCTTTCCTTCATGGTTGTTGAAACACAGGATTGTTTGGTAAAGTGTAAAACAAACAAGCAATGTCAAAGGGAGTGACTAGTATCCCAGCAAACGGCCTTGATAGAGAAGACCTGTGTTAAGATTCTGGGTAATGATAAACGTAAACCCTGGCAGTGCAAAATCTATTGTCCAACTCACAAAATTACAAATCTAGAGAACAGAAACTTTTCACCCTACTTTTACATAGATATGATTTTTCTGTGCCTAAAAATATCATCTACAGCTTTTATATGCTGAACTAAGGACCAAGAGACAGAGTAAATCAGACCAACACAGAACCTGTTAACTCTTTACCAAGCGACAAAAAAATAGACTGGTCCAAATTGAAAGGATTTGCAGACGACAAATTAAATGTTACTGAAATGATTTTTGTTTTGGATGGGGAAGAAAACATTGTGGGAAATGGAGAAAATGCTGGTTACCAGCATTTTCTCCTTTTCCCACAATGTTTTCAAAAGCCTTCTTCTACAGGGGCGTCAAAACTCGGGATTGTGTGGTAAAGGGTTAAGTGATTCAGGCCAAAGGCATCTTTTACCATCTATAACCCACTTCGTTCCTATTCACCAATCATTCTTAAGAACATTCTTAGATTTATTCTCCAAGATTTTCTAAATTTGAAAGTAACTCAACTTCTGATGGTTTAGCAAATCAGAAGTTGACTTACTTTCAAATTTCAAAAATCTTGGCAAATTAGACTAAGAATGTTCTTAAGAATGGTTGGTGAATCTCAATTCAGGTGTTCTAATATTAAGAAATAAGTGAAAAAAAACCTGACAACTGAGTCTGGGTTCGTTTGCCAGGTAATACATTTGGACAACTTGTCCTTTACCATCACTTAGGTTCTAGAGAGTGAAGCTTGTCTAAAAGCAAGCCCCTATGATTCAGTTACAACTACTCTTCCCCCCCCCCCACCTTAGTTTGTAGTTTGTCTTGGTACAAAATAAGTAAATAAGTTATAAAACTCCTACCACAGTAACTCCATCATTGAGCAAGCTTTCACCAAATACAATAATGTACAACATTTGATTGACATGGACTTCTTCAAACACAGAAATCACAGCAACAGGATCAACAGCAGAGATGAGGGCACTGAAATACATAAAATATTCCACAGTTAAGCCTTTAATGACCCTGTGAAAGAAAGCTTCTGAAAACATTGTGTGAAAAGGAGAAAATACTGGTAACCAGCATCTTCTCCTTTCCCCTCAATGTTTTCTTTCCTTCCGAACACAAATAACAATATTTGAGTCACAATTATTTTATTGTCTGCAAATGTTTTCAATTTGGACGAGTCTAAAATTTTACCGTTTGGTAAAGAGTTAAACATTTACTAGACAACAAAGTTTTAGGCTTGTTTGTTTTGAAAATGTCTGCCGGAAAATTAAGTGTGGCTCAAAAAATGGGATTTGTGTTTAATAGAGTAGGAAATATGATAGGACAAAAAGAAAATGCTGGTTACTTGCATTTTCTCTTTTTCCCATAATGGTTTCTGAAGAATTCTTCCTCAGGGTTTTTTAAAACTCTGGAATGTTTGATAAAGAGTTATAGATGGATGGCTTGATAGACAAAGAATCTGTTTCCTTGGTGATTGACACCATTCCAACAGTATTTCAGTTACATTACAATGGCCAATGCACCTATTTATGCATTCCCATAGATTAATTCCAGTACTATGCACAACACCTTCAGGCTTCTGCAAGTCACTGGCAGCTTTCCATTGATCACTAAGCCAAACCAATTTCATAGTAGATTAACAAGGATGAATCCTGTCAAAGTGACTTTCGTCAATCCAAAGACTGAGACTATGCTGAGTCTGCATTCAAACTCACAAGCTCTGTAATACTAGATCTGCTTACTACTGCTAAAGTTTTGGAGCTTTGGACTGCGGAACGAATTGATCAGCAACATTTGCAGGTGGTCAGTCTGAACTTTGTGAACACCAAATAGATGTACAGCCAGGCCAGGGCCTGCATTAACCTATCATTCTCAAAAGCATTCTCAAGCTAATTCTCAAAAATCTTCAAAATTTCAATATAGTGCAATTTCTCACTGGCTAAACAAATTTGGCGAAACCATTGTTTAGCCAATCATAAATTGTGTTATATTCTAAATTTAGTATTCAACTAAGAATGCAATCTGGATTGGTTGGTGAATAATTATAGCCTCTCTGTATTCAGAGACTAGGTATACAGGGAATTAACCCTTTACCACACAACCCCGACTTTTAATGACCCTGAGAAAGAAACAGTTTGAAAATATTGTGAGAAAAGGAGAAAATGCTGGTAACCAGCATTTTCTCCTTTACCCACAATATTTTCTACTCTATCAAAGACACATTTCACCGTTGGAGTCACATTTGAATTGCTGTCTGCAAATGCCTTCAATTTGGACAAGTCTGCATTTTTCTCGTGTGGTAAAGAATTAAGCAAAGTTACTGCTGATGCTTGAAAATATTGCCACTGCGATACTTAGTTGCCTGGTACAAGCATACCAGAAGCCATGGTTGTCTATAAACAAGTATTTTACCCTTCACCAAACAATCTCATGATTTAACAACCTTTTATAGAAAGGCTTTAGAAAACATGTTTGGGCAAAGAAAAAAATGCTAGTAATCAGAATTTTGTCCTTTTCTCACAATTCTACTGTATAAATAATGAATCCCTTCATTTGAGCCACATTTAATTAGTCTTCTGCGACTGCTTTTAATTTGTAGAAAATCTACAATTTTGTCATTTGAAATGGGTTTACAGACATAAACAATTCAAGGTTACCTAGCGATTGCTGATTGCTGTTATCACATGTAAGTCATAATCCTGTTCACCCTTACAGAGAAAAACACACATCTGTATTTATGATCCTATTCTCAGACATAAAAATTGGATACCAGTCCATTATGACAGTATATGAAGAAGACAAACTAAATGTACCATACTTTAAATGTTAAGAATTGTCTTTGAAATGTTAGAAAACATTGTGGAAAAAGGAGAAAATGCTGGTTACCAGCATTTTCTCCTTTTGCCAGAATTTCTTCAAAAGCTCTCTTCTTCAGCATTATTATTTGACTGACTCATTGCATTATGTGTAACACCGTTTTTAACAATATTTCAGTTATATTGCGATGACCAGTGCACCTATCCATGCTCTCCTAGACTTTTTTTTAACCATTACTTTGCACAATATTCTTCCCAAGCCACTGGCTCCTTTCCCACATAACCATCATTGAAAAAATGATCAGCAGTGAGAGAGGTGAGAGAGGAATGAATCAGGGTCATTAAAAGTCAGGATTTTGTGGTACAGGGTTCAGTGCTTTTTTAGACAGTATATAGCAAGATAAGACTACAACGAACTCGCAGTGTGATTTTGGATCTGCATAATCTGCTTTTCTGCTTTTGTCTGATACTCATCAATACTATACACAACAGTAACCATCAAACACCAGTTGTGCTCAGTTGTTTCCTTTGAATAATTTTCAACAAAAAAAAAAAATCCAAAAACCTGATAATTTAATATTCACCAGCAAAGATAGCCTCAAACTGAAAATTTATGAACAGGAAATGCATTTAAAAAATATGACTGATATCCCATTTTTTCCAAATATACATGTATTTCTTTAAAACCTAAGTAACTGTTACAACTATAATATTCATAAACAAGCTGAATGTAAATGGCTGCCAAGCCTTAGTCACTACATGCAGAGTTTTACAACTTTAGAATTTCTTCAAAATCTTGTTTGGGTCAAGTTTTGGTTAACACTTCACGAGACGACAAGATTTCAGCCTCGTCCAAAGTGAGAGCATTAGCAGAAGGCGCTTTCAATGTGACTCAAATAATGCTACTATTTTTTGATAGGGTAGAAAACACTATGGGAAAAGGAGAAAATGCTGATTACCAGCATTTTCTCCTTTTCCCATAGTGTTTTCAAAAGGCTTCTTTTCCAGGGTTGTTAAAAGTATGTATTGTGTGGCAAAGGGTTAATTCTTTACCACATGACAAAATTTTAAATTGGTCCCAATTGACAGCATTTGCAGACAGCAATTTAAATATAACAGCTCAAATAAATGGCTTTATAACTGAAAGACTGAAAGAAATAGAGCTTTACAGCATTTGCTCCTTTTCAAAAAGTGTTTGCAAGACTTCTTCATCAGGATTGGCCTCGAAACTGAGGAATGTGTAGTTATGGATTAAATTGTGGGTTCAAAGTTTGCTATATTATCATAAACTGTATGTAGAATGTTTGTAGCTATGCAAGGAAAAATTATTCCTTTACAAACCATAACTACAAAATAAGATTAAGTAACACAGTTTATTTCTTCACCTCAGCTACTTTTCACTTGAAACAAGGACAGCAAAAATGTTTGCTGGCTTGAGGAATCTTGAAACAAAAGTAAATACCGGTAGTACTTTTTAACTTCTTAACCAAATAGTCTTGAGTTTTAACGACCCTAGAGACAAGAGGCTTTTGAGGACACTGAAGAAGAAAGAGAAAATGTTGGTCTCCAGCATTTTCTCTGTTTCCCACTGTTTTCTGCCCTTGAAAAAAAAAACCCTATCTTTTCAGCCACATATGATTTGTTGTTTTGAAGTGCTTTTAATTAAATTAGGTAATCCAAAATCTTTTGTCTGGTAAAGAATTAATCACTAAATGGTAAACACTGAGAGAAAAGAAGATTTATCTCCCCCTTTGATATGTTGACACACTTTACCAGACAGCATTATTTAGAATCTCTATTTTCTACAATGTTTTCAAAAGCCTTCTTTCTCTGGGTTGGTGAAACTTGGGATAGTTTGCCAAATTGTTAAGATTATATTAAATATTCTGTACAAAAGTGGTTAGAAGGATCAAGTACCCTACCTGAAAATGAGACAATGGAGCATCGGAATTTCTTGTCCTATCCATCCCCATAACGAAACAGCATACAGCGAGAAGCCAATCAGAGCTGTGTTGATTGCTGTATTGACAAATGCCAGTAATAATACCGATCCAATGTTGTCGAAAAAGGATCGGATCGGCATGAAATACCCTGCATCAAAAATGATAGGTGGCAGGAGATAGATGAAGAAAATGTCAGAGTTGAGGACATACTCCGATGTGGTTGCGACATGTGTGAAATGTAGAAGCGACCCAAGGACCAGCCCAAGAACAATGAGGAGACAGCTTTCGGGAACAATAGTGGGTAGTTTGTTGTAGAGATGGAAACCTGAAAATAAATAGAAATATTTATGGTATCATCACAAGCATGTGGGTCGAAACACTCACCTGGCATCAAAATTTAGATATAAATCCTTCACCACACAATCCCGGGTTTAAATAACGCTAGGGAAAACACTTTTGAAAACATTGCCGCAAAAAGGAGGAAATACTGCATTTTCTCTCTTTCCCACAATGTTTTTCACACTTCAGAGAGAAGTTTCAGTTTTTCAGTCAGAGTCGCTATAACCCTACACAAAATGATACAATTTCAGACTGGTCCAAATTCAAGGCATTTGCAGACGAAATAATAAATATAGCTCAAAAAATGATTTCTGATAAGGCAGAAAACATTTTGGGAGAAGGAGAAAATGCTGGTAACCAACATTTTCTCCTTTTCCCACAATGTTTTCAAAATGGTTCTTCCTTAACCCCTTACAACATAACAAAATTTTAGCCTTGTCGAAACTGAAAGCATTTGCAGACAACAGTTTCAATGTGGCTCAAAAGGTGCAATTTTTCTTTGATAGGGTAGAAAACATTGTGGGAAAAGGAGAAAATGCTGGTTACCAGCATCTTCTCCGTTTCGCACAATGTTTTCAAAAGGCTTCTTTGCCAAGGTCGTTAAAAGTCGGGATTGTGTGGTAAAGAGTTAAGGTCTTTAAAATACAGGATTGCGTGGTAAAAGGATACTTGTCGTCTGTAAGTACTTTCAATTTTGGACAGGACTGAAATATTGTAGTGTGGTGAAGAGTTCATCCTTAGAGCACCAAACAAACCCAACAGGCATTTTCAGTCTAGAAATAAAAAGTCCAAAATCGGTACAATTTCAAGGCTGCTCTTTCCAGAATGTCTCAACAAGACAGTGTAGATCAAAGATTACACCCGACGTTTTGTGCTATTTGATCTTGATCTACACTGCCCACAAAATTACTATAGTTGTGGAGGTACCTCTTTACTGAACGACAAAATTTTGGACTGGAGCAAATTGAAAGCATTTGCAGACGTGAAATCAAATATTACTTAACTGGTGATTTCTGTATTTGATAGGCTAGAAAACATTGTGGGAAAAGGAGAAAATGCCGGTTACCAGCATTTTCTCCTTTTCCCACAATGTTTTCAAAAGGCTACTTTCTAAGGGTCATTAAAACTTAGGATGTTTGGTAAAGAGTTAAGTGTTAAAAGCATTTGCAGTTAATGACTGACTCAAATGATGGGATTTGTCTTAAAGACCCAATAGTGTTCATAAGTAAACAATTTGGGTGTTAAATTGTGATTGAATCTAAATCATACCTTTTAAAAGTATGGAAATTAACAAGAAGATAATAATCTGTTATTGTTTGGTCAGTCCAAGTATTAGCTGCTGGCAGATAAATGAATTTTAAAACCAGGTAAAAAGTAAATAAATGATAGAGCAAAACCTGCAATTTTGACCTACATTTGAAATTCGTTTTTCTGCCAGCGACTAACTCTTGGACCAATGTTACAATAAGAGCTTGTCACCTTTACAAAAATTTCCATACTCTTGTATAGTATGATTTAAATCTCAATGCATTTTAACAACCAGATGATTTACTTTTGGCTACTATTGGATCTTTTACTTGTTACCGTACAATCCATTGTATTTTTACTCTCAAAGAAAAGGACTTTTGAAAAACATTGATGGAAAAGGCCCTAAAGGTGGTAACCAGCATTTCCCCACGGTGTTTGTTGTTTGTGAACGCTTTCAAAAAGACAAAATAGATAAATCTAAACTTTTGTTACTTTGGTCAAGAGTTAATCCCTTCCCAAACTACAAATTTTAGGCTTGTCCAAATGCAAAATATCTGCAGAAAACAAAATTTGATTAGAAATAGGTACAAATACCTTCAGTTCTCGGATACGGTAGAAAAGGTTATGGGAAATGGAAAAAACACTGGTTACCAGCATTTTCTCCTTTTCCCAGAAAGTTTTCAAACGCCTTCTTTATCAGGTTTATTAAAACTGAATATTGTTTGGCAAAGGGTTAAATAGGGGGAAAAAAAGAGTCTGGCCAAAGAAGAAAATGCTTTTTGGTTGCTATGTCCCCATTTTCCCATGTTTTCCTTCATATTCTTTATGGTTGTAAAAGGCAGGAAAGGTTAGGTAACAATTAACATTACTGAAATTAATTTCATGTTGATAATCCATATTTTACAAGAGAGTTTTCATAAATGTTCCATTGCAAATGTTTCAGGTCTGGCAGTGAGTTAACCCTTAACCTTTAAAGTATTAAGATTGATTGATTGTATGGTGTTTAACGCCGTTTTCAACATTATCTCAGTTATATCGCGGCAGCCAGTGCACCTATCCATGCTTTCCTGGATTCTCTTTTACCAGTACTCCGCACAATTTTCTTTCCAAGCCACTGGCTGCTTTCCCACATAACCCTCATCGAAACAATCGTCAGCGGTGGGAGAGGAATGAATCCTGTCGCAATGATTATCATCAATCCTCGGAAAGAAATTGGCCGAGCAAGGGATCGAACCCACGACCCCTTGTTCTCAAGTCCTGCACGCTATCGACTGAGCTACTAGGGCTCGGCATTTAAAGTATTATGCATAACTTGAGTTGTTTTGTAGACAATAGAGATTATGTAGATTCCAAATAATGTCCAGTCTCATCTTGGACCAAATCCTTATTCCAAAATTAAAATGTTACTAAAGTAAACCATTTATAACAATGGAAGAGCAGTTGAGAATTAATGGTCATTTTTTCATTAATTTTTATTCAGTGCTTTAACTCCTTACCACACAACCCCGAGTTTTAATGACCCTGAGGAAGAAGCCTTTTGAAAACATTGTGGGAAAAGGAGAAAATGCTGGCAACCAGCATTTTCTCCTTTTCCCACAATGTTTTCTACCCTATAATAGACAGAAATCATCATTTTAGCTACACTGAATATGTCGTCTGCTAACGCTCTGAATTTGGTCGTGTCCAGAATTTTGCTGTTTGGTAAAGAGTTAAAGATAAGTGTATTAAATCAAGATCAGATGATACTGTACAGCCCTGCAATTGCAATGTTTGGATAATCTTCCCTTAAAAATGAAAACATCAATCTAATTTCTTTAGCGATTAGATTGAGACATATTAATCCACTACATGTATTTGCAGGACTCTTACAAGACTCACACCGTGTAGCTCCATTTAACTGGAAGATTGTTTGCCTTTGGTCTGTTTTTCTTAACCCTTTACCAAACAGTCCCGAGTTTTAACAATCTTGAGGGAGATGGCATCTGTAAACATTGTGGGAAAAGGAGAAAAAGCTGGTGACCAGCATTTTCTCCTTTTCTCACCATGCTCTTTACCCCATCTGAGGACTTGTTTAAACCAAATTCTTTAATTAGTCATCTGCAGTTGTTTTGAATTGGAAGGGTATCAAATTATTTCCTTTGGGAAAGGGTTGAAGAAAACCAGGGAATATAATATTATTAGGCCAAGATCAGCTTGACTGTTCTGTGATGTCTGATCTTTATCTAGTATGCTGGCCATTCTTTAACCCTTTACCACATGGCAAAATATTAGACCCTTCCTTATGGAAAGAATTTACACACAACAATACAAATGTTTTTCCAATAATAGTATTGGTTTTGAATAGGTAGAGAACATTGTGGGAAAAGCAGAAAATGCTGTTTGCCAGCATTTTCTCACAATGTTTTCAAAATACTTCTTCTTCAGTGTCGTTAAAATGTGGGATTGTGTGGTGAAGGGTTAACTGCAGACTATTGTAGGAGTTGACCAAAGACTGGACAAACCCTTTTCATGTGCATGTGTAAAAGTACTTTTGAAATATCAAGTTGTCATATGGCTATAGACCCACAAAGTGCATTTTGTCTAACAACCAACTGAATCATGCAGTAAACTGGTCCTTGGACATGCAGAAAATTGACTAATAGCAAAAAGTGTTGGCCCAGGTCAGCCTACAAGGAATGTTCAGGCTGACCTGGGTCAATACTTTTACCAGTTGCATTAAGCCCTCTTTTCACAAAGCATGGCTCACATCGTCACATGTATCTGCATTTTCCTCTTGTCTTGTAACAGTTTTCAGTATGTCTAGACACAGCCTGTACACCCAAGTGCTAACTTATTACTAAATGATAAAATGCTGTACCTGTCCGAATTGAAAGAATTTACAGATGACAAAGTAAGTGTCGCTCATCTGATGGGATTTATATCTAAAAGTGTAGAAAGCTTGGTGGGAACAAAATGCTCACCTACATTTTTTCCTTTTCCCACAAAGTTTTCCAAAGTTTTCCATTTTTTAGGTCGTTAAAAGGAATTGTGTGGGAATGGGTTAAGCTTAAAAATTAGGGCAAAATATTATCAAAACCAAGATTTCATTAGACTGGTTGTTTACTTTGCTATGTCGAAATAGATTAACTGTTTACTTCACCTAAAATAGTAGAAAGCCATTTGAAACACATTGGCCTCAGACTAATGGAAACAAGTGACAGAAATAGCACAAATAGAGATCTGTCTAGGGTGTGATTGTAGAAATATGAGAGGGGAGGAAAATGGCTTCTTCAAATACATGTAGTACAGTTAAAACATAGTTTTCGAGCTGATCTTTGTGAGCTGAATCAGTTTTTGAATTCTTAAGCTTAGCTTCAAAGGCAGGAAATTCTCCAAAAAGGGGAGAAATCAAATTTTTCTCTTAGCTTCAGAGGCAGGAAATTCTCTGAGAAGAGGAGAAATCAAATCCTTCTCCTAGCTTCAAAGGCAGAACATTCCCTGAAAAGAGGAGAAATCAAATCCTTCTCCTAGCTCCAAAGGCAGAACATTCCCTGAAAAGAGGAGAAATCAAATCCTTCTCCTAGCTTTAAAGGCAGAAAACTCTCTGAAAAGGGGAGAAATCAAATCCTTCTCTTAGCTTCAAAGGTAGGAAATTCTCGAAACTGAGGAGAAATCACACCAAGCTCTTGGCGTCAAAGGCAGAAAGTTTCTGAAAAGAGAAATTTATCGCACTAAGCTCTTGGCTTCAAAGGCGGAAAATTCCCTTGAAAGAGGAAAATCACACACTCCTCCTAGCTGCCTCTTTTTCCACATTTTGGATATAAAGAACACAGGTGTTGCATCAATGCACAAACTGCAAGTGCACAACGGGGAAAAAAACTGGGAACCAGCAAATACCGGTATTCTTTTTGTCACTTCAGGAGATGTTACAGTTATTTTATATTAGTTTGATTGGTATGCATAATGATTTTAAAACTCTGGCTACACCCTTGATGAAGTATATCTTTCAAAGCTAAGTGAAAAATTTTAAGCCTTTAACAGATGAAAAAATTATAGACTTGCCTCCATTGAAAATACTTGCAAAGAACAAATTAACCCCCTTACCACACAGCATAATTTGAGACTCGTCCATTTTAAAAGAATTTACAGACCACAATTGAAATATTTTTCAACAGATAGTATTTGAATAGGTAGAAAACATTGCGTGAAAAGGAGAAAATGCTGGTTACCAGCATTTTCTCCAATACCCACAATGTTTTCTAAAGGCTTCTTCCTCACGGTTGTTAAAACACAAGCTTGTTTGGCAAAGAGTTTAATACCCACAATGTTTTCTAAAGGCTTCTTCCTAAAGGTCCTTAAAACATGGGCTGGTTTTGCAAAGAGTTTGATATGACACAATCTATGGAATTTGGTTTGGAAGGAATTCTGGAATAAGGAGGAAATGGTAGGTGAAATTTATAAGACAGCTACAGTATTTCCTAAGTACCAATCTCACTTATTTCAAGTATTTATCATATTCCCCTCAGGTCTTGTGAACAAATTTATCTTTTTGGGCATTAAACCTTTACCAAACAATTGCACATTTTAACTATCCTGGTAGAGAAGTCTTTCTGAAAAGTTTTAGAGAAAAGGAGAAAATGCTGGTGACCAATAATGCCGAAGTATTCTAAAGTACATATTGTGTAAATGTCATGGCTGGAAAAAGCTCTACAATGATAATTACGCTAATTTTATCATTAATTTGACCTTTGAGACTGACTTTGACCTCAGTCTTACCATAATACATTTTTTCAGATACCACTCTAATCATAAAAAAGAACAGTTACTCTTAATTATTTTGAAATACATCCATAGAGGTAATTGCCTATATAATCTCATTTATAACTTTATCATTATTTGACCTTCAAGTGAGACACTGATCTTCAATCTATCTAAACAAAGGCTTTTCTTTAGTCTTAACCAAATGACAAAATTTTACAATAGTCCATATTTTAAATGTTTTTAAGACCACAAATTAAGTGTAGTCCAAATGATAGTATTCATCTTTAAAACGGTAGCAAACATTGTGGGAGAAAATGCTGGATACCAGAATTTTCTCCTTTTCTCACATGTTGTCAAAATCCTTCATCCTCAGGGTTGCTAAAACCCCAGATTGTAAGGTTAACAACAAAACATTCTCTATCATAACCTTTCATTTTTGATATGATAATAATTATGACAGAATATACTCCAAACAAGGCTGGGGTTTTCTGTTTTGATCCACAGGAAAAAAAGACTACCACGCCACACCTGTATGATTTATAATTTAGAAACTTCATTCAACAAAAAAACCTCTTCACCAAATGACAAATCCAAATCATTTGCAGAGGACAAATTAAATGTGACTCAAATGATCGAAATTATTTCCAAAGGGGTAGAAAACCTTTTGGGAAAAGGAGAAAATGCTGGTTACCAGCATTTTATCCTTTACCCACAAAGTTTTCAAAGGTCTACAGTATTGTTAAAACTCACGGTTATTTGGTAAAAATATATATAGGACAGACTTTGGTAGCTTTCCATCTACAGCTCAGTGAGAGGTGCCTGAGTGGTTCAGTGATTATACAACATTAGGCCTTTAACACTTTACCAAACAACCCCGGGTTTTCACGACCCCCCAAGGAAGAAGCCTTATGAAAACATTGTGGGAAAAGGAGAAAATGCTGGTAACCAGCATTTTCTCCTCTTACCACAATGTTTTCTACCCTTTCCAAAACAAATTTCAATTTTTGAGTCACATTAGTTTTGTTGTCTGCATATGCTTCGGATTTGGACTAGTCTAAAATTATACGCCTATGTTTTAATGACCCTGAGGAGGAAGGCTTTTGAAAACATTGTGGAAAACTGAGAAAATCCTGGTAACCAGTAGTTTCTCCTTCATCCACAATGTTTTCTACTTTGTCAAAACACATATCATCATTTGAGTCACTTTAGTATCTCTTCTCCTCTTTAAACCTTTACCACACAATCCCAAATTTTTAATGACCCTGAAGAAGAAGGCTTTTGAAAGCATTGTGGGAAAGGGAGAAAATGCTGGTCGCCATTATTTTCTCCTTTTTCCACAATGTTTTCTGCCCTATCAAAGGTAAAAATTTTGTTGTTTGCAAAATGCTTTCAAGTTGGTCCTATCCAAAATTTTGTCGTTTGGTAATGAGCTAAATGCTTTAAATACTGACTAGTCTGAAATAATTTGTATGATAAAGGGTTAACCATAGGATTTTCCAAGACCCTAAGTTTGTTTTAAGCCTTTACCATACAATAATGACTTTTGACGCCACTGAAAGAGAAGGCTTTTGAAAACATTGTGGGAAAAGGAGAAAATGCTGGTTACCAGCATTGTCTCCTTTTCCCACAATGTTTTCTACCCTATCAAAGAAAAATCATTTCATATGAGCCACGTTAAAACTGTCATCTACAAATGCTTTCAATTTGGACAGGTCTAAAATTTTGTCGTGTGGTAAAGGGTTAATTGGAACCCCCCAATTTTCTAAACTGTTATTTCAACCACCCCTCTAAAATTTTAATATTAACTGCCTTCTTTTATTCTTTTTGAAAAAAGGGATATTTTTTCACCAAAAAATAACTTTAAAATGGCAACGTTTAGGTTTTTATCATCGGCTTTAAAGTTCCATTCAACTTGTTTAGCAGGTTAAAGGTACGACTGACATATAACATGCCTTGGGTCACTGTGTTATATTGATATATTTTTAGCATTATATCAAGCAAGTTAATCCACAGGCCTTCACAGGTAATGGGGATAAACAATCATCTGGCCTCTCCAACAGTATTTTCTGTGTTACTTTTAATAAACTTGATGCAGTTATTTACAAGTAATACAATACCTGATGTTCTAAAAATTGTCTGTAAACAAATTTATTTCACGAAGAAATAAATAAATAATGGAAATTTATGTTGACTTACATTTCTTCATGAAAACAAACCTATTTCCTGGAGTTCATAATTATGTTTAGCAAGCAGGAGAGTTTACAAAACCTTTTTCCTTGAATTTCCCCACTTTACAACAAAGTAAACAAGCCTGAAATGTTCAGTGACAATATGCAGGGCTAGAAAGCAAGGGATTGTGAGCATAAATCCCAGTTTGACAAAACTCTTTCATGGATTGATCAGCCATTACATCATGATCTTTTTTAATTTCACAGCTTAATATTTTATCAACTCTGTATCTGAGGGCAAGCAGCCAGAGGCTGGGAAACAGTATTGTTTGTTATACTGGTAAAGAAACTCTAGAAATGCTGCTATAAATGCATATTCTGGTGCATGTTAAGGCATCATGACATTGAGATGCTATCAAAAAATGACATTATCAATAAACACAAAATAATGGGCCATGCCATGTGAAGTTCAGCCAGGGCATTCAGCAAAGGCTGATCTTGGTGAATACTTTTTGTAATAGTTATATTTACTCCATGTCAAAGGACCATTCTACCTCTAGATTCAGTTGGTTGTTACATAAATTGGATTCTACAGATCCTTACTCATATGATGACTTGCTTGGTATAATGCATCTTGAATCTAAGCATTAAACCCCCTTTTAGCCAGAGTATATCTCAATTACTCTTTACCAAACAATTCTGAATATTTGTGACTCTAAAGATCAAGGCTTTCAAAACCATTTTCTCAAAATGTTTTCAACCATTTCAGAGACAAAAACCATCATGTCATGATGTGAGCCACATGCGCTCAAAATGCACGTTTTGTGAAGTCTTTATCTTGATCTACTCTGACCAAAGAAGCATGTTTAGTTGCTCTTGTGGAGAGTGTAGAACAAGATAAGACTTCACAGAATGCTGCTGACTGATCTTGGATATATACTGTCTGATACAGTGAGCTTTTCTTGGCAAGTAGAAGACTGAAATCATATTATTTTGGTTCTTAATACTGGCTGGAAATTCTTAATTCAGTTAGCTGTTAGAAGATTAAAACTGTACTGCGCAGGACCCTCAATCTGATCTTGGATCTACACAGTCCAGTATCCTGTGACTGATTCTGGACTAATCAGCCTTACAACAGACATACTTAGTATTGCTAACTGACAGACATTGCAGTACTCTTGAACTGGTATTCTGTGTAGCTATATAAACGATCCTAGGTTTAACAATCCTTACAACAAACACACATGAAGACATTGGGGAAAAAGGAGAAAATTTTTTCTACCCTTCTCTTGAAATTCCAGTCATTTGAGGAACTTATAACTTGAAGTCTGCAAATCCCTTCACCTTAGACACCCACTTGAATAAGCTACTTTTTTTTTTTTTAGACAGGGTAAAGGGAAAACATTTTCAATTGTGTGAAATAACATTTTCCTCTAGATCTAGTAACTTACAAGCCAAACATCCTAAAACTAAAATATGATACAGACATACATGAAATTTATAAGAAAACAGTAAATAGTTTCAATTCAAGAGAAAGAAGTTGCCTAAACACTGTAAAGATTCTTTACTGAGAAGGAAGAAAATATGCAAAAAATGAACATAACTTGACATTTGTTTGACATTGAATTTTACTTACCGATCTTGGCCAGGCATGCTAGCAATATCCATATACATATGATAAGGGGTAATTCGACTCTCGGAAAGTCGAAAACCAATAAAGGATAACGTTCCGAATTTGTTCCATTCTTTCCTTTTTCACTCGCTTCCGACAAAGTCCATTGACTGAGAAACAGGCATGTACACAAACAGAAACTCGACAAAGAAAATTTTGTCCACGGTATCTTTCCGGGTCCCTCCATGTATAGTGCTGATTACCTTCATCTCATAAGTGACTGATAAAGATTCATGGTCATCCTGGAAACGAAAATGTGTAGATAATAGGTATAATACAGTTGTTTATTGAGTCAACATTTCGTTGGTGATAAAGAAGCTGCACTCAGCTGACCGGTCAAGTTCACGACGCATGCGCACTAGGTTTTTTTCGTTATTTCATTCATGGTCACCCAGACGCTGTTGTGTCTGCATCGCACACAATGCCAATAAATAACGGTACGGATTTACTATGACCCAGTTATAAAAAAAATAGTGGGACACACTTAACATCATCATCCTCAATTTAAAGAACTTGTTTTTGTGACATCAGAAAACAACTGCATAATGTAAAGGCTGTACATTCATAAGTCATGTATAATGCCAATGCCCTGGTCATTTTTTCTTTAACGACGTATATGACAAATTTTTCTAACGGACAGATTTTTTTAAAACTTTGCACATACAAAGCTCATCACGTCTCTCGGAGATTACAGTAAAAAAAGGTGTGTGTTACCGTGCTCGTTTCTGAGAAATTTGCCTTTGAAAAGGGTATATACAGTTCCAAAATTCAGCTTATATTGGATTTAACGCGCCTTTCTTTAATAGTCAGTTTTAAACAGGAAAATTACAGGAAAAACATACAAATATACACCATTTTAATGAAAATTTATATATTTTTGCTAAAAGAATATACAAAAGCCTGGTTTTCAGCATGGTAAATGTACAAATATGCATGTTATATATAGAGCATTGAATTAAAAAGGGAGATAATTTGATCGAATTAAGGGTTAATCTTAAAAAAATACATACTTTCTAACGGACAGATTTTTCTTAAACTTTCCCCACTTATAGTATTTATAATTCTAAACAATAAGAAAAAGTAAAAATGGCACCCATCCGTGCTTATTTCGTCAGAAGACAAGGTTGAAGGTCACTGTGGAAGTTATTTAAAAAAAAAAAAGGATAAACGCTCAACAGACATGGTGGGGAAAGGAGAAATCGCTCAATAGGAGCGATTTCTCCTTTTCGAACAATTATTTTCAAAGTGGAAACAGCTATACTTCCACAGCTTTAAATTTCCTGCCTTTGTTTCCTTGTTTGGTGTGTAACGCCGTGTCAGCAGCATTTTAATTATTTCACGGTGACAGTTCAAAGATCCATTTTTTTTTTCTCTTTACCAATGCTACCCGAAGAAAGTGCTACTTGTTTCAGTGCACCGATAGTATCACCATTATGTGCAAAAAATACATAGGTGCACTTTTGATTCAATATCCACGACAAAAATACATGCGCAGTAGGATGCGCGCGAACATTTGTCATGTACGTCGTTAAACAAATATTAACAGCGATGTACTGTTGACACAAGTAGATCTTTTAACTAGACTAGCAGACAGCTTGTGCCCTTGGCTTAGCTAGGAATCGTACATGGACGGTGCGATCCCTGGCCTCGCTTATCTTTATTTGCGTGTAATTACTAAAGTGCCAAATCTCTTCTTTTATATTGAAATCGAAACGGCTAAAAGCTTTGCTCCTCCTCCTTCTCCTCCTCCTCCTCAGACAGACAGACAGAGAGGCGGGGGGGGGGTAAAGATAGAGGATGCTCGTCTGCAACGTAACGTTCAATGAATGTCCACAAAACCTCTGAAAGACCAAAAAACAAATCATGCGGCATGCACTGATAAAATGGTATAGTCGCTACCCGTTAATTTAGTGAAGAGACAAAGATCTGCAAGAACACAGCATTTTTTTTTAACACGAAAAGATTCGCATGAATACGGTTAATGTAGAGCTAGATCTAAACGAGCGAAGTATTCGTGGAAATGTCAAGTTACGAAAAGGGTAATTTTCAGTGCTACTGATCACTGATCGGTCAGAAAAACAACTTACAGTATGACCTGCCGCGCCACATTTCTTTTCCCAGAGAGAGAGAGAGAGCCTATTTGCTTTGAGGCGAAATATGCGCTTATGAATACGTATCCTTTTCGACACATATTGAAGAATATTTTTGACGCATATCGAATACTTTTTGACGTACATCGAAGACTACGTTACGCGGTATATTTATTGAAGATTTGCCTTAACTAACATTATATGCTCAACAAAAGTTAAGGAAATTTGTGTTTGAGCGGCTAAGACAAAAGATCTAGAACATTTTGAGAATTTTGAATTTCACAGTAATATAAAGCATCCTTTTTTCTTCAAAAGGGTTCTTTATTTGAGTTTATAGCACAAATAGCTGCTCAAATAATTACAGTCAAAGTTGGCTGGTCTTCAATTCATTTTTCGCAAAATTGCAATATAAAGCACAATCCAATGGAAACCAGATTTTTTTTTTGTTTGCATGACTAAACCAGCGGGCTGTATATTTCCAAGATCAGACCGCACGTGTTGTGCAATGTGATCATGGATCTATGTCCTCTGCGAAAGTCCCTGTTTCAACCTAATGTGTTCAAATGGTTAATGATTAATCCCTGAATCACCTTTGTAGCAGACAACTTCGAAACCAGCATCGTAAAATATGCGGATTATAAATATGACTGTAAGTTAAATGAGCCATGCTCTGTGAAAAGAAGGCTTAATGCATCTGCAAAAAGTATCGACTCATGTCAGCCTGCTCAGTCCGCGCAGGCTGACATGAGTCGAAACCTTTTTGCTATTAATGAATTATCTGCATGGCAAAGAACCAGTCTACCACCAGATTCAGTCGATTGTTAGACTAAAAGGATATTATGTACCCATGATTACATTATGATTTGCTTGGTATCATGGATCAGGGAGACGCATTAAGCCCCTTTTTGCCAGAGCATGGCTCAAATACATTAATACAGAAACATTGTGGCAAAAGAAAATTTGCTCAGGAAGAGCAACACGCCAAAGGTTCTCATCCTTTGTTAAATTCCAATTACTGCGATTTTGTTGTTTATTTATCAAATCAATCAGGTGAAGGAGGAGGAGGAGGAGGAGAATGAGGAGGAGGAGGAGGAGGAGGAAGAAGAAGAAGAAGAAGAAGAAAAAGAATTAACTTACCAATTATTATGTCTATTTAAATCGAAAAAAGTCTATCCAACGACAATTATTTCTTTGTGTTAGCGAGATGAATGGCACGACAAAAGATAAATTCAACTTTTAAATCTATGATTTTCAAATACTGTTCACCAAAGTTAACTTAGCTAACTTGAGAGAAAAAATAATACCAGTAAAAAAGAAATTAAATTATTTCAACTTTTTGATAGTGCGTATATTTAGACTTAGATAAACCAGTTTACCTATGTTGGACTTACAAAAAAAATAACAGCAACAAATTTATCTTTGAAAAAAAAATATTTAGACTCCTTTGGTAAGTTTTCCTACATTAATTAACTGCACGTCAACACTGGTCTGATTATTGAATACGGGATGACAAATTAGATTAGCCCGGGGGACGATTTGTCGCGTGAAGTAACCGTTTGTAATCATTTCATATTTAACTTAGCCATGTACTTCCGGTAAGGTTATACAAACATGAAGAAAAAGATGACTGTTCACATAGGTGTTTAACTTTTAACCTTTAAGTAACTCTCTCGGTGCCATAGGCCAAAACAGAGAGTTTTGCAGGCAGCATAGATCAAGATCAGACTGCACAGAATGTGCAGTCTGATCTTGGATCTATACCGTCTGCTTTTTCAGTCAAGCCTATGAGATAAAAATCTTTGAAGGTGGCCTTGGACTGTCGAAAGGGTTTGAATTTAAATATTCGGCGCTGCTGAAAGAAATCAAACATTTCTTGGCGATTGTAAGATCTAGCGATTTCAAAATACTGGAAAAATCTCACCATATTGGACAGTGTAGACCAGAGATCAGGCTGCACGTTCTGTGCTGTCTAATCCTCATTTTCAATACCACAAAATACGCATTTGGTAGCGCATTTTAGCACAAGAAACAACTCGTATTGTCTCAAAAAATGGTGGCAAAAGGAGAAATTGCTCTTTAGAACCAATTTCTTCTTTCTTGCCACAATGTTATCACTTTTCGTGATAACTAGCGGTTTTTCCTTGTAACGGAATTTTTGCAATCGTGTTCAGTTATAAGTTTTGATATATGTTGATCTTCCATTGTGTGTAACAGGGATATTTCAAAGTCGCCTGCTGCAATGTATCTGGAGGTGATGAGCTAGATTGCTAACGCAGCTTTAAATAGTAACATTCTTTTGTTTATTTCGTAGAGTGTGAAGATCAAGAACAGGCTGAAAAAAAAAATCCAAGAAAGAAAACCGTAAGCAGTTAGATTGTGGACCAATACTGTCCAAAATTCTGTAAGGCTCATCTGCTCACAACAACTTTGCAGTTGTTTTAGTTTTTTTTTGCCAATCATCTATTTATTCCATTTACTAACCCTTTGTCCTTTGCCAAAGGACAAAATTTTACACATATCCATAATGAACACATCATGCAGATGACGAATTAAATGTGGCTATCTTAAAATGTCGCTTTATCTATAAAAGGATGGAAAATATTGTGGGAAAAGGATAAAATGCTGCTCGCCAGCATTTTCTCCTTTTCTACCTATGTTTTCAAATGCCCTGTTCTTTGAGGTCTTTAAAACACGGAATGATGGAATAACCGGTTTAGCACTTGAAGGGTTTTTGGGATATGAAACTGAAACATACACATGGATTCAATAGAGAGATTAAAATAGATTTCCTTAGCCGTACACACAAATTCAACTCGTCTTTTTATGTTTGAAAACTAAACCCGACCGCAAATTTTAGAGACTTTTGGGTTACAGCTTGAGTTATATAGCTGTAGATTCAGGATCAAGCGACAAGTTCTGTACGTGGCCTGATCATAATCTATAAAGTCCACAAAAAGTCACGTGAAGCGTCCACAGCGACAGAATAGCTGAATAAAGAAAAAGAAACAAAAACAGATGCTCACATGCATTAATATTACAACATACTGGTGTGTAATACTTACTAGCAGCGCTTTGTCGTCTTAACCCTTTACCACAAAACTTTACACTTGTCCAAATTGAAAGTATTTGCAGACAACAAAATAGATATCGCTCATATGGTAGGACTTGTGTCTAAAAGACAAAAAGAAAAAGAAAAAAACATTGTCGGAAATGGAGAAAATGCTGGTTACCAGCATTTTCTCCTTTTCCGACAATGTTTTTAAAAGGCCTCTTTCTCAGGGTTGTTAAATTTTGGGATTGTATGGTAAAGGGTTAAATTTAAAGCCCATAGCCAATCTTAATTTAACGAGAAATTGTGCGTTGAACCTTCGAATGCTAAATCAAACTTAAGTTGCTTTTGCGAACAATGTAGATCAAGATCGGACTGCACAGAAAGTGCATTCTATTCTTGGACCTACAATCCTCCGTATAGCTCATTCTTACCAAAACAACCTTGAAACTGCGATGCTTTAGTTGGTTTCTTAACTGAGAAGGTCAATTTTATTAATTTAGTGCTCTAAAGGCGAATTGGCCCTTTCGTTGTCAAATATACAGTTTAGTTGCATTTGCAGAGAGAGTGGATCAAGATCAGAAAACACGAAATGTGCACTCTGATCTCGGATCTACATTGTCCGATATTGGATGAAATAATCTGACCAAAGAAGCCTTTAAATTGCATTCTCTTGTGATCTTTTCACAGATATTTTCACTTTTCTTTTGAAGTGCAAAGGATTGCAAACCCGTGTTGGTATTTCATTAGAAACAGTAATCCGGATTTTTAATACGGATTAAGATTTTTTGACTAGTATTGTTACAACAGAAAAATATTCTCATACAAATTTGTGAATGAATATGATACGTCAGTTCATGAATAATAATAAACACATTCCATATAAGATGGGTATGATTGTTGTTGTTGTTGTTGTGGCGTCCGTTTGTCGTTTGTTTGGCATTTTATCTTATTTCAGTCTTGTCGAGGCAGCCGATGAAGATATTTATGCAATCCTGCAATTTATTTTTCTTTTTCATAAATACAATACTCTTTCTTAGTGTCAGATTGCTTGCCCACATAAACAGCGTCAAAACCATGTTCAGAGATGGGGGGAAGGGTATTAAGCCCACGGTTGTTAAGTATACTAGTATGTAAATGGTTCACCAGAAGACCCTTTTGTTTGCAAAAAATCATTTTAGCATAAGGGAACTTTTACTTCTAACAGCATCAGCTGACAACAGTCAATCATTGCTGATAAGAGGTCTCGCTTTTTCAGTACTTTCAGTACTTTGATTTGTCGTGCTTGGAATTGTAAATCCGCGCTGTTATTTTATTCTAAGTAATAATCCGGTTTTGTTTTAAATACGGATTCAAATCTATATGAGCCATGCTCTGTGAAATGGAGGTTTAATGCATCTGCAAATAGTATCGACCCGGGTCAGCCTGCGCAGTCTTCGCAGGCTGACCTGGCCCAAACCTTTTTGCCTATTGGTCATTTTCCTGCATGTCAAAGACCATTCTGTCTTAAGACTCAGACCGTTGTGATACAAAATGGATTTCATTGATCGCTAATTATGTGATGACTTGCTAGGTATCATGCATCACGGAGATCCATTAAATTGCAACCATCAGGGGCAGCATTTGGCATGAAGATACAAGAATCATTATAGTTTCATAAAATAATGATGAAATTGGTTAAAAAGCTGGATGAAAATGAGTAAAGATGTATCTTTAAATGCTTAAATGTGTTTAAATATGTGAAACTATCAGCATTTCATGGATTTTTGAAAGACATCAATAGAGATAACTGTCTTATGATGTATGGTTAAATGTTAAAAGTGGAAAATGAGTTGACCTACGATTGAGAAAATGATGACACAATCACGTATTTAAAAATAGGATGGGTCAGCGATTTACCTATAAAATTTTGTTACTTCCGAGTTTTATGAAATCAACGGAAAGGGTGCGTATGAACAGAGGCTAACCCTTGTACGCGTAGTAGTAAATAAATGATCCATGCCCTGTGAAAAGAGAGCTCAGTGCATCAGCAAAAAGCATCGACCCATGTCAGCCTGCGCAGTCCGCGTAGATTGACATGGTTCGAAACTTTTTGTTCTCTTTCAATTTTCTGCGTGTCTAAGGACCATTCAACCAAATGATTCAGTTGGTTGTTAGACAAATCTGGATTTTATGGATCAATAATCGTGTGATGGCTTGCTTGGTATAGGAGATCGCGGAGATGCATTAAGCCCCCTTTTGTCAGCGCTTGACTCAAATGCAATGTACATTCTCAGTCCATACTACAGATCACAGGTACTTGGATTTTCACAAGCTTCATCCTCTAAAACCTGTGCCATGCTCTGTGAAAAGGGGGCTTAATGTATCTGCGAAAAGTATCGACTCAGGTCAGCCTACGCAGTCCGTTCAGGCTGCCCTGAGCCGAAACTTTTCTCTACTGGTAATTTTTCTGTATGTCCAAGAACCAGTCTACCCCATGATTATGTCGTTTGCTAAAAAAAATGCACTTTTTGCTTTTGGTAAATTTTCTCCATGGCCAAGGACCATTCTATGTCAGGATTCAGTCAGTTGTCAGACAAAATGGATTTTATGGATCAATAACCATGTGATGAATGGCTTGGTATCATGCATCAAGGAGATGCGTTAAACCCCCTTTAGTCAGAGCATGACTCATATGTATGTAGTAGAAATCTGGTTCTGCCTTCACCAACCATTCTTATTTTCAAGAATTATGTAAATTTGAAAGTAACACAACTTCTGATTGGCTAAACCGAATGGTTAAGCCAATCAGAAGTTGTGTAACTTTCAAATAAATAATAATAATAAAAAAAAGACTAAATACGTTCTTAGGAATGGTAGGTGAATATGGACCCTGGACCCGCATTCATCAACCATTCCTTAGACCATTCTTCGCCCAATTCTCAAGAATTTTCTGAATTTCAATGTAACGCAATGTCTGATTGGCTAAACCATTTGGTTTACCCAATCACAACTTACGTTACTTTCTAAATTTACAATAACACTATGAACGCAATTTAGAATGGTTACAGTGAATACGGACCCTGGTCTAGATTGTCAGTCAGCATGGAACAGCATTGTTTTGTTTTTGTTTCAAGATTAAATATTCGATCGAATGTTTTTTATTTTTTTGTTAGTTAAAACGATATGCACTGCTATCAAATATGAATGAAATGGCACAGATTAACCGAATTGTGCAGATTTGTTATTAGTCGCCGCGCAGAAGCGCGCGACTCATTTTTAATAGTTTTTCGAGTTAGGACAAGGGCAATGGGATTTCTTTTTTATAGGGGTGTTAAGGTTAACAAGGAATCTTTCTACTTCGCCTAAAACTGGCTTTTTAATTCATTCTTAAAGTACGAAGTGTACAATACTGATACTATTTTTGTTCTGTTAATACTTACAACATCAAAAAATCTGCCCAATTAATACTTTTATTTTCGCTATTCGTGAGAAATGGACTCATCCAAATAAATGCCTTGTTTCCATTGGTCGAGGCTCTGTCAACACAATGCAATCGCAACTTTTTGGCGTAGGTTACACTTCGTTAGGCAATCTCAGGTACCCCCATTTTGTGTATGGAATAAAGTTTGTCTGTACAATCATCAGCCCAGAGACAGGTAATGTCATTATTTTCATAAAAACTTCGGTTTTTCTTACATAATGTATCTTGAATTCTAAGGCATTAGTGTCTCGTGGTACAACTGAAGGCCACATTCGATTTCAGTGAGCACTCTGGTAGGGACTGTGTAGAAAATCAAGTAAGACATGTGCTTATATTCGGATTGTTTGTAATTCTTCCTGGTAGACAAAATTTGTTAGCAGACGGAGAAAAATTACTTCTGTACAATCTTTAACCTGACAGGGTGGCGTAATACCGGAAAACGCCCCGCCGCTATATGACTCCATGCAAACATAAGATGTTGTTTTCCGAGTGAAAAGAAGAATTTAATGAAATATTCAGCCTCATTCCTTTCATAAATAATGTAGTTGATGCATACGGAATGAATTCGTAAAAGAAATGCAATTATTTTGACATTTCGATTTTCATGGGTTTTCGCGATTTATCGGTATCATGCCGACAAGGTAATGTCAATGGTTACTTTTTTTGGGTAATAATTGCTTTCTGAATATTATAGAAAATGGAACTAGTGAAATGTTTTTATCCTGTTTTTAGCTTGCTTGTTTTAGAAAAAAAAAAAAACAATAACTAGGTATTGTCATACTTAGTGTATAGTCTGTTCCTGCTTGTAAACATTTTGACATGGTTAATATCTGTCATCAGTCAGTACGGAAGGAATAAACTTTAAACTTTTGCTACTTGTTCATCATCAAAAGGAGAACTACACCACAAGGGCTGGAAACTCACAAACTTATACCCTCTTTTTCAATGTTGGTCCCTAATTCAGGGTAGCAGCCGAGCGTTGGTATCACCATAATTTTTATGCTTTTGTTTACTGTGCATGATTACTTTATAGTCATAATATGTGCTGAAAAAAGTCTTCCCCAGCCTGTACTTATATGCCAGTAGAGCGATTCTGGCCCTCATGGGCCTCTTGTTTAAAAAAAAAAAAAAAAACATAGTGGCTGTGGCATGACATAATGTTCACTTATTAGCCTTTTAATGTAGCCAGTGAAGTGATGCCATAATGGCCCTTCGGCCCTCTTGTTAAAGTATCTATGCCTTACCATTGCAAACTTACGTCCCCTTGAATCATACTTTCTTAGGACAGCAACATTTTAGTAACTTAGCCCTGTTTTTAACACTTTCCCAAACAAACACGGGTTATCACATGTGTGCTGTCAAATTCTTTTGGAAAAACATGTTGGATAAGGAGAAATTGCTCGTTATGAGCAATTTCTCCTTTATCAAATATTTTTTCCACACTACTAGCGAATTTTCCACCATTTTTGCAGCTTTTTAAATTGTCGTCTGCCAACTCTTTGAATTTGGAAGAGTCTGATATTTGTCGTTTGGGAAAGGGCTAAGAGAGCGCTGTGCGAGGGTATTAGGTACTTTGTGACACAAGTTTCTATTGTTTTCTTTGAAATCCCATTTTTGATTTATTCTTACTGAAAATTATCACTTTATTTTTGTAATGAAAATGAAACATGCTTTTGTTCTACTTTTACATGCATAAAAAATTGAAACTCTTGTTATGCTCTTGTTCTAATGTTTCATTAATTTGAACCTATACACAAAACACCCCAACTTTTACCAGTACAACCCTGTGATTGATACCAAAACGGTTTTGGAGGCCTGTGTTGATTGCAAGCATTCTTTCCTTTTACCCAGAGCTTTCGTAGTTTATTGGTACAGTTTCCTCTTATTCCACTTTTCAGTTATGTTCAAAACTGTAACAGAAGACAAGTTTTGATACAGATTCACAGTCACATCAATTTCATAATGAGTTAAAATATCTGCTGATGAGAACTGACATTTAATTACTTGTCCTGGATTTCTTGAAGCATTAAACAAAATTTTTTGCATCAACCTTTTCTTGTTATTTTGTTGTTTTTGTTATCAAGTCCAAAGTCAAGCTGAACGCCCGCTATGTATAGTAACCTTAACCTATTAATGTAACCTAAATAAGAATGTAGTATGCGACCTAAGAAATATGTAGGTAGAACATACAACGTTAAAAGACACAAACACATCGCGGCAAAAGAAGAAAGTGCGTGTTACGACAATTCACTCCTTTTGCCACAGTGTTTACAACTGTGATCTACTGCAACACGAAAAGAAAATGTCTTTGAAAGTAAATTTTGTGCCTTTTTTTTGTTTGTATTTGAGTTTAACGCCGTTTAAACGGCTTAGGTCATATAACGGCGTTCAGTGCACCTACGCACGTATGTCCTGGATTTCTCACATCAGAACTGACACTACTTTCTTTCCAAGTCACTGACTACATTTCTTACATGCAGGTGAGAGGAGAAAACTTACCAGACAGAAAAATCTGTCCCAAAACTAAACCAGCTAAATGAACATTCATGTAGTCTATGCCCTTTGAAAAGAGGTTTTAATACATCTGCAAAAAGTATAAACCTGCGTAGTTCATGCATGCTGCCATGGGCTGAAACGTTTTTCTTTTTGTAAATTTTCTGCATGTCCGAGGACCATTCTGCCTCATGATTCAGTTGCTTGTTAGAAAAAAATAATGTTAAGGATCCATAATTATGTCTTGCGTGGTATAATGCATCACGGAGATGTAGTAAACTCCATTTTGCAAGAGCGCCGCTCTTATAAATAGCCTGCAACACGCAAAAAGGGACATTCGTACATTTGCATAAAGTGTCGTCTCGGATCAGCCTGCGCAGTCCGCGCAGGCTAATCCGAGACGGCACTTTACGACTACATAAGATTTCGTCCTACAGTAGACTTGCGCAAAACAGAAAATTTACATATGAACGGAAAGTGTCGTTTGCGATTGGCTTGCGCGGACTGTGCAGGCTGATCCGAGGCAACACTTTACGCAAGTGTCCAAATGTCCCTTTTCGCGTGTTGCAGGCCATAACGTTATAATTGTTGATTCAGAAAAAAGGGGCTCAGGAATTCCAAGCTTGTTCTTTTTTTAATCTTGTCTTTTTATCAGAAATTCGAACAAGAGCACTGCATGCGGATGCGAGCAGTAGGCTGCAGTTACTGGACTTCCAGTAAAAATTCGAAGTCGGAAAAGGGGCATAACTGTGTCAAAATACTTTGATGGTTACCTGCCCTTATTGTATTGGTTTCACCGTTGATAGTTAACAACTTGTTTAAGTTTGAATTAGATATCTTCAGTAATAACAGAGATATTGTGAAATGTCAGTTTTTGCACCACGACGACGACGCCAGGCCTACGACAATAACTCGACTTTTTCTTCGAAAACAGTCGAGCTATAAAGTATCCGACAGTATAAATTTACATCAGATTGCATATTCTAGGCAGTTTTGTCATATTGCGAAAACATAATGGGAAAAAAGGTTACCAGCATTTTTGTGGCATTTGTCGAAGACAATGCCACTATGAGTTCAATATTGAATTTTGAAGACCATGTATCGTATCTTGTGCAAAGCCGAAGGAAATAAACCCAATTAAACTCAATTTTTCTCAGACAAATGAGTTTTTTGATAGCACTCAGATATGTAATTGGAAATGGCATGTTAAAATACAATGGGTGAGGCCATCGATCGTGGAAATACTTCTTTTTGATTGAAAATAGCTTCGTCCGCTCATAGCCTCCTATTGGCGCAATGATCTACACCAAATTTGTCTACTGACCGCTTGGTCCCGGGCTTTTTCGTTCCTAAACCAGTTTGTCCCTGGGCTTGTTCGTCCCATGATTGCGCGCTACTCCATGATCATGATTGTGCATGAATATTTATAGATCGAATAATTGATTGTAATGTTGGGAATTAGATATTTACGGCCAAAGATACCTCAAAATCATATTTTTCAGGTACATACTTAATTTTATTCGATATATTTACTTGGTTTCTCTACCCATCATGCATCCTACTGTCAAGGGACGTTACTCCTGGCTCCTCCTAAATGATCAAAGAAAGACCACCAATACACCAGTAATCCTAACTTTGTCATGAGTACTCTCCCTTCAACCAAAAAGGTATAAATTTGCGTAGTAGGTTGACTTTCAAGCCAATATTTGAACATTTTTTCTCTCTTTCTTTCAAATTATTAATTCTACACAATGGCTTCCTTGACAAATGCCACTCCAGTGTTTTCAACGCTTTGATTTTTTCTTTCCTCACAGTGCTTTAACCCTTTCCAAGAAAATACCATCATTCGGGTCCGGAATAAATTTGTCGTGTGCAAATGTGTTCAATATAGATGAGTCTAAAAGCTTTCGTCCAGCAATGAGTGAAATCTGTTTTACCAGTTATGGACCCTTTAACTCGTCTCCAAACAATCCAAAGTTTTAACCACCTTGTGGTAGATACTTTAGGAAAACATTGTGGGAAAAGGAGAAAATGCTGGATAACCAGCATTTTCACCTTTTCCCACAATGTTTTTCTATCCTATCAGAGAATTTAGCTCATCTATGCCAATTTTGAATTTGTCATCTGCACATGTTTTTAGGAAGGGGCTAAAACTTTCCGTGTGGGAAAGGCTAAACTCTCTACCAAACGAAAAAATATTAGGCTCGTCCAAGATTCAAAGCTGAACATTGCAGATAACAAATGACCAAGTTTTTTCACAGACAGGGTAGAAAATAGATTGGAAAGGGATAAAAATGCTAGTTACCAGCATTATCTCCCTTAACTAAAATGTTTGCTATCCTTTCAAATGACCCCGAAAAGGACGATTTTCAGGACATTAACCAGCATTTGCGCCTTTTCCCGAAATGTTTTTTTTTTTTTAATTCGTTCAAATTATCCCGGGAAAGAAGGATTGAAAAAAATTTTGGAATAGGAGAAAATGCTGATAACCAAACTTTTTTTCCTTTTCCCGAAATTGTTTTCCACCCTTTCAAAGGTATACTCCATCATTTGGCTCATATCAAACTTGTCGTCTGCAAAGTGCCATCAATATGGACGAGACTGGTAGAGTTAACTCATTTCCTTATGAAACAATCTTGCAGCTTACGACATAGCTAACATGATTCAAGTTTTAATACATGAATACATGTGGCAACATTGTGACAAAAGGATAAATCGCTGGTGATGAGATGTTCTTCTCTCATGACAGTATTTTGAAATAAGTTCTTTCGCAAGACGAAGAAAACCATCTGTAAAGGACAATACCTTAACCCATCAACCTACTGAATAGATTAAATTAAACTTTCAAGCCTATAGAAAAACCCAAAATAGCATTATTTCAAAGTTATTTTTTTGGGGGAAAAATATCTTCTTATCGGACAGTGTAGATCCAAGATCAGACTGCACGTATGTGCAGTCTGATCTTGATCTACACTGTCTGATAAGGATCCTTGAGTCGCGCCTAGCATACTAAGGGTCAATGACACGTGGACATGAAGTGAAGGAAAGATCATGTAAGGAAATGAATGAATTACTCATAGAAATAAAAATAACCCAACTATGTGACAGTGTTTTCAAACGCCACGGATTCTCTGACATTATGTATTTCATAAAGATAACGAAACTTTATTTTCTAGCACCCTTCCCCTCAGTTAACGTGCAGAAGAAAGATTGAACATGATGATGATGATGATAATGGTGTTGGTGGTTGTGATGATGATGATGATGATTCTTAAATATTACTATTATTATTGTTATTGTTGTTGTTGATGATGTTGTTTTATTTAAGTTTTTGCTTTTAGATAATGATTGATCTCCAATGCAAACAAACTAGTTAAACTTTGAAAACGCCGAATGGTGCCTATACAGACCGGCTTACAGGTTTATCCACGCCCTTTGCATACGTCATAGGCATGATAAGGTTTAATGAATTTCAAGAGGGGTGCGTGAAACTTACATGTACTTTCAATATCAACCTAGTAGCTGTCTTGTTAACAACAATAATCATTAGGATCTTACCTCTAATGACTGCATATAAAAAAAAGAAATTGCTCGTAATGGTCAAATTCTCTCTTTGTCACAATGATTTAAAGATGGACTACTGCAGAACGAGAAAATTTGTCTTCAGGTGGTAATATATGTACATGTATATGAATGAATTCCACGTTGTGACGTTTGAAGGGTCTTCTTTTTTTCCTCGCAGAAATTCATTTTTCTTTTTGTTTAGGTGCTACGTCCTGCACTTCCGGTTGAACCACTTTTACACCAACAAGCTAAAGTCTGGCTAAAAATTAGAGCATAATGCAGGTGTGCCGGCATTATATCCCGCTTCCTTTTATGCGATATCTTTTTTTTGCATAGATTCTGAAGATACACTTGAAATAGATAAAAATGATGTCATCTCGCTGTGATATGATTAATTTTGCGATATTGATGACGTAAATGACTGAGATGAGTAAATAGACCTGCAATTACTTTATCATTTTGGACCCTTCGATCACTTAGCCTAACTGAAGTATACGTAGTAACTGTAGCCTAACTGTAGTAGCTGTTGACAGTGTAGATCAAGATCATACTGCACAAAACTTAGACTCTGACCTTCGATTCACATTGTCAAAATGTTGTAAAATATTCCAATCAAAAACAAAGGTGGAATTGCAAAACCGAAACCTTTAATTTTTTTCTCTTTTATAAAACTGTCAAACCGTTTATTCGTCTCTATAGAATACCTTTTCAGCGACATCGGCGAAATCCGGGCTTTTGTGGTCGGCAAAGATCAAGATAAGACTGCACAGAACGTGTAGTCTGATCATTATCTATACCGTAAGCTACGTTAGTCAAGCTTGTTGGATAAAATTCTCTCTGAATTTCTGTAGATTGTCTTGTCAGCCGTCGAAAATGGTCAAGTTTAACCCTTATCTTGCTTAATACATAAGTTAAATGAAACTTATAGATTAGTTAAAACCCAGAAAAATGCTATTTCAAACTCAATCTGTGGAGAGAAATATCTCCTTTTCGGACAGTGCAGACTCAAGATCAGACTGCACGTTTCTTTAGCGGACATTGTGGATCAAGATCAGACTGCACAGAACGTGCAGTCTGATCTTGATCTACACTGTCTGCTAAAGGTAAGTGAGTCGTGCTTTGCAGCATAAGGGTAAAATATTTGCTGCTTAAAGGCCCAGTAAAGGCCAAAATATCAAAGCAGGTGTCATAATACATTTGAATTTAAATCATACCAATTAAAAGTATGGAAAATATTGTGAAGATGACAGTCCGTTATTGTGTGGTCGGGCCATGCGTTAGTCGCTGGCAGAAAAAAAGAATTTTAAAATCAGGCAAAACGTAAACAAAAGACACAGCTACCTGGCAGGTTTTAACCTAGTTTTGAAATTAATTTCTCTGTCAGCGACTAACACTTGGACCGACCGTACAATGACAGATTGTCATCTTCACAATAGTTTCCATACTTTTAAGTGGTATGATATAAATTCAAATACATTTAAACACCCACTTTGTTTACATTTGGCCTTTATTGTTACTTTAAACAGATGAGTGTCATTGACTACTTGTCGGTGTTCCTGATACTATCTATACAGCAGAGTGCACCAAACCCAACTGCTGTCTGTCAAGACGATGTTTGATGAATGACATCATCTTTGTTAATGAATGAATGAATGAATGAATCAGTGAATGAATGAATGAATGAACAAATGATTGAATGAACACATGGACGCACGGATGGACAGACGAACGAACGAACCAAACAACTACACAATCAAAAAACGAACGAACGAACGAACGAACAAACGAACGAACGAACGAACGAACGAACACTTCTACCAATGATGATAAATTTGATAAGAAAACATGGACTGAAGAAACGACCACTGTCTGTTAAGAGCTTAGATCTTAATAATTTTAAATTTCTGGTTACAGCGATATCAATCCTTATTCAACCATAAGCTGTCAGAAGACAGGTCCATAGCATACTTTTCAAGATCTATTACCATGCGAAGTTTCCTAAACCTACCTCATAGACGTTTAACCTCTAGGCTGCTAGTTGCGACTCAAGGACTTTTTTGTGGACAGCGTAGATCAAGATCAGACTGCACAGAACGTGCAGTCTGATCTTGCATCTACACTGTCCAATAAGGAGATATTTATCCTCAAAAAATAGTTTTGACATACCAAAATTAGGGTTTTTTACTGTTGACTTGAAAGTTGCATTTCACTTTTTTAGCAGTATTATATTATTTTTCAGTCCCATCCTTTTCTATTTTTAGAAACACAGTGACCTTTACATTGACCTTAACGTTAAATTGACGGAAATTACTGTTTATGGATTATGTCATTTCATCTATATGTATGCCCAGGTGATGTTTTATGAAAGTGAGGGCTAGGGGTCCTAGCAGGTTTTGATTTATCGCAGGTTTCTTATCTAAAGAGTAAGGACAAACAGACACCCTATCGTTCATGAAGGTGTTTAAGACTTAACGATGGATGGGGCAAAAGGGGTGGGGGTGGGTGGGAATTGACTCTTTAACAAACGATAAAATTTTGGACTCGACCAAATTGAAAGCAATTTCAGAAGACAAATTAAATTTGGCTCGAAAGATGACTTAAGTGTATGATACGGTAGAAAACATTGTGGGAAAAGGAGAAAATGCTGGTTACCAGCATTTTCTCCTTTTCCCACAATGTTTTAAAAGCCTTCTTCTATATAGGGTGGTTAAAACTCTGGATTATGTGGTATAGAGTTATATTCTGTCGTTTGGTAATGAGTTAAAGGCCCAATACCAGCCCAAAGTAAAGAAATAGGATGTTAAAATGTATTTGAGCAATGCTCCAAGAAAAGGAAGCTTAATGCATCTCTGTGATCCATGGTACTAAGCAAGCCATCACATACTTATGGATCCATAATATCCACTTTTTTTTAACAACCAACTTAATCATGAGATAGACTGGTTCTTGGGCATACAGAAAATTGACCAATAGCGAAAAGTTTCGGCCCAGGTCAGCCTGCGCGGACTGCGCAGGCTGACCTGGGTCGATGCTTTTCGCAGATGCATTAAGCCCACTTTTCACAGAGTATGTCTCATTTAAATTTAAATCATATCTTTTAAAATGATGGAAAATATTGTAAAGATGACAGTCTGATATTGTGCAGTCATTCCAAGAGTTAGTCGCTGGCAGAAAAATGAATTTTAAAATCAGGTAAAACGTGAACAAAAATTACAGCGACCTGGCAACCTTTTTAACTATTTTTAAAACTCGCTTTTCTCTAGCGACTATCACTTGAATAGACCCCAAAATAAAAGATTGCCATCTTAACAATGAGTTCCATACTTTTAAATGATATGATTTAAATCTAAATGCATTTTAACACCAGCAACGGTTACAATTGGCCACCACTGGGACCTTAGATAATTCATTATGTATCAAAGACAAGCCTTATTCTATAGGGTCGTTAAAGCTCGGGATTGTTTGGTGAAAGGTTAAGCAGCTAGATAAGTTTTATCGACAGTTTTAGCCAAGAGTGAGACCCAAAATAGTGTAGATTTTACATTCTTTTTCCCGAACATGTCATTGAACCGGGTACTGTAGATCAGTGTTCAGATTGCACGTTTCGTGCAGTCTGATCTTGATCTATACTCCGCGCAAATTTTCACCAAGTGAACCATAGGGTTTAGACATGTGGGGAAAATTTTGTCATATTTCCTATTTCTTACTAGCTAGTTAATACAATATCATCTGCAGTTTTTTTTTTTTCTTTTCGTCTCACTTGAAAACGCGTTTGAAAACATAATGACAAATGGAGAAAAAGGTTATGAATCTTTTGTCTAGCCTTATTTTGATCAACATTATTCTAATGAGGTTATTAATTTTATTGTCGCTTTCGTTAGAAAACAAGCAAAAGTATACCAAGGGAAGTAACTGTTGTAAAGCAAAAAGACTGACTTTTCTGGATATTTTCCCCTGTCTCCCCCCCATCCCATTATTGCTGAACTACACCTACTCGAATATTTACCTAGCGTTTTGAGTTCAGATTCTTATATACAGCGAAAATCATTGTCGAAGATTGACGGAGGCCATTGGTGTTCATTCGTCTGTCAACTTTGAACATCGTTTCGTTTGTTCAACTGTGCCTATGTCGGGAAAGTAGGCGGTGGGCTCTAAAGAATGTTGGGCTGAGTAGCCGTCGAGGAAATACACGTAATGCACGGATAAATTTACTGTTTCTACAGTGTTGAAAACAGTGTGAAACAGCAAACAACATCCAATTTTAGGAAAAATCGATGTAGAAGCCCTTGTTCCCTGAAAGCCATCAAATCGCCGAACAGTATTCTGTCAAGCTGACTGGCCTGTTCCAAAGCAAATCTTTATCATACGACATAATTATGACCCAAGCACTGGTCTTGTAATTTCACGACTAAGGTGTTGAGAAAGTATAAATAGCTTACAAAAGTATGGCCAACTGTCGACCAATAGACCGAATGCACGAGATATGATTTCTTTTTCATTCTTCTAGACGATTTCAGTATCTTTTTTCTCATCCTTTTTCTTTGGGGGCCATGGGGGGATGACAAGTGTTCTGGAAAAAGGGGGTTTAATGCATCTCCGTGGTACATTTCACTAAGCAAGTCATCACATAAAACTATGGATTCATAAACGAGAGTTTCTAAACTTGAAAGTAACTTAACTTCTGATTGGCTAAACCATGTGGTTGCTTTACTTTCAAATTCGCATATGGCTTGCAACACGCGAAAAGGGGCATTCGGACATTTGCGTAAAGTGTCGTCTCGGATCAGCCTGCGCAGTCCGCGCAGGCTAATCCGACACGGCACTTTACGACTTCATTAGATTTTGTGCTACTGTAGACTTGCGCAAAACAGAAAATTACATAAAATCGGAAAGTGCCGTCTCGGATTAGCCTGCGCGGACTGCGCAGGCTGATCCGAGACGGCACTTTACGCAAATATCCGAATTCCTTTTTCGCGTGTTGCAGGCCATATATCTTATGTGAGATCCAACTACTGATAGCAACTACTCTACATACTGCTTTAAGTCACGACGCTTAAAGGCCCATTGGAGGCCAAAGGTAAACAAAGGGTAGGTAACATGCATTTAAATTTAATTCAAACAATTTAAAACTATGGAAATTATTGTGAAGATGACAGTTTGTTATTGTAGGATCGTTCCAAGTATTAGTCACTGACAGGAAAATGAATTTTAAAACTGGATAAAAAGTTGCCAGGTCGTTCTTTCTTTTGTTCACTTTTTAGCCAGTGACTAACACTTGGACTGATCTTACAATAACAGATTGTCATCTCCACAGTAATTTCCATACTTTTAAATGGCATGGTTTAAATTCTGAAGCATTTTAACACACCATTGTTTACTCGTACTTTTGGATGCTACGGGGACCTAACGCAATTTTCACTGTAAGTTATACCTCTCTAAATGCTGATCATTGTTTCGACGTAGGTTATATGAGGAAGCACTTAGTGGCTTGGGAAGAACATTGTGTAAGGTACTGGTAAAAGAAACTCACGAAAGCATGGATAGTTGCACTGGTAGCCGAGATAAAACTGAGATGTTCAAAATGGCATCCAATACCATACCGACAAACTATTAGTCATACAGATCAGAGACGTTGAAAAAAATTAGGACCTTATACTAAAAAACTTTACTATCTCCATTTAACAAATGATATGGTAAGCATTGTGGGAAAAGGAGCAATTACCTATAAAAGGCACTTGCAAAATGTTTTAAACGCGGTCTATTTCAAGGTGCAAAAAGTTGTCTACAGGGGATATACAGGTTTACAAGTGCATTTTTAGCAGGTGCATCAAGCCCCGCCCATACGTCGGAAAGGTCAAATAAATCTCTCGGTCATAATTACCCTGTTAACTCTTTCACTACTGAATAAATAAATTGAATTTTCTCAAATGCTACAAAAACAGTTCTTCTACAAGATCAAGAGATGATTCATTCATAATCTAGAATGAAGCAGTGGACAGTGTAGATCAGGGATCAGACTGTACATTCTGTGCAGTCTGATCTTGATCTACAATGTCAACAAAAGCTTCTCATATCGTCTTTGGTAAGGAAAGAATTAATGAAAGGAAACGCAAAATCATTACGTTATAGTCGAGCAGTGTACACCAGTACATATTACGACACTTTCAATAACTTTTTGCGTAAAATTCTCACCTTCAGATATTTAGGTGTATGAAAATCAGTGTTGGAAAAAGGAACCGTTGTTTTGTACAAGTCTTTACCACAACGTTTTCGAAACTTGTCATCTGAAGACGTAAAAAAACGTGTGATGTAATGCGTTAAAAAGGTGTTTAATTACCCTTCACGAACAATTCTAACGATCCAGATGGAAAAGTGGGTGGAAAAATGTGGGAAACGGAGAATATGCTGATAAACAGAATTTCTCCTTTTTCCTGAACGTGTTCTTCCGATTAAAATGAACAAAAGTAACATCGTTGGAACCATATTCAATTTGTTGCCTGGAAAAAACAGTACTTTCAAACTGGACAAGTGTAAATTTTGTCTTGTATCGATTTAATAGTTTTTGTAGTTGTTTAAGAATGATCTAATATGTGGGAAAAGTAAAATATATGATCTTGTCATAATTAACCGCATACAGGAACATGCAAAATTATTACGTTACATACGAGTGCATATCATGACGCTTCAGAAAAAGTTTTGCGTTAAAGTCGCACCTTCATGTTACCATGATACATAACCGGAAGTGTAGTCTAACTTCCGGGTCATGTATTTAGCTCTGGGGGCGATTTTGGATAGCTTCGCGAAAAGGGTTTACCAACCAAATACTCACCAATTAGTCGGAAATCTAAATTTAAACTACACCTTTGTTTACAAACATGGAATTTTGAAACTTTGAATAACATTTTGGTAATTTCGTTTCTTTCGGCCGATATTTTCCAAAAGTGAGCTATGAATAAAGATGGATTATTACCTTGACAAAAATTAAAAGAAATCCCGAAAATCGATTGACAGACAGCCTTGAAAGAAAAAAATGGCAGCTAGAAAGTCGGTATGTACGTAGTTTCATTAATTATAATTCCCAAGAATGATGATATAAAATGTCACCGCAATTGAATCTGAAGTCCGAAGTATCAATATATTTAGGCTACTTAAAGGCCCTTTAGCTACCAAAAGTTAATAACACAGGTGTTAAAATGCATTTAAATCTAAATAATACCATTTAATAGTACATGTATGCAAATTATTATGAAGATGACAACCTGTTATTATACGGTCGGTCAAGTTATTTGTCGCTGGCAGAAAAGTGAAATCTGAAACTACGTTAAAAGTTGCCAGGTCGCTCTATCTTTTGTTTGCTTTTTACCTGATTTGAAAATTAATTTCTCTGGCAGCGAGTAACACTTGGACTAACCGTACAACAACAGATTCACAATAATTTGCGTACATTTCATGATATGCTTTAAATTTAAATGCATTCTACCACTCACTACTTTCTTTTGGCTGCTATTGGGCCTTTAAGCCTTTTCATCGCCAAATCTATAGGCTCGACCCCTTTTTGACGGCTGACAACGCAATCAGCCGAAACTCAAAAGGTTCATTTTTGCTTGTTTCACATGACAAGTTGACAGTATATATGCACGGTCAGACTACAGGTTTTGTGCAGTCTGATCTTGATATGTGTCGTCCACAAAAGCCCTTTTTTTCGCCTTTGGAACCATTTGTACTAAGTCACTGGAAACCTCGAAATACTCTTTTCAAGACGTCAAAATGTTCATTCAATCGGAAGCATTTGCACACGACAAAAGAAATGCTGTTCAAGTGACTGGATTTGTCTTCCAAATTGAAGAGATTGTTGGAGAAGGAGAAAATGCAAGTTCTTCTTCTTTTTTATCTTTTCCCCCCAAAACAATGATTTCAAAAGCCATCAAACATCAAGTTCGTAATTCGTAAAATCACTGGATAATTTGGTAGCGAGATAATGGATAAAATAAGATCTGATATGTGTTGGCATTTGAGATAAAATTTTATTAGGAAAAAAAGAAGTTATTAAGTGAGCCCTTTGTGAACTTAATAACATTTTCGTCGATAAGTTTACCTCAAAAGCCAGTGACTGTCAGATTCTTTTAATCGCATAATCATTATCTCAAGACAAATAGTTCATGATAAGTCAAAACATACGCCAACATGTTCATCTGTATTGAAATTTACATGAATCCTTTATGACAGGTATGTACATTGTGGACGAAAAATAGTTCCAAAGGAACTTGCACATAATGATTTCGGTTTGAGCCCAACGATGATAAAATTCACATCTTTGTCATGCACATCAAATGTGACAGTAAATTTTACAGAGAAATCTTGGGAAGCATTGTTTAAGAAATTGGGCATATGACCAAATACACTGAAAATAAGGGTAGTTATGTGATAAAAAATATATACACTAACCTTTTTTTTTATGCATATATGATTTTTTTTGCACAGAAATGTTTCAGTAGCAATTTTAATTATCAACATAAAAGGGGGGGGGGGCAGTTACGCTGTTTTTCTGTTTTCCAAGCGTTCCAAGCTGTAAAAATCAAACTATTTCTGTGTTAATTTATTTCCCCCGCTTTGTGACAAAAGAAAAAATATCAACTTCGACTTTTTACATGTGCACCAATGCATCATCCCTTAATTCAAATTGATAATCCAATTTTGTTCAACTTTAGTGTTTTCACTTTCTGCCACAAAGATTATATCTTAATTTTGTATACTTTTTGTATGTTTCATCGTTCGTTTGAATAATCAGCACAACGATGGTTTTATTTAATTCCCTCTCCTCCTTCTCTGTGATATGTGTGTATAAGTCTTTACCAAACGACAAACTTATAAACCTTCCCAAATTGAAAGAAGATGCAGACGATAAACTCAATGTGGCACAAAAGATGTATTTGTATTTAAAACGGTAGGAAAAAATTATGGGAAAAGAAGAAATTGCTTGTTACCAGCATTTTCTTCTTTTCCCACTATGTTTTTAAAGATTCTTTTCTCAGGGTCGTTAGAACACGGAATTATGTGGTAAAGGAACGAAATAAAGAGCTTTCACTGTGTTTGCTTTAGAATGGTGTTTGGTTCTTTACCAAACTATCCAGTCTTTTAGCCTCCCTGGGGAAGAATGCTTTTGAACCATTGTGGGAAAAGGAGAAAATTTCTAACAATGTTTCCCGCCCTTTCAAAGATAAATTTATCATTCGAGACACATTTAACTTGTCGTCTGCAAATGCTTTCAGTTCGAACAAATCTAAAAAAAATGTTGTTTGGTAAAGGGTTAGGATTGTTTTAGAATGGTGTTTTAAATTGCTGTAGAATCGTGTTCAAGAGTAATTAAGAATGGTATTGAAGTATGCTTCAGAATGGTGTTTAAGACAGCATTAATATGGCGTGATATAATGATTAATAATGGTGTCAAAATGCTATAGTGGTGTTTTTAGAGCTGTGTAATATGACGCTTAAGAATGGAGTGCAATAATAATGCAAGAATGAATGGTATTTTAAAAAGTATTAATATGGTGTGATATAATATTTTAGAATGGTGTTTCAGAATGCTTTAGAATGGTGTTGGAGAATACGAAAAAAGGGTGTTTTGGAAAGTATTAAATTAAATGTGGAGAGATATAATTATTAAGACTGGTGTTCGAATGCGTTAGAAAAGTGTTTAAGATTAGAAAGATTAGAATGCAATGCTTAAGAATGGTGTGTAAGACTGCTTTAGAACGGGATTTGTGCAAGAATGGTATAGAATGGGTTTTCAGAATCATAAAGTATTGTGTTTTAAATGCTTTAGAATTGTGTTTCACAGTACTTTAGAATAGCGTTGGAAAATGCGAAGAATGGTGTTTTGGAAAGCAATGAATGAAATACAGTGTGATATAATGGCTAATAATGTTTTCACAATATTAAAAAGAATGAATTCAATATTAGAACGATGTAATGTAATGCTTAAGTAGGGGTTTTCAGAATCTTCAAATATGTCGTTTCAAATGCTTTAGAAAAATGTATCAGAATGTTTTAAGGAATGGTGTTTCAGAATGCGTTACAAAGTTGTTTTAGAATAGATTAGAATGGTATGATTTATGAACCCTATAGAAAAGGTGTTTCGGAATGCTTTAGAAAGGTGTGTAAGAATGCTTCGGAAAAAAGCTGTTTCAGAATGCTTTAGAAAGCTTTTCAGAATGCTTTAAAGAACGGTGTTTCAAAATGTTGTAGAAAGCTGTTTTAGAATGCTGTTTAGGAATGCCTTACATTGGTGTTTCAGAATATTTTAGGACGGAAGAATGCTTTAGAAATGTGTGTCACCCGGAATTACTGAGAAAGGCGTTTTAGATTGCTTTAGTTTAAACATATTTATTTGTAATAATTAATTACAAAAGGATTGGGACGAAAGCTAACGAAAGCTTATAAAGTCCCTCTCCGAAGTACAAATGGCTCATACAATAAGTCCATAAATACAATAAAACGCACACACACACACACACACACACACACACACACAAATACATAAACAGTCTACAGTCTAACAGAGAGAGAGAGAGAGAGAAAATGGAGGTTTCATGCACTATTAATCAAATCTTTTACTTTCTTTTATGTAAAAATGAACTTTGAAGAAATAATTCCTTGTTATCCCTAAAAGTTAGAGCATCACTTCCAAAGAGGAGTGTATTTAGATCTACCACACATGAAAAATGTGAAAGAGAACGAAGTAAAAAGCTTCTTTCATTTCGATACAATGGACATTCAAAAAAGTAATGTTGATTTGTTTCTAATGCACCACAGACACAGAGAGGCGACTCAACTATATTTCGCATAAATAAATGGTGCTTGAGAGAACTACATTAATTTCTTAACCTGGCATGAATAATTTGGAAACATCTTTTACCGACAAAGAATAACTTATTTGGGATTGGTTTATCAATGTTCAAATAATTCTTAAAACTAGAAACAGACTCTAAATTTCTATTATCTTGTGGAATTGAATTCCATTCATCAACGACAGATGGAAGAAATGAATTTTTGTACAAGTTTGTCCTGCATGCAATGCTATAAAGGTTATTAGAATTACGAAGATTATAATTACTGATGTTACTATTTAGTTGAGGAACAAGAAAACTTAAATATGTTGGTGCAAAGCCTTTCACCATTTTAAAGAAAAGTATAAGTTTATGCTTACGCCTACGCTCACTAAGTGATTCCCAACCGCACTCCTTTCGTAGATCAGACAAAGAGACTAGTTTACTACAACCTGTAACTATCTTAGCAGCTTCATTTTGTATTTTATCCAAATCACCTTTCAAATATTGGGGCATATTGTTCCATACCACATCGCCATATTCTAGAATTGGTCGAACAAATGAGAAGTATATCACTTGGAGAGACTTTCTATCAAGACGAGTTTTTAGTTGGCGCATAACATTTATTCTTTTCCAAGCCTTTTGTGCTATACTATTAATATGATAATCCCATAAGCCATCACTAGAAAGGTGTATTCCTAAATGTTTATGTGTATTTGGAATAAGAATATTAGACATGTTTAGATCCGGGTGAGTAGCTTTTGTACTTTTGCGTGAAATGACAAGAGATTCCGATTTTGTTGGATTGAATTTAACAAGCCACGATTCCGCCCAAGAATTGATTTTATTGACATCGTCTTGAAGAGTGTTACCCGCGTCAGCAGGATTTCTAACAACCAATGACAAGCTAGTGTCGTCAGGAAAGAGACTGATACCTGATTCAATGATTTCGACAATATCATTGATGTATACAAGAAATAGAAGCGGACCAAGTATCGAGCCCTGAGGGACACCAGCATTTAAGTGCTTAGTATTTGACTGACAGCCAGGCAATACAACTCTTTGGCATCTAGTAGAGAGATAGTCAGAGAACCATGCCAAAATTTTTCCTTCTATTCCTGCTCGTTTTTATTTGAAAATAAGGCCTTTATGCCATACCTTGTCAAAGGCTTTATTTATATAAAAAAAATATGAATCTTATTTCTAAACCTTCATCCAAAGCTTTACATATTTTGTTATAAAGAAAAATTAGCTGATTAACGGTAGAGTCACCTGGTAAGAAACCTGACTGGCATGGCGTGAAGAAACGTATTTCTATTAAGTAGTTAAAGACATGCTTATAGATTAATTTTTCGAAAACCTTTTCCATAGTGTTAAGAAGTGACACCGGTCTATAGTTGGATGGTATCGAGGGATCGCCACTCTTAAAAATTGGACAAACGTTAGATGTTTTCCACGAAGAAGGTAAACTGCATGATTCCAAAGAAAAATTGAAAAAGTGACATAAGGGAGTTGCCAACTCATTTGCAGCCTGACGCAAGACAATGTTGTTAATACCATCAGGACCAGAAGCTTTCCCAGCTTTAAGAGTTTTTAGAATGTCCTTGACCTCGGACGGGTGGATTCTAATTGAACTTAAAGAATATTCGCCAATTCTCATACATTCATTCGGTAACAAATGTGCAGTATCATCTAGTGATGATTGCGAAGCAAAGAATGAATTTAACAAATTTGCTTTCTCAATTTCATCAACAACTATAGTATCATTATTAGTATCATACAGTGGTGGTATAGAGCTTGAAGAGGAAGGCGAAATAAAACCTTTCAGTGTTTTCCACCAATCACGTGACGATAAAGATCCAGAACGTAGCTTATCAGATAGACAATCAATATATTTCTGTTTACTTTTTCTTATTAAATCAATAACCTCGTTTCTAACCCTTTTAAATCTTGACCAGTGATTCGAACTGTTAGATTTTTTTGCTTTAGAAAGATGTTTCAGAGGGCTTTACGACGCTATTTCAGAATGCTTCAGCAAGGTGTTTCAGAATGACTAATACAGATATGCCTTTACTAATATCACACAATATTTTTGAGCGGTGTGTCAGGATACTTTAGAATGCTAAATCATGCTGCTTAAGGATAGTGTTTCAGATTGCCTAGGATGGGTTTCAGAATGCCTATGAAAGATGTTTCAGAATGCTTTAGAAAGGTGTTTCAAAATGCATTCGAATTGTATTTCAGCATGCAGTAGAATGTTGTTTCAGAATGCTTCAGAATATTGTGTTAGAATATTTTAGATTGGTGTTTCAGAATGCTTTTGAATGTTTCATGATACATGTATTTCAGAAATGTGGTTCAGTATGCTCTAAAAATGCTATTTTAAAATGCTTTAGAACGATATCTTAGAATGGTTGACGAGAATTTGATTGCACGTGTTTGTGGTTAGCCTCACTGCGGTCACAACCACTCCATCACACCAAGTAGGTGTGTATCTTTGATGTACAAGTGATCAATAAAAATATATTGAATATCTATGTTGACCCATCACGATTTTTTTGGCGTTAAACAATCGCAACTTTACGTGATATCTATGTGTCTACATATTTGTTTGACATGGTCGAATTCAATCCGTAAAAATTCTAAGGTTTCCACTAGATCCATAATCGTATAAGTGACTAGAAATGCATAATTTTTCTTCATGTTGTGTCTAGCATCTGGAGCAATTAACATTTTTACGTACTAAAGCAGGGGAAAGATTGTATATTGGTGTAATATTTCATATACGATACTTCCTTGTACTGTTCACGTCTAAATCAGCTGTAAGGTACATCGAATTTCGAAAGATCGATACATTCCGATATATGTAAGTGGTGGTCTTGGAAAAGTTGGTATCTTCGTAATGCATTATATCAAGAAAGTGTCTACAAACCGACTGAATCATGTGGTGGAACAGTCCTTTGACATCCAAAATGTACCAATATCAAAAGTAGGCCTATAGATCCGTGTTGATACCCTATCAGCGTACAGTAGCTGCATACGCTGGCGTTTGACCTACTTCTTGGTATTGTTATTCTCGAATGAATATAGTACTTAGTAATCAATCGCAAAAATTGGTAAAAAAAAAATGTGGACATGTATATACTGCGAGGCCCTGTAAGCTTATTTTTGGGCACATTCATGACACCAATATAAAAGCTTCGGTAATCGATATATGGCTTGCAGCACGCGAAAAAGGGCATTCGGACATTTGCGTAAAGTGTCGTCTCGGATCAGCCTGCGCAGTCCGCGCAGGTTAATCCGAGACGGCACTTTACGACTACATTAGATTTTGTGCTACAGTAGACTTGAACAAAACAGAAAATTACATAAAAACGGAAAGTGTCGTTTCGGATCAGCCTGCGCGGACTGCGCAGGCTGATCCGAGACGACACTTTACGCAAATGTCAGAATGCCCATATTCACGTGTTGCAGGCCATATGGTAGAAGATGATGCTTTCCTGACACCTATCACTACTTTAAACTTAAAGCGTCATCCTATAACCCAATACCCCAATACCTTATGTCTACATCTATTTTTAGATACATCATTTTTTAGCAGCAACTGTTCCTTTTCAAACGATGATTTGGGTTAACATCTAATCTTGAAAAATATATGAGCCATGCTCTGTGAAAAGGGGTTTTAGTACAACAGCGAAAAGTATCGACCCAGGTCAGCCTGCGCAGGCCGCGCAGGCTGACCTGGGCCGATACTTTTCGCTATTGGTCAATTTTCTGCATGTCAAAGGTCCAGTATGCCTTATGATTCAGTTGGTTTGTTATATAAAATGGTTTCTATAGATCCATAGCTATATGATGATATGGTATAAATCATCACGGAGATGCATTAAGCCCTATTTTGTCAGCGCGTGGCTCATATCTAACTGAATTTTCGATTTTCAACAATGAGGAAAAGAGGAAATGGCTGGCGAGGTTACTTTTCGTTACTTGTCTTCGTACTGAACCACAAAACAGTTTCAATATTCATATACCAGTACCCATCGTGCACTATCTGTCTTTCCTACTCGGTATTTGTTGTTTCAGATGCAGTAAGCCATCTACTAGTATTCACAAAACACGACTCAGAAGTAGCTTGCACCATCGATACAAGTATCCGAATAAAAAGGCAAATACATGTACAGCATTGCCGTTTGTTGTCTCTTTGATTTGCTCAGAAGAATGTATGAGCTCTGCTCTGTGGAAAGGGGGTTTAATGCATCTGGGTCGAAACATTTTGCAATTGGTTAATTTTCTGTAGCTCAAAGGACTTGTCTACCTCATGATTCAGTCGGTTTTTAGACAAAATGGACTTTACTGAAGAAGAATTATGTGATGACTTGCATGGTATAATGCATCAAGGAGATGCATTAAGCCCCCTTCTGCCAGAGCAGGGATCATTATAATCAAATAATGATGTTTACGTCTGGCTTTCATTCGACAGAAACGGTTACCTTGTGATAGTAAATTAATTTTGCAAAATAAAATATATACTTATTTACCCTTATCTCGCTAAAAAGATTTAATAAAACTTTCAAGCCGATATTAAAAAACCCGATGGATGCTATTTCAAGTTTATTATTTTTGAGGAAAATATCTCCTTATCGGATAGTGTAGATCAAGATCAGACTGCACGTTCTGTGCAGTCTGATCTTGATCTAGACTGTCCGAAAAAGTCAGTGAGTCTCGCTTAGCAGCATAGGGTTAAAATAAAGTCCAAACAAATCCGGAACTGCGAACTATAGAAACGAGACCTATCTTCTAAAAAAGATAGACGGCGTAAGAAGTACGTGGGGTGATCAAAAAGATCGCGGACCACCTCGTTATTTTGAAAACTACTCCACGGAGGATTACAAAAATTTGCATAGATGAGCATTAATTATCTGGTAAATGACTCAAGCTTTCAAGTGTCGTCATAATCAAGCAGGTAAAGTATGACGTCATTTTCATGACGTCATATAGTGCATTAGTGGTCCAAAATATCGGACGACGTTTTATTTGAGTCGAGAGTAATCATAAAGTTTTACGTTAAACTCGGAAAGTATTTATCGGAAATCAAAACCGATTTAGAAACAGATGAAGGGGACTCTGCACTCAAGAAATCTGATATTCGTACATGGATCGGGCCGATTTAGACAAGGGTGCGATACTGTTAAAGATGACCATAAATCTGGCCGTCCATCAACATCAGTCACAGACAAAATCATAACGGATGTAGAGCAGCATGTAAAACGAGATCGCCGAGATACTGTCAGCAAAATAGCTGACACATTAAACATTTCATATAGAAGTGCTCAGGAGATTCTGACAGAGAATCTTGGAATGTCGCGTGTTTGCACAAGGTGGATACCTCGGCAACTGACGTCCGAGAAAATGGGGGTTACGGTCGAAATCTGTTAAGAAATTTCAGAAAGCATTAGGGTACAGGGATCAAACTTTACTTATCGTATTGCAACATGCAATGGAACATAGGCACACTTTAACGAGACTGAATCTAAACAACAAAGCAGTGTATGGAAACATCAAACATCGCCTTCCGCTGGTAAAGCCAACCTTTCGAAGTCACTTGGTAAAGTTATACATCATGTATTTCTATTCTCCTTTTTTTCTTCTAAGTCATGTTGTATCTATACATACTACAGTCAATACCGAGTTTTATGCCCACATTATTCAAATGAATTTCACAAACACCATACGAAAAAAACAGCCTGAAGTCCTGCGGAGTGACGTCACTTTACACTAAGATAACGCCCTAGCTCACAAAGCCGCACTTGGACAGGAAACTTTGCAAAAACTAAACATAGAAACACTAGCCAACGCCCCTTATAATTTAGTTCTGACTCCATGTGACCTCTGACTAGTTCCTGTTTTGAAAGATTCTCTTTGTGGCACGCACTACGAGAGCAGAGAGGAGCTAACCCTCGCTATGACCGGGTCCTTGAGAGTAATGTCACGTGACGCGCTCGCACACGTGTTTCGCGCGTGGAAATCAAGAATGAATAAGTGCATAGAACTCAAAGGACGTTACTTTCAGAAACAGTAAACACTCCAAGTTCTTTTTTATTACAATATTCCGATACCAGCACTGGTCCACGTTCTTTCTGATCACCCCTCGTACTTGATTACAAATATTGTAACTCTTCTGATTCAACATGAAGTGAAATAATAAAACTCGTTAGCGATTACCTTTTCTTTCTTATTTGTTTTCGCATGTTATTGAAAGACGAAATTAGATATATACATGTATTTTCAAGAGTAGATGTTTATCCAGCTCATCTCTGGAAAACGAGCGGTCGGTGGGAGAATGGGGTGTCTGAAAATACATTTAGACTGAACAGTAATGGGTTATAGGGTAATTCATCAAGATACTAGTACCAGTGAGAACAAGACAAGGATTATTCCCTATCAAATCTGTGCTAAGGCGTGAATTTTTTTGTGGCATTTGTCTAAGACAATGCCACTACGAGTTCAATATTGAACGTTCAATATTGAATTTTGAAGACCATGTATCGTATTTTGTGCAAAACCGAAGGAAATAAACCCAATTAAACTCAATTTTTCTCAAACAAATGAGTTTTTCGATAACACTCAGATATGTAATTGGAAATGGCATATAAAATAAACTGGATTAGACCATCGATCGTGGAAATACTTCTTTTTGAGTGAAAATAGCTTCACCCGCTCTTAGCCTTCTATTGGCGTAATGATAAACACAAAATTTGTCTACTGACCGTTTTGGTTCCGGTCTTGTTCGTTCCAAAACCAGTTCGTCCCTGGGTTTGTTCGTCTAATGATTGCACACTACTCCATTTGATTGTGTATGAATATTTACAGATCGAAATAATTGATTGTATTAGATCTTGACGGCCAAAGATATCTCAAAATCATAGTTTTCAGGTATAAACTTAATTTTAATCGATATATTATATATGCATGGTTTCTCTCTCTACCCACCATGCATCCTAACGTCAAGGGACATTACTCCTGACTCCTCCTGTGAATGATCTAAGGGAGACCATGAGTACTCAAATAACCCAAACTTTGGCACCAGTACTCTCCCTTCAACAACAACAACAACAACAACAACAACAACAACAACAACAACAAAAAAGAGGTATTAATTTGATTAGTAGGTTGAATTTCAAGTTAATATTTAAACGATATTTCTCTTTTTTTTTCATATTATTAATTCCACACAATGGCTTCCTTGACAAATGTCACACCAGCGTTTTCAACGCTTTGATTTAAAACAGCTAGACATTTGAAATATGACTACTATGCCTATTTGTTTTCTGAAAAAACAAAGACATATTAACATTTAAAGGTAAATGGTTCTGAATCATATTTTCATCAGGTATTTCGCAGTAACATCTGATGTTAACCTTTAATAAACAATCACTGAGTTTTAACGATCTCGAGGAAAACAAAAAGTAAAAACGATGTTGAAAAAGAAGAAAATGCATTTCTCGTTTTTTTCCACAGCTTTTCTACCCATTCAGAGACAAGGTACAATATGCCAACCTTATTTATTTTATTGTCTGCAATTGTTTTGAATCAGGAAAAGTCCAAAATTTTAACTTCTGGTAAAGAGTAGAGATCACGATACGTTTGAAGTTAACACTTACAGATAATAAATTATAAATAACAGATTGAAAAGGTTAGGCCAGGTGCCTTGTTTTGACATTTAGATCTACATAAACCTCATAACTCTTGTCAGCTAGTGTGCACTTCCGCTATAAAAAATAGGTCACAAGATCGGCTTCTTTGTCATAAAAAAGTCTGTGTTTATGTTTATTTGCATCTTAACATCTAAAGAATCTCATATTTTAACGACCCTGAGGAACAATAGGCTTATGAAAACATGGTGGGAAAAGGAGAAAATGCTGGTAACCAGCATTTTCTCCTTTACCCATCATGTTTTCTACCCTGTTGAAAGAAAAATTCGGTTATTTTAGCAACATTTAGATTGTCGTCTGCAAATGCACTCAATACAGACAGGTCTAAATTTTTATCGCCTGGAAAAGAGCTGAATGCGGGTCTGTATCAATTTGCATTTCTATCATTCTTGTTGAATGATCATAATCACGTGATACAAAAAGGAAATGTTTTCTCTTGTATCAAAATAAGACAGGTTTGAGAGTAAAAGTTTCTGTCTAGCTGTGTGCCTGTCTGTCTGTGTTCCTGCCTGCCTGCCTGCCTGTCTGTCTGTCTGATATACCGGCAAGGCGCATGCAAGTATTCTTGGAGTTCTGAGATCAGACAAAAACAGCTTTCGAGAATTGATGGAATATAGTGGGATATGATTCATTCCTCTCGCGCCGTTGAATATAGTTTCAATTCGCTTTGTATGAGAAAGAAGCCAATTGATGGTTTTGAAAGAGTTTTGAATGAATGGAGCAGAAGCTCCAGAAATGCTTGGACAGATGTGCTTACATGAAGGGTCATTAAACCAGATTTCGCTTCAGATTTTTTTTTCCTGAAAATCTTAACAAAGAGTAGACAGCAAATTTTCATTCGCATGCAAAAAAGGCAAAACACATGTGAAAAATACATGAAGAAAACACAAGAAATTACCGAGTGTTTATAGCATGTCAACGGTAAAATTCCCTGTACCGTTTGTAACGGTCTAACGGTCTAGCGTAACAAGGGATAAATACATTTTAACCCGTAGGCTGCTAAGCGCGACTCACTAACCTTTTGTGGTCAGTGTAGATCAAGATCAGACTGCACAGAACGTGCAGTCTGATCTTGAATCTTCACTATCTGACAAGAAGCTTCCACCCCCTCCCCATAATAACTTTGAAATGGTAATATTTGGGTTTTCACATTCGGGTTGAAAGTTCCATTTAATTTATTTAACAGGTTAAGGGTTAAATATGATTTGATATGATTAATACGATAGGTCAGAGGTAAAGAGCCGCCGTTACTTGTTTTAAAGGTTGTGGCTTCGAGTCCCACCGGAACCTTTTTTTTTCCATCTTTTTTTTTTGGCTTTTTCCTCTTCCAAGAGTAAACAGTCACGTCCTTACGTCCTTATGATTTTTCAATTTTAGATATCAACTTTTTTACGCCCCCCTCCTTAAAAAAACAGGGCCAATGTCTGGTTAATGTCCCATTTAATAATAAAATACAGTTGAAAACGACGTTGAACACCAAGCATATGAAGTTACAAACATATCTGCATAAGTTCTGGAGATTCTCCTTTTGGAAAAAAATAAATCGCGTAGGTGTGTGTCTTTCCACAGGATTTATCTGCTTTCAACTGTTTATACCACAAAGCAAATGAAAGACTTTTCCACATTTATAAAGCATTTGCAGACAATGTAATGTTACTCAAATGATGGAAATTATCTCTTAAAGGATAGTAAACATTTTGGGAAAAAGAGAAATGCTTATTACCAGCTGCTTCATACCAGCATTTGTTCTTTACGGCATATTCTCCTTTTCCCAAGGCGTTTTCAAAGACCTTCCTCCTCGAGGCCGTGACTAACATTGGTTCACATTGTATTTAGTAAAGCGTTGAATTACGCAAAGACGCTATAAAGTGCACATGCGGTAAGAAATCAATTTGTTGACGTTAGTGCGATGCTATAAATCATAAGAACAAAAACTTTAACTCTTTCAACGCGAAAAATAAAAACTCGACCTTTTTCAACAGGTAAAAATTCAACTTAAAAGATTTTTATCGCATATGCTTAACTATGCAAGCGGACGGTATAGATTTAAGATTAGACTGCACGTTCTGTGCAGTCTGATCTTGGATCTATACCGTCCGCAAAAGCCTCTGTTTTGGTCTATTGCGCTGACACCATTGAAGTGAGAGGAATGACTTTCATTGATATTTCACTCCTGTAGGGCGCTTTAAGTACGAAAAATGTGCAACTTTCAATACAGAAAAATATTCAGCCTTCAACTGTATAGTTGGATTTCCGTGTTGCGTTCCTAAACCAGGATGTTAAAATTCGGTTTGATTGACAAAGAGCGGTTAAGAAGTGATTTAGCTACATCCTGCCGAGTATATAATTTTGACTTGAACGGTCATAGATTTCATTCATTCTTATACAGAGCCATCTGTACAATCACGTGCCATTATCAGTTTAAGATTAAATCTTTCAAAACGCTTTGAACAACAACAACAACAAGAACAACAAGAACAAGAACAACAACAACAACTACTACTACTACAACAACTACTACTACTACTACTTCTACTATAACTACCACTACCACTATTACTTCTACCACTACTACTACCACTGCTTTTACTTCTACTACTACTACTACTTCCACTACTACTACTACCACTTCTACTGCTACTGCTACTACTACTACTGCTACTACTACTACCACCAGTATTTCACTATTACTTCTATCACTACTACGACAATTACTTCTGCGACTACTACTAGCACTTCTAGAACAAATTTGGTTCTGGTACTACAACATTTATCATAGTGTTCTTTGATAGTTAAGACACATTAACTTTTTCACTGTCAGTGGCTATAGTTTTATTGACTATTGACGGCGTAAAACAAGATCAGACTGCACAGAACGCGCTGTCTGATCTTTAATTTACAATGTCTGCTACCTGATGCTAAAGCAAGACAAAATTTATACTCAATTGCAGTAGAAATATATGAGCCATGCTCTGTGAAATGTGGGTTTAATGCATATATGGCCTGCAACACGGGAAAAGGGGCATTCGGACATTTGTGTAATTTTCTGTTTTTCGCAAGTCTACTGTAGCACAAAATCTAATGTAGTCGTAAAGTGTCGTCTCGGATTAGCCTGCGCGTACTGCGCAGGCTGATCCGATACGACACTTTACGCAAATGTCCGAAAGCTCCTTTTCGCGTGTTGCAAGCCAATATTATACAAAAAGTATCATCTAACCGTCACATCCTAGGCAGTCAGCGCAGGTTGGCATGTGCCGAAACGTTTTGCTATCTTTAAACATACATCTTCACTCGTTTTCATCCTGTTTTAACCGTTTTTTTCTTTATTTTATGAAACTATAATCACTCTTGTATCTTCATGCCAAATATTGCCCCTGATGGTTGCAAGGCTGCACAGATTACGGTAGATAGAAAATGCATTTCATTCTATTGCGGCTAGCCATAGACATGACAACCACAGTTTCCGGTTTAAATCGAAGACAAATCCCTACAGTTTCTTTACCGCATACAGCTTTTATTGATTTTTTAATCTATGTTTACACAGTTGAATAGATTATAACACCGTCAAGTTTTGACAGGGTTTGTTTACTCTCTGGCTGTAAAGATGTCTCCTTAAATATTCTTCATGTTAAAGGATCATTCCACCAATTGATTTAGCCTGTTACTTGACAAAATGGATTTTATGGATCCAGAATTATGTGATGACTTGCTTTGTAAGATGCATTCACGGATATGCTTTAAACCCCCTTTTGAAAGGCGTGGTCCACATGGCTTGCATCACGCGAAAAGGGGCATTCGGACATTTGCGTTAAGTGTCGTATCGGATCAGTCTGCACAGTTTACGACTACATTAGATTTTGTGCTACAGTAGACTTGCGTGAAGCAGAATATTACATAAAAACGGAAAGTGTTGTTTCGGATTAGCCTGCGCGGACTGCGCAGGCTGATCCGAAACGACACTTCACGCAAATGTCCGAATGACCTTTTTCACGTGTTGCAGGCCAATTATAGTTATACCTGGGAAAAGAAGAATTTTTGTTGGAAGTGAATGAGTTGAGTGGTAAACCTGCACTATTTTTGAAGATGTTAACCATTTACCAAACGACAAAAATTTGGAAAGCAAAAGAAAGAAAAATTGAAAGCATTTCCAGACGACAGTTGAAATGTGGCCAAAATGTGGAGAATAGGCTGTGAAGGAGTAGATACTGTGGGAAAAGGAGAAAATGCTGGTTACCAACATTTTGTCTTTTTTCCGCTATGTTTTAAAAAGCCTGTTTCCTCAGGGTCATTTAAAGCTGGGATTGGTTGGTAAACATTTAATACATATAGAAGGATAATATGGCCTGCAACACGCGAAAAGTGACATTCGGACATTTGCGTAAAGTGTCGTCTCGGATCAGCCTGCGCAATCCACGCAGGCTGATCCGAAACGACACTTTCGGTTTTTATGTAATTTTCTGTTTTGCGCAAGTCTACCTGTAGGACAAAATCTAATGTAGTCATAAAGTGCCGTCAGCCTGCGCGGACTGCGCAGGCTGATCCGAGACGACATTTTACGCAAATGTCGGAATGCCCTTTTTTTTTCGTGTTGCAGGCCATATGAGAAAAGGAAAACGGCAAAAAACGACCTTTACCTTTCTATCATTAGATCTATAGATGACGGTGCCGTGCTCCAGTAGTTCAGGGCTGATAAACCAGGGGCGTTCAATTCGAATTTCAGTTTAGCCGAAATTCTTCCTGAGGATCTACAATATTCCTTGCGATAGGATGAAAATCGTCGAGACAAGATGTATTTTCTCTTTCACTTAGTTATTGTTGGTGATTTTGCCCGTGAACAAATGGATAGGTGTATTGGCCGCCTTGACATGATACTACTGATCAGTGTTAACACGTAAACTGCTAAATATTACATGTATGTAGTTGAACAGACATTTGAATTTGTAAATTTGCTAATTTAGACGTTTTTTCCATCCAAAAATGCTCAACGTATCGGAAAGTGTAAATCATATATTGTTATCAGACTGCCTGTTCTGTGCAGTATGATCTTGATCTACAATGTCCGGAAAAAGAGCGCATTAAATCGGTTCAGCAGCCAAAGAACCGAAGGATTAGCAGCCAACCAACTTCACCATGCTTCATGTACAATAATATGCCAATATAAACCTAACTAGAACAAACTACAGCAGTATGCATTTCGGTTCTTTTTTGTTTTGCAATTCCCGTTTGGTGAGTCAACCTTATGATAATGATATTAATGTATGCCGAAAGTCTCTTCATTCTAATTAATTGTTAAGCTATGTATTTATGATATTTTAACATATTACTCATCGCGGTCTCTTATTGCTTTTTACGCAAACCACCGTCAAGACGACTTTCTTTTCGTATTGCACGAGACCGTTTTTGAAAATATTGTCGCTAAGAAAGAGAAATTGCTTGAACAATTTCTTCATTGATACCACACTATTCTTTAACTGCATATATGCAATCAGGTTTGACTTTATTTTACTTCTGCTGCGGTCCTGTTTCAGGTGGTGATGAGTGATTGGATGCAAGAAGACATTGAATGTTTATCGCGACCCTTGTTCGCGAACAAGAAACATAAATCATTCCAGTTAAATATGGGAGAAAATATATTATAGAACTGGTGAGAGGTCGTACGTCACATTTCCAACACACAGTAAATACGTATATCATTTCAATACAAGACGTTGTAAGAAATAATTCAAATTCGTACATATGTACATGTATTTTGATTATCGAATCGTAACTCTAAATCTAAATTAATGAGCCATGCCCTGTGAAAAGGGGGCTTAATTCATCTGCAAAAAGTATCGACCAATGTCAGCCTGTGCAGTTCATTTTAATCATTTTAATCCATATTTTCCGGTACATGAAAATACTTGTTGAATGTTTCTCGCAGTGACTGTATGCATCAAACTACGCTATTTACACAGTTTTCAGTGACGTCAGTTTTCAGTGAGTTGGGGCACTCAGATGGGAAAATTCGATTTCGTAAGCGTATAGATTCGTGAGACCATGAAACAGGGAAATTTTGCTTGAATACACGTTGGAATGGCAAAACTCATCATCAGTGACCCAGTTTCGATTCATTCTGTAATCACCCCGGGTTATTTCGCTGGCGTTTCCTCGTTCTCATGAATTATTCATGAAGCATTTTGATTGGTGGTCTCAGTTTTTCTTTGAGAAAATTTAAAATATTTTTATCACAAATACGCCGTCATTTCTATTTTTTACGTGTCGATATCCAATCACATCATTCGTTGCAAATCAAGCGATACCTTAAATATGGCGGCGCCCATCAACACCACAATCGAGAAGCGTAACACCGAAAGATTGTTAGTTAAAATCGTACACAAAGATCGACAGTGTCGTCCCTGTATTGCAGAATGGCATATCTCACAGCACGCCGACGGCCGCCATATTCGTTGACAACCTCGGGTTTTTTTCCCAGGGTTATTTTTAGTAACGGAAGAAATGAAATTATTCCCTTTACAAGAGAGTATCATTATGTTGTCGATCATTCGATTGACTATTAGGGTACTTCCCGACCATATGAATATTCATAAGAAACGACGATTTGCTAGTCAATTTTCCTAGGGGTGATGCATAGAGAGTAACGTAATGCTTCAAACCTGGGTTCCGAGGATGGGCAAAACTTAGCACTATAATAAATTCGTTGTCCGGTCAGGTGGCAGAGCACTTGGAAACTTGTTCACGGCTTTGGCGAATCATGTCGCCACTTCGGTTCGGGGCGACATGATTCGCCACAGCCGTGAACTATATTAGTTGTACTGTCAGGTGGCAGGAGACTTGGAAACTTGTTTAAGGCTGTGGCGAATCATGTCGCCCCGAGCCGAAGGCGAGGTGGCGACATGATTCACCACAGCCGTGAACAAGTTTCCAAGTCCACTGTCACCTGATCGTTCAACGAATTTATTGTATTGTAAAAGTTTACCCTTCCAACGTGTATTCAGCGAAATTTCCCTGTTTTATAGTCTCACGATCCGTGCTCGCTGACGAAATCGAACTTCCCTTCTGAGTGACCCAACACAGTGAAAACAGATGTCACTAGAAACTGACGTCAGTGAAACCTTGGTAAAACGTGAAATTTGGCGCATTTTTTAGTCACTGCGATAAATGTTCAACGTATTTTTATTCAAAAATGAATTTAAGCTACTCTAAGGTACGTAAACTATTCATTTATGATTTGTTGTCAAAAGTAAACGACCATTAGTTGCTTCAAAAGATCATTAGCTTATTTCTTTTTAAAGTTACAATTTATCAAAATTAATCCATTCTTACCGCTTTAATAACAGCCATTAAGGGAAACTAGTGATAATACTGGTGTATTTGTTTTGTGAGCGACTCGTATAGATGGACGCCGCCATTTTCGATTTTGCGTTGAAGTCCGTAAGTTATGTATACGGGGCTCCCGAAAGGGAAACTGCATTTTGCCAGTGTACAGCACTATATTTCGGAGCATGTTATCCAATCAGATCGCGAGAAATTTCTTTGCAGTATAATAAGTTTCCAAGTGCCCTTCCACCTGACCGGTGAAGTATACTTCTGAGCTCATTTTGCATAGTTGAAAAAGATTCTCTATCTTTTGTATAAGACGTTTCTTTTCTATCGTTTTCTATTGTTAGGGTGTTCAACCAGACGTAAAGGACGCATAAATGTCAACGAGAGTGCACTTCCGTCATAAAAGGAAATCTCTAACACAATGTACAGAATTCAATGATCGCAGTCTCTAGCTTGTGTAACCAGAACAGTATAACCCATGCTCTGGTTGAAGGGGAATTAATGCATCTCCGTGATGCTGTTTGCCAGGCAAGTCATCAGTTAATTATGGATCCATAAAATCCATTTTGTCTAGCAACCAGTAGGATCGTGAGGTAGAATGTCCTTTGACACACAGATAATTGAACAAAAACAAAAAGACTGCACAGGCTGACCTGGGTCGAAACTTTTTTTTCAAATGCATTAAGGCTTCTTTTCACAGAGCATGGCTCAATTATACAATTTTGTAGAAACCTAAATTCATGTATCTTGTGCAATCGATTATTTTGTATTTTTTTTTGGTTTTAGCTCAAAATAGATCCGAGTACTTTCAGTGCTTAGGTTTATAACAGTAGGCAAACTGAATTGGGACAAGCAGAGTTGCGAATGAACGAATAAATGAATACATAATTGATATAAACATTCTATAAATAGCTTTTTACAAAAATGATTTACAATATTAAAAACTGATTTATAGTCGACATACACATATATTAAAATATCTCTGTCTATCTCTGTCCCTCTGTCTCTCTGTCTCTTCTCCCCCTCTAGCTTTATCTATACTGTCCGCAAATTTACCCCAATGAGAGATCAGCATTTGAAATATACATACACATTTCTGCATTTTTATCGAAAGACAGAAAGAAAGAAAGAAAGAAAAAAAGAAAGAAAAAAGTTTTCAAAAGTAGTCTGCTACAAGACGCAAAAGATAGTTTACAGCGTATTTTGTATATTATAAATATGCATTATAAATATCGGGCTTTCAGATCTTAACCAAGGTACTTTGATTATTTTTTGCTTTCCTGAAGATATAGGACAGACTGAAGTGATATACAGCGTATCATTCTCGTAAAAAGAACTGAAGCATGTAAAATAGACAAGAAAGATTAGAAGAGTGTGAAACGCCCTTCTTATCAACGGAAAAAAAAGTACCTACCTTTAAAATACGGCTCGAAATAGTTCTGCAGAATATGGTATTAAATTAAAAAGTGCAAAGTGACTCATTGATTCCTCGAAGTTGTATATAACATAATCATAAAAAATGACGTTCTCGTATTTGGTGTGTAGATTCGTAAATGTTGCTATACATGTACCTATTCCAAAGAAGATGAACATCTTTTTTAAAACCTCTATTGTAGTTTAAAGCCGCTCTCAACAGTAATTCAGTCACATCGTGGCAAATGTATGTGATAAGTTTCACCAGAACTACGCCGGGCTAGTTTGCTTTTTGGTGTATAAGTCTTTACCAAACCAATCCGGGTTTTTACGACGGACTGCACAAGCTGACATGGGTCGATACTTTTTGGCAGATGCATTTAACCCTTTTTTCACAAAGCATGATTCAACTACTAAAACACATATATGGCCTGCAACACGCGAAAAAGGGGCATTCGGACTTTTGCGTAAAGTGTCGTTTCGGATCAGCCTGCGCAGTCCGCGCAGGCTAATCCGAGACGACACTTTCAGTTTTTATGTAATTTTCTGTTTTGCGCAAGTCTACTGTAGCACAAAATCTAATGTAGTCTCGGATTAGCCTGCGCGGACTTTACGCAAATGTCCGAATGCCCTTTTTCGCGTGTTGCAAGCCATTATAATAGACGACTGTGAAAATATTCTGGATAAGATATGATCTACCAGCAAAATTCAGGGTTAAAAGGAATCTAATTAGATTTTTACCGTAAATCGTAACATTTCATGTATATAGAGAATATTTGTCTTTTTCAGTAAAAGATCGAAACGTATTGGCTGCGCCACTCGTGAAAATATTACCGATGATTTTCACTCGATGAAATAAATTTCGATCTTGAACCGGAAAAAAACAAATATTCTATTTATTTCATGCTTCTAACCCGTTTTGTGTTGGGACTTTCATCAATTCCCAGTGCAGTTGTTTTCGGTAATTCCCCGTGGCGTACCTCCTTCACATAAGGACGCATTACAACATTACGAAAAGCGCGAGAAATGTAGGGTAAATGTGCGTAAATCACGTCATATTTCCCTCTGGTTGAATGGCACGCGCTGTTTAACTATAGCGCGGGAACTACTGTTTCCGCTAGAAAATATGAAATCAGTATTTTTCACCGTTGTCTGCACATATCATATTCTTCGAAGATTCGACCTGTCTGCTATGACGCATCACCCATCTCATATACAGGGGAAAAGTAGGGCTTATACCGAAGCTATTACCCAAGCCTGTAGGGGCTGTTTTAATAAATGGCCGGTGCAAAGTTACATGCCAGCTGATCATAGCTGAATGAATCTCACCAGGTAGCGTTTTATTGAGTTTATTTTGAAATTCAAATAAACGGTTGTCGTTTTGAAAAGTAGTCCGGTTCTGTACCCAGAATGAGTTTATTTTGAAATTCAAATAAACGGTTGTCGTTTTGAAAAGTAGTCCGGTTCTGTACCCAGAATGCCCAAATCAGATAGATGTGTATTTGAAGAATACCATCTAGCGGAAGATAATGATTTTTAACTGGTCGTAACCATGAACTACCATACAATAATCATTATTTCTCGATAAACTACCGAAAAGCATGAAACTATGATTAGTACTTCTAGATATTTTTTCTTCGCAAACGTAAAGAAATTGGCCGGTTATTCGATGAAATTGTGCAATTTTGGCTATTAAGTGGCGAGATGGTCGTTTTGCAATGGGTAACCCCGTATAATTTAATGTTCAATTTAAGATATGACGTCATCGTATTCGTTAGACTTCGATCCCAAATACGGTAATCTATGGAAAGTTGTCGAATAATATACGTGTAACGAGGTTTGGTTCCATATAAACATATTTTAATTCCATATATAAAGTTGAAATGAACTCGTGTATTACAATGAAGGTAAAATGAATTGTAAAGACAGACAGCCATGGTTTTCCACTGTAATCGAAGCAGGTTATTGATCTTGTGATTTTCCCATAAGCCTTTGCAGAGTTTTTGCACGATATTTTAAAATAACCTTAGAGGCATCGTTAGCCATTGAGGAAATACCACGGTTTTCTCCTACACATCTTTCTTATTTATTGATGGTTTGCCAGTTATTGCCATATTAAATTCAGTGCTAAATCATTTTTGAAAACTGGTCTGATTTTTTGAAAATTTGTGTAGTACCCGTTAATACCTGGACACAATGTACGGAAAAAATATATATATTGTTGCAATAAGAGCAATCGCCCGTAAAGAGTAATATCTCCTTTTGCTATAATGCTTTATAGAGTTATATAGTGGAAAAGGCAAAAAAAGGACATCTACAGGTGATAATGAAGTAAACATATGACAGGCATTTTAAATATAAAGGTCACACTTCAAATGCCTAGGAGAAATAAAATAGATGTAAATAAATAATATCAAAGAGTAAACACGGGACATTGTAAAGTGCAATGATAACATTATAACCAAGAAAAGAAGTCGTTAAATTCGGAAAAAAGAAATATTAAGTATCTTAACAGTCCCGTTAACTTTCTTATGTACCTATTGTTCATATACTTTTTGCATGTCCAAAAGAATTGAGTTCTACGTCTCGCAAGAATTTGTTTCCTTTATTTTGTTTCCAAGCGGAGTTGTGTAACAACGTTGAAACAGAGATCGATCATTAATATTTATAACAGCAATGAATTGAACATGTTTATTTCATATAAGTTTAAAAACGGTACAATGTAAAGGTAAAACGCACAGTATACTTCTAAGGCTGTGATCAAATGATCCATTTTAATTGATCTAGAATTAAGCTATGCTCTGTGAAAAGGGGCTTAATGCATCAGCAAAATGTATCTATTCAGGTCAGCCTGCGCAGTCTTGCTATTGGTAATTTATTTTGCATCTAAAACAACCAGTGTACCCCATGATTCGGTCGGTTGTTATACATAGAGGATATTTGTATTTTTCGGTGAAATATCGAAATTTATTTCATCGAGTGAACATCATCGGTAATATTTTCACGAGTGGCGCAGCCACGAGTGAAAATATTACCGATGGTGTTCACGAGATGAAATAAATTTCGATCTTTCACCGAAAAATACAAATATTCTATTTATTTCATGCTTTTAACCCTTTCTGGGAGAAACTTTATCAAGATCCAGTACAGTTCTTTTCAGTTATTCCCCGTGGCGTACCCCCTCCACATAGCAACGCATTACAATATTACGTCAAACGCGAGAAATGTAAGGTAAATGACGTCATATTTCAATCTCGGTTGTGAGTCACGCGCATTTTACCTAGGTAACTAGAATATAAAAATCGGTATTTTCACTGGTCGTACCCGTGGAATATCGAAAAATATTTTCACTGCTATTTCTCGATATCCTACCGGAAAGCATGAAATAAGAAAAGGTCTTTATGGATTCATAATCATGTTATGGCTTACATTGTATCATGTATCACAGAGATGCATTAAATCCCCTTTTCCCATTTTCAGCATAGCAGTCAGTTCACCTCTACACCGTTTTAACTCATCAGGCAGTCAGTCTCCCCGTTTGCCTCCCATTCTTAGTCAGAGGAATTTCCCTTTCGAAATTTCTTTTTCGTTAAATCTTAAGGAGTAATAAAGCGACTGTTCAACCAATCAAAATTCGTATTGCAGGTGAAAGCTTTTCAGACTGGAGTCTACTTTTGACTTTATATGGGGATTGTTTACGAATTAGAGGAGGAATATATACTTAATATTCATTTTGAAAATGCACACGTAACGTTACAAGTGATTTGTAACGTTACAGTTCATTGGTCTAAAGTTCCGACAAAGCGTCATCGCGGAATCAATGAAATTCCACGTTATTTGTTGCTGAAGTTATTCGACAAGATTTTTTAACCCTTTACCAAACAGTCCCTGGTTTTAACGAACCTGAGGAAGAAGCTTCTGAAAACATTGCGGGAAAAGGAGAAAATGCTGGTAACCAGCATTTTCTCCTTTTCCCACAATGTTCTACTCTTCCAAAGTCAAGTTTCAATTTTTGAGTCATGTTTATTTTGTCGTCTGCGAATGCTTATCAATTTGGACAAGTCTAAAATTTTGTCGTTTGGTAGAGTTAAATCCAAATATCCCGCGGTGCACTGATGAAAATGTTACTTTAGTTTGCAATAGCTGGGGCAAAACAGATGACTCACAAGGAACAGGCGACATAAAACACCAGACTTTAAAATGTTTTAAATGTTGTAATGATGTTTTGTCCAAATATTTTTACGATACGTGTGTCCGTGAATTATGTTTCCCATTACATGATAGATCTACACTACTTTAAGACAGTTTTTTTTTTGAGCTGTGGACATACTGATGTAGTGACAACAAAAGTATTGTGTTAAATAGGGAAAACAGTTCTTGTATGGAACAATTTTTCCATTAGGTCAAACGTGCGCTGAAGTCAGCTACAACCATTGCGTCCAAATACGGGAACATCGAAGAAAAGTGGTGAATATCGGCTAATTTACGAAAATAATCACTATTTTTGGAATTTCTTCGTTTGTCTGCAGTTATATTTAGAAACATGAACAAAACATGGATTTATTTTTTTTCTATTTGCACATGTTTAACCCAATGGCTACTGGGCGCGCGCTTTGTGGTAAAAATGTAGACAGAGCAGACTGCACAGAACGTGGAGTCTGATCTTAAATCATTCGGTATCCGAAACGGTGAGATTTTTCCGGCGAAAACAGCTTTGAATTCGCTTTATTTTGGTTACTGTTGGACGTAATTTTGAATGAGAATCTGCAATTTCAGAGAGAGAGAGAAAGAGAGAGAGAGAGAGAGAGAGAGAGAGAGAAAGAGAGAGAGAGGGAGAGGGGCATAAGCATCATGACCAAGACAGAGAGATTGACGGATAGAAAGAAGAGACTGTGACATGTAAGGGCATAAGGAGGACAGTGATGGATCGGTAGGTGTAGCGCGAAGGCCTCTCACGTGAGAGGCTTTGAGAAGTTCAAATCCCGTATTAAGCGAGGTAAATCTTTTGAATTAATGTCATGACGTGAGTGCTGGTCAGGTTTTCCAGGATCGATGTGATAATAAATAGGTTCAATAGCTAAAACAAGAACGTGTTAGTTGATAAGGAACAGAAAAAAGGTACATGAAAAACAGTTTTTAACCCTTAACCCTTTCCCAAACAATCCCTGGTTTTTACGGGTCAGGAATAGAAGCCTTTTGAAAACATTGTGGGAAAAGGAGAAAATGCTGGTAACCAGCATTTTCTCCTTTTCCCACAATGTTTTCTACCCTATCATATAGAAAAATCATCTTTTTAGCAACTGTTAATTTGTCATCTGCAAAATGCTTTCAATTTGGTCTGGTCCAAAATTTGCCGTTTGGGAAAGGATTAATCTACCGAATAAGTGAAATGAAACTTTCAAAGCGATAGCGAACCTGTAATTTTGCTATTTCAAAGGAATCTTTGTAGCAAAATATATCCTCATCAGACAATGCAGATCAAAGATCAGACTGCACGTTCTGTGCAGTCTGATCTTGATCTACACTGTCCGCAAAAGGTTCTTAAGTCGCGCTTAGCAGCCTAGGGGTTAACACACGTCAGTTTGGAAGTAAGATCATTGACTCGTTTTCTTGCGCAATTGTCAGGCATGCGTTAACGACATCATCAAAGAAAATATAATTATTATTTGTGCAATAAACTAGCCACAATCCATCACATTTCACGCTCTTTTTGACAGTCTTCAAGCACGACAGATATGTCCCTCCGTCAACGTTCGGAAATCTCCGTCACCACTCGGAAAACGTTCACGTGTCAACGGACATTGCCGACGTTTTTCTACGTTTGTCGAAAAGAACGTTAATAGCTGCCTTATGCAGTTGGTTGACAGTTTTGGAAAGTATGTCTGTGCTGGTAGGATGACATCACTCTGTGTTTTTGATAAAGTCGTCTGCAATAAAGGACTAACTTTAACTGCTAAACGGTAGGATTATTACGCTATATTTCATAAACCGCTTTTACGTAAATTACACGCTGAGCGTTCCATTATTTATACGTTAACATGATCTTTATACACAGGATATCTTAATTTATAACAATACTTTTCTGTTTTGAAGCGCCATAAAGTTTTCAGTAATTTTATTTATTTATCTGTTTTGTTAGACAACAACAACCTATTATTATTTTTTGCTAATAAGTAGTGAATGTCACACGTGCTAATGTTTATGTGTTTAAAAATAACACATGGTCGCATTAGCCTTTCAAAATGCGCAGATATGGAATTTAAGTATGTATTTTACAAGGATTACAGATTAATTTAATTATGCAATAAAAGACATGAATTTGTGATATAATACTGCATCCCATTACAATGGAATGCATTACATTATAGGCTAATTAAGTTTAAATGTAGACGAACAATGCTCTGTGAAACGGGAGCTTAGCGTATCTGCAAAAAGTATCAGCCCAGGTCAGCGTGCACAGTTCGCGAAGACTGACCTGAGTCGATTTTTTTGCATTTGGTAAATTTTCTGCCAGTCAAAGGACCAGTCTTCCGGAGGATTCAGCTGGACTTTATGGAGCCATAACTGTGTATTGCCCTGGTTGGTATAATGGTTCACGGAGATGCATTGAAAGCCCCTTTTACCAGAGCATGTCTCATATGTTTTAAGCCGTTTGTAAAGTAGGCCGTAGCGGTTAGTGCACCAATCCATGCGTTCCTAGCTTTTCCATTTTAACTCTGAATATATGAGCCATGCTCTGTGAAAAGGAGGCTTAATGCATCTGCGAAAAGTATCGACCCAGGTCAGCCTGCGCAGTCCGCGCAGGCTGACCTGGCCGACACTTTTCGCTATTTGTAAATTTTCTGTATGCCCAAGGACCACTTTATTTCATGATTAAGTTGGTTGTTCAAAAAAGTGGATATCATGGATCTCTAAGTACGTGATGGCTTGCTTGGTACCATGGATCACGGAGATGTATTAAGCCCCCTTTTGTCAGAGCATTGCTCATATTATATACTCGTCCTCTTTTGACGGCCGAAAATTCGATCCATTGAATTTAGACATATCACATGATGGTATAAGCGACACGAAATATAATTTTATATGAGCCCTGCTCTGTGAAAAGTGGGTTAAATGCATCAGCAAAAAGTATCGACCCATGTCAGCCTTCTCAGTACGTGCAGGCTGACATTTGTAGAAACTTTTCCTTTTGATAAAATTTCTACATGTCAAAGGACCAGTTGCTTGTTAGGCAAATTGGATTTTATAATTCCAAAATTATGTGATTTCTTGCATTGAATGATGCATCAAGCTGATGCATTAACCCTCTTTCTGCCAGAGTATGGTTCAGAAGTGTATCTGAAAGGAAGCCGAATACGCCTTCTTTTACAGATGTTGAATTCAATTGGAGAAAAAGAGCAACTTGCTTGTAACAAGTAATTGCTATTTTTCCCACAAAATTCTGTTAAAAGTTGTCGTGCACTTGCACGTAATTTAAATAGACATTGGTATGGATTAGCTTTGCCACTTACCTTTACTTGCAGAGTTTATGCATTTTACTGTTGAATAGTGTTGGCTAAGTTTTGAAAGGACGATGTGAGGGTGGTCTTACTTCTTGCATGTGTTCTCTCTTTCTACTTCTGTTTTCTATCTGTCTGTCCCTGGTTTCTCTATGTCTGTCAGTGTTTCTATCTGTCTGTCTATCGATCTGTGTATTTCTTTTTTATTGTCAGAGCATGTCTCCCTCTGTCTGTGTCGGCCCGTCTTTCTATCCGTTTCGTATGTCTGTCATTGCTGTCTGTCATTGCTGTCTGTCCGTCCGTCCGTCCGTCTGTCCGTCCGTCCGTCCGTCCGTCCGTCCAACCATCCGGAATAATTGCGTATAACAGAAGCAGTTGCTCTTTTTCCTACAATAATCGTCATAATATTTAGAATTTGTAGACAGTATTTTATTTTCTTCAAATTGTCTGTCCTTCCCGTGGATTGTAATAAGTGCCTCGCAGGTCTAAAAATAGTCTTTGCGGTAATGGATCAAAATCTTTACCCAAACATTCCCTAGTCTTAACGACCCTGTGAAAGAAGCCTTTTGTAAACATTGTGGAAAATGGAGAAAATGCTGGTTATCAGCATTTTCTCCGTCTCCCACTAATACAAATTTCATTTTTTCAGCCACATTTATTTTGTCGTCTGCAATTGCTCTTAATTGGACCAGTCTAAAATTGTGTCGTTTGGTAAAGAGTTAAAATCCTTAATCAAACAATCCCTAGTCTTAACGACATTGAAGATAGAGGCTTTTGGAAACATTGGGGAAAAAAGATGACAAGGGTTACAGCCAACATTTTCTTGCTTTTAACCCTTTCTAGGGCAAATTTCATCATTTGAGACACATTCGCATATATCTGCAAACGCTTTGAATTTGGGCCAGTCCAAAATTTTTGTAGTCTTCTAGAGATTTAAAAACCTTCACTCACTGAACTTTATAGGAATAGTTGCGGTTAGCGCTAAATATAGCTAATTACGTTCAGCAGACGATTTTTGGCGCCTCATAGTAGACATCATTTGAAAACAATGCTGCAAGAGTAGAAAGTGCTCGTTACGAGCAATTTCTCCTCACGCAACACTGTTTTCATGTAAGTTTACCTTTATTTAGGAAGGAAAAAGCATATTTTACAAAGATGTTTTATTAACTCTTTTCTACCGAGTGTTTGTTTTAAACCCTAGCCACACAATCTCGACTTTTTGGAAGAAGGCTTTGAAAACAAAGGGAGAAAATGATGGTAACCAGCGTTTTCTCCTTTCTCCACTCTCTTTCGTCGACTTTTTTTTTCACGATTTTATTTGTCGTCTGCAAATGTTTTTGATTATGACAAGACTTAAAAAATTGACGTTCGGTAAAGACTTGGGGAGTCAAGGGACTGATACAGCCCATTGTGTTCATTGAATGTCAAGTGAGAAATTATCAATTTATTTATGAATTAAAGAAGACGAATTCTTTTCAACTGACTTCAGATTTGTGATGACAAAAAATAAAAAGAAAACTCGGACGGGTTTGCTGTAAGAGTGCACAACGCAAAGAAATGCTATCCTTTTCGATTTGATTATACGCTTTACCAGACGACAGAAATGTAGACCCGTCTAAACTCAAAGCTACATGCATACGACATTCTAAACTTGCTTGAAATGATGGAATTTTGTGGTTGAAGTGTAGAAATCATTTTTTAACAAGGAGAACATGCTGGTAACCAGTTTTTCTTATTTCCATAACGTATTTAAAAACTGTCTTCATGCATCAGGGTGCGGCTGGGTTGTTTAATAAGCCCTAGTTGTTAGGTTGCTGGTCTTACGTTATTTCGGCACGAACGCAATCTTAGAGTGGAATTAAAGAATTTGTCTTTATTGTTGATTTCAAAATGTTTAAAAGTCATTTCTCCTCTAGACAAAAGGTTTACAAAAGTGGTCCGCTACAAGCCGAAAAAATGTCGTCTGCAGTAGATAATGTATTATTATTGGTATGATGACAATGTACATGTATATGACCAACATCAATCAATATAATGTAAACTGATGGACGTTTAAAACTATATTTGACCGTAATAATCAATACTGAGCATCATATTATTGACATCAGATCGTATAATGCATAATTTGCAATAATCTGTAGTTAAAAGAAGACTTTTTAGGGATAGTTTTAAGGTTGGATCGTGTTTAATGACTCTGGCAGTTTTGAAAACTATTAACCTTTAAGATGCTAAGCGCGGCTCACTGACCTTTTGCGAACAGTGAAGATCAAGATCAGACTGCACAGAACGTGCAGTCTGACCTTGGATCTACACTCTTCGATAAGGAGATATATTTAGCCCCCAAAATACCTTTGAAATGGCAAAAGATGGGTTTTTACTATCGGCTTGAAAGTTTCATTTCGCTTATGTAGCAGAATTAGTAGTTGATGAACGAGTTCATGAACAGAAATGGATCAGTAATCGTTTTGCTTATATACAGCCGATGACAACTGTTTTTTTTCACTTTTTTAATGTAAATTTTCTCCAAAGTGATATGAATATGTTCTGTTGAAACCGGAGTAAAACGCCATTCAATCAATCAAAGTTATAACATAAATCACAGATTCCTCCAACGTAACAGTTTTATTTGTATATCATACCAAACGTCGAATCACAAAAAAAAAACCACACATGCGTCAAACGCATGCTGCTTGTAGCTACCTGAAACATTTATTCAACGTCTTTTGAAGTTTTCCTCAATACATGCTCATATTTCAAGCAGACCGACGTCATTGTAATTCAAAAAAGTGATACACAAAAATTATACCCATTATTTATTTACTTGATTTAACATTAATCATTCACCAGACGACAATTTTCAGGACTTGTCCTTTTTAAAAGCATGTGAAGACGACATTATGAATTGATTTAAATGATGGAATTTGCCTTTGAAATGGTAAAAACATTGGGGAAAAAGGAGAAAGTGCTGCTTACTAGTTTCATACTAAGTTTTTAAAAGGTTTATTCTTCAGCGTTGTTCAAACAAGTGATCATTGAGTAAAGGGATAAGCAATGAATTCTAGCTAAATTAAGTGTTTTATACCATACTTTATGTCAACAATAATTTACTTCTAATTTGTTATGTTTCTAAAATTAAATACCAAAGCCGACTCGTCTTGCCCTAAACTCGATAGATAAATGAAAAATGATGATCTAGCATATTTCAAAGCTGCACTTTGTAACAATTACCTTTATCTGAGAAAGAGTGCACCAGATTTAGAATATACTGGTTGAACAGAGACACAAACACTCCATAAACGCAAAGACAGAATATACTCTATATACAGTGCAGACATATTCAAGAAGTACTCACACACAAAGTCAAAAATATTATACATAGAAAGAGAAAAAATTATATAAATATGATATACAAGACATATGAAAAATAATACACACAAACAAAGACAAAAACAATGTACGCAAGATAAATACTTTTCAAAGACAAAAAAAAAAAAACATCGCCAGAGGAAAAAGTGCAACACATTGACAATAAATAAATTAAAGTTCATGCAAAACGACAAAAATTACACATCGACATACAAAAAAAAAATACGCATGGAAAGGACAAAAATACTCTACATGGAAGAGACAAATATGAATAAAGAACAATCTGTCATTAAAAAAGAAGAAGAAGAAGAAGAAGAAAAAAAAAAAAAAAAAATAAACCGACACCCGGAAAGACAACAACACGATGTAATGTTCGAACACAAAAGTATTTCTCATGGACTGAAGAGCAGAGATTAAGACATAAGTACTACACAAAGAATAGACAAAACACGCACTCAGACCCGCACACGCAAAACAGCAAGATGGATTAAGAGAAGGTCCCACTTATGGACTGACTAATAGACATAGACTGATATACCATGCATGGACAAAGACAAAAAACTTGCATAAGGGAAAAATTAAATTGCAATACATTGAAATAGATTGGGAAAAAAAAAAAACCTGTGGACAAAATGGAAAAGCTAAATTGGGCAAGGAAAAAGCTACACCAAGGCAAAAAAACCCTGTATATAGCAAAACACTAGTAGATCTATACAGTAGATAAATCAAGAAAAAGGTAATACAAATGGAAAAAGTAAAATAGCACGCATGCACATGAGTAGACAAGAAAATTTTACATGGACAATGGACAAAAGTACTTCACATGGGCAAGGGTAATATGCTAAACTTGGACAAAAACGAAAACACTATTCACGGTCAAAGACATGGACAAAGACAAAGACGATGCATAAGCAAAAGGACAAAATTCTATACCTGGGGAAACAAAAATATTCTTAATGTGGACAGTGACAGACAAAATGCTACACAAGGATAAGATCAATATTACAGCTTATGAACAAGTAAACAACTCTATTCATGGACAAAGGTAACATATTCAGTATTTATACATCGATACAGCACATCTTATGGACAACAACCAAATAATATGCATGCACAAGGGCCAAGAAAAATGCTATTTATGGACAATGGCAAATATATTTATATGGACAAAGCCAAAAATACTATACATGGAAGAAAGAAAAAAAATTATACATACACAAATACAAAAATGCTACACATTGACAAAGACAAAAATACTACACATGAAAAAAGACAAAAGTACCATTTATGGACAAAGGCAAAACTATTGTACATCGACATCGGCAAAAATTAGTCCACATGGGCAAAGGAAAAAATATTGTACATCGACAAAGGCAAAAATAGTCTACAAGGCCAAAGACCATAATATTTTACATCGATATCGGCAAAAATTAGTCTACATGGACAAAGACAAAAATATTGTACATGACACCGGCATATATAGTCTACATAGACAAAGACAAAAATACTGACGAGGTCAGCATTTTTTAACAAGATCAGAAACAGGTATGTTGTACGTTGACAATGACAAAAATCATAGACAAAGGCAAAACTACTGTAGAGTATTAAAAGCAGACAAAATTACGATACATGAACAAAGACAGAAATATCATACATGTAAAAGGACAAAAAATTCTATATATTGACAAAGACAAAAGTACTACACTGTATTACTTTTAACATATGCAAAAATGAACATGAAATCATGGAATACCATCTTCAACAGCAGCTGCTCTCCCTTGACATTAGTTATCTCTTTCCGAAGCACTTTCGCTTTGGACTTTAATTTGTATATGCAAAAGCATACAAACCGATCTCTCTAGAATCACGTTTGACTGCCTGTAAATAAGGTTTTCTGTTTTTAAACCTTTAAATTTCTGAGCACGATTTGAGTAGTTTTTGCCGATAGTGCCGAGCAAGATTAGACTGCCTATATCATTAAGAAAGACCAAAGCCCTATCCATTATTTGTTAACGAAATATCGTTGGATATGCGTAAGACCAACAGGAAATTATATGGTGCAAAAGAGCTTGGCCGGAACCTGGTATTTTATTCTTGGTAAATTTTGGAAAATATGTGAGACCTACAGCAGATTTATGGGAAAAAGCTTTGGTCAAAACCTAATGAATTAAAAAAAAAGTGTTAGATTTGTGTGAAACATACAGGAATTCATTTCGGAAAAAAAGGCTTGACCAAAGCCTACACAAAAGGTATATTTGGGTATGCCTGAGACCTACGGCAACATATATAGAAAAACGGCTTGGTCAAAATTACTCAACTTTAGATATATGTGAGACCTATAGAAATGTATATGAGAAAAAGGCCTTGCCAAAATCTGGTCAGTTACTTGAAATGCCGTTCGATACTCTGTGAGCCATCGGGTATCCGTAAAAGAGACAGCGCGTCAGTTCGGTTCAAACGTTTATATGTAAAGTTCAGTTTTTACCGTTAGTTCTTAGGATTATATTTTACTTTAAGGTTGTCAAGTCATTTTTTTTCTGTAAAGCTGACTACGCTGGCTTATGACCTACTTGGAGGTATTGTTTTACTTACCCTTTTTATATATACTTACCTCTGGAGATGTGCATCCTAACCCAGGTATGGATTCTGGAGCCTCTGATACTTCTACTTCTTCAACTACCTCGTATTGTGAATTACTTAAATCGGGCATCAGTGTTATGCACCTAAACATACAGAGCCTGAGACCAAAACTAGATATTTTGCAAGTCGAAACCCAACCTTACGATATTGTTGTCTTAACAGAAACATGGCTAAATCCTTCCGTATCAAATGCCGATCTGTTTATTAGAAATTTTCAGTGTCCTTTCCGCTGTGATCGAAAGGGTCGAAATGGCGGCGGCGTATCTATTTACGTTCGTGACGGCATTTACGCCGAACAAAAACACGATTTGTCCATTGAAGGAGTAGAAGCACTCTGGGTTGAACTGAAGCTGGGTAAAAATAAAATCTTACTAGGTGGATTCTACCGTCCTCCTGACTCAAACAATGACCAATGGCTCTTGATGGAACAGAGTCTAGACCAAGCATTCGACAAATCGTATGACAATATAATCGTCACTGGAGACTTTAACATGCACTTTCTCTCTCAGGCTTCAGATAAGATAAAAAATCTCATCGCATCACACAGTGCACACCAACTGATTGACACACCGACTCACTTTACAGAAACATCAAGCTCGCTTATCGATCTTATTTTTGTTAAAAATAAGAATCACGTCATTTCAAGCTTCGTTGCCGACCCATTTATTCCTGAACTTACCCGTTTCCATTGCCCAGTCGTTGCTGTCCTCAAGTTTGACAAACCTAAATTTAAGTCGTTCAAACGTCACATCTGGCTTTATGACAAAGGTACCTACGATGAATATAGAAATAAACTACGAAACGTAGACTGGAACTTGCTTACAGATGACAATGACCCCGATAAAACAATACAAAATATTACTGACAAGATCATTTCAGTCGCCTCTAAAACCATTCCTAACAAAACAATCACTGTCAGACCAAACGATATTCCATGGATGAACACTGAAATACGCAAACTTATTAGAACACGCAAAAGATTACATAAAGAAGCCAAACGGCTAAACAATGTTGAAACATGGTCAAAGTTTAGAGAAGCGCGAAATACTGTAACAAAACATATACGCAAAGCCAAATTAAACTACCAAAATAAATTAGTTGAAATAATCAATTCATCCAGTACTTCACCAAAGACATGGTTCAAAGTCGCTAAACGACTAACACAAAAGCAAACAACATGCACCATTCCAACTCTTTATGATAACAATATGGAAGCATCTACAGACATATCCAAAGCGGAACTTTTGAATTCGTATTTTTCTAGACAATCGACACTGGACGATCACGATCAACAACTACCACACAACATAACATTTATCGAATCTACCTTGTCGCATCTCACTATTACTCCATGCGACGTAAAAGACGCAATTTCTCTCATTGATTCCTCTAAGGCTAGTGGTCCTGACTTTGTTAGCCCAAAACTTCTGTGTGAAGGGTCTACAGAATTATGTACTGTCTTATCTCACCTATTTAATTCACTTCTTGCCTTATCTTACTTCCCCAGTGCTTGGAAACTAGCAAATGTTACACCTATATTTAAAAAGGGTGATCCATCCAAGCCATCTAACTATCGACCAATTTCTCTGCTTAGTTGTCTTGGTAAATTATTTGAAAGATGTGTCCACAAATATTTATACAACTACCTGAATGATACCAGACTTTTGACGAAGTATCAGTCCGGATTTATCAAAGGTGACTCGACTACCAACCAATTAATTTTTATCTATGATGACATAAACCGAGCTTTGGACGAAGGACTTGAGGTCCGTACCGTGTTCTGTGACATCTCCAAAGCGTTTGATCGAGTGTGGCACAGAGGTCTCCTCCACAAACTGTCTTCGCTTGGTATCTGTGGACCTCTCCTCAAATGGTTTTCTTCTTACTTAACATTACGGAAACAACGTGTTGTTTGCTCTAACGTTTCGTCAGACTGGTCTATTATCAATGCTGGTGTCCCCCAGGGCTCCATTTTAGGGCCTTTATTATTCCTAATTTATATAAACGACATAGTGTCCCAAATCAACACCAACGTTCGTCTTTTTGCCGACGATACCAGTTTGTATGTAATTGTGGAAACACCAGATCAGGCAGCGACAGCTCTTAACACAGACCTTGAAGCTGTTCATTGTTGGTCTAAAACCTGGCTAGTTTCTTTCAATCCTTCAAAAACAGAGTCTATTATATTTTCAAGGAAACGAAAGAAACCTGAACATCCTTCCCTTTACATGAATAATGTGGCCATAAAAAATGTATCCTCACATATGCATCTTGGTGTTACTTTTTCTGAAGACCTGAAATGGTCATTCCATATATCTTTTATACTTAAGAAAGCTTGGCAGAGAATTGGAATGATGAAAACTGTCAAACATTTCTTAAATAGGTCTAGCCTCGAACGAATGTACTTTTCTTTTATTCGACCTCTCTTAGAATATTCAGATGTCGTCTGGGATAATTGCACAGAAACCTTGAAACATGAAATCGAGGCAGTACACAACGAAGCAGCTAGAATTGTTACTGGTGCTACTAAATATTGTAACATCCAGAAACTCCTATGCGATCTTAAGTGGGAAACACTAGCAGCAAGAAGACGTAAACATAGACTCATTTTACTTTATAAAATGTTAAACGGTCTATCACCCACGTACCTGTCAAATCTTATCCCTGGGCGTGATCAAACCGATCCTGGAAGATACAATTTAAGGAGTATCAGGTGTGTAAACGCAAGGACCCAATCCTACAGCTCTTCTTTTTTACCTCGCACAATTCGGGAATGGAATACCTTGCCACAAAGTACAAGAAACGCCGCGTCCTTATCACAGTTTAAATCAGTATTAAACCGCACCTTACAAAAATCATCTCCATTGCTTAATTTTGGGACACGAAAGGGACAGATCTTACATGCACGCTTACGCTTAGGATGTAGTTCGCTTAACCATGATCTACACAGACGATCTCTAATCGACTCACTATTATGTTCCTGTGGCCAAATCGAAACTGTAGATCACTACCTTCTTTATTGTCCTAAGTATCATCAGCTACGTAATCAAAATTTTTATGATATTCCATGTCCACTTATCACCTCCAATTTATTAAATGGAAACGAACACCTTACCTTTGAACAAAACAAGTACATATTTGCTTGTGTCCATCACTTTATTTTAGCGTCAAAAAGATTTTCTTCATAGGCTGGGTGTCTGGAGCCAGTCGTCATCTCAATCTCCGTTGCTATGATTCAATAACCTAAATCCATTTGTATATTACGCTTTGTGAACTCCCAAGTGAGGGGAGAAGAAAACAGGAAGTGGTTATCATTTCTATATTTTTTGTCTTTATTTTCGGTATCATATCTACTTTCTTTACTTTAAAGCTATGGCATCTCAATATGTGGTATTTTTTAATAAGTATGAAAACATCTTTAGGAGAGGAATTAATATAAGTTATTCTCAGCTTGTTTTCCAATCCTACCTATCAACCTTTGAAACTTGTTATACCATGTATCATTTCTTTTATTTTACATGTGTATTTGTATCAACATAATAAATAAAGTTTAAACTAAAGGAATAAATAGTGATTTGCGATTGGTAAAAAGTGTAAATACGTTTATTTGGCGGATCCCTGCTGGCCCATTTGCTGGCACATTTATGACTCTCATATACACGCGTTTCCACCGCTAATCGATAGACCGGGGCACTTATTCATAACATTACAAATGAATATGACAAGGGACTGTCCTTTTCTTGTAATGATTGGTAATTAAAAAAAAAAATTACACATTCTGTATAACCAATTACTGTATGTCTTCTTGTATTTTCAGAAGCATCAAATTTTAGCAGCAACTGCTTCTTTTCTACCGATGATTTGGATTAAGATCTTATTTCGAAAGATATACCGGTATCTAACTGAAAATTTCATTTTTTTCAACAATTTGCAAAACAACGAGGAAAATAGACAGTTACTAGGGAGCTACTTTTCATTATTTCTCTACATATTGAAAATCAAAATGGTTTCAATATCTTTATTCCAGTACTTCTTCCGTCGTCTGTCTTTTCTTGAAAGATACGTATTTCTTGTCTGTTGTGTTTTTGATGCCGGAACTTGATCTATGCCGCCAGCAAATTGCACGTTTTCGCCCGAGGAGCTGAAAATGTCAAATTTTGCCTCAGCAGTGCAAGACTGTGCTGTTGTCTTTTCTTATTAGTAAATACATGTGAGGTTTTGCAGTGATCGTGAGGTTTTTTTTGTTTAAGAAATCTCCCGAGGATTGCTTTATCTCGTTTGTAGTATGTTTTCCAGGTGGACAAGATGCGAGATGTTTGAAGAACTATTTCGATGTCACTTGTTTCAGCGAGATTTTAGGCTATTTGAACAGTATTCAATAGATGAACACTAGTGTTTACAATCTGGTAAACCAATGTTACTTGAAAAATAGTCACGAGAATTGAAAAAAGAAAAATATTAATTTTATTTGTGACACAAGAAAGATTATTAGGAAAAGGAATGACGGTGTAAGAGGTACTTAAATATAAATATGGAAACTCGCTTGTGGTTAGATATAAAAAGAAAAAATGAAAAGTAACCAACCCAGCAATTGCTTCTTTTTCCTCATTGTTTTGCATATTGTTGAAAATAGACATTTTCAATTAGAAGTGTTTTTCAAGAAGAGATGGTAACCCAACTCATCGTTTTCAAAGTGGTTGTTGGTAACGAAAAAAGTAAAAGATTATGTACAAGAAATGGCCCATTTCCTATCATATCCATTTTCTAAGGTGTGACCAAGCGCTGCGGGGTATCGATTAACGGAAGCAGTCCTTGTATATTGGTTTCATAATGGACCCGCACAAAGCCCACAAGATGGACCACAGAAGCCCCATGGATAAACAGATCGCATGTTACTATCTATTCATGTGCAACTTATACCAAAACTAATACCAAGAAGTACGCCAAAGCAAGCTGATATAGCCATGTCAAAAGATGAAAAAGTTTAAATGTAAAAAAAAAATATACACGAATGTCGAAGGCCTTGGAATGTCCGGGTCACGAATTACATTTCCACTTTAAGCCTTTCAGCGCCATATCGCCTCGTCCTACGGTTATAGATGTAAGATCAGACTGCTCTTTCTGTCCAGCCTGATCACTGTCCGCAAAAAGCTATTGTGTGTAGCATTTTGGAGCCTTGTGGTTAATGTGGCGAGTATTGGACTCCATAAAGAAAGTAATAAATTATTTTTAACATGTTTCCTTATTGCTAGAGGCGGCACAAATATCTTCTAGGGCATTAAAATCCTAGTGATCTTAACCATTAAAACATCTAAAATATTTGTCTATCGTAATTTATAAAGATTTATGAGTGTTTTAATTTTGGGTGCAGAAAAAAAGAGAACTTTGAGTCATTCTGCATTACTTGTAACCGCCCCCACTCTCCATTTTCTATCCAACCCCAACCTCCTTCATTAAGTCTAAACTTTTACCAAACGACAAAATTTTAGGCGTAACCAAACTTAAGATTTTCAAGACGGCAAATTAAATATGACCCAAACGTTTAAATTTGTCTTTAAAAAGATAGAAAAAAATGTGGGAAAAGGAGAAAATGCTGGTAAAGAATGTTTTAAAAGCCCGTTTCTTCGTGCCCCTTAAACACGGGATTGTGTGATAAAAGGTTAAAGGTTTGGTTTTCACATTTTCGTCTTTATGTCGACGGCAGTCCGATGTAAACTTACTTTTGGTCATTAACTTTCTTTCTTTCTACAGTTGTTCTCTAAATTTATAATATTCACGAAAATACGATTAGCCAGGGCGACTCTGAACCATTTACCGGATATTGCAAGGCCGAAAATGGCATAACAAAATAACGTGCTTTCCTTTGTTCTACTCGGTGTTATTTACCGTAAATTCGAAGTTATCATCTTTCTTTTTTTTAATTTAGTCAAAACTAGCTGTAAAGCAAGTCTTTTTCCTATACCAACATTTGCCAGGTCCCTCAAATGGTAGTGGAATCCTCACCCTCGGCTTGGGCTCCAACTTTTATCGTAGGACCCAGCGAATGCCATACTTGATAACTTTAACATTTTGTCGTTATTAACCCTTTACCAAACGCCGAAATTTTAGACTTGTCCAAACTGAAAGCATTTGCAGACGACAACATAAATGTGACTCACAAGTTGAAACTTAACTTTAGAAGGATAGAAAACATTGTGGGAAAAGGAGAAAATGCTGGTTACCAGCATTTTCTCCTTTTCCCGCAATGTTTTCAAAAGGCTTCTATCTCAGGGTCGTAAAAACCAGGGATTGTTTGGTAAAGAGTTAAAGTCCCTGCGTGGTACTGGTGAAACCCAGGATACAAATGAATAGGTGAGGTAGCGCCATGATATGCCTGAAATGATGTTGAACGTGGTGTTAAACACCAATCAATCAATCCCAAATCGAAAATGTACCATATCATCTACTTACTACTCTATGGGTAATAAACATCAAAGCACATCGAACCGTCTAAAAATAGACACTGGGCAAACGATCGCTGACGGCGAAGTCATAGGTTACACCTTCAAACAATCCCGTGTTTTATCGGCCCTGATGAAAAAGGGTTTTGAAATCATTGTTGGAGAAGGAGAAAATGCTAGTGACCAGTATTTTCTACTTGGGCCACAAAGTTTTCTTTCCCTTGGAAGACAAATTTTATCATTTTAGACACATTTTAACTTGTCGTCTGCAAATGCTTTTGATTTAGACAAGCCTTAAAATTTTGTCGTTTGGCTATGAGTTAACATATTATTTCGTCTTTCAGCATCAATTTATTTTCAAAAAGAACTATTGCTACAAATGAAGAAATTGCTAATAATTAATAATTTAATTCTCTTGTAACATCCAACCTGAAATATTTCTGTACCTAATCTTAAAGGGGTCCTGCGTGGCTCAGTGGTAAAGTGTAGGACTCGTGACCTGGTGGCGCTGGGCTCGAGCCTCACTAGACCCACTGGGTTTTTCGTGTGAGTGTCCTTTAGGCAAGACACTTCAGTGTCTTAGCCTAGTGATGGTGAAACCGAAGGAAATGCATGAATCAATCAACCAATCTAATCTTAAAGGAATATCAAACCAGATATACTGTTTTTAGAAGATATGAACAAAGACCTTTAATTTTCATCGCGTGCAAAGATGACTTTAAAACTGAAGCTTAGGTAGAAATACATTGTAGGAAACACGAAATTTTACCGAGTTTTTTTTTAGATCTTAACTACGAAACGCCCGATTCCATTAGTAACGGTATAGGTTTTATTACATAACAAGGGATAGATACTTTAGAATCATGCTCCGTGAAAAAGGGGATTAATGCATTTGCAAAAAGCATCGACCCAGGTCAGCCTGCGCAGTTCGCGCAGGCTGACCTGGGTCGATACCTTTTGCTATTCGTAGATTTTCTGCATGTCCAAGGACCGGTGTCTATCTCATGAGTTAGTCGGTTATTTGACAAAATGGATTTCATTGATCCACTATTTTATGATGGCTGGCTTGGTACAATGCATCACGGAGATGCACTAAGCCTCCTTTTGCAAGAGCATGGCTCATTTCGGAAAAATGGATCCTTAGCTTAACCTTAACTGTCGGCTACGCAGTTTTAACGGTCCTCTCTCTCTCTCTCTCTCTCTATCTCTCTCTCCCCCTCTCTCTCCCCCGCCGACCCGCCCCCCTTTGAAAAAAGATAAATATCTGGTTTAATGTTCCTTTCATTCAGTCTTGTTGATTATCCATATCAGCTTTTCCTGACTCTACAGATCAAGATCAGACTTCACAGAACGTCAGTCTGATCTTTGATTTATATCATCCCCTTGCTTAACCCTTGAACTCTTATTCTGCTAAATAAGTGAAATGAAAAATTCAAGCCGATAGCAAACACCCAAATTTTGCTACTTCAAAAGTATTTTTTGGAAAAGATATCTCCTTATCGGACAGTGTAGATCCAAGATCAGACTGCACGTTCTGTGCAGTCTGATCTTGATCTGCACTGCCCGCAAAAGGTCAGTGAGAGGCGCTTAGAAGCCTAAGGGTCATGTAAGAAAAAAAGGAATCTTTCTGAATTTCTGTGGATTGTATTTTCAGCCGGCATAGGATAACGACTTTAATTATATAGGGGTTTTGCGTGGCTAGGTGGTAAAGTGTAGGACTCGCAACCTGTAGGCCCCAGGTTCGAGCCCCGCTGGAAGTACCTTGCCTTTTGTGGGAGTGCCTTTGGCCATGAGACTTCAGAACCCCAGCTTAATACTGGTGAAACACAGGACATATACATGAATTAGTTAGCTGTCACCGTGATATGGCTAAAATAATGTCAAAAGCAGCGTAAGAACACCATTCAATATACGAGTACATATATAATAGTGCTTAAGGACATAAAGGTTAATTTACAAGCTATCTGTCACTAATGTATCGAAAAACGTATAAATTGAGGGTTATAAAACAGGTTTGGGAGAAAAGTGTGTTGACACCAAAATGTGAAAAAATAATAAAAAAAAAAAAAATTCATGTGAAGATCTTGCGATATGTATTGCCTTGCCATCTGTGTTGACCATGACTTGCAATGGACATTAAAATTTTGCCTCTTTTCTTGGGTGTTTCCCTCTTAATATAAGAGCCATAGTCTGTGAAAAGAGGATTATTGCATCTGCAAAAAGTATCGATTCATGTCAGCCTGCGCAGTCCGCGCAGGCTGACCTGGGTCGAATTTTTTTTCTTTGGGACAATTTTCTGGGTGTCAAGGGATAAGTTTATTTTTTGATTTAGTCGGTTGTAAAACAAAATGTATTTTATGGATCCATAATTATATGATGAGTTGTTTAGTTCGATGCTTCACGGAGATGCCTTGAACCCCCTTTTCACAGAGCATGGCTCATATAAACACTATTCTATTATACGTAAAGCTTTGTACTGCAGGGACATACATTGAGTTTTTTTTCTTGAGACGAAATTAGAATATCATATGCTCATTCATATCTTTATTTACTCTGGTAAATGAAGATTTAGAAATACAAATATACAACGAATACAATACAACACATAATTATGTCAAAATCAAGAAATTCCGAGAAAAATTCAGAGAGAGAAAAGAGAGAGAAAAAAAGGTGAGAGATTACACTATTGAGTCATGAAAGAGTGTGACGATGAGGATGACATTGAACAGTACTGAAAATAAATTAAGAGAACAAAAATGATGCTTTTATTATCATTGCCCCTGTAAGCACATCTAGCGTTCTTATGCCAAGACGCAGTATCCGTTATATGCTGCTATATAAGAAAATGCTGGGTTATCTGCATATTTTGTTATTTTCAAAAATGTCTTCAAAAGTATTCTACTTTAGGATCCTTGAAAAACGGACTTTTCTGCCGAGGGTTTAGGTATAGGTTGACAAGATTTAACTAAGAAACCTGCAGATTCCGTGAGCCTTACTTCGGAAAGGCTCGTTTTCCGAAATGTCTTGTGTACTATGAATATTGTTACAATATCCAATGGGACCGTGGCAAAACGACATAATACGAATTTCTCGGAAACAGCCGAAGATTGTGCCGAAGTCTTATCTGTCTTAGTTCAAAAATGCTACCCTAAAACTAGCCTGTAAATTAATTGTTTTATATACATTTTTCCGGTATAGAAAAACCCTGAGGAGAATGGCCGGGAGCGGGTATAGAAAAATAATTATGTCGACATAAGATTCGCCAAATCAGGCCCTTAATAGTTTAGCATAAATCATGTATTGGCAATAAACTGTTCGACAAGCCATCTGTCATTTGTTCGAGCCCATCAATATGAATATATTCGTAACTATGTCATTGTTGGCTGTAATGATATATTGCGTATTTATTGGTCATTTGTCCAACCGTGCTTCACTGACATATCGTCTATTGCACCATAATATCGTGTAGTGACCATCCTTAACTTTTTACCCCCCCCCTTGAAATGAATTTGTAGCTTCCCACCTTGGTAAATGCCCATGAAAGATATATTTAAGCCATGCTCTGTGAAATGGGGGCTTCTTGCATCTGCAAAAAGTATCGACCCATGTCAGCCTGCGCAGTCCGCGCAGGCTGACATAGGTTGATACTTTTTGCTACTTATAAACTTTCTGCATGTTCGAGGACCTTTCTACATCATGATGTAGTCGGTCGTTGGACAAAATGGATTATACGGATCCATAAAAATGTAATGACTTGCTTGGTATAACGTATCATGAAGATGCATTAAACTGCCTTTTGCCAGAACTAGGCTCATTTAATCAACATGAATTAACCTTGTACCAAACAATAAAGACTTTTAGCGATCTTGACAAAGACGGCTTTGGGGAAAAAAAGAAAACAATGGCAATAAGCATTTTCTCCTTTTCTGGCAATATTTTCTACCCCATCAAAGACAAATCCTATCAGTTGAACAACACGTACATGCAAATGCCTTAAATATGGACGGATCTTAAATTTTGTCACCTAGTAAAGAGTTCTCTTTCTATATAAAAGTGCAAGTGACGAAAACGCCGGAGCAACAGGAGAAATTACCCATTATTTGCACTTATCATTTGTGCAGTGTTTTAAAAAATTGCAAGACGCATATAGTTATCTGCATGAAGTAAAGAACTTACTCTTCACTGTACAGGCTGAGACCTATCATATTTTTTTTTCCAATTTACGCAAAGGACAAACTTTTGAAGGAAGGGAAAGTGTCGTTTCCCAACATTATAGATATCACGGTAGAAAACACAGGGGTTATTGGTCAAAAGCAAAGGCTCTTTTTTCCATGATATTTTCCAAAGTCGTCAAAAGCAGGATTGAAAAAGTCGTATATGTTCAGGAATGGGTTAGTCTGTTTGCTTCTTACAGTTTTGGCAAACGTCTACAATTTTGGATGCATCCATATTGAAATAAATAGCATAAAAGAATTCAGATGTTGTAATTTGGTTGTAAAAACATTATGGGATTAAGAGAAAATGCTGGTTACCAGCATTTTCTCCTTTTACCACTTCGTTTTCAAAGCCATACTCGTTACAGCTCGAATTGTGTGGATAAAGGGTTCATGCCATTTCACGGAGTAATTTTACTTGAAACTTGATCAAAACATTACTCCATAGAGTGACATATAAGTGAAACTGCCATTTTACATCTTTGGTCAGTAAATTAGGTCCTTCTTAAAAACGGAGATCTTTTGGCAGTCTTGAAACCAGCAATTATTATCGCGACTTTTTCTCATATTGTATTTCATATCATACACAACAGACATTTCCCTTGCCTTTAAATAGTTGCCCATTTTGTAACTTGTACTGGATTTTGGTTGGTCCCTGACTAAGTTGTACAATAATATCTTAAGCGTGCAAGGATACAAACCGCTTGACGTCATAGACAGGTGGTCTATTTGGCCAAGGTTATAGTGATCTTGCGCCATTACTTAACTTTTTACCAAACAATCCCGGGTTTTCACAACTCTGTGAAAGAGGCCTTTTGAAAACATTGTGGGAAAAGGAGAAAATGCTGATAACCAGCATTTTCTCCTTTTCCCACAATGTTTTCTACCGTTCCCAAAACAAATTTCAATTTTTGAGTCACTTTAATTTTGTCATCTGCTAATGCTTTCAATTTGGAACAGTCCAAAATTTTGTCGTTTGGTAAAGAGTTAAACTCGACCATCACATGAACCTTTCAATAATAGGCAGGTCGAGTAAACTGCATTTAAGTCAGTATTTTGACTGCCTTGACTGCCGACTACAATTTCAGTGAATTATTTCTTTACCAGACAGACAAAAATTTTGAAAGCATTCGCTGGTGATCAAATTATACAAAACACCGTGTAGAAAATGGGATGAATGCGGGTTAACAACATTTTCCTACCAAGTTTTCAAAGTCCTTCTTCCTCAAGGTTTTTATGCTGCCTTCAGTTACGTACATTGCGACCACCAATTAACCTATCCATGCTTGTCCTCGAGTTTCTTACATCAGCGTTTGCAACAACATTTTGACCAAGTCGAAGGCTGCTTTCCCATGTAAAAATCACGGATACCATGTTCAGTGGTAACAGAATCTTGTCGCAATGACAATCATCACCTCTCAGAAAGCCTTAGTCGTGCTAAGAATCGCTTATCCCTGTATCACGCTTTTAACGACCCCGGAGAAGAATGCTTTGGAAAACTTTGCGAGACAAGGAGTAAATGCTGGAAACCAGCATTTCTCATTTTCCTAGAATGTTTTCTACGATATTAAAGACGACTACCTTGATTTTAGCCACTTATGATTTGTCTTCTGCAAATGCTTTTAATTTGGATGGGTCTAAATTTGTTTGTTTAGTAAAGAGTCAATTTTGTTTCGATGATTTTTATGTGAAAAAGTAGCTAGATGCTCGGCTAGTTGAAGAAACAACGGGGATGTATGGATGAGTGCACTGGCTCCTGCCATGTTATTAAGCAAATTAACTTTGGACAAGGAAAGATTTTGCAGATTGACCAGGCTCACCAGATACAACTACTTTTGTCTACTATTACCGGTATTTAAAACTTTTGATTGAGTAACGGACTAGTATTTTACGCCACTTTCAACATTATCTCAGTCATAACACGGCGACAGCTCACATACATGTATTCATGTTTGTCCTCAGTTTCACCAGTACTAGACTGGAGCTCAGAAGTGTCTTAGCTAAGGACATTCCCACAAAAACCCCAGTGTTTCGAGTGAGGAACAAATCTGGGGGCCCAAAAGTATGAATTCTACACTCTATCGCTCAGCTACGCATGACCCCTTATTAAATTTTGATTTAATAGATTGAATGAACCCTTCATGTTAACATGTTAATTTGAAACATTTGGAATATTTTTTCGCTTTGACATTGAAATGCACGAGACTGATTTAGTTTGAAGTGAAATTTTAGAGTGACAGTTATTACCTGTGGTGATATAGTAGTATTAAAGCGAGGTTTTACAAGTAGGCTGGTCTAGTCACTTCATAACAAGGCTACATCTACAACCAAGGAAACCTTGCATACATCAGTATTGCAAAGATTCATTTAACATTTTGCATCACTCAGGCAGCATGACTACTTTTGAAAGCATTGTGGCAAGAGAAGAAATTATTTGTTGGTTATTCAAAACGTCTAGAAATGTTACGAAATTCGTCTGATGGAAATTATTTTATAGTTTTCTATAGTTAACGTTGAAACTGTTGAACAGATAACTATAATTCAAGACAGAATCCCTACCATTTTCATCTCATTCTTAAATTTTGCCTTGAAAGATTTGATAGCTGCCAAATGTAAACTACTCATTGGTCAAAATGTGGACAAATTTACGTTACTCGTATACCAGTTTAAAGTATGGATGTGATTATGCGTCTGATAATATGTTACATTGGAATCTGTCAAAGTTCTAGTTGCTGGTAGGAAAATGTAAAACCAGAACTAAACTTGGTAACAGAAACACAGAACGTGCAGTCTGATCTTGGATCTATACAGTCCGCTTATATGACAAGCCAGTAAGATAAAAATATTTCGGGGTTTCGGTTGATTGTATTTTCGGCCGTCTAAATATGTCAAGTTTACTTATTTGGCTATATATATTTCATAATTCGGCGATTTCTCTAGGGAAGCCGAATGGCGAAACCTTGGATATGTAAACGAAAACCTAATCTTTTTCGTGTTTGTTATAGGCCTATCTCAATTAAATGAGCCACGCTCTGTAAAAGGGGGATTAATGCATCTCCGTGATGTATGATACCAAAGAAGTCATCGTATAACTTGGGATTCATAAAATCCGTTTTGTATAACAACCTACTGAATCATGGGATACACAGGTCCTTTGACATACAGAAAATTTACCAGATGAAAAAATGTTTCGGCCCAGGTCAGCCTGCGCAAACTGCGCATGCTGACCTGAGCCGATGCTTTTTTATAAATGCATTTATCCCCTTTTTCACAGAGCATGAATCTTTTATATCTGGCACTGAAATGGTTAAGAAGGCTTGACCGAACCTACATTATTTGGGGTTCATTCAATGTTACCGTGTTGATTTTATTGTGCTCGCATTCTAGCCCTCCTACATGTATCATGGCCTACATTATGCAAATGAGGTCAACTGATACAGAGCGTTATTGTGTTTAGATGAAGATATAAATTGGGTGTTTCATATCATCTGTCCATACTCTACACATTGATATTGTCGACAGATATGGGTTTAAAATAAATTAAAAGCTACCACCTTTTTACAGACAAAATAAAGTGTTTGGTATATAATGCATAGAGATTACCATAACGATAGTTGATATGCTACACTTTTTCTGACAAGTACATTTTACAACAAGTGTTCTAATGTTAACTCTGGGCTTTTAAAGAACGTCAAATCTTTGTTTAAAGATTCCTTTTGAAGCACACAGGTTTACAAGCAGAAGATTAGTTTTAGGCAACAGAGAAATTGGATTTTCATATTGAAAATCTCGCACATTATCAAATGATTACAGCAGTGCCGAAGTTTTAAATAAGGGTGGCTATCTGAGCGCTCTGAAGAAGAATTTCATTCCAATACCTAGAATTTGAAATAACAGCATTTAAATATATGCACTGTGTTTTATTATTATTATCATTATTATTATTCTTTTATTATTATTTCTGCAAGATGGAGCCAAACCACACATGACTGTAGGCATACATGAATTATTTTGGAAAAAAAAAAAAAAAAAATGGGCAAAAGTACATTTCATTCAGACTGTCATAAATGGCCAGCACACTCTGACCTTCTAGATTTTTTCTTGTGGGGTGCATTTAAAATGGTGTACAGCCCAATGTCAGGAGATGCACAGGACTTTAAAACTATATTCAAGAGAGAAATTCATGCAAGTAGCAAAGGGACACCGAGAAATGTCACGAAAAACATCCAGTATAAACGTAATCTCATCACAGCTCAGACTTCATGTATGGCAACTGTCCACAGTTGTAAAATGGACTTGGAAAAATTATAGGGTATTAACTAACCTTAAGGTAGATGTAATGATTACCTATTTCAAATCAAATGAAGTTTTTTTCATGTTTGCAAAAAGTTGGTAGCTTTTAGTTCAGTTTAATCTGAAAGGAGTAGAAAATTTTAACACTTAGAATAAGACAGATATGATGAAACACCCGGTTCAAAGTTATATAATAGCTGTCTGAAATATGTGACGCCACATTCTTTCTAATCTCAAGTACGTTGTTGTCAGCGTGTTTATTGGACCGGTTTTCTGTGTATCGTTATTACCTAACAAATACACCGCAATAACTGGAAACGAACGAACAGCTTCTCACTACGGGCCGAGGGTAAAAAGCCTACTGATGATAATCGTTTGAAATATTTGAGTGCTCATACTGTTTGTAAGCCCTCAAGTACGGCGATATTATCATGCTTAGTCGGCTGGTTTCTTGGGAATGGCGGTTGTTACGGCTGTTGGCCGTAATGATATTACTATGCCTTCTTTAGGAACCTTGATGTAATATCTGTAACAACTGTACCAGTGGTGCATACGACCGTATTCACCCGTCATACCGGCTGAGTGAAATGATTGGTTTACTGATTATAGTGTTTAACGCCGTTTTCAACATTAGTTCAGTTATAACGCGGCGGCCAGTGCACCTATCCACTCTTTCCTGGAGTTTCTTTTACCAATACCCCGCATAGTATTCTTTCCAAGCCACTGGCTGCTTTCCCACATAAACATCGTCGAAACAATAGGTGCCTACTAAACATGGTCCGGGGACCGTATTCATCATTGGACAAGCTGAATTAAATTTGAATGCCAAAGTACAAGACTAGCCATCTGAGGCTTTCATACTTTTCCCCCAAGAAACAGATCCAAGTACGTCCATTGCTGTTTAGCGGATATCTTGACGAGGCGACACAAACACTCGTATTGAAAGATAAAGATTAGTTTTATATCGTCAACAGGGCAATGTAGACCAACCATACTAAATTAAGGCCTTATGCCAAATTCTAAAACTTGCCATCTGATTGGCTGAGACGTTCTGTCTCAGCCAATCAGATGGCAAGTTTTGGAATTTAGAGTTAGATTTCTAGAATTACCCCTGAAGTTAGAAAAGGAAAAGAAGCCCAAGTGTAAATGCTTTCTAATACAAGGAAGTCATGCATGTACGGCAGCACAGCAAATGGGTCGTATTTCTACAGCAAATCCATGGTTGTAAATATGTTTATTATGAAAGGTTTATGATGATAGTTTTATGACAATGTTATAGAGTAATATATGTACAACCCCTATATCATTCTACAATGCATTGTCGAGATCAAAAAACGGTGTACATATCAGTTCATCTCAACATGCAGGCTAATTTTAGACAAAAATGTTCCATTTACTTGTATGAGTAGGTTCATCAAGGCCTAATTTGCTAATATAACTGGCATTATTTCCCTATCACATCACACGCTGTTTTCTACGATGTTCTTCAAAGCTAGGTTCCACCATTTAAGTCACTTTTAATATATCGTCTGTAAGTGCTTTAAATTTGGACAGGTATAAGATTTTGTTGTCGGTTAAAGTAACAATAAAGCCCAAAAGTAAACAAAGCGGGTGTTTCAATGCATTTGAATTTATATCGTACCATTTAAAAGTATGGAAATTATTATGAAGATGACAATCTGTCATTGAACAGTCGGTCCAAGTGTTAGTTGTTGACAGAGAAATTAACTTCAGAACTAGATTAAAACCTGCCAGTTAGCTGTGTCTTTTGTTTACTTTTTGCCTGATTTTAAAATTCTTTTTTCTGCCAGCGACTACATATGGCCCGACCACATGATAACAGACTGTCATCTCCACAATATTTTTCATACTTTTAAATGGTGTGATTTAAATCTAAATCTATTATGACACCTGCTTTGTATTTTGGCCTTTACTGGGCCTTTAAAGAATTAAACCATTTACTTGATATGTATCTAAGACATAGATACATGATATACAACTTTTCTATATAGGTGATATATTTTCTATAGACATGGAAATGCTCTGTCCTGATCACCCGCCGGCTACACTGATTTTTACAAGACATCCGTTGAAGCCAACAGTTCCATCTAACCGATTTTTCATTTTGAACCATTGCACATTTAAGATATCGCGGTGTCAGTGCAGATATTTCATTGCCAGCTTTTCCCCATTGGTAAAACCTTAATAACTTCAATAATCCATCATCGCGCAAAGGTTTACCACATACCTGTTTTAAAAAAAAAAAACAGTAAAATGAAACTATAGAAATGACCGACTTTCTGGAAAAAGAGGGTATATTATATTTCATGTGTCTATTTTTAGAAATGTTACGGGTAAAGAAATGTCGTAATTTAAGCTGGGGGGAATTATTTCCCCGTCACAGTGAATATTTTCCTCCTGCCGAAAATCTGGAACTACTTTTTTAAGTTTTTTAAGTTTTTAAGTTTTAAAAGTGACATTCGTTGACAAAATAATCAGAGGAAATATAATATATAGAGTTTATTTCATCAGCTTGTGGTTAATATGGGGAAATATTTGCCGGAAAAGGGAAAGGTATGCGAAAATAACGAGTGCCGTACGGCATACCTTTCCCTTTTTCGGCAAATATTTCCCCATATTAACCACAAGCTGATGAAATAAACTCTATTTAATGCATCTCCCTAATGTATTTTACCAAGGAGGTCGTCACATAACCATGGATCCATAAAATCCATTTTGTCCCACAACCGATTGAATAATAGGAAAAATGGTCTCGTGAAATGCATGCCAATTACAAACAACAGAAAGTTTCGACTCATGTCAGCCTGAGCGGACTGTTCAGGCTGACATGGGTCGATACTTTTAGCAAATGCATTAACTACGTTGTCGAAGAGTATGGCTTAAATCATTTTGGAAAAAAGAAGCAATCGCTTATAACAAGCAACCGCTTTCTTTATCCACAAGGTTTCCAAAAGCTGCTTGCTTTCAGGGACATAAAAGGTAACGGCTTTGTAACTTTTGACCATTTAGAAAATTAGAAAATAAGACAGAAGAAACATGACATGTGAAGAAAATGTTTAGTTAGGAACGATCGGGAACATATATACTACTCAAAGTTTGCTAGGCATCAAGAATATTGTTGTATATATATATATCTTAGGTTGTAGTTAAAGTTTTAGCATTTTTTTCTTGTTGAACATGTACCTCATGCTTTATCTATTTGTGTATAAAAAGATTTTACACTTGTTATGCACTCTTTTGATTTTATTTTCATTTTTTTAACTGGATGGTCACTAAACAGGTGTTTTTCCAAAACGAGTAAAAAACGGAATTTGCGAAAAAAGCGAGCTATTAATTTGGTATGGGCCTAATAACAAATTTGTGACCCGTTGCTATCAATGACAGCTTGGCTTCATCTTTGCATGTCCCCAAATAGGTTTTGGATAACCATTTGTGGAATGGAATTCCATTTCACGACAAAGAATACACCAAGTTGCTGAATGCTGTGTGGCTGGACCTGACGGGCGTATCTGTAACTCATTTCACAGGTGTTAAATTGAATTTAAGTGGGGGAAACGGGATGGTCGATCCATACGCTTGATACCCTCTCTTTGCAAGTACTCTTGGACAACATGAACCGTATGAGGACGAGCATTATCGTCCATTAAGATGAACCAATCGCCAACAGCACCAGCATATAACCTTACCTGTGTGTGGAGAATTTCATCTCGATACAGCTGGTTAGTCAATGTGCCTCGATCGAGCACAACCAGGTCAGTTCGTCCAACCCAGCTTATCCAGACACATACCATGATAGAGCCGCCCCATACCGATCATGTTCAGCAATGCTTGCTGCATGAAACCTCTTCCCTGGCCTTTTCCACTCCGAACACGCATAACCGTGTAGTCCAAGCAGTACAGGGACCCGTCTGTAAAGAGGACAGGTCGCCAGTACATTCTCCTTCAAACAACATGGTCCATCTCCCAAGCAAACCAGTGTGTGTACTGGAGACATTCTCGATACGCCACTGATTGATTTCTAATATTAACATCACAAAAATATAGAATACAGACCAAGTTATGGTGCTAGGAAATCTTGGTGGTTAGCAAACTTTGAGTAGTATATATGCTTAGTGGAAGCAATGTTCTTCTTTGTCCACAATGTTTTGAAGGGTTTTCTAGGGAAAGGACACAAAATATTGTCATATGGCTATATATGATAGTTGGTATTCGTATTTACTTGTTTTCACGGCCAACGGTTTTTTGTAATAAATGAACATTACTGGAGATTTGAAACGTCAAAATTTCATCGTTTTGCAACAAGGTTGTAATAGTTTGTAAAAAAAATGGTGGAAACGGAATTCTTGTTTGTAGAAAGCCAAATGGCTTCCGTATCCGGGCCGAGCTCTGGAAGCGCAGTCGGTAGCGGAAAGGGCTCGAGACTAGCAGGTCGCTTGTTCGAATGTCCAGCTTGGCGAATTTCATTCTGAGGATCGATGATTCATTCCTCTCTCACCGCTGATCATTGTTTCAATGATGGCTATGTAGGAAAGCAGCCAATAGCTTGGAAATAATATTGTACGAACTACTAGTAAAAGAAACGCTAGGAAAGTAATGATGTATACAAAGGCCGCAGCCATAAAACTGACACAATGTTAAAAACGGCATATAACACCGTACAAATAAAACAAACAAAGTTTCTGTCCGGTTCACAGTCTTTTCAAACCTTCCTTGCGGCAGACACATCAAGGACGTAAAAATCGTACGTGCGTATGAAATGATATGATACGGTCCGCCATTTTTATGATTCGTAATGTTATGCAAGACACACAACGTCAGAATTTCATTGCTTTGGAACAAGTTTTAAAATAAATTTAATTACTGTGACAAGAAATGGAGCCCACTTTCTTCGTACACTTTCATTTCACCATACGGCTTAATTAACTCTTCAAAAAAAAACAAACAAAAAAAAAAAAAACCCACAGTTTTAACAACTCTGAGAAAGAGAGCTTTTGAAAACATTGTGGCAAGAGGAGAAAATGCTGGTAACCAGCATTTTCTCTTTTCCCACAATGTTTTCAACCACACCAAAGACAAACCCCATCATTTGGTTATATTTATTCGTCGTATGAAAATACTTTCAATTTAGACCAAGTTTTTGGAAAAGAACTTTTACTAATAAAACATCTTTACGTTACTTGTATCATTTAATGCTTGATCTATGCTACAATAATACACTAAACAAAACTTCTAAACAGCCACCTTTAAGCCGGAATTTCCCGTAGATCTCTTCTGGCATCCGCTGTCCAGAAAAGAGGCAGTTCATTTAGTTTGATGTTTTGGAGAATGGTTGACCAGTGTAAAAGCACACTCCAGCCTAAGTTTGAAAAGAATTTGTTGACTTGTTCTATTGAAATGGAGTTATTAAACATTCATTCAGTTAACACTGAAAATTGAAAAATCATTTTTTTGAAAATTTCACGCACCTTCTATCGGATTATTTTTTGTGTGCAGAAAATAGTGTTCATGTTTTTCCTTATTGCTGACAAAATTTCAGTAATGTATGCTTCTCTTTTTAACCTGGTTTGTCTGATAGGCACCACGCATGCCCAAACCATATGTTTTCCCTTTTTTGAAAAAGAGATGCCTTTTATCGGTAAAATCGAGAATCTTTTCATTACAATACAATGCCTATCGTCCAGACATATGTTATAAGTTGTTTTTATTTACCTGCCTATTACATGGTCAAATTTACAGGAGAAACAAGTGGCCGGTTAGAAGTTTTGCTGAGTGTAGTCATTTATGGAACTGTGTGAGGTATATTACGTATCTTGTGTACTTTTTCGGTGCAAAGTTATGTCTCTTTAAAAGTACCGTTTACCATAAAACAAAATTTTATACTTGCCCACATGGAAAACTTTTACATACGACATATCAAATCCAGCTCAAATTAATGGATTTCTTCGTGGAAAGGTTAGAATCATTGTGGGGAAAAGGACAAACTGCATGTCACCAGTATTTTCCCTTTTTCCCATGATGTTTCCAAAAACCTACTCCCTCAGGATCGTGAATACACAGGATTGTTTGGTAGAGGGCTTTTAGGACAGAGAAAGTTTTTCAGCCATGCTCTGTGAAAAGGGGGTTTAATGCATCTGTAAAATATATCGACCCAGGTCAGTCTGTGCAGTCCGGGCAGGTTGACATGAGTCGAAACTTTTGGCTTTTTGTAAATTTTCTGTCCAAGAACCATTCTATCTCCGGATTCAGTCGGTTGTTAGACGAAATGGATTTTATTGATCCCGAATTATGTGATGGCTTGTTTGGCATAATGCATCACCGAGATTCATCAAACCCCATTTTGCCAGAGCATGGCTCAAATTTTTTATTTACATCGCAGAGACAAAAATATCAATTTAGAGAAAAGAACAAGTATTTTTTATGTACATCACACAGACAAAAATATTAATGGCATTTTTTCTGCTGAGTCGACAGCACCATTTTTCACCTGTATATCGGTGTTGTTTAACACCTTTTTTGTGTTCACCTAATGGCTTATCAGACAGGGACATCTGTTTCATTCACTGTCTTCTGGTAGCTATCTCTTTTTTTTCACTTTTGCTATGTCTTTAACCAGACGAAAAAAAAATCAGATTCAAGTTAGACTCGTCCAAACTGAAAGCAATTGCAGACGGTAAATCAAATGCAAGTCAATTGACTAAGTTTGCATCTGAAAGATTAAAAAGCTTTTGGGAAAAGGAGAAAATGCTTATCACCAGGACTCAGTTCTCTTTTTCCCAGATTGTTTTTATAAGTGTACCTCAGGGTAGGACAAAAAGGTTAACCCTTTAACACACATTCACGACTTTTAACGACCCTGAGGGAGAAAAGCCTTTTGAAAACATTGTGGGAAAAGGAGAAAATGCTGGTAACCAGCATTTTCTCCTTTTCCCACAATGTTTTCAACCCTGTCGAAGAAAAATTGCCCCATTTGAGCCACTTTGAAATTGTCGTTTGCAAATACTCTCAATTCGGAAAAGGCTAAAATTTTGTCTCTGGTAGAAGATTAAACAAGCATGATCTGGTTCACACGTGCTCTGTAACTTTATTAATTAATTGCGCATTTCTCTGCAATATGAACTACATTTTTCATGTTTTGACCCGTTGACACCCCAGCTCCTTTTAGACATGATACTAACCAGGGAGGTCCTCTGTGGATCAGTTAATGTAATTTATACGTGCTGCGTTACTACTGAACAATTGTGCATTTCTCCGCAATACGAACTACATTTTTCTTGCGTCACTACTGAACAGTTGTGTATTTCTCCGCAATACAAACTACATTTTTCTTGCGTCACTACTGAACCATTGTGCATTTCTCCGCAATACGAACTACATTTTTCTTCCGTCACTACCGAACAATTGTGCCTTTCTCCGCAGTACGAACTACATTTTTCTTCCGTCACTACCGAACAATTGTGCCTTTCTCCGCAGTACGAACTACATTTTTCTTCCGTCACTACCGCACAATTGTGCATTTCTCCGCAGTACGAACTACATTTTTCTTCCGTCACTACCGCACAATTGTGCTTTTATCCGCAGTACAAACTACATTTTTCTTCCTGCGTCCCTACTGAACAATTCTGCATTTCTCCGCAGTACGAACTACTTTTTTCTTGCGTCACTACTGAACAATTGTGCATTTCTCCGCGATACGAACTACTTTTTCCTTGCGTCACTACTGAACAATTGTGCATTTCTCCGCGATACGAACTACATTTTCCTTGCGTCACTACTGAACAATTGTGCATTTCTCCGCGATACGAACTACATTTTCCTTGCGTCACTACTGAACAATCGCGCCTTTCTCCGCGATACGAACTACATTTTCCTTGCGTCACTACTGCACATTTGCGCCTTTCTCCGCGATACGAACTACATTTTTCTTGCGTCACTACTGAGCAATTGCGCATTTCTCCGCGATACGAACTACATTTATCTTGCGTCACTACTGAACAATTGCACATTTCTCCGCGATACGAACTACGTTTTTCTTGCGTCACTACTGAACAATTGCGCATTTCTCCGCAGTACGAACTACATTTTTTTCCCCGTCACTACTGAACAATTGCGCATTTCTCCGCAGTACGAACTACTTTTTTCTTGCGTCACTACTGAACAATTGTGCATTTCTCCGCAGTACGAACTACATTTTTCTTGCGTCAATACTGAACAATTGTGCATTTTTCCGCAGTACGAACTACATTTCTCTTGCTATGACCCCTTAACTCTTATCCTGCTATTTAAACTGACATGAAACTTTTAAGCCGATAGTAAAACGCAAATTTTGCTATTTCAAAGTTTCATTTTGGGGGAAAAATATGGCCTGATCGGACATTGTAGATCAAAGATCAGACTGCACGTTCTGTGCAGTCTGATCTTGATCTACACTGTCCGCAATAGGTCAGCGAGTCGCGCTTAGAAGCCTGGGGGTTAACATGGAAGAAGCAAGTAAGCCACGCTCTGGGAAAAAGGGGATTTAATGCATTATACCAAGCAAGTCATCCAGTAATTACAGATTCATAAAATCTATTTTGTCTAACAAACCGACTGAATTATGGAGTAGACTGGTCCTTGGACATGCAGAAAATTTACAAACAGCAAAATGTTACATTCCATGTAAGCATGTGCGGACTGCGCAGGCTGACATTGGTCGATACTTTTTAACAGGTGAATTAAGCCCCTTTTTCACAGAGCATGACTCAGTTATAAAGAGTGAATTTGTTCCATAATTGAAGTAAGAAAAAAAAACCCCAACTCTTCTGATGTCAGCTAAATAAATTCAAAATGAGAAAATCTCTGATTACAAGCATTTTCAGCTTTCTCACTTTGCTTTCAAAAACTTTCTTCCGCATAAAAATCCTAGTTTAGTTGGCAAAGGGTTGATTTAGTAGGACAGAGATTGAGCCAAACTTTATAGCACCAAGGAAGATCTACATTTCTGTCCTGAAAAGTGTAGATAAAGACCAGACTGCTCAGAACGCACAGTCTCCTTTACTCTTTCACTAGTGAATAAATAAATTGCATTTTTTCAAAGGCTACAAATACAATTCCGCTGCAAGATCAAGAGACAGTTGCAGTCTGATCTTGATCTACACTGTCCACTAAAGCTCCTGTTGTCGTCTATAGTATGAAAAAAGTTAACGTAAACTGTACGAGTATTTTATTTAAGGAGCTATTCCGTTCAGGATAAGCTATTAAAATTGTGATATTTGGTTTTTCTTTGCTAACTGAATAAGATTGCTAAAGATAAGTCTCGCATTAAAAGTGGCATCCGGTATAAAACTTGAAGTGCATCATGCCAGATTAAACTTTATGAATGAGAGCACGACCCACTGACATAAATGTTTTAATACGACTTTCAAGGGTCGAAGACAAGTTTTAGGAAGTACTGTGGAAATAGGAGTCCTTGTTTGTCGATTCCATTACTCAAAACATTTAAATGTTGATAGACAACTTTCCAAGGCAAAAATCGCACTGTTTAGACTAAACGTCTTTAAACGAAATCGCTAAAAATTTCTTTATTAACTCTCTAGACTCTATCGTCCGAAACAAGTTCGCAATATTTAGAAGAACTGGAAAACATCCCTGTGAATATCGACTATTACAGGAAATCAAGGTTTAAAAACCCGACATTTCTAAGAAAAATTTTGGCATAAGGAGAAATTGCTCGTAACGAGCAATTTCTCCTTTTGCCAACATATTTTCAAAAGGCAGCCAGCTGACAGACGAAGGACGTCTGCAGGATGAAATGTATGAAGCATATATTTAATACGTCATACAATTCTATTAAAATGCTGACTTTTTCATGCCATTTGTCAGAAAAACTTGATTTATTGTAATGTAAATAATCTCGCTGAAGCAGAAAATTTATTTTTTTATGGTTTAAATTTAATTTCATTTACCAAAAACATCGCCGAAATAAACTGACACATACAAAAAGACGCAGTCTTGAGACAAAAGATGGATTTGAAAATTTAAATCGTTGCATTTTGGACGTGACGACTCGAGCGGAATGACCTTGGGGTCGACGTCATCATTTTGACTTCCCATTTTGGTTTGACACCAAGTCTGGCCTAGCGGATGTTAACCCTTTGCTCTGTGACACAGGGCAAAATTTTGCATTCTTCAAAATTGAAGGCATTTGCAGACGAGAGAATAAATGTGGCTTAGACGATTCAATCTACTTTGGAAAAGTAAAGAAATATATTGCGTAAAAAGAAGAAAATGCCGGTAACCCTACATTTTAAATAGATCTAGCCTTCTTCCTCAGACCAGTGGATACATGGGTTAAAGCACTGCACACTAGTGAAGTTACTTTTACAGCATATCAAATGTTAGGCCTACTCAGTGCGAAGATTTCTCTTTGTATGGGTAGGGAACATTTTGAGAAAAGGAGAAAATGTTGTTAACCAGCATTTTCTTCTTTTCTCACAACGTTTTCAATAGCCTCCCTGGTTAGGGTCGTTAAAATTCGGTATCGTTTGGTAAAGGGATGTAATTACTTTATTCCTTTCATTCATATAACATGTCACAATCTCGTTGCTAATAGATGGAATAAGAGATAAAATCGCATGACAAATCTGAGTTGTCAGTCTTGTATTTTTTTTTTGGTTTCTGTGTATGATTTATAAACTTCTTACCCGCTCGAGATGACTTTTTTTCTTTAAGCTCGGCTCCTTTTGGGAAAAAAAAATATTGTCGAAGGACTGACGTCGTCTGCATTTGCGTATGCGTTATTGTGCAAAAACTTTGACGTTTTCTGATATCTCTCTAATTACAGAAGATATATAAAGAACAGAACACAAAATCGTTTATTTGACTAAAACTACATAGTTTATAGTCAAATATATTGTATGTGAATTCTAAAAAAAAAAATGCATTTAGTCACGCAACTAAAATGAATATTAAAACTGGGTAAATATACGAAGTGAAAAAAATATATCGAACAACGAAAACATTTAATGTGGCATTAATAATGTACATTTATATATATATATATGTTTCTTTAACAGGACAAATAGTGACGAATGTCTGAGTGGCTTAAGCCGAGCTATCCGTTACAATTAAAAGTCTGTTTTAAAATATATCCATTTGATTTGTTAACTCGCAATGGAAAGAGAACCGTTACAAGAATTACAGGGTGGCTAAAGTGATTGAGGCCTTATTTTTGAGGCCTGTTGTTCGTTAGCTACTAGAAAACATTCTGAACATAACTCAAACGAGATACGTACGATGGTATACAAAGGTATAAACTTGGTGTAACTTGTTGCTTATTTCGAGACACTTCAGATCTACCACAATAGATCTTCATTATAAAAAGAGAAAAAGAGAGAAAAAGTTGGAAGCAAACCTTTATATGAATAATAAATTGGCCAATGTCTTAGAAGGTAAATTCCTTTTGGTCAAGTGCCCGTACCCTAATGGACCGACGGTACAATAACGATTTGTCATCTTCAAAATATTTGCAAGCTTTTAAAAGGTACGATTTAAATTCAAATGCATTTTAACATCCGCTTTGTTTACCTTTTGCTGCTTTTGGGGCTTTGAAATAATAAATAATGATATAAAAACAGCAAATAACCAGGAGAGTCTATGTATTTGGCGCCAGCTTTGCATACCACGCTGGGAAACACGAAGGACTTAAATAATATAATTATCTATGAACTGTTACTGCGGCTTCTATCTTTTCATCGTAATTTAAAGATGTTTTATAAGCATGTACGTACACGTATTTCGTTTAATTATTTTTCAAAAAAACCACGGGGAGTGTATCATTGTAATAATTATGATAATTTATCATCAGGTTTGGGGACAAAAGTGTCAATGTTAAAGACATAAAAAAGTCTGCGTTTTATCGCCTGATTGTTCTAAATACAGGAATTTTACCTTCCCTCGAGATGACGTGTAACAATAACGGGCTTGTCTACACAGGAAACCCAATTCATAAAATTATTTTTTCATTGTCTGTAATTTGTTTCTTTGAAAGCTTGGTTTGATATTTTACCTAACAGAAATTGTCACACTTTTTTCTCATTACCTCCTGCAGACTTCTGTTTGAAAACACCGTGAAAAAAAGGAGAAATTGCTCGTTCCGAGCAATTCCTCCTTTGTTTACGATGTCTTCAAAAGTATTTACCAATGAAACCTGAATTAATGTCAAATATCTCTATGTTACAAGGGTATTTTCTAGGTTGTCTGTACCTATTTTCCTAGAGGTAAAGAGTCAAACGTTTGGTAACTGAGTAGAAATGTATCAGAAAAAGACAAAGTTCAGTAAGACAAAAAATTATGCAACTTCCATATTATTTTTGATTGGTCATTTGTTCAAAAACGAAACTTAACATTTGTATATCAGAGAAGGTAGATCTATTTCACTAAAGGAAAATCATATGTGCTTTGTTACCTGCACGGACTAACTGAACTTTATAAATACAGGTAATAATACATAAATACATACTAAACTTCAAGTTTAACATTTGAACAGTAATTATATTCTTGTTTCTTTACAGACATTGCTTTTTCTCTTTTTCTGAAATGACGTATTCAAAAAAGAAAAGACTTTGAGGGGAAAAAAGTGACTTACTTGATAAATTGACTGTATATAAATATGCATTACTTCAAAATATTTATCGACAATTATAAAACTCCCCATCCTACTACTACTACTCCTACTCTTCCTCCTCCTGTAACTTCTACTTCTCCTACTTCTTGATAAATAAATAAATAGATAAACAAATAGAAAAAAAAAAAAAGCGACAGCAAATTTAAGCCCATCACCAATGAAGAAGGGAAAGCCGTTATAGGTATAGGTTGTAGACATTGTATCACACTTTTGAATTAAAGGCTAATATGTAGCCAGGATCTATGTTATATTTGTAATTATGATTTTTCAGCATCATTACCTTCAGACATCTGTATGTTAAGTTGCCAAGTCGGTCTATTTTTTGTTTACTTTTTACCTGTGTTTTTTTAATTAATTTTACCCGCCAGCGACTAACACTTCGACCGATGATCGTACAATAATAGACTGTCCTCTTCACAATAATTTCTAAATTTTTAATTGGTATCATAGATATAGACATCAACAAAGATTGTCTATAATATAAATTTAAATGCATTTTAACATCCGCATTGTTTACTTTTAGCCGCTACGGGACCTAAAAAAAACAAAAAAAACACGGAATTGTTTGGTTAAATGGTTAAATGGTCTTATAACAGACAATTTTCGAAACCATTGTGTCAAAAGCAGAAATTGCGTTATTTGCCACACTTTTATCTACCGTTATCAAACCTTATTCCATGTTGAGTATCCGATTTAAGATTTTCTTTTCGAAGTCGCTTGCAGCAGATTTATTTCAGGAGATATTGCGATAACTCCTTACCAGACGACACAATTTTAGCCGTGCCCAAATTGATTGCATTTGCAGAGTAAGAAATAAGTATGAGTCAAAAATTGATTGCAGAGTAAAGAATAAATGTGAGTCAAAAAATGATACTCGTTTTTTGAAGGATGGGAAACTTTGTTGGGCAAAGGATAAATGCTTGTTACCAACAATTTCACCTTTCGTCCACAATGTTTGCAAAGGTCGTTTTCTTCTTTTTTCAAACACGGGATTGTTCTCTATACCAAACAACCCCAAAACGACCCACAAGAAAGACGGCCTGTGAAAGCATTATGGGTAAAGGAGAACATCCTGTTAGTCTGCATTTTCTTCACTTCCAACAGTGTTTTTAGTAACCCAATTAGAGTCAAATCCTTTGATTTGAGCAATATTTAACTTGACATCTGCAATGATTTTAAATTGGTCCGGTCCCAAACTTTGTCTTTTGGTACAGAGTTGAGGTCCTTTAGGCTTGAAACTTTTGAAGGAAAAGAAGAGACTCTATACGAAGTAATACCTAGATTACACTGCTATCTTAATGGATTAGATCTTGATTCACAATATCTACAAAAACTCATGTCAGTTTTTTTTTCATTTTGCTCAGCGGACAACTATAACACCATCAAAAATATAGCAATATAACGGTAATAGGTATCACATCATTTTGGCATCTTTTATAGTTTTATAGAGATATCATTTATTACAGATACATGTTAATTAATGGTGCAAAAATGAATAATGAGCTGCTATGTATAACGCGCCCACTGAAATGTGACCTACATTCCGACATACTGGGTTGGGTTTTCTTTTCCATGTATGTTACCCGAGGATTTATTTGTACGGCGCTCTGGGAAAAGGGGTTTACTTCATCTTTGTGATGCATCGTACCAAGCAAGTTATCGTATGATTATTATTATTCATAAAATCATAATCAACATAAAATCCATTTTGTCTAACAACGGAATGAACCGTGAGGGTACACTGGTCCTCTGACATGCAGAAAATTGATCAATAGCAAAAAGTTTCGACTCAGGTCAGCCTGCGCGGACTGCGCAGGCTGACCTGAGTCGATACTTTTTGCAGACGCATTAAAACCTCTTTTCACCGAGCATGGCTAATCGTAGACTGTGATCTCGGAATAAAATCTATTCCACTCTTTACATACACATCAGTTGTAGAACTGTCCAAATGGCGGCATTTTTGGAAAAATTGAGACACCTCAAATGGCAGCTTTTGTCTTGGGGAGGGAAAGAAACCTGTTGGAAAATGGAGAAAAATGCTTGTTACCAGCATTCTCTTCATTTTCCATATGGGGTCAAAAGGCTTCTTTCTCGAATTTTAGAATCATGGAGTTGTAGTTGGTAACGGTCGAAGGTGCTGTTACAATGGACACAAAGGGGATACTGTCATCTTCTACGTTCTTACCTCCCTTGACGCTTGGTTTATTATATGCAAATAGCTTCAATTGGTACAGTGTATTACATGGTGGCATATTCTGCCACGAGATACGAGGTAATTATTCTGATAGTTTAAGAGAACTATCGTGACAAAACAAACTTTCCTAGAAATATTATCTAGATAATAAAAAAATTCACGATAAAAATTTCGCGATAATTCTAACTGTTATCATGATTTTTTTCTTTCGTGCCTGCGACTGACATTCACGGTATGTATAATTAGATACGGTTTCGGAACATCTTCGTCTACAACCTTAAGAATTCTCCTTTTCCCTGAATGGTTTTAAGGTTGTTCGTAAGAGGCATTTCGAGTCGTCTTTGTGTTTAACAGACTTGTCTTCATTTCCAGTGTAGTCAAAATTTACCAATTAAGCTACAGCTGTAAATAATTCGAATTTTAACTTACTGCAATCTTGTGAAGTCACAAACTACCGAGTTAATCCAAATGGTGAATTTTCTGTTTATAGATATCGAGAAACGGGTAGAACTATCACGATAATTTTTATCTCGAATGTCACCTTCGTGCACGAATGAGAAAGTTTGCGTTAGTTTAAACATATTTTATTCATCAATTAATTACAAGCATTTAAAGACAAATCAATAGAATAACAAAAATAAATGACGAAATCGATTGGAACGAAAGCAAAGCTTATACGATTCTTCTCCAGAATTCCATGTACACAGTTTCTGGTTAATAATAATGTATAACGTAAGAAAAATAATAACGGTATTTTGATAGGTACTGAGAGAAAACCGGGGGAAAAAATAGAACAGGAAAATAAGCAGATTGGTGTGGAGTGTTTAACTGGAGGACCAAAACTGAAAGTATTTTTCACAAGCTATTGCCTTCCTCCATGACCATCACAGATTAGTAGATATTGGATGCAATCAATAAAAGAACATGTAGTTACTTATTTAGATATTAGCAGCTCTGTCATTTAGACTGAGTTTTGGAAGCCAGGAGTTCACAAAGAAAGAAAGAAAACGCCATAATTATACTAAGTAAATCTTCTGCTTTGACTAGTATAAGTATGAAGTACTGCGAATATTTTTTCGTTATCGGGTAGATTAAGATCTTCATCACCATATAAAATGACTTGAAGAGTAACTCTTGTAATTGTACTTATATCATCGTTTAACTAAGTCTTAATTCTCGGTAAAACGGGCATTCAAAGAAGTAATGCTGAGTTGATTCAACGGAGCCGCATCTACAAAGGGGCGACTGAACTATATTTTTCAAATACAAATGCTCATTAAGACAACTACACTTATTACGTAACCTAGCATGTTTGATCTGAGTTTTTCTGTCTCCAAAGAAATAAAGCTTGTTTGGGCTCGGTTTATCCAAGTTTAAGCGATATTTAAAGGCAGACAACGTTCCGGCATTTTTCGTTTCATCTGATAAACAGTTCCAATCATTGATCACTGGTGACAAGAATGAATTTTTGTACAAGCTGGTTCTGCAAGTAATGGTCCGCAAGTTATCTGGTCTTCGAAGATGGTAAGATGATGATTCCCCAACTGTCTGAGGAACAAGAACATTGAGATAGTTAGGAGACAGTCCGTTGAACATTTTATAAAAGAGAATCAGTTTGTGTTTTCTCCTCTTTTGGCTTAACGTTTCCCATCCAGTTTCTTGGTATAAATCAAGGATAGCAACTAGTTTGGTGCAGCCTGTTACTATGCGAGCTGCTTCGTTTTGAACTTTTTTCCAGTTGATCTTTCAGGCCCTGAGAAGCATTTTCATACAACATCACCCTATTCAAGGATAGGCCTGATAAATGAAAAGTAAATAATTTGGAGAGAAAGAAAATCGAGACGCGTTTTTAGATGCCGCATGATTTCAATCCTTTTCCAGAATTTTTCAATATATTTACTAACATCAATATCCCATGAACCATCATTGTAGAGAAAGAATCCAAAATGTTTATGGCTGGTAACAGACGGTATTTCTATATTTGACATAAAGAGACCTGGATGATTAGGCTTGGAACCTTTACGTGATATTACTAAAGATTCAGACTTAGATAGATTAAACTTGACCAACCACTTCTTAGCCCATTGGTTAATTTTATCGATGTCTGATTGTAAAACTGTTTCTACTTCATCCGAATCACCTACAACTATTGATAAGCTGGTATCGTCTGCAAACAGGTTAATATTAGCCTGAATGCCATCTACTATATCATTTATGTAAACTAAAAATAAGAGAGGTTCGAGTGTAGAACCTTGAGGGACACTAGCTTGTACACGACTTAGAGCTGAAACACCGCCAGGCAAAATAACCCTTTGAAAACGATTAGAAAGATAATTAGAAAACCAAGATAATAACTTTCCCGTATCCCTGCTCTCTTTAGCTTAAAGAGTAAACCTTCATGCCAAACTTTGTCAAATGCTTTACTTATATCGAAAAATAAAACTCTGAATTCCAAACCATCATCCAAAGCTTTACAAATGTGATTATAGAGACAAGCAGGTTAACGGTTGAGTCACCTGGCATGAAACCAGATTTACGATCGTAATTTTGCGTGAAAATATTCACTTATCAATATAAAATTTTCTAGATAACAAATTTCATCGTGATATTTTTTTCAGGAAACTTTTCACTTTCTAGATAAAATTCCCAGGAAACTTTGATTTATCGCGACAGTGTTTTAAAAATTATCATCATAGTTATTTCGTATCTTGTGGCAGAAATACGCCACCATTGTATTATACTATTTGGGTGTACACATGGACTAATGACAATGTGGTATTCTGAAGTTATACAATAATAATCTCAAATTATAAACCGCAAAGTTAAATGTGTCACGATTGGCGTTTCATTATGCCTGTCGAATAATCTTAGAACAATAAACCATTCTAGTAATGTACCACTAATGTGGTAAATTTACTGTAATTCTCTCACCATATATGTTTATATGCCTAGGTTATGCTGTGTGACTGAGGAAAATGGGTTTGATGCACCTGCAAAAAAGATCAACTCATGTCAATCTGCGCGGCTTGCACAGGTTGACACGATTTGAAACTGTTTACTAATGGCAAATTTTCTCCATTGCAAACGACCATTCTACCCTATAATTATGTCGGTTTTTTGACACGTTGGATCCATATTATGGTACAACTTGCTTGGTTGAATTCATAAGAAGATGCATTAAACTACCTTTTTCCCGAGAGCCTCACACACTTTATAGCCATAGTCTTATAGGAGCATCTTCATCGAAGGCAGTTACATGTCGTCATACTCAATATTTTCTGAGGGGGAAAAAAGTGGGTGATTTCGGAAAAAATCATTTTAATTGCTGATATGTTTTCTCATAATGAATTTCTTTTCCCCCTTCGTTCTCTCTCGCTTTCTCTTTCATGTATACGATACACATACGATTGAGTATGTTATATAAGTATACGACTTCTTACTAAACTGTAAGAGAAGGCTTCTAAAGATATTCTGGACAGTGAAAAAAATTGCTTGGTGCAAGCAATTAACTTTTTGTCACAAAGTTTTCCGTATAATTGTAAGACAAACTTTTTCCTTTGTTTTATATATTGTTCTACATGTTCCGTTTGCTCTTTTTGTGTATATCTAAAGAGCCTTTATTATAGCTGGTTTAATGCCCGTTTTTTTTTTTGTAAGCCATTGCCCCATGTCTAACAATGATTTTGAACGATAGTGCCTACAAGGGCGTAAAAACTGTACTTGTACCGAGACAGGATTTACTCTACCAAAGTACACAATTTGGTTCAAATACAAAGCATGTGCAGAACATATTGTTCAACTTCTGGGGTTTACTTTTGAAAGACTAGGAAACATTCTAGGAAAATGCTTGGTTTACCAGTATTTCTAGTTTTACCTCAGCGTTTTCAATTTTTTCCCTCTCAGGTTCGTTTAAACCCGCGATTGTTTGGAAAAGGATTTAATACGACAAGGCTTTATTACAATTTTCATAAAATTTCATGACACATGCCAAGTTATTACATTTTCTACGGTAAAAAATCTACCAACCGCAAAACAAAATCACCATTGTTTAGAGATTGGGTCAAGCGTTAAATGGAAATTATTGTCTTCTTTATTACGAGTCACGTGACACATGAAAAAAGGAGTAGACATCATTTACCGTTCGGCTACTATACACAACTATGCAACACTTCTTCTGCGTATATAGGGGAGATTTGAACGTGCAGTCCCACCTTTAATTTCCACTATACGGTGTCTTGTAAGTTATTCTGTACCAAATTTTAGCAGGTGTATTTGAGATATTGCTACTGAAAATGTTGCGAAATTTTATTTGAGCCATGCTGTGGGAAAAGGGAGCTAAATGCATATGCTTTTGGTAAATTTTCTGCATGTTGAAGGACCATTGTACCTCATGATCCAGTAGATTGTTATACAAAACGGATTTTATAGACCTATAATACTGTGACGACTTGCTTGGTATCCCCCTTTTTCACAGAGCATGGTTCATTTACAGTTCACCTTTAGGTTTAATTGCCGTAAGTCTTTTAGCACCAAATGTATAAACTCGACCTCTTTAGACGACTGAAAACACAGTCCACTGAAACTCTTCGAACGTTTTATTCTTGAAGCTAAGACCAGACAAGCGGATAGTATGAATGCAAGATCAGACTGCATTTTCTGAGCAGTCTTCTCTTTATCTTTACCGTTCGTAAAAGCCCCCAAGTTCGGCTATAGCGCTGGAAGCGACATAGAGCTTCATTGAATTTATAAATCGTTGACCAGGTACGGAATTCTCGGAGAGTACTCAGTGCGATATTTTGAGTGGTATTCTAACTCAAACAGCCTTGATACCTGAGTATCTTATTGACAAAAAATATTCATGTACATTGAGATCTAAGCTTTGCTGTATATAAACGTGTCGTAATTTGGCTGTCGATCACCTGTCGTCCGATTTATTTCGTGATGTGTCTTGATTTCTGATTATAATACGATAAGAGGCGATGCATAGCGCCAGGTTTACCTCAAACAAACATCAAATTTGAAAAGGAACATGTTTTTCTGTCGTGAAGTGGCATCTTTTTGCGTGTCTTGCCATCAATTAAAACCAAAACAATTCAGATGTCGTTAGGATACGGGGCAGCAGCAGCAGCAGCAGCTACAGCAACAACAACAATAACGATGACAAAGGCAGTAGCAGCGATGACGAGGACGGTAACAACAAATACGATGACGTCAGCAGTGTTTGCCATCGTGTTTTATTAGCAACGATTAACTCTTTACCAAGACAAAAAATGTAGACTTGTCTAAATTAAAAGCATTTACAGTTGCAAATTTAGATGTGACTTGAATGATGGAATGTGTCATTGATAGAGTAGATAAAAATTTGGGAAAAGGAGAAAATGCTGGTTATTAGCATTTTATCCTTTTTCCCATAATGTTTTCAAAAGGCTTATTTGTCAGAGTGGTTAAAACTCGGGATTGTGTGGTAAAGAGTTATGTCAACCTCGACGTTAAACTGGAAGTACAAGTCACAAAACTGTTATTCACTATGTATTGCTGCTTCGAAAAAATACATCTCTTAGATCTTTCGATGATTGGCTTGATCATTTGGTTTATCGAATCACAAATTTCGTCTTTTTGAAATACAGAAACTTGACCAAGAATGATTTTATGAATGGTTGGTAATACGGAAAATTAAAAAAAAAAAAAACTAAAAATCTTCCTCTTAAGAGTGAGTTTCTTTAGAAGGGGCAAGTTTTGGTTTTTCTTTCTGTGACTGTAGAAGGATTTGTTTTTCAGTAAAACCTTGACATCAAACGAGAGTCTGTTCAGAAAATAATCTTGGCCTGCAACACACGAAGAGGGGCATTCGGACATTTGCGTAAAGTGTCGTCTCGGATCAGCCTGCACAGTCCGCGCGGGCTAATCCGAAACGGCACTTTCCGTTCTTATGTAATTTTCTGTTTTGCACAAGTCTACTGAAGAACTACACCCTACGATCAGACTACACCTTACGAAAAGAATACTTATATTGTCCATGACGATTTAACATTTAAATAAAACATTAAATGTATATATATCATTAAACATTTAGTGTATATAGCTTCCAAACATCATTTCTTATCCAAAACGTGCGAAAGAGCAAATTGTTTTTAATAATTAATAACAAAAACAAAAAGAGGACCCCAAAACATTCACTAAGTTAAATAGATAATATTTTAGTGCGTATAATATAAATCAAATTAACCAGACCCATGGAAAAATAAAGACATTTCATAATGTGTAAAAAATAAACCACTAAGACCTTGTAATTTCAATGCTGTTATTTGTTATACACTGACACTGTCTCACGAAATAACGTATTTAAATTATGAAGGTTTTACTTTTTGCGATTTTGTTTATTCTTATGTCTTTACATTTGCTGTCTTCCATAGGTGTATGCTGTTGCTGGTGTTGTTCATATTTGCAATATGTGGCACCAACGCCCGTCAAACATCTTTTATGATAATTCGAAAAGGTTTTGCCGTCCCTCTCGCTATCGAGTTATCGATGCGATACTGTGTTTTAGCATGCCTTGTTTCCTTCAGCAGAAAATTGTCTTACATTGTTTACATTTTAGGCATAATGTCAGCTCTCAGTAGATATGTCTTTGACAATTCGAACTGATTTTTTCCCTCTTGTTCTCGAATAGTCCCTTTCATTTTTTTTACCGTCCTATTGTGAGACTTTACCGTAACGTTCACTATTTTATTGTACTGTTCACTTTTTTACTGTGCTTTTCGCTATTTCACTGTACTTTTTTTGTTTTACTATACTTTTCACTATTTCACTGTACTTTTCACTATTTTACTGTGCTTTTCGCGATATTGTTTAGTAGCAGGCAGCCTCCAATCACTTTTGCATGTTGACCGTGTTGTTAAAATTACAACATCACAGCGCCCAGCTGACAGTCATCTCTGATTATAACTAAGTTTTTTTAGTTTTTCATTTTGGTATTTCAGCAGAAGATGTCTTCCACCAGTGTTTGCCTGTTGTTCGTGTTATTGATATTTCCCACATGTGACATCAGTGCCCAGCAGACAGCCTTTGCTAATATGAACAGGTATATACTTTTTACAGCCATTTTTACATCCGAAACACTCTACCACACAATCGAGTTGTATCTTCCTTGAAGGAGAGGGCTTTTAAAAACATTGTGGGAAAAAAATGCTGGGAACCAGCATTTTCTCCTTTCTCACAATGTTTTCTACCTAGTCTAAAAACTTTTGGTTCATTTTTATCACTTTCGAATTTGTCGTTTGCAGATACTTTCAGTTTGGCTGAGTCAAGATTTTGTCGTTCGGTAGAGTTAATTTAATCCCTATAAATGCTAAGGAAACAAGCAATCTCGTTGAAATGATATCCCCCGCTGAAAAAGACATTTTCAAAAATTCACGAGACCGCGTAACTCAAAATCGCTCCCAGTCGGCCATTTTGCATCGAATCAAAAAAATAAAAAAGGAATATTGGCGGAATAGATTATTGTACACACGTATGGAGTTTCACGAAATTCCGTCCAATGGTATTGGAGATATTGTCCCGGACGGACACACGGACGGACGGACGGACGGACAGATGGACGGACAACGCTGAAACTATATCCCTCCGCTTTCGGCAGGGGATAATAATAACGTGGTAAGTGTTCCGTCTGACACTATGTTTCCATCAGTTTTAAATCTGAATTCATGTACTTAGTCCTTAATTCATAGATGTTTTCTGCAATGTTGTTTCAGGGTTATAACGTGTACTGTCGACGAGAGACAATACTTTTTTATTTTATAAGTGGAATTCTTCAAGTTAGAGGCGCGTTCTGACCTACCGCTGGGACGACGCGTAAACAAAAATCACTGACATCATATGAGGTACAATCAAATGCAACCATCGTTTTTGTAATGGAGCCACACTTCATTGCGATGCAGTGTTTAAGGATAGGGCATCCTAATGGGATTCGTGTAACATCGCCTTTCATCGCCGAAAAACGTACGGATTCGGCTAAGACTCGGGTAATCCAAAATCGACCGGCCGATAGACGCTGGTTCCCCTCATCGATTACGGATTACCCGAGTCTTAGCCGAATCCGTTCGATATTTTGGCGATGAAAGGCGATGTTACATGAATCCGATTAGGGTGCCCTATCCTTAAAGTATTCCTACCCTGAAGCGGTAAATCTATTCCCACTGTAATTTTACTCTGGACAATATGATATCATTGAAAATCATCACTTTTGTAGCATCTTAACCGAGCCACTTTTGGAGGTTTTGCCTTCACAGAATTATCATTTTCAGTTCTAAAATCACTATATCCTCAATTCAAAGGGAGATTATTATTACCCCCCTTTACAAAAAAGTAATAGCGGTATGAACAGAAACTTTTTAGATAGACATTTAAAGAAATTCTGGGTGGTTAAAAGAGTTTAGAATTATTGAATCACTATAAATTCTCTATAATCTAACAACAAAAAAAAGTATGCCATGTTGACCAGAAGCTTCAGGGGAGGAAAGCCTTAATAGGTAATATTCAGGCGTTAATTTCTTATTTGTTATTCTAGTTATGGGTTAGTTACCGTTTTTGTCTACCTTACGGGCACCGTTTATGTCCCTATAATATCGTGTTGTCTCGCTACACTTGTTCATTTTCTTACCACATTAGCAGAAGAGTGTTCGAAGAAAGATAACTGTATCGGACTGGCGATCATAAGTGTTGAAACACTGTTAAACCGACTTATACACCATTAAAACAATTGATTTTTAAAAAGGGTAAGACCTTCACCAAACAACTTCGTGTTTTTACGACCTGTAGAAGAAAGGGTTTTAAAACATTCTGGGAAAAGGTGAAAATGCTGATAACTAACATTTTCCCCTATTCACATAATGCCTACTACATTTCAAAGACAAAATCCAATCATTTGATCCACATCTTATTTGTCGTCTGCAGATGCTTTGAAATAAGACAAGTCTATAATTTTATCGTCTGGTATAGCGTTTATTCGAACTTCTTTATTTTAGATCCCTTGACCCGCGTTTCCTGAATTGGTTAAATTCCCTTTTTTACTTACCACCGGAAGGAGAACTACGTATCCGGAAGGAGTACAGAATTCTTAGTGACCAGGAGCGAAACAATTTTCACAATGCAATCCGACTTTTGAAACAAGATACAGTAAGTGTAATTAATTAGATCTCAATTGAACCTTTTATTAACCAATCCCGAGTTTTTAAAACTCTGAGGAAGAGGTTTTTGAAAAACATTCCGGGAAAAGGAGAAAATGATGGTAACCAGTATTTTCTCCTTTTCTGGCAATGTTTTCTTCTCTTTCAACGTTAGATATTTTCACAGGCAAAACCATCATTTTAGTCACGTTCAAGTTGTCGTTGGAAATGTTTTCAATATAGACAAGTCATAATTTTCACTGGTTGGGTAAGATAATGAGTACAAGTTATATTGCTCACTCTCTTGGTTGCTTCCCGGACACTATATAACCCGGGTTCCGATTCGCCAACCTTCTTAAAGACATTCTTACTCATATTCTAGATTTAGAATGTAACACAACCTATGATTGGCTTAACCACTTGGTTTTATCCAATCAGAAGTTGTGTTACTTTCAAATTTTGAAAATTCCTGAGAAAAAGACAAAGAAAGTTTGGTGAATGCGGTGAATTTACTCTCATCATTAATAGGTCTTGGGATCCTGCATGGCTCACTGGTGAAGTCTTGGGCTCGTAACCCGGAGACCCCGTAAGCGACGTAAAACACTTTTCGAACAACCAGTCAATAATTTGGTCTCTCTAAGAAGAGGCTGTGGCTCGTCCATCATAAATGTCTTGTTTAGATCCACTAACACATGTCCATGGCTGCGGGCTGGACTCGAACCAGGGCTTTCTGATTACAGATCCAACGCTTTTACTCTTTACCCGACGACACATTTAAGTTTTGTCTGAGTTGAAAGCATTTGCAAACGACAAGTTGAAAATTAGGCTGAACATGAAAATTGTCGTTCAAAGGGTAAAAAACATTTTAGAAATGGAGAAAATAATGGTCATCACCATTTTCTCGTTTTCCCATTATCTTTTCAAATGACTTCTTCGTCACGGTCATAATAACACGAGATTGTTTGGAAAAGGGCTAACCCCTTAGCAATGGAGGGTCCAAAAATAGAGAAAACACCCTATGACAATTCTTGTTGTCAAAATTAACTGTCACTATTGTTTTGCATATATCAGTTCATGGCCGCTGTAATTTATTTGTTTTCCCCCAAAAATTCTGTATTTGTCAAAATAAATTTAGAACTGGCATTTCTGTTCGTGTGTATCCTCTCACCACTCCCACTTTGATAAAAATATCTTAAATCTGCTTCAATAAATCTTCATTCATGGCTCAGATGGTCATGTGGTCTTGAACTAAAACATTATTTTTATAGTTGGTAGATGTCCTCGAATAATTAATTTATATATGGCCTGCAACACGTGAAAAGGGGTATTCGGATATTTACGTAAAGTACCGTCCCGGATCAGCCTGCACACTTCGCTCAGACACATCCGAAATGACGCTATCAGTTTTTATGTAATTTTCTGTTTTGCGCAAGTCTACTGTGCTACAATATCTAATGAAGCCGTAAAGTGCCGTCTCGGATCAGCCTGCGCGTACTGCGCAGGCTGATCCGAGACGACAGTTTACGCAAATGTCCGAATGCCCCTTTTCGCGTGTTGCATATGTGAGGGGCACCCTGGAAAAGAGGGGTATAATGTATCTTCGTCCAAGTCATTGCATAAAATGGATCTAGTAAAGATAACTATCCCCGAATGCGATTTAAGTTTTTGACGGGTCTCATCCTGTTAGAGAGACGATCGCAAAAAAAAAAAAGGGAAATCTCAACACAGATTTTTGTGCGCACGTTTAAACTGTCATATTTTCTCACATTGACAACAAAACCGAAATTTGAACATGTCTGTTGCTTGTTTATTCAATAATTGTTCATTTCAAATAAAAATTTATTTCAATTTAAACACACAAAAAAAGATTAATTAATCTTTTACCAGAGGATGTTTATGTTTCCACAAAAAGACACAAAGATAGCTGCCAAAGACGATAAATTTCGTTGATAGTTTTTGAGATTTACATGTTATAAATGACTTCTAAAAGCGTTTTAGGTAATGAAACGTTGAGTAATTTGTCCTTGGTCATGTGTGTCACTAAAAGTCAGTTGCATTTCGCTGCAATACAGACTAACCCGACGAAACAGAGTCAGTACAACGCTGTAATTTTTCGCTAGAAAAATTTACGATGGCTTTGAGGCGGTATAGTGCACAAGAAACGTCAAAATATGAAAAGAAGCACCGTAAACCTCCCATAATTAAATCTAAATATCGATCCATTTTGTCTCAGACCAAGCTGAACCGTGAAATAGAATGGTCCTTTGAAATGCTGAAAATTTACAAAAAGCGAAATGTTTTGACCCATGTCAGCCTACGCGGACTGCACAGGCTGACATGAATCGATACTGAATCCAGATGCATTAAACCACGTTTCCACAGAGCATCACTCATATATTTACGACTGACTGGACTAAATAAGCGGACGGTATCGAGCCAAGATATGACTGGACCTTCTGTGCAGTCTGATATTGATCTTTGCTGACCGCATAAGACCCTATGTTTTCGTCTAGGGTGTTGAAAGGATAAAAGGAAATGATATGGTTTTAATTTTTTTGACAAAATACTCAATTGGAACTCTCATTTTTACTAATCGAGCTTTTAATTAAAAACGTAACGAAAAAAGTTTGACTTGAACACGTTTTTGAATACTGTTTTACGCCGCTTCCAACTGTCTCATCACAAACGGTTACAGCTCACCTGCTCATGTTTTCCGTGGGCTTTACTAGAACAAATCTGGGGCTTTGCAGTTCCGTGTTGGAAAACTGGCACCGTCAGTACTGAATCGAGCCAGAATTCCTGATTACAAATCGAACGTCTTTGCCATTGAGCCACCTCAACAGAACATAAACAAGCATTTCCAGCCAATAAGTTACAGCTAAATATTACAATTTCAATGTTCTTTGTGCAAGAAAAATCGACAACATTGACAAGTAAAACTGCACATTCTGTGCAGTCTCTTTCTGATGTGTACTATTTGCATCAGACAGCGCGTAGCGGCCGGAGGCTCTCATTAATTTTGATTGTCTTTTTTGTAAAACTTAACGCATTACAAGACGACTAAACTCGTCCAAATTCAAAGCATAATATCCAGACTACAAATTAAATCTGCTTCAAAGGGATTTGTCTTCGAACGGGTAGCAAGCATTGTGGGAAAAGGAGAAAATAATATTTTAAGAATTTTAATTTTTTTTCCTCATTGTTGTCAACACACGGGTTTGATTGATAAAGGGTTGCATATCGAAATATGAAATATGAGCTGTCACAAGCATCCACGGCTCGTATTAAAATACTTACCTATATTTAGACGCAAAATACGCATTGGGTGTATATTTAGACAGTAAAATAAATTGTCATTCAAGAAATATGTTTCATACAGTCGCTATGTCAAGGATAATCTTAATGAGGCACTACGTGCTGTTCGTAGGCATGTGCATTAGAGACAGATTGTGTCGAACATATGAGACGAATTGTCCTGGAATTTAAATAAAAGATAGATTTTGGATAGTTGAGGGCACCGTTCCTCACCCCCGAGTGCCTTAAAACTCCCATAAAAAGCAGCGTTCTGTCGAAAAAAGGGTCTTAAAAGTGCAAGTCAACTCTCTACCAGACCTCATAATTGTACTTATTCATATTGAAATGTTTTACAGACGATACATTAAATGTTTCTAAAATGATAGGAATCGTCTTTGAAAATGTAGGAAACATTGGCGGAATAAGGAGAAAATACTGATTACCAGCATTTCTCCTTCTCTGACATTGTTGTTATAATTTTCCTGCTTCAGGGTTGTGAAAACCAGGGGTCGTTTAGTGAGGACTAAGGAATTGTGTTGTACCGCATTTCCACCAAGAAGTTATATTTCCGCGATGAAAAATAGATCTCTGACGTCAGTCGTATTATTTGTAACTCTAGTTAATGGACCAAAAGTTAAGTCTCTTATTTTGCTCAAATCTGGTAATGTACTCATTTTCCGACTTAAGTTGAGTTGGTTATTTGAGATGCATTTCATTAACATTAACATACTTTAGTGACGTTCTCAAATCTTGAACTGAACTAACGTTTCAGAATAAACTCAGCAAAATGTTGGACTTCTGTCTATAATAAATGAGTTAAGTCCATTTCTATTTTGCTGAGTTGAGTCTGACACATGGTGCCATTTCAGGATTTGATAACATTATTTATGTCTGTTAATGTTACTGAAACGCGTCTCTGATAACGAACTCGGCTGAGATCAGAAAATGAGTCTTTTAGCAGATTTGTGCAAAATAAGAGACTGAAGTTGTTTCGTGAAACCGGGGTCCGTACTTACCAACCATTCTCAAGAACGTTCTTTGTCTTATTCTCCAGAATTTTCCTAATTTGAAAGTAACACAACATCTGATTGGCTAAACCATTTGGTTTAGCCAATCAGAAGTTGTGTTACTTTCAAATTTCGAAAACCTTCTAGAAAAAGACAAAGAACATTCCTCTGAATGGTTGGTGAATACAGACCAGGGTTCAGAGTGTAAGTTAATCAAAATTCAGAAGAATTATGTGATGAAATATCTGTGCTTTAAATCCTTTGACTTTTGTTGTATTACAGAGCGTTCCTCCAAATAAATTCGATGCTCTTGCATCCCTTCATCACTTGAACACAGCTCTCTCCGCTCATGGTGGACCCAACTTCCTCGGCTGGCACCGAGTTTATCTAGTCTTGTAAGTATATCTTTCTTCAAACAAACAAACATTAAATAAATAAATAAATAAATAAAACGAACAAACAAGCAAAATTTGATGTTCTAACGCTCCTTCATCACTTGAACAGTGCTCTCTCTGTCCATTTCGGACCAAGCTTTCGTGGGTGGCACCAAGTTTTGCCGTATTCTAAAGCTGTGCATTGTGCATCAATGTAAATTTTCGGTCGAACCATCAACTGAAACTTATCTTGTTATATCAACCATTTTACCGTCAAGTAGGGTTTTCCTTTTTTTTTTTTAGTTTTCGGTTTGTTGGTTTGTTTGAATCATATTAAAAACCGCTGTCATCAGGTATTCGGTCATATCACAGAGAATGATGTTCAAATCTTGTCTTTCTTGGATTTCACCAGCATCGGAATTGGTATCTGTGGCGCCTTGCCCATGGGCTATCAAATATGAATAGCACCGCCAACGGAGGTCAAATCATAACCCGTATTCACTAACTATTCTAAATTAAATTCTAAGTCTTAATTTAGATTTAGAATGTAACGCAAATTATGATTGGCATTACCAAATAGGCAATCAGAAATAGCGTTACATCAAAATTCACAAAATCTTTTAGAAGATTAAGAACGATATTACGAATGGTTGGTGAGTACAGGCCAAGGACTTCTTGACTGGCTGTCAAATAACCGACTGCATCATGAAGCATCATGTTCCTTGGATATGTAAAAATTCACAAATAGCAAAAAAGTTTCTACCAATGTCAGCCTGTCCATGGGTTGATGCTTTTTATTCAGATAAATTAAACCCTCTTAGTTAGAGTTTCACAGAGCATGGATCAAAAGTAGTTTAGCCAATTTTAATTGTGTTACTTTCTAAATGTACACTCAGCAAAACTTCTAACCGGCCACTTTTGTTTCTCATGTAAATTTGACAAAGTAATTGATAGATAAACAAAAACAACTTATAACATATATCTTAACGTTAAACATGGTATTGAAATAACTAAAATCTCGATTTTGCCGACAGAAGGCACTTTTTTTTCAAAAAAGGGAAAACAGGTGGTTTGCGCATGCGTAGTGTCTGGTAGCCAAACCAGGTTAAATAGAAAAGCAAAAATTACTTAAATTTTGTCAGCAATAAGGAAAAACATAAAAGTTATTTTCTGCACATATAATATAATATAATATAATATAATATAATATAATATAATATAATAATATAACCGAAAGAAGGAACGTTAAGTTTGCAAAATATGATTTTTCAGTTTTCAATGTTGAATGTGTGAATGAATGTTAAAAAAGTTCCTTTCAAAAGAATAAGTCGAAAATATATTTTCAAACTTAGGCTTGAGTTTGCTTTTAGACTGTTTAATCATTCTGCAAAAAAATCAAACTAAAATAACTGTCTATTTTCTGGGCAGTGGATGCCAGAAAAGGTCAACGGGGAATTCCAGCTTAAAAATGGCCGTTTAGAAGTTTTGTTTAGTGTGTAATCAGTTGAAGAATGCAATTTTAAATGGTCAGTGAATAGTGACTCAGATATCAACATGTACCATTACAGGTTTGAAAACGCACTTCGAGAAAAATCTGCCAATGTAACAATACCCTACTGGGATAACACAATTGAAGAAGGACTAGCCAACCCTCGGCTATCTATACTGTTTTCACCTCTCTTCATGGGAACAGCCAACGGTCAAGTAACAGAGGGTAAGTAGAGTGGCAGCATTGTCTATCAAAGCGTTGAGAACGCTGAAGTGGTATTTGTCAAGGAAGCCATTGTATGGAATTAATAATTTGAAAGAAAAAGAGAAATATTATTAAAAAATTGGCTTGAAAGTCAACCTACTAAGCAAATGAATACCTTTTTGGTTAAAGGGGGAGTACTCATGACAAAGTTAGGATTATTTGTGTATTGGTGGTCTCCCTTTGATCATTAGGAGGAGTCAGGAGCAACGGCCCTTGACACTAGGATGCATGATGGATAGAGATAGAATTCATGTGAATATATCGAATAAAACTAAGTTTGTACCTGAAAACTATGATTTTGAAATATCTTTGGCCGTTAACATTTAATTCCCAACATTACAATCAATTATTTCGATCTATAAATATTCATGCCCAATCAAATGGAGTAGCGCGCAATCATGGGAAGAACAAGCCATGGGACGAACTTGTTTTAGAACGAAAAAGCCCAGGACCAAGCGATCAGTAGACAAATTTTGTATATATCATTGCGCCAATAGAAGGCTATGAGCGAGTGAAGCTATTTTCAATCAAAAATTAGTATTTCCACGATCGATGGCCTCACCCTGTGTATTTTAACATGCCATTTCCAATTACATATCTGAGTGCTACCGAAAAACTCATTTGTCTGAGAAAAATTGAGTTTAATTGGGTTTATTTCCTTCGGCTTTGCACAAAATACGATACATTGTCTTCAAAATTCAATATTGAACTCATAGTGGTATTGTCTTCGACAAATACCACAAAAACTCAGAAGCACGTAAAAGTTTGCAATATTTAGGGGGAAGGGCAACTCTGTAACTCTTAAGTTGAAAAATAATCTGGTTTGTTAACCCATATGCTGCTAAGTGCGACTCACTGACCTTTTGCGGACAGTGTAGATCAAGATCAGACTGCACAGAACGTGGAGTCTGATCTTGGATAAGGAGAAAAGATTTTTACTATAGCCTTGAAAGTTTCATTTGATTTTTTTAGCAGGATAAGGGTTAACGTGCGTACAGAAAAAGCACCTTGAAAATATTGTGGAGAACAGGAGAAATGGATTGTGGTAATTACTGTCTCCTTTTCCAGGAATGTTTCTACCGTATCAGAAAAACTAATCTCAGTAATACACATTTTAATTTGTAGTCAGCAGATGCAAAACTTGGAACGATCCAAAGTCTGTTTGTTTGGAGAGGAGTATTTTCAGGTGTGAAAAGGGACAATTTTATTTTACAAGAAAACAAAAATTAGTACCATTATTAGGTAAAAGCGGGTCAAAAAATCCTTTACCTTCTCCCGTCCTCAAAATTGTTGCTCACGGCCTAGCCATGCTGCCTTCCTTTTGCTCATACGCCGCTTTCAAAACAAATTCAAGAATTCAAGACAAATTCAATTACTCGAGACACTTTTTCGGTCGCCTACAAATGTTTTGAATTAAAACAAGTCTAAAATAATGTCGTTTGAAGAGTTGAATTTGTTCTGGGTTCACGTCAAAAATGGTAGAATTATATACTACTCAAAATTTGATAGGGATCATATGAAATTTTATATGAAATTACACACAGATTTGGTCACTGCTGTTGATGCATGATATACTGTCACAATGGCATGCAGTCAGACACAAAACACATTTTGCACGTGCATTTCATGGCAGTAGACAAGCGTGCTGCCTTACGTTTCTAGCGTCCATGTACACTTCGATATTTTACCTCCGACACGCATGTTGGCTATTGTTGAAGATTTTAGACTTTCAAAACTTCTTGCATTACATTTATCGCTAACAATGCCTCCTCAACGTCGTAGACGTCGTTTGACTACCGAGCAATTGGGCAGATGCATCGGAATGCTTGAATCTGGTGTCACACAACGTGACGTGGCTGATGCACTTAACGTGAGCCAAAGCGTTGTTAAAAGGGCGTGGAACCGACATCAAACGTTTGCTACAGCAGCATATCGTCATGGCGGAGGGCGCCAGAGGTCGACTACAGAAAGACAAGACCGCTTAATCACCATTCAGGCACGACGTCATCCTTTCTGGACAGCCACCACCCTGCGAAATGACCTCTTGGACGCCTGTGGGGTGAACGTATCCACCCAGACGATACGGAATCGTCTTCATAGTGTTGATCTTTACTCCAGAAGACCATGCATTCGTATCCCAGTGACGGCACATCACCGGAGGGAACGTTTGGATTGGGCTGATGACGATTGGGTTCCAGTTCTCTTTACTGACGAGTCCCGATTTTGTTTGGACTTTACTGACAGGAGGCAACGGGTGTGGCGAAGAGAACGTGAGCGATTTCATGATGCCAACATCAGGGAACATGACCGTTATGGGGGCGGATCAATTATGGTCTGGGGAGGCATAAGCAGAAATGGAAGAACGGACCTGCATATTCTAGAGGAAGACACGATGACTGGTGTATGGTACAGGGATGAGATCCTCAATGTGTACGCAAGACCATACGCTTGTGCTGTTGGTGATCACTTCATGTTAATGGACGATAACGCCCGTCCTCATCGGGCTAGGGTGGTGGACCAGTACCTGGAGCAGGAGACCATCAACCGGATGGACTGGCCTGCGCGTTCTCCGGACCTAAACCCAATCGAACACGTGTGGAACATTTTGCAGGTGGCCATTTCAGACCGTATGGCACAACCGTCGACTCTACAAGAGCTCAGGAATGCTCTTGTTGAAGAATGGAACAACATTCCCTTTGAAAGCATCCGGGTTCTTATTGACAGTATGAGTCGACGTTGTCAAGCCGTCATCCAAGCAAGGGCAGGCCATACCCGTTATTGACATTAACTGTAGTTTTGTAATCGAAACAACAGCGTTGGTTTTCTCTTTATCATTATTAAATTTCTTTGTAATGAAATGCAATTTTATCCTGTAATGCAAATTTCCACATTAAATGCCGACACAAAATCAAGTGTACATGAACTTCTGAACCAATACATGATTTACATTCGACTCTTAACAATATTGTATGCTATCAAACATTAAATTTGAGTTTACTCCATTCGAACAATGTAATCCCTATCAAATTTTGAGTAGTATATTTTCGATGCGTATAACCTCGTACGGGGGTAGATATTTAGGCTTCGGTTGTACAACAGCGATCCCTTACTCAGAGAGTACCATTGTTTAGGACCCATAGTTTACGCTCCAGTGTAGCCAGATTCTGAAAACGTTATTACAAACAGTCGCTCCTTCCCTTAGAATGAACTATTTTCAATATCATTTAAATGGATAAAATCATATTGTTTCGTGTCTTTATCATGTATGCTTCCTGTACTAGTAAGAAGTAGGTCTGTGCTTGACGAGAAAATACATGTAGACTGTATGGTAATGGGTTATAGGATTAAGCACTTGTATTGAATTACAAATTAGCACAAGGAAACGATTATACCTTATCATATCCATTTGCTTTGGTGTCATTAATTGTCACAGCGCAACGAAGTAACGGTAGTAGCGCGCAAATAGGTCCGCAAAATAAACTAGTACCTTATGTACCGTGCGATATTCGAAGCTAGGTAACAGGAGGCCAGTTTACTCACAGAAAAGGCTCGCAGACGCGCGCAGAATAACATGTCATCTTCATTTTATTTTTACAATCGCCAAGTGCTATTTATTTATTCGAGACCAGTACCAATACAAAGAAGCAGGTCAAGAGCCAATTAACATAGTTACTCCGCAAAAAACAACGTATGATTATGAATCAAATAATGCTTTTGTATCTCTTGTAGGTCCTTTCTCATTTTGGTCGACGGCATTCGGCCCTTTACGGCGCGATGTTGGCAACGACAGAAGGCTAATGAACCCATCCGACATTACATCAATAATGTCAAGACGTATAATAGCAGATATCACAAATCCTAACGCGCCTGATTCGTCTAATATCGAGGAAATTCATAACGACGTACATGTTTATATCGGTGAACAAATGAGCAGAATTGAATCAGCCTCCTACGATCCTTTATTCTACGTGCACCACGCCTTCATTGATTACTTGTGGGAGGAGTTTAGAACAAACCAGCGAATGACAGGGATCGATCCAGCACGTGACTATCCGCGTATTGTTGGTGAACAGACTCACCAACCTTTAGCGTCGATGGGTCTTGGTAGACTTTTAGTGATAGACGGGATAAATGATATATTTACTCGTCGAATATACAGATACGAGAGACGACCATCTTGCATTCCGAACTCAAACACATGTGGTTCACGATATTTACGGTGTGATTGGAACAGACGGAGATGTGTGCCTTTAATAATGAACAGAAATACAAACAGTAGGGCACAGACCACGCCCCCTGTCCAGAGACTCCCGTGGTGGGCACGGCCCGCAGCCAGATCAGTAAATAACAACCAATTTGCCTTTGGAAAATGAAGTCAATGATTATGTTAGTGATAATTATTTATTTATTGGTAGCGAAACATCATGTGAATGCTCAAGTGCCTGTGTTTATTAGTTCTTCCGTAGGGCCAAGTCTTTCAGCGCAATGGACAATGCAGATTTACTCTGTACTAAACGACAAAATTATGGACTTGTCCAAATTCAAAGCACTTGCAGACGACAACTTAAATGTGGCATATATTGTTGGATTTGTCTTTGAAAGGATAGAAAACATGAATGGAAAAGGGAAAAATGCTGGTAACCAGTATTTTCTCCTTTTCCATTAATGTTTTCAAAAACTGTGTAATTCAGGATCGTTAGAACACGGAACTGTTTGGCAAGGTATTAGACCAGGGCCCGGTTTCACGAAAAAACTTAAGTCTCTTATTTTACTAAAATCTGCAAACAGACTTACTTTCCGACTTTAGTTGAGTTTTCTATTCCAGACACATTTCAGTAACAATAACAGACTTGTGGAACATTCTCAAATCCTAAATTGACACAAACTTTCAGTCTCAACTCAGCGAAATAATGGACTTAAGTCTGTTAATTAACTTAAGTCCGTTTATTTGCTTAGTAAAGTCTGAAACATAGTGTCAACTCAGGCTTTTAGAATGTTACCACAGTGTGTTAATGTTACTGAAATACATCGCAAATAATGAACTCAACTGGGACCATTAGTAGATTTGAGTAAAATAAGAGACTTAAGTTTTTTCGTGAAACTGGGCCTAGGTGGTACAGGATGTGATAATGTCATTGATTTATTGATAAGTTAATTATGTTGCTGAATTTGTCCATTTGACTTCCGTGGCACTCTAACCCTTTACCGCACAATCCCAACTTTAAAAGACCCTGGAAAAGAAGGCTTACATTGAGGGAAAAAGAGAAAATGCTGGTGACATTCTTCTTTTCACACATTTTTTTTATCCTATCTGAAACCACAATCATATTTTTATCTACATTTATTTTGTCGTCTGCAAATACTTTAAATTTGACAAGTCTTAAAATTCTGTCGTTTGGTAAAGAATTAAGATCGAAACAGATAACAAGTTACGTGTCATTCCTACTGTTGGAACAATGCATTAAAAAAAAGTTTTCTGCAAGACAAAAGCCGTCGTGTAGGCGACATTTTAGAATCTTTGGGTCTTCGAAAAAACTAATGAGAAACATTCAATGATTCAAATAATTGGCTTGCAAAACGCGAAAAGGGGCATTCGGACATTTGCGTAAAGTGTCGTCTCGGATCAGCCTGCGCAGTCCGCGCAGGCTAATCCGAAACGACACTTTTCGTTTTTATGTAATTTTCTGTTTTGCGCAAGTCTGCTGTAGGACTAAACCTAATGTAGTCGTAAAGTGCCGTCTCGGATTAGCCTGCGCAGACTGCGCAGGCTGATCCGAGACGACACTTTACGCAAATGTCCGAATGCCCCTTTTCGCGTGTTGCAAGCCATATGTAACACCTTTGATTTTTGGGGTGCTCTGGCAAAATGATGTTTATTGCATTTCCGTGATACATTATACAAAGCCAGACATCACAAAATTATGGATCCATTAAATCCATTTTGTGTAACAACAGACTAAATCAGTAGATAGACTGGACCTTTGACATGCAGAAAATTGACTAATAGCAAAGATTTCGACCCAGGTCAGACTGCACGAACTGCACAGGCTGACCAGGTCGATACTTTTTTGCAGATGCATTAAACCCCCTTTTCACAGTGCATGACTCAGTTTTGTATTCATTACCGATGATATTTTAAGTGTTCGAATTCAAAATTTCAAGACTAGCCATCTCATTGGCTGATATTTTAAGTGTTGGAAGTTAGAACTACACATGAACTTGGCATTGTTTGCAATTATAGCATCAGTGTCATTGAAAAATCGCCTTAAATAACCTGAACCCATCGTGTCATGCAAATTCAGTCGGAAACTTCAGTCAAATAGAAAGACCAAAGTTTTTGCTTTTTTCAAGGCCGTGGTGGTGACAGGTATCTCGTACAATATCGGACAGTGCAAATGCAGAATCAGAATGCATGTTCAGTGCAAGCTTATCTTGATCTGAACTGTTTGTAAAACACCTTGAGTCGTGCAAGATACTCTAAGAGTTGACCCCTTTTCTAAAGAATCCCATGTTTAAACGACCAAGATAAAAAAAATCGTTTAAAACCATCGTCAGAAATGGAGAAAATATTAAAAACAAATGTTTTCTTCTTTTCCTACAATATTTTCACACCTTTCAAAGACAAATCTCGTCATCTAAGTCACCTTTTCATTGTCGTTTGCAATTGGTTGCAGTTTGGACAAATATAAGAGTCTGCCGTCCGATAAGAGCTTAACGTTTTGGTAACAGGTACATCTTTCGTCATCGTTCGTTACCTACAATCCTTTGATTAGATTACACTTCACTAAGGAAAATTTGGCTGACAAAATCTCTTTGGTTCCATAATGGCAATTTGCGGAAGACTTGATGAATGAATTTACATGTTTCGAATCACTTGTAAGAACAGCTTTTTCTGGTCTAAAATTTTGGCCCCGGTTTTAGTGACCAATCCCCGATTTAACAAATTTTAGTGTTAAAATCCCTAAAGTTAGTGACAAAATCCTAAATTTAAGTGGGGGGAAAAATCCCAAATTTAGTAACAAATTCTTTAACCTAAGTGACAAAATCCCGAATCTCAGTGGCAAAATCCCTAATTTAAATGACAAAATCAGTACTTGCAGTGACAAAATTCTTAAATCTGGTGACAAATCCCAAATTTTAGGGGTAAAAATCCCTAAATTTGATACAAAATCCCTAAATTCAGTGACAAAACCCCATTTTTCGTGACAATATCTTACGTCAATGACAAAATGTCGAATTTTAGTGATTTAAAATCCTAATTTAAAGTGACAAATCGCATATTTAATTAACAAACCCCAAATATAAATTAGAAATCCCCTAATTGGGAACAAATTCCTACTGTTTGTTACAAAATCTCGAATTTGTCGTCATATCTAGACTCCATGTCAAAGAGTTTTTTAACACGTGAGTTGATTGTTTGAATTGTCACTATTGTACCTCATCAATGTTGACGAAAACAATGTTTAAGCAGCCACATTTCCTACAGATTTAAATGACGTGGGGAGATACCAACGTGTGGACGCGACGATGATTACCTAGCTAATTTGAGTTGACAACATCATATTTTTTTGTTAGTTGCGTCTTATGCTTTGACAAAGCCTTCAAAAGTTTTTAGCACATTACCAAACAACGTGTGTTTTGACGACCGTGAGATGAAATCTTTTGAGAATATTGTGGAAATAAGAAAAAATGCCAGAAAAAAAAATCCAAGAAAACTACGGACAATCAACATAAATTTAAAATAAATCATAAATACATGAAGAAAAACTTCATGCAAAGAGAGAAAATGCTCCTTTTGCCATCGTGGTTTTAACCCTTAAAGCCCCTTTCACGAACATAGTTGCCTTTGCGGTCAGGGTAGATCAAGAACAGGCTGCAACAGGCTAAAATGTACAATCTGATCTTTGATCTACACTGTCCGCATAGCCTAAACACAATAGACAGAAGCAACCATTAATGTGCAATTATTTGGGTCTTATTTCTAGACCAAATATGTCTGTTTCGTTTATATGGCGCTCTATGGGTTAAAATAAGTCTGCTGCAAGAAGAAGAAAAAGTCATCTACCAGTAATGATTGGTTAAATATCTATAATGAGTGATAAAGACGACAGTGTCCAATATTGTGAAAAAACGTTTATGTTAGAAGATATTAGATGACAGAAAAAGAATCAAAGAATTTAAAATTAAATATATTGTTTTGTTTGTTGTCATTGAGTGTTGTTCGTTTTTCCGAGTGAGCTACATTTTTTTCAAGCTGACTTCGTTGTTTCCCCCGACAAAACAGGAAGACCTGAGTCCGTATTCACTAACCATTCATAGTCTTATTCTAAATTCAAAAACGTAAGACAAGGTCTGATTGGCTGATGCAATTGGCTAAATGATTCAGCCAATCAGAAATTGTGTTACTTTGAAATCAAACGATGAATATTAATAAGAATGGTTGTTGCAAAATAAAGTCTGATTTTACAAGATAACTCGAAATTCGCCAGCACGTGACAGCTACGGCGCACCATTATACCTCGTTGCCACAAATGGTCTTTGGATTTAAGTGTTCACTAAACCACTGCAATTTAGACTTGTCAAAGCTGAAATTATTTACTGGTGACGTGTTAGATACTTTATCTATGAAGACTTAAAAATTGCGGGAAAAGCAAACGCTGGTTACTATTGTTTCCTTTTCCCACACAAAATTTTCAAAGTATTCTTCGTCAATGACGTAAAGTAACTGGTTCGATTGGTAAAGGGTTGTAAGCTAGAAATATCTTTAAAAAAAGCGGGATAAGGTGAACCTAGATATAGGCCTGTAGGGGTCGGCAGAATAAACAAGTCCATATTTTTGACCAATTACGAATTACTGTTTATTCATTTGAATATATCAAAATCAAGAAGTAGGCCAGCACATTCAGCTGTAAAAAAAAAAAGTCATTACTGGGGTTTTATTTCAGCAGACTACAGTAAGGTCGATAACAGAACGTGTACAAATATTTACATTGTTTTTGTTATGTGTTTGGTTGCACGTTGCACGTTTCTTCCTGCAGATGAATCATCTTTATTTCGTAGAAGACCAGTTTTCGAAAATGTTGTGCCTCCCCAAAAAATTCTCTTCAAGACCATTTTCTACGCTTGCCGAATATTTTCACATATATTCAGTATAATTTTCACTAATACCTTGATCGTTATTGAATATAATTATTTCACAAGGATTATGTGAAAGTCGTCTGCTGCTTATCTGTTTAATCCTGTACCAGATGTAAAAATTATGGACACGCCCAAATTCAAAGCATTTGCAGACGATGAATTTCAGGTGGCTCAAATCGTGATTTCTATCAAAAGAGAACAGAGAACATTTTGTGAAAAGGAGACAATGCTGGATACCAGGGCCGTCGAAACACGGACTGTTTGGTAAAGAGTTAATACACTCACCCACAAAATTGAGACCTAAAGTTTATCCTGCCATCAGTTTTCTTTTTCTATGTATATACTTCTCAAAGTTTGCAAAGAATCATTTTTTTTACCTTAGATACTTCGTTCATATCATCACTATAACAAACCAGATTGCCGCCAAAGATAAACTGATATTTGGACCTCATAAACGTGTAGCGCAGTTATTGATTTGACATGTACACTCTGCACGGGGAAAGACATACCCTTGAAAATTGTTCATTTATGGCAATTTGCCTCTATGTACATTTGTGCATGAAACAACCATTTACTTTTGCTATCGTCAAATTCTGATCGAATTTAACGGAAACTATGGCAGATCAACAGGTTAGTCGTCATAGCAAAGTGGAGATAACTAGGGGCACTGGAATGCTTTAGCCTGGGTTGTCATAACGGCAGTTGCCCATGCTCCAGTACTTCTCTATAAGAATGTGGAATCGGTTCCATTTCACTACATCTAGCAACGCAGCAACGTTACGTAGCGACTTGCAGAATGCTACTGGTGTGCATATAAGTACACAAACCATCAGAAATTGGTTGCATGAAGCTGGCTTGAGGCCTTCAATACGCATCCCACTGACACGACACTATGATCAAGAGCGCTTGGAATGGGTATGAGGTCATGAGGTCATGTTACGTGGATCGGTAATAACTGGGCCCAAGTTCTGTTCACAGATGAGTTAGGGTTCTGCGTGGACATCACGGACAGGCAAGCTAGGCTTTGGAGAATGCCAAATGAACGTTTCGCCCGAGTGTGTATCGCAGAGCAAGATCGTTATGGCGGGAAGTTAGTCATGGTGTGGGCGAGAATTAGCGCTCAGGGGAAAACGGACCTACACGTCATTGATAACGACACACTGACGGCAAAGGAATAAGGCAATGGAACTTTGAATGTCTACTCGTATGTACGCCGTATGCAGGTGCTATGGGTCCTGATTCCATCGTTATGGATGATTATGCATGTGCACCTTCATTATCAACCAGTATCTTGATCGAGCTGTAATTGTGCGATTGGATTGGTCAGGGAGATCTTCGAATTTAAATTCCATTGAATATTCATGGAATAGGCTACAGAAAGCCATTTCTTCCTGCCAAGTCCAACCAGCGAATGTCCAGGAGCTCAGACGGACTCTCATTGAGGAATGGACTCAGCTTCCTCGTCATAAAGGTAAAAAGACCAAGAATGAAACTGAGAATGGATGGTGAATACGAAGCCTGGTGTTTCAGCAAGATAACGCCGCGCTAACACATTCGGCAGATGTCCTAATAGAGTTCTTAGAACTACTAATCACAAAATTATACAAAAATGGCCTTCCAAATCACTGGATCAAACAAGGCATACATGGGATGAAATGGGCCTTCTTCTAAGTCAATATCAATCAGTCCCGAAAAGGTATAATGAAGCAGCTGACGCATTGAAGGAGGAACTAGCCGGTACTCAATTCTTCGTATAACAGCACTTTTTGTGTGCTAAGGACGTTTATTCAGGCAACGAGCGTTTGGGTATTCATTCATTATGTGCTATTTATAACATGAACTATTGTTTCAGTGTATCATGAATGGGTTTGATAAATATGCATTGTTCCTGAGCCATATCTCCAAACTGTTCTTACATGAGGAGTTTCTTTTGTGCGCTGGTGTAGGTACATTTGTATTTATCAATTTTTTAACAGAAAACTAAATTTCAGTCTTGTTCAAATTGAAAGCATTCGCACACGACATGAGAAGGATGCCTCAAATAATAGAATATGGCTTTGAAAGGATAGAAAACATGGTGGGAAAAGGACAAAATGCAGGTTACAAGCATTCATTTTCTCCTTTTTCCCTCAATTTTTTCAAAAGCATTTTTTCCCAGGCGTAGTTAAAACTTGGGATCGTTTGGTAACGGGATAGACTAATAAAGAAATAAAACGAGCATTAAACGCCAGCTGAAATAAAGCAATTCTTACAATTTCAGTGTTTATTTGCCCATAAAATACTAAGCCGGACAGGGTAGATCCAAAATCAGACTGCACGTTATGTGCAGTCTGATCTTTGATCTACACTGTCTGCAAGAGCGCATGAAGTCCCGCTTGGAAACCAAAGGGTGAGATCGCTCGATAACAATTTTTGTATGACAAGGAAGCCAATTGAAGCAGATTATTTTAGATTTGTTCAGTTTTACTTGGTATTTCAAGTGTTGAGCATCGAGATTACGGTTGGGATTAATTACCATAGATCTTTTAACATAAGGTAAGGTTTTAGTTCCACCCTGACGCCATTATAGATAGATAGCTAGATAGATAGATAGATAGATAGATGCATGAATGGATAATAAGTGCAGTTTTCAACATCAATTCAATTATATCGTGGAGAAAGCTCACTCCTTTATGTTCTTCCTGGGTTTCACTAGAACTGAATCGGGGCTCTGCATAGTCTTACCTAAGTACATTCCCATTGCCATCGCTAAGGAAAAGTATAGAGCAGCATCAGACTGCGCAAAACACAGGATGTATAGCAGGGGTTCCCAGGCGTATTACTGCGGTCGATTTGTTACAGTTCATGCGTTAATTGATCGCAGACCAGGGATGCAGCAGGCAGTGAGTGCCGCTGTATTACAGCAGTCTCTGATATGCTTTTGGCAATTATGGATATCTTGACCCCGTAGCGTCACATTGGTGCTTCCTGACCCTGGGTTATCATAAATACTACCTATGTTTTAGTAGCGTCAAATAGAGATTGTATTATGTTTCTAAAGGGTTAAATAACTACAACAATACGTATTAAAATTTTAATGTTTATGTACTGTACGACGTTTCGGCATTTGCCTTCTTCAGGAGTACATAATAAAATAAATTGATATAAACAAACGTGACGTCATAAACGTTACGTTACACAGAAAATTGCGGAAAAAAGTGAAAATACGCATAAGAAAGCGTGCAATTTAGCATAAATGAGTAAGACATATTATTAAGCATACCTTAGATTCACCGCAAAAACATCGCAACTGCAGCCTGATTCAAGCTGTAGTTAAGAGGTCTCCGCAGCAAACAGGCGATATGTAAACCCCATAATAATTTTTTTTTATTATGTTTCTACGCACTCAAAATCGCCCAGCTACCCCAATGTGTAACCTTGATTTCTGAATCAAGCATACAGACGACATGAAAACGGTTATTTTCGACTAGACGTGGCATCTCCCATGCGCTAAAACAAATGCGAACATGTTTGTGTTTTTCTTTCACCGAGATACTCTTTGCCACGAGTGATCAGAACGATAACAAAAAAGATCTCTGCAAAAAAAAAATGGACGATGTAAGAGTTTTTGGAATGTGAATATTGAAATTTTTTTGTGGTTCAATATGAACAGATATAATGAAAAGTAACCACGTCTGCAATTGCCTCTTTTTCCTCAATGGTCTGCATGTTGTTGAAAGAATAATTTTCAAGCAGATACATTTTTTAAGAATAGATGTTAACCCAACTCATCGTAGGAAAAGAGGAAGTTATTGTTGAAAATACCAACTCATCGCAGGAAAAGAAGTAGTTATTGCTGAAAATAATGTCTGAAAATAAATGTATACTAGACTGTATTGTAATAGGTTATAGAGTAACGCACAGAAAAGTTCAGTTACCAATTTGTAATGATACAAGAAAAGGATTATCCCTTGTAATAACCATTTGCTAAGGTGTGAATATGCGCTGCAGGGTATCAATAAATGTAGAAACCTTTGTACATCGGTGCCATAAATAGACCCGCAAATAGGCCAGCAGAGTAAACATGTTCATATTTTCTACCAATCGCAAATTACTATTCATTCACTATTTATTCAGACGAAGTGAACTTTTCCATACCATAAACGACACCAGAAGCTTTTGTGGACATTGTAGATCAAGATCAGACTGCAGAGAATTTGCAGTCTGATCTTTGATCTACAGTGTCCGATACAGAGATATTTTCCACTGCTCTATTATCCTCTGCCGGAGGCGGAGGGATATAGTTTTAGCGTTGTCCGTCCGTCCGTCCTTCCGTCCGTCCGTCTGTCCGTCCGTCCGTGTGTCCGTCCGGGAGAATATCTCCAATACCATTGGACGGAATTTCGTGAAACTTTATACATGTGTACAATAACCCATTCCGCTTTTTTTTTTGATTCGATGAAAAATAGCCGACTGGGAGCGATTTTAAGTTACGCGGTCAAGTAAATTTTTCGGCGGGGGATATCATTTCAACGAATTATGACCGAACTGTCTTTTGATCTTGCAGCAGAACTGTATCTGTAGTCTTCGAGAAAATTCAGTTTATTTATTCAGCAATGAAAGATATAAAGACTAACTTATACAGCTACGCCGAAAAATTATAACGGGAGTTAGCAACGGGAAGTATAACTTGACCTTCTGTACCAAGGATCATATTGATTTGAGCCATGCTCTGCTTAATGCATCTCCGTGATCCATTGTATCAAGCAAGCCATCACATACTTATGGGTCCATAATGTCCACTTTTTTTAACAACCGACTTAATCATGAAATAGACTGGTCTTTGGGCATACAGAAAATTGACCAATAGCGAAAAGTTTCGGCCCAGGTCAGCCTGCGCGGACTGCGCAGGCTGACCCGAGTCGATGCTTTTCGCAGATACAGGGTGACCCAAAATGAATGCAACCCGTAAAAGTACCCACAACTTCTGCAAATGGGAATGGATTAAGTTTATTTTTTACACACATCAATGTAAGATGATAACAATTAAGTTCTGTAAGTTTGAGTTATTTCGGTTGGGTGGTCTACATGTTAGCGACGTTCAAAGATATGCTCCAAATGTCCACCGCTTTGACGGAGACACTCCTGAATGCGCCTTGCAAAATTGTCCACCACGCGGACACACTCTGCCCCTGGAATCTCCCTGATCCTTGCTGTTATTGCAGCTTTCAAGTCCATGATTGTCTGGGGGTTGTTCTCATAGACGTGGTCTTTCAAATAACCCCACAGGTAGAAATCTGGGGGGTTAAGGTCAGGTGAGTGCGGGGCCCACTCGGGGTCACATCTTCTGCTGATCAGTCGCTCTGGAAAGCGTTGTCGCAGCCAGGTCAGCGTTTGGTTTGATGTGTGTGGGGTGGCCCCGTCCTGCTGGAACCACTGCATTGCACGAATGAGTCGAGCACGTCTCCCGAGTGTTGTCCAGAACTTCCTCAGGACCTCGATGTAACGGTCTGTGTTGACCGTGACGGACCTTTCCTGTTCGTCCTCAAACCAAAAAGGACCAATGATGCCATGCTTTGACATGGCCACCCAGGCAGTACACTTCACTGAGTGTAATGGGCGCTCAAGCCTCTGGTGGTGCTGTGCCCCAGAAAATACAGTCTTTACTGTTCACGTGGCCAGACAAAAGAAAATGTGCCTCATCTGAGAACCACATATCATCAAGAAAGTCGGGATCCACATCAATTTTCTCACAAAACCATTGACACATGACGACCCTTTTGTCCTTATCCGCCTGCGTCAACTTCTGTTTGATCTGAATTCTGTATGCATACAGGTGAAGGTCCTTTTTCAGTATCCGCCTAACTGATTCCCGTGGAATGCCTAGCTCTTGACTCCGACGTCTGATAGACTTCTTTGGGCTGCGACCAACAGATTCCCTGACAGCAGCAACATTTTCAGCGACCCTTGCACTCAAATGTCGTCCAGTTCTCACCTCTCCAGCTTTAGAGCTCAGTTTTTGCACAGTTCCCGATCTCCTGAACTTATTTACCCATCGGTAAATCTGACTTTTATCAGGATAGTCGTTAAAGTTAAACTCCCTTCGGAACCTTGCCTGCACTGATTTGAACGATTTCGTCTCAAAATAGGTCTCAACACAAAATGTTGTCCAAGGCCTTTTTAGTACTGGCTGTTATTTTCTCTTGTTGTTATCCTCTCCTCTAGTGGAATCTGCAACATAAAACGAATTGGATTACTTTTCACGATTTTATTCGCTATGATATGGGTTGCACGCATTTTGGGTCACCCTGTACATTACGCCCCCTTTTCACAGAACATAGCTCATTTCATTGTGAACGGTCCTGACATAATTATTTTAACCTTTTACCACACAGTCCCATGTTCTAACCACGAAAAAAGCTTCTGAAAAAAATTTTGGAAAAGGAGAAGATGCTGGTGACCATTATCTTCTCTTTTTCCCACAACGTTTTCAAAAGGCTTCTTTCTCAGAGTCGTTAAAACACGGAATAGTTTGGTGAAGGGTTAGTACAGGCTTTAATTGTTTCGGTTTTTTATTATGTAGGTCCAACGGATAGATGCATTTTTATAAAATATTATCATGAATACCCGGAAGAGGCAATCAGTGGACGAGAAAAAATTTCTCGATGCTGCCCGAAGATGTGAAGAAAGCGTCATTGCGGAGATAGTCAAATCGAGAAAAGTCAACTTAAACGTGTCTGACGAGGTAAACTTATTGGCACCCATTATCAATACAATCCAGTACTGTAACGACCCTGAGGAGAAAAAGGGTTTTGAAAAAAGAAAATGCTGGTAACTAGCATTTTCTCCTTTTCCTACATTGTTTTCTTTACTTTCATAGACAAATTATATCACTTGAAACAGTTTAATTTATCATTTGAAAGTGCTTTCAACCTTGACTAGGGTAAAGTATTATCGTTCGGAGTAACAGTGACTTACAACTAGAATTTTGACGAAAACAAAGCATCTCATCGAAGAAATAAGACACCTAATAAGCCAATGTCATTGTTTAGCCTTAAATAAGTTTGAGAGGTGGCTCTGTGTTTGTCTGTGGAGGGAGGGGATGCCACAAAAATAAGAACAGGACAAAAAGGAAGTGAGAAAAACACATGCAACCCCGCTCCCAACCAAAAAGCCCAACGTCCAGGGGCTCGAACCCGTGACCCCAATACGAGAACCACAATTAAGCTTTTACTCCGAAAAAAATGTCGGCGTTAAGCTTTTACTCCGAAAAAAATGTCGGCGTTTCTCACAGTTACTCATCGGCGACCGCCTGCAAACAAGAGATCATTTACTTCAGGCCAAAAATTCAAGCTAAAGGGATGGTGTTGAATGTGTATCTTACAACCCCGGCTTCGATTCTGGTTTGTAATGGTGGTTGAGAGATACCATCCTTGGGCAAGGCACTCCAGAGCCTCAGCCTAGTAAGCGTCGAAAGCGATGTAAAGTATCAATAAAACGAAGCAATCTAAGATTGATTGTTTGTTGGAAATAATGGTTATCAAGTGGCCTTTATTCACTCCAAGAAAGTTGAAGCCTTTGTATATATTTCAAATGGAACAAAAACGTATAAGCAACTTGAAAGAAATAAGGCTCTAGTCTATTAAAACCTTCATCATGGGCCTAAACTTAATGTAGTTTTGCAGAAAGATCAAGATCAGAAAGCACAGATCACAGAACGTGCGTCTGGTCACGGATCTACGCTATCCAGTGTCGTCTTTTGTGCTATTCTAGCAAAAATTACAAGGCAGTTATAAGACTGGACGTGTTCAGGTCACTCATGTGGCATACTAAGGGTCGGATACTTGCGTTTAACTCTTTACCATACGATATAATACCGAAAAGTAACTGATGCTAGCCCTAACACGCTAAGAGTAAACGAGAAATAATCTTAAACACATATTCCATTGTATCCATTTTAAATCTATTTGATTTTAGAATTCTCTGATCAATCATTCTTTATTATTTCATCGCGTTATCTCGTGGCCACAACTCTTATTTCTATACATTACATTTCGGTGTCAACGCTTTACCAAATGAAAAAAAAAAATCAAGCTCTCAAACATTCAAGCACTTGAAGAGACAAATCAAATGTAGGACATACGAAAGATTTTGTCCTCGATAGGAAAGAAAACGTTTTTGGAAAAAGGAGAAAATGCTGGTTAACAGCATTTTCCTCTCCGTTTCAACAATTTTGCCAAAAAGCATTCACCTCATTGATCCCAGAACACGGTATTGTACCGCACTGGTAAACGGATGAATTACAATTTTTCCATTAAAAAAAAACAATATTCGCTTATTTAAATATCGCAATGGACAGATATCAATGAGTCATAACGTTACTCTGTGAAAGGGTGGTTAATGCATTTGCAAAGAGTATCGATCCAAGTCAGCCTGCACAGTTCGCGCAGGCTGATCTCCGTCCAAGCTTTAGCCTATCAGTAAATTTTCTGCATGTCAAAGGATCATTTTAACTCATGGTTCAGCGGGCTTTTGGAGAAAATGGATGCATATTATTGTATACTGTATACCCAGAAGATGCATTAAACCCCCTTTTCCCAGAGCCCTGCTCAAATACAATACTACACCGAATCACGTTGAAATATTGAACATTTGATTGTTCGGTCACATCAGATAGTTCGAACACATTTGAGCCACGCCGAAAGTCTGGCAAAAGGGACTTAAAAGCATCACCGTGATGCATTAACCAATCAAGTCATCACATAAAATCTACTTTGTCTAACAACCGACTGAATCATTTGGTAGAATGGTCCCTGGACATGCACAAAATTGACCAACAACAAGAAATTTCCATCCATGTCAGCCTGCGCGGAATGCACAATACATTTCGATACATTTTTTAAACCCTTTTTCACAGAGCATGGCGGAGTATTTCTTTCGATGAGGAGTCATTCAGTATGAAATACGTGTAGCTGGCACACGGTGTAGATTCAAGATCAGACTGCACGGTCTGTGCAGTCTGATCTTGAAACTACTACGTTTTCTGAAAAGATCAGTCAGGCTGGATGTACTGGATGTTATACTGCTTAACGTCCTTTCAACATTTTTTCTGTTATATCGCAGCTGCCAGTATACCTGTCCGTGTTTTTCTGGAGTTTTTGGTACCAGTACTTCGCTCAATATTCTTCCCAGGCCACTGGCTGCTTTCCCGTACAACCAGCACAGCCTTGTGACCTTCTTTTTGACTCGATGTGACCCAATTACGAACTTGTCCGAGATATCACCAAGACAAAGATTCTTATTACACTGCAAAGAAATTTCTCGTGATCTAATTGGATAATATGCCTCGAACATGTATATCATGTACACTGGCAAAACCCTAGTAAAAGCAATTTCCCGTTCGGGAGCCACGTATACATGACTACACTTTCCATCATCTCCCGCCAAATGGCATTCTACAAATACACATCTATCTAATTTGGGCATTCTAGGTACAGAACCGGACTACTTTTCAAAACAACAACCGTTACTTTGAATTTCAAAATGAAATAAATGTTTACTCAATAAAACGCTACCTGGTGCGATTCATTCAGCTATGATCGGCTAGCGTGTAACCTATGCACCGGCCATTTATTAAAACAGCTCCTACATGCTTGGGTAATAGTCTAATAGCTTCGGTATAAGCCCTACTTTTCCCAGGTATACGGGGATGGGTGATGCGTCATAGCAGACAGGTCGAATATTCGAAGAATATGACATGCGCAGACAACGCTACACTTTCAATACAACATCCAAAATGGCGGCTTCGATCGATGATATGAGCTGCCCACAAGACAAATATACTGAGTAGCTTGCACCATGTTATTACTAGTTTCCCTTGATGATTGTCATTAGAACGGAAAGAATGGATTATTTTTGAAAATAAATGAATAAAGAATTTTACATGTATTATCGTTTGATGTCATTCTAAAACAAATACATGGGGGGTTAAAACGAGTCATCCCATCGTCAGGTAAGCAAATTGTGAAGTGTCGAAATTCATACATTGTGCATAACATGTAAAGGATAACCTAATGGCCGTTCGAGGCAACTAATGGTCGTTTACTTTTGCCAACAAATCATTAAAATTCATAGTTACTTACCTTGAAGTTGTTTAAATCCATATTTAAATAAAAATACGACGAATTTCTTTCGCAGTGACATCATCAAGATTATGCACCAAACTGCATGTTTTACCAAGGTTTCAGTGACGTCAGTTCCCAGTGACGTCAGTTTTCATTGAATTGGGGCACTCAGAAGGGAACTATATTTCGTCACCGTACTCATTTTTTGAGACCATAAAACAGGGAAATTTCGCTTATTAATTCGTTGTACGGTCAGGTGGTAGGGGACTTGGAAACTTGTTCACGGCTGTGGTGAATCATGTCGCCCCGAGCCGAAGAGGCCTAAGAGGCTCGGGGCGACATGATTCACCACAGCCGTGAACAAGTTTCCAAGTCCCCTGCCACCTGACCGTACAACTAATAATGTTTCATGAGTAACTCTAGAGCGCACACAAAGTGAATGTTGATACCTGGACGACGCACGAAGCACGACGGACAGAGCACGGCCAGTGCAGTCTGATCTTGAATCTAATACGTTTTCTTAACAGATATTAATGTCCCCAATTAGGCTGGATATGCAAACACATACTGAAGTTTCGATTATTTCCATGCCTGGTTAAGTTCTTGGTCCTACAGTTTTTCAAGTTATCAAGATATTACGTTATAAGTACATGTAGATAATGCATACTCTGTGAAAAAGAGGCTTAATGCATTTGCGAAAAGTATCGACTCAGGTCAGCATGCGCGGTCCGTGCAGGCTGACCTGGGTCGAAACTTTTCGCTATTGGTCAATTTTCTGTATGTCAATGGACCAGTGTACCTCATGATGCAGTAGGTCGTTGTACAAAACGGATTTAAGAGATGTATAGTACTGTAATGACTTGCTTCGCATCGTGCATCACGGAGATCCATTAAGCCCCCTTTTGCCAGAGAATGATTCAAATATTTAACATCAATGTGACCATTATTATTTTTTTTTCAATCACACAGCAAAATGATGGAATTGTCCATTCCGAAAGCATTTGTAAACGACAGATGACTCTAATGATAGGATTTATCTCCAAAGGGTAGAAAACGTTTTTGAAAAAGGAGAAAATGCTTGTCTCAGCAAATCTTTTAAAGCCAAAATGGGTTATAATGGATGAGTATCTGGAATAAGGGTAAATAAATTGATAAATGTATTGAAAGGATCTATTTGTAGTGCATTGTAAGCTGTTTCAATGAATGTTTTTTCAAACAAGTTCAGTGAGATTAAAAAAGATATTTACAGTGGAAATTTATTATATACGAGGAGTGTTCGAAAAGTTTCGGGACAAGTGCCGCCATTCTTTCATATTTTTTAATGAGTTTTTCGGCAATGATAGCTACAACCATATTCTATAGGTTGGTTGAAACCACAGGCCTTTGAGGCTCTATTGGTCTATCGCGGAACACTAAAATTGTCCTTGGTCGATCATCGAACACTTATAGCACATTGGTGCATCGCCTGTATATCACGGAATACATACTCAAATTTTCATCAACACTGTTTATATTAATAGCACATTGGTGACTCCCTCTATATCGTATATAGTAAGACAAGGTGTGCAACGAAATCGAAGAAAATTTGATCCCCGTCCCCTTTCAGAGATAATATTTAACAGAAAATGGAAAAATAAACCTAGTTACCGTTGCAGATGGGTTCACAAATGATTTTTCTTCTGTACACTGACCCTCGAAACTTCCAAACGGCTCTTGCCATCAAGCGATAGCTGTCATCTCAAAAAAATTAAAAAGCTTCCACATTTTCCGGATCGCCATGCGCTGACGTCACACAAATCGTTATGACGCAGCGAATTATAACTCACGTGAATTTGCTATCAAAAGACGCGCCAAAGCTTTTGACCAATGAACGGTAAAAACGCATTTAAAAATATGCGAAATGGGAGATGAAAATCGTGAAACTGGATTAGATGAAAAGATAAATTATATCAGACGAAATGTTAATTTAATAATTTCATCAATACACCAATAAAAATTTTTTCGATCTACGCTCGTATGTTTGAAAAAAAGAATTTAATTCTTATTCGCTGCAGGATCACAAATCGTGTGACGTCAGCGCATGGCGATCCGGAAAAAATGGAACTCTTTTAATTTTTTTGAGATGAGAGCTATTGCTTGATGGCAAGAGTCGTTTGGAACTTTCGAAGGTCAGGGTACAGGAGAAAAATCATTAATAAACCCATCTGCAACGGTAACTAGGTTCATTTATCCGTTTTCGTTTAAATATTATCTCTGAAAGGGGACGGGGGTCAAATTTTGTTCGATTTCGTTGCACACCTTGTCTTACTATATACGGTACAGAGGGAATCCCCAATGTGCTATTTATAGTAACAGTGTCCGATAATGAAAATTTCGTTACCCCTTGATAGACCAATGGAGTTTCAGAGGCCTATGGTTGAAACAAATAAACGAAGATACACGAAACGCGTGATGTATTGTCACCATAGCAACGTCAAGTGGACGTGAGTGGGGCACCTTGATGCACTGAATAAAAAGTTTGTCTTTACAAGCGTCTGAAATAGTCATGGTTATTCAAAATACTCCACGGCATGCTAAATGCACCTCTGATGCATATGTACACACGAATTAAAACAGTTTTTGAAGTCTGACGATGGAATGTTCCTTATACATTCCCTGACCACGATGGGAAAGTCATCGACGTCGTCGAAACAGTGACCGCGTAAGTAACGCTTAATAGTGGTGAATAACCAAAAATTACACGGTGCGAATCAGGGGAGTGTGTTGGGTGCGCAATAGTGTTACTCTATCTATCAGCAGGTACTTTCTTGGTAGTTAATGAAGTATAAGGTGTGGCGTTGTTCTGATGTAAGTAGAATGTGCCGGGTTCTTTTGGTCGTTTCTCCTATACAGCCCTGATCAACTCATGTCGGTGCACCTGAAACGAGCTTATGGATGAACCTATGCATCTATATACATGCAACAACGAAATTTTGTTTATCAATCACTGGTTTCACCAACCAATTCTGTCATCATATAAAATAATAATATCATTTTATGTACAATGTAGTTAAAAAATCAAAAGACCGTACGTTCGAGTAATACTGTGCTGTGACTGTCTTCCCAATCGGCAGTGTGTGACGGAGAATAACTCCGTTCATTTCAATAAACTAAAACGTTTTACCATTGCTTTTGTAGGCGAGGGTGAATTAGGGGTTTTTCCACACAGAACATTCTTGGATCTCTGGATCATACAAACCAATCCAAGTTACATCGACCGTAATAATGAATACCAAGAACCTGTCACCACGTTCTCTGTACTGTTTCAGGAAAGCCTTACTGTCGGCGACTCACTGTAGCTTTTGATGGCAGGTAGTAGACGGGGCATCCTGCGGGCGAATACTTTTGTCATACACAATTCAAAAACATACTGGAGTGCTTATTGTGATAGATACTTGCCATTAAAAAGAAGTTATTTTGTGAAGTGATGTCAAGTTGCCCCGCTCACGTGGACTTGACGTTGCTATAGTGACCATTCATCACGTGTGGCGTATATCTTCGTTTATTTGTTTCGATTAACCTATAGAATACGGTTGTATTACTACCGGGAAAAAAAAAATCATTAAAAAATCTTAAGAAATAAAAAAATGAAACCAATTGTCCCGAAACTTTTCGAACACCCCTCGTACAATGTGTCTACAAATGAAAAATGTATTGTAAATTTTGATAACATTCGTATCGCAGCTATTTCCTGCTTTCTTGTTGCACCATTTACCAAAGAGTTTTAACTACCATATAAATGAGAGCTTTTGAAATCATTACAGGAAAAGGAGAAAATGCTGTTTACCAGCATTTTCTCCTTTTCCTATAATGTTTTTTCCCTTTCAAAGAAAACTTCCATTATTTTATCCACGTTCAGTTTGTCATCTGTAAATGCTTTCAGTATGGAAGAGTCTATATAAAATTTTGTCCTCTGCTTTAGGATAAGACGATAACCGGTAATCTTCAGTTTTCTATTTACCCTTTCGCCGTGCCCGCAGATCCTTATCAAGTGCTTGTATTCACCAACCATTTTGAAGATTATTCTTAGTCTAATTCTCAGCAGTTTTCTAAATTTGAAAATAACACATTTTCTAATTGGTTAAACCATTTGGTTTAGTCAATCAGAAGTTGTTTTAAATTCAAATTTAGAAAATCTCAGATTTAAAGACTAAGAATATTCTTAAGAGTGGTTGGTGAAAACGGACCCAGGAGTTGTAAGTTCGAATCCATTTGTTCCGGGGGTCGATAAGATTATTGCGACATGGGCTCATCTTATGCACCTTCATCAATCGACTTAACCGTTAATTACGGTGGCGCTAAAACCTTTTCTGCTGTAATTTGTTCACCAAGTACATGCACGTCTAAAAAAAAAAAGAGGTAACACAACTTGATGAGATCCTACAGAGAGAGAGAGAGAGAGAGAGAGAGAGAGAGAGAGAGAGAGAGACAGAGAGAGAGAGAGAGACAGGCAGACAGGATCCATTGAGAAAATGCGAACATTTCTTTTTATTTGTTGCAATGTTTTTGAAAGCCGTATGCTTAAAAAGAACTTTAATTAAATTCTAGAATGACAGTTAAAGATTTAAACATTTTGATTGAATAAAACGTGTTCCCTCCCATTTTTATATAACAGAATGGTTCTACGGCTGTCCATTTCTCCTGCAAAGCTGCTAATCATTCGTCTTTGGCCACGTTACTTGAAAATGGCGCGCGGACAGATGTGTTCGATAACGTAAGTTCAAAAGCTTGTCTATATTTTAACTAACTACAAACTGTTAGAGAGAATTCAAAGCAGTTTAAATTTGTTTTTAAAAGGGTAAAATACATGAAAACAACAACAAAAACAGCAACAACAACAACAACAACAACAAAAAGAAAAAGAAAGAAAATATTGTGAGGAGAGGAATACATGCTGGTGCCCAGCATTTTCTCTTTTTCCCACAATATTTTAGAACGCCACCTTCTTCAGGGTTGTCAAATCACAGACTTGTTCTGTAAATAGATAAATGATGATTTAAAGCATCGTTTAAATGTAACTGTTTAATTGTTCCTCAATTTTTTCACCGAAACTCATCCAGGTCGGTCTCATTCAGAAATAGCTGAGTCAAAAAGTTTACCCTAACTTGGGCAGTAGTTAGTATAATGGGTTATCTAACTCAAACCCAAAATTAAGAAAGAAAGGGGCAAAACCTCAATGCGATTCGAAAAATTCAATTTTTAAATCCTCCAATCCTCAGATTTAAAAAAAACGAAAGCTCACGCCCGCCAAACAAACCCCAACAGTCGACTAAAAAGCTAAAGCTGTTTAGACGGGTCAGTCTAGGTGAAAAAAAAATTTTTCAAAAAATTTATAAAAAAATTTATAAAAAAATTTTTATTTCTACTTTTAATTTTGAATTTTAAAAATTTATTCTTTAAAAATAAAAGTATACATTATGATTATTAATATAGAAAAAGTAAAAGAATTAATAACCCTATCAGAAGATGCCATCGATTACATATGCGATGTCTACAGAACACAGTTTCCAGACATCATCAACGCGGCAGTATTTAAAATAAACGAATACAAATTTGGCGTCCTTGAATATGAAGACTTCTCTCAAGAACAGGTAGAAGAAAAACCAATGTGTCTTTCTATAAAATCAAACCTAGAATATCTCAGAAATACTATAACCAACGATCTAAACAAACAAAGAGAAAACTATAATTATCTCCTTGCCACCTCCTTCGAAGAAGTAGGAGGTGATTGGGAAAAACTCATAGCCGCTAGAGAATGTTATAATACAATCGTTATATACTTAGAATCTCTTTTTAAAAAAAACCAACGAAGTATATTTAGAATTTATAACCATCCCTAACTACGCCATACAATCTTTACAATTTCCTACTATAGGTTAACCTTCTAACGAAGGCAAGAAAATTTATAAAAAAAAAATTTATAAAATTTTTTTTTGAAATTTAAAAAAGCCTTTAATTAAAATATATCATATAATAAAAATGTCAGTTGTAGAAGAAGCATTAAAAGCTAAAATAAAATACTTAGGTGTTGCATACGACACAGAAATGACTTATTTTCCAGGAGCTGTAGGTGAAAATTACAAACAAACATTAATAAATACACGAGCAGCTTTCTACTATGAATTTAGTAAAGCTAAAACGCATGGTTACCCATTTTATTTTTTAGTAGGTTACAATGTGATTAATGGGCGACCTTTATTAAGCCTATACAACAGTGATAATTTCTTAACTCACTTTGATGAGGTTGTAAAAACAGTACCTGAAGAAGATATAGTAGACTCATTAAGTTTATATATTTGGTACACCCCCAAAAATTTCTAAAAAACATAACTTTTAAAATAATAAAGTTATATTTTTACAGTGGGACCAAGCTAATGTTGAAAAACGTTAAACTAGTTAAGAAATCACCTTCAACTCCGTTTTCCATATATATATAGATGAAGTAAGGTGAGTAATGGCACTAACATGATTAAACCATTTTTTACTTCCCCAACGAAAACGAAAGAGGAAGTATTATTTAGTAAACAATCCTACAAAAAAATGGTAGTATATTATAATATCAAAAAATGTTTCACGTGTAAAATAATTGTATAAAATACTTATTTTGTTTTTAAACAGCAGCCTTACAACTTTGTGTTTTTTAATGTGTAAGAAATATGGTATTAACTTACGGGTTGTTAGACCGCGCCAGAGGTTACCATTTTGTGTTAGTAATAACATTCTTACAACGAGGAAGTAAAACCGCTTTATTATTATAAATAAAAATCATATTTTATACAATTAACATATACATTTTTAATTTTTTTTATTAATATCATAACATACTACCATTCTCCTCAAAAGTCCAGACTAAACTGGTATTATATGAGTAAGCGTTGTGAAATACTATGCCACGTGGTGTAAACTAATCCTTTTTCCAATATTTAACACTTTAAGGGTAGGCAAGTCTACCCAGGATCTACCGATCCCTTACAAGTCTAACTCTATCAAAATAGATATGTGAGAGTGACTTGCAGTAGGGTTGTTTGATCTTGAAATAAAGTTTATGGTATCGCATTGTTTTATTTCAAGTGGTTTAGGAAAAACTACACAGGTACAAATCTCATCTTTCTTTTTAATAATAGAGTAATCAACCAGCTCTACTCCGTTTACCACAATATTAACTTTTGCCTCTTCTGGTACATTAGGGTTACTTGTAACAACCGATAAACTACCTCTTATAATTCTACCCGACGCATTCATACAATAACCACCCAAACCATGCTCTTTGCCTGAAGCACCATTACCAAATGAAAACTCATAATTACCGTTTCCAATTGGTCCATTTTCTTCAGCCCACACGGTTATAATAGGGAGGGAGACTTTTTTTATCCACGTATGATTTTGTTGCTAAATCTCTCTCTTCTACCGGGGTTGGCGCGTTTTTTAAAGAAAAACCCCGAAGATTTATGTTAGTCGCTAGCATAAAACTTCCATCCCAATTTTTTATAATAGCTCCACCATTATCAACATAATTTTTATTGACAGCAGAGTAAAGGGATGCAGGATTTGGTAATCCAATAATTTGGTGATCATTCATATCTATTTCACCAGCCATTAAAAAAGACCCATCTTGTTTTTTTGTCATAGCTTTTACACCCGCGGTAGCCGCCTCAACGATGGTATCTACATAAAACTTATTTGCAGCTTGTTGCTCTTCTAAAGGGCTTCCAACGTCGCTAATTCTCCGCCCACCCATAGAAACGTCTGCAACTGCTAGATACACTTCATTTAAGTAAACAAAGGCTCGTCTCAAACCATCTACATAAGCCCTAGTTGCAGCATCTTGTGGATATACGGGATCTATAAGATTTGTTAAACTATATCCTTTCATATTTATATTTGCAACAGCGGAAAAGGTGCCATCTGGTTCCACTACTATTGCTTTACCACTCTTATCCACATAATTTTTAGTAGCAGCTTCATGCGATTCTGTTGGTTCCTTAACGTTTTTTATCGGATTAAAACCCATGTTTAAATAACCATTTTTAACATGGTATCCACCGTTTTCATCCAACAACCCTGAGTTGGTGTCAACATAATCCTTAATTGCCACATCATGAGAATTTACTGGATTACTAACCCTCGTTAATGTATTACCATTCATGTTTATAGAACCAGTAACAACAGTTGTTCCATCTTTACGTAAAAAATTATTATTTATGTAAGCGAGTGACACACCATCACCGCTTGTTTCAACATCTTCCATTCTTCCAAATTTGTTAACAGGCATTTTTTATAATATTACTAAAAAAGTTTATTTAAAACATTTTGGAATTTATTACCCGTGGATAACTCTTTTAGAATGTACAAACATAAATGACCGCAAAATACTTGCCCAGCTTGTTGTACTTGATCAGTATTGTACTGTATTGGGCTTTTTAAATTCTCTCGAATTTCAACAGGTGGTTGTATACCATAACTGTCAAAATAAATTTTAGTTTTACCGTTTTTATACCAAGCAACCCAATGTGTACCAGGTCCACCACTTTTATCAAAGTTTACTATGCCACATTCTTTTTTACTCGGTTTTCTCGGTAACGTATCTAGTAAAAAAACTCCTCTAAAATAAGGAATCTTTAATCTTTTTACCGCACCCTCCAATTCGAAATTGTTCAACGGTTTATTTGGTAAAATTACGTTTTCAATCGAAATATTTGACATTTTTTATAGTTAAATATTTCTAATGTCGTTATTGTCAACCCATGAATTAAATTCATCAGGGTAACCTTTCCACTTTACGAGAGATTTCTTTTTTCTTTTTTTAATAACCTTTTCTATTCTATACACCTCTTGACTGGTTTTCTGCAGTTCAGGTTCATAAAAGGTACCTTGTATTTCTTCTCCATTAAGATCCTTAATTTTATATGTTACAGGTGATGTAAGTTTTACTTCAGAAACTGTAAAAACCTCCTCAGTCCATCTTGTTGTATAACCTTTCTCAAAAGTCTTTTTCTTTTTACTTATCCTTACTTTGTCTCCAACAGAAAACTTAGGATTTATATCTTTTATTTCGAGATGATCAGGGTAAAGATTTCTCCAAACTCTCGTTTCATTTTCCTTTTTACTAGCGTCTACCGGAGTCATCTTAATAGATGAATGCCTCGTGTTATTATATTTTTTAACGAGATCCGGTAGCACATTAATGTAAACGTTTGTGGAGTTAGCGGAAAAATGCTTCCACATTTTTTTCTTTCATTGTTCTAATCCATCTCTCAACCACACTAGATTTTTCCTCATTTTCAGTAGAATACAATTCAACCAAGTCTTTAACATCTTTGTTATAAAACTCTTTACCCTTATCCACCCACATTTTTTCAGGTTTTCTCTCCTTAAAAATACTTTTTATTGCTATAGCAACAGATTTCCCTGTTTTGTCTTTTAATGGCACCAGATATCCATATTTAGAAAAGATGTCAATGACAGCGAGAAGGTATTTAACACCACGATTAAGCTTAGAAAATGCTTGCATGTCTACTAAATCCGCAGCCCATATCCTATCTATACCGTTTACTCTAACTCTCCTTTTCTTAAAATTTCTTTTTATAGGTTTATGTAATTCTTCCGCTAAAATTTTTATCGTGTCGAAATTTTTTTTTTTAACTCGCCCTGCTTCGTCAGGGATACTCCCATTCCAAATTTCATCTTCGTTCCAATGAGTCTACTTACTAAACCCTTTTCCATTTTTTCTCTAATACTAGGATTGTAAATACCTTCTAACTCTGTTAACATATCTTTATCGCATATTTCATTCCTAGTTTTTGTATCATCATGCTTAAGATAGCAAACATCATGATTATAAGCAGCTTGATCTACTCTATTTATAGGTTTACTCCATTCCTTTGGAGTTAGATCAGGATTTAGCCTCTCATCTAGCTTGGTACCTGGCCCCGTAAAATTGTGACCAGGGAGATGCATTTCAAAAGGCATCATGTTTATAAATTTGTTTAAGATGCTACTGCCATTAGTAGTTTTTTTTTTCTCCTTTTATAAATTGTGTTTTAGTTATTCCACAAACCACACATTTACCCCGCATCATATTTCTTCCATTTTTAGAAACGGTATACCCGATATTACTCGTATCAGTATGTTTTTTACATTTAACGCAATACATTTTATATATAAAAATTGAAAAAGTTATATAAAATGGATATTATAAACTTATCATGGAATGAAGTAGTATCAAAGAGATTTAATCACTCCCTTTTACCAAAAAGTATTAGAGGTTTAATTATAGGCAAATCAGGATGTGGTAAAACTACTTTATTGTTAAACCTTTTACTCAGACCAGGTTGGCTTGACTACAACGATTTGAGTGTTTTCGGAAAAAGCCTTTTTTCAACCGGAATACCGAATACTAAAAAAGGCTTTTGAAGAAAAACTACCAAAAGAATGTATCTTAAGGTTGTTTAACATGCGTGATGAGATACAAGAACTAAACATTGTACCAACAGCTTTAGTTGAAGAATGGATTAAAACAAATCGGATATAAATTGCAACTTCTTTGAAAATGCTAGTGAAGTACCTGATCCGAGAGAGTTAAACTCAGAAAATAAAAATTTAATGATATTTGATGATTTACTTTTAGAAAAGCAAAATAAATGCGAGTGTTACTACATTCGAGGAAGGCATAGTAATGTTGACTGCTTTTACCTATCACAGAATTATTTTAGACTACCGAGACAAACTATTAGAGAAAACGCTAATTTTATTTGTCTTTTCCCACAAGACTTAAAAAACATTAATCATATTTATAACGATCATGTAGGTGAAGATATGCCTAAGGACGAGTTTCGAAAATTTTGTCAAAAGGCATGGGAAAGACCACACGGTTTTGCTATCATTGACTTAACGAGTAAAAAACATAATGGGAAGTATAGAAACGGTTTTGACAATTTTTACATACCTAAGTCAGTATAACTCATCGCCGACTTCCCCGGTGAATAAAAAAAAAGTGAAAAAAAACTTAGAAAAAAATTATAATATATTGTTAAAAAATGTCTCTTTATAAAATATTTAAAAAACAAATTAGAATTATATCTGCTCTTAATCATATAATAAACGAACGTGATGGAAAAGAAAACTTAGAAGATGATAGAATAAATTACCAATCTCTAGTAGACTCTAGAGAAGAAGTATTAGATTTAATATATAAGATTGAATTTTCTGAGATTGATGATGTTGGTGAGTATAATAAAAAATTAAAATTAGTGTTTGAAAAGATAGTAACAATTTCTACGAAATCAGAAATAATGAAAGAGCTCCATTTTTCTAAGTTAGAAGATAGTGTTAAATATACCCCGAAAAAATTTTTAGTATTACTACCTTATCAAATTATGTTATTTAACACACATCTTTATAGAAAGTCAGTATAACTCATCGCCGACTTCCCCAGCGAATAAAAAAAAGTGAAAAAAAATTAACAAAAGATTATAAAATATTGGGTTATAAAAGAATGTATATAACTAATGTAATAGATGATCTAAATGAGGCTATGAATGTAGTTGATAATATATTAAAAGAATATCAAACAGAAAACTATGAAAAAATTAAGAATTTTCATGAATCTGAATATATCTCTATAGTGTTATTAAAACACAGACAAGATTTATTTAATTAAATGTGTAAGATTAGATATAATTTAGATAATGAAGTATATGGAGATAATGGTGAGGATATTGAGGATATTAAAAGTTTGAAAGAAAAACTTTTAAAGATAGCAGAAATTTGTTCAAATTCAGACATTGATAAACGTAATAATATTTACGATAAATTAGAAAAAATCATTCGAATTATTTTATGGTAAATAAATAAATTTTTCTTTTTTAGAATATAATATTATATACTATTTGATTATATATTAAATATTATATTCATACTTTATAAAATGGAAGATCTTTTAGAACAAATTGTAAAAAATACAAACTATAAAACATCATTTCAAATTATAGTAAGCGACAACAAAACACGTTTTAGAACAAGGTTTAATCCTCCAATTCAACTGGAAAAGGATAAAGTATACGAGATAGCTTTAGTAAACCTTGAAACTTACTACTCTTTTCCAAACATTGATGAAACAAACAACATATTCGTTTATTCTCCAGACAATGGTAATTCATGGGTTAAAATAAGAATACCTGAAGGAAGTTATGACCTTGTTGGCATTAATGACAACATTCACCAGGAAATGAGAAAAAAGGGTCATTATGATAGAGTTAATGAAGGGTATCCTATTAACATTTCTGCAAACACCAATACTCTAAAGTCTATTATTACCTTAGAAGATGGCTATCAAGTAGATTTTAATCAACCTGGCTCCATTGCCAAAGTATTAGGATTTACTCGCGCTAAATATACGCAAGGATTTTACGAGTCAGAGAATGTAGTCAACATTCTTAGTATAAATAGTTTGCTTGTTAACATAGATATTATTTCAGGAAGTTATGTTAATGGTTCAACAAAAAATACTATTTACTCTTTTTTCCCAGATGTTGCACCTGGATATAAGATAATTGAGTCACCAGTTAATTTAGTATACCTACAAATAACATTAGATGAAATACATAACCTAGAGGTAAATATTACGGATCAAGATGGTAATTTACTAAATCTTAGAGGTGAAAATTTAACAATTAGGTTTCATATTAGAGAAGCGAGATGAGGGACCCAACTCGCTTGGGCTAAATAAAAAAATAGTTGTATATAAAATGACGAGTTACACTAATGTTAAAGTAAATATATCGGAAGGACAAAAGGAAAAGCTTCAACATGCTGTTAAAGCTGGTTGTCCAGTAAGTATTCGTTTAGGTCATGAAGATTTACGAGGTAATGATGTTTTAGCAATTACCGATTCACAAGCAAGAAAAATGGCTAAAGCCTATGAGGATGGTAAGGGTATCACAATTAAAATGTCTGCAAAACAACTTAAATATAACACGAAAATAGAAGGGGGTTTTCTCGGAATGTTGGCTGGGTTAGCTGCTAGGGCTTTGCCGATGATTGCAAAAACTGTTTTACCAGCTTTAGGTGTTGGTGATCTTACTGGATTAGCTCAATCAGGTGTATCGAAAGGAATGGGATCAGGTCTTTACCTTAAAAAAGGAGGATGTGTTTGTCTAGTTGAAACTGATGGATCTGGATTATACTTAAAGCCATACAAAGGTAAAGGATTAAAGTCTGTTGGTGATGGTTTGTATTTAAAGCAAGGAGGAAAAATGTATGATGGAAGAGGACTTTTACTCGGACCTAATAGTCCATTTGCTAATATCCCTATCTTAGGAGCTATATTATAAATATTATTTTCATCAAAATAAAAATGGATATACATAAATTTGGTATAAAACCTAATATTAGTACCCAACATAAAACTATATTTTGGAAACCTCATTTACATGGAGTAAGATATCCTCCCTTAAAGCAAGATCCTCTAAAATGGAAAATATACTCTCAAGTAACTATCAAGATTCCTCCTCGTGATGGCATGAGACTTTCGCTAGGATTTGGTTATATGACTACACGAGGAGTTGTAGTGATATCTGTTAGTAATAAATGGAAAGATAGTTTAACCATTTTTAATGGTACACATCTTGATAATGACGCTAATGATATCTTAGTCTACATTTATAATTTCTCACAAAAACCGATCGAAATACCTGAGGGAGAGTTATTCTGTTATCTAAAATATTTACAATCTTGAGATAAAAAAATTATTATTTTAATAAAATGGCAGATACAGATCAAGAACACCCTAATAAAATCTATCCTCCGTTACCCAAAGAACGAAGTACCGCAAGCGCCCCACCTATTGACTCCTCACCGAGGTTTGGAGGTGAAATGCGTAATATGGGGGATGACAAAGGTCATTCCTATCGTTTACAAAAAATATCGGAAATACAACAATTCCTTGAGAAAGAAATTCAAACTAGAGACGTTCTAGCAAAAAAGTATTTACGTGCTTCAAGAATTATAAGCAATGTTGATGTTGTTTTAGCTACAACAGCTTTAGGTGCAGGTGCAGGAGGAATTGGACTGCTATCTACAGTAGTAGCGATTCCCGCTGTTTTTGCCTTAGAAGGAGTTGCCTTAGGAGTTGGTCTTCTAAGCGTAGTTGGTAATTTTGTTGTAAGAAATACTAGAAGCAAAGCAGAAAAGCATATGAAAATTAGAATGCTTGCAGATGCAAAATTAGATACTCTTTCAACACATATTTCCAAGGCTTTGGTAGATGGTGTAATATCGGATGAAGAATTTAAACTGATTATGGAAGAAGTAGAGAAGTACAAAGTTATGAAAGAAGAAATACGTACCAAAATCAAGAAGAAGATTTCTACTGAAAACGAAGAATCTTTGATAGAAAAAGGAAGACAAGAAGCTCGTGAGTCCTTTCGGAGGCTCGTTGAAAGGAACCAACTTCATTAGAAAAATTATCAAGAATAGACCAAGACTCGACCTACCCCAAACAAGTTGTTGTTTCCCTGAAATCAGGTGTAAGTGTATTTGTGAAATTGGTGATACCTCAGACATGTAATATATAAGAGAATATATAATGCTCTTATATATTAAAAACTGTTACAAAAACTGTTACAAAAACTGTTACAAAAACTATGTTAAAAAAATTATTTTAGTAATTAAAAAAAATGTCTTTTTAAAAAATCGCTGATCCTACAAAAAGGGACTTAATTGTAAAAGAGTATCTTGAAACGAGAAAGAAGATTCGGGATAATCTACTAGCAGAGAGAACGGGTAAACAAGAATTACAAACCGATCTTTCAAGGTTTTTTAAACCTATTACGGAAACACAAAAAGCTACAGCAAAGGAGATTACAGAGGGACTTAAACCTATTAAAGAAGGTATCGAAAAGTTACCAGCTTTTCCATCAATAAAAGTTGATGATAAACTGTCAGAAGGTTCGCAACTTATTGGACCAATTGCAAGGGAGTATCTAATTAAGCCTAAGTCTGATATTGATGAAAAATATGGATTGCGTGATGAAGGTGGTGAATTTTATATTGGTAGCGAAATGTTTGAAATTGATGGTGATGATATTAAAATTGGTGATATTAAGTATAAAGGAACACCTGGTTTATGGGAGTTACTCATTTCTAAAAAGCCAAATAAAAATATATATACAAAAGATGATCTTGAGACGTATAGCCATTTAATGGTAAAAACCAACTCTCTTCATCGATATTATGATCCGAATAATCCATATCCTAATCGTTCTAGAAGCGATAAGTGGGTAAACATTCTTTATCCTATATGGCAGGTAAGAGGATATTATAAACCTACAACAGGTATTGATCCTGCCAGATCATATATATATGATCCTGTCAAATCAAATATACATCCATCAACAAGTGGTAAGGGTATCATTATCCCATCTGACCCTAACGCGTTAATAGAAAGACTAGACCTGTTATTGGCAAGTAAAAAAGCAGGTAACACAGGTGTAAGAAACGAGTTAGTGAGCATTTGTGACGAATTAAAAAGACAAGGTGTTTTAAATTCACGCGCTTATAAAAATTTAATGTCTATACTATAAAAAATGATCATCACTAAGAAACACGGATTTAAAAAAAGGTATTCATACGGTGGTTCCGGAATCTTTGATAGCGTTGCTAACTTTTTAGCGAGGCTTTTTACTAGTAGTGCAGCTAAACAAATTGCGTCTTCTGCTCTTGATGTAGGAAAGAGTGTGGCTAATGAAGGTGCAAAGAAAACTTTAGAGGTTGGAAAAAGTGCAGCTGTAGATGTAGGAAAAAAATTAGTTACAAAAGCTTTGACACCAAAATCAAAGGAAATTTTACAAAAATATAGCGCACAAACGCCGAAACCCACTGATACTCCTACTAAAACGCAAGACATTAATACATTAATAGATGGAAGTGCCATTGCTATTCAAGACTTAGTTAAAAAATTAAACAGTGGAGCAGGCATTAAAACAGTATGAAGAAAAAAATAACATTAGTTTAAGAAATTATATTACTTATAAAAAAAGATAATGCTAGAATTAAAATTTAATCGTGTAGATTATAAAAAATACAATACTAGTTGTATTACTATAGTAGGTGCATCTTTAAACATAAAAGATTGTGAAATCCTAGAAATTAATAAAACGAAATATGGTTATAAAAAAGCTGTTGTGAAGTTATCTCCCGAAAAAGTAATCAAGATGAAAGAGATTGAGGAAAAGGTGAATGAACGTTTACAAAAGTTGGGGGTGTCTGAAATAACACTTGTATACGGTAATAGAGTTTATCCTAAAACTAAAATGGAAACCGCAAAAAGCATTAAACTTGAAGGTGTGTTTGTTAATGGTGAAAATAAGTCTTTTCCCCAGCTTTGGTTAGAAATTTAAGTAACACAATTATAATTTTTATTTATTTAAAATTATAATTGTTATTATAAAATGGACATTTTAAGAATTACCGAACCAATTTTAAAAGATGGTAGTATTGCTGAGTATGAACACCATGAGTATGAACCAATCACTGGTACACACCTCAACAACTCAGGAGGAGATATTAGAATTAACATCGAGACTCAAGATATTTTTACTCATCCTAGTGAGAGTTATTTACTTATTATAGGTGAATTAGTAAGAAGTGATACTGGAGCAGTTTACGATGTTGACACTAATATTTCTTTAACAAAGAATGGTCTCATGTATCTTTTTAAAAATATTAAGTATCAACTTTCAGGTATGGAGATTGAATCCGTATTGAATCCTGGTCATGCTACTACAATGCTTGGTTTGTTAAAATACCCGGATGATTTTTCTAAATCGCAAGGGTTAAATCAATGTTGGTATAAAGATACAACAACTAATGCAGATGGGAACAACGCTGGTTTTGTTGTAAGAAGAGGTTATATTATTAATGATCCTCTTCCAAGAGGTACCTTTAGCTTTAGAGTTCCATTAAAACATATATTTGGTTTTTGCGATGATTATGATAAGATATTGTATGGAATGAAGCAAACTCTCACATTAACAAGAAATGATGATAATGATGCAATCTTTAGAGCTGCCGCTGCTCCCGCTGATGGTAGAATTAATTTACTTAGAATATCTTGGTTTATGCCACACGTGCTACCCGCAGATGGAGAGAAGATGGAACTTTATAAAATTATCGAGAAAAAAGAAAAAATACCAGTTGGATATAGAATGAGACAGTGCGACTCTATCGCGGTTCCTCAGTCAACATCATTTACCTGGAGACTTTCTGTCAAATCATCACCTGAAGTGCCACGTTTTATCATTGTTGGCTTTCAGACTGGTAAAAGCGGTGACCAACAACAAAATCCAGCCATATTTGATCATAGAAACGTTAAAAATATTTATGTTACGTTTAATTCTACTAGATATCCTGCTGTTGATTATAATCTTTCATTCACTGCGAACCAATTTAGTAGAGTGTATGGCGACGCTTCTCTATTTAGATCTAAGTTTTATAACATGAATGAAATGGTGTCAAACCCTAACATTACTCCCTCAGATTATAAAACCCTTTATCTTTTGTTTTTGTTTGACGTTTCCAAACAGAGTGAGAGATTAAAATACTCAGTAACTGATATCCAAATCAAAGCATTTTTTACTGAAGATGTGCTTGCGAACACAGAGGCATATGCTGTTATTATTAGTGATAGGTTAATTAACTTCCAGTCTGATGGAAATAAAATGAGTGTAGTGTATTAAGATATTTTTTCCTATATTAAAAAATGATAAAGATTACAGATTTAAAAAAAATTCTTAAAGAAAATAATATAAATTTTTACGGTTATTGGAATAAAAAACGCTTAGAGGAGTTGGTAGAAGAACATGGTTTGTTACCGGAGGAGTCGTCTAAGCTACCAAAAAAAGAAAGAAGCAAAGACCCTAAGTATGATAGATTAAAGACTATTATGCATAATCCTAAGAAAGTTACTTTAGAGGATGTTGAAACTGGTGAGATAAAAACCTTTCCATCGATTTATAAGGCTAGTAGATTTATAGATCGCTGCCCGCAAATTATTAAGATCTATAATGGAGGAATTTGGAATAATAAATATAAGAGTAACATTCAGTAATTTTATTATGACAATGACGAAGTCGTAATAAAATTGAGATAAAAAAATAGTTTAAGTTTTTTATTATATATATAAAAAAGATGAGTTTCCTAAATAGATTTACGAGTGCAGCTAGACGAGCTGCGTCTAATGTTTACTCTGGAGCAAGACGAGCTGCGTCTAATATTTACTCAGCTGTCGTTCCGGAATCTATACAAAGAATAGTAACTGATTTTAGTAATTGGATAACAAGTAATGTGCCACCAGAACAAATACCGCAAGTGATGGATGAAGTTAATACTCAAGTTAGAGAAAGAACGCCTTCAAGACAGTTTGAGATTAGAGCTTCTCAATCCGCATTTAGAGGGTATGCTACACAACATGTTATAGAGGGTATCGAAAATTATAGCCCACAAAGATTTTTCGCAGACACGTGGATGCCTCTTATAAACAATCTTAGAAATAATTTACAAACAAAGGTAAAACTTGTACTTAGGTGTAAATTATGGTTAATTACAAATCTTGACCAAGGTCCTGTTGAACGTGCTTTTCATAGTAAACAACATTTAAATTTAAACAAGGGAGAAATAGAGGATTTGTTGAATAGAATGATAGATGAAGTTTTAGAAAATTTAGCGAAGTTTCAAAGAGAAGGTAGTGGTTGGACTTTTGGAAATATAGTGCGGTTAGAACTACATACAGCTGCTTATGTTCCTTTAAGAGCTAATGGTTGGTTACCTTTGCCAAAGTGGATTGCTAACAAAAAAGCAGTTATCAATATGAAAAATAAAGATGACAAATGCTTTTTATGGTGTGTTTTAAGAGCGTTAAACCCTAAAGAGCATAATGCAGAAAGAGTTGATAAGGCTTTACAAGAAAAGGAAAGTGACTTAAACATGGAGGGAATAAAGTATCCTGTTTCGGTTGAAGATATCGATAAGTTTGAAAAACAAAATCCTGAAATTAGTGTAAACGTGTATGGGTATAAGGAATATATTTATCCTCTTAGGCTTACAAAAGATGAAAAAAGTAAACATGTTGATCTTCTTTTTACTAAAAATGAGGAAAATATGCACTATACCGTCATAAAAAACTTTAATAGATTAGTGAAAAAACAAATAACAAATACTCATAATGGAAATATAGAATGTTGTAAACGATGTCTAAATCATTTTGGTACTAAAGAACTTTTGGAAAAACATAAAAAATACTGTAACGAACACGAGCCTATTAGTTTAGAGATGCCAGAATCAGGTACCATGTTAGCTTTTGAAAACCATTCTAGAAAACTTGTGGTTCCCTTTGTTGTATACGCTGATTTTGAAAGTGTTTTAAAACCAATACACACATGCCAACCAAACCCAGAAAAAAGTTATACTATACAACGTCAAAAGCATATACCTTGCAGCTTTTTCTATATTATAAAATGTTTTGATGATTCTGTGTGTGCACCTATAGAAAGAAGTTATGTTGGAAAAAATGCTGAGGAAGTTTTTATAAAATGGTTAAAAAATGATATAAAAGAAATTCATCAACGGTACCACCAAAACCCAAAGCCTATTGAAATTACAATAGAGGAAAAAATAAAACATACACAACAAACACACTGTTGGATTTGTGGTAATAAGTTTACAAAAGATAATCTTAGAGTAAGAGATCATTGCCATTTTACAGGTAAATATAGAGGTGCCGCGCACAATGAATGCAACCTAAAAGCTAAAAATGCTAACTTCACACCTGTGTACCTTCATAATCTTAGTGGATATGATGCTCACCTTTTTATTAAATGCCTTGGCAAATCTGAAGGGAAGATTGATTGTATTCCAAATAATGAAGAGAAATATATTAGTTTTAGTAAAGACATTTGGGTTGGAGAAAATATAAAACATAAAATTAGATTTCTTGATAGTTTTAAGTTCATGAATTCTAGTTTGGATAAACTTTCAAGTAACTTAGAGGAAAGTCAATTAAAAATTTTATCAAAATATTTCACTAGAAACCTTCTACCCTTGGTTAGGAGAAAAGGAGTTTTTCCTTATGAGTACCTTGATTCATTCGATAAACTTAAAGAAGAGAAATTACCACCCAAAGAAGCATTTTACTCGAGTTTGAACAAAGAAGGAATTACGGATGAAAATTATGCTCATGCGCAAAAGGTTTGGGAAACTTTTAATATGAAAACTTTAAAGGATTATTTAGAACTTTACAATAAAATAGATGTTTTGCTTTTAGCAGATGTTTTTGAGAACTTTAGAGATGTTTGTTGTGAACACTATGACTTAGATCCTAGTTGGTATTATACAACACCAGGTTTGGCATGGGATGCAGCATTGAAAATAACGAGAGTAAACCTAGAGCTTTTATCTGATCCTGATATGCTTTTAATGGTAGAAAGGGGTATCAGAGGAGGTGTTAGTATGTGTAGTAAAAGATATGCAAAAGCAAATAATGAGGGTATGAGTGGATTATATGATCCTAGTAAGCCATCAAAATATTTATTATATATAGATGCAAACAGTCTTTACCCTTGGGCAATGAGTCGCCCTCTTCCTACACATGGTTTTAAATGGATGACAAATAAAGAATTAGAAATTTGGCAAAAAATCCCATGTATATTAGAAGTAGATTTAGAATATCCTAAAGAATTACATGATTTACACAATGACTTTCCTTTAGCACCTGAACGTTTAAAGATAGAAAAAGTAGAAAAACTTATTCCAAACTTAAATAACAAAAAGAATTATGTTATTCATCATGAAGCCTTAAAAACATGTGTTGATTTAGGTTTAAAGATTACTAAAATACATCGAGGAATTAAGTTTGAGGAAAGCTTATGGCTTAAATCATATATTGATACAAACATTGAACTAAGAAAAGCAGCTAAAAATAATTTTGAGAAAGATTTTTTTAAGTTGATGAATAATTCAGTCTTTGGTAAGACTATGGAAAACCTGAGAAATAGAGTAACGATAGAACTGGTTTCTAGTAAGGAGCGTTATAGGAAATTGGTAGCAAAACCAAACTATAACCACACAACAATATTCGATGAAAACCTAATAGCGGTACACATGAAAAACACTAAGTTAAAATATAATAAACCTATTTACTCAGGATTAAGCATTTTAGATATTAGTAAAACACATATGCAAAAAACTTATTATAATTACTTTAAAGCTAAGTATGGTGAAAAGGTTAAAATGTGTTATACCGATACAGATAGTTTTATTCTTGAGATAGAAACTAAAAATTTGTATAAGGATATGGAAAAAGATGTGTTTGAAATGTTTGATACAAGCAATTATCCTAAAGATCATTTCTTAAAAAATAATTGTAATGCTAGAGTAGTTGGAAAGTTTAAAGATGAGTTAGGTGGTAAGATTATGACTGAGTTTGTTGGTCTAGGAGCAAAAATGTATGCTTATAAAACTTTAGATGGTGAGGAGGATAAAAGATGTAAAGGTGTTAAAAAAGCGGTTATTAAGAAAGAGATAAACTTTAATAATTACAAAGAGTGTTTGCTTACAGAAAAGGATCAGTATAGAAAGATGACCGTTTTAAGAAGTAGGGGCCATAATATGTATACTGAAGAGTTAAACAAAAAGGCGTTAGGATCAAGTGATGATAAAAGGTTTGTTTTGGAAAACAAGATTGACACATTAGCCTGGGGGCATACTAAGTTAAAATAAAATATAAAATATAACTTATTTATTTATATTTTATATTTCACAAAATTAAAATTAGAAGCAATTAGTCTATTTCATATTTTCTTTTTCTTAAAACTAGAATCATTAAGTCTATTTGGCATCCAACGACCTTTATAATATATCGCATATTTCATAGAGTAACCTGAAACACATCCGAGTATTATATATGGCGAAAAAGTTTCTTCGATATAATATCCATTATCTATTGCATCATCTAAATATTTACCACCATTTATCATATATTCCTCCTCCAACTTTAAATAATTGTTAAATTCTTCCATAGTAAGTTCGTAATCAGCATTGCATTCTTCTATTGTTAATATGGATGGAAACCCTACAAAAGAAAAAGATACAAAATACTCACGTTCGTCGTCTTCGTAGATGCAACCTCCCCAACTAGGAGGAGGTAAGTTTTTTGTTTCCTCTACGAAATTTTTGCATTCATCGAGCCATACATCTTTAATTTTTTTTAAAGCTTCTATATGATTTTTTTCATTAACATCGTAGAAGTTTACTACCTTCTTGTATACATTTATGTTATGTGAAGTTGATTTAATTTGAGATTCCATTTTTATTTTTACAATATTATATTAATAATTTTTTTTCTTTTTCAAAAATTTTTAATAATTTAAAAGAAAAATTTTTTTTTTTTTTTTATAAATTTTTTTATAAATTTTAAAAAAAAAATTTTTTTTCACCTAGACTGACCCGTCTAAACAGCTTTAGCTTTTTAGTCGACTGTTGGGGTTTGTTTGGCGGGCGTGAGCTTTCGTTTTTTTTAAATCTGAGGATTGGAGGATTTAAAAATTGAATTTTTCGAATCGCATTGAGGTCTTGCCCTTTCTTTCTTAATTTTGGGTTTGAGTTAGATAACCCATTATACTAACTACTTTGGGCCTCGTGTACTGGTTTCACATGGTGCTTTTACACAGGGTTTGTTAGTTCGCCGCCAGGTAGAGACTGTCTCCGTTTGAGTTTGTTGATGGTCAATGCGACAGGATTCATTGACAATTATTTCGACTCTGTTTTTGGGAAAGCAGCCAATGGCTTGGAAAAAAAGTGTCATGCATAATGCAGGTAAAGAAACTTGAGCACCACATAGATAGACATAACTGAAAAAAAAAAAAAAAAAAAGACGTTTTAAACGGTGCTGAAATGAATCGCGTTCACTAAAGTAGAATGGTTTGAGATCGAAGACTAGTTACACCTTAAAATACCTTTGTCGTTTTTCAAACAGACTTATTCAGATTTCCAATTTATATTACAACAAACTGCTTTATTTATCGATATTTTCAGAGAGGTATGGCACCGATTCACTGTGCTGCAGAGAGAGATTATGTTGAAACCATAGCCTTGTTAATAGCTTATACAGGAAACACAAATATACAGAACAAGGTAAAAGTTCTTTCTTACCAACAAAAGTATTCAAATAAGCGATAACGACCAACGCATGTCCTTTGAATCATTGTGTCGTAAAAATAATATATGCTGACGTGAAAAAGAAACGCCTCATCCTGTAAAAACTTGGCATATTTTATTTTTTCTGAAACCAAATCAATAAGAATTTTTTCATTCGACACTTCAATCATTTTTTGTGTAAAACGAGTTCATTATGCGGGATTTCATGATTTTTATCGGGGTAAAATGGACAATCATTTCAAACTAGTCACCAAAATTTCACACCACACCAGTTCTGAAGCAAGTATCGTGGGGATCTGTCCCATTCTTCGCTGAGGGCCCTAGCCAATTCTTAGACGTTTCTGGGCTGGGGTTGACGTCGACGTAAACGTCGCCCAATGTAATCCCATGCGTGTTCAATGGGATTACAATCAGGGGAAAGTGCTGGCCATGGCAACACATCAATGTGCCTATTCTGTTGAAAGTCCCTCGTAATGCGTGCGACATGCGGCCGAGCATTATCATGGTGTAAAACTAATCCTTGACGTTGTCTGAAGAGGGGAACAACGACAGGTTGCAAAATCTGATTAATGTATTGCCTGGCTGTCAGATTTCCTTCAACAATGACTTACTGAGACCTAAATCGACGATTTATGGCTGCCCACTCCATAATCCCGCGGCCACCGAAGCGATCATACTCTAGAACAGTGTTGTTTGAGTAGCGTTCATGACGTCGTCTATATACCCGTATACGTCCATCGGCGTTAGATAAATTGAAACGCGATTCGTCGGAAAACACTACATTTTGCCAACGCTGTCCTCTGTGATTTCGAACCCATTCAAGCCGTCGGTGACGAGGACAAGCCGTCAACACTGGACAACGTAATGGTCTACGACAGCGTATCACACGTGGCAACAGTCGATTTCTTACAGTGAACTGACTAATAGGCACCCCTCGGTTACCCACCTCTAAAGGTGACGTTGATTCCGCAGTCAAAAATCTGTCACGTAGGTGACGTTGACGGATATAATTATCCTGTCTCACTGACGTCACACGTGGTGCGCCTGACCTCGGCCTATCTGTAGTTGTTCCTGTCTCCCTGACCCGTTGAACGAGCCGCACAATTGTGGACCTAGCCACGTTAAAATGTCTCGCAACCTGATCTTGGGTAAGACCACACTTTAACATGGCCATACATCGAACCCTTTCTTCAGCATTTAATCTCGACATTTTGAGAAAACGACGCTTTTCGAAAAAAATCGCTTGTACTCGGGTTCTGTATCGTTGAATACATGTACCTCTGTAATTTTGATAAGCAAGACCACGTGGTTCATGACAACGAGCTTCACGAGCAAGCCTTGCACATAAGCTTGGGCTTAGCTTTTGGATAAAGCAAATCGATTCGATTTCGTGTTGGCTAGGTTTGTCGGCGAATATATATGTATGCATTATTTGCTTTCTCCGAAAGGTTTTCTTATATTCAAATTATCGTCTGTTTCCGATGGAGCGTTTCTTTTTCTCGTCAGCAGATTATTAATAGCTTATACATGTAAGGGACACAAACGTACTGAACAAAGGAAAAGCTGTTTTTTTTTCACCGAAACAAGTTTCACATAATTTAAATATTTACCAAAAACGTTTTGGACTCCCCGTTCTTAAAGAGCCATCGGTGATGGATCGATAGAATTTTTGGGAAATGATGAAAACCAGGGTCCGAATTCACCAACCGTTTTTATTATATAAGAACGATTTTAGTATTATTCTACAGAATTTTCTAAATTTGTAAGTAACACAAGTTCAAATTGGCTAAACCATTTGGTTTAGCCAATCAGAAGTTGTGTTACTTTCAAATTCAGAAAATCATGGAGAAAGTAGACTAATGATATTCGTAAGAATGGTTGGTGAATACGGAACCTCGTTCACCGATATCACCTACTTGCAATTTTTTCCTCGCCTGTGGTGTCCGTGGTTGTGAGGTAGAGCGCCGGCCTTGTAACCATAAGGCCCCGAGTTCGATACCCAGGAGCGGGTGATAACTTTGGAATCTTTCATTGGCCTACACATTCGGGGCGAGTACTGGTGCAGTTGCCACGAAGTAGAATCGAGACTGATTAGTATAAGTTAAAGAACTTGTTTCTCAATCGATTAAAATAAACATCTTTAAACTAAACTTCCTTGGCTATTAATTACTATTGGGCAAAGAGGAGTTCCATTGGTGAAAAGTTAGGCTCTTCTTATGTGTTTAAAATTCTCGATTGGTGAAAATGTATAACAAACAACCGATTAACAACCTGTGTATCACCGATAAAGGTCCATCAGTGATATCCGTAGTTAAAATTTAGTTCATCCTCTTCGTACTAGGGAGCACGTGAGGCTGTTGACAGAGCTTTCCACTCTGATCTATCTTTGGCCCATTGCTGTAACTGACCCCATGACCATTTTTTGGTTTTTATTTCAACCGATGTTTTTTCCAGGTTTCTTTGGTCCTCCTCTGTTCCTCTCTCCTCTTGGAGTCCATCTCATTGCTCATCATGGGATGGCTTATCGGTTGTAAACAGAGGGGAAAAAAAATCCTTTCTTTACCACAAAACTATTATGTTATGTAAACAATTAATACTAGGGTTCACTGAGAGCGTGCTCAGTCATTGGAGCTTGTGTTGTGTTAACTTCAGGCTTCACGTGTGTTTCTTCGTGCGTTGCAAAATATTCTTCGAAAAGAAGCGCAAATTTAAAACAGAAAAAGTGTCTGCGGTACTCGTTGGTAATTATCGTGAAAAAAACTTTAAAAAACAAGAGGGCCAAGATGGCCCTGGATCGCTCACCTGAATTTTTGAGAGGACCATAGCCAATTTTTTTGAAGTATTGAAATTTTGGAAACCAAATCATTATTTCGCCAAGCAATTTTGAAAAGGTCACCTGTAAAAATAATTTCAAAATCTGTCACCACCCCTACAATCATCACCACAGCCATGTTTTTGACGAATCAGAATTCTGCAAATAAATTTTGGGATAGGTCACCCAAAGACCATTTCTTGAACAAGAGCACATGCCCGATAGTGGCTAAAAATATGAAGTCGAACAAGAGCACCGCATGCGGGTGCCACCGATAGGCTGTTAGGTGCTGGATAGTAAGTTAAAATTCTATGTCGAAAAAGCGGCATAATTTGGACAAAATGCTTTTAGAGTTATCTGCCCTTGTTGTATGGGTTGCTCTTTTACTAGTGAACAATTATTCCAAGTTTCAAGTACATGTGTTGAGTGGAAGCCGAGATATAACAAAATGTCAAAGTTTTTGCACAACGACAACGACAACAACGCACACGACAACAACAGGGCTATGACAATACCTCGATGTTTTCTCCGAAAACAGCCGAGCTAAAATAGGGGCACAATATAAGGATCATTTCTGTGAAATTATTTAAAAATCTGACCAGTGGTTTCAGAGAAGAAGATTTTTTAAGAATTTCTTCATGTCCGTATAGTGCAAATAGCCCCCACCACCACAGCCATGTTTCTTGACAGATCAAAATTTCGCAAACAATTTTCAAAAGGAACATTTCTGTGAAATTATTTCAAAATCTGACCAGTGGTTAAAGAGAAGAAGAATTTCAAAGAATTTATTTAAGTCCATACAGTGCAAAGAGCCCCGCCACGGCCATGTTTTTCGACGGATCAAAATTTCGCGAACGAATTTTGAAAAGGGTCACCCAAAGAACATTTCTGTGAAATTATTTCAAAATCTGACCAGCGGTTTCAGAAAAGAAGATTTTTAAAGAATTTCTTAGAAAATTCCATTTGGTTGCCATGGCAACAAGAGTTTTTGATGGAATCAAATTCTGTGAACAGTTTTTTAAGAGGACCTCCCAAGGAACATTCCAGCCAAGTTTGGTCCAAATTGGCCCAGCGGTGTCGGAGGAGAAGATGTTTAAAGAATTGTTGACACCGCACGACGCAAAGAGCCGCCCCCCCACCCCCCCACGGCCATGTTTTTCGACAGGTCAAAATTTCCCGAACATTTTTTGAAAAGGGTCACCCAAAGAACATTTCTGTGAAATTATTTCAAAATCTGACCATCGGTCTCAGAATAGAAGATTTTTAAAGAATTTCTTAGAAAATTCCATTTGGTTGCCATGGCAACCAGAGTTTTTGATGGAATCAAATTCTGTGAACAGTTTTTAAAGAAGACCTCCCAAAGAACATTCAAGCCAAGTTTGGTCCAAATTGGCCCAGCGGTTTAGGAGGACAAGATCTTTAAAAAATTGTTGACGCCGCACGACGGACGACGCAGGACTGACACAACGTGATCCTAAGAGTTCCCCTTGAGCACGTTGTGCTCAGGTGAGTTAAAAAAACAAAATTAAATAAATGAGTATCGGCGGACATCATAAGGAAGGCCTGTATGAATTTCTATTAGTTTTTATCAAGGATTTTAAAAGATTTCTGTCCAGAAAGACGGACGATCAGACGGTCATTGGTCCATGATGAAATTATACATTTAGCCCCCTTTTTTCATGACACGGCATTTCATGAAATGAAAAGAAATGACTATTGTCCGTGGCTTGTGATAAACAATACAAAGATGAAGTTTCATGACATTTTGTCCTGTAGTTAAAGAGATATTGTTCCGTAATGAAAATATACATCAAGCTCCCTTTCTCCATGACACGGCATTTTAAAAAACACAAGGTTATATAACTGTCGTGTTGAATTGTCAATCTGGGTGACACTTGTTGTCCTGCATTTCCTAATGGTGGTTGATAGATGTTACAAGTTTGATGTAAAAACTCTGAATAGTTTTCAAGATAAGACTTAAAACAAAAGTACACTCTATATACCTTTATGTACTACTTTGTGACCCCCGGGTCAGGACCAATTTTGACCCCAGGGGCATGATTTGAACAAACTTGGTAGAGATTCACCAGGAGATGATCCATACAAAAACTCTAGGCCTTCTAGTTTTAGACAAGAAGATTTTCAAAGTTTGCTCTATATACGATATTGCCCAAATTTGTGACCCCTGAGTCGGGGCCAATTTTGATTCCAGGGACATCATTTGAACAAACTTGGTAGAGGACTACTAGAGGATACTACATACTAAATATCAAAGCTCTGGGCTTTCTAGTTTCAGACAAGAAGATTTTTAAAGATGTTGTAAATTTCCCCTTTTTTGTTGCCGTGGCAACCAGAGTTAATGGATTAATTCGATTCTTTTAACAAATTTGGTAGAGCTTCACCCAAGGAACATGCCTGCCAAGTTTCATCATGATTGGCCCTCCGGTTTAAGAGGAGAAGAGGTTTAAAGGAATTGTGGACAACGACCGATCACAATACCTCACCTTAGCACTTCGTGCTCAGGTGAGCTAAAAAAACTTTCTAAAGTCATGATTTGTTGTAGGACTAATTGTGGGCCGTAGGATGATTTTGATGTACAATACCTGTACATTATTAGTTGTACAGTCAGGTGGCAGGGGACCTGGAAACTTATTCACGGCTGTGGCGAATCATGTCGCCACATCGCCTTCGGTTCGGGGCAACATGATTCGCCACAGCCGTGAACAAGTTTCCAAGTCCCCTGCCACCTGACCGTACAACGAATTTAGTATACTGCAAAGTTTTACCATTCCAACTTGTATTCAGCGAAATTTCTCTGTTTTAAGATCTCACGAATTGAGTACGCTGACGACAAAGAATTTCTCTTCTGAGTGCCCCATTTCCATGCAAACTGAGGTCATTGAGAGCTGACGTCACTGAAACCTTGGTAAAACGTGTAGGTTGGTGCATAAACTACATGATGTTACTGCGATAGACATTCGATGATTTTTTTTATTTCAACATGGATTTAAACAACTTCAAGGTAATTAACAATGCATTTTAACGACTTTTTGGCAAAAGTAGACGACCATTAGTAGCCTCAAACGACCATTCATTTAGGTTATCCTTAAAACATTACAATGTATGAGTTTCAAAACTTCACATATTTGCTTATGTCACGACGGGATGGCTTGTTTAAACCTCGTGTGTTTGTTTTAGAATGACTACAAACGATAATATATGTAACTATATTAATTTCTTTTCAAAAATAATCCATTCTTTCCGCTTTAATGACAACCATCGAGGGAAAATAGTTTAAATATGGTACAGGCTATTCAGTACGTTTGTCTTTTCGGTGGTTCGTATCGATCGAGGCCGCCATTTTGAATATTGTGTTGAAAGTTTAGTTATGTATACGGGGCTCCCGAAAGGGAAAATGTTTTTATGTGGACTTTGCTAGTGTACAGGAATATATGTTCGGGGCATATTATCTAATCAGATTCGCGAGAAATTTCTTTGCAGTATAATATGTATATTTATAAATAGCCTGGGTTCGAGTCGGTTCATTTTTTTTCCTTTTCTATCACTCGGAAGGTACATTGTCAAAAATGACGATCATTGGGACATTCGAAAACTGATCGAAGCGACATCTACTTTATTCCATCTCATAGTGGGGTAACGTAGATGGCGCTGCAATCGGTATTCGAACGTAAATGACTAAAAATAGATACTGAAATTCCGATAACCTCGGTTTGATCACTTCCTGTTTAAAGATATTTACAACAAAGTTTCAAACGGGTTATTCGCAATGACTTTGAGGGATAGTTTAACAATAACAAGGGTTGTTGAAGGTCGCGATGTATTTTTGATGGCACCGACCGGTACGGGAAAGTCACTCGTGTATGAAATCATGCCCGTTGTATTTGAACAGGTCTAAAAATGTGCGACATTTTCAACATGGTGACGTCACGCGATAAACAAGTCTATAATTAGATAATCTGCACAATTCATAGTCATAGGTAGAACCTTGAATGTCCCGAGGCGGTACTAATAACGGAAGCGATAAACAGATGGATAAATTGCCAAAGCTCTATGCACAGCAGACCGCGATTTATGGTCTTGTAAACTTACCTAACTTCAGTCCTGGAATCACAACCGGGGACCGTTTTCACCAATCATTCCAAATTACATTCATTTGGTTTAGCCAATTCAGAAATTGTTTTTCTTTCACATTCAGAAAATTCTTCGGAGCTAGAATGAGAAGGTTGTTGAGAATTTTTGGTGAATACGGGTCCATTACTGACATAATCCAAACGATTTCAATCATCAAAGATAGGATGTGTTGTGTCTTTCAGCTGAACGGCAAGACAGCACTTCACTACGCGTGTGACGCCAAGAAGACGAAGGCTGCGAAGTTTCTGCTCTGCTTTGGTGCTGATACAGGAATACATGACAAGGTTGGTTATACAGAAATCTTAATTTTTTTTTTTGTCGTTTGTTTGAATTGGGTTTCTATGTTGCTTTCAATTTAACCAGCAGTAGGAAAGGCCTCTCTGATACCTTGGCAAAAAGGCATTCCAAAGCGACCAGCCTTGCCACTTGGAAAGGAACCATAATATCCTAAACAAATACAATACGTTCATCACTTCGCCAAGCCGGACCCACAAAAAGAAAAACATCAGTGTGAGAGACAGTGCCGGAACAACCTTTGCTGTCAAACTAATGTAAGCAAACATGTCTACGAGATTTCATAATGTTTTTCTTTCTAATTTTATACCGAGTCCGAAGTTCAAATGCTAGCTAAGTTTATTTTCTCTGAATATTAAAAAAAAAAAAAAAAAAAAAAATAACTAACCAACAAATTCACAAAGTCTAAGGGAATACTTAAAACTCATTTTCAAGTTTCTGGGCACGAATTATCTAATTTACAACGTACGTCAAGCGTATTAAAATTCTAACAACAATAGACAGATCTGCAAACTCTGCAATGTTCAGTGCTATGGTGATGTCATGAACAAGCCGTTGTCCCGCGCTATGAAATACCAGTGAAATCGGCAAAGGAAAGTAGAAACTGCGATACTGGATTTACACACACAAGAAAAGCAGTTAGATCTAGTATCATTTATGTGCGTATTTGTTGTCTCTGATATTGAATTATAAGGAATTTTTTTTTTCATGTAGGTATATCTAGACTATGAAAAAAAAACTAACCACACTTCGCGGTATCATCCAGTGTGATTAGATCTAGTTATCTTTTTTCATACCTCTATGAAAACAAAAAAAATTGTCTTCATTCCTAAAACAAAAGCTGTTGTACAAAGGCATTGTGCAAAATATTGATCAGAATCAAAAGCGTTTAATAAATTTCTTTCTTGAAGCGCGTAGTTGTTCAAAGAAAGATTTGCATGGAATATATTGATTGGAGCTTCCTTTCATTTAATCCATTGCAAAAGACGTACAGTCTGATCTTGGATCTACATTTTCTGATACATTAATTTATTTTTCATCGGATAGAACTTCGAAGTCACAACGTTAGGTTAAATACTTTTTTTTTCAGCGCAGTTTTAAGAAACAGAGACTTTGTGAATGACAAAGTTCAATTAGTGGATTATTTAATGGATAATTGTATGATGACTTCCCTGGTGTAATGCATCACGAAGATGCATTAACACCCACCTTTTGCCAGAGCATGGCTCATATCCTAAAATCGTGCCGTGAGATTACCTTCACTTGAAGCCCAAATCATAGTCAAAGCTCGTACCCTAAATCTTAAAGATTTTGGGGTTTCTGTGTGGCTCAGTGGTGTGTATGAAGGATCTGAAACCCGGAGGTTCCGGGTTCGATCCTTACTCAAGGCACAGGTTTTTTTGTGGGAGTGTTTAGAACCCTAGCTTAGTATTAGTGAGACCAAAGACACGCATGAATGAATGAACAGACGCCGGGATATGACTGAAATAATATTAAGAAATGGTGTGAAACTTCACTCCTCTTTCAATCAATTCCCATCACGCACAGCTAAATACTATGCACAGAAGCAAATTGTGAACAAAGTGTTAGAATACATGTAAATTGATGCGAATATGAGCTGAGCTGGAGCATACTTTCTGGAAATGTCGGATGCCCACGTCTTTTATTTGCATTCATCGCTGAAGATAGATCTGCTTCCATGGCATTATTTTCCGCTAGGTGGCATTTTTCAAATACATACCTATCTGATTTTGGCATTCTTGGTACAGAGTCAGACTATTTTTCAAAGTGGCAATCGATTCAGCGAATTCCAATATTAAATACATGTACATGTTTATTCAATACAACGCTACCTGGTACGATTCGTCTAGCCATGGTTTATAGTTAGCATATAACCTATGCACCAGTCATTTATTAACACAGCCTTTACAGGCTTGGTAAATAGCCATGGTTTCAGCCCATACATTTCTTGTTGATGAGTCTGTGGAAAAACCCTGCACAAATCCTGGTTTCCCTAAAATCTATATGTAGAAACTGCATTCAGAGATTTGCAGTAAACAACGGTATTTTTGAAAAACTATTTTTCCCGTTTGAAATAATTATTTTATGAAAAGAAAAGAATAGTGATGCGTCCTTGTGGACAGGTCTAATCTTCGAAGAATACTAGATGTGCAGACAACGGCTTCTATAGGTATTTATTACTGTCGTCGTATTACATTAAAAAAAAAATACTCGAAAACATTCATTTACTTTTATAAAAGTTACTTTTTATCATACATTTGAACGATTTTTAGCCGTCATACCTTTATGAAAATAAAAAGGAAGATGTAGTATTTTAATTTGTAACCATATTATTGTCATCACGAACTGCTTGTAATAAATTTGTATCGAGCGACTCTTTGAGAAAAAGGGGTTTTATGCATATTCTTAATGAATCATACAAGAGTAGTGCTTCCCGGATCTTGTTCGGACCTGTGTTTTATCAACGCAGGAGTTCCTCAGGACTCAATTTTAGTTTCCATTTCATTTTTAGTTTATATTAATGATACAGTTGAAGACATAAACTCCAGCATAAATTTTAGATATAGATAAGATTAAAAATTGGGCGAGGAAATGACTGGTGAAATTCAATCCCTCAAAATCCGAATCCCTTATTATATCAAAGAAACCACTGAAACCTGCTTACCCGGATCTTAACTTGTCAAATGTCAATATACCTAATGTAGAAGTGCATGAACATCTTGGGCTTTATTTTTCCAGTAATAGATCTTGGGATTATCACATAAAAATAAAACTGGAAAAAGCATGGAATAGAGTTAATATCATGAGAGCACTAAAGTTTAAGTTAGACCGGTATACAATGCAAATAATCTATTTTTCTTTTATAAGACTAGTCTTAGAACATGCTGATAATATCTGGGATAATATTCCTGAGTACCTAAAAAATGAAGTTGAAAAGGTTCAAAATGAATCAGAAAGAATTGCGACTGGCTGACTCGCCCGCTGTACTAAACTGGTATCCCTGGAAGATCTTACAAATGAAGCAGGATGAGAATCACTGAGATACAGAAGGAAAAAACACAAATTAATCTTATTTTTTGAAATGATTAAGGGTAATACTCCTGACTACTTGTCATCTCTAGTCCCAGATACGGTTGGTAATACCACCAGTTATAACCTGCGACGAGCTAACGACCTCCAAGGCATCGCATGTAGAACATCACTGTACAGAAATTCTTTTATTCCGTCAGTGGTGTACGATTGCAATGCTCTGCCCCAAGAAATTAGAAACTTAGATTCGCTTACAGCTTTTAAGACATACCTTGACATAGACAAACCCATACCTAATCAGCTTTATTTCATTGGCGAAAGAGCGTATCAAATTATCCACACCAGGCTGCGTAACAAATGTAGTTTGCTAAATTTTGATCTATTCCAAAAGAATTTAGTTGCTTCGTCTTTGTGTCAATGTGGTGGAATTGAGTCTAGTCAACATTATCTTTTAGAGTGTAGGTATTATCATTAGAAATACACTTTTTGCAACTATCGAGAATATCACCACTGTCAGCTTGGACGTCCTGCTGTACGGTGACGAAAGCCTCACCTTTCATGAAAATGTTATGGTATTTTTGGAAGTGCAGTCTTTTATTAAGGATAGCAGATAGTTCAAGCTATAAGTGAAAATCCCATTTAAGTCTTGTAACAATTTTATAGTGTTTCGTTTTACCATAATTTCATACATATAAAGACAAAAGAGTTAATTCTATAATATTGGTTTCGAGAACATCCCACATCGCACGATCGCACGATCTCTTTATAAGTATCGACCCAGGTCAGCCTGCGCAGTTCGCGCAGGCTGACCTGGGCGAAAACTTTTCGCTATCGGTCAATTTTCTGTATTTACAAGGACCAGTCTACCTCATGATTAAGTCGATTGTTACAAAAAATGGCCAATATGGATCCACAATTATGTGATGACTTGCGTGGTATCATAAATAACGGAGATGTATTAAGCCCCCTTTTGTTAAAGTGTGGCTCATATGTATTTTGTAATTGTCTGATTATGTTCTTGTATGTAAGAAAGTTACAAATAAAATATGTTTAAACTAAACTAATTATACAAAGCAAGTCCAAGTGTAATTACATGTAATATGTATCCATTTTATCTGAAAACTGGTTGAACTTTTGGCCAACTTGTACTTTGGTATGCAAAAAACTTCAACCAAGGTCGGCCTACGCGTGCGACGCAGGCTGACCTGGTCGATACTTTTCGCAGATGCATTAAACCGCCTTTTCACTCACGGAACATGAGTAAATTATGTTTTTGCGATAGTCATGTTTTGTTCACAGACAGGTAAACTACCGGACCTTGGAGCTGTGCGAGTTACAGAGACGCTGGCATTACGACAAGCTTTTAAAGAAAGGTATGCAAAGTGATACTATACGCTAAATAAGGCATAGCTCCTGTAGGTCAGTAGTAATTCGCCGTACATAGTCGGCTCGGCCAAAATTACATCCGAAATTTTATCAGAGCAATCATTGCAAGATTATTTCTGTCACATCATTGAACATTGTTTTGAAGTTATTTAAGTCAGAAAGCAGCCAGTGGGTTGGAAAAAGGAATGCAAGTGAAAATGGCAGTGAATCTCAATGGCCGCCCTGCTGTAATTGAATCATTGTTCAAAAGGGCGTTACCTCCAACAAAAACATCTTCCCAGTTTGCAGTACATATTTCAGTATTATTCAACAAAAAACGTGGATTCCTTACGGATTAGAAAGTGTAGCCCATCTTTTCCTAGTCCTAGAAAGCTCTCGAAATTTTTTAAGCATTTTAAGACTTGCCCTTTTATTGCAGAAATATCAAACTTTTCGGAAAGATGATGCACCGGATGGAAAAACACGACTTCTTGCAAGCTGGATTCGCTATTGAAAATACCGCTAGAGATGCTATGGAGTTTTCTTTCTTTTGTCGTATGTTACCACTGATAGATTGGTATAACACAGACGCTCAGTCGAACGCTTCGATTCCAAAACGTCTGGAAGCTCCTGACGTCGAAGCAAACAGTCACGTGTTCGAGTACCTTGTCAATCAAAGAGTGAGTGACGTGACCGTCACAATACCTATATTTTCGATGCCAAATAAGTTTGATGATGTTTTTGTAAAAGACAGCATGGACAAAGAATACAAATGTCTAAAAATCAAGCAAAAGGGAGAGGTAGGTCTTCTGAGTACATAGCACCTAACAGTTTCAGTACTGCTCTGAAGATTATGCTCGCATTCTCGAGGGAGCCAATGTATTCGGTAAGGTCCTGGTATAACATTGATTGGTGCCTACTATCAAGCATGACGACCCTGGGCTGATGGCAAGAGCTCCGGGATCAGATGACTCTTGGTTAAACGCTCCTCCCTCATTATGTGACGATCACCTAACGATGATCGGGGTTCCAAACGATATATTTCGAGCCTTGTTCGAGGAAATCACATATCACACACACGATTAATGAGAGGCATAATGTATTTTTATTTCACAGGAATCTGATGATATGTAAATAATTCCATCAAAAGCTTAAAGAATGAATTTTGACCATAATCGTGTTTTATGATTTTTTTTTGGTTTGCCTACTTTACCCTCGAACATTTGTATAACAAACGCGATGAATTTTCACTCATTCAGGTGATTAAACTTGAGAAAAACTTTCAATAAAAAATTGCCCTAAAAACCCGGAGTGTAGTAGTAGAGCTACTGCTATGTTTAGATAATGGGTACAATTGTAGTTTCTACCTTGATCTAAACATTTCTTTATTATTTTCTACCTACTCCACAGGAAAGTTTTCTGGTAGTGCGCATGACATTTGAAGTGGAGGAAGAACACTTCATGTCATTCATTGTACTTAAAAAGGTTAAAACAGACAGACACGTAGTAACAGGATGTACTCAAACCGTAAAGTCCACTGTAGAAGATGGATTCGTTCTTTGTATACAGGAGAAAAGTCTGCCGAAAGATTCCATCGTGGAACTGAAGGTAAATAGGAATTCAGATGGTATATATTGTAAGATGCTTTATAAAAAACAGGGGTTTGATAAAGTGTTTACTCGTTCACCATTTACTTTTTTTTTTCAAAGATTTATGAGATCCTCTTTCAACCAGTAAAAATGGAATATCACAACGGTCTGCATTTCTGTGAGGTCGGATCAGGTCATGTTCGGATTAGATGGAAGAATCCGATCACATGCAGCCTGTTGTAATGTTCCTTTAATTATATACAATTACTTTATAACTGTGAATGAAAAATAAATACACACCCCCCCCCCACACACACACACCCACACACACACAGACAGAGATAATGAGTGACAACAACAACAAATGCAGAGAGCCCCCCCCCTTTTTCGAAGTTTGACGGAAAGAGCTGAAAATGAATACACAGAAGTAACCATTAGTCTGTGAAGACAATGATATTCTATAGAGAGTATATTTGTGACACGGAAACACCTACATAGAATACATGCGTGATAAGGAAAACCTATCCTGGTTTGTTGTGTATACATTTTAGATAACGTTCTTATTTCAGTCAGGTCATTTATAGGTATGTAATGAATAATTAACAACGCTATCCAGTCGTTATTTATCATCCCTACAACTCTATGTATGATGAAATGAGTATATTTCATATGTGTGGCCATTGTAATCAGTCACTGAGGATTAGAAATGGTTTTTCTTGCACTATTTTTTCAGGTATTACCAACAGGTGACTTCCACCGTGATCTTAACACTGAACACGTGACAGACGTGTCGAACTTTTACGACATTAAAATACAACACAAAGTCCGTAAGCCGGTCTTAATAGATCTTCCTTGCCCCTCAATGGACAGACAAGATCAGTCCCAGGTTACTGTTTACACTGCCCAAGGGAACAGAGAGGACTGGAGAGAGGTAGAATGTGAGACAGTAGAAAGTGGAAAAGGCGTGAAAGTTCGTGACAAATCAGTATATACCGGAACGTAAGTAAACCTTCCACTTAATTACCTTTTGCGCACTGTTCAGATAAAGATCAGATTGCACAGAACGTTTGATATTTGCTACCTGATTCTTAACTATGAGCAAAAAACATGATTGTTCAGGAAAATCTATTTGGAAATTGCAGTTTCTGTTGTCGTGGCTTTACTAACTTTCAATGAAACTTCATTTATCTGCCACTATGAGGGATAAACTACTTGAAATATACTTGTTAAAAAGCAGAAACCCGTTTTAAATATAGGTGCGCACACCAAGTAGAAACGCAATGACAACGTTCATTGTTTGAAAACCCGAAATATAACCAACAATTTTAATGAAAGGGAAATTATTACATGTCAGCTCAATTTTATATGATCTTGGCGTAATCTGGCCACAGCGACCTTCCTTCAAAGCTGAGTCACAAGAAAGGAGCGCTGATAACAGAGATCCACATTGCCATTAGAGTGTTCAATGATAAATGATAAAATGAACAGAGTAATCTCTTTAAGGACTTCACGTAAAAAGCTGCCGGTTAGGTCCAATACTGATTGAGGTACTACCCGCCTACCAATAAGTGACAACTGTGACAATTCTAGCCGACCAGGGTAACTGTTTGGTAGTCTTGCAAATTTGAATAAAGACTAAAGTTTAAGCTTAGAAACTGAGGATGGGTTTATCAAAGATGCATAAGTTTTTTGACAGGAAAGAGGAAAGAGCTGTAAGTAAGGACAAACTGTGCCTATTGCCGTTACGGATAAAAAGTTACGAGCAAGGATTAGCATTGCATTGTCCCTGTAAATAGTTTTAAACCTTAATTTTGAAACCTCATTGCAAAACAGTATTGATATCGTTACTTTCACAAGCAAGTAGTATGGGAAATTGTAGCCTTTATACATGATAATACAATATTGAATTTAAACATCCTTATAACTACCAGTTTTTCCTCTTCCATTACCTACCTACAGGTTTATAGTCGCAGAAATTCCAAAGAAACAACAGAAGGGCACATCGTCATGGGTTAAGGATTTTTTCACATGGTTATTCTCCATAGTGTTTACAAGGACAAAATACTGTTGCTTCCTAGCGCTGACAAAACCGGTGATAGAGAACAAATTCAAGATTCAAGTGATACTGACAGATGTGAAACAAAGTGATTCAATACTGGAAAAGTGGAAAAAAGACAATTACATAACGCAAATGTCACAAAAGACGTCAGGTTACTTATGTAGACCGGGTAAAGTGTTTGGTGCTTCTATTGACCGCGATTGGCCAAACATTGTTCTTGGAACGCCTTCGCTGGAGCTCTGCTATCATTCAGGAGCAGAAAGTCGTCAAGAATTTTTGGTTAGAGGCCATGAGCATGATCTAGTCATTATCATTATCAGTAAGCATGAGAAACAGAAGTCCGATGCTGCAAGCGGACACAGGTAAGCAAACAATCACTGGAATCTGTTGGAATGTTAGGTTATGTACTGGTACAACTTTTTATTAGCTTGTGTACAGGCATTTGTTAAATATGTTTGGAAATTAGTAGCTTTTTTTCAAGAGGCCATGAATAAATTCGTGCTGTATTCTCTTGGACCTGCGGGGACAAAAAGGTAAAAAAGATCGAAGTTATTGTTGGCAAACATTGTATAGTTTAAGAGCTCGAAAAATGATAATAAGCGGCGCTCGGGATGAATGAGGTTTGATGCATCGTAATGCATTATACCAAGCAAGGCGGCGCATACTATTGGACCTTTTTGTTTTAAATTCATTCACTAGAATGGTCTTTTGAAATGTAGAAAATTAGAAAATTTACCAATAGCAAAAACTTTCAATCCAGGTCAGCCTGGGCTCACATGATAAGCTTCTAGTGAACGAAGAATGAATTCTGATCTTTCGTTAACTTTTGGTAACACTTTTTGCCGTTCCTTGAGTCAATCAATTTTCTGTGTTCTGTACATTACTGATAACAAGGTAAAACTCATTCACATATCATGAGGTGTTTGAGCTGCGCTCTGGCAAAAAAGGGTTAATGCATCCTTATGATGAGTAGTGTATAATTGGGGAAGCTAGGACAAAAATTCCATGGTATCATCTAGCCATAAAAATTCTAAATTTTAACCATCATGGTTACAAAAAACCCTCCACCATCATCGTTAAAAAACCTCCTCTCCCTTTATCCCTTAAACCCCTGGGAGTTCTGGGTCAAAAATCCAATCTCCCAAAAATCCCGATCCGGCTAAAAAAAATAAAAAAATCTCAAAATTTTAACGGCTAGACGGTTAGACTATTGAATTTTAAAACCATCTAATTCAATAATGTTAAAAAACGTTAAACATTAAACTAACTTAAGAATCACCTTTAACTCCGTTTTCTACACCTTCACATAAGAGAAAGTATAGATGAAGTAAGGTGAGTCATGCTACCACCATGATATACGAAGCGGCCTCACAGCTACTCCTGCGACCCTTTTTTCAGCAACTTTTAGACCAAAGATATAGTGGTTACAAAGACAACATCAGACCAGAGAATGGCGTATTTCCTATAGACAAAGATATAGTGATTACAAAGACAAACATCAGACCAGAGAATGGCGTATTTCCTACAGACAAAGATATCGTGATTACAAAGACAACATTAGACTAGAGAATGGAGCATTTCCTATAGACAAAGATATAGTGGTTACAAAGACAACATTAGACTAGAGAATGGTATTGCTGAAAAATTAGAAAATCTAAATCTGTGATGAAGAATATATTTTCTAATTTCATGATAGAATACTTCGTAGAATACTTCATAGAATACTTTGTATGGTGAAGCGGCCTAGAAAGCTACCTCTGCAACCCTCTTTTCAACAACTTTTAGACCAAAGATATAGTGGTCACTCTAGCAATATTAGACTAGAGAATAGTATTGCACCAAAATCCTTTATTACCAAATCCTATATTACCAAAATCCTATATTCCCAATATCCTATATTTCCAAAAATCCTCCAATCCAAAATTACCCGATCACCTAGAAGCCCAATCGTCTAATAGTTCAACTGCCCAATCATTCAATCCAAAATCCAAATTACCCAATTGCCTAGAAGCCAAATCATATATTTCCAAAATCCGAAATTATCCATTTGTCCAATCTCAAAATCTCAAAAGATATTTTCGAATTTCTTATCTACTCTTAGACAATTTGCTTGGGGGGGTCACAATACGAAAATGGCTTAATGAAATTTTCTAGCTACTAAAAAATATGAATTCGCCGAAAAATGTAGAAACTGTCACAGAAAAAATAGAAAATATAGACACTTCAAATGGCGTGCAAAAAGGGTTTTTTGATTACAGCGGTTTACGAAATTCTACGCAAAAAGAAATGAAAGAATTGGGTATCAAAGCAATAGCTTCTGTAGCACCACACATAATTTTAGAAAACATATATGACTCCAATTTGGTTTCAGACATTTCCAATACTCAGTATATAGAGGGTCACCAAGGAAAAACATGTTTACAGGAATTAGATGGGTTACCTCCTTTCATAGATGATTTGTATATATTTGGCTATTTGCACAAAGACCAAGTTGTACAACGTGGAAATGAATTCAATTGTACAAAAGGTGATATCGGATCAAAGCTATTGTATCATACTGTACTATCGTAACAAAAGGGGAGTTGAAAGGTTTTGCCCACAAAAGATTGCTTTCACTGCAGGAAAGGATTCACCCGGACAAATTGTCAAAACAATTCGTGAAATAGAAAAAAGAAATGGCAATAGAGTATTGGAATCCTGGAAAAATATATATACAGGAAAAGAACCAGTTGCTGTATTCAAATACAAAATAGATGTATCTGAAACACCATTGGAGGAAGTGTTGGGAAAACTGGAAAGTTTAGAAAAGAAGTTGAATATGAGAGGGTATGGATTGTACTCTATCGACTATACTCAAGACTTTTCAGGTACTCTCGATAGAAATACGCTTTGTGAGCATTTCAAAATTCTTGGATGGAAGCTACAAGGTGAAATAGCTGAATAATATGATGGAAATGACCCTGATGGATGGTATGACAAACCTACAATTTTTGATGCACAATATACAACAGGAAGAAATATTTTGAAATATGTAAAATCGTATACCCCTTCTATCAGTATAGCATGCAAATATTACAACAAAATTGTTTCCAACTTTGAGGCTGGTGACGCCCAAAACAAATACGCTTCTCATTTGTGTGAATATGTAGTTTGCCCAAATCAACATCTTGAACAAACTTTTAAACATCCTGATGTCCAAGCTAGAGGTTTTACAAGACAGGAAGTTTCATTCTATCGATTTGATTGGAAGGAAAACTATCTTCACATTTTGCAGAGTGAGAGTGATTTGGTTCGTAACCTTCTATTGTTTTACATACAACCAGCTAGTGAACAATGGAAAAGACTAGCACAAAATATCGACCGATCATTTGTAAATGCAAACAAAACAACTGGCGATATACAACATGTTTTGTATGGATCATCACTTACAAAAAGATTTACTGGTGTTTCCTGTAAAGTTCGTAATCCTGGAAATACAAAAGAATGGAACAAAGCTCAAGAGTGGATGATATCAGAATTTGGCTGGAGAGGACTACCAATATTTCATCTAGAATTACAAAAAGATGATGAGAAAAATATAGTTTCATTTCAAGACTTGCGATGTTTCATGAAAGATTATCCTACAATACTTTGTCTATCAGCTCATTCATTGAAATTATATATAGAAAAAGAAAACCCAAACGTTTTTCTGCCTGATACTCCTCATATTCAATGGATATAGCGTCAAGAGAAATGTAAACATAGGATAGGAGTTGAAAAAATACAATTTCCTATTCAAGAAATTTCTACTACAAGAAAAGTTTCTACGCTATCAAGTAGAAAACGTATGGAAAAATTAGAAAAAATTCAAGAACAACTTGCTTCGAGTCAATGGAAAGAACATGCAGAACAACTTCACTATCAGATTTTGAAAAAAGAAATTTGCTTCACAGGAAGAGAGAAAAAGAGAAATAGAACAAGCTGTAGAAAATTACAAAATGGTCCGAAAACATCGCAAAAGAGTTCATAAAGTGGATAGCGATTTCAAAGCATTTACAAAACCTTCAGAAATAGAAGAAAGCTTACAGCATTTAGAAAGTATTCAAGGTATATGCTTTCAAAGTGTACAATCGAATGTGTATACGAGTTGCTTACTTTGATTCTGAAGGGCAAAAAAGGGTTTGCTTTGCAAATCATTTCATGAGAGAACTATTTTCAGAAATACGTGATGATCTTTTAGAACTCCTTGATAAGGAGAAAACATTGCACAAACCAGAGTGTCCAGTATATTACATGCCGTATGATACGTTAGAATTTCATGGAAAATCACAACACACTTTGAATATTCGTGTTGATCCTTGCTTCAAAGAAAAGAATGTAGAGCTTGTAAATGAGAAATTGGAAAAATATCGGAAAGAATATATTGCAGCAAAGGAAGAAAAAGAAAAAAATCATATACCTACCTTACAAAAAGTAGAATTTTCAACTGCAATGACTCGAGCAGAAAATTTTGAAGAAGGAGTATTTACAGCAAGCTCATATGCAAAATGAATCTTTCGAGGAAAGAGACAAACTCAATTGCTTTTTGAAGTTTCAGGAAATACAATACCTGTATGGGGATATTTTTTGCAGGAAGAAATAGAGAAAATTGATCTGAAGAAACACTTTGCACCTATGCACCTATACACGTGAAATTCGGAAAAAAGAAAACAACACCAACCAAGAAAAAAGATAGGGTTGCAACAATAGCTTCTGTTTCAAAAGATGATGTTTCAAAAGATGATGTTTCTCTAAAATGAAAAAAATATATATCTTTTTATAAAGATATATATTTGAAAACAATCTATATGTTTTTTTTTTGAACATCAATCTTCTGAATCTGAAAAAGGTTCTAGATGTATATCGTTTGATATAGTGGGAGATTGTATCCTCTTTTTCTCAAGCACAATAGCTTCAGTTACACGAACTCTTACAGACTGTGTAACAGCTGAAATGAATATGCTTTCTATTTTTACACCAACAATTACCTTCATTTTTTGTGAAAAATACTCTTCAGGTTTTGTTCTAAGTATACCTTTCTTGTAGCGATTGTACTCTGATTTATTTGCCCTTCTAAAAAATGAAGAAGTAATTTTCATATTTTTACCATTGTTTTTAGTATATAGCTTTGCATACAAAATTGGTACAACATCATTTTTTGTGTTGGTACGAAGCAATTGGAATTAATTGGAATGTAAATTACGATTTGTGTTTTTCAAAATATGTGATAGTTTAGAAACTTCTTTTCTGATCCATATAGAAATTTGTTTCATTGCATCTAAAATTATTTTTTCATCTTCACTCACTTTTGATTCTTTTTCATAGCAAACAAGAGGAAGGGTATACCCATTCAATTTTCCTGAAGACAAATCTTTGTTTTCCAATACACCAAAGGAAAACAAAGTTGGTGTTTTGAATATGAGAGGGGCAACACCTGTTGGATATTCATATAGTATACCAACAGATTTGTATGTAATAGGTTTTGTGGCTGTATATATTTCTCCTATACAAAGTCTATTGCAATCAAATGAATCTACAATTACATATGCCATTTTTACTACTATATTTGTTTTTAAGTTTGGAGAGAAAATATTGCATGTCTATAGTCTTCAGCAAAATCCAACAGACCTCCCCCCCAAAAAAAATAGGAATATATCCCCATAGGCAAAATGTGAATATATCCCCCTTGGCAAAATGCATTTTCTTGTAACAAAAAAAAAAAAAAAAAAAAAAAAAAATTCAAATATATCCCCCTTGACAAAATGGAAATATATCCCTCTAGGCAAAATGCATTTCTCTCAAGGCAAAATGCATTTCTCTCAAGGCAAAAATCCAAATATATCCCTCTGAAGCAAAATGCATTTCTCTCAAGGCAAAAATCTAAATATATCCCTCTGAAGCAAAATGCATTTCTCTCAAAGCAAAAATCCAAATATATCCCTCTGGAGCAAAATGCATTTCTCTCAAAGCAAAAATCCAAATATATCCCCCTGAAGCAAAATACATTTCTCTCAAACAACCAAATCCAAAAATATCCCTCTAAAGCAAAATACAGTTCTCTCAAAGCAAAATACATTTCTCTCAAGGCAATAAAAGAACTAAATGTATCCCTCTGAAGCAAGATACATTTCTCTCAAACAACAAAATCCAAACATATCCCTCTGAAGCAAAAATGCATTTCTCTAAAAATCAAATATCCAAATATATCCCCTGAAGCAAAACTACATTTCTCTCAAAGCAAAAATCCAAATATATCCCCCTTGAAGCAAAAAGAAAGAAAAAAAAAAAAAAAAAAAAAAAAAAAACCGTTTCTCTCAAAGCAAAATGTGAATATATCCCTCTGAAGCAAAAAAAAAAAAAAAAAAAATGTTTCTCTCAAACAACAAAATGGAAATATATCCCCCTGGAAGCAAAATGCATTTCTCTAAAAATCAAAAATCGAAATATATATCTCTGAAGCAAAATACATTTCTCTCAAGGCAAATATCCAAATATATCCCTCTGAAGCAGAATGCATTTCTCTCAAACAAAAAATCCAAATATATCCCTCTGAAGCAAAATGCATTTCTCTCAAAGCAAAAAATCCAAATATATCCCTCTGAAGCAAAATGCATTTCTCTCAAGGCAAAAAATCCAAATATATCCCTCTGAAGCAAAATGCATTTCTCTCAAGGCAAAAAATCCAAATATATCCCTCTGAAGCAAAATGCATTTCTCTCAAGGCAAAAAATCCAAATATATCCCTCTGAAGCAAAATGCATTTCTCTCAAGGCAAAAAATCCAAATATATCCCTCTGAAGCAAAATGCATTTCTCTGAAAGCAAAAATCTAAATATATCCCTCTGAAGCAAAATACATTTCTCTGAAAACAAAAATCCAAATATAACCCTCTGAAGCAAAATGCATTTCTCTAAAAATCAAAAATGCAGTTCTCTCAAAGCAAAATGTGAATATATCCCTCCAACAAAAATGCATTTTTCTCAAAGCGAAATGTGAATATATCCCTCCAGCAAAAAAAAAAAAAAAAATGGGAATATATCCCTCTGAAGCAAAAATACATTTCTCTCAAAGCAAAAAAATCCAAATATATCCCCTGAAGCAAAAAAAAACCGTTTCTCTCAGAGCAAAATCCAAATATATCCCTCTTGAAGCAAAAAAAAAAAAAAAAAAAAAAAAAAAAACGTTTCTCTCAAAGCAAAATGTGAATATATCCCTCCAGCAAAAATCCAAATATATCCCTCTGAATCCAAAAAACAAAAAAAAAAAAAAAAAAACGTTTCTCTCAAACAACAAAATGGGAATATATCCCCCTTCAAGCAAAAATGCATTTCTCTCAAAGCAAAAATCCAAATATATCCCACTGAAGCAAAATGTGAAAATGAAGAATCTCGATAGCGTGATGATGATATGTTGCTACTTGTAATAGTTGCTACTTGTAATAGTGGGATAGAGAGCGTTTCTCTTAGCAACAAATGGAAATATAGCTCCTATCTTGAGATTTTAGAAGTTTAAGAGTATTTCATTTGTAATCTATGAATAGATAGAAGTTATTACAACTATTTTCAACATACATATGAATCTTTGTAAGTTTCAATCTAAAACTCAAGATATGAAAACTGCAATGAAAACTGCATTAAAAAACTGCATTAAAAACTGCATTAAAAACTGTGTTGAAAACTGTGTTGAAAACTGCATTAAAAACTGCGTTGAAAACTGATGAAAAAAAAAAAAAAAATGCATTAAAAACTGCGCTGAAAACTGCTCTGAAAAAACTATGTAGAAAATATTGCAATATATATCCTTATTGAGGATATATATTCAAATTCATTCGCTATCAACATCATTTTCCTCATCAGAATCATCTGTAGGTTCCAGGTGTAAATCAGTAGATATAGAAGTATTTTGCGAATTTTTCATTTCTACTACAATAGCTTCTGTAATTTTTATTCTAATTGTTTCCATCATAGCAGATACAAAAACACTTTCTATTTTTAATCCTGGTATCACTTGCATTTTTTGCGAGATATATTTTTCTGGCCTTACTTGAATTAAATTTTTCTTTTTGTTGTTGTACTCTGATTAATTTGCTCTTCTAAAAAATGGAGAAGAAATAGAAATCTTTTCCCCATCATCTTTGGTGTACAGTTTTGCATACAAAATAGGTCCACCATCTTTTCTTGTATTGTTTTTTAGCATATTTAAGTTGTTTGGTTGTAGATTTTTTTTGTCTTTTTGAGATTATGTGAGAGCTTCCCAATCTCTCTCTCTAATCCATGCATTGATTTCTTCCAAAATATCTACAAATCTCTTTTCTTCATTGGTTCCAAATTTTGCATCATAGCAAACAAGAGGAAGGGTATATCCATTTAGCTTTTCTGTTGCCATATCTTTGTTTTTCCATACACCGAAGGAAAACAAAGATGGTGTTCTCAAAACAAATGGTTTAATTCCTCCCGGATATTCATAGAGAATTCCTACTGTTTGATAGGGTGCAGGCTTTGTGGCAGAATATATTTCTCCAATACGTAATTTACTTACATCAAAATTGTCTATAGTTACATATGCCATCCTGTTTTTTTTTACGTATATATTTTTTTTAATACACACTCAATTTTTTCATTTCTATATCAATACTCTCACCAACTACAGCAAACATATATTTTAGACTTCCACAACCAATAGAAGTGTGATATACTTAAATGAAGGTCTACTCCTTTGAGAAGCACTCGCACAATTTCTAAGTAAACCTTGAAAAACTTTACATAGAAATTCGGAGAAAAAATATCTGTGTAGGTTGGATATCTAAATTGCTGTTTCTCCTCCTGAAATTACTGCTGAGTAGCATTGGATAATGGTTAAATATCTGACAGCTCTAGTGAAAATACTTAACAGCTCTGGTAAATATCTAGTAGCTCTGTAGCTGATCTCTCTGGAATTACTAGAGAGGGTTCCGAAATTTGAGGAGAAAATGCTGAGAGATTTAAAAAAATTTCCTGAGGTCTGCTGGATTTTCCTGGAGGTCTGCCGGATTTTCCCGGAGCCCTTCCGGATTTGCGGGGAGGTCCTCCGGATTTGCGGGGAGGTCCTCCGGATTTGCTGAGAGGTCCTTCGGATTTGCTGAGAGGTCCAGGGAGATTTTTTGAGAGTCTAGGAGCTATATTTCCATTTGTTGCTGAGAGAAACGCTCTTTATCCCACTATTACAAGTAGCAGCTATTACAAGTAGCAACATATCATCATCACGCTATCGAGATTCTTCATTTTCACATTTTGCTTCAGTGGGATATATTTGGATTTTTGCTTTGAGAGAAATGCATTTTTGCTTGAAGGGGGATATATTCCCATTTTGTTGTTTGAGAGAAACGGTTTTTTTTTGCTTCAGGGGATATATTTGGATTTTTTTGCTTTGAGAGAAAGGTATTTTTGCTTCAGAGGGATATATTCCCATTTTTTTTTGCTGGAGGGATATATTCACATTTTGCCTTGAGAGAAATGCATTTTTAATTTTTAGAGAAATGCATTTTGCTTCAGAGGATTATATTTGGATTTTTGCTTTGAGAGAAATGTATTTTGCTTCAGAGGGATATATTTGGATTTTTGCTTTGAGAGAAATGCATTTTTGCATTAGAGGGTTATATTTGGGTTTTTGCTTTCAGAGAAATGCATTTTGCTTCAGAGGGATATATTTAGATTTTTGCCTTGAGAGAAATGCATTTTGCTTCAGAGGGATATATTTGGATTTTTTGCTTTAAGAGAAATGCACTTTTGCTTCAGAGGGATATATTTGGATTTTTTGCTTTGAGAGAAATGCATTTTGCTTCAGAGGGATACATTCGGATTTTGTTGTTTGAGAGAAATGCATTTTGCTTCAAAGGGATATATATGGATTTTTTGCTTTGAGAGAAATGTATTTTGCTTCAGAGGGATATATTTGGATTTTTGATTTTTAGAGAAATGCATTTTGCTTCCAGGGGGGATATATATATTACCATTTTGTTTTTTGAGAGAAACGTTTTTTTTTGCTTCAGAGGGATATATTCACATTTTGCTTTGAGAGAAACGTTTTTTTTGCTTCAAGGGGGATATATTTGGATTTTTGCTTTGAGAGAAATGTATTTTTGCTTCAGGGGGATATATTTGGATTTTTGATTTTTAGAGAAATGTATTTTTGCATCAGAGGGATATATTTGGATTTTGTTGTTTGAGAGAAATGTATTTTGCTTCAGAAGGATATATTTAGATTTTTTTTTTTGCCTTGAGAGAAATGTATTTTGCTTTGAGAGAAATGTATTTTGCTTCAGAGGGATATATTTAGATTTTTGCTTTGAGAGAAATGTATTTTGCCTCAGAGGGATATATTTGGATTTTGTTGTTTGAGAGAAATGTATTTTGCTTCAGGGGGATATATTTGGATTTTTGCTTTGAGAGAAATGCATTTTGCTTCAGAGGGGTATATTTAGATTTTTGCTTTGAGAGAAATGCATTTTGCTTCAGAGGGATATATTTGGATTTTTGCCTTGAGAGAAATGCATTTTGCCTTGAGAGAAATGCCTTTTGCCTAGGGGGATATATTCCCATTTTGTCAAGGGCGATATATTTGGATTTTTTTTGTTACAAGAAAATGCATTTTGCCTAGGGGGATATATTTACATTTTGCCTATGGGGATATATTCCTATTTTTTTTGGGGGGGAGGTCTGTTGGATTTTGCTGAAGACTATAGACATGCAATATTTTCTCTCCAAACTTAAAAACAAATATAGTAGTAAAAATGGCATATGTAACTGTAGATTCATTTGATTGCAATAGACTTTGTATAGGAGAAATATATACAGCCACAAAACCTATTACATACAAATCTGTTGGTATACTATATGAATATCCAACAGGTGTTGCCCCTCTCATATTCAAAACACCAACTTTGTTTTTCTTTGGTGTATTGGAAAACAAAGATTTGTCTTCAGGAAAATTGAATGGGTATACCCTTCCTCTCGTTTTCTATGAAAAAGAATCAAAAGTGAGTGAAGATGAAAAAAAATTTTTAGATGCAATGAAACAAATTTCTATATGGATCAGAAAAGAAGTTTCTACACTATCACATATTTTGAAAAACTCAAATCGTAATTTACATTCCAATTGCTTCCAATTGCTTCGTAAAAACACAAAAAATGATGTTGGACCAATTGGACAATCGCTACAAGAAAGGTATACTTAGAACAAAACCTGAAGAGTATTTTTCACAAAAAATGAAGGTAATTGTTGGTGTAAAAATAGAAAGCATCTTCATTTCAGCTGTAACACAATCTGTAACAGTTCGTGTAACTGAAGCTATTGTGCTTGAGAAAAAGAGGATACAATCTCCCACTACATCAAACGATATATATCTAGAACCTTTTTCAGATTCAGAAGATTGATGTTCAAAAAAAAAAAAAAAAAAAAAAACATAGATTGTTTTCAAATATATATCTTTGAAAAAGATATATATTTTTTCACTGTAGAGAAACATCATCTTTTTAAACAGCAGCTATTGTTGCAACCCTATCTTTTTTCTTGGTTGGTGTTGTTTTCTTTTTTCCAAATTTCACGTGTATAGGTGCAAAGTGTTTCTTCAGATCAATTTTCTCTATTTCTTCCTGCAAAAAATATCCCCATACAGGTATTGTAATTCCTGAAACTTCAAAAAGCAACTGAGTTTGTCTCTTTCCTCGAAACATTCTTTCTGCATATGAGCTTGCTGTAAATACTCCTTCTTCAAAATTTTCTGCTCGAGTCATTGCAGTTGAAAATTCTACTTTTTGGAAAGTAGGTATATGATTTTTTTCTTTTTCTTCCTTTGCTGCAATATATTCTTTCCGATATTTTTCCAATTTCTCATTTACAAGCTCTACATTCTTTTCTTTGAAGCAAGGATCAACACGAATATTCAAAGTGTGTTGTGATTTTCCATGAAATTCTAACGTATCATACGGCATGTAATTTACTGGACACTCTGGTTTGTGCAATGTTTTCTCCTTATCAAGGAGTTCAAAAAGATCATCACGTATTTTTGAAAATAGTTCTCTCATGAAATGATTTGCAAAGCAAACCCTTTTTTGCCCTTCAGAATCAAAGTAAGCAACTCGTATACACATTCGATTGTACACTTTGAAAGCATATACCTTGATACTTTCTGAATGCTGTAAGCTTTCTTCTATTTCTGAAGGTTTTGTAAATGCTTTGAAATCACTATCCACTTTTTGAACTCTTTTGCGATGTTTTCGGACCATTTTGTAATTTTCTACAGCTTGTTCTATTTCTCTTTTTTTCTCTTCCTGTGAAGCCAATTTCTTTTTCAAAATCTGATAGTGAAGTTGTTCTGCATGTTCTTTCCATTGACTCGAAGCAAGTTGTTCTTGAATTTCTTCTAACTTTTCCATACGTTTTCTACTTGATAGCATAGATTTTTTCTTGTAGTAGAAATTTCTTGAATAGGAAATTGTAATTTTTCAACTCCTATCCTATGTTTACATTTCTCTTGACGCTATATCCATTGAATATGAGGAGTATCAGGCAGAAAAACGTTTGGGTTTTCTTTTTCTATATATAATTTCATTGGATGAGCTGATGGACCATCTTTCATGAAACATCGCAAGTCTTGAAATGAAACTATATTTTTCTCATCATCTTTTTGTACTTCTAATTCTAGATGAAATATTGGTAGTCCTCTCCAGCCAAATTCTGATATCATCCACTCTTGAGCTTTGTTCCATTCTTTTGTATTTCCAGGATTACGAACTTTACAGGAAACACCAGTAAATCTTTTTGTAAGTGATGATCCATACAAAACATGTTGTATATCGCCAGTTGTTTTGTTTGCAATTACAAATGATCGGTCGATATTTTGTGCAAGTCTTTTTCATTGTTCACTAGCTGGTTGTATGTAAAACAATGGAAGGTTACGAACCAAATCAAACTCACTCTGCAAAATGTGAAGATAGTTTTCCTTCCAATTAAATCCATAGATTGAAACTTCCTGTCTTGTAAAACCTCTAGCTTGGACATCAGGATGTTTAAAAGTTTATTCAAGATGTTGATTTGGGCAAACTACATATTCACACAAATGAGAAGCGTATTTGTTTTGGACGTCACCAGCCTCAAAGTTGGAAACAATTTTGTTGTAATATTTGCATGCTATAGTGATAGAAGGGGTATACGATTTTACATATTTCAAAATATTTCTTCCTGTTGTATATTGTGCATAAAAAATTGTAGGTTTGTCATACCATCCATTAGGGTCATTTCCATCATATTATTCAGCTATTTCACCTTGTAGCTTCCATCCAAGACTTTTAAAATGCTCACAAAGCGTATTTCTATCGAGAGTACTTGAAAAGTCTTGAGTATAGTCGATAGAGTACAATCCATACCCTCTCATATTCAACTTCTTTTCTAAACTTTCCAGTTTTCCCAACACTTCCTCCAATGGTGTTTCAGATACATCTATTTTGTATTTGAATACAGCAACTGGTTCTTTTCCTGTATATATATTTTTCCAGGATTCCAATACTCTATTGCCATTTCTTTTTTCTATTTCACGAATTGTTTTGACAATTTGTCCGGGTGAATCCTTTCCTGCAGTGAAAGCAATCTTTTGTGGGCAAAACCTTTCAAACTCCTCTTTTGTTACGAAAGTACAGTAAGATACAATAGCTTTTGCTGATCCGATATCACCTTTTGTACAATTGAATTCATTTCCACGTTGTACAACTTGGTCTTTGTGCAAATAGCCAAATACATACAAATCATCTATGAAAGGAGGTAACCCATCTAATTCCTGTAAACATGTTTTTCCTTGGTGACCCTCTATATACTGAGTATTGGAAATATCTGAAACCAAATTGGAGTCATATATATTTTCTAAAATTATGTGTGGTGCTACAGAAGCTATTGCTTTGATACCCAATTCTTTCATTTCTTTTTGCGTAGAATTTCGTAAACCGCTGTAATCAAAAAACCCTTTTTGCACGCCATTTGAAGTGTCTATATTTTCTATTTTTTCTGTGACAGTTTCTACATTTTTCGGCGAATTCATATTTTTTAGTAGCTAGAAAATTTCTTTAAGATATTTTCGTATTGTGATCCCCCCAAGCGAATTGTCTAAGAGTAGATAAGAAATTGGAAAATATCTTTTGAGATTTTGAGATTGGACAAATGGATAATTTCGGATTTTGGAAATATATGATTTGGCTTCTAGGCAATTGGGTAATTTTGGATTTTGGATTGAATGATTGGGCAGTTGAACTATTAGACGATTGGGCTTCTAGGTGATCGGGTAATTTTGGATTGGAGGATTTTTGGTAATATAGGATATTGGTAATATAGGATTTTGGTAATATAGGATTTTGGTGCAATACTATTCTCTAGTCTAATATTGCTAGAGTGACCACTATATCTTTGGTCTAAAAGTTGTTGAAAAGAGGGTTGCAGAGGTAGCTTTCTAGGCCGCTTCACCATACAAAGTATTCTATGAAGTATTCTACGAAGTATTCTATCATGAAATTAGAAAATATATTCTTCATCACAGATTTAGATTTTCTAATTTTTCAGCAATACCATTCTCTAGTCTAATGTTGTCTTTGTAACCACTATATCTTTGTCTATAGGAAATGCTCCATTCTCTAGTCTAATGTTGTCTTTGTAACCACTATATCTTTGTCTGTAGGAAATACGCCATTCTCTGGTCTGATGTTTGTCTTTGTAATCACTATATCTTTGTCTATAGGAAATACGCCATTCTCTGGTCTGATGTTTGTCTTTGTAATCACTATATCTTTGTCTATAGGAAATACGCCATTCTCTGGTCTGATGTTTGTCTTTGTAATCACTATATCTTTGTCTATAGGAAATACGCCATTCTCTGGTCTGATGTTGTCTTTGTAACCACTATATCTTTGGTCTAAAAGTTGCTGAAAAAAGGTTGCGGGAGTAGCTGTGAGGCCGCTTCTTATATTAGGGTGGTAGCATGACTCACCTTACTTCATCTATACTTTCTCTTATGTGAAGGTGTAGAAAACGGAGTTAAAGGTGATTCTTAAGCTAGTTTAATGTTTAACGTTTTTTAACATTATTGAATTAGATGGTTTTAACATTCAATAGTCTAACCGTCTAGCCGTTAAAATTTTGAGATTTTTTGATTTTTTTGAGCCGGATCGGGATTTTTGGGGATTGGATTTTTGACCCAGAACTCCCAAGGGTTTAAGGGATAAAGGGAGAGGAGGTTTTTTAACGATGATGGTGGAGGGTTTTTTGTAACCATGATGGTTAAAATTTAAAATTTTTATGGCTAGATGATACCATGGAATTTTTGTCCTAAGTTCCCCAGTTATACACTACTATGATGCATAAACCAAGCAAGTCATTATATTGTTATGGATCCACAAAATATATTTTGTTTACAATTGACTAGATCATGAGATAGAATAGTCTTTTGAGATGCAGAAAAATTGGCCGATAACAAGAAGTTTCTACCCAGGTCAACCTGCGCAGACTGAATATAATAAACTTAGAAACTGGTTAGAAGCTTTTTTTCCAAATGCATTAAACTCCCTTTTCACAGAGCATCGCTGATTCAATTGATTTGATTTATTTTTGCCTCAGGCCAAAAACGAATTATATATGTGGTTCCGGTTACCCCACCGTGTCTAATTTTTAAGCCGGGGCAAAATATTTTTTTTCCCACCAGTTGATCGTTTGATGTTTTATGACACCGTAATGTCCCATATTGACGCTCAACCAGCTTTTTTCTACCTAAACATGGGTTACCAGATCTATCGATAGAGTTGAAATGAATCACCTTGAATAAAATTACGGCATAGACTCAATCCTAATGTAATTGACAAATCGATACCATTAACACCTGACTACCCTAATGTACATACACTTCTGCTCAAATTGTTAAACTGCCGGCAACACAAAATTTGTGAAGTAACTTGGAAAGAAATTAAGATAATGAAAGGATAGCAGACCAGTGTCCAATATTAATCATGAATGCTATTTAAAGACCAAATTGATCATGATGGGCAGTAAAATCGTTATTCTGCATAAAATGCAGCAGGTTTTCAAATAGCGATCACAGTCGACACTGACTAAAATCCGGACGGTAATATTATCGTCGTCCTCGGAAAACTCGATGTCGTTCTACTTCTATCAGTCGCCCCGGGGCGTTAAAAAGAGACAGTATGGCATGTTTGAAGAATTAGAAGTGTTTCCTGGTGGGCATCTAAAGACAAAAAAAAAAAAAAAAAAAAATCACTTAAACACCAATTGCTATACCATAGTAGATCTAGATCGAAGGGATATAAAAAAGAAAAGTAAGCCAAGCAAAAGTAAAATAGCATTTTTATATCAGTTGTTTATACAGGACAGTATGATAAAAAGAACTTCCACAGCATTTGATATTAGAACACAAAATATTGAAAAAAAAGGTAAATTTCCTTCCTGCGACCCTAATTCTCGACAGTATGCAATCGAAACCACGTATATTTTGTATTAGCCTTAGATCAATTTGCGATTTTCTTTATAGAGATATTTTGACACAAATGCATGTAGAGCTCTTAAAGAAAGTGAAAGAGGACTTAGAACCAAGAGTTACACATCAGTTTGATGGTGAGTTACTTATTTGAATAAATGTCTTACTCTATACAATACAACAAAATTGTAGAACTGCCCAAACTGAAGTATTTGCAGACAACAAATTAAATATGACTCAAAAGCTGGGGCTTGTCTATGAAAGGTAGAGAAAAATTGTGGAAAAAAAGAGGAAAAAATGCTGATGACCATCATTTTCTCCTTTTCCCGCATTTTTTTCAGAACCTTTCTTTTTCAGTCCTCGTTAACCCTTGTTAGTAATCGCAATGATTCTATGTAGTTAACGAAATGAAGTTAACGAGGATGTCTTTTTCGGGTTTTTAAAGCCCGGAATCGTTTGGTAATGAGATTATCGGACTTACATAGAACTTGTTACCCATGGACATATAACTGCGATATTTGTCATTAAAAGCAAAGATACATTGCCAGACGTTTTCAGTGAGCTCGGACGTAATGCGATTACTCTTCAAATGTTTAGCGCCAAGGCTAGTGTTTGTGTGATGCGACTTTTGCTTCTGTAGTCTATTTATATCTAAGACGTCTTTCGATTGCTTTATGTTGGCCGGTTCAGATACGTATGTGTTCCTGACCTTTTTGTACGAAAGTTCAGGAACACATGCGTATCTGAACAGCGCTCTTCTAAGCTAATCACTTCTTTACTATACTGTACAAAGTATTATGGAATGAGAAAGGATAAGATCATATCACAACAACTTTCTCCAAACCCAGGAGAGATTTTTTAACGAGTCGGGGTCCAAGCTCTTAATTCGTCGATTACTAGCTTTGTGCGTTGCTACACGGCTTTCTCGACGACAACTAATTAATTACTGTACACCTGCGATTATTAATGACGCTGGAGTTTGAACTTCCGAAAACTTTTGGGAAAAGGAGTATTTACTAGAAACAAGCAATCGCTTCTTTTCATACCTAGCCTGGGTTCCAGTCCGTTTATTTTTTTCCTATTGTATCATTCGGACGTTTTACTTTGTCAAAAATTAAGGCCTGCGGACATTCGAAAACCGACCGCAGCGACATCTACTTTACTCCATCTCACAGTGGGGTAATATAGATGTCGCTGCAATCGTTTTCAAATGTAAATGGCTAAAAATAGATACAGAAATTCCAATAGCCTCGATTTGGTCACTTCCTGATTATGGGCCGTCTTTGAAAATATTGTGAACAAAATTTCAAAGGAGAATTCACAATGACTTTGGAAGATAGTTTAACAATAGTTGCTAGTCGTTTCGTCCGTTTGACTCTGAAAGCTTTTCAAAAGGATGCTTTTACTTGTTTTGTTGAAGGTCGCGATGATTTTTTTTAAATAAAATAACAGTTTAGGGAAAATCACTCGTCCCCCTTTGTACTTGAATTAGTCGAAAATTGCGCCAATTCGTCGTTGTCAACATTGTGACGTCATGCGATAAAAAAATCTATTATTAGATTATTGGCACAATTCATAATCATGGGGAGACCCTCGAATGTTCCCAGGCGGTGATAAAAACGGATAGCTGCCAAAGATCGACAGCAGACCAAAATTAGGACAGTGTGAAATGAAGTTATTAATAAATCATTACCGCCTGGACCCAGGCTATTTCCTACCATGCTTTCCATGCCATTAAAGACAATTCTTCTTTCCTCTAAATGTCTTTCAATTTTATAATTTCTTTGTAGTTTTCGGTTTATAAAACTTAAGCTTCTACTTTCATGGGCCCAAGTAGGAAAAAAAAAAAAAAGAACGAAATAAAACGAAAATGTTTTCGTATTTTAACAGAATATCCAGACGACAATTTTCTGTCATGGTTAGCGGACGAAATTGGTCACGAGTGGGCCATGGTAGGAGTTGGTCTGGGTCTAAAGTACAGCTATTTGGAATTGATTGAAAGGGACAACACTCCTAGGAAGACTAATCTGACGGTAAGCAAAGTGGTCGCGCCTGTTTTACTTTCAAAAGCGCGTTTCAAGCGTTCGTGGTTGACAGTGAGTACTACATCAACGAGCCGTGCTCTGTGAAAAGGGGGCTTAATGCATTTGCAAAAAGGTTTCGATTCAGGTCAGCCTGCGCAGTCGGCGCAAGCCAAATTTGGGCCGAAACTTTTTGCCATCTGTCCGTTTTCTGCATGTCAAAGGACCAGTCTTACTCATGATTCAGTCAGTTGTTAGACAAAGTAGAGCTTATGGATCCCTAAATAGACACTGTATTACGGAGATGCAATAAGTCCCTTTTTGTCAGAGAGTGGCTCTAATAAAAATGACAACAGTAAGATCACCTGTTTTGCGCGTAAACAAATATGACATTACAATGTAACGTCATGAATAATATTAATTTATACTAAGTAGAACCCCCTATTGTTATATTAAGTAGAAACATCTTATTTGTTGTCACCTTTAGGGCGTTGTAGCTAGAGTATCCTATGTTCGCGTATTCCGTGTCTCTTTATTTGTCTAGGTTCTCAGGTATCTTTTCCTGTACCAGGATTGTTTCAGAAGTGTCTAGACTTTTCCCATGGTCGAGATTTTGGAAAAGTCTACATACTTTGGGACAACTCTCGGGTATCAAGAGTTAATGAAAAGCCGTTCCGTCTCCCTCTTTTGTATTGGAATTCTGACGGACTCATTCGTGTATCGTTTTGTGTTGTAATTTTGTGTAATTGTGTTTGTCCCTGTCTTTCTCTCTCTATGTCGTGATTCTAAGTAAGTATATTGATGCTTTCAGATGTTGTATTCTTGGCGGGAGGATAACGATGGTAGTGCAGACCTAGGAATAACTGTTTTGTTACAGAGTTTGAAAATAACTGGTAGAAAGGACCTTGTGACACATATCAACAACCAGGTTGAAGAACTGTGAGTTTGGCTTCTCTCTATAAACACATACCATTTAAGTCTCCCATGGTGGAAATGACTTAAGCTATACGACGGAAAAGATGTAATGTGTCTTTAATTCCAATAACTGAAAAAAGACGAATTAACAACAGCAGTGCTTTGTAGTTTTGGAAATGGAACATTTCTAATTTAAATTTCTTCAGAAAAGATGTATTGATTTGAAGCTAGAAAGGCGTTTACTGAAATAATGTTGTTGAATTAAAAAGAAAAAAAAAAACAAAAAAAAAAAAACAAAAAAAAAACGACCACATTCTATTTCTGTACGGTATTCTTTCCAGAATGGAAAAATCTCCCTCAGCGAGACTCTGTAAGTGGATCAAAAGTCGCCAAGACGTAAAGCACTATCACGAACTAGACGACATAGATGGAGCCACGAGCAAGGAATGTAAAAGCAAAGGCTTATGTGTGTGTTGTCTTACTGATAACTCAAGAGGTATGATTTTCTCTTTTTGTGTGACTGACGGTTTTTATTGTAATAGATATATGACAGGTAGAAAATACAACGAACATTACCTTTTTCATACCTTAGGACGCAGGTGCTAATATAGTTTTGAACAGGATTAGAACCCGGTCTAACCCTGTATTAGCCCTTTCTATATTTTCTTGGCAATTAAGATATAAACATTATGCTTGTATATCCGAATATTTTAGTTTGTTCTTAAAAGTGGAATTAAACATTCCCTCTTGTCATCTTTTGGTAAAATCCATCTTAAATGAAATGATATTGAATGTAAACTGGTGCAGTAAATCAGTGATTTAGCTTTAATTATTATTTAAACTACGAACTTAGAAAAAAAAGGAATACTTACAATTTACATCATCTTGATCTGATTCAGTAATAAAAAAAAGAGAAAAATCAAACAGTTCGTTTCATTTATTTAAGCTGTATCGCCATATGATGAAAGATTTCTGTTGACGATTGTGAAAATAACGCACTTCCATGTATATCTGTTACTACAACTTCATGTGCCGCAAGACCGCATAGAAAATATCAAACACAGAGTGTCGGATTCATCTGCTGCAATGTTTAAGGTAATTCTCGAAATCCCAATCATGTCTCTAACTTTAGATTTTGGAGTATATTTGCCAAGATTGGACTCTGCAAGTTTTAACCTTACAAAACAATCCCGTGTTTTAGCGAACACGGTGAAAAAGGGCTTTCAAAACATTTTTGTCAAAAGGGGGAAATGCTGGTATCCAGCATTTCCTTCTTTTCTCACCATGTTTTCTACTCTTACAAAGAAAAATCCTATTACTTAAGTGTCATTTGATTTTTTCTTCTTGTAAAGAGTTAACTGCATCGAAATTCCTTTCCATACAGGACAAGTAATTTTCTGTAGAACCATGAAAAGTACTGTCAAACTTCGGTAGATGGAACACCTGTGGGTTTGGGTAATTTGTAAATAAAAAAGCCACCCGAAGCTTGGGTCTGATCTGGACCGTCTCGTCTAAATCGAAACAGTCATTTAAAGCATCTGGGTCCGTATACACCAACCATTCTTTATGTCATTCTAAGTCTAATTCTAGATTTAGAGAGGAAAATAATTAATGATTGGCTTTAAAACTTGGTTTAGCCAATCTGAAGTGGTGTCACTTTCAAAATTTAGAAAATTCTTAAGAATAAGACTTAAAGTGTTCTGTAGGACGGTCGGGACCCTGGTGTTGAAACAGCTCATGCAGTATGTTACTTTATTTTATTTTATGCTTTCCGGTAGGTTATCGAGAAATATCGGTGAAATATTTTTCGATATTTCATGGTTACGAACAGTGAAAATACCGATTTTATATTCTTACTCTTAAATTGAAGGCGGAAACAGTTGTTCCCGCGCACTAGTTAAATAGGTAAAATGCGCATGCCTCACAACCAGATGGAAATATGACGTCATTTACCTTACATTTCTCGCGCTTGACGTAATATTGTAATGCGTTACTATGCGGAGGGGGTACGCCACGGGGAATACCGAAAAGAACCAGAAAGGGTTAAAAGCATGAAATAAATAGTATATTTGTTTTTTTCGGAGAAAGATTGAAATTTATTTCATCTCGTGAACATCATCGGTAATATTTTCACTCGTGGCTGTGTCACTCGTGAAAATATTACCGAGGATGTTCACTCGATGACATAAATTTCGATCTTTCACCATAAAAAACAAATATCCTCTATATATATACCTGAAAATTTTCCGGCTCAAATACATACATGTACTCGGAAAAACTATCACACACAACAGATGAGAGAATGATCTACACAGCGTCAAATACTGTTCCAAATATGGTATGATGACATCAGAGCTCCAGATAGAGGGAGTGATTTTGATTTCAAAATTGAAAATATTAATTATTCTGCACTAAACCCTATGTTATGGGTACTCATTAGAATCGTCTCATCGAGACGATTCTATTGAGTACCCATAACATAGGGTTTGGAAGAGAAATAATGGATTTAGAATACCATCACTCCCTCTTATCTGGAGCTCTGATGACATATCTCGTGCACGGAATGCTCATGCATCATTTGCGGTTTGATTCGTCATTTTTTAAGTGTTACGTTATGATATTCATCCACCATTCTTAAAAACGAAGTTATTACCAACTAATTCATCATTTGCTTTATTTAGTTTACCTTTTTCGAATAAAATATCAATCATTGCAGTATTTTGTTGTGTAAAGTTGTAGGTATATAATAAAAGGAATATTATGTTGTATTATTGCATAAAATGTGCTTTTTCAGGCCGTTACAAGCATGTATTATCGGGTAAAAGCGGGCGTTAACGGGAGAAAACGTGTATTAATCAGTAAATTAACGCCCGGCTTTGTACTATCAATATCCTCGATTGGGGCCTACCTTCTAAACAACGTTCCTTCTTTTCAGAACTTTCCTAGACTCCGACCAACAAACTGTAGGAACTTGTACCATACAAGATCGTTTTATTGCTTGTCTTTGATGATATTAGTACACCACAAACAAAATTTTGCTGAGAATCTCAGTCTAATCGAGATCTGAACAAAAAATCTCTCGTGAAATGTGCTCTACACCAGCTACATCCCACCCACTTTTTAACATGTTCAGCAATTCCTTCGATTGTATAGATCTATTCCTTTGACGTCTTTCAGTTACAGGAATTCATATCCACTCATTTATCCTAGTTGTAATCGTCGAAACCTGTGCAAGTTTATCCCACAAAAGTCCACTTTGTATTAAAAATCATTAGAAGTGAATTTACACGGAGAGAATCAAAACGGGCATATAGGACTAACGGCCCTTCACTGCTCGTAACAAAAACTTCTTTAGCGACTTCTGGTTTTGACCCATTTAGGTCCAGTGCATTTGCATTTCTATGGAAAATAATTTGCTATCGTTGCAAATCATTACTAAATAGCATTAATTCATTTTTTCGGTCTTCAACATTCGCAGAGGCCCTCAAAATACTCGTGCTTGGCACTCGGGCGTTAAACCATTTTTCAGGCCCCTGCGAATGTTACCGACCTCAAAAACGTAAATTAACCGTATTATTATGCTGCAAAGAAATTTCTCGCGATCTGATTGGATAATATGCCCCATACATACAAGTCATGTATACTGGCAAAATCCACGTAAAGGCACTTTCCCTTTTGAAGGCCCCGTATACATGACTACACTTTCAACACAACATCCAAAATGGCGGCGTCGACCGATACGAGCCGTCCACAAGACAAACATAATAAGCAGCCTGCACCGTATTATTTCTAGTTTCCCTTGATGGTTGACATGAAAGCGGAAAGAATGGATTATTTTTGAAATAAATGAATATAGTTACAAAATTTTCGTTTATTGTCATTCTAAAACAAATACACGGGGTTAAAACGAGCCATCCCTTCGTCAGGTAAGCAAATTGTGAAGTCTCGAAACTCATTCATTGTAACGTTAAAAGGATAACCAAATTGTCGTTTGTGGTAACTAATGGTCTTTTACTTTTTTTTACAGCAAATCATTAAAATGCATAGTTACTTACCTTGAAGTTGTTTAAATCTATGTTTTAATAAAAATATGACGAATTTCTATCGCAGTGACATCATCAAATTCATCCACCACACTGCACGTTTTACAAAGGTTTCAATGACGTCAGTTCTCAGTGAAGTCATTTTTCATTGAATTGGGAAACTCAGAAGGGAAATTCTGTTTTGTCAGCGTACTCAATTCGTGAGCACATAAACGGGGAAATTTCGCTAAATACACCTTAGAATGGTAAAACAATTCGTTGTTCGGTCAGGTGGCCGGGGACTTGAAACTTGTTCACGGCTGTGGCTAATCATGTCGTTACCTCGCCTTCGGCTCAAGGCGACATGATTTGCCACAGCCGTGAACAAGTTTCCAAGTCCCCGGCCACCTGACCGTACAACTAATAAAGTAACTTTCCTGGTGCTTGTATTTGCTTATTGCAGCGTAAGATTTTTATTTTACATCTCGCTCGATTGTCTGTCTCTTACATAATATTTTTTATATATACCTATAAATAACCTGAGTAAATTATGAGCGATTATGAGCGTTATCTAAATCACAAATTCAAGTGACAAGAATTTTTTTTTTTTGCATTAGTCATGTACCCTGTGTAGAACATAATCGTGTTCATGGACTATATTTGTGTATTAACATTCCAAATGCTACACTCGTAAACTGCAGCATCACGATTGATAATCGCAAGCTTACTGGCCTCCCGCAATAAAATGAAAACGAATTGGTACTACTCTTGTTAGTGACAGTGAATAACAACTACTGATTACCTTTTCAGTGTTTCAGAAATAGTTTCAAAGCGACAGTTTGCTCTTTTTAAATTAATCATTCGAGAACAAATAACCAGCGTTTTTGAAAGCATAGACTGACCTATGCAGGCTTACCGTTTTTTACATATTCATCCGCCATTCATAGATATTGAACATATATTTACAATGAAATGTAACTCTGATTTTTTTGGTTATTAATAACCGATTTCATGATGCTTCTTTACAGTTAAATGGGAAGGTAGGCCTATGTAAGAAAAGGAACATTACAACAGTCTGCATTTCTGCGTGGTTGGGTCATGTCTCGTTGCGTGTGTAAAGAGGTGCACATCGGATACAACCGTTGGTCTCAATACATACAACTCGACATGATCCGACCACGCATAAATGCGAACTGTTGTAATATTCCATAATGTATTGTGCGCCATATCATGAAGAATGTAAGCTTAACAATTAAATACTCTTAGACGTAACAAAATCGTCAGTGCCCACGTGTTTTGAGTTTCCCGCGTGCTTCTCTCACCAAATTCCGTAAATGATCGTTAGTATTGATGATGATGCACGAAATATGACGGGAGAGCACGGAGAATGTCGGCATCTTTTTCGTCGATTTCACGATAACCCGGACATCTTAAGGCAGTATAAAAGCAATTCATTTTTCTCTTATTATCCAGTGCTTGATAATTGCAAAGCGTTCTTACCGTGACGAGTCAACCTTCTACGATGATATGCTGAACGCTCTTAAACGTGAAAGAAACAACCAGGCTGTGTCTGAGATAAAGGAACTTTGTTTAAAATGGTAAGTTCGTTCTAATCTCAGACCAAAACGTAGAAAAGTAGAAATGTAAACATTAGATATATAAACATGAAAATTAAAGACCAAAAAGCGGCCAAAAGTAAAACAATGCGGGTGTTAAAATACATTATGAAGATGAAAATCTGTTATTGTACGGTCGGTTCAAGAGTTAGTCGCTGTCAGAGAAATGAATTTAGAACCGGGTAAAGCCCCCTTGTTTTAAAATTTATTTTAACGACGTTTTCCATGGTCTTTCAGTAAAACGGTGACAGCTGAATTTGATATTTCTTGGATATCCTCGTTATCAGGTTTGTGGTGTGCAGTGTCATACCGAAGGACACTCCCATAAAAACCAGTAGGATTACCTCAGGTTAGTTACGAGCTCTGATCTTCTGAATCATAGACCTGCCACCTCAGTTAGCCCTCAAAACGAAAGGAAGTAGACTGTGTGTGCATATGTGAGTCGTGGTCTGTAAAAAAGTGGTTTAATAAATCTGCAAAATATATCGACCAGGTCAGCCTGCGCAAATCGCGCAGGCTGACCTGAATCGACACATTTTGCTATTGGTAACCTTTCTGCATGACAAACGACCATTCTATCTCATAATTCAGCCAATTTTAGATAACACATATCCATTACATGCGACGAATTGCTCGGTATAATGCATTGCCAAGATGTATTAAACCCCCCTTTCTCAGAGCACTAGACATGTATTATTTGTTTGTTTGTTTGTTTGTTTTTTCTTTTCTTCTTTGTGGTCGTTGATTTGTTCACTTTTCCACAGACATCCTTGTTTATGTGTTTGTTTTCTTCAGGTTGAAGAATCTCAGCGGTCCGCCTGATGACTTAACGAAGAAACTTCAAGAAATACTTCGGAAATACTGAACAGCTTTACACGTCAGATAATGAATTCAGTATAAAGTCAAACTTGTCATACACAGCCGTCCAGCGAAACAAACAAAACTAACTGACTTAGACAAGTGGCTAGTATACACAGACTCTTTAAATTCGAAAATAGAACTGATCTTGGAAAGTAAAACACAAGGGTCAGTCCAACAAGAAGCAATGCTAATTTTACACATTTTTCGACAACTGTTAGAAACTCTAACTTTTAACTTGTTAGACTGACACATACGTACATTCCGTCCAATGTTTGTTATGTCCTTTTATTTTACTTAATCATGTAGATGTGAATATTTCCTTGACGTATTTTATGTAGTTTGCGGTAGATGTGTGTATTAAGAAAGACAATAAACTTCTGAACTTATTCACTTAAAAACTCCTTGTATCATCCTACGCAGTCAGATCGCAGAACTATTTACTTCCCGTAAGAAAAGATTGCGATCTTGTCGACACCTATTCTTGTCAATTAGCGGATTAGTTTTTCTACTAACGCCTCCACAGGATCCAGAACAGTTCAGTCTATATTTCAAAACTAGTCTCGGGCAGCAATACGGAATGGACATCGCTCATATATATTTTGTCCGACTCGCTCCTTGGCAGCAGCTGGCTGGGATGGTACCACTGCAAGTTTGATGTGTCACCAAATGGTTTTCAATATTTTACATCTCCATGGACACTCTTCAGTAAAGAGTCATTAAATAGCAGATGCTAAATACCAATTTCTTCCCGAACAATACACGTCGGCCGCCATGCGTGTATATCATGTATTTTGTCGAAATAAATATAGTCTATTTTTAAGGCACTTTTTAGACAAAGTTCTCCCTCTAAATAAGTGCTTATTGCTTTTATGATGTTTAACGCCGTTTTCAGCATTATTTCGGTTATATTGTGGCGGCCAGTTCACCTACCCGTGCTTTCCTGGACTTCACAAGTACTTCGCTGAATATTCTCTCCATACCACTGGCTACCTCCCCACATAAGCATCGTCGAAACGATAATCGGCGGTGAGAGAGGAATGATATCCTGTCGCAGTTACAGTTATCAGTCTTCACATATGAAAATTACCTGAGCTGGGGGTTCGAGCCAGAGCCCCTACCACGGTCTCAAGCCTTGTACGTCACCGACTGCTCTTGCGGGCTCCGCATATCAATGCTTGTAAACCTATAAATCTAAAATACTTTATTTTACGGAAGTAAATCAACCAATAGAAATAAGCATTGTTTAACCCTTTACCATCCAATTCCGAGTTTTAATGACCCGTTGGAAGACGGCTTCTGAAAACATTGTAGGAAAAGGATAAAATGTTGGTATCCAGCATTTTCTACATTTCCAACAATGTTTTCTATCCTAACAAAGACGATTTCCCTTGTTTGAAGTAAGTTATAATTTCCATCCATAAATGCATTCAATATGGATAAGTCTAAAAATTTTCATCTGGTAGAGGGTTAGGGTCTACCCACTCAGATTCCCATATATCAAAGGTTCAACAATTGGTTAGCTTTTGGAGAGTGCACGATGCTCCGAACAACACGTCAAATGCAGCGATGGCGCCTACCAGGGGCACTGATAGCAGAAAGACTGAGTCACACTAAATATAAAATGCTTAGGCTTCAATTGAAATCTTAGGCTTCAGCTGATATACCTACACAAATACTGCCAAGACTTTGTCGAGCCTTACCTCATTTGTATAAATCAAAGGGACGCAATTATGTTAGCTATATCAATAGAAAGGCCTGGGCCTGTATTCACAAACCATTCTCAATTTCATTCTTAGTCTAAATCTAGATTTAAAAAGTAAAGCGGTATCTGATTGGCTGTAGCATTTGGTTTAGCCTATCAGAAATTAAGTCACTTTCAAATTAAGAAAATTCTTAAGAATAAGACTAAGATGTTCTTATGAGTGGTTGGTGAATACGGACTCAGACTGCAAAGGACAGAGGTGGTCGTTATACAAAGGATCTGGATTTGAATCTTAGAACCACAAGCGGAATGTGGGAGACAGTTTCTGTAACCAAATTTGCTATTTTTCTAACCACCGAAGAACCAAAGGTTGACAGCTCAAGCTCTTCGCACTAGAATTAATGTAGAAAATAAATTTGAGACAGTATTCAATGACGGTATTTGAAATTTCAGGAAAAAAGGAAGCCATTGCACCTCATCGGAATTTGAAAATTAAGAAAAGAGAAAACTCAGTACGGAGTTTTCAAATTTTGTATGACTTACCATTACTCACTTGTAAATGATTTTATAAGAAAAGTTGTGACTCTATCCCCGCCCAGAAAAGTAAATATTGGGTTTTTTTTATTTCAACCGAAGAAAAGAACTATCCTCCGTGCTTGGAAAAAGTAGGTACTTTCACTACTTTGATTCCTACATGCGCGTTTATTAAACCGTTTTATAGTCCATTTGTTTAGTATGAAAACTAACGTTTAGAACAAATGCATTCAAATGAAACAACCTATTTAATATTACTTTGTTACAATGCTATTCATTATTAAAAAAAAAAAAAAAACGCAGAAAATAAATTTTTCAGAACTTCCCATTTTCAATTTCATGATCTTATCTATTAGAATCTAGAGTAATATTTCAGCATTTCTGGCTTTAGCCACAGAGGAGTAAGGCACAGTTGGAGAACAGCCATAAAAAATAACAAATCATAGCCTAACCATATGTTTATGTAGTATTTTTGCTTAATTTTAGATTTAATGGTAGCTTCAATTATACACAATTAGCATAACAATAAAAACATGTTAATTTAATATTTCACCAAGTTTCAACGTTTAGGCCATAGAAATAGTATTATTTGCGTATGCACGTACCTTTACTTTTTGATTTACCCTTGAGCCAATGTGCAAGGTTATCAATCTTCTCAAGTTGAAAAATCCCATACAAGTTATGGATTATGTAGAGAATCGAAAGTATTATTTCTGAAAGAAAACACTGTGGGAAAAGAAGGTATGCCGGTTAGGATCAATTTATTTATTTATTTATTTTTTTCCCCAGGAATGTTTCTTAAAAGTTGCTGTATTTTAAAACTGAAAACATTTCTGAGTAAGTGTAAGTTTTTATATTCAAGATTTTCAGTATTCTTGGCCTCACATGTAACTTAAAAATTTTATACAATAGCGAAAAAAAAAAACTGGCTCTGAGAAATGTGATGGAAGGGGAGAACCTGTCTTCAGTATTAACTGAAATCGGCCTGTTTAAGTGACTGATAGTTTGATGAAGTAAAATATGATAATCATTATGACGACGATTTTCAGCTGAATCCGCTGTACACACATAGGCTACAGCTATGCTCTGTGAAAAGGGGGTTTAATAGATTTGCAAAGAGTATCTACCTAGGTCAGCCTGTGCAGTCAGCACAGTGACCTGCCTCAAGTATTTTGCTAGTTGTCAATTTTCTGCATGTCGAAGGACCATTCTTCCTTCTGATTCAGTCGGTTGTCTGACAAAATGGAATTTATGGATCCATTATTATATGGTGGCTTGCTTGATATATGGCTTGCAACACGCGAAAAGGGGCATTCGGACATTTGCGTAAAGTGTCGTCTCGGATCAGCCTGCGCACTCCGCGCAGGCTAATCCGAAACGACACTTTCCGTTTTTATGTAATTTTCTTTTTTGCTCAAGTCTTCTGTAGCACAAAATCTAATGTAGTCGTAAAGTGCCGTCTCGGATTAGCCTGCGCGGACTGCGCAGGCTGATCCGAGACAACACTTTACGCAAATGTCCGAATGCCCCTTTTCGCGTGTTGCAGGCCAATTATGGCATCATGGAGATGCATTGAAGCCCTTTTTTCTAGAGCGGCGCTCACTTTTTTTTTTATTTGGAAAAAAAATATTAGGCCCCCGTGTCCCTGTTCTTACGGGCCTGCGCAGTATTTTTTTCCACGTAAAATATATCAATCAGCTGTTCAACAGTCAGAGAGAGATGGCCTTTGTCGCAGTGACAATTATCCAACATTGGGAAGGATTCTGGTCGACTCTTGACCAGCCTGCATAGCTCAAGTGGTAGAGCTTAGGACTCGTAAACATCAAGTTTCGAGTCAGTTGAGGGGTTGGGTTTGATTCCCATGGCTGGTCACCTAAAATTCCTAATAGTCTTTCGGATGAGACGTTAAACCGAGGTCCCGTGTGACGGTGCTGTACATCGAGCACGTTAAAGAATCAGGCCTAACTTAGGATGGGTTTCGTCCTTTATCCTGCACTATCGCCCGTAACAAAACTAACAGCCTTCAGGTGGCGTCGCCCATATGGGCAACCGGTGGCGACTATAAATAAGCGCATATTTAATCAGTCGGCTTGACTCGGGACTTACAGTTGCGTTGCAGACAGAACTGAACGGGGTGGGGTTTAATCGGAATTATAAAGTTTTCTTTATAAAGCTTTACATTGTGCTTTCAACATTGCGTTATTGTTGAACAATCAAAGACTAATTGATTTTTTTGTTTAAGTTTAATTTGAGTTATCTTTAGAAAACTATTCGTGTGAGTAAATACGATCTTATCGTTTTTTCTAAACTATTCTTAAAATTCAATTTGAGCCATGCTCTGGCAAAAGGGGGCTTAATGCATCTCCGTAATCCATCACACCGAGCAAACCATTCCATACTTATGGATCCATAACAGCCACCTTTTCTAATAATCGACTAAATCATGAGGTAGACTGGTCCTAAGACATACAGAAATTGATCAATAGCGAAAAGTGTAGGCCCAGGTCAGCCTGCGCGGACTGCGCAGGCTGACCTGGGTCGATACTTTTCGCAAATGCATTAAGCCCCCTTTTCACAGAGCATCGCTCATTTAGGTCTGCTGGTTACAAGCAATTTCTTCAATTTCTGTTATGTTTTCAAACAGCTTCTCCTTCAGAGTGGTTAAAGTTCTACATTGTTTGTTAAGAGTTGAACAAAACATAATAAAACAACAGCAGGATCATAATGGCCCTGTATGGCTCACCTGAGCTTTTGTTCATTTGAGAACATTCATCAATATTGGGCCGAAAATGTGCCCTCTAGAGTGTTTACAAGGTTTTTCTAAGATTTGTCGGAATGACCTACCCTTTGCTAGACATGACTCATTTTTTAACTCGTCCGAGATATCATGAAGACATACACTCTGACAAACTTTCAAGAGTATTGGACTGATCAAGTTTCCGATAAAGTGTACACAGGGTTTTATTCTTTTAAGATTCGTCGCAGTGACCTACTTTTTAACCAGATGTAACCCAGTTTCAAAGTTTATCGAGACTATATCCAGACAAACATTATGATTAGCTTTCATGATCAGTGAACTGAGAATGTGGCCATTACTGTGTAAAAAAGTTTTTTCTCTAACATTTGTCCTAGTTACCAATTTTTTTTAACATGACTTGAGCCAGTTTTAACTCTTTACCGAGCGATAAAATTTTGTACGCAGCCAAATTGAAAGCATTTGCAGACGACAAATTTTCGGTAGCTCAAATGGTGATTCCTGTCTTTGATAGGGTAGAAAACATAGAGGGAAAAAGAAAAAATGCTGGTTACCAGTATTTTCTCCTTTTCCCAAAATGTTTTTTGAAGCCTTATTCTCCTGGGTCGTTAAAACTCAGGATTATGTGGTAAAGGGCTTAACTCATCCGCGATACTATCAAGGTAAATATTCTGACTTTCATGGGTATCCGACTGAAAACGTAGCCTCTAGAGCGTACACTAGATCAAGGATGACGACAGACGCCGGACACCGAACACAGCACAATCACAAAAGTTTGTATTTAGGGCCCGTATTCACCAACCATTCTTAAGAACATTCGTAGTCTTACTCTCAAGAATTTTCTACATTTGAAAGTAACACTGATTGACTTAACCATTTGGTTAAGCCAGTTAGAAGCTGTGTTACTTTGTAAATCTACAATTAGACTAAGAATAGTTGTTGGTGAATACAGGCCCCGGCTGGTGAGCTAAAAAAGTACGTGTTTCCATAACATGATATTATTAAGACCACCGACTAACATACACTTTTTCCCAGTCATGTCTTGATCCTTTTAACGCCATTGGCGAATACAGGGGCTTTTACAGAGAGCATAGATCCAGATCAGACCGCACAGAACCTGTAGTCTGATCTTGGATCTGCACCGTTCTCTTGTTCAGCCAAGTCTATCAGTAAGATAAAAGTCTTTAAGAGTTTCAGTGTATTATATTTTCAGTAGTCGGAAGAGGTCAAGTTTATATGAGCAGCGCTGTGGCAAAAATGGTTTTAATGATTCAACATGAAGCATTATACCAATCAAGTCATCATATAATCATGGATCCATAAAATCCATTTTGTATAAAAACAGACTGAACCATGATGTAGACTGGTCCTTTCACATGCAAAAGATTGACCAATAGCAAAAAGTTTCGACCCAGGTCAGCCTGCGCGGACTGCGCAGGCTGACCTGGGTCGATACTTTTTGCAGTTGCATTAAACTCCCTTTTCAAAAAGCAGGGCTCACTTATTTATGGCTGAAAGTATACACTGAAAAAAGATAAAGGCCATAGTGAAGTGTAATCAGTCTTTTAGTGCTCAAACATATCGACTCGACCTCTTTCGACGGCTTTAAATACAACACACTGAAACAAAGAAAAATTTTTATCCCCTAGGCTTGGCTAAACAAAGGGGTCCTGTGTGGTTCAGTGGTAAAGTGTAGGACTCGCGACCTGGAGATCCTGGGTTCGAACCTCACTGAATCTACTGAGCCTTTCGTGGGAGCTTCCTTGGGCAAGAAACTCCAGAGCCCCAGCCTAGTAGCGGTGGAACCAAGGATGCATGAATATGTGAGCTGTCACCGCGATATGACTGAAATAATATTGAAAGCGGCGTAAAAGACCATTTAATCAACCAATCAATCAATTCGCTAAACAAGCGGATGGTATAGATCGAAGATCAGTGTGCACGTTCTGTGCAGTCTGATCTTCATCTATGCCTTACGGGACAGCCTCTGTTCTCGCCTGTGGCGCTGAAAGGGTTAACTCTTTACTACAAGGAAATCACAAGTCTCACGAACGAAGTCCGTAACAAAAGAAACAAATGAATGGCTGAAATACAAACCGCATCTGTCGGGATTCGAACTCACGGCGGATAAGATCCTCGTTTTTCGAGGTCTAAAAGACCAATACCATAACCACTGAACTAAAGAGATATCTCCCTAACGCAGTTGTCAGGTATTGCATTTAAATCGGGACGAAGCCATGCATGAAGGAGTGGTCTCCCGTAACACACCCCCCTCTTAAAGTCATCATTTATTGATGACTCTAAGCCTTATTAGGCAGTAAGTCTATTATTTAGACAACAAATGGGATTAATGGCTCAATGGCCAATTCCGGACGAGACCCCATCTTACGAACGAAGTCCGTAACAACGAAACAAATGAACAAATGCATGGCTGAAATACAAACCGCATCTGTCGGGATTCGAACCCACGGCGGGCAAGATCCTCGTTTTTCGAGGTTTAAAAACCCAATATCATAACCACTGAGATAAAGAGATATCTCCGTAACGGAGTTGTCAGGTACATATTGTATTTAAATCGGGACGAAGCCATGCATGAAGGAGTGGTCTCCCGTAACACAAGGAAAGGACTTTTGAAAACATTGAGGGAAAAGGAGAAAATGGTTACCAGCATTTACCCTTTTTCCCACAATGTCTTCTACCCTTTCAAAGACATACTTCATAATTTCTGCTACATTCAATTTGTCGACGGCAAGTACTTCCAATTCGGACCAGTTTAATTTTTTTCGTTTGGTAAAGAGTTAAACTTGAATCTATATAGATCCCTTTATTGTAACATACTGGCATAATAGTCATGAATTCATAATAGTCTTAAATTCCCAATATTCATAAATTCACAATAGTCATAAATTCAGTTCTTCCGTCTGAGTAATAATGTATTTAATCCTTTTAAAAGCACATTTCCCGAATTTTAAGGACCCTTAGGAAAGTAGCCTTTTGAAGACATTGTGGGAATAGGAGAAAATGCTGGTTCCAGCATTTTCTCCTTTTTTCCACAGTGTTTTCTACCTATTCAAGGACACATATCATCATTTTACGAGCGACTAATAAACCCAACAGAAATTTTCATTCTAGAAATACGACCCCAAAAACAGTTGCAATGTCGTGGTTGCTTTTGTCCACAGAGTTTCAGTAAAGTGGTCAGTGTAGATCAAAGATCAGGCTGCACGTTTTGTGCAGCCTGATCTTGATCTCCATTGGCCGCAAAGGCAACTATAGTAGTGAAAGGCGCTTTAAAAGTTATTTCATTTTGCGCCACAAATTTACCCATAACTGTATAGGCCACCTTATGAAACTACAGAGTCCATTAATAAGTACACAACGGACTTACAATTAAAGGAAAGGAACATATTGTTTTTCAGTAGTATGGATAACAGTATCGGAAAAAAAAAGCAAGTGCTAGTAACAAGCCGCTATGCTCTTTTTCTAACAATGTTGTCGAAAGTTCTGATTTGTATGGGCGTAAAAAGTGGTATTTGCAAAGTAACGGGTAATGCTTTAATGCGCATGTCAAGGCAAATAATCTCGAGTTTCTATTGCATATAGAAACAAACATGTCTGCAAGACAAGTGTTTACAAGGAAAAAACTTGGGATAATTATTCTTGTAGCATTGGTTTGTCTGTACGTTTTGAGCATTTTGACCTGCACTATTGCGTTTTTTACTCCTTACTGGCTAAGGAGTGTGAAGCATGGTGGAATCAGAATTGAAAATGGCTCCTTTAGGTTTTATCAGGAAATTTGTCACAGTGCAGGACTAGTAAGCGGAGATTGCCGATTCCCTTACTCTGATGCCTCGGACTTTACCGACTATGACTCTGAACTGGGTATGTAATTGAAATTGTGCCGACATTTGCCATTATCATTTTACTTGTCTTTTGTTTTTATTTTTGTACATATCAGTCATATTTAGTGTTGAAAAAAATCACAGAATAAGAAAAAGTCTAAACTAAAATTTCCATTGTATGATTCCATTTTCCAAGGCAGGAATTGTTACTCCTGCAACTGTGACCTTGACTTTTGACCTTCAACTTCAGAATAGGAAAAGAATTTTTTTTTACATATCATGGTAAATACTTGTATCAATCTAGGTCAGTTACAATTTATAGCGGTTATCTGAAATTTGAAGAACCAATCTCAAACCAGTTTTTTGTCTGGACGAAATTTAAAATGTTGAAGGTACTTATTACCATGATCTTTGCTCTAGTGATCAAAATTAAGAGAGATCAACTGCACAAACATGGTTATTTTCTTCGCTAAAGTTTAGAAATCTTGGTCTTATAAGAGTCTGTTTCTTGTCAAAACTAAGTATTTTAAAGATCGCTGTAAACTTTGAATTATAACCTAAAGATCAGTTGAGATAATTTACATGCCAACACCACGATTTGTATCAAGTCTGAAAAATCTTAGCTTAACTACTTTATAGTTAAGCCTACATTGTCCGGGCAAGCTTTTAAATGTTCATACTTACAGTGACCTTGAAATGTGAATTATTGACGTAAAAATGAATATACATGTAGTTTTCTAATGTTCAATCTCTCTGCATTTTGCAGCCAGAGACATGCAGAGGACATTCTACTGTGTACTGGGAACGATGTGTGTACTGTATACCAACTTGACCTTGACCCTGGTGGCTTTCATAGCCGATTTGTATGAAAACATAGTGTATATGGGTTTCCTGGCAGTTTCCTTTGGCGTTCTCTATCCTTTTGGAGGTAAAGATATCATAATATAGCTTGCAACACGCGAAAAGGGGAATTCGGACATTTGCGTAAAGTGTCGTCTCTGATCAGCCTGCGCAGTCCGGGCAGGCTAATCCGAGACGGCACTTACGACATCAGATTTTGTTCTTCATTGGACTTGCGCAAAACAGAAAATTACATAAAAACGGAAAGTGTTGTTTCGGATTAGCCCGCGCGGACTGCGCAGGCTTATCCGAGACGACACTCTACGCAGATGTCCGAATGCCCCTTTTCGCGTGTTGCAGGCCATATTGAGACATGCTCTGGCTAAAGGGGGTTTAATGCATCTCCATGATGCATGATATCAAGCAAGTCATCACATAAGTATGGATTTATAAAATCCATTTTGTCTAACAAAAGGCTGAATGATTAGGTAGGATTAGATTCAGTTTCGATACAGGTCAGCCTGCGCGGACTGCACAGGCAAACCTGGGTCGATGCTTTTTGTAGATGCATTAAGCCCCTCTTTTATTTAGCATAGCTCATATCATTGTAGTAAACTTGAAGTTACCTGGCACCAATTCTCGTAGCGTGTTTTTTTATTGGGTTATTAAGTTATTTTCCCATTAAAATATTAAAATATTTGCAGTTAACGTATAGGAGGGTTAGTGTATTTTGAGCTGTGTCTAGCCTTTTAGGTAATGAACGCAATCCTTTTCGTCTCAGAGATTAACATAATTCCCTATGGGTAAACTGATCCGTGAGATGTCGGGATTGGGTTTTCCCAGAAACGAAAACGCAGAATGGAAAACTATGGTCATCTAACTGTATCTTTATCGTATCTCCCATTCAAAGGATTATAGACTGGAAGAGATACCTACTGTCTTTATTCCTATGCGCAAGTCAACTTCTACCTCAAACCTATCGCATTGTCTTTGCTCTTAACTCTTGACCACTTGACAAGTTTTTTGTCTAGACCAAATTAAAGGAAGCATTTGTAGTCTACAAATTAAATGTGACTCAAATGGTGAAACTTTCTCAGAAATAATAGAAAACACTGAATCCCTTCCGCCAGAGCATGGCTCATATACATGATGGATTATGGTTGTTTGGATTAGCTCATGATAAATGATATGTAAACAAGGCATTACAGATTACTTGTTATAGAACACATGGCAGATGATACTGTAAACAGGATAAGTGAAATGATAAAATCCAAAAAAGGATAATGTGTACACGGATGTTTGTCAGTTTATGTCACTGGTTACAAGATACAATATAGATCTTAAATTATACTGTATTTATTATAGCTTTATCAGTGCTCACGGCATCCGTTATCCTGGAAGTGAAATATACATCAGATCTGGGATTTTCGACCATTTTGGGTACAATTAGTGGCGGTCTCATGCTGATCTTTGTAAGTATAGCTAACTTAACACTAAGACTGCTAAGCGCACCTCTGTGAGCTTTTCCGGACAGTGTAGATCAAGACCAGACTGCACAGAACGTGCAGTCTGATCTTGGATCTACACCGTCCGATACGGTGAGATTTCTCCGACGAGCAAAATTTTTTAATCTTAAAGTACATGTAGTTATTGCTTTTCACTATTGGCTGGAAATCTTTAGTTAAAGTTATTTAGCAGCGTAAGGATTAATCAGTGGAAGATTAGCTTTCGGCGAGCGAATTTCATTTACACTAATTGTGCAATCTGAAATCGATATGCATTCATTCAACAGAATGCAGGTATGCACAGGTGATTTACTACATTGTTTTACCTACGCGCTTTTGTTTTTTTATTCCTATGTCAAAGTGCAGTCGATCTCTATACAAGCTCCACTTAAACACACCAAAGTTTAATCTCTTTACTGCATGAAAAACAAGTTGGACCTGTTCAAGTCAAAAATATTTGCAGATAACAAATTAAATTTTGCTGAAAGGGTGGGATAGGTTAGAAAACGTTGTGGGGGAAAGGTAAAATACTGGTTACCAGCATTTTCTTCTTTTCTTATATTGGTTTCAGTAGCCTTCTTTTTCATGGTCGTTTAAACTCGGGATTGTTTTGTACGGGGTTAAGCTCTCTTTCTCTCCAGGACAAAGTAGATCAATCCAAGCAGGTCGATTTTCAGTCGACCGTATTAGCTCAAGTAATCGAGCAAGGGATATGTAATCTTATGATGTTATAGGGTGTGGGTTCAATTCTCACGGCTAGTCAACTTAAATTATTCTCTAAATGAGACTTTAAATCGTGGTCCCGTGTGAGTGTGCGTTACACCGATCACCTTTACTCTTTATCACGCGACAAAATTTTAGACTTGTCCTAATTGAACGCATCTGCAGACCACAAATCAAATATGGTTCAAATGAGGAAAATCGTGTGAGAAAGGGTAGAAAAGACTTTGGGAAAAAAAAATGTTGTTTACTACTTTTCCCACAGTGTTCATAAGTCAGAGTCGTTAAAGTTCGAGATTGTGTTGTAAAAAAGAAGAGGCGTAACTTAGGATGGGTTCCGTCTTGTATCTTGCACTATTCCCCACTAAAATCACTGTCCCGTAGAGCAACTGGCGGCGACAATGAATAAACGCAAAACAAAACAAAATCAGTTGGAATTTCAATGGCGTTGGCCTACCATTAATAAGCCTTAGGCTGCGGTTTCGAAATGATTCGTTGCGTACTTTTTGAAACTGATTCTACAAAAGTAGAAAATAGTCTAAACTTTGCAATGCCGCCACGCGGATTCTAATTTACAGTTATTCAGTATGCAACATGAATCATCTGTTAACCCACTATCTAGCTATCCCGTGGTCTAAAAACCCTGAGGAAATACGCTTTTGAAAACATGGTGAGCAAAAGCCGTATGGTGGTATCCAGCATTTTCTACCCTGTCAAAGACAAATCCCATTCTTTGAGTCCCATCTTGGCTATCTTGGATTGGAACTTTGCTATTTGTATTTTTTTTTTTTTGTATGTCCAAGGACCATTCTACCTCACAATTCAGTCTGTGTTAGACAAGAAGGAATTAATGGATCCGTTATCATGTGACGACTTCCTTGGTATAATGCATTACGAAGATGGAATAAGACCCCTTGTCACAGCGCATGTCTTAAATACACGTATTATACTTTTTTTATTATTATTATTTTCAGTATTTAGGACTACGACTTTACGACGGCACGTACCACAAATTTCGCCCGGAACGTCTCGAAAAGGATTGGATTAGCTTTGATAATGGAAAGATTGCCTCTTGAAAGAAATGTACTTAAAATCGAATTGATTACAGTAAAATATGGATCACTCGAATAGGAAAGAGGACCAAAAAACGCGTTCCAAATATCGAAATTATTCACTTAAATCTTTACCAAACGAAAAAATTTTAGACTTGTCCAAGATGAACGCATTCGGAAACGAGAAATTAAATGTGACTTAAAAATTGAAGTTTGTTTTTGGTAGGGAAGAAAATATTGTTTGGTAAGGAGAAAGAGGGAAAACTCTAGTCTCTTTGGTTTTTACCTGTTCCAAGACAAATCTCGACATATGATGGACACCTATTTTATCGTCTTCAAATGCTTGTAGTTTGGACAAGTCTAGATTTTTGTTGTCTGGCAGTCAACTTCTCATTTTTTTCCTCACAGAGTTTCTAAAATTTGCAGCCCACAGACACATAGAGAGACGTTTACTACATGTCGTGTGGTGTCTTAAATCGTTAATGAACCAAATAGTGTTATGTCCGAAATCATTTTTTTTTTTAGCCCTGCTCTGTGAATAGGTGATTTAATGCAAATGCAAAAAGTATTGACCAAGGTCAGCCTGCGCTGTCTGCTGGTAGTCAATTTTCTGTAGCTTAAAGGACCAGTTTAGCTCATGATCCATTTGATTGTTTGACAGATGCATCCATACTCCATAATTATATGATAACTTGCTGTGTAAGATGTATCACGGAGATGCGTTCAACCTCTCTTTGTTAGAGCAACGCTCATACTTTTTGGTTTATCGTTTAGAAAACCACTCATACACAAATCCATTCACAAGCGCCCCCACACCCCCACCCTTCCAACATGTAGCCGACTATCGTGCAGTACATATGGCCTGCAACATGCGAAAAGGGGCATTCGGACATTTGCGTAAAGTGTCTCGGATCAGCCTGCGCAGTCCGCACAGGCTGATCCGAGACGGCACTTTACGACTACATTAGATTTTGTGCTACAGTAGACTTGTAGAAAACAGAAAATTACATTAAAACGGAAAGTGTCGTTTCGGATTAGCCTGCGCTGACTGCGCAGGCTGATCCAAGGCGACACTTTACGCAAATGTCCGAATGCCCCTTTTCGTGTGTTGCAGGCCATTATTATGAGCTATGCTCTGTGAAAAGAAGATTTAATGCATCTGCAAAACATATCGACCCATGTCAGCCTGCGCAATCCGCGCAGTCTGACATGGGTCGAAACATTTTTACTACTTGTAAATTTTCTACCATTCTACCCGAAGATCCATTCTATTTTTAGACCAAATGGGTTTTATGGATCCATATATGGCTCACAACACGCGAAAAGGGGCATTCGGACATTTGCGTAAAGTGTCGTCTCGGATCAGCCTGCGCATTCAGCGCAGGCTAATCCGAGACGGCACTTTACGTCTACATTAGATTTCGTTCTTCAGTAGACTTGCGCAAAACAGAAAATTACATAAAAACGGAAAGTGTCGTTTCGGATTAGCCTGCGCGGACTGCGCAGGCTGATCCGAGACGACACTTTACGCAAATGCCCGAGTGCCCCTTTTCGCGTGTTGCAAGCCATATTATACGATGTCTTGCTTGGTATCATGCATCACATGCTCACATGCGAAAACACGTAAGTCACAGTGGTAAAATGAGAAATTGCTCATTTAGAGAAAGTTTCCTTTTCGCACAATGTGTTCTTCCCAAAAGTAGTCTGCTGCCAGACGGAAGCAGTTATCTGAAGATATTGACACTTTAAAATCATCCATTTATAAAGAGAAATAACGATAACTAGAGACGCGACAGAGAAATGGGTTCGGGTTATCCGCATGTTCGAATCACCAAATGGTTTTATGATTGTTTGATTGCTGTTCTATATCAACTTTCAATGGTATTTTAGTATTTATCCCGACAGCTCTTCTTTCAATGTTATCATGGGTTTGGCAAGTAATAAGCTTTACTCCCACAACCACAGCTACATGTAATGAGCCATGCCTTGTGAAAAGGGGGCTTAATGTATCTCCATGATGCAATATATCTACCAAGTCATCACATAATTATGGGTACATTAAATCCGTTTTGTGAAAAGTTAACTGAATCAGGGATTAGAATCGTCCTTGGAAAAGCAGAATTTAACAAATAGTAAAATGTTTTGAGCGATGACAGCCTGCACAGACTTTGCAGGGTCCCACAAATCGATCGATACTTTTGCAAATCCGTTAAACTCCTTTTTTACAGACCATAGCTCATATATTTACGTAAATCATATTAATACATATACATAATTATAAATAAGTCACTATGGCAAAACGAGAAATAAGTCGTTTTGAGCTATTTCTCCTTCTGGCACAATGTTTTTTTTTCCGAAAACTAGTCTGTTGCCAAACAAAAGCAGTTTTCTGAAGGTACTGACATTTTAAAATCATTCCTCCATACAGAGAAATAACAACAACTTGAGACGGGACAAAGAAATAGGTTCGAGTTATCCTTTATAGTTGTTTATGTTAACCCATAGGCTGCTAAGCGCGACTCAAGGACCTTTTGCAGACAATGTAGATCAAGATCAGACTGCACAGAACGTGCAGTCTGATCTTGGATCTACACTGTCCGATAAGGATATACTATTCCCCCAAAACATACCTTTGAATTAACAATATTTTGGTTCTTACTATCGAAGTGAAAATTTCATAGTAGTTATTTAGCAGGTTCGGCGTCGAAAAAATGGAACACATACCAGAATAATTTTCACTGAAAAACAACTACTTCCAAGCATTAAGATCTGCTTATAGTGCTCTTGTTTTCTTTATGTCTCGTAAAGTTGACTGTATTTGTTTTTAAACCCTTATCCTACTGAAAAACTAAAATGATATCTCCTTATCGGACAGTGTAGATCCAAGATCAGACTGCACGTTCTGTGCAGTCTGATCTTGATCTACATTGTCCGCAAAAGGTCAGTGAGTCGCGCTTAGCGGCCTAAGGGTTAACTCTTTACCAGACAACCATATTTTAGACTTGCCCAATTTGAATGCATTTGCAGACGACATTTTTTAGGTTGCTTAAACGATGAGAGTTGGCTTTGATAGGGTAGAAAACATTGTGGAAAAAGCAGAAAATGCTGGTTACCAGCATTTTCTCCTTTTTCTACATTTTTTTTTTTAAAAACCTTGTTCCTCAGGGGCATTTCAACCCGGGATTGTGCGGTAAAAGGTTTTGTGGATAAAGTAAATAAAATAAAATGTCTAGAGATAAAAGAAAAAAAGAACTTTTATTCTGGTTTGATAATTTATTGGTTAATATTGGATACACAGGTACAAGCAACTTGTCTTGAGTTATATTGAAGTATTTAGGTAAGCCATGGTAGCCCACGGACTGCTTTGGACGACCTAAGCGCCTAAGGCGCTTTTTACGGACAGTATAGATCAAGATCAAACTGCTAAGAATATGTAGTCTGATCTTTGATTTACACTGACCGATTTACCGACCGAAAGACTTTTACCTACCAAGGAACCTTTGGATTTGCAATATTTAGATGTAGGTCAAACGAATGGCTTCAATTTATTATCTAATTTGTTAGGCATACTTGGCAAATGGAACTAATATGTCTGTACAGAAAGTGTTTAGAAGTAAAAAACTTGGATTAATCATCGTTGTTACATTGGCATCTCTGTATGTAACGAGCGTTCTGACATGTACTATCGCGTTCTTCACTCCTTATTGGTTAAAGAATGTGTCTCTTGGAAATTATTATGGCTACGGAAATTGCCAAACTGTCGGACTAGTAAGCGGAGGTTGCCGATTCCCTTACTCGAATATTACAGACAAAAACGATGAACTGGGTGAGTATTGAAAAATTTGTCTTACGTCAACATCGGTTTCCATTTTTTTTCGTCCATTTTTCCCAATGCGAAATAAAGTATTGATAAAATATGAGCAATGTTCTGTTAACCCTTTGGGTGCTAAGCGCGACTCGCTGACCTTTAGCGGACAGTGAAGATCAAGATCAGACTGCACAGAACGTGCAGTCTGATCTTTGATCTACACTGTCCGATAAGGAGATATTATTCTCCAAAACATAACTTTGAAATGGCAATATTTGGGTTGTAAATATCGAACTGAAAATTTTAGTTATTTAGCAGTATAAGGGTTGAAAGTGGGTTTAATACATCAGCGGGGGGGGGGGGGTATCGGGGCGGGGGGGGGGGTCCTATGTAGTAGATAGTAAAATGTTCCTTCTGGGAATTTCTCAGTAAGACATTTCTTGATGGAGCATTTTCGGAGAGTAACACTAAGTTTCTCCCTTATTTTAGAAGGGGGAATTTGACCAGTAACACCGTTTTTTCAATAATTCCTTGAAGGAGGGAGTAAACCAGGGAATTATTGAATTATTGAATTGATGTATGGATGAATTGATGACTGAGTGAATTGATGAATGGATGAATTAATGCCTCAATGACTTGATGATAGGATGAATGGATGACTCATTTATATATTGTCACATATAATATATAAATGGTTGATATATATTATATGCTTAACTAAGGTATCTAGGTAGTTAACCAAGTAAATTCAAAAATTACTGTCTACATATGGGGCATTTAAGTAATTTAGCTATTTTATCACATTCATCACATATACATACATGCCCACAATTTAATATTATATTAGGTTTATTAATGGTACATATAATACATGACTCCTCTACAAATATTTTTTGTTTTTCTCTAAATTCTATAAAAGGTGAGAGAATATAAAAATGTTCATTACCATCATAATTAAATGTATAAATCATTGCATTTAAATAAGGAATAAAATGGTTTTCAAATTCTGGTTTAATATCAAGCAAGTTAGAACAAACTCTTTTTTCTGGAATTCTAGTACAAAGACCAAGCCACATAAATAAATTATGTATACTATATTTGTAAATCTCTTTACTAAAACAATAATATATAACAGCTGCTGCTTTAAATAAAGCATCTGTATACCTATCACAATAAATATTTGAAAAATATACTTTTTTTCCATTATCTAAATTTTCACAAATAGGTATTTCCTTATATTTATTTTTAATATGTTTTTTTAATTTTTTTAATTCTTCAGGAGTAAATCTTTTTAACACATTCATTTTATGTTCTTTTCTAAAATTAAATTTAATTAAAGGTTTAAATTCACCTATTTTATATAATTTATGTGTAAATATATTACGTTCAAATTTATCTATAGTTTTTTCATCTAATCTATTTAGCACACTCATCTTAAAATATTTTATAACTTAAAATTTTAAAAAATCAAAAAAAAAAAAAATTTTATCCATTTTATAAATATAATTTAATCTATGAAATTAAATTATATTTTATGATGCCCCCATGCTAAAGTATCAACTTTATTCTCTAAAACAAATCTCTTATCATCACTTGAACCTAATGCTTTTTTATTTAACTCCTCTGTATACATATTATGATCCTTACTTCTTAAAACAGTCATTTTTCTATATTGATCATTTTCTGTAAGCAAACATTCTTTATAATCATCAAAATGTATTTCTTTTTTAACAACCACTCTTTTAACTCCTTTACATCTTTTATCTTCCTTACCATCTAAGGTTTTATAAGCATATTGTTTTGCACCTAAACCAACAAACCCAGTCATAATTTTACCACCTAACTCATCTTTAAACTTACCGATTACACCAGCATTAGAATCATTTCTTAAGAAATGATCTTTAGGATAATTGCTTGTATCAAATATATTTAATTTTTCCTCCATATCCTTATATAAATCCTCAGTTTCTACTTCAAGAATAAAACTATCTGTGTCAGTATAACACATCCTAACATTCCCACCATATTTCTTTTTAAAATGTTGATAATAAGTTCTTTGCATAAGTATTTTACTAATATCTAAAATGCTTAATCCTGAGTAAACAGGTTTATCATATTTTATTTCTGTTTTTCCCATATGTACCGCTACAAGATTTTCATGAAAAACTGTTTGATGAGTATAATTTGGTTTTGCTACTAACCTTTCTAAACGTTTTACATTATTAACTAATTCAATGCTTCTCCTTTTTCTTACATTTTCCATGGTTTTACCAAAAACTGAATTATTCATTAATTTAAAAAAATCTTTTTCGAAATTATTTTTTGCTGCTTTTCTTAATTTAATATTTGTATCGATATATGGTTTTAACCAAGGACTTTCTTCAAACTTAATACCTCGATGTATTTTGGTAATCTTTAAACCTAATTCCTCATATGTTCTTAAAGCTTCATGATGAAGAATATAATTCTTTTTATTATTTAAATTTGGAATAAGCTTTTCTACTTTTCCAATCTTTAAACATTCAGGTGCTAAAGAGAAATCACTATGTGAATCATGTAAATCCTTTGGATATTCTAAATCTACTTCTAATATACATGTTTTTTTCCTCCAATTGATTAAATCTTTATCTGTCATCCATTTAAAACCATGAGTAGGAAGTGGTTTACTCATTGCCCAAGCATAAAGACTATTTGCATCTATATATAATAAATATTTTGAAGGTTTACTAGGATCATATAAATCACCCATATACTTATTATTTGCTTCACTATATCTTTTACTACACATACTAACACCTCCTCTGATACCCTCTTCAACCATTAAAAGCATATCAATATCAGATAAAAGTTCAAGATTTATTTTAGTAATTTTTAATGCTGCATCCCAAGCTAAACCTGGAGAAGTAAGATACCAACTAGGATCTAAATTATAATTTTTACGGCAAACATCTCTAAAATTTTCAAAGATATCTGCTAAAAGTAATACATCTATTTTATTGTAAAGTTCTAAATATTCTTCAAATGTTTTCATATTAAAAGCTTTCCAAACATTTTGAGCATGAGCATAATCTTCATCACTAATTCCTTCTTTATTTAGACTAGAGTAAAATGCTTTTTTAGGTGGTAATTCTTTATCTTTTAGTTTATCAAAGGAATCTAAATACTCATAAGGAAAAACTCCTTTTCTTCTAACCAATGGTAGTTGATTAGCATTAAAATATTTCGATAAAATTTTTAATTGGTTTTCTTCTAAATTACTCGAAAGTTTATCCAAACTAGAACTCATAAATTTAAAACTATCAACAAACCTTATTTTATGATATATAGGTTTAACTTTTTCTTTTTTAGTATAGCTCCCAACACAAATATTTTTACTAAAAGTAATATATTTTTCTTCAGTATTTGCGATACAATCAATCTCTCCTTCAGTTTGACCTAAATATTTAATAAAAAGATGAGAATCATATCCACTAAGATTGTGAAAGTATATTGGAGTGAATTTAGGCATCCTTGCGTTTATATTACATTTACTATGTGCGGCACCTCTATATTTACCTGTGAAATGACAATGATCTCTTACTTTATCACTAATTTCTTCATCATCATTCATAAATTCACAATCATCGAATACTACATCATTAAATGCTTCATTATAAGCAAATTCATCATCAACAAATGCTTCATTATAAGCAAATTCATCATCACTAATTTTAAATTCTTTATTACAAATCCAACAATGTGTTTCTTTCTGATATTTTGCTTCCTCTTCTGATGTTATTTCAATAGGTTTTGGATTTTGGTAATATGTTTGGTGAATTTCTCGAATATCTTTTTCTAAATAATCTATAAATTTTTTATCAGCATCTTCTCCAACATAACTTCTTTCTTTAGGTTTCATAACATTATCATCAAAACATTTTATAATATAGTAAAAGCTACAAGGTATATGTTGTTGGTATTGCATAGTATAACTTTCTTTTTTAACTTCTTTTTCACATTTGTGTATTGGTGCTAAAACACTTTCGAAATCAGCATATACAACAAAAGGAACCTCAATTTTTTTATCATAATTTTTAAAAGATAAATGAGTATTTGGTTTTGGCATATTTACATAAACAGCTTCATTATTACTACAATATCTTTTATGTTTTTCTAAACGCTCTTTTGTAGTGAAATGATTCAAACAACGTTCACAAATTTCTATATGTTTATGATTAGTAGTTACTTGACTTCTTACTAATCTATTTAAGTTTTTTATTAAAGCATAATGTGTATTTTCACCATCTTTAATTAAAAGAAGGTTAACATGTTTATCTTTTTTTTCATTAGTGATTCTACGAGGTAAAATTTTTTTGTTTTCATTATAACAATATACATTTACACTAATTCCAGGATTTCGCATTTCAAACTTTTTAATATCAATAAGTGAAACAGGGTAAACGATTCCATCCATATTTAAACTACTTTCTTTTTCTTTCAAAGCTTTATCAACTATTTCTGGGTGATCTTCTTTTGGATTATCCTCTCTTAAACAACACCATAAAAAACATTTATTATCTTTATTTTTCATATTAATAACTGCTTTTTTGTCAGCAATCCATTTTGGTAAGGATAACCAACCATTAGCTCTTAAAGGGTTAAAATCAGCTGTATATAATTCTAATTTTACAATTTCTTTTATTACCCACCCGCTACCCCTACTTTGAAAAACAGCTATTTTTTCTAAAATTTCATCTATTAAATCATTTAATGATTCCTCTATTACTCCCTCATTTAAATTTAAGAAATTACTACTAAGAAAAGCAAACTCACCCACTTTACCAGTTGTAGGTAAGTAAAATTTAACTGTTAATACAAATTTTATTTTTCTCCCTAAATTATTTCTTAAAAGATTTGTTAAATGCTCCCGACTATCATCAAAGAATCTATGTGGTGAATAACCTTCAATACCATCTATAGTAAATGTTCTAGTAAACTCTCTAAATGCAGATACACCCTCTCTAACTTCAGGTGTTGGGCGTTGTGCTCTTCTTGGAGGATAATTTTCTCTAACATTTTGAACAATTTCATCAAAAACTTGTGGTAACTGATCTTCTTCAACATTACCAGTTAACCAATTAGTGAAATTATTAATTCTTCGTTGGACTGATTGAGGTATAGCATTAGTTATAGCTCTTCCAACATTTGACGCAGCTCTTTGAGCTATTCTTGATATCCGGTTAAACCATGACATTTTTTATATAATATTATATATTACTAACTCGAAATCATTTTTTTTTATTTTTTAATAATAAAAAAAAAAATTTTTGATTTTTTTAGATTTTTTTACCAGATATTTATTGTAAGATGAGTAGGCAAAGCGGTGAAGTTAAAAATGTTAAACTTACAACCCCAATTAAATCAAATGATGGGCAAATATTATTTACTAATTTCATTTGTAACAATAAGAGAGGAATTTTCTATTTACTTTCATCTTCAACTCCTGAAAATATGACAACTCTTAATACTTATATTAATCCTAATACTGGAGATTATAATTCTTTTGTAAATATAGTATATAATGAAGAATTTAGTAATTTCCTAAAGAGGTGTATCAGTGATATCACTGATAATGATAGTAAAAGAACTATAAAAGATAATTTTGATGTTAATGCTATATTTACTGATTATCAAGAAAAGGGATTTATTAAAATGAAAGTAGAAAAAAGAAGATTTGATAATAATTTCTTTCTTGAGAAAGGAAGAAATAATAATTATGTAGGGGTTAACAGTAATAAATTTATCGAATATTCAATAACTGAAGGAAAATATGCTATAGAAGTTAGTGGACTTTGGTCAAGGAGTAGTGATAATAAAAGTGGATTTACAATTAGATTGGGAGGTGTTAAAGTAGAAAAATGTGTAGAACTAAAGAAGAAAAGAGAAGAAAACATAATGGAAGAAAGAAATAATTCTTTTGACCAATTACTTAATCAATAAATAAAAAATGAAATTATATATATATATTAATTATATTAATATATATATAAAATGTGGGAAAGTGAAGAAGAATTTCATGATAAGATAGAATTTATGAAAAGATATATTTGGCGTGAATTAGTAGAATTATGTGAAACCAACATACCTAGAAGACATGGTGAAATAAGTATGAAAAAACTATGTAAATATGATTTAGTTAAAAAACTTGTTGATAGGGGTATTCGTCCAGATTTAAATAAAAAAACAATAAAAAAAACTGGTTGGAAACTTTGTGAAATAAAAGGATATTGATAATTAAAATTTTTCTTCCTCATTACACATATAAAATTCATCAAATTTAGATCTATATTTTCCTTCATCTCTTTTACTTGTATGGTCAATAACAAGAAAACCATAAGGTTTATCCCAACATTGTTTACACAATCTTTTAAATTCATCCTTACTCATATCTGATTGAGCATATTCATTATAAATATAATCAACATTATGTTTATTTTGAGGAAACAAACATATAAAATTAGCATTTTCTCTAATAGTATTTTTATCTAAACTAGTAAAGTTTTGGGTTAAAAAGAAACAATCTGTATTACTATGTCGACCATGAGTATAATAAGTTGATGCTTTAGTTTGTTTTTCACCAGCTAAATCATCAAATATCATTAAATTTTTATTTGTTCTATTTAATTCTTGAGGAGATGGTACATCATCATTATCTTGATGAAAAGAAGCCTCTATTTTTGTACCTGGTTTCTTATTATAAACTTTTCTTTTTAGATAATCAAATAATTCTTCTTTATTAATTTCTTCATTATTATATTCTTTTAATATTCTAAATACACTATCAACCCCTTCTTTTGGTAATCCTGCATTAAATGCATCCCTTATTAATGTATAATCAGGTTGATGTAAACTTTTTGTAAACAACATTAATCTATCATAATCTAACCATTTAGGTTGTAGTAATAGATTTAATAGTAAAGTGGTTTTACCACAACCTGATTTACCAACAATAACTCCTCTGATACTCTTCGGTAAATAATTTATATTATTTCTTTCATCACATGTTTTATCTGTCGAGTAATTAATTATCTCCATTTCTTTATATAGAGTATTTATATTTCTATATTAAAATGACAGAGATATACTGCGTTAAATGTAAAACAAAAACAGATTCGAGTAATATATCAGAAGAAACCACAAAGAATGGAAGAAAGATGTTAAGAGGTAATTGTGTAATATGTAACACACGTAAATCACAATTCATTAAAGGTAGTGTAAAAGGTGGTAGCGTAGTAAATACATTAATTAACAAACTACCTGTTGAAATGCATCTACCAGGTTATAACTTTGCAGGTCCAGGTACCAAATTAGGTAAAAGATTAAATCCAGATTTAACTCCAAAAGAATGGAGTAAACCAATCAATAGAGTAGATAAAGCTGCTTATAATCATGATATTTGTTATCTAAAAAACAATGATACTAAAACTAGAAATAGTGTATGTGATGTTAATATGCTAAATGAACTAAAAGGTATCATGGATCCAACAATAGGTGAAAGAATGACAAAAGGATTAGTATCTAACTTAATAGGTGCTAAAGTAAAATTTGGAATGGGAAATAAAAAAAAAAATTAGCTGATGAAATACATAAACCTGTTAGAAGAAACTTTAAAACCACTAAAGTATCGGTTCCTCAGATTGATTATACATGGTCAGCTGATTTAATGATATTACCAAAGGATATCATTAAAGATAATGATAATATAGAAAATTATTTAGTTGTAATAGACGTATTTAGTAAATATGCATGGATTAAACCATTAAAAGATAAAACTACTTCCTCAGTTGCTAAAGCACTCAAAGAAATATTTAAAGAATCAAAGAGAAAACCTATAAAACTATGGACTGATAGAGGTGGAGAGTTTACTGGATTAATCGATAATTCATTAGATAATAAACCTACTAACCATCAATGTAAACATTGTGGATTATATGTAAAAAGTCAAAGTGGATTAACTCAACATATAAATATACATTGCCCTGTATTACACCCTGAAAAAGCTAAAGAAGATAGAATTAAACTAGATAAAGGAATCATATTATATCATACTGAAGGAAGAAATAAAGCTGTAATAGCGGAAAGATTTATCAAAACTATAAAAAATAAAATGTGGAAATATATGACTAATAATAACACAAAAAGAATAATAGATGTTTTGCCTGATTTAGTTGATGAATATAACAATACAACTCACTCAACTATTAAAATGACTCCTATAGAAGGCAGTAAAAAAGAAAATGAAGAATTTATCTATAATGAAGTATTTAAAGAAGAAGAGCAAAAATCAATTGAGAAAATAAATATTAAAAAAGATGATAAAGTGAGAATAGCAAGAATTAAAGAAGAAGGAGCAAAAGGTTATTTACCTAATTGGTCAGATGAAATATTTAAAGTAAAAGAAATTAATAAAGATGATATACCAATAACTTTTGAATTGCAAGATGCAAAAGGTTTTAATACCAAAGGTAAATTTTATAAAGAAGAGATACAAAAAACTGATTATGAAATGACTGATTATATGGGTGACACAAAACCTAGACTTAAACTTAATGCAATGAGAGGTTTGGAAGCTGTAAGTAAAGAAGCATTAAGGCAAAAACTAAAGAAGCAAAGAGCTGTTCAAAAAAAGAAACAACAAACAGGGCAAGGTTATGGTAATTTAGATTATGTGTTTGATAATCTACCTAATAAATCATTAACCAATTTTAAATTAGAAGAAGTTTGTAAACATTTACCTGGATGGAGAGGAGTATTTTCTAGAGACAAACTTCCTATAAAACTTAATTTCCCAATAGATTGTGGCATATTAAATTTAGATGATTCAACTGGACCAGGCACTCATTGGGTTTGTTGGCATTATAATAAATCAACAAAATATTATTTTGATAGTTATGGAATTGATCCTCCTACTGAACTAATAGATTATCTAAAATCGCCAATATATTGTTCAACAGATCCAATACAAGAACCTAATACATATATTTGTGGTCATTTATGTGTTTATGTATTATATAATTTAAGTAATGGAAAAGATTTACAATCTATACTTACTCATTTAATGGATATTAAAATGAATGAATAAAAATATATAATATAATTATATATTATATATTTAAAAATGGGATTAACACATAAATTTGGTTTGCATAATAAATTATCAACTGGAGGAAAGAGTGGAGATATTGAGGATGATGGTGTTTCAATCAATTACCTAAATAACCATTTTAGTAGAAGAGATGGTAAAAAACCAATGATTGGTGATTTAAATATGGGTGGTAATACTATAAATAATGTTAAAGATCCTATAGAAAGTAACCAAGTTGCTAATAAGAATTATGTTGATAATATTCAAGGAGGTGGTTTTATGGAAAGAAATCAAGATGGTAACTATGTTGCTGCTGATAATCTAAATATGGGAAATAATAGAATTATTAATTTAGATAATCCTCAAGATGATACTGATAGTGTTACTAAGAAATATGTTGATGATAATAATGCTTTTAGGCGTAAAGGTGATGGTTCATTTGTTGCTAATGGTCCATTACTTTTGGGTAAGAAAAGAGTAGGAGGAGTTAGAGATCCACAAAGTGATGGTGAAATTGTTAATAGAAGATATGTTGATGATAAGGTAGAAGGATATATTGAAGATTTTAAAGATAATCAAGGTAGATTTACCCTCAAACTAGATATTAATATGGGTGGTAAAAGAGTTAGTAATTTACCATCTCCAAATTCATTAGATGAAGCAGCTAATAAAGAATATGTTGATAGAGTAGGTAGAGATGGTAAAGAATATACTGATAGAGCAAGTAAGCTATTAGAAAATAAGATAATAGGTCTTCCTGAATCACTTTTCTTAAAAGATAATGGTCATATGGTTCCCTCATTTCCTATAAATATGGCTAGTCAACCTCTAACTAATTTACCTAAACCTAAAGAAAATAATGATGCGGTTACCAAACAATATGTTGATATGCTTATTGCTGATAATGTAAATGATGGAGGTTTACCTGGAGTTGTTGAGGGAAAATTATTTTTTAAGGAAAATGGGAATTATCAAGCTACTCAAAATATTAATATGGGATTTAAACAATTATTAAATTTACCTCAACCTACTAATCCACATGATGTTGCTACAAAGAAATATGTTGATGTTTTAAAATCACATGTTGGATTTTTTCATGCTACAGGTATCTGGAGTGACTTTAGTAATTCTCAAAATCCTTATCCTTTTTCTTTTAATGGAAGTCGAATAGGAAGAAGGCGTTGTGGTTATTGCTTACCAAAAACATCAAATTTAACAGAAATAAATTTTACTATTTCTTATCCTGATTATTATAAACCAAATAATTTCTTTGGTATATCACATAGTGATAATAAAAATGCTACTTTACTTACCATATCATATGGTGGAACCTCTAGTTTATCTTCTTATCAACTTTATGAAAAAAATTTAAGTAATGCATTAAAAATTACTTTAGATTCTCCAATAAGACTATTACAGGGTGATTTTATAAATATTAATCCTTCAACAAATTTTTTTAAAAATGCTAGGCTTCAAGATGTTCGAGATAATCAAATAAAGTATTTCAATGATATAGCAGATATTGATATATTTGTAGTTTTAACTTTTGAAGAATATGTAGATATATAACTTTTCTAAAGAGAAGTTATATATTTTTTAGATTAACTTTTCACCAACTTTACCCATTACATTAATATAATTTTTATTATATCTTTCAAAATTATCATCTTGATATATTTTATTTTTTATTAGTTGTTCTATACTATTTTCCAACATTATAACTTTAGAATTATCAATTACAATATCAGGTTCTTGTAATTTTCGAAGCTCTTGTTGAATAGTTGTAAATTCACTACTTATATCATCACAATCTTTACAAAGATCTCTTTCTTCTAGGTCATCAAGTAGTGATTTAGCTATATCTTTTACATTATTATTTTCTAATTTTTGTTTTCTAGAATCTACTACTTTTCTAAGTGTAGTTTTGATATCATTAATCTTTTCTTTCATCGCTCTAATATCCCTAATATAATATTCTACTTGATAGTATAAATATAATGATTTTGCTTTTGTTATATCTTCACTCATTTTATAATATATATTTCTTATTTTATAAAAATGAGTAGCATTCTATTAACGTTTTCTGATAATAAAACAGAATTTTATAGAAACCTTAATCCAGCTATTAAAATGGAAACACCTCATGTAATAGCATTACAAAGTCTTGAAACATATAATTCAATACCTAATATTAATAAAAGTAATAATATGTTTAGATATTCTGTAGATAGAGGAAGAACTTGGAGAGAGTATGAGATTCCTGTTGGAGCTTATGATATTATTGATGTAAATAAAACAATTGGTGAACATTTAAGGGATGAAGGTCATTATGATGAAGATAATGAGGAGTATCGTATTAAGATAATCCCTAATGTTAATACATTCAAAAGTATAATGACTATAGATGAAGGTTATGTTGTAGATATGGGAGTAGCAAATTCACTTGGTAGTGTATTAGGTTTTGATAAAAAACAATATGGTGAGGGTATCCATAATAGTGAAAATAAAGTTGATATCTTATCTGTTAATTCTATTAATGCAGAAATTAGTATAATAGGAGGTAGTTATCTAAACAATGAAACACGTAATATTATTTATAAATTCTTTCCTGAAGCTGAACCTGGTTATAAAGTTATAGAAAGACCTCGTAATCTTATATATCTACCTTTAACATTAAATATTGTACAAAATGTGCATGTTAAACTAACTGACCAAAGAGGTAGAATAATAGATTTACAAGGTGAAGAGTTGACAATTACTTTTCATATAAAAGAGCAATATACACCCGTTGTAATAAAAAATTAATAATGTATATATAAAATATGAATCAATCTGAATATGTTATTAGAAATATATATCTAACTGATGGGCAAAAGAGTAAATTAGCAAGGGATGCAAAGAATGGATGTCAAAGTAGTATAAAACTTACAAATAAAACGATTAATGAAAAAGGAGTAGATTTTGCTTTGTCACCTACTCAAGCAAATAGATTGGATAATGCTAGAGAAAAAAATATTGGTATCCAATTAAAAATTTCTAAAAAAGTTTTACATTATAATCAGAAATTGCAAGAAGGGCAAGAAGGTGGATTTCTACCTTTGTTAGCAGGTTTAGCAAGAGTTGCGTTACCTTTTATTGGTAGTAAAGTATTACCAACAGTAGCTAAGGGTGCCTTAGGTGGATTAGCTGCTACTGGTGTAGGTAAGATATTAGGTGATGGATTATATCTTAAGAAAGGAGGTGACACGGTACAGATTGAAACTGATGGAGAGGGTTTGTTTTTGAGAAAATATCAAGGTAATGGATTGAAGAAATATGGTGATGGATTGTTTCTAAAACAAAGAGGTAAAGTTTATGATGGTAATGGAATATTATTTGGAGAAAATTCACCATTTAATTTCTTAAAAGGTTTTCCATTGGTGGGGCCGTTAATAAGTGGAATACTTTAATTCCCTATATAAAATGAGTATATTCGATAATATGAGAAGTTTAAATAAACAAGTTAAACAACCTAATAGTATAATGTGGTTACCTGATAAAAATGTTATGTTTCCTCCAATTAAGGAATCACCTAAAAAATGGTTAGTTAAAACTCAAGTAGATCTAGAACTAAAAAGTAAAGAAGGTAAAAGAATATCATTAGGTTTTGGTTATAAAATGAGTAAAGGAATTGTTGTGGTTACCTTAAATAATAAATGGAAGCTTCATATTGGTGTTATGAATAATATACAAACTGATGAAGAATGTGATGATATAGTGATTTATATGTACAACTTCTCTAACCAGAATATTACTGTAAGAGGTGGGGAAAATGTATTTAATTTACAATATTTTTTTTAATATATAAAAATGGTAGATATTGATGATAAAAGTAATAAATTATACCCTGAAATAAAACCAAACGCCCCACCTATTACAAATGAAGCAATTGAAATGGTAAAAATGGATAATGGTCATACTTATAGACTCCAAAAAATTTCTGAAATTTTAGAATCTCTCAAAAAAGAAATAAGTGAAAGAGAGAGATTGAATAAGAAATATGCTAGAATGGCTAAAGTAGTTGATAATGTTGAAGGTGCATTGGTTGTTGTTTCATTAGCATTGGGAGGAGCAGGTGTTATTTTGCTTTCAACTGTTGCAGCGGCACCTGTTGCTGTTGGATTAGAGAGTGCCGCTGGTGTAATTGGTCTTTCTTCATTGGTTAGTAAAATATTTGTTAGAAAAACTACTGCTAAAGCTGAAAAACATTTGAAGATTCAAATGCTTGCTGCTTCTAAACTTAATACTATAGATAATCATGTATCAAAAGCTTTGATGGATAATCATATATCTGATGATGAATTTAAGTTGATAATGGATGAAATGAATAAGTATGAAGATATGAAGAGTGAAATAAGAAGTAAATTTAAGAAGAAGGTAACAACAGAAGAAAAAGAAAGTTTGATTGAGAAAGGGAGGCAAGAAGCAAGAGAGTCCTTTCGGAGGCTTGTCGAAAAGAACCATGGTGGAGAGCTTCCCTTTTAAATTACCCAAATTACCAAGTTTTAGATGTAAATGTCAATGTGAAATAGGGGATAATGAATAAATATATAATATATTACATATATATTATATATTCCTATAGGCATCGGGAAAAACTCTAAAAGCTTAGGGATAACATTATTTTATTGTTATTAAAAAAATGCCGTTTTATAAAATAGAAGATCCTGTAATAAGAGATGCTGCTGTAAAAGAGTATCTTTCTCTTAAAAAGAGATTACGTGCTAGAAATGATATGGAAAGAATAGGTGAAGTTAGACTACAAGAAAATTTAGGTAAAGTATTTAAACCTATAACTGAAGAAAGTAAGAAAATTCAACAAGAATTAAAAGCTTTGCCATTTGAACAACTTAGGCAACAAATAGCTGGTTTACCTCCTGCTATTGCTCAAGCTATGCCAATTGAACAGCTTAGTCAACAAATAGAAGCTATAACACCACCTAAGGTATTTAGGCGACAAACATCTGATGCACCATCATATAAAACAGTTGATCCATATCCTCCTTCACTTGGTGAAGAATTTGGTCCTTCTACAAGTGAACAATATATGGATAAAAGTGAAAAAAGTAAGGATTTACTTGAAACAATTAATAAAAATAATTTTATTTTACAAGGTGAAGAAATAATTTTAGACCCCAAAGAAAAAGATATTGTATTTAGAGGTAACCTATATAAAAATAGACCATCTTTATTTAACCTTTTTTATGAAGAAAATCCATCTATAAAAGCTATTAATAATAAAAAAGCTATGGAAGATTACGCAAATATATTAGTTGATGCAGATATATTATATCAACATGGTGATTATACAACAGGTAAACCTGATGCAAAAATGAAATCACGTACAAAATGGAATAATGTTTATAGAGATATTTGGTATAATAGATTTCAATATATGGATGCTAATAAACTAAATAATCCTGAAATAAAAAAACAAATTATTAACTTATATAAACATCCACCACCAAAAGATGTAATTCTTTCAGATGAAACAAAAGAAATTATTTCTGAATTAGGTAAAACATCTGCAAAAAGAAAATTATCTTTAATAGATATTCCTAAATTTGGTAGACCACAAACTTCAGGTAAAGGAATTAAAGGAGGAAAGTATAATACTATAATCATTCCTGATAATGTTGAAGAATTGGGTAATAGACTTACAACTTTATGGGCTAGTAAATTAGCTGGTAATACTGGAATAAGGAATGAAATAGTTGCTATATGTGATGCACTAAGAAAGAAAAATGCTATAAAACAACAACATTACTCAATAATTATGAAGGAATTATAATTATATATTAAAAAATGATAGTCACTTCTACATATTACGATTTCTCACCTACATATATGTATGGTGGAGTAAATATAATTAAACCATTTGCTAGCTTAGCTAGTAATATAATAAATAAACTATTCTCATCAGGAGTTAAAACCGCTGCTAAAGCAACTGCTAAAAAAGTTTTAGAAGATGTTGGTAAATCTGCTTTAGAACAAGGTGGTAAAAAAGTAACTGAAAAAGTTAAATCTCAAATAGGTAAAATGTTAGCTAGTAATAAAAAAAGTAAAAATATAATTCCAACTACTTTACCAATTCCTATGGATGTGCCTAATGATAATATTAAATATCCTGCTTTTAGTAGTGGGTTTGGATTAAAAATAGTTTAATTATAAAAATTTATATAACCTTATTAAAAAATGAGTCAATCACAGAAAATTCTAGTTTGGGATTCACAAGTTCTAATTGATGAATCAGTTGAACAATATCAATATCATGAATGTTCTCCTCAAATTGGTACTACCCAATTAAATCAAAATGGAGCTATTGTTTTTGTAATTGAAAGTCAAGATATTTTTACTCATCCTCATAAAAGTTATTTATATATTGAAGGTGATTTAGTAAAAGAAGCTGCAGCTGTTGGTGGTGGAGTAGATAGGTATAATGCTGGTGATGATGTAACAATTATAAATAATGGTATAATGCATTTATTTAGTCAAGTTACTTATAATATTAATGGTAGAATGATGGAAACTATTAATGAACCTGGTTATGCTTCTACAATGTTAGGTTTGTTAAAATATCCAGATGATTTTAATAAGAGTAAAGGTTTAGCACAATGTTGGTTAAAAGATGATGGGGATGGTAGCTTTGATGCATCAAATTCAGGAGGTAGAACAAGAGCATCTTATATTAAAAGTTCTAATCCTATTGGTAGATTTTCTTTTTGTATTCCTCTTTCTCATATATTTGGATTTTGTGAAGATTATGATAAAGTATTTTATGGTGTTAAGCATGAATTGAGATTGAACCGTAATATTGATAATAAATTTATTTTTAGAAGAGGAGGAGCTGATGCTGGTAAAATATTAATATCTAAACTTTCTTGGTTTGTTCCTCATGTTATGCCTGATGATGAGGTAAAATATACTTTATACAAAGAACTTTCAGATCGTGTTAAAATAAAGGTAGGTTATAAATCTAGACATCTAGAAAGAATAACGGTACCAACAACTACTGATTGGACTTGGAGGTTAACTCAAAAATCTGCTGATGAAAAACCTAGATTTGTAATTGTAGGATTTCAAGCAGTTAGTTATGTTAATGATCAAACCCGAAATGCAAATCTTTTTCAATGGAGAGATGCTGCAGATGCTGTAATAGATATACCAGTAAGTGATGCTTATGTAACTGTAAATAGTAACAAATATCCTGAAGCACGATATGATCTAAACTTTGCAGAAAATCGATTTAGTAGAGTATTTGTTGAAGCACAAGAATTTAAAGCTAATAGTATGGGTGTACCAGATATATTAAGCAATACAGGTATTAACCCATTAGATTACAAAAGACTTTATCCTTTGTTTGTTTTCAATATTTCTAAACAATCTGCTAAATTAAAAGCTAGTATTGTTGATTTGTATGCAACTTTTAGGTTTAGTGTGGCACCTGCTGCTCACACTATTGATGCTTATGCTGTTGTGTTATCTGATAAAATAGTAGAGTTTGAAGGTGATTATAGAAGTGTTCAGATACCTGTATAAATAAATAAAAATATATAATATATAAAAATATATTATATATTTATTTAATTTTTTCGAAATAAATTAAGAAATTGTTAACTCCTATTAAAAAATATGTTGATATTGGGGTTTTTGGTTAGGTTATTTTAATATTACCAACATTTGATGTCACTCGTTGAGCTATGTTTGATATATTTCGCTTTATTCAACTCATCTTTGTTTCTTTAATATAAATGTTAAGTAATTAACATTTCCTATGTTGCTTTATTGTGATATAGGAAATAGATAATAAAAAATTTTTTGATTTTTTTATGTAGATTTTCTTAATAAATATTATAAGATGGAGCCTGTGCTAACTAGATTTACTTTTAACGAATTAAAAAAATTAGAAAAACATATTAAAACTAAATATAATGAAATACCTATTATTTCAAATGAAAAAAGAAAAATATATTTTCCAAATATTCATCATAATAATGATTATTTCACTACTATGAGAAAAGCGGAACCTGTTATATATTATTGTTTTAGTAAAGAAATGGAGCGATGTGGTACACATAGTTTATCTATGTGGGTTGGTCTTTTTGATAATTACACTAGAGACATGAAAAGAGTTGGTCCTTATTGGTTTGATACTAGACCAGGAAATGGAAAACACCTAACTCCTTATCAAAATGAAATAAATTTTTGTGAGAACTGTGTTTTTGAATTTACACCTGATGTATTATTAGGGGATAGAAGTAAATTAAGAAATTTTAATTATCTTTCACCTTTTATAAAATTTAGTGATAAATTTAGTAATTTATATGGGGACCCTGATGTAAATAAAGCATTAAAAAAAAATAAATAAATTAACAAAAAATGTAACACTATTACCTAATTATGTTTTTTCTACTAGAACTGACGCTACACTTGTTAAAATTATTGATGATTCATCGGGTAACACACTTTTTATTAATAAAAGTGACTTTGATAATTCTTTTTATGTTATAAGAAAAAATTATTATAGTATAGATTTCTTAAAACCTAAACCAGAAAAATTTAAAAAACAAAAAATATTTGTAGAGGAGTCATGTATTATATGTACCATTAATAAACCTAATATAATATTAAATTGTGGGCATGTATGTATATGTGATGAATGTGATAAAATAGGTGAATTACTTAAATGCCCCATATGTAGACAGTAATTTTTGAATTTACCTGGTTAACCACCAATCTACTTTAGTTAAGCATATAATATATATCAACCATTTATATATTATATGTGACAATATATATATGAGTCATCCATTCATCGAGGCATCCTTTATTGCTTCGCTGCTTCATCAAGGCACCCATTCATCAATTCACTCAGTCATCCATTCATCAAGTCACTCAGTCATCAATTCAATAATTCCCTGGTTTACTCCCTCCTTCAAGGAATTATTGAAAAACGGTGTTACTGGTCAAATTCCCCCTTCTAAAATAAGGGAGAAACTTAGTGTTACTCTCCGAAAATGCTCCATCAAGAAATGTCTTACTGAGAAATTCCCAGAAGGAACATTTTACTATCTACTCTATGTGGCCCAGTGGTAACGTGTAGAACTCATGACCTGGAGGCCCCGGGCTCGAGCCTCACTGGATTCACTGGGCTCTTCGTGGAAATGTCCTTGGGCAAGATACATCCGAGCCCTAGCCTAGTGCTGGTGAAACCCAAGAAGTACATGAATATTTGAGTTGTCGCCGTGATGTGACTGAGATAATGATCATCTGCAAAAAGTATCGACCCAGGTCAGCCTGCACAGGTTGACCTGTGTCGAAACCTTTTGCTTTTGGTAATTTTTTTCTGCATGTCCATGGACCATTCTACCTCGGGATTCAGCCGGTTGTTCGTCAAAATGGATTTCATGGATCCATAGTTATATAATAAGTTGTTCGGTATAATTCATCACGGAGATACGTTTTGCCAGAGCAAGGCTCATATGGATTGGTTCGTTTTGAATGATATTTTTCTCTGCTATCAATAGTATTTGAGTCATATAGCTGTGATAGCTCATTTATGTCTATCCTTAGTATCACTAGTACAAGTCTGGGTTCCGCAGAGTCTTGACTAAAGATCGTGACACGCACGTGGCTAGCCCTGCAGCAGGGACCAAAGAAAAAAGTGTGGTCAAAAATATGTTCTGCAAACCACAAAACCACGAAGGATTCCTTACATCTATAAATTTTCGAAAATTAAAAACAATAATTAAAGCACTGAGAGAGATGGAGAAAATACTTGTCACGAGAATTATTTCCGTCTGCAATATTTCTTCTTTTTTGTGCCCGTCCATAATTTCACATCGGTTAGTAACACTTAATTTGTGTGGGCTCTTATTATCGAATGATGCATGAAACAAATCATAAACAGCTCGAGCGACAAATAATGATTGATTGATTGTATTAATGCAGTTTTTAAATTTATTTCAGTTATATCGCGGCGGCCCGTCCACCTACCCATACTTTCCTGGAGTTTATTTTACCAGCACTTATTCTTCCCAAGCCACTGGCTGCTTTCCCACAAAACCATAGTTGAAACAATGATCAGTGGTGAGAGAAGAATGAATCCTGTCGCAATGACTATCATCAATCCTCGGAAAGAAATTATCCGAGCTAATTCGAACCTGTGACCCCTCCCGATCTAAGGTCCTGAAAGCTACCGACTGCGCAACCGGTTGGAGCTACAAATTAACCAAATGAGTATTTTCAGTCAGTTAAGAGGACACCTTGGACCGTATTCACAAACCACAATATCATTCTTAGTCTTTTTCTCAAGATTGTTTTCTAAATTTCAAAGTAACGCAATTTCTGATTGGCTAAATTAAGTTACGTGCTCTAAAGTAAAGGTTAATCACTGTCCAAAATCTATCTTCTTTCAGCCAAAGACATGCAGAGGACATTCTACTGTGTGCTGGGTACAATGTGTGTACTGTATACAAACTTGACCTTGACCCTGGTGGCCTTCCTCGCCAATTTGTATGAAAACAGTGCATTTAATGGCTTCCTTTCAGTTTCCTTCGGTATTCTTTATCCTTTGGGAGGTATGAATAAGGCTTTTACTTTGGGGATGTATTGCATCTCTGTGATGCAATATACCATGCAAGTCATCACATGATAATGGATCCATAAAATCCATTTTGTATAACTACCAACTGAATCATGAGGTACACTTGTCCTTTGACATGTAGCAAACTTACCAACAACAAAAAGCTTCGACACATGTCAGCCTGCGCGGGCTGACCTGAGTCGATGCTTTTTGCAAAATATTGTGAATACTGGTAACCAGGATTTTCTCTTTTTTTCCACACTCTCTTTTGTACTCTGTCAAAGACAAGATCTATCATTTGAACCACATCTAAAAAATCTTGTCGTCTGCCAATATCTCCACAAATCCATGTCCTGGTTAAGAGGTAAAGGGTAATGTTAACGACGTATATCACAAATGTTCGCGCGCATCCTACTTCGCATGTGTATTTGTCATGGTTAGTTATGGTGGCATATTTCTGCCACGAGATACGAGATAGCTATCATGATAATTTTAGTAAACTATCGCGATAAATTAAAAGTTTCCTGGAAATCTTATCAAGATAGTGAAAAGTTTCCTGATAAAAGTATCACGATAAACTAATATTTTATCGCAAAATTTCTTAACCGTGCTCGAAGCTGACATGCGAGATAAAACTATTGTGATAGTTCTACCCGTTTCTCGATATCTATAAATAGAAAATGCATCATTTGGATGAACTCGGTAGTTTTGACTTAAAGGGCAACTACAGCCAAAATCTCATTTTGGATATATGAATCCTTAAATGAATACAATCTTAAAATTCAAAACCGTATTTCAATGTCTATCGTAAAAAGAGAGTTATAAGCGAAAATGTGGTTTGCACACCTGTGCGAGTTTGTGAAATCTGCTTATTTCGGCTTCTGTGTACTATTAATTTGCTCTGATACTGACTTTTTCTCACAGCCTTATCTTCCCTCATGTCGGGAGACGACTTTTTTCGTCACAAAAATCCCTATCGTATGCCGGGTGCCGAGTTTAAGCAATATTTCGAGCCAGGAGAGGACTATTTATTCGTCGGTCTGCTGTCTGAACCGAATGACGTGGCTTAATATCAGATTTACATTAATCCTCAACAGGTTAAATAACATGCCGATTGCAAAATTTCGAATAGTGCTAGTTTTTGGAGATATAAAAATAGATATCTCCGTATTGGACACTGTACATAAGATCAGATTGCACTTTCTGTGCAGTCTGATCTTAATATACACTTTTCAGAAAAGGTCATTGAGTTGCGCTCAGCAGCCTTGGGGCCCCACAGAAATTTAAATGAGGCAAGAAATCAATGGTAAATTCACTGTTGATTATCCATCTCTTTCATACGAGAGCGAGCGAGAGAGAGAGAGAGAGAGAAAGAGAGAGAGAGTTGGAGGGTAGTTAGAATAGAATTCGACAAGCAGATTATGGGATTTTTTTTTTAAAGATGGTATGAATGAGGAAAAGACAAAAGTTATGACGTTAGACTTACCCATTTAACCTGTGTAAAATTCCAAATTCCATTCACATTTTATAAGAAAAAGGGCTCAATATGGTCGTGAAAACAGAAGAGTAGCTTTGTACATGACATGTCTATGACAAGTGCTTGTTAACCTCTAGCTGCAAGCCGGGTAAAAAAAATATGTGAGACCACAACGGTGCGATACCAACATCAAAGAGGCACCGAATTAACCCTTTGCCCCTTTGCATTGATGGAACACACAATTCTTTTCGCAAAATAAAAAGTTGGCGCACTAAAAGTTTGTGTAAAGTTTGTATGCAGTTATAAATTTTTAATTTACGCACCATTTTTATGGTCAGCAATCTGCATCTGTTATCTCGTACATGATTACAGCGAGAAATACGGAAGAATTTTTGTCCACGTTGGTATTTCCACTTAAATTTTACGCCTTACATGTCTCAGTATGTAGGAAATGGACTGACCCTGTATTTTGCAGACGATCAAAAACGTTTACTGCATGATATGGAGGGCAGGAAGGCAGAAAGGCAGGAGGCAATTCAGACAATCTTTTAACGTTGTTGTTGATGAAAGAAACAAATTTGAAATTGTGAAAAAAAAAAAAAAAAAAACACGTAGGAAAATAAATGAAGATCAAGTGAAAAAATAAAAAATGGATTTAACTTCAACAGCAAATTCAGGATGTGTGCTGGATTTGATATTGTTCGTGAATGTTAAAGAGAGGATACGATTTCTGAGGTAGATTAAGGCTTTTAATTCTTCCCAAGCTGAAGGAGACATGTAAAATGCTGACACTGATGGTGAAGATCAAGATCAGACTGCGCAGGATTTGTAGACCGTTCAATGATCGACGGTGTCCTATATTTGGTAGAAACAGCCTTAGAACTGTATTCGAATGACTTACTTTACACATTGCAACGTTCCTTCTTCCTTCTACAACCTAGTATAAGAGACTTTTGGCATGTTTCAACTATCTTGAGTTATTATCATTTTTTTTATTTTTATCTATTAAAATTCGTTGATTAGGCAGTGGTATAATTGAAATAACTTCAAGAAATAAATTTCAAAATAGTTTTGTTTCCCACCAGAAGAATAACTTTTCCTTTTCATAAGTAGTATACTATCTCCACTAGGCTAATTCATTCAAAATTTCTTTCCTATGATTGTAGTAAGATGTAAGAGCGATAGATGTGAAAATTCTGCAGTACACAAGTGATTGAAACGTGATAAAGCAATTTATATCTTTACAAATTTCATGCAGTTTTCTCTGTTTTCTGCGTTAGTTCATATATAGCGACCATATCTTCTCACACTTGTAACGTCACGGCAAACTGCCGGAAGTCACGATTTTTTCAATTAGCGACTGTCAGACAGGTGAAAACCTCTATATCTCGTGAAGTAAGCATCACAGAACGCTAAAAAATTTTTTTGTTAACATACTCTAGTATAGTTTTATCCGATTTGGAAATGAAAATTTTGGTCTGGAGTTACCCTTTAATAAGATTGCAGTAAGTAAAATTTCGAATCATTAACAATTTTTTTTGTACCTTAATTGGTAAATTTTGACAATACTCGAAATGAACAGAGGTCTGTAAAATCACAAAGACGACTCGAAATGCCTCCTACGAACAACTTTAAAACCATCCAGGGAAAAGGAGAATTCATAAGGTTGTAGACGAAGGTGTTCCGAAACCGTATCTAATTATAGGTACCATGAATGTCAGTTGTGGGCACGAAAGCACAAAAAATCATGATAAGAGTTAGAATTATGGCGATATTTTTATCATGAAAATCTTTGTTTTATCACGATACTTCTCTTAAATTATCATGATAGCTATCTCGTATCTCGCGGCAGAAACATGCCACCATAGTTAGTGAATCAAAAGTGCACCTATGTATTTTTTGCATATATGGTAATACTATTGATGCACTGAAACAAGTAGCACTTTCTTTGGGTAGTATTAGTAAACAGAAAAAATCGATCTGTGAACTGTCACCATGAAATAATTAAAATGCTGTGGACATGGCGTTACACACCAAAAAAGCAAACAAAACCAGGAAATTTAAAGCTGTGGAAGTATACCTGTTTCAACTTTGAAAATTATTGTAGGAAAACGAGAAATCGCTCCTAATGAGGAACTTCTGCTTTTCCCTCTATGTCTGCTGAGCTTTTATCCTATTCTTTTTCCTTGAAAAAAATTGACTTCCACAGTGACTTTCATCACTGTTTTCTGACGAAATAAGCATGGATAGGTACCATTTTTATTTTTTCTTATTGTTTAAAATGATAAATACTATAAGTGTGGACATTTTAAGAAAAAAATCTGTCCGTTAGAAAGTATGTATTTATTGAAGATCAACCCCTAATTCGGTCAAGTTACATGTATCTCCCTTTTTAACTCAAGCGTCTATATACAATATGCATATTTGTACATTTACCATGCTCAAAACCAGGCGCTTATATATATTTTTTCTGCAAAACTAAATGAATTTTCATTAAAATGACGTATGTTTATATATTCTCCAGGTAATTTTCCTGTTTAATTGACTATTAAAGAAAAGCGTCGTAAAACCAATATAAGCTGAATTTTGGCAAAATTTCTCAGACCCGTATCTTTTTTAACTGCTATCTCCTGGAGACATGATGAGATTTGTATGTGCAAACAACTTAAAAAAGATCTGTCCGTTTGAAAAATCTGTGATATACATCGGTAATACAGGTGCATGATCTAGTTTATGACTATGTAAATGGTTACATGATACGTGTTAATTATTGTTTTATTGAAAGCTTTTTCTGTTCTGACGGCATCCATCATTCTGGAGGTGAAATACACGTCAGATATTGGCTTTTCGACGATTTTGGGCACAATCTCTGGTGGCCTCATGTTACTGTTTGTAAGTATAGTAAAGTATGTCTGTAAAACAGTATCTTTCAACAGTTTGAGAGTGAAAATCTGATGCGTCAAAAAAATGAAGGCCCCATTCACATGCACACCTACTTAGTAAAGCGCGTAGTGATACGTACAAAAATACATTCAAACTACGGTCACAGTAGGGTCACAACATTATAGTTAAACGTAACGAATTTTTAAACATGTTGAAAAGTTATGAGCTTACTACAGGCAAATCATACGTTCAAACAACGCTTATTACTAGGTTGAACCACAGTTATCTATGTGTAACTACGTTCAACTGCGTTTAATACCACCAGCTACGGTCATTCCCCACTACGGTCAACTATTTAAGATGTGGCCCTGGTTTGAGGTCATTTCATGGCGGAAAGAGCACCTACGCATATGTTTCCTGGCTTTCTCACACCAGTACTGACACAACTTTCTTTTCAAGTCACTGACTACTTTTCTCACTTACATCAGATGTGAAAGGCAAAAAATTGCCCATCCCCAACTTTATCCTGCAGGTCGAGCAAGAATTACTCCCATTGGAATTTATCGACATTGCAGTCCAAAAAGATTTCCGATAACAGCCTGTCATATAGGATTTCAGAAGGGAAAATTTTTTGATCGACTAAAACACGTTTTTTGTCTAAAATGATTAAAATCTATAACGTCTTGAAGTATTCTTTAGTATCTCTACTTCACTTCAATATAATTTTAATTACTGTAGCAAAATGGGAAGTTGCGTCCGTTTTGATTTAAAGTCACTGACCCGTTTTCCTTCTTATTTCTATAGAAAGATTCAAGAAATTTGCTCTTGCGTCCTTTTTGATGCTACATAACTTAAAAATTTGATAAATTTCTAGAAAAAAATCTATAACGTCTTGAAGTATTATCTGTTTTATTGTGATTACGATCAAAGTATTCGTTTACATTTATTGTAACTGGAACTTGCGTCCATTTTAGTTTAAAAACGGCACTATCGTTAATTTTTGTATAAAAAATGCTGTATCGAGTTAAGTGAGATTTTAAGACTGGGTGAAAAGATTGTGCAGTGGATAAAGGGAAGATAAAAACAGATGACATGACAACATTGTCTATTGTTTTGTTGAATTTGGGTCCTGTTTTTATACATTGTCAAATGTTATAATATATTCATCATCTTTATACATGTACGTGTATATTATTTGCATCTGTTAAAACTTTTTAAGAGATCTGTAAAAACTGTTATTCTCCCATTTTTTTTCCCTCTTTTTTTTTTTTTTTTTTAAAGAATTATTATTATTATTATTATTTTAAAGATTGATTATGTTACTATAGTTTTTTTTTTTTTTTTAAAGAAGAATGAGATTGTTGCACTATTGATCAGAGAAGGTGGCATAATAATAGACCAATAATAAACTGCACCAAAAAACGCAGTCAATAGATCAATAACAAACTGTACAAAACAAGCAGTCTGACCTTGGGCCGAATCGATTCTCTATGTCGAAATTGTTGTGGTTAAAAAAAAAAATCCTTGACATTGCAGTATCAACAAGACAAATTTATGATGCATAGCATCATAGAAGCCGCAATCTTTTGGTGGACAATTTCAGAAATATTGACTCTCTTGAGAAATTGTGATTACATTTTTTGTATTTGTTTTTACCCCCACCCCCCACCAGCGGAAAATCATGACAAATGGTACTAAAATGCAAGGAAAAAAGAAACAGAAAATAATATGTACATGTATTCTAATTCTTATAAGAAATTTAGAGAGGAATCTTAAATAATCTTGTTCATATATTATTATTATAAAGTGATGTTTATTTAGGAAAAAAAAAAAAAAAAAAAAAAAACACGTAAAAGCATCGGAATTTTTAAATTTCTACTCGAAATTTGAAAATGGAGAAATTGCGCATTCAAATACAGCATTTTCCATTTATTTAATGATTTTAGAAAGGAAACTTCTATAGCGGCATTAAAGGCAATACTACAGAATTATTCAAGTTACCAATTATTCAACGTGATATTAAGATCGTTATTCACATATGATTTTACATGTATTTTCAATTCTTATCAGTGATCTCTTCTTTGTGTTTCTTTTTTTTTAACAATAAAAACGAAAAAATGGAAAGAAAAAAAAAAAAAAAAAAAGAAAATATTCAACAACATTTTTCTAAAAGATGATCTTCTTGCTTGTCAAAAAGTATCTTGGGATGCTTGGTAACACAGTGAATCTTTACATTTCAACTTTAGAAACAAAAACTTTTGCATGGCATCTCCAAAATTATTCTGATCATAGCCTACACAGTTGGCACAAACCACGTTTCTTTTATTCCTGAAATGGCAGCCACACACACACACACACACACACACACATTTTTTAAGTCTTTAAAGATCTGGATCTATTCAACCACAACATAATAACTATTACTATACATATTTCGTTTAATAAACAGTAGTTTGAACCATTTTTTGCATAGGCCTTGTACAAACATAGTGTAAAACTTCTAATGTAAATTTCAAGAGCTATTCTAAACCTTTGACCAGCAGCGACGTAAAAAGTTGTATATTCACAGTAATAGGTTCTGTGATAAATTTAACCCTTCGACTACACAACGAAATAAATACACTGAGTAAGGAAAACAAACAAGATTTTCTTTTATGTTTACGAAATATCTTATAGAATATTTAAAAAAATATTACACGGGCTATGTGCTGTCTGATTTTTATCTATTTCCGTCATTTTCGAGCAGCTTCAACCCTTAGAGCACCAGGCACCACCATGACAATTACTGTAGTCAATGTACATCACGATCCATAAGTCATGTTTCAAGCAGGCCTGGTTTCAAGGGTTCTGTAGATCAGGACCATACCGTACAGCACGTACAGTCTGATCATAACAGCTTCGACAAACAATACAGTAAATGCTAAATTTTACAGGTCTCATAAGATAGATGTTTTGTGTAACAAAAATCCATTGGGCTAATGTGTAGACGAAGGGAAGAAAAAGGGTTATCTTTTCGCAAGTATTCTATAAATAGCTGATGTAGACGCCTCTTGTGTAGGGAGGTAACCAGTCTCTACCTTGATCAAAGGTTAACCGCCGTTTTATCCTTTACAAATTAAGATTGGACGAAAAACTTGTACATAAAATTGCTTCTGATTATCATATTCTAAGATGCTCTCTATATCATAATTATCCTTATTTTGTTTTGTAAAAAAGTAGACAAATGCGAAAACCATTTAGAGGTGTGAAAGCTTGCGATAAGCCGAAAGCATAACGACTTCGTTTGGGAAAATAGAAGGAATCCTGTATGTTTGAAAACTTCGGGGGATTAGCCAATTAAAAGATGTTTATCTCTCTGTATTTTTTATTGGTATTTGGGAATGAACTATATATTGCAAGAAAACCAGGTTTGAATTTCATGTAGGTCTGTTGGAATACTTAAGAAAGAGTCATGTGGAGTAATTCTGTCACAACAACACAACATTATTAGAAATTTTACAAAAATTATCACCTATCGAATAATTACTGATCATCTACATGGTAAATAGTTTAGGTACATTCCTACTGGAAGCCGCTTTCGAGCGGCTTCCAATAAGTGACTGAAATCAGCAGAAAATTCGGCGTTTTGGGAGTATCGATTTGACCCGTACCACACACTCCCGAGTTTTAACGGTCCTGAAATAAAGGCTTTTAAAAACATTGTGAGAAAAGGAGAAAGTGGCAGTAGCCAGCATTGTTTCCTTTTCCTATAATGTTAAACAGCATTTTCTTCTTTTCCCACAATGTTTTCTAGTCTTTCAGAGTCAAGAATATCATTTGAGTTATATTTAATTCATTGTCTGAAATTGCTTTTAATTTGGTGAAGTAAAAAAGTTCTCCATATTGTAAAAAGTTTTAAATTATTGACTGGAAAATTTGATTTATTTGGCAGTCAAGAACTTTAGCAAATTATCCCACGGTTTTACGACGCTGAGAAAGAAAGCTTTTGAAAACACATGAAAGGGAGAAAATGCATGTGATCAGCTTAAAAATAGCAAGGAAACATGAATATTTGAGCTGTCGTCATAAAATGCTTTTGATATGGCATTAATCATCACACATCTGAATCTAAAAGCTAAAGAGTGGAAAAAAAATAGCAAATGTAGAATTCCTTATTCAAAATCTTGATAAACTTGATTTTAAATCCTTAGAAATAATCACATAAATATCAGAAGTCTGGTCTTATATTAGATCTATAGGATACTTAATGCTTATTTCAAGGGGATATTGTCATGATCACACAACGCGGGTAGAAACTCCAGTCCATTACTATGTAGCTACTTACAAGTATATCTTAAACATAGCATGGGGGTCCGTCTAACAGTACGTAACACAACCAATATACCCGATAGGCGTCTTATCTAACAGTGAGACTCGGTCATCATCGTGGAGCTCCGGCACAATCCGAACAATCAGGGAAAAAGAAAAAAATAGGATAGCTGCTTTAAAAAACTGTAAAAAGGGCCAAAAGTTTATTTTCTAAATGACTGAAAATTATACCAAATTGAATAACAATAAATAAGCTTTCTGACTTCACTGGAGATAATTTTGACTTTTCAACACAATGTACAGACTCATTTCTGTCTACCGTGTGCTCACAAAACCACTGACTTGTTCTCAAAAAGTGACAAAATTATTAAAAACAGAATTGACATGTCGAACATAAAGGTTAATAAGTAAAATTTGTATTCGGTTGTGTTGTTTATGATAGATCAGATATATACGATCCCTGATCAGACGATACCCGCGTGATCTGATCTACCACCACACTTTCCCCAGCCTAATATACATTTGTGACGATGCCATACAAAACTATTACAATAAAATGCTGACTGCTGAGAATGTAATAGCTCTTTGCTGCAGGTTAGAGATTGATGTTTTCAAAAACATTGTAATAAGAGAAACTTCTTTGTACTATCCCTAGCTTTGTGGGTAGTTTTTTCAAAAATGTATCCAACCGAAGTATTTTTACTATTGTTCCATTTTTGTTCAATAACCTATGAAAAAATCAGAGATCGAATTTAATATAATGATAAAAAAAAAAAAAACAGGGACTGAATTCCAAAGATGTAATAAATATATGTACATACCGTTATATTTCAAGCGTTCGTCCTCCTCTCTCACCCCCCCCCCCCCCCATCCGCCCCCCCCCCCCACGGACTTTTGTCCCATCATAAGAAACTTGTCCTGCGGGGTTATTTTTTTTCACACTCTTCAGGAACTGGCAATGTATGACTTCCCCAGTTTCAAAGCATTTGTAGACAACACGATAAACATGGCTCAAATTACGGAAATTGTATCAGTTAAGGCGTGAAAACATTGTTGGGAAAAGAGCAAATGCTGGTCACCAGCATTTCTATCGTTGACCATAAGTTTTCAAACGCTTTCCTTCGTGAAAATTTGGGGTAGGTCAAATTGTAAGACCTGAAAGAATCAAAGTACTGAAAGTATTTACAGACTAGCGAATTTGAAATAAGTTGCTATGGTAAGGATAAAACTTTGTTGGTTTATACAAGATTGAAAAAAAATTGTAAAATTCAGGTTTGAGTCCGTTCCAGTTCCGCCGGCTCATTCCAGTTATGAAGTTCAATCCGGATCCAGTTCAATCCATTGATTTTATCCAACACACTTGACTACGAACTTGGCAAAATAAGAAAAACTATGAAAACCTTGTTTGTTAACTTTCAGTTGAAAACAAGTTATTTCGTTGAAATGATATCCTCCGCCAAAAAACACTTTTTTAATGGAAACATACAAGAGGTATCGCGTTTTGCATGTACACGTGGCCTTTTTGTTATTGGTTCATAACAAAATTTTACATTAAGACCCCTTTTTCCATAACATGACATTTCATTAAATGAAAACAAATAATGCTTGTTTGTGGCTTATGATAAACAATATAAATATAAAGGTTAATGAAATTTTGTCCAGTAAATCTACGAGAGTTAAAGAGATATTGGTCCATAAAGGAAATATACATCAAGTCCCCTTTTTCTATGACACAGCATCAAATGAAATAATTATATCAGTGGACTATCAAAAGGAAGACATGTATAAAGTTTCATCAATTTTCAAAAAGGATTTTAGAAGATATATGTCCGGACTGACGTACGGACAGATGGACAGTGTAGATTAAGATCAGACTGCACAGACTGCAGTCTGATCTTGGATTCACACTGTCCGATAAGGGTATACATGTATTTTTTTTTTTTTCAAAATATAACTTTGAAATAGCAATATTCAGGTTTTTACCATCAGCTTGAAAGTTTCATTTTTTTTTAGCAGATTAAGGGTTAAACTTAAACTGGATTATATAGTTAGTCAATAGTACAAGATGTAATTGTGTAGTAAACTGTTTAACTCTTTACAAAACGAAAAATTTTCACTTGTCCAAACTCAAAGCTGTTCCAGACTATAATGGTAAATGTGGCTCAATTGATGAAACCTGATTCTAAAAGGGCAGAAAGCAATGTGGGAAAAGGAAGAAATGCTGGTTGCCAGCATTTCTCCTTTTCCCGCAATGTTTTCACAGGGTATCTTCCCGAATTTCGTTAAAACTTGTGATTGCGTGGTAAAGTGTTAATATACAAGACGTAAAATAACAGTTTAACATATCATTTTCCCAGTACACAATGATCTAAATAATGAATGACTGAAGGAATGACAGGGGTTCTTTGTCCAGTGAGGGTTAATGTTGCTGGGATTTGCTACAAGTTACCTAGGTGTATCTATTTTTAGATTAATTGATAATGTTACTGTGTTGTAGGAATACATGTATGTGTATGAGCCTGATTTGCATAGGTCACGTAATTTACATATGAGCAAATATCTTTAAACTTATCAATGCTGTATTGTTCAGTCTATTACTTTTTAAGTAGACATGTTCAAATTGGGATTGTAGAGATTTTGTGGTTTTTGTCAAAATTGTCATATATAACAGAATTAAGACTGCTAATAGAAAGAATTATTTTTCTGTGAGGCAGTATTTGGCAACTGTGGGGTTTTTTGTTTACTTTGCATCGGAGTCAATCTGAATGCCTATAGACTAGCTTCGCTAGTCTAAAAATGAATTCTATAGGTTTTGGTATCCCAGTAATTTACAACCCCAGATATATCCCGCAGAGTTGTTTTCCAATAAATTGAAACCCTTTGCACTCGAAGCGCGATATTCGGGTTATAAGTGCAAAGGGTTTGCAGAGATCACCAGTCAATATACCAATCCGTATGTGATTGATTTCACGGCCCAAAGGGATCAAACCCTTATAATTTAATTGGCTTACATAGCGGTCAAATAGCAGTTACCGTGTTTGATTTGCATGGTAAAGTTAGCCATGGGAAAGAAAGTTTGCCTCAACCGGGTATCGTACTCGCAACCATCAGGTCACGAGTCAGATACGCTCACCACTGAGCTATCCGAACGGGCTTGACATGTGTAATAAGGAAACAAATTATTCTTGACTATTTAATATTTAACGAATGTGTCACGTGAGCAGACGACGGGTGAATCTTGACAAGAAGGATTCAGTCAGTAATTTACATTTACACGTGTTAAGTTCCTTAATAGAATTTTCATTATCTATAACAATTTAAAACTCATTTGCAACCTGCAAAATAGGTGCATAGAGAAAGGATAAAAGGAAAGTTAGTACAGAAAAGAAATGTGCGATACCGGGCTTCTCGTAGATTGGCGAAGGTTCAGGATCCTTACCTCGTTGTGGCTGAAAAGTCAACCCTTAAAACGTCTTATAGTTGCCTATGCGGCCAGTGTAGATCAACATCAGACTGCACAGAACGCACAGTCTGATCTTTGATTCTACACTGTCCTCTTTGCTGAGACATTCAGGACAAAAACAACCTCAACATTGCATTTTTTTTTATTTATTTTTAGACTGGTTTATTTGGTAACTGTAAGGGTTATCAACGTGCATTTTTTTTTTACCATTGAAAAATACGATTGTTTGTATTGGAGTTTAACGCCATTAAATACCAGCTTAGGTCATATCATGGCGGTCAGTGACGCACCATGTGTTTCCTGGCTTTCTCATACTAGTACCGACACAACTTTCTTTCCAAAGCCACTGACTACTTTTCTCACATGCATGCATCAGAGGTGAGAGGCGAAAAATCGCCGGAAAGAAAGTTCTTCGCAACCGGATGTCGAACCCGCAACCTCCAGGTCACGAGTCAGATACGCTACCCGGCCGGGCTGAAAAATACGAACCGGCCTATAACAATAGATGCGTGCCAAATCAAACTGCGGACTCTGTTAGCATTTGCTTGCTGGGTAAAAATCCTCCTACGATATTCGAACTCCCTATAGCAACAAAATTTGTGCATTTAAAATGTTGTGTTAAAATCGGATACGTAAGAACGATATTTCTTTTATTTTCAGTATGTCGGACTAAGGTGGCATGACGATCAATACAACAAGTATCGACTGCAGCTTTTCAAAGAGGACTGAGGGAACCTTGAAAAAGGAAGGACTGTCTCTTAACTCTTTACCAAACGATAAAATCTTAGACTTATCAATTTTAAATGCATTAGCAAACGACAAATTGAAATGTGGTTCAGATGATGAAATATTTGTTTGGAAGGAAAGAAAATAGTGTGGG